>CM077346.1:16225836-17543836 GCA_039655645.1 Ammopiptanthus mongolicus | reverse complement strand
TTGTTCTTAACTTCTTATGTTTGAACATAATGATAATATGAATGGTTGGAATTTCAGGCATATGATCTCATTGTTCTTGCTAATATTAGGGATAAACTCTGTTTGCTTTGAGGGTGCACATTGTAATAAATTATGCTGAATACTTGAAGTTTATGTCAGATATGGAGCTGTTTACTTTGAAGAGTATCTTCCCCCATCATTCCTCTTTTTAACTCTTGCATCTTATTTTATATTTGTTTCTAGAGGATTAGTATCTCAGTAAATTTTGGACAACGTGAAAGGTATTGCTTTTGGTCTTTGTTGCAAATTGACTTATTCATTGTCTGTCGATTCATTCTGAGCATTTAGTTTTGGTTGTGAAGAAATTTTTGCTTAGAGCTTTAGTGCACCTCTAGCAATATGTGATGAAGTTATGTTATTTGAATTCCCTTTCTTGGGGGCAGGGGAAATGGTGAGGGAAAACGGTTATGTGTTATATGTATTTTAAACCATAGTGCTTTTTTCTGGTGGAGGACATTTGTTCACACACACACACACATACATATTGTTGAAGTCATAAAACCATTCATGTGCTTTCTCTTAATAACTCAAGCTTTTAGAAAAATATGTTGTGAATTGTCTTATACCTATCTTCTCATATTTATCATTTTCAGAATATACCTTTCTGTTGATTCTTCTCAATGTGATGGTTCATCTCGTGGTAGTCAAGTCTCTGTTCTGTCTCCTACTTATTCTGAGCCGGAGACCAAATCTTGTGTCATTGAGGCTATTTCAAATCCTTCAGTGCCGAAGCATGTCCTTCAGGCTTTTCAGTTTCTTAGTACAAGTCATGAGGCCCAGGTAATTGATGATGTTTTTATGTCCAAACGAGAGCTACTGCATAGCACAAGAGTCCTTTTAGCAATCCTGTTGTGTGCAAGATCTCAAAATGTTTATTATATCCAGGCTTAGGTTCATTTATTGAATTAATTGAATTAACTTGTCTCTGGCTTTAACCAGACTGTTGTGGCTTCTATTGCTTGTGATTCAAATGTATGGAATGCTGTCATGCAAAATGCTGATGTAAATAATTTCCTCCAATCACGCCAGAAAGGTAATCGTTATTTACTGATAATCTCTCTTGTTTTTTACCCATGCCTTCAATCACTTTTCTAATCTCTGTTTACGGGATGCGAATGCAAATTTTGCTGCAGTTGCTGGTTTTGAAGCTGAGGAGACTGCTGAAAAAATGGAAGAATTAGCAGATGGTCCTGCAGTTGGTGGTTCTGAACCAGCAGAAATTCCTGAAAAAGTGGAAGAGAAGTCTCACTCAGGAAATGGTTTTTTTGGCTTCATGTGTTTTCTTAAGAATATAAAGCTTACAGTTGCTGAAATGGTATGCAAAGTGTCAGGTTACCTTCACAACTTATTCCCGGCTGCTGAGAAAGAGAAATCGTCTGCTGATGCCGATGAAAATACAAAAGAAAGTTTCATGGATAATAAAATGATGGGAGGAACTTTGATGGGGTTGGCAATTCTGGTGATAATGGTGGTGTTGATGAAGAGAGCTTAACTCAATTCTACGTGTATTAACAATTTGTCGAGCTTTCTAATTATCTTGTACATTTGAAGCAACAACATATGAAATGTTTCCCTACTCCTTTATGTAGTACTTCTCTTAACATTCCAAAGCCAGCTGGGCTACTTGGTTGTACTTTTTGAAGAAGGCGTTTATGGTGCTCCCCTTATGTTTGGGAACACCAGGAGACCTTAAAAAATATATGCAATAGTAAAAGCTTCAATTGGTGACTTTTAAAAGCTCCTTTATATTATTTATTTTTAAACTCTTAATTTTTCTGATTTTCATTTGACTCCTTGTCTCTTCACAGAAAACCTTCCTTTGCACAACATTTGAAGCATTTAACCTAATTCCTTACATGCATCATCACATATCATACATTGCTAATACAAGTCCATGACAGCTGTGAAACTTGATACAGGACTTGAAAGCTGAGGTAGATTTTCTCATATGTTGATGCCACCAGCATTACTTTAAATTCTGACCACCCGCCAACATCATTGCATGCAGGGGATCAGGACCTACTCTAACGTCCATGCCACCATTATCTCTTGATCTTCCTTTGCTTTGCATTGTCATGGAATTCTTCCTCTCTTGTTCTTTATCTGCATGTTGGCATCATCGTTTTTATGGTCATCTCTTGTTCTTTGGCATTGCCTTATGCCTAGTTTCGAAAGACCTCTGTTTATGCTTGTCGAAGCTAGGTGGGTGTTACATCACCTTCATTTTGCCAAAAACCAATCTTCAAATCATTAGTACAGTGATTTTTTTTAAAAAAAAAAAATCAATGCTTGCAAAATGGAGTAAAGATCCATCTTAGTCCCTAACAATGTCTGAGGTATCATATTTTGTCCCTGAGAAAAAAAAACTCACCAAATAGTCCCCAACAATGACAAAAGATGGATACATCAGTCCCTCTGTTTGTTTCCATCTTAAACATAGCGTTAACGTGTTGATATATACCATTATTATGTCCAGATATCTATTAAACTCATCCATATGACCTGTGTTGGTGCATTTGGTGTGGTGTATCTGATGCATGTGGTGTGTTGCTTGTAACATATAGCGACTAATGTGTCCCATGATAGAAATTGTTAGGGACTAAATTGGGTTATTTAAATAATCGTTGGAGACTTTATTGGGTCAATGCATAATTATTCTCATGGTCTATTATGCATGTAGAGACTATTGTCTGAGCACCTGACATACAAATGATACATATCAACACTCTAATGGCTTGTTCGGGATAAAAACAAATGGAAGGACTAAAATGTCCTTCTTTTGCCATTCTCGGGGATTATTCGGTGAGTTGTTTTTTTCAGGGACGAAAAGTGGTACCTCAAAAATTATTGAGGACTTAAATGGGTCTTTTTTTTTTTTGGTTTTCCAAGGTACCCTTCGCGCGTAACTGTAGAGACTAAAGCCCTCAAGGTACTGGACGACATTTAAGGGCTGATCTCTCCCAATCAGGTTTTCTTCATGCGCAAGAGTCAGGGATCAACTCCTGATCACTTGCTTAAGGAGCTCAAGTTCGTTACCACTTGGACCGACCACATGTTAGTGACTTAAATGGGTCCTTACTCGGCAAAATAAGTAACATAATGTATACTCCATATATAACAACTTATCTGTTTTGAAAGTTTCAAATAATGGTTTTTTAACCATTCACGGTAATAAACCATTGGGCCACACCACAAGACCACTAGTGCACCCCATTTTTAGGGTTCATCGTGAACATTGCCCTTTTTAAGTAGGTTTTCTTTCCCCATATTTCTTCACTATTTCCATCCATAAGTGGTTTTTAAATGCCTTGCCTTAGCAAACGTGGGGATATACTTGTTGGTCCTGAAGTGTTGGTGTTTAACACTTGCGCGTAGAGGGATAGTTTGCCAACTGTTCTCGTTCCCACATTATTATGTCAATAAAAGAATGTCTGTCTACTTATAAAAAAGTCACCAAAATCATGTCTAATTGCTTGTTTATTTTAGATTTTAAGTACTGAAACTTCTCCTTAGCATTCATAAAAATCACTTTTTTATCTAATTACTCATCATCTCTCTCTCTCTCTCTCTCTCTCTCTCTCATATATATATATATATATATATCATGTCCTTTTTACTAATTTTATCTTTATAAGTGATTTTACTTTCATTCTATATCTAAACAAACACAATTCTTTTAAATTTTTACAATCTCATTCCCAAACATAAATCAATTCTCTCGAAATCATTTATTATAAAATCAATTCTTGTAAAATCAATTCTATTAAAATCTAATCAAATGGATCCTAAATATCTACAAGCTATTAAAGCTCTATTAGATAAACTCTCCATCGTCAACAATCATGTCTCATGGATGACAACATCATCATCCTCAACCAACCATGAGACATGATGACAGAGAGTTCATCTTAAAGGGATTTAGAGTGTTTTTGGGAAAGCTGAAAAAAATAAAATATGCTGATAATCGATTATATATTTTGATAATCAATTATAATCAGAATCTGTTTTTGTTTTGGTATGTTTGCTCAAAAACGATTTTAAGATATTCTATTTTATTTGGATGATACAAAAAAATCACTTTTACCTAGTAAATTATGAAAAAGGGTATGAAGTTATTTGCATAATTTAATAATATTTGTTTGAAAGTTAGTTTTATAAGGGTTAATAGGGAAGAGAGTTGAGAATGAAAAATAATCAAACCACAACAATCTTAAGCTAAAAACAAATTAGATGACATAAAACAATTTTTTTCCCCAAAAAAGCTTTTTTATAAATTTCAACTAATTGCTAAATATGATAGATTATGTATGAAACATCTTTTTAGCCAAAAACCAGCTGAAATGAGAAAAATTTATCTTTTCTCAAACATACTCTTAATGCCTAAAGATATTTTAGAAGTAGTTTTGATGCCTTTTGTGTAGGTATACAATCCTTCATTCGGTGACATAATGGAGGAACTAGAGCAGGTAGCATACATGGTCATAATGTCCAATGAATGCTTAGATGTGGTGGCTCTGTTGAGAAGGTTAACTACAGCTTCAGATATAGAGAAGACAATTGCATGGATAATGTGTCGGTCCTGACATAACCAGTTACCTTCTTTTATAGAGTTCATGTATTCAACTAGGTTCTTGATATGGATGGGTAGAGAACAACAGAAAGAAGATATTATTGTCAAAGATTCTATTCAGTGTGACCAGTTCTAATTATATCTAACCAGTCAAAATTCAAAAACTGCAACTTGTTGCATTCTTCGAATGGAAAGATGAAAGTACAAAGTAAGAACCCTAATCAGTGGATCCATTATTCAGTCAGCATTCACTAATGTTATTGTCTGCTGTAACAGGGGGAAGAAAATATCAGTGTTAAGTGAGTTTGAAAAGTTAAACTACCGTAAGTCTTATAAAGAAGGTAATACAAATTCTGTGGCAGAATATTTGTTTCAATTACTTGTTGTGGACCTACACAAAATTCAACGTGTATATGCAGCATAAAAATTTGCGAGAGCTCAAGGTTGTGAGTTCAATCGCATTGCACATGGCAAAACAAGGCTGCTCCATGCCATGTGCTGTTTGATTGTCATTTTCACTGGTTGTTCTATTCTTGTTAATCAGTGCTAATATACAATATGTCTTCTTCTGAAATATGCATCGACCCTCGGTCTCTTCTGACAGCTGCTTGTGTTTTGTCAGGTTGACCTCGCTGTAAGTTCACAAGAAAAACTCATTTTAAACATTTCCATAAAAAAATTCTGCAACTCGCTGACAATGGTGGCATTATCAATATGAACCAACCAACTCAAGTACTTTGGTACTCACCTTTCTCAACACAAATGACATGTATAAATAAGCTGCTTCCCATTCATCGGCTGAGAGTGTACCTGACATAACAACATAACATGCTCTATTAGCAGAGTCGTGTAAACCAGCATATGGTAGAAAGAGGGTATTCCCAGAGAAAGACAGGGAAAAGTGTTGTTTAATGGAAAGTTAAAAGAAAATTGCATGAGCACAAATGCTTACTCTGATCTTGATTGCCATCCCCCAATGCACCAAGTCTTCGCATGAGCTCCACAAATTCCGGTTTTTTCATATACTCATGCACAAATTCATGTGAGTTCTTTGCGAAGACAAGCTCGAAGTCATACTATAAAGGATAAAATTAAATGATTAGTCTTACAAGCACAAGCCTTTTAATCCAATGTTTACACTAAAAAAGCTAGAACACTAAAAAAGCTAGAAGTTTTCATTTTAATAGTTGGGGAGGGCAATATGGTGGACGGATCTCAGTAACATTTGGCAGTTTCGCAGATGGTGATACCTCTTCAGCTAATGACTTGAATACATGGAAGGGGACAATCCATTCTGGACAATCAACAGCATCCTGCAACAAGAGGTCGTAACTTAAATGGTCGCATCGGTATTAATGGTATCACAGAGTTTAAGGGCTCTAAATAAAAGCCACATGTCATTGAATGATAATACATGTTATGCAAAGCTTTTCTTTTTCTGTCTTTGTGCATAGACCAAGTTATACATCCAACAATAATTTGACATGTAAACTCCAAATCAGCCCGGTGTTATGGGAAAAGGGCTATTCGATACTTAGAAAAAAGAAAAGATTTAAAAGAAATAGTACCTCCAAATGGAACGTGTACTTTATTCCAAAGGGGCTGGAAGATTTAAATTTCTGAATCACACAGAAGCATTTCAGGTTAGAAGTAAATTTTAAAAAATAATTTCCAAACATACATGTTGCACCCATTAAAAAAAATGAAGCCGCAGGATCAGGAGAACGGAATTACCTTACTAGAAAATTCTTCGTCAAAACGTACCCAGTAGACACTGTTACCAAAAGTCAATCCTTCAGCTGCATATTCACAGTGAAAATAGCATCTCAAATCAAGGATGACAAAAATGATCTGCCATGCCCAAAAAAAACTCACTTACATGTGGGATAGGAGTCTGCGTTTCCTTTCTTTTCAAAAAAAGTGAAATAAAATATAGCAATGTACATCATTTTTTATTTTTTATTTAAAAAAATTCATAATAGTGTAAACAACACAACAGCCCTTCAAAGCCAGAGTAATTTGTGAAGCCTATGTTCATGCATACTTTACATATCAATTGAATTTGGAAAAACCATGAAAATTTTAAAGTGAAGCAAACAGCTAAGGTGATACATAAGAAGAAAGAGACATGTATGACTTAAGAGGACCAGAACAATGTGAAAAGAGAGCAAAAAACTATTTGTGGAATAGCATAAAAAATTATATCACCTAGAGACAATTCACAAAACAAAGATCATATCCTTACATATAATATTATAATCTTGTTTTGATTAAAATTATTTCCTCAACCATATAAGCAATGTTTTGTGAAATAAAAGTCTTAATTAAAAAAAAATCCTCACTAGATGGTATCAGTTGCATGGATCAATCGTTGCCTATCAACAACACTGATAATAAAAGTTGTTGGGGCAGCAAATACCTTCTCTAAGCTTTTTGATAATCACATTGGCATCTGGCATAGTTCCAATGAAAATGCCTCCTGGACGAAGTAAAGCTGACACATTAGCCAACGCTTGCCGAGCACGGGCCTCTGTAGACCAGGAGTAATGCAATGCAAACTGCAGCATTTTAAAACTATTGGATCACAAACCAACATACACTATCAACATGGAAAGAAGTCCATAACTAGATAAAAAGAGCGTAAACAGTGTGGCAGTTTGCTTATTGAAGAAAAAGGCAGTCATATAGAATATAAATGGCAAGCATATCACTAATCGACAGTTTTATGTCAGTGCAACAATATCAGAACAATGACTTAGCCAGAACAAAGTTGGATGCCAAATAAATCATAAATCAACGTATTGAGCGAAATCAAAGAAAAGCATAAGAATTTTAACAAGGAAATTCGGACCAAAAGTTGATGCAAGAAACAAGGTAGTTACAGAAAGAGGCCACTTCTAAAGATATTACATTGTTTAGCAATATACATCCATTTTCTTTATGCACAAAACATAGATGATTTACAAATAGCTTAAAGAGTGCATCATTCACCTGGCAACTACAAATATCAAAAGGAGCATCATCTGCAAGAACTTTGTCCAAGCGAACCTGAAATTATCAAATGATAAGAACAACGAAACCTAGTTTCAACATCTAAACAAAATACAGAAATTGGTATTGAAGATGAAGACTAAATTACTTTTTTCTAAAGGATATTTAACTTCAAATTTTTAATTTAATTGATCAGTAACTATTCCCTCAGGTTCCTATCCACTTATGCAATACAGTATACCAATCTAATCAAGTACTGCCAATAACAGCATTCTATTTATATAATAAAAATGTGATATTACATAAATTAAAAGAATAAAAACAAAATTAGGCTAGAAGTAGACCCTATGTTTTCATTTTCATTCCCATCTCAATTTGTTTCCAAACAAAGCATTCATGTCTGTAAGAATAAACATAGTTGAAATGTGAAGTGCACTTCAAAACATTGTAAGTAGTTAAACTCTTATTTTTCGAACTCTATGAAGTTATCAAGCATAAAGCAAAGAAGTATTTTTTATTAGGGATGGCAATATTAATCACCTCATAACAATCTCCACATATGAGGCGAGCAGGAAATGTAAACTTTTTGCGTCGCTGATGATGGTCAGCATCACCATTGTAACGTGTATGACAGTCTTTGATCTGGAAAGATTGTTGAATTCAGTGAAGCTGATGCTGATGATTACAAACACATGACAATATTGCAAATAGTTTGTCACAAAAAGGTATACAATGTCTACCACGTAATAACAAGGACTTGAGCTATAAAATAAAAGTTCATCACCTGAAGTTGGGGAAATATATAGTTATAATCACAAATTTACAACCACTAGCAAAAACATGAAGCCACTCATTGTTATAGTGAAAATATTTATCAGGTCAAGTTATAGTGAAGCTTGAATTGTACTTGGAACAAAGAAGTGACTCGTTGTGAAAGAATTGCTGAGTTACTGTCAAGGTTTGGTATCCCACAACCACATAACAGCCAAAAGCAAAACTCTCTTAATGTACTTGTGTAGGAATTGAAATTAACTTTGAGATATAGTCAAAAGCAAGGCAATACGAATGTAAATGTTATGGAGATGGTGTGGAAAATAAGGTTAGGAGTCAGAAGTGTACATATAATTGTTATCTAGAGATTATTTTGGTTATTGTTTTTAAAAGATCTTATTAACTGCATCTCAGTATAATTTGATGGAAGTGTTTGTGGAAACATCAGATAAGGCAAACCAGTGCAGTGAATTTAAGCAAATTTTAACACTTACAGAGCCTTCGGCGATGTCAATACCAACATAATATCCAACTTTGGCCTTGTCCCATTTGATAAGATCACCACCCTGGTGAGTATTTATGAAATACAAAAAGATGCTTAGCCAAGAAACTGGGAATGACTTTTAGTATAATAAACAATAAACAACAACTGAAAACCATTAACACCTTGCCACAGGCGAGGTCAAGAACTGCATCTCCTCGACGGGCATAAAGCTGAATTAAGACGCTCTTAATCTGTTAAATAGCAGACTTAACACAATCATAAAATATTCTAGTGGCAACAAATCATATATTACAAAATACAACACATACCCAATTGTTGAGTTTCTTTAAATGAATTATTGGACTAGCTTCCCGTTCTTCCAGAGTCTGGTTGGATCTTGCACTGTAATGATCAGCAACTTTCCGAGCAAAAATCTTTGTGCTTTCATCCTCCAGAAATTGTGAATCACCTAAACACAATGTAATGAAAATAAGTACAAAAACCATGAACATTCCACAAGAAAAGCAAGGTAACAGCAAAGAAAAACAAACATGCTAGCAACTTGGATTATTCACTATACAGTCAACAAGTAAAAAAAAAAAAAAAAAAAACAACTCTACCTATACCTTAACTTCCCAACCGAAACCTAGTATTACAAAATTAATGTGAACTTTTATTTAAATTCAAGTGTTAATTCAGCAACGTCCAATGCAAAAGCTCTAAACTTTCCCTTTTTTACCCTTCCTGCACTTGAACTCTTCCTTTGCATTGGTTTACATTACAATCAACCAGAGGAAGCCTAAAGAACCTAAACCATCATAACCCAGATCCAGAAACCACAAAAATCAGGCTTCAAGATAGTGAAATGGAAAAAAGGGAACAAATGGGGTGGTGTAAAAAGCATAAAAAAGTTACCTTGAGGATCATATTTAGCTTTGGAATGAGGTGGACCAGAAGAGGTTGAAGGAGATTCTTGGTATCCTCGTTTCATGGGGAGCGATGAGGAATGACAGTATATGATATGATGCTTCAAGAAGCGTCACAGGTGGCAAAGAGACAATCGAATTCGAATGTGTTCCAAGGTTTCGGTTTCTTTTATTTTTTAAAATTTTTTTTTCCCCAGAAAACAAGGAGAGAGGATTGGGTGTTGTTTTAATGTTTAGTGTGTGTGTGTGTGTGTGTGTGGTGTGTGGAGTTAGGAGGAGAGGAAAGATGAAGGGAATGAAGTGGGAACGCAACAAAAATTGGTTTCAGTAGAAGGATATATAGTTGGTATGGAGATGGTGGTGATAAAGGTGGAGTGGACCTAACAACTCCTGATTAGTGGAGACCACATCAGAATGGTGGTCTGCGTCACATCTGAAAATGGGCTTTATATTACAAGTTACAACAACTTATATCTCTTTGAAGGATATATGGACCAAACAACCAATATTTTTGTTAGAGTTGATTTTTATTTTGTAGGGTATATGGGGCTAGGTGGGCTAGGTCTTACCGCCCAAAGAACTATAGTATCTATAGTCTATACCCTTAATTTGTTGAAATAGCACCTTTTTTTTCAAATAAAAAGATTACATAAAAATAAAACAGCTTTCTATCCTTTCCATTTTTTATCTTCATTACTATAGTTTTAGGCAGTGACAAAGCTTGAATAAAAAAATTGGGGGAGCCGAAATAAGTTCTAATGCATATATTCTAGTTTGGAGAAGTCAAAAATAAATTTTAAGGCATTAATTAAATATGTAATTATACATTGTATATCTAAAACTAGGAGTACTCACATAATACAATAGATTGGTTCAGAAGCAGTTCTTTTACCAATAAAAAATGGTGAATTGTGAAATGAAGTGTAAATAAAAACACATACATTTATAAAAAAAAAAGATTGGGGGAGCCTTGTCACCACAATGCTCCGCCCGTGATTTTAGGGATATAAATATGATAATTTAACATTGGATGGAACCCAAATATCATCTATATATCCCAAAACCATAATGATGAAGATGATCTTTACACCTTTTATCAAATATTTCTTAGTGGTATTTTATATCAACCGTTTTTATTTACATTTTTAGCAAACTATCTTAACAAAAGTAACACTAAATGCTACAAAACAATAATGGTGAAACCATACACCAATGGTTAGAATAAAATAAATGAATACGTATTTTGTTAAGAATAAAAAGAAAACAAATTGTAAAAATGAACAACTTTTACATAAACATTAGGGAATATTTTATGATGCATTTTTTTCTATATTGTAACGTGATGAGACGAGAGAAAAAATGTAAACAAATATGTTGAAATATAAAAATACAGTATTCATGTTCAAAATTATTGTATAAATAATATAAGTATACAAAAACACATGTCTTGCAGTTATATTCTTTGATTTTGTGAAACCAACAAAAGTCCTGGTCAAGTTCGTAAAGTGTATTTTAGGGGTGTAAGCGGATTCGATCCGATCCGCGAACCCGATGAATCCGAACTGATCCAAATCAAATTTGACGGTTTGGATCAGATCAGATTTAAAATTCAAAATCCGAATAAAATTGATTCGGGTATCAGATTCCAAAAATAGGAACCGAACCAAACCGATCTGAACCCTTTAAAAATAATATATTACTAATACTTTTATTTTAATAAAATCTTTTATTAACAAAATTAATATATATTAATATTATATTAGTAGATTATACTTAAAAATTAATATTAAATTGAAAAAATTTAAGTTAATCTAATTTTTATTTTATTTTTTTAGCAGTTTCTAAAATTAAAATTAAAATAAATAAAAATGGATAATCCGATGATTTGGTCCGAACTAACGCATTTTTAATCGGATCGGATCCGTGGAATATTTTTGTCAAATCCGATCCAAATCGAACCAATCAAACTTAATCGGTTTGGATGTTAAAACACCCTAAATCCGATCCAAACCAGCCCGATTACACCCCTAATGTATTTCATGTTAAATGGCATTGTTCCCTTAATAACATTTCTATGCAAAACTAACATTTTGTATAATTTTTTAGTACTATATTTACATCTTATAAATGTAATATTGTATACTTATTTTTTTTTCTTTTATTTGTCTTCGGCCGGGTTTCTCATAAATGGGACCTTGAGACTAACCCTTGAATAATGTCGCTCGAAATAGGTTAGATAATTTATTAGGAGCCAATGACTTGGCCTAATTTTTAATCTAGGTAAATATGACTTATTTAATAAACAAATCAAATTTTGGGGTATATTGGATCGAAATTTTAAAAGATTTTAAAAGATTTTTTTATGATAAAAAAGTTTTTTCATATTCAATCAATATTTTTAAGTAATCTAAAACTTAAAAAAAAAATATTTAACTATATAGTAAGACTTAGACTATTGAAAAATATATGGTTGAACTACCCTGACTTATTTGTTTAATGTTTATATATAATTAATAATTTATAATACTTACCCAATTTATTATTTATATATTAGTTTAATATATTTGATTTAAATAGAATATGCTAATTTTGTTAACGATTTAATTTTAATATATTGTCAATATAAAAGTTGTTTATACTAACATTCAATCACATATTGTCATGTTATACCAAATATTTAACTCTTTTTATAACTGTTAGAAAATGTCATATATAATAATATGTGAGTGGTTGGTATAAAAAACTTATATTAATTGTCAATAAGAAATAAAGTCTTTTTTAAAGGTTATAACTATTTAAAAATTACAAAAGTGTAAGCTTTTCAATGATGGTCTTCAAATAAGGTAAGCTTTTTTTTGGATAACCATTTTATTGATACGAAGTATTCTCCGTCGTACATAAACAGTGACTAATCTTCATCGGATGACCTGGACAATATTTAAGGATTGCCCCCTCTCAACCAGGTTTTCTTCATATGCAAGAGTCAAGAATCAAAGCCCTGACCACTTGTTTAAGGGACCCGAACTAATTACTACTGAAACCAATCATATGTTGGTATATAAGGTAAGCTTTTAAATAGACTTTCGGATATGTTAAGATTTTTATATTTTCATAAACAGACCACATGGAGCCTAAAAAAAACCTATATCGGATAATAAGTTAGAATGAAGATGACGACAAGTTACAAAATAGGTATTGGTTTACCCCTAACTGCCGTGACAAGAAACCCTTTCCACAGTTGCTTTTTTCTCAAAAAAAATATATACTTATAGAAATTTTTTTTGGCGTATCAAATAATCAATTAGAGATATGAAAAATGACTTAACGTCAAATTACTTTAAAAACTTGAATTTAGTGCAACCAAATTTAACTTTATGGCTGCAATCATGTTAGTAATTTCTTTATAGTCATTACTTAAATTCTTGGAGAGTAATTTTTCATAAAGGATTGAAATGAAGAAAAACTCCTTAGATGCTCGTGGAGCAAGAAAAAATTCTTGTTATATGTCATTTAATTAATGTGTGCCACTGTAGATATAACAATAAAAATTATTAATATATTGTTTTATGACAACATAGTTTTGAATCTTTTATTTGATAGTCCATATTATCCGACTCCTAGTGTGTGTTTGGTTCCACTTCTGGAGATATCAGAAGTATTTATGTCATTGTCAAACGAAATTTTGGTAAAAATAGAGGTGTTTGGTTACTTTCTGACAAAATTGAGTTTGCCTTCAAAAGTGATTTGTATCACCCCTTCCTTCTCGGGTGTCACTTTCGTAACCCTAAACAACTTAAGCATAAAAAAAAATTTGCTGGTTTACTTTCGGAAAACAGGTTCCTTTACTCAGGTTTTACTTACTGAGAAAATATTGATAAAATTTTTCTCCATACGACACCGAAGAACATATACTCAGAATAATTATTAACACTACTCGGATACACATATATGTATCACCAGTTTAACAACACACATAGGATACCCTGGACAACACGTCCGTTTCCAAAATGTATCGACAGAAGTAAAACGCTACAAGTTAGAAAACTAGGCAGTGATGGATCTGAGAATCGTATCTCCAAAACCCTGATCATCAGTAGCCACTTGCAGGCTACCCAAAAGTCACTACCTCAAAGGAAAACCCTAAGCTGGTCTAACACTAAGAAACAAAAGACGTACTACCTAACATACGCCGTAGCATTGAGACTGGGTCTCGTCTTCCACCATCCATACCTCTTCGTTGTCAGCATCGAGCGGATCAAGCTACTGAGTCCCTAAACAACCCAGAGGACTGTTGACAACCATCTGTACATGTATCCAAAAACACAACAGGGTGTCCAACATGTACAGACAAGGGTGAGAAACCAATATATGAATCCAAAACCACAACAGGTATATACCCAACTACAGACAATAGATTCATATAATCATGCTTCACATAATCATCATCATGCATAACATAGTACAACATCTTATAGTACTAAAGTAAATCATACGACTTCATGCCCAACAGTCAACGTTATTTTAAAAAACATATGCATGAACACTTCCACATATATCAACTAACGTTCAGTTCTAAATTTCTGGAAATCCCATCATCATTCAAAACGAGCTAATCAAGCTACAAAATCATTGACCCGCAGGCAACAATGACTAACACCAAAATTGGTAAAAACATAAGTACATGACTCCCAGGAAATAGCACATGGGCGCGCATGTCAGTGGTACTTACGATGTATCAGTCATACTATATTGTCCACTCAGGGCACAATACGAACACACAGCACGTATGACATCATTGTCCATCAAGACACAATGTTACATGATGACACAAGTCATCCCCAGGTTTCCTTGCCATCAAGGTCCCCTCATTTCACGGCACGTCTGCCAAAAACATATGCATGAGAAAACCATTTGTTTTCGTCAGTTTATCTTTGTCGTATCAATATTTCTTTGTTGAAGCATCAACGCTATCAACCACCATAATGTCTTAGACTCTTTAAGCCTTTACAACATTTTCTCAAAAACACTGGACACACAGTCCAAAACTCAAAAAGGACATTTAGTCCACACAACTCAAACCCAAAAATCCCCAACCGATGCACCAGTTTCGGATTTTGGATTTTACAGCTCAAAACACGTCCACAAGCCTACAGGACCACAAAGATTGTCCACAAGCTTACAGGGCCAACACATTAACACGGATTCTTGATCCACGTGTTCTGTAGAACCCTAGAATTCCGACATCTTGGTTTCTAGGTTCCAAATCACAAACCACATTTCTCTTTTGGAAACTTAAAACCAAAACCCAAATCTCCGAAGCTTACACAAAGCCTTTAGGATCGGTTTTCCATAAAACAAACTCGTGGTTGAAAACCACTTCTTTTCTCTTTCGTCGTATTTCGGTAAAACGAAATGCTTTGAAATACGGTTCATAAGACAAAACTCTTTCTCTTGGATGAAATCCAAATAATTTGAAATCACGTCTCCCAAAAACGCTTTTGCTCAAAAGGTTAACTATATTATTTTAAAAGCCAATAAAGTTCCCAAAAATATTATTCACCTCAAAACTTCATTTTTCTTCATTAAAGCCAATTTTTCTCCATTTTATCCTTTAAGTCAACTTACCCTTAAAAAGAAAATATTTATTATTATTTTACTCCAAAAAGCCAAATTGTTTCTTTTTCTCTCAAAGTTCATTGAAAAATATTTTTTTTTTATTCCACGTCCCAAGCTTTTTAAAGCTTTTATATTTCATATTATCAGATTCTAACCAATGTTAGATCATTTGATGCAATAACTCATCATCACAGTCACAAAATACATCCATACTTAATTTTCAATGCCATACCACATAATCACACATAAGCAGGTATCTCATGCAAAGAAAATTAACAGCAATAAAATAAATCACGCCACAAACAATCAAGCACAGATCGATTATCCGATAGTCACTACACACATACAATCAATCAATGTATTAAAACAAAACACAAAAATTCTCCCTATTTCTCTTCCTCCTAGGTTCGGCCTCATGCTATTAAAAATAGCTACGGAGTTTCAAAAATTCTTATCTCTTGGATGCTACCCTAACCAAGTGAGATAAACCTAGATAGAAGCTTAAAACAACAAAATCAAACAAAATCCTACCCACCCACCAAGGGGGTAGGTTCGGCCCTTATTTACCATGGGAGCTAGAGAGCTCCTTTGGTTTCAAACTCTTGGATTATGAAAGAATACCATGAACATAGATCAAAGAAATTGGTTTGGTATTAAAAGGATTTTTCTACAATTTTCCATGGATTTTTGAAGTTTATGGGTAAAAACCCTAACCTCCGTGGATCTTGAGATTTAAGAGATGAAAAGAGAGATTGAGAGAGCTAGAGGAGAGTTGTTACCTCCTTGATGAACTTCCTTGAGATAATCTAGCTTGAATCACTCAAAAACTTCAAGTTTTCAAAGGTTTCAAAGGAAGAACTTATGAAGAACAAAGAGAGAAAAGAAGAGGAAAGTGAGTGAAGAGAAGGAAAAGAGTTGGCCGAATGGCCTAGGTGAGGTGAGAGTGAGTGAGATATTTTTCACTTCAATGACAAACTTGTAATTAAGTAGAAGGGTAATTTGGTAATTTTGCTAAAAGACCAAAGGCATTTTGGTCATTTCGCATCCAGATATTTTGAAAATCATCATGACACTGGCACGAGTCCCTAGGTGACTTGACCTGATGAGACTTCGAGATTATCCGTTAACGGGTCTCGTTAAATCCGTCTACGGCTCTTATCGTCTCTCGGTTCGATTATTGGCCCGAATATTTTATAGTATTTTCACTTTTTAACGTCAGGACGGATTTTAGCAAATATGTAGATAATCGAATTCTAAGACTAATGATTCTGACCGTTAGTCAAAATTAGGTCTCTATAGTAGTAGAACACTTCTATCCGTGAAAACGTAGACCGGGCTCCGTCTGAGTTTTCGACCCAAAATTTAACCGTAGGTTCCTACGATCGCATGGAGCATGAATATGATTCTAGTTTTCCCAAAATCATTTTCTAAAACACAAATAAAAATATAAACTCATTTATATAGTTTACTGATCTTAGAAAGCATGAAAATCGGGGTGTTACATGATTCTAGTAGAAGCTACAAATAGAAGCTTCTACGTTGAATTGAAAAATTTACACTAAATTTTACATCAAACTTGCTTTCAAAGTAAAAACATTCAAACATAAATCACTACAGTTCAAACTCTATTTTATTGAAATGAATTCTACATAATCAATTATATCCAAAATCACATTTGTCAAACGCTCATCTAAGCGCACACACACGAACTCCATCATAATAATTTTTCACTCATTTGTTGATTTCATTTCATTCATTAATTTTCAAATAAATTTCCAATTACAAAATGCGTTTGATATATGACAAAAGAATTTAAATTTCGCTGATATTTTTTGTTTCTAATCTAAGCATGTTTTTGAACCATTGTACTGAAGCTTTTGGTATCCTAGTAAGGTTATTCTTGAAATCCACATAGTAGAGTCCGAAGCGGACAGTATAGCCCGAGTTCCACTCCCAATTGTCAAGCAATGACCACACAAAGTAACCACGTACATTGCAATCATCTTCCCTGTATTAAATTCATATTATATATGTTCAGGATTAAGATAGCTAGCTAGGAAGTAATGTTAAAGAGTCCAAGGACTTGAAATAATACCTTATAGCAGCAGATAGGTTTGAGAGATAGTCCCTATGGTACCGTATCCTCTTGTCATCCTTTAAGGCCTTTTCTAAGGTCATAAAGGGTCTGCTTGCCTCATCCATTCCTGCCATCACAAAGTGGCAGTATTACATTATATAAACTGTACATTAATTTCAAACATCAATTAAGTAGAACTCAGTTTTCCCTCAATTCATTTTGTTGTTAATTAGCTTTCCAACCATAAACTACTCACCATTCTCTGTTATAATTATAGGGGTATTCCCATATTTTCTCTTCACATATTTTACCAACTTTCTTATACCCCATGGTACAATGTGTAGCCAACGTGAAGCTGCCTGGAAAAACAGGAATTACTGATTTAGCATAAAGTGTACATGTAAATTGTAGCCTTGTTGGTTTTCTGAGCATACCTTTTCTCCAATTGCAGCTCCTCTTCGATATGCTGGGTGAAAGACAATAGGAAATATCAGAAAATTCTATTCAGTTTCTGCTATGTTTGTTTAAGGCAAAGATGTAAAAGGAAGGGGAAAAGGATCACAGAATTTTGCATTAACAACTTACCGGTTTTAATGACAGCAGCATCAGATAAAGCATCTTGCATAATCAGTTTATGAAACCGAGTCCTGTCGTTACGAGTATATAAAGAGGTATAATGATTTATGCCAATAAAATCCAAAGATCCCACCAGTAAGTTTGAGGTTGCATCAGAAATCTCTGGTAACCTCTCAGCTACAAGTTTTTTCATTGAGAGAGGATACTTTCCAAAGAAAAGCGGGTCAAGGAACCTGATTCAAATTTGTGTTACACATATTTTTTTGTGGAAGATGAGTTCTTAGTAGTCACAAAGCTATTCACTTTGTCATAATCATTATGTGCAATAAGAAAGGCTACCACTTACCAACCAAGTGAAAAGTCCATTGCTCTGGCTGCTGCATCTCTGTCTTCATCAAGATCAGTTATGGGTTCATACCAAATGGCATCTAGTGCTATCCCTATTTGACCTCCTTGCCTTTCCTGGATTATCCATCAAATAATAAAACTTATTATTATTCATTGATATTTTGCACTTCATTGCCATAAATTATTGTATAAACCTGTTGTACACAAGAAGTGTGCACTTCAATTTTAACAACTTATTTGGTTTAGATTTTGGTGGAAGCAAATGGGAAAAAACGCTTTCCAATGCACTTCCCACCAATTTTTGACTGAAGCAATAATATAGTTGTTTAGGTATAAAGTGCAATGGAATGGACAGGGTTTTCTCGTTTGCTTCCACCAAAATCAAACCGGCCATAAATAATTACTTAATTTTTTTGTCACACAAATATTTTATATTATAAAGTTTTGACGGTTCACTTGTTGATAGGTTAAGTGCACACAACTGTGTATTCCAGGTTAGCAGAAGAATCTGTCCTTCTTCATACACTGCTTAGTGATTTTTTGTATGAGTTGTGAAGATGGTCAGTTTGAAACCTTGAAATGTAGTTGGTAACTTAGATAGGCTGCAGCATGGGATAAGAGAATGTTATGAGCAACAATGTAAGGTTCAGTGGATGATTTTCCCTTCTTACACAGAACATGACCCAGAAGGGAACATCTTCCTGGTGCTTGAATGCCTAAATCATAACCATGGAGGGCGAAGTTATGAGGTTCATTGAAGGTAATCCAGTGCTTAACTCTGTCGCCAAAAGCTTGGAAGCAGGTATAGGCATAATGCTCAAAATCTTTTCTGAAAGTGAATGAAAATGAGTATGAAGCACACTCATTTGTCTCAAAAGACCTATAACATTGGAGTAACTTACATTATTTGTGTGCTTAGCCATCCTTCATATTTATCTTCAAGCATCTGTGGAAGATCCCAATGATATAGGGTTACAAAAGGCTGGATTCCTGATTGGATAGAAGAGCTACAATTTTAATGCTATTTTTTGTTATATTTAACATCAAATTCCCAAATAATTTATTGAGTAACCTTTTTCCAGTAAAGCATCAATGAGTCTGTTATAATATATTATTCCCTCTGAATTAGGTTCCCCTGTTCCATCTGTTAAGTTATTACAAGCAGTTAGCTTTAAAATCGACCAAATTACACATTAAAATAAGAGGTTTTGAAAATACTGCAACTTACTTGGGAAAATTCTTGTCCATGATATGGAAAATCTGTAAGAATCCACTCCCAAATCCTTCATCAAGTTTATATCATTCTGTATAAAATGGAATTTTACTTGAGCTTCAATCAACTGTTTATATTTTAAGTAAACTTATGTGAAATGTCTAAAAAGGAAAGAAAAAGTTGAAGTCACATCAACATAGTACTTCTATAAAATCTTGATGTCACTTAAAAGAGTAGTGATGTGTTCTATATGCAAAAAATACACTATTTATAGTAAAAATATTTTGCAACTCCTTACATGCAATAGGAACTCTATGCCATGTGTTCCCTTTACACTTTGATTTTTCTATTGCTCCAAGTGGGTGAAACGTCATCATCATCATCTTAATATTCTCTCGTATTTTATTACTATGGCGGTGCTATCATGCTGAATTGTTTATACTACATGCTAATCTTAATCCACCTTAGCATTTCTATTAGGATATTGGCCATAGGCAATTTAAATTAAGGCAGAGGAATAAAATTGGAGCAAGTAACCTATCTAAAGTAAGGTTGAAGTCAACAAATGTATCTTTCAAGTTCACCTGAAATCGGTGATATTGATCCACCGCCAAGTCTGCATTACTGAAGTCCACAATTCTTCCTATCAACACAATGCAAAACCAGAAATCAGAAACTTCTCTGCAACTTAAAACTCATCCTTTCTGTGTATTATTTTTTATGATATATATTTGCTTTTTCCCATCCTTAAAACTTCATCTCTACCCGGTTTCTTTGAGAAAGTGTCCCATATGCTATCTCCTTTATTTCCTTCATCAACAGCTCCCTCGAACTATAGAACAAAAAAACATTACATTAACCAATCGTTATTAGATTGACACTTATTTCAATAACCAGATTGAATACTGGGGTGGTGCATACCTGGTAAGCTGAAGAAGCAGTTCCAAAGATAAAACCTTCTGGAAAATCTGCTCTGCTTATTGATTCTGTCTTCACAATCACAATGAGTTGGGCTAGGAGGTGCAGAAAAATAACAATCCTCATGGTGGTTGAAGTTGAAGATGAAGATGATAAGTTTTCTGTAATGGCTCAGTCTTTTGTGGTATGAGGCTATATATTGCTTTGGTTTTATATACAGCAAAAATTGCAAGCTATCTTTGTTGTAAAGGTTAAGGCTCTATATATATATATGCTGAGTTTCCTTAGAAACCGGCACAAGTTGTGAGATATGAATTAACCATTTTTGTTCATGTTATTCAACTATATTGAGAGTGTATCAGACATAGAGCAAATCCCAGGGAATTGGGATGGTATGGCACACTTGATAAGCAAGAGATTTTTCTAAATTCTTATGGTAAGAGAGAAAGGAGGAGTGTGCCTACGTGTGTGTGAAGCTAGATGAAAAGGGTATAGCCAGATGATGAGGAAACTTGAACCACGGGGAATGGCTTAAGTCTACGTCAGTTGTAGGTTATAGTTGCGGGCAAGATACCGTTTTGTGTTCTTTTCTCTATGCCACCTTGAGGGGTGCCTTCCCATTTTTATACTTCATTTCTTGAGTATGACATTCTTTTATCTAATAAACATGAGAAAAACAAGTCTCTGCTTAGTTTGTATTTTGTTGTTGATTTTTACATTATCCATCCTAAATAAAAATAAAAAAAAGAAAGAAACATTACAACTTTGCAATTTTGGTCTTGTCTAAACATTGCAAGGCTTCTCTCATCTCTAACTTAAGTTTGCTTATCACTCGAACTATTTTTTAGGGCAACAATGCGAGTGCTCTGGATAGGATTTTTTTTTTTGGTTTTTGATAATATTCTCTACGCGCAATTGCGGAGACTAATCTTGTGAGTTACTGAACGATATTGAAGGGCTAGAGTCTTTCAATCAGGTTTTCTCCATACACAAGAATCAGGAATCGAATCTCTGATCACTTACTTAAGGGCTTGAGCTCGTTACCACTTAGAATTTAATGACACTTTTTAATTTCATACAAAACCTCATTCTTGATTGATTACAAATAAATTTGACCTATTGAAGAGTAGTAATAATCAGAAAAAAAAAAGATTAACAACAATAAACTAGAGAGACTCATGTTTTGGATTAAACTTGTGGAATATATGTGTGTAGGATGCACTTGGATGCATCAAGGCCTGGAATATTATTCTTATTATATTGCAAATACAAAATAATTGGATAGGATGATCACTGAAAGTCAGACGTGTAAACTGTTTTATACAATAGAGAGAGTTTTACATAAGAATATGAACAAGCATTGGGATTCATTGGTAACTTCTTGATAAAACTGAACCACCTAACTTGTCCACTGTCCAAACACACTAGAACTTGGGTTCAAAGTTCAAACCGTCTTAAAAACAAAGGAGTGTTAGAGAAGAAAAATAATAAGGTGCATTGCTAAGTAAGTTATACTTTTAAGAAAATAATTAAAGTTTAAAGTTTGAAAAAATAATATTGAAAAAGCTTCCTAATCATAAAAGCGTCTAATAGTTTATGACTTTATATACGTGCAAGAATACAGCAAAAAAAAATTGGTGTCATGAATATAGTAATGGAAAAAGAAAATACAGAGTTCTTAAACTTTAATTCTTTTTTTAAAAAAAATATAACCATTTAACTTTAAAATATTTTCAATTAATCTATAAACTTTAATTGATATCTTAACAAATTCTTATATTTAATTTAGATAAGTTAATTTATTAACCATAATATTATATAATAATATTTTATTTATATTAATATTAAATTTACACCGTTTATAATTTATTTATTAAATTTTATTTTAAATATAATTTTATTTTAAATTAAA
Source organism: Ammopiptanthus mongolicus (assembly GCA_039655645.1). NCBI lineage: Eukaryota > Viridiplantae > Streptophyta > Magnoliopsida > Fabales > Fabaceae > Ammopiptanthus > Ammopiptanthus mongolicus. The sequence continues at coordinate 17,521,374 of CM077346.1, read as the reverse complement.
TAAAATTAATTTGTATTCAATTTTTAGATAATAAAGTATATCTTAAATAAATTTTTTAAATTTAAATTAATAAATTTTTCATGATAATGTTACTATAAATAAGATGCTAACAATATTATAATTAATAATTAATACTTTTAACTAAAACAAAATTATATATTAAAATATTAATTAAAATTTAAAATTAATTTTTAAAAAGTTTGTAATAATAATTTGTAAAAGATCCTAAATTAAAATTACTTCTTTTCCCATAATATATTTTGTACTTTTGCGTGTCTGCCACGACCCCCAATTAATATGGATAATCATTGCAATATTCCGAGTGGTTGCCGATTCTACATGTCTATCCCCTTTGCACTTTGCAATTGCAACCCAAGACCAAAATAAATACATAATCAGAAAAAGACAAAGTTCATCAGCGCTTCTTTTAATATTGGTTAGGATGCGAATGGATAGGGTATCATAATACTCATTTGATAGACACGTTTAAAAAAATACTCATATTCAAATTTGTACTCACATTGATAACAATTTTAGTATTATACCCTTACATACATAAGTATCAATATTCATATCTATTATTTTAATTAACCATGAAAAATCAATACAAAAAATATTGATTAAAATTACAATTATAGGTCAGTTGAAAGACTATTAAAAGATCATTCAAATCTAATCATAAAACATTATAAATGTAACTATATATTTAACTAAATTAAAATACAACATACTAAGGTTATTAAATATATAAGTTTAATTGGTATGCATTGTTAGTGTAAAGTATTTTACACTGTCAACCAATCAGAAATCATGATATGAGTGACTTTTACGATAGTTAGGATAAGAGTCAAATATTTTAGCTTATGTGACAATTTCTAATTGATTGGCTGTGTAAAAAATCTTTACACTGACAATGCATACCAATTAAATCCTAAATATAATGTATAATATTATGTTTGAACATTAAGTAAATTACAATAAATTTTCGGAACAACTAATTCATAAACTTGTTACTTGCTACTTGCAAGCCTTGAAACTCTCCAAAATAATAATGTTTGATTATATGTGTATTGTGGGGTACTAGAGTCCTGTGTCTGCATCCTTCTATTAAATTTTGTGAGTAATTACTCGTATACATACTCATACTGATGAAGCAGACAATTACTCTAACTATCATAGATAATTTTTGTTGGTATTCATCGGGTCCATTACCCATTATTATCCTTTGTCCTAGTTGGTGAAAGAAAAAGGAAGAAGAAAAGAAAGATAATGATTTGGGGCCAACGTCCTCCTTTGTGATTAGATCAGCTCCTTAAGTAGGATGTGAATGTGTTGCACCGGGAGACATTTTTCATGCACCTAAATGTTTGATTGCAATCTGCATGGTGTTTATTGCGAATCCCTAGTTATTATAACAGGTAAGATAGTTAGACTCACTGTTTTTTAATTTGAATGTTGTTATATTGTTATCTAAGTCTTGCGACAGTTTTATGTCTTTTACTAAGTAGTTACTATTTAGTATAGGCTATGGCTCCGAGAACAGTCCATTGACTAATTATGCATCCTCTTCTAATCAATTATAGACTGTTGATAAGTGTCTCAAATCTGTTGAAGCATTTAAGCATTCAGTTATGGAAGTTAGTTATATTCTGTTGTAACAGATTAATTCCTGCATTCAGTTAATGGCCATAACAGATTCTGTTGGAGTTAGCTATTTCAGTTGGTGAGCTGACGAATGATTGAAGCTTGGTGCTGCAGCATTGTTCACAGCATTTGTACACCTAGAGGTTTAGGCTTTGGGTAGTATAAAAAGGTGTGAGGTTCTTGTCATTGTAACTCTCTACTTGTGAAAAGAATATTAGAGAGATTGAGAGATCAAGGGAGTAAATATAGAGTGGTGTGGAGCTTGGGGAAATTCTGTAAAGGGTTGCAACTCGTAGTGAAGATGCAGTAGCAAGCTTGGCTCTATTGTAAAGACTTGATCTTGTTGGATCCTTGACATAGTGAATGTTGCTCCTTTCCCGTGGATGTAGGTCTTCACACTGAAGGCTGAACCACGTAATTCTCTGATGTTAATCTTCTTCTTCTCTCAATCTTTGTTGGTATTAATTACTTGTTTGCTATTTCTCTGTTTTCGGTTTTCTGTTCTTGGTACTATGGTATGTTTGTTCTATTGGTTGCAGGATTGTTTTCATTACATAGACTGCGGTAACTGTGAAAACAGAGGGTTCAACAAAACATTGACTAAAGATCCAATTGATCCCTAAATAAAATAGGGAGACGCTTTTAGTCCCGAGAAAAAAAAATGAACCACTTATAGTTCCTCATTTTTACAAACACAAGATACGCTAGTCTCTCCTTTCATTTTCGTTCATGTACGTTCATTGAGTCTCCTATGTGGCATGTTAAGTCTCATATGTAACACGCTAACTCGTTTATGTGGCACAATTAACATTTTCACTTTGAAAAATAAAAAGGGAAACTCAAAAAATACAACTAAATGACATTTTTTTATGTAGTGGTTCATATGGATGTTGGTGGTTCGTTGTATGAAAGGTGGGGTAGCATGCAGGAAGTGTTAGTGGTTGGAGCTTGGTTAAGCAAATTCGCAAATTCATGAATTCAAGTTGGGTTGTTCGAGTTTCGCATGTGTATCGTAAAGCTAATAGAAGTGTTGATGTGCTACTTAATTTAGGGTGTGAGCAAGGTTCTCAATTGATAGTTTATGAGAATCCATCGGTGCAACTTACACATTAGTTGTTTTTTGATGTTATGAGAGTTTCTATCCCCTTTAATTTCTTTGTAATTTCTTTGTTTTTTCTTGGGCTAAGGCCTCTTTATTCACACAAAAAAGCACCACAATCATAATTTAAACACTGAACATGACACATGGCCATTCAAACATTGTATAAAACGATGTATAAGACATTACTGAATATTCACTCTTTATGAAGATCTAAGATGGCATTAGGTCCTTCAATTAACCTTATAGATCCTAACAACATTATAGACAACATGAAGCCATTCAAATAGCATTGGTAACTATTACATGCACAATTTTACAAATTAAATTTATTATGAAAATTAGGAGTGTTCACCGATCGGTTTTAAGACAAAAAATCATCTGATCGAAAGATTAAAATAGCACGCGATTCGGTTCGGTTTGGATTGCTTCCTTAAATAAATTTGATTCAAACCAATTCGATTAAATGAGGTTTGGATTGGATTGGTTGATTTGTTTTTTACCGACACATCATTACATATTTATATTACATCAAAAAATCAAGATTATAAGCTAAATTGAACAAAATCTTAACCTGTATATACTTGTTGACACATTCATGTAATAACATTTCAAAAAAATATCTAAAATAAATAAATACCATCATCATCTAGTTCTAGAACAATTTTTTTTATGTTTGAAAAATTAAAAATAATAAAAAATTACATCAAATCCAACTAGTAAGTATTATTACAGAAAAAACCAACAAAAAAATCAATAATGCAAAAAATAGAATAAACCTATATTAAACTTTATACATGCGGTTTGGTTCGATTTAAACAAGGAATCCCAAATCCAATCCGATCTGATCGGTTTTAACAAAATAAAATCCAATAAACATATGTTTTGTTCGATTTTCATTTTTTTTGTATCGGTTTGCCATTTTCTTTTGGATCGGTTTGGATATGAACATGCCTATTCAAAATTAACCAATACAGAAACCAAATAAAAAAAAAGGAATAAATGGTTAAAGAAAAATAAGGGACTACAACAACTCAGGAATGGCGGAAATAGCCTCATCCAAATAAAATGGATGTACCAGCCGACAATCAAACAAGTAACAACCAACCCAAAATAAAAATTAAAAAGCCCAATATGAAAACATAATAATGAAGCTACACTCGCTTTTCCCACTTCTTCAATTGCTTTTCCCACCCCCTTCCCAATTTTTTTAGTTAAATCCCATAAATACCCCTATTCATCCATGCTCCTTATAGTTGTAGCATTGTTTTCCGGTTTTTGTTATTTATGTAAACTATGATTTTCTTAATGTATTCCAATTTTTATGCCATATAAAAACTATAGTTTCGATATGGTTTGAGCGATTGCACCCTTCAGGAGACTAACATGTTCATTGAATACGGAAGCCACATAATGACTGTTCGATGTTATTGGTTTCTTCAGTAGCCACCAAATCCGGGACAGAAGCATCGCTTTGATCTTTTTTCACGCTATCACCTGAACCCGGAATTTTTACCAAAGTAGTGTAATTTGGTTGGAGAATAACAGAAGTAACGTAGTTTTTTTAAAAATAACATGATTGGGGTAAGTCATAATGGAGATAAACGACTTACTTACCAAAATCGTACATGTAAGATACGTCTTAGTTTTATAATTGTTAAATTAAAAAAAAAAAAAACAAAATTGCACTAAAGTGTAGAGCTTAAATACGACTTAACTTTTTCCAATTTTTTTTTAACGTAAAAACAAAGTCGTGGTTTGGAACCACAACTAATTTAAATTTTTTCTAAAAGTTACAGAAGTCGTACTACCCAACTACGACTTTCTTTTTATTTTATTTTTTAAAAAAATTATTTTAGAAGTCATTTGATGTATATTTAAGTACACTTTAAAATTATAAATAAGAGTAAAAGCCCAAATTAAGTATATGGTGATATTTTGGTCCCTAAGAAATGGTAAATACTAATTTGGTCCTCAAAAATGTAAAATGTGGATCAAAATAGTCCTTGATAAAGACTAAAATGTACATAAAAATGAATAATTTGACCTTCATTTTACATTCTTGAAAACCAAATTTGTATTCTTCATTTCTAAGAGATCAAAATGTCATCGTAATTTTTTGTCAAGGACCAATTTGGATCTTTTACTCTTATTTATAATTTTAAAGTGTACTTAAATTTACAACAAACTACTTCTATAATAATTTTTTTAAGAAATAAAATAAAAAGAAAGTCGTATTTGGATACTACGACTTTTGTAACTTTTACAAAATTTTTGAGTTAGTTGTGGTTCGAAACCACCACTTTGTAAAAAGAAATGTAAAAAGTTAAGTCATATTTAAGTTCTACGACTTCAGTGTAATTTTTTTTTAATTTAATAATTATAAAACTAAGTCATATCTTACATATACGACTTTGATAGGTAAATCGTTCATCTCCATTACGACTTATCTCAATCACGTTATTTTTAAAAAAATTACACTACTCCCAATATTCTGCAATCAAATTACACTACTTTGGTCAAAATCGTCCTGAACACACAGATTGGACATAAAAAAAGTGGAGGAGGGGTGTGAAAAATAATTAGGGAGGTGGGAAAAGCAATTCCCTAATAAAACCTCGGAAACCATAACAGATATACAACTGCCAAGCCCACTAATAATGACGAGAGAGGCCCATCTTTGCAATTCCACCGACATTCACTCTCCATTCTATAAAAGCCCACGGGCTAAACTGGGTTTTCTCGTTACACATATTTCTGTCTTACCAGGGTTTAGCTTAAACCCGTAGCCATGGCGATGAAGGCAGCAGTGGCGGCGCCACGCGTTTTGCGGCGGCTTTTCTGCACAAACCCAACCTCCTCTTCTTCTTTCCCTTTCGTTCCTCCACCGCCTGCGGGGGCGCCTTCCGCCCGGCAGATGGCGGAGCCCAGCACCAACCTCTTTGTCTCCGGTCTGTTTCCCTCTATCTCTCTATAAATTTCTGTTTCTCAATATTCTATTTTTTTCATTTCGCTTTATTATTAATTAAAATCCATTTTTTATTGTTTTATTTGATTTAACAGTAATTGAAAATGAACTGAATTTTGTTTCTCTGCTGTTTTGCTTTGTGAATCTGTTACTGTATGTTTGGGTCTATCATAAGTTTTAATGGACTTGTATGTAGTTTTTGAATGTCTAAGTTTTCATATAATTTTGAATACTTTAAGCTTTGACCTAATTAAGGTTTGGAGTAGATGTACTCATTTTATTGAGGATGTTAATTCCACTCATTGGTTCTATTACTGTCTTGTATTAGTGTAAGATATGTCTGCTACACATATGAGCATGTTTGTAGATAGAGCAATATGGGGCCTAGGAATCTGCAACAAGTCATTTTTACTATTCCTTTTAAGTACAGTTGTCCAAACAAATGACCTCACCTTAAAAGGAGCTTTAAACTTTAAAAAGAAGAAGGAAAGATTGGCTGTTAGAACAATGAGTGGGAAATTGAATGAATGATTAACAAGAAAACTAGCAGGAGGATCAAAAGTTGAGACACTTCTATCTGAATTGGCAGAGAAATCAATAGGTATAAATTTTAAGTAGAAGCAAATTGTGCTGTAATTCTTTAATTTCTTAATAATAAATCACAACGGGCAAGTTGTGTAAAGTGGAGAGATAATATAGCGTAGGGAAAGCCTCTAAGGAAGGGACATTCCCTAGTCCTTACTCCTTATCCAAGTGTCCACTCAAAACCCACCATTGCTTAACCCAACAGAGACCCATGGTCTAAAATGAACATATCCCTAAGAAACAAATTACCAGGTACCAGAATGAGTTGCATTGGTTGATAATTTAATGCTGTGTTGGCATCCCACGATTCCCACCTATTAAAGATATCTTTTTTTTTTATGGAGAATGCTAACGAGTATCCTAAGAGTACTGTTTAAGTAATCAAAAGAAGAAAAATTATATGGGAGAATGATGTATTTAATATTTTGGAAGTTGTATAATTAGTTTTCCAATAAAAACTTGCTTCTTATGGGTTTCTTACCCAGTATCCTTAGGGCACTCGTTAGTCAGACCCTTTTTTATTAATATAAACATTGGTCATTATCCAAGCGTCCACTCAAAACGCACCATTGCTCAGCCCAAAAGAGACCCATGGTCAAAATGAACATATCCCTAAGAAACCAACTACCAGGTACCAGAATGAGTTGCATTGGTTGATAATTTAATGCTGTGTTGGCATCCCATGATTCCCACCTATTAAGGATACCTTTTTTTCATGGAGAATGCTAACGAGTGCCTTAAGAGCACTGGTTAAGTAATCAAAAGAAGAAATTTTTTATGGGAAAATAATGTATTTAATATTTTGGAAGTTGTATAATTAGTTTTCCAATAAAAACGTGCTTCTTATTGGTTTCTTAACTAGTATCCTTACGGCACTCGTTAGCAAGACCCTTATTTTATTAATATAAACTGCACTTGCTCTCTAATTTACTTGGTGACACAAAAAATAATCTACAGTAAAGCACCATAACCGTTTAGCCACAAAGGCAATGCTTCTGATACACCAAATTGCAAGGACCTATTGTCCCTTCATTTTTATTCTTTAGAGTTTAGAAATGCAATAGATTTTATGACAGTCTAATGCATTTTTCCCCAAAAAAACATGAGAGAATTATTGTCTATAGCAATGCTGAGATCTGCCTTTCCCCCACGCAATATGTCATCTGTTTTACTAACTCGTTTATCAATTTGAATGTTTAGTTGGCTGTGTTGATCCTTTATGTATCTTAAATTTTCAGGGCTTAGCAAACGTACTACTACAGAAAGGCTACGGGAAGAATTTTCAAAGTTTGGTGAAGTTGTTCATGGTTTCTTCTCTAACTACAAGCAGATTTTAACATTCAAATTGTTCTGCTATTTATGCGTTTACTCTTTGTAGTTATGTTTTGAAATATATTCTGAAACAATCATGGTTTCCTGTTTGATTTTTTCAGCTAGGGTGGTAACTGATCGAGTATCAGGTTACTCTAAGGGGTTTGGTTTTGTGAAATATGCTACTATAGAAGAGGCTTCAAAGGGCATTGAAGGCATGGATGGCAAGGTAGGCTGGATTAAACCCCTATGCTTGCACCTCTATATGGGAAGATTTGCAAATTTATTCCTTTGAGAACATTGTTGTCTCAGATGTGTCTCTGCATGTGTATTTTCTTCAAAATAAGATTTTAATATGACAATCCACGATAATTATACTCAACAGTTAATATACCAACACAGCAATATAGACCTAGCACCATAGAAGATGAAAGTATTATTAATTTATTACCTGACAGTGCAATCAATGCATTCACCATTCTTTAAGCACAATTTTGCATGTCTTCCATTGTTTCAACACAAGTTTTCTCTGAAAAACCCCCCCACCATCACATGGAAATCTATGATTTATCTCTCCCGTATTCTTTTCTTTGAGTATATGCTTCTTAACCACCTTGAACCAGTAGATCATGTACGGATTGCTAAGCGCGTATAAATATGTGTAGTTTAACATAGCAACTGTAAATTGATATGCTTCTTGCAAGTGTACACTACCGATTGAATAAGTAATATTGAGTGAGTAGAATATTGTCTGTCTCTACAGGGATTGAGTTTAACACTTTTGGTTCACTGGTTTCTTTTTTACCAATTGGATGCATTGAAGAATAGGTTGAAATGGATAAAATAAAATATAAAAGTTAACAATGGAAATAGAAGATAAATTAAATGTAGTAATTAAAATAAAAGATGATGATTTGATTGGGTTTTCGCAAGCATGATAGTCACTGCCTTCACTTGGATTATCATATGATGCATGACTTCGTAAAGAATAACTATTTCCTTAGTATAATCCTCATTGAGCAAAGGCAAATTTTGGGTTCATGGGATTCTACAAAAGCACACATTACAACAATATCTATTCGGCTATTCCCAGATGATTGCTCATATATGATGATTGATTTGGGGATACTATAACATACCCTAATTTCCCAATTATGAGTATAGTTATCATATCAATTTGTGAAAGGGCCAGAATCACAATTACATTAAACGACTCAATCATTTAACCCAAGAATGAGACATTGTATCAAGTGAAAAATCTAAATTACAACAAATTTAATTCAAAATTCATCATCCCCTAGCTATGAGAATTTAGTTACACATAAGAAAAGAGAGAAGAAAGAAGGGATAGTCAAACTTTATTAAAAAACTCCTAGGAAGATGACACAAATAAGATAGCTTCACATCTCTTGCAATCCAAGCTAGGTCTAACTGTACGAAAATCCCTTGTTCTGGTGTGCAGCAGCTGTTCCCAAACATGAACAACACTTTTCTTCTGTTTAAGATCAGTTTCAATAGGCTGCAAAATTAAGCAGCCACTGTCAAGATGGTGACTTTCTGGTCATCAAGACAGGCTTGGCTACCTGAAAAGCATCTTGCAGGTACCCGGTGTCTTGACGGTGGAGTGGCTGAGAGCTCTCCTCTGCTTTTCTTGAGCGTTCTGATGGTGGTTTCTCACCGCCAAGACGGTGATAACGCTTCTCGACTTCCCAACTTGGTTTTTCTCAATTTTCTCTGCATTCTTCCATCAAGCCTGTTCCATGCTCTGCTTTGCTACTGCAATCACCTGAAAAACGAAATGAATGGATGAGTCACACAAATCAGTGAAACTAGTCCGAGAAGTTGAAATAAACAATTCACTATTATAAATTCTGAACTTCCCAAAAGCCTGCAAGGTATAGTAACATCTTAAGTGAATGGGAGAAACAAGCAACATTTGAAACTAAAATCCAACAAAATTTTAGCAATTGTCATAAATGTGAGTTTCATTAACATTTGGTTGTTGATTTAATGAATTTTTTGTTGCTTTGTTCATGTTAATATGTTTGAGAAACCTTAGTTTGTTTTGTTCTTCAATAAAGTTGATGCGGTTATTGCTTTTTGTTTTGGCCTTTATTACCAAACTTCTATGGCTATTCTATTGATGCTGACTGATATTTCCCCCATGCGATACAGTTTTTGGATGGTTGGGTTATATTTGCAGAGTATGCAAGACCAAGACCACCACCGGGACAACCTGTAAATAACACGACTCCTTATTATGGTGGGCAGTGATTGCTTTTATTTATCTGAAACATTCTTGTGCCCTATTGAGCTGGTTTTTTGTTCAAGTAGCAAATTGCAAATCACAAAGTATTATTCATTAGGGCATAGGTGCCTGAGTGGCCTTCAATTACCTATAAAATTGTAATGTGAGGTTAACCTTCTATAATATTGTTGAAATGCATGGATTTTCTTTGATACTTTTCAATACTGGGTGGTTATGATTACTCTGAAGTAACTTCGTTTTTGTACTGGACTAGTGTGTTGGTGCTGATATTTGGAGTTACTTTGATATGATACCCACCTACTTGAAACAAGATATAATGGTTCTTGTCTATGAAGTACGAACATGCTGCTTGATTTCTTTTCTTTCCTGGGAGTTTTTACTGAACTGTGGTTATGGTTGATGCAATCCGTCTTGCACTTGACTGTTAACGTTAAATTCAATAGCTGCTAAAGTGATATGCTTGTATAATACAATGGCCATATACACCAGCAGTGGGTTTTCAGTATTTGGATTATCCTTCAAGTGAAGAAGCGTGAACTTTTATTTTAGAAGACACGGCAGCATGGTAGAATTGTATGATAGAAGTTGTCTGATTGATAATTTCTTTATCCGTTTGATAACTTCCTTAATTAGTCCTGAAATAACGAGATTGGTAACTTCAATGAACCAAATTTAAGGGAATTAGAGTATGCTAATCTGCTATTAAATCTGTTTCTGTGTAAGAAGTGATTAAGTAATCTCTTATGTCAATTTTCATACTTGACGGATGTATTAGATTAAAGAATAAGTACAAATAAATTGGTTATCTTCTCTTCACAAAAAATGCACGCAACAATTTCTAACTATTTATTGATTAAGATAGTTATACTTCATGGCTTCTTTATCATATCTGGGATGTGAAAAAAATTTCAAGATCTGATTTGTAATGTATGTTCAAAAAAATTTAGGAGTATATTGTTTATTTGTTTGAATATTCGTATCTTAAGAATTTCACAGTGTATTGTTCACATGCTTCCTAGCATGTCTGACATGAATACAGAAACCATACATTTCAAACAGAGGTGTAGATGGGATAGATTTAACTCAATTTGATATTTTCACGCGATCATTTTATTGAACTTGAAATAGAATAGATTGAATGTCGTTTTCTGTGACTTGAATCGAAACGTTCATATGAAGTTCTTACACTGTAAAGCGACGACCCCATGCAATAATTTCATCATCAGACAGCTCCTAACCCAAAGTCCAGTAGTTAGTACTATTTCACACCCATTGACGAAAATGAACAAAGCCCCATGAAATCAATTCTGGAATGGACCAATGGCGTGAGAGAAATACCCTCTTGGCAAAGCAACTCAAAACTTTTATGTTATTGAGAGTAACTAAACAGAGGATATTTTCCATTCCAAATGCTTCGTCACCAGATTTGGACAAAGAACTCGTTATGGTGAAACGGAGTTATGTGGATGTAGGGTGCATGTAGGGAATTGAAAAGTGATGAATTAAATGCGTTTTCGTTTCTCAGCGTCTTCAACCTTATCTGAGTGTAGGACAAATTTCGCTGCAGGATTAATTATGTGGGCTTCTTTGTTCCAGACATGCCAATTGACCAAGCAAGAAATGTTCGAGTTTTCTCTCTAGAGAATGGTTGCATGACAAAGAAAGCTGCAGCATATGTACATGTTTTATGTGTACTTAGATATTGTGGCGGAAAGTAGGTTCCATATCAGCAACCAAGTGCATGTTTGGTAAAGTTGGATTAAATAAGTTTAAGCTATTTTGGATGAAAAAATTTGTTTTTGAAATAATCTTTCTTGTTTGACACTTTGCTTAAATTTATAAAAAAATCTTTTTTTGAGAAAAAAGGCTGTTTTATGCAATCTAATTTGTTTTAGCTTAAGATTATTGTGATTTGATTATTTTTCATTCTCAAAACTTTTTTCCTATTTACCTCTACAAAACTAACTTTCAAATAAATATTATTAAATTATACAAATAACTTCATACCTTTTTTCGTAATTTACTATGCAAAAAGTGATTTTTTTTGTACCACCCAAACAAAATAAATTATCTTAAAATCGCTTTTCAGCAAATATCCCAAACAAAAATAGATTTTGATTATAATTGATTATCACAATAATCGATTATACATATAATCGATATTAACACAATCTATTTTTTTCAACTTTATCAAACACACCCCGGTTAGCAGACGTAATAATTGTTGCATCTTTGTACGGTCCACAAATCATATATATGTGAATAGAATCATAAGTCTGAAAGGAATCTTTAAATTACGGATGAAAATTTATTGTCCAATTTTGGTCTATCATATCTTGTTTCTACCGATAATATATTATCATATATTTTATTTTATTTCAAATACAAGAAATTTTACCAAGTATTGGTCAAGTGATAAAACATCTCGACCCTTTGGAGAACGCAAGTTCGAATTTTGATGGTAGACACACTAGTTGAGAGGTTGTAAAAATCAAAGGATTAATTCACTGCTCTAAATAGCCGACAGAGAATTAATCTCATAATAGATCCAAAGGATTGAAGCTTATAGGGATATCCCTAGATGCTAAAAGAGAGCTGAAGGTTCTAATTATGGTGATTCATATAAAAAAATTTACAAGAAATTTCAACTTTTATAACAAAAAATTATTGATAGGAAAAAGTGTCATATACCAAAATGGACAATAAATCTTCATTCCCTAATTACATCATGCATCAACCTTTTAACAATCCATCAATAACACCAATTCTCAAATACCCCATCAATTTTATTTTTAAAAGGATTTCTAGTGTTACCTTTTAAAGTTGGATGTTTTTCTCTTCCTTTTACTTCCATCTTCGTCTCATAATTTTCTACTCATTTTTTTTTCTGTTACCTTTCCCACGGCTGAGTTTAAAAGAAGTGGGGTGAGTTTTACTTTTCTTGGTTTTTTTCCCTAACCTAACTGCCCATTAATCCTTTTTCACTACTTCCTTATTTTCTCTTATTTATTAATTTATTAATAATAATAATAATAATAATAATAATAATAATAATAATATTAACATTAATATTAATGATATTATTATTATTATTAGTATTATCTTAATTCATATAAGATTGAGCTACAATTTTATTTAATTAATTATTTCTCTTATCTATATTATTATATGGACTTAATTGGTATATATTAATGTAAAAAAAAATTACACTGTCAATAACTTGACACATTAAAAATGTTTGACTTTATCCTAACTATCCTAAAAGTAATTCATATTATGATTTCTGATTGATTGACAGTGTAAAAAACTTTACAGTGACAATATATACCAATTAAACTCTTATTATATTACTGTATTTTGGTAGAGTTAGGACACTTTTATTAGAAACAATCTATTGATTAATTTCGCTAACAATTAACATCTTAGAAGTATTATCATAAGTTTTATAGTTCACCAATTCACATAATCATACACGTTAATCTTCTTTTTATTTAATCATTTTTTGAGGATGTTAACCAAGTAAGCAGCTAAGAGTGGGAATGTTACAATAGAATTTGATAAGAGTTTAGTTTTGGTATATTCTAATGTAAATTTTACACTTCTACTTCCTTTTCAAAGTATTCGTCATTTACAATTTTTGCTCAAATATTAAAAAAACTATTAATTAAATATATTAAATTTTAAGAAAATGTAGTTTTATTTAGTTAAATATCATCTTAATTCATTAGTATTCTATCCAACTCCGTTGAATTGAGATAACGAGAGACAAGGACATAGTGTTTTCTATAGTATGTCTATAACGATAACATCATCCTTACTTGAGACACCACATTACAAATTTAGGAGGAACCTAGCACTGCATCAAAAATTGTAATTCTCTATTTTAGAGCTCGTTTGTTTGTGACTTTTCATAAAAAAATGTACTATTTTTTAATTTAAAAGGCATGTTAAAAAATTTATAATAATTAGATAACTTTTTTGAAAAAACAAAAAACCGTAAAAATATGCAGAAATTACATCCACCCCCTCTTAGGTTTTGCTCAAATATCAGCATGTTCAGAAAGTCCCTTTAATGGATAGACGCGCATCCAGCAGAAGCTCCACAAAGTAGCTTCTGCCTCTCTAACGTGATTTTACAGTCTTTCAACATGGTACCAAACAGACATTATATTCTGCAAACATCTTGTTTTAGAAATTACATCAACCACTTTTGATATTTATGTTATCATTACACTTGTCTCCCTAAATGGGGTTGGTGATTGAAATTTCATTGACATACCTAAGGGGAAGTAAGCCTAGCTTTAAACAATACTAATGTTAGGTCATAGGTGTAATTAAGTCAAATATCAACAAAGATGAATATAATTTCTCCTAAAAATAATTGTTAGTGTTTTGTTTAGAAGCTAAATATTAAAAAAAAAAAACTGTCATGAAAACGCTTTTTTAAAAGGACAATCAAATGGACCCTTAAATCATAATTTATGATGAAAGATAATCATGATAAGTTAGTCTCGGTTGGATTCGTGATTAGTATAAACCAAAAAATGGTCCCATAAAGATACAAAATTCTACAATAAATACCATGATCTCATTTTTTTAGAGTTTAATTGTTATGTATTGTCGGTGTAAAGTTATTTACACGGTCAATCAATCAGGAATCATAATTTGAATGACTTTTAAGGTAGTTACGATAAGCAAGATTGTCCCTGAGATTTTGGGTGCCCTGTGCGAACTGAGAAATTGGTACCCTGTTTTATATATATATATATAATTATCAAAAGCGTACAAAGAGGTACAAAAAGCGAACCATTAATTATTTTAATATAACCCCAAGTGAAACACAATATTATATAAGTTCTGCAAATAAAATTTCACCATCAAGATCATAAGAATCACCATGTTTTATATTAGTTTCAAGATTTTTGCAGATTAATTTCAAATCTTTATCAGAGAATTACCTAAGCCTTTCAATACTAAACAAAAACTCAAAAATCTCCTCATATGTGCTATATTGCTCAAATCTTCTATTAAGTGAGTCAATTGCTTGATCCACAATATATAAAAAATAGTGAAATTTAAAAGACTCCTCAACAGACTCAACGTTAGATTGTGAATGAGCAATGCACCACTGCCAATAGAGATACGTGAGGCACAAGGATTGTCCGACCGAGGTCTGAGGTCTGAGGGTCAGACAAAGAGAGAGACGCAGACTTGAGTGAGAGTGAGTCTTTTGGTTTTTTTTTTTTTTAATAAAAAATTGTTAAAGTAAGTGAGGGAAAACGGATAGAGATACGTGATTCAGGAAAAAATGGAGAGTTTTTTGTGTGACTGTTAATTTTATTTTTAAAATCTTTTTTTTACTAAAATACGTAGTAAAAGGATTGGATCCTAAATTTTACAAATCAATTGGGCACACAAATTTCGAATATAAAATTTTTAACTATATAAATTTTTATTATATAAATTTTTTATTTTAATATATACATATATACTAAGTAAAAAACAATTTGGTGCCCACTAAAAAATGGGGCCCTGTGCAATCGCACCACCAAATCATGCTCGGGGCCACCAAGAATCAATCTTTTTTGCTAAAGTAGCAAAATCTGATGGATTGACAATATAAAAAACTTAACACTATCGATGCATAGCAATTAAATCATTCTTTTTATTGCATCACTTTTTACCTTTAAATCCTAATCATTTATTGTCACAATTGTTTTTTCCAAAGTTAAAGTTCTTTTGATCAATGGTTAAGTAGCCGTAAAAAATGTGGAGTTTTATGATGGTGCCCTTAAGTTTGGGTATCATTGGTGGTGCTCAATTTTCACTTGCAATAGTAAGTAAACTAGAGTTATAAATCAAAAAAACAGGTTACAAGAGCTTACTTGCAATTAGAGCTGAGTATATGGATCTGGGTCTGCGGACAGTCCGTTTAGCCTACAGCCCACGTGGCCCTGGACTAGGCAAAATTCATGTCCATTTAAATGCGAGCTTTTTAAGTCCGGTCCGTTTAACCCGTGGACTAAACGGACTTAGTCTGCGGACTTGCGGACTAGTCCGCGAACTTACACAGTATAAAAAAAATCCTGAATTAAGAGGACTTACACTCCCAAGGAATTTAGGGCCCAATTTATGACCCGTCAGATTGCTTTGGATTATGTTTGATGTACTTCAGTCAAATATTACTTGCTTTGGAGAATTTTTAGATAAAATTGCATGAAAATGGTGCAGGTTATTAAAGCAAGTCATATAACTTTGCATTTACCAATTTCAGTTTTAGTAGCATAAAAAAGGTTTTAACTAAAGAAAATAAGAAAATAAATAAAATTTAGATCTGACCTACAAAATTTGCTCCTCTATTTTTTTGAGTCCGTGGACCTGTCCATTTAATCCGTAGACTATGCGGACTGGACATGGACTTGATAAATATAAGTACATTTATTTTGCCGACTATTCCGGTTCAATCCGTCTAAGTGCGGACTAATACGGATCGGACCGATCCGGTCCGTATACTCGGCTCCACTTGCAATATAATTAGAAAGAGTTAGTTGCAATTTTTTTCTTTTATTTCCTTCCCTTTCTGACTTTTCTCCTTCGTTGTTATTGCAATTTTTTTTAACCTGCAATGCTTCTGATGAAGATCAAACATATATGGAACATATATGAGAGGATGAAAAATTCATGATTATCCAATAACCTCAGTTTCCCACTCATCGTCAAATGTCATGGAACTCCAATACACCAACACAAGGGAAAATCCACCAATTCTATCCCAAACCAAAAACAGAAAATGGACTCAAATTAAAAGAACAAAAAACATAAGCAAAATTAAGCTTAAGGAAACAAAGAGATTATGAGATAACAATAAGAAAGTCTCATTCTTTATTCAGCTTGGAGTGTTGTGTTAACTAAATCTACAACTGGGTAAAAGATTACTTTGAAGAAACATGGAATCAATAGGTCCAGTTTCCCTGATCGATGCACCACATCTGAAAAACACTTGTTCTGTCAATTGCCTGACGGAACAGGTGATGCCAAACTGGCAATAAACAACGGAAGATGGGTTTTGACCCTGATACCATATTAGTTTTCATCCTAAAACCAATTGGTATTAAGTGGAGTTATCCAACAGATATATAAAAACACCTCATGAATTGAATCAAACGATGTGGGACTTCCAACAATCACCAATGAGACGAGGTGACGGTGGAGGAATGAATGGTGGAGCAGGTCAAGGTAAAGAAATGTTGTTGGTGCATAGGGTGAAGGAGGTGGAGAATAAGACCAAAAAAATAAATTAAAAGAGGTGATTAAATATAAATACAAATTTTTTAAGGAATTATCTAACTACCATTGATTATATTTCTCACTGAAATCAGTGGTGGAGGCATAGGGCACCATCCATGCACGTACCCCATTTTAAGGACACCAACTTATAATGCTCCGTAAAAATAATATAAAAAAAAGTGTGATAAAAAAAATAGTGATTTTAAATTTTAAGTCAGATATCTATCAAATATTCATAATACCCGTGCCTTGCCGAATTCAATTGCAGTCTTTCCATTCATCCAGCAAGGTACAAGCATTACGGTTATTGCTTTCAAATGTTGAAAATGGTTTGCTGCCGTCAAGCATATTCATCCATTCACATATTCATAAATATTAATGCATCCTTGGATCAATCACTGAAATAGTTAAGGAAGCTTAAAATTGGTGTAAGGATGCATTAATACGTGAATGTGTAAATACGTCAAAAATTGTGTTTAGGGAATCGTTTCCCTGTTTGCTACTACTTCTACTCCTGACTATTCCTGCTGTCATTTTCTGATCCAGCGTGCCTTGAATCGAAACGTTCAAATGAAGTTCTTACACTGCAATAACTTCATCATCAGACAGCTGCTAAACCCAAAGATCAGTAGTTAGTACTATTTGACACCCATGCATGGACCAAAATGAATAAAGCCCCATGAAATCAATTCTGGAACGGACCAATGTTGTGAGAGCAATGCCTTCTTGGCAAAGCAACTCAAATTTTTTATGTCATTGAGAGTAACTTAACAGCGGATATTTTCCATTCCAAATGCTTCGTCACCAGATTTGGACAAAGAACTCGTTATGGTGAAATGGAGTTATGTGCATGTAGGGAATTGGAAAGTGATGAAATTAAATGCGTTTTCGTTTCTCAGCGATTTCAACCTTATCTGAGTGTAGGACAAAATTTCCCCTGCAAGATTTATGTGGGCTTCTTTGTTCCAGACATGCCAATTTTCTTTCTAGAGGACCAGGCAAGAAATGTTCGAGTTTTCTCTATATAGAAAATGCTTACTTGACTTTTATGACAAAGAAAGGTGCAGCATGCATATGTACATGTGTAATTAGATATTGTGGCGCAAAATAGGTTTAGTATGCCCATCCAATGTCCAATTAATAGACGTAGTTATCGTTGCATCTTTGTCACGGTCCTCAAATCACATGCATGTCACGCGACTGTGTGAGAATAGAATCTAAAGTCTGAAAGGAATCTCTTCTCCCTTCTTCAAAAGGCAGAGAAGTGGAAGTCAGTCCACCAAGAATAAAATAATTTATTAGGCTTCCTCAATTCTTTCTATATATATGTGATTATCATTTTATAGCTAAATCAGCTTTTGTATAACCTTTGCATCAGGGAGTCGAGCTGACTTACTTTACAACAAAACAAAAATTCTGTGCATCAACAGTACAATAAGATATTTATAAAAATATTGTAAATAGAGCATTGAACTCACAATATACTTTCTACTTTTATCTGACATTTTAAAAAGATTAGTAACCTCATTGAACTTTGAAAATTGATCATGTCAGACCATACATCTATGAAATAGGTTTTAAGTTACCTATCAAGCTTCATAAGCTGCAGTGTTGCTACACATGAAAAAATTTCGATGGATAAAACTTAGTCAAACGAATCAACTTCTTATTAAATGCAAAAAAACAATCTTATGGCTTTAAGCTTGTTGCACAAAGAAGAAGTTCAGTATTCACCTTTGTAAATCTATTGTTAGGCTCTTGAAGTTGTCTATGAATCATTTGATAAAATACTTCAACTTGAAATTGATGGAAATTTGAATCTTTTTGAATTTTATCAAATTATCTCTATTCCTTACCCACATAAATAATAAATAATCTAATAATATTTAAAACTCCTCTGCCACCGCAGCAAGAAGAATTTAAGAAAATAGTGTGAATTTATTCTCTCTTTTATCTCATATGACTTACTATATTTATTTACAAAAATTGTCTTGTGGGGGACAACATCTGAACATTTTTGGGGGCAAAAAACACACTAAATATATTCAATTTTTAGAAAGTTTTCCTTGTGGGGGCAATTGCCCCCACACCCTTCTACATAGATATTCCTCTGGAGGATCGATATCAACATTAGGGCCGGTGCAGGACAACAGTCCTACTCCTCCACCACCATGATCGGCAAACGGACTATTGCATTTATTGGCTTGCTTCTTGACTAATTGGTGAGTACGCACCTTCATCTAAATCTGGGGATCCACTACCAATGTTGTCTAGCTATCCTAACAATTAACAAAGTCACCATGCACCCGGAATCTCCACGCTGGTAACTTAAACGGTGGTGGTTATGGTATACGAAGGAAGTGGGTATCGACATCGTAGAATTACCACCTTACATCGGTGGTGACCTATGGGAACTCTAGCAGGAGATCTGGGTAGGATTTGAAACTCTTCATGTTAAACAGTGTGTTTGATGACAAGTTGCTTCTTTGATCCGGGAACGTCTTCAATCCTCACATCAATTTTGAGAGTTTCAGTCCTCCAATGTTTTCTCATCGTAGATCTAATAATATAATAAACCGATGGACAAGATTACTTACAGGCAACTGAAAAGGTAGGTAACCCAAAAAACTGTCATCACTTCATTAAATAATTGATTAAATAAATAAGGAAAAACAATCATAATCAAGAGAAATCATAATAGTGTGGGCAAGTCCATGCATCTCCACGCACTCATTTTCAACTTAAACGACGTCGGTGGCATCAATGTCATACTCACCGCCAAGGGCGTCGATCGTTGTTGACGGCTTCTGCTTCAGCCGTTGCAGCACTCATGGCTCCACCCGATATTCCGACGGGAAGACCTGAAACACTTACGTGTGGACGTGTGGGTCGGGAACTCCGAGACACAGTGTCCGGGTTAATGCGTGTGGGCCTTCCACTAGCCTATTTATGGGCCATAGGTAGCTCCTAACGGCGTCGTCACGGTGGACGAGATGATCATCAACCTGGCCACACTGTTGGCCGGAACCATCACCAATCCATTCAACAACAAGTACTTCCAAGGCCCGACGACGGTGTCATTGGAGGCAATTTTGGCGTGCACGGGGGTGTTGGGTGCGGAGCGTATCTGGGTTATCCGGGTCAAGTTACGGTGGATAAGACGACGAGGGTGAGTTTCCCTTAACACCGCCACCGCTCCTTCTAGATTCTCTACTTCTCTTCAAGAGCAATGATGGCACCTCACCGGAACACCATCGACAGTGGCCACAGAGTTTTCTTCTCCAGCAACCACTCGGAGATATGTTGGGAAGGAGAAAGTGTAGCATCGACTATGGTGGTGGTGCCATCGATGGTATCTTTCACGGTGGTGTTATCTTTTTTTTTTTTTATGATACTTTATTTTGTGCTAATTTTTGGGTGATATTTTATTAGTGAGTGATGTAATGATGTTTAGTTAATTATAGTATTAAGACATAATAGCATTATTTTTTTACTTGTAATTAATTAAAATTATTTCATTTTTACTAGTTATTACAGGTCAAAAGGCTGGAGGATCAGTCCTCAACGGGGGAGTTGGAGGACTGTAGCATTGCCCCTTTGATCTTGGTAGGAACGTGGGGTTTCAATGGTTGTGTTTTTTTGCTGAGGAAGTCATAAATGACGTCGTTCAAGGTGTGTTGAAAATCTCACATTGGATAATGATATGACATGGATAGTGTTTATAAGTGTGGGGCAACCCTCACTCCATGAGCTAGCTTTTGGGATAGAGTTAGGCCCAAACTCAAAATTCTAATATGGTATCATCAAAGCCTATCCGAAATCCATTGGACCGCCCGCAATGTCTAGTCCTAGGCGTGAGGGGAGGGTATTCAGAGTCCCACATTGGATAATGATATGACCTAAATAGTGTTTATAAGTGGGGGACAACCCTCACCCCATGAGTTCACTTTTGGGGTTGAGTTAGGGTCAAACCCAAAATTCTAAGGTGCTTCAAAGTTAATTTTTATCAAAAAAATTTCACCCCAAAAAATAGTGTATGCCACATCATTGAGATAACGTGGCATGTAAGCATCCGTTATCTCAAATGGAGCTTGGTTAAGAGAAGTATTGACATGTCGCACAATTGTATTTTTAAGGAATTAAATGATTAGTTTTTCTAGGAATCAAAACTGTCTTTGTATTTTTTTTTTTTATCAGAAACCAACTGATTACACCTTTATTCTTGAATAAATGCTTAAATTTATTCTAGAAAAAAAAATATGAATACATATTTGATTTGAGAAAAATGAAAAATCTCAACTTAATCCTTAAAATAATCTCTAATAGAAACTAAAAATCCTTAAAATTAATTCTAAAAAAGACTTATTTAACTATTGTTTGAGATTTTAATAACTAATTGTTTGGGTCACGCCCCGACCACCCAGATTGAGATTTGATAGCTCATTTTTTCTACTTTAAATTCCACTTGTACTTTATTTATTGACATGTTGTGGTTACGTGATATAAAAGGGTATTGAAATTAAGGTGTTGCGCATTTCAATTTTAATTAACCTTAAAATAGATTTGCTTAAAAAGTTTTTAGATATAGCAAGTTGTCGTTTTGTCACTAGTGATTGCAGAAGATGGAGAGGATCCAGACTTATTGGAGAAGAGCCTTAACTTTGAAAATAATTCCTTGAAAGTGGACACAGAGGAAAAGTTAGAAGATTATTGTTATTATTAGATTAGATTAGATACAATAGAGCATCAGTCAAAAAAAAAAGAAAGATATAGTAGAGCACTAAGTGGAACTCTCGTCACTAATCATGTAAGTATTTAATTGCTATTTCATAAATAATATCACACGTTTTGCTCATTTTGGTACCACAATTTATTTAAATATAATAAATGAGATCAGACAATTTTACAACACATCATAATTTCTCAATTATTTTGTTTTTTTTAGGAATATACTATTCTAAAGTGAGATTTTTTCTAAAGTGAATAAGTAAAAGAGTTTTCACCATTAGATAATTTAGTGGGTTCAAATCTCTATGCGCTTTATCAAATCAAGGATGAAAATCCTTTTACTTATTTATATTAGAGAAAATCTTACTTTAGATGAGTTTTTTCCTTCTTTTTTTTTTTAAGATATCCCGTGTGAAATTAATCTTTGTTCAATGTTGTCTTAACCCGGACGACAGAGTGCTTCTTCTTGGAGTTTACTAATTTATCAATAGCAGTCATGTTCTCTTAAATATTTCTTATTTAATAATTGTTGATAACGTGATGCATACGAATTCAAATTTTATGCCTCATTTTCTGTTTCTTTAATTGAATGAAATATAAAAATTATTGTCAATTAAGAGAGTGATTTTTGTTAATTCAGCAAAGGAACAGTAAAAATGACATGAAAAAAAAAATAAGAGTTTGATTTGTTTTCTATTTTTATTTTTAGTTAATTTTATTAAGTTATAGAAATGTTAGCTTATTTTTTGTTTTCATATTTTTTTTTATAAAATCTAAAAAATTTTAAACAAAATGAATACAATAATATTGTATAATTATTAAGTGGATTAACTTTTTTTCGTATTTCACCAGGATATTCTCATAATTATTAGGCTTAATTGTATTTTGATTCTCCTAATATAGTGTTTGGGTGATTTTGATATCCCAATTTCTAATTGTACAATTTAAGTCTGCCTGAAAATTTAACATCCAATATTTAATGGAAATGCTGACATAGCAGTGTAGTGCTAACATGTATGTGATGCTATGTTTGTGGTGCTGACATGGCTTTTAGAAATGCTGGACTTCAAATGAAAAAAGTTCAAATTTCGGGATTAGAATTAGGGATGTTCATTAATCGATCCAAACCAATTCAAATAGTAAAAATCGAATCGAAAAATCGAAAACTGGATAAACCGAAAATCGAAAAAATCGAAAACCGCAAAATCCGTTTTTTTTTTCATTGGATTGGATCAGATTTCAGATCCCCCAGTGAAAACCGATCAAATTCAATCTAAACCGACCTATTATATTCATATACTATAGTTTTTTAAATTATAGTACTACTCATACTTATGCATTGTTTTTCATACTTTTATGAGCGAACACTCTCATTCTCTTTAATATTTTTGTTGGAATTGTCAAATACTAGATGTATTGGAATTTGTATAGTTATCCATGTACCTAAGAATCAATAGTTATTCTAGTATATATAAGTTTAATGTTGATTTTCGACTTAATATAACTATGTAACGATATATCGATAAAAATCAAATTATCCAATCCAATCCAAACCAAACCATATTTGATTGGATTGGATTGAATCAGATTTTTTTAAGAAAACAAATCGATCCAATTCAAATTATAAGTTATTTTCATCTTTGAATCAGATAATTTTTTCACACAAAATTAATCCAAAACAATCCATCAACACCTCTAATTACTCACTAAGAGCTTTAGTGAGCATCTAAACCACTGCGCCTGAGAGTAGAATATATGCAAAAGCCACGAGCAAAGGATATATGTAGCACCCGTCAGGCACTTTCGTAGTACAAAATTATTAAAGTGGAAATAATAATAAACTATGAATAAATCTAAAAAATTAAAAAAAAAATTCTTAATCTTCATTGAAATTTTAAAATGTGATCAAGGTAATTAAAAAATAAAGATAAAAATGAAAAAATAAATTAAAAATTAAGAAAATTTATAAGTTTTCTGTAAATTAAAAATAAATTAAATATATAATAACTTAATCCTATTAATTATTTTTAAATTTTTAGAGTTACTTATTTATTTATGTAGTTTCTTATTATTTGCACTTTAATTAATAGTTTTGCACTATAAAAGTGCAACAAGAACAATACATATATAATTGTTCTAGTAAATACTTCAATTATCTAGTTTGGTTCAGTTTTTTAGTTGGCAGCTTGGCTCCTTGATGTTTTCGGTTCAAATCCCAGGATTGACACATTTTTTTTTTCTAAAAGCCATGTCAGCTTCACATATATATATATAATCTCTCTTGTCAGCACACATGTCAGCTCTGCACTGCCATATCAGCATCTTCATTAAAAGTTGGATGTTAAATTAATGGATGGACTAAAATTATACAATTAAAAAAAAATATGGGACCAAAATCGAGCAATTAAAAATTGAGGGATCAGAACTGTCCAAACACTATACTAGGGAACCAAAAATGTAATTAAGCCTAATTATTATTATAAAACTAATGTTATGTTTGGTAAGATACGTGTGTGGTCCAAACGTATGTTTACCCCAAAGAAATTCTATAGATACATTGCTTCAAACATATGTTTGCAGCAGAGTGTAAACTAAACATACCCTAAATCTGTGAACAATATGATTAGGACTTGGTCTCTTAACAATTGCCTTTTGAAAATTATCCTATAATTAGATCTTCTAATGTGGATTAAATTTTACTTTTGACATTAATAATATCTTTTAAGTAAAATATATATTTTGGTCCTTTATTTTTATTTATCTGCTAATTTGGTTGCTTATTTTATTTTTACCTTGAATTTATGGAGTAAAGTGGTTAACAATAGAGTGGAGTGATTAAAAGAGTTTAACCCATTGTTTAGGAGTTTTTGAAGTAATGGATTATAATAGTTAAGGATGAGAATTCAAACCTCAAAACACCACTCAAACCCTTAAATTTCCATATCCTTCAATTTGGAGAGTTTGGGATGAATTGGGGTGTAAATCGCTTCATACCCTTTATAATTCACTTCACTCCATTAATCAATTATTGTGATTTCCAAACAAATAGAGAGAGATCCTTTCATTCTTTCGTTAAAACTTTCAAACAATGGAATGATATACTTTTACATTTTCACTTCATTTTATTCTAAATTACTCTATTACTAACTATTATAGTTCATCTCATTTAAAACTCAAAAACATAAAAGTAACATAACTTTGACACGGGATCACATAAAATGTTGATTTGTAAGATAAGAGACCAATTTAACAAAATAAATTATAACAGATCAAATTAAAAAAAATAAAGATAAAGAATCAAATTACCTTGTTTACCTAACTTTTATTAAAATCTGTTTGAACTTATATTGTTACACAAGACTTATGCTTATATTGTTACACAAGACTTATGGTATGGCATTTTTACAACAATGATGTATACAGAGATGTAGTATTTGGTGTGCAAACAAAACATGATCAAAATAAGGGTGAGAATAGATTAGGTCACTCATCTTGGTCCTATGTCCTGGTCAGATCTGTTTAACAAAAATGTCAGGTCAAGATTTTTTAAAAAGTCCATATAGTTAATGAGGTGAGACTTAGGCTTTAAAAAAAGCATACTAAGCCTGTCAGGCCGGTCTGTTTAAAGGTCTGTCGACCTATTTAGAGATAGGGACCTACTTGCCTATTTATTTGTGAAGATTTAGTGGCATATTTATTAGTATAAGCCTACCCACTTTTTTATCATTAGATGACTGCAAGTTTATTTATAAGTAAAGGCATATGATCTATTTATAGGTGGAGACCTATATATTTAAAGACCTTATTGAAAAGTAGGCATTTAAATAAATTTTCAGATTAGGACAGACTTTAAAATAGATCAAATCAAACCTAAAAATTTTGCCCATATCAAATTAATAGATCAAATTTAATCCTTATAATTGAAACATAAGTCAGAGATGTTTATGTGTGGGTTTAGCCTGACGTGAGCTACTGTCACCCCTATGCAGCATGATGTTTTATTCTCGTTGGCTTTGACTTCTTTTAGTAGAACCAAAATATTATACTTTAGTTTCATGTCCTATTCTATTTCATTTATAAAATACATTTTTGTTTCATCCTATTCTGATGTGTCTGTCCAACACTACCAGCGGAAAATATCAGAACAGGTCAAAAACTTTTTACTCGTGATAATTACTAAATTGAGTTCAAACCCCATGGTCTCCCGTTGGTATAGTCAATAATTAATTTTGCTATAAAATCTTGTCAAAATTAATAATGATATCTTCTTCGATATCCCTCAGATAATTTTAAGATAAAAATTATCCTATTCAATTAAAATATATCACTTTAATTAAATGAATAATATTAATAAATCAAGTTAAATAATTTTTATCATCTAATTAAATCATCTTAAATAGGATAAAATTATTTTTAGAATATCAAAAAATTCATCATTAATAATTTACTCAACCCTGAAATAGGGGGATAACTCCCTTTTCTTAAACTTTTTTTGTCCTTCCACGAAAAATAATATATATATGTAAGGTTGATTAGTGGGGGCATCTATAATCTGTAGTTTATGATCTGTAACGTATAATCTATTATCTATATATAATAATAATAATAATAATAATAATAATAATAATAATATATACATTTGAGATTCTAACTTACAGTAAAAAAAAAAGGACACGTGTCATCTCATAACAAACTCTCAAAGGTAAAGAGTACACGTGACCATTTTTTTAGGGGGAAATTTTGGGTTGTTTATTGCATTTATGGAATTAATAGAATGTTTTTATTTGTTGGTAGAAATATGCAATCAGTCTATCATTTTTTATGGGAAAAGTTTTGGGTTGTCTATTTCATTTATGGAATGTTTAAATTTGATGGTGGGAATAATCAATGTAATATATACAAAAAAAATGTATATTTATTAATGAATATTTTTTTATACAAGGAGAGTATAAAGTGTCTAATTAATCAAACAATGTATAATGTATATTTTTGGTCATCTTATTTATACATCATGATATTTTTTATATATGAATATTAATGTATATTCACCCGTAATACATAATATTTTTTTATTAATATGCAGCATATATTTATACAAGCAAGGTACGTTGCAATAATTTAATATATATTTTTTCAATTTTAGTCATTTAAAAAAAGAGTTTAATTGCTATGTACAATCAATCAGAAATCATAGTCTGTGTGATTTTGAAAGTGATTAGGATAAGAATCAAACACTTTAGCTTATGTAGCAATTTCTGATTGGTTGTCAGTGTAAAATTTTTTTACACTGACAATATATACCAATTAAATCCTTTGAAAAGAAATTAAATGTTGGAACAAGTATAATATATATACAATAATTCATTACATTCAATATCAAGTAATAATTCAGCAAAGTCCATTCAATATTCTACAGGAAAAGCTTTAATAAATGTTGTTGTAGTATTGAAAACCTTTTCATAAAATATACACCTGTTACCACATGATATATATATATATATATATATATATATATATATATATATATATATATATAAAAATTAGAATTTTAATTTAAAATTAAAAGTTTAAAATTCTCGTTCATTATCATTTAATTTCTTTAACATTTCCTTTGATTCTATTTATTTTTATTTAATATATATATATATATATATATATATATATATATATATGAAATAACTCATTAAATTCAATATAGGTAACAATTCAACAAATTCATTCAATATTCTATATGGAAAGCTTTAATAAATGCTGCAGTAGTATTGAAAACCATTTCATAAAACATACATGTGTTACCACGTGACTTTATATATATATATATATTTCAAAAATTTAAAATCAGAATTTTAATTTAAAATTAAATGTTTTAAATTCTCTTTCATTATCATTTAATTTATTTAACCTTTCCTTTGATTCTATTTATTTTCCTTTAATATATTTAATTTTATTTGATTATTTTCTTTTATGACTTCAATATCAAAAACGAGTTGGCTGAAATTGCATTAAAAATTTTCCATATCAAGTCAATAGCCTTCAAATGTAATTTGATGGAATATATTCAAACAATAGCATATATAAATAGCATCAATAGCCTTCACATAATTAATTCAAACATAACTTGAAAGAATCCATCAAAATTTAAGTATCAAAATACATTATTTGAATAATCAACATTAATAATTTTAATTTCAATATCAAGTGAAAATCCCATATTTGCCAATTAAAATTTGTTTATTCAATTTCCATATTAGGAACGTGTTCAGAAAAACATATTTGGCAATTGATCAAATAATTGATCCAACAAGGAAAACACATATTGCTATCATATTTGAGTTAAAGATTTTAATATCAATTCTGAATATTTAAAATAAAGATTAAACTAATGATTTAATGCTCTCCATATTCCTAATAGTTAAAATATGTTAAAATGATAATCTGTAATAATTATTTAAAGATTCTCATACCACTAACATGCTCTCCATATCCATAATAATTAAAATATGTTAAAACAATAATCAGTATTAACATGGGCATTTGCAAATGATATTTCCGTTTTCAAATCCTTTACCTAAAGGATTCTTCAAATCAATGATAAGCATGCATGTTGCTATTTCCAAATTTGTTTTTCATAAATTCGATTTTCAAATATCTCATTCTTGAATTTCTCTAGCAAAGAGGTATTTGTAATTTTTCCTAGCTCATGAACAGGGGTTATCTATGATGGTTTTTAGTTCTGATGAATCTACAAACAAGATTGTAGTTTGTGTTGGCGTGCTACAAAAAGGAGATAGAGGGAAGTTGGATGTATCAGAATGGTTAAGTAACGCTTTAGGGGTCTTTAAAAGGGAAATGAGGTAAAGGAAAATTGGTCTTGCAACTAGACATGTTAGTATTTGACTAATGACGTACTTTTATTTGTTGCACAAAAACAATAGTACCTTTAAAGTTTAGCAATTAGTACAAGATTTACAAATCTTATATACGTATATCCTTTGACATTTGTCTTTTTATGGGGGAAAAAATGCCATTTTTATCAATTCCATATGGATAGATGTGTTTTTTTTCATGTCACAGTGTGCAAAATATACTATGAATAAAAATAATCCAATACTCATTATAAATGTTCCTTGATTTTAATGGTAAATAATTGATACATTTTAGAGAATGAAGTGAGTGTCAATACAATTAAAGTTCCACAAGATGATAGGCTTAATTAAGACAAATGTTGTCTCACAAATTGTGGAATCAATGACAGTTCAACCATGGATATTAGACTTTTTTATGTGTTTTTTATTGTCCTCTTGTTAACAATTTAGGTAGCTATGACAACTTATTTTTGTTATGTAATTTTTCATTGTATCCTTATTTGTTTTTCTTCTTTAAATTATTGAGATGTATATTATTTTTTTCTACATACTTTGTTTATGATCTGTTACATAAGATATGTTTTAGGAAAAATATGTGTGAAATATGACAAAGGTGATGGTCAAAGCATTTAAAGGTCATGAAAAATACAAATATTTCATTGTAATTTGTATGCATTCTAATTGCTTTAATTTTGAGTTTATTGTCTTTTTTAATTCTAATGATATATTCTTTAAATTGTATATGATGTTGTTTGAGACAATGATGTTGGACTTGCTTTTGGTGTATGTATTTTCAATGAAAAATTCCTCCATGTATACAATAACTTGCAATGATAAGCCAATATCCTAAGTCTAAACTCTTAATCGGGGGACACTAACAGTTTATGATTTGCTCAAACATATGTTAATATTCTACTTATGTGTGGACAATGCCCTTTAAAACTTATGCATTTTTTAATTATTTTTTTGAATTCATCTACTTTTGATCGAATAAATTATCGAATGACTTATGATTTTCTAGATGTCTCATTAATATATTATTCAACGGCACGTCGATTAGGTATATTGTAAACTTTTTTAACAAAATTAAAGAACAAAGACATATCAAAACATTTGAATTGTGAAAATGAGTTCTATGGTATCTCTGCTCTGCATGGTGTAGCAATGAACAAAAGATTGTGGAGTTTAGAAGATAAAATGATGAAAAATGGAATGATGAAAAATTGAATTATTTTTAAAGAGTAAAGAATAATGGAGACAATTAACTGGAAGGGCATGCTGCATATAAATCATGTGAAGAAAATATGATTGAAAATAACTTGAATTTTTGTATAATCATTTAAGATAAAATATACTTATAATGAATAATTACGTATGAAAATTTTATTTTAACTATAAAATAGAAAAATATTATATTAAAAGTTGTTTTATCCCATGAAAAACACTAGTATCATATATATGGAAGATGTTAACGTTATTCTGTCACCATCAGAGGCACTCTGTCTGCAATACAATCAGGAGCAATCTAACCTGTAATTTATCGCAAGTAGATAATCCTAAATTATTTGTGAAGTCTTTCCAAACCCCTTTCCTTTTCAAAGATTATTATAAAAAGTGAAATAATAGCAAAAAATAGAAGCCATAAATACAAAGACAGGGAATGATAGCTAACTCAGCTTACAAAAATTTATTTAGTTAATTGTAAAGTTTTGGGATCAAATTTACCTATATTTTTTTATATGTGAGCAAACTTAGAAGTGAGTTTTTTCCATTAAAGAGAGCTACTTAGATGGGAATTTATTATTGTGGGAAAACAGAACAATAAATTTTGATAATTAGATCTTATATAAATGATCAAGGTTAAAAGATAAGCATATATGACTTCTTTTTTTTAAGAAGTTATGTGATTATTAAATAATTTTTTATCTTGATCATCCATATATAATTTTATGGTCATAATTTATTATTCTCACATTTTTAAAATGAAAGTCTTCTCACTATATATCCATATATATATATGGGAAAGGTATCAAGTGAAAAAGTATTTTTATGAGAGTGAGATGGGCAAATATGCACCTTTGGACCACACATGATTGATCACGATCAGAATATTCATGTGTCTTTTTTAAGTGATTACATAACCATTACTAATTTTTAATCATAATCATCCATGTATGATTTAATGGTCCAAATTGGTTCCTCTCACTCTCATATAAAAATACGCCTATTAGTGTGTGCACGTGTGCGTGCATGTGTGTAAATTAAACTTAAAAAATTATAAATTTATTATTTTGAATTTAAATCAATTTTTTTGGTAATGTTAAAGTATTTAATTTTAAAATAAAAATAGTTTAAAAATTATGGATTTTGTTAACGAGTGCTTCAAGAACACTGGTTAAGGAATCCTTAAAAAACAAGTTTGTATTGTAAAATTAAGTATATAACTTCTCAAAACATTAAATACATCATTTTTCCATAATTAAAAGTTTATTCTTTTCATTCCTTAACTAATGCCCTTAAGGCACTCATTAGCATTCTCCAAAAATTATTTAGCTTTACTTACATTAAAAATAGTTTAATTGTTATGCACAGACAGTTTGAAATTTTTTATACCGTCAATCAATAACCAATCATGATATGAGTCACTTTTAAGGGAGTTCGGGTAAGAGTCAAATTTTTGTACTGATGTGACAAATTTTAATTGGATGTTTGTATAAAAAGACTTTAGACTGTCAATATATAGCAATTAAGCTCTATTAAAAAATAATTATTTGGTGTTGGCTTCAAAGATTGTTTCAAAAAACTACTGCAAAATCTACAATTAGGGCATATTTGATTTACCGTTGTAAATGTACGTTTAGGTCCAAAAGCACGTTTGTCCCCGTCCCAAAAAAACTTTATAGATACTTTGCCTCAAACATATATTTAAAATTGGATTTAATTGGTATATACTGTCAGTGTAAATATTTTTTACACAGACAACCAATCAGAATTTGCCACATAAGCTAAAATGTTTAACTCTTATCCTAACTACCTTAAAAGTCATACACAACATGATTTCTGATTGATTGTCAGTATAAAAAAACTTTATAATGAAAATATATACCAATTAAACTTTTTAGAATTTTTCAACCACAAACCAAATATACACATAATCCATGAATTGTACCGTTCCTTTGACGAGGGAAGGTCAAAATGTAAAGAAGATGTTAGAAGAAGTTAGTTACAGAGAATCTAACGTACGCCAATGTTGATTGGAACACTTGATAAATGTAATGAATGAGATGAAAATAAACCTTTTTAAATCTACTTTAACCTTTATAAAAAGTTAGTAGAAGAAAATTCGTGTGAGCTTATGTAGTTTTGGGTAAACTGAGCAAGTAACCATGTATCCACGTTTAGATTATGAAAAATGCTAATCAATGTTTTTAGTATATTGATTAAAGAGTTAAAAGAGATAGATTTTTATTGAAAAATGATATATTTATCATAATAAGAAATAATGTACTTACATTCCTAACGAAAACTTAGTATTTTTTTATTCTTTAATCAGTGTCTTTAGGATACTGATTAGCAAGACCGTTAGATTATTAGTAAGTTAAGATTTTAATGCATTTTAATATATCCACCTTTAAATTAAGGGTCAACACACCCTTATTTACTACTTAACATACAAGTTCATTTTAAATAAGCTTTTTCCAAAAGATTAGGTAAAAATAGTTAGTGTGTTAAAAACATAGGATGATTAGTGATTGATTGAAAATGTTTGACTCTTATTATAATTACCTTAAATGTCAAACATAGGATAATTTATAATTAATTGAAATTATAAAAAACTTTATAATAGCAATATATCAAAATTAAACTCAACACAGTTTAATCTACATTAAGCCGGGCCATTGGAACTAAATATTTCTATTTAGTGTGTGGTTGGGACAATTGTCAAAATTAGATTATTTCAATAATCGATTATATGTATTATCGATTATTGTAATAATCGATTATAATGAGAATCAATTTTTGTTTGATTATGTTTGCTGAAATGCGATTTTAAGATAATCTACTTCGTTTGGATGGTGTAAAAAAATTATTTTTATATAGTAAATTACAAAAAAGAGGTATGAAGTTGTTTGTATAGAATAATAATATTTGTTTAATAGTTAGTTATACATAGGTAAATGAAAAAATCTGATTGGTTTCAAAATAATAATAAAAAAATTTAAATAAGTTTGAAACTTTTAGCTTTCTTGAGAGCCACTTTTTTCTATTAAAAAAGGTTGTTTATATTTTATGCTAATTTGTCAACTATGTTAGATTAATTTCAAAACACTTTTTTTTAAGGAAAAAACGCTTTTTCCAAAAAAGAATAAGTTGTCCCAAACATGCTTGTAATTAGAAGGTATTCGCGGATCGGTTTGGATCGATTTTGAACACAATAAGTCATCTGATCCAAAAATAAAATAAAATGGCGGTTCGATTTGGATTGAATTGATTCTTGTATCAAATTTGAACCAATCCAATCCGATGGAAAACAACTTAAATTAGATTGGATGATTCCGTTTTTACCAACACAATAACTAATAGGTAAGTCTAATATAACATATAAAATGCTAAAAATTAAAACATTAAGAAACAATAATTATCAATTTATGTTTGGAACATTACAAATAATAAAAAATTACATCACATTAAACTAACAAGTATTATTAGGAAAACAAAACCAAACAAATAGTCTAATACGACGTTATGATAGGGTAATTCGTAATACACTAATCATCTATTACAACAACATATATTCATATATTAATAATAAAATAAACAGTCAAAATTGATTGTGTTATTTAAAATTGTGATGATCCACTTAAAAAAATAAAATAAATTACTTATATGAAAAGCATTGAAAATACTATTAAATCAAATATTTAAATTGTTCATTTTTATGATAAATACTTAATTTTCAGAAAATAAAGACAATAAATGATTTACTATCCATATTGGATATCAGAGGGAAAGACGTATCGGTTAAAGAATCCATAAGAAAATTTGTTTATTTTTAAAAATTAAATATTTCATTTCATCAAATATTAAATTAATGGCTACTGGTTAACATTTATCAAAAAGTATTTCTCTGATTCTTATCAGTCGGCAAGTGGCGGCAGGGAAGGGCATGGTTGGTAATAAATATGAAAGGAGAGGGCAAAGTGTCAAAGGTAATCCGATGTTTCTCCCGCTATAAAAATATTGGTGTCTCTCAGCAAAAAGCGGTGATTCACACACACTCTTCTTCTCTCTATCGCTTTTTCACCTTCCAACAACATGGATCCCATTCTCAACTTCTTCTTCTTGTTCTTCTCTTCTCTTCAATGGCGCACCGCACTGTAGTTTCGAATCCGACCAAAACTTATTATTATTATTATCTCCGCTGAATTCATTCTCTCTTCTCTTTTCTTTTCCTTTCCTTTCGTTTATTCTGAAGGAAAGGAATATCGAAGGAGTTAGAGATGAGGTTTTTCTTGGAGTTCGTTTCTTGTTGTGGCTCGCCCACACAACACAGGCTGGATCGGACTCTTCCGGCCGAGGATGAGGAGAGGTGGCTCGTTCGGGTCCCACCCGTCGTCACTCCCCGCCCTCTCGGCCGCAACAAGCGGGGGAGGACGGGCGCTCGAGGCCATGATTGGAGGCCCTCCTTGGGATCCATATCTGAGGACATTACGGTGTCGTCCAGGGAGAGAACCAATAACGCCGCGGCGGTGGTCTCCACCACAAGGGACGTGAAGAGGAAGACCAGCGGTGGTGGCCGTGGTGGTGGTGCTGCTGCTGCTAAGGCTCGTCATCGTAGTTACAACGACGGTGATTACAGGTGAGGAAAAAACCTTTTCTTCTAATTTAAAATTTAACTAATTACTGTTGTATTGGAAATAAAAATAATTTCTAATTTCTGCGTGACGGACATTTATGAAGGCAAGATATGACATTAATTTTTTTTTTTTTGAAGGAAGATAAGCCATTATTAAAACCAGCCTGTTTTAAATTGAATTAATTTAAGAGTAGATTCTCCCACCTTACCTATATATAAGCAAAAAACTTAATTTCATACATATTAAGAAAGTTAGTTATATTAGTTTAATTGTCTTGATTTATGTAAAAAAATAATTTATAGTTACTAAATTATCCTTTCTTGAGAGTGTATCTCTTAGAAGTTGTGTCTTGGGAGTATACAATACTTTTGAAAAAATAAAAAAATAATTAATCAAATGATATTTTTGATGCAGTGGCATTAAATAGGGTCGATTGATTTTTGTTTATATTTAAATCTAAAAAATTTAAATTTTTTTTTTGTTTATATATAAGTTGAGATATATTTTGGTCGAAGGTGCTGCTCATATTTATTAAGCCGTTGACTTATATGTGTTCTAAATATGGATTTTTTATTACTATAAAAAAAGATGGAGATCGCAACCGGGAGGTACTACTGCTAATGATGCATGTAATTAAATTGTAATTGTTATCTTCTACCAAAAAAAAGTTGTAATTGTTATGCTTTTAATTTTATCGCTTTTATGCAATTTTAATGTCAATATACAACATCCAGTAAAAACAAATTCAATTTACAACATAAGATTAATTTCAAGGCATTTTTTTGGCTAAAAATCTATTTAATCATATTTCATATGATCAGTAGACATTATACCTACGTTTTACTTTTGATTTGACAATTGTAGACGTTAAGATTTGTGGAATTTTCTTTCAATGGGACATGATTGGACGAATAAAATTTATATGGGTATGGTGATTGGTGTGTCACAACCAATCAAATATTTGTTAATTAGTTTTTAAAGTAATAATTTAAAAAGATGTACTTGCTATAATTATTTTAAAACTATCTTAAAATTTTGATTGGACGTGGGAAATAGATACGTGCTCCTATAAGAATCATTCTGATTGGATAGGTGTTATCTGTATCTAGACTGGAGCGTTATTGATGAAAAAAACGACACATTTACATGGTGAATATATCCTGTGCATCCAAACCACGTTAAGTTGTTAGGGTGACTATTGTATAAATTTGATTACTTAATTTGGATATACTAAATCAGATATATCATTAATATTCTAGACAAATCTTATGTTGAATTGTTGATGATTGTATTAAAGCATCTTTAGCTTTTGTTAGTGGGATCAGTGTTGGATAGCGGATGCCCCACCTGAAGTTAGGAATTTTGGCACTGCTTGATGCATGCGATGGTTGCTGAGTCTTGCTAATGAATTACGATAAGTTTATACAAAATAACATGTCAATTAAAAGAGAAAATAATTTAAATAAAAATTCAGAAAAATCGGGACAACGGTTAGATGCTTCCTCCTAACGAAACAAGTACTCAATTAAGGTAAGTAAAATGATGAAAGCGTTAATTTATGAATCCTATTTGCATGAACACGGATTCATGATGCACTGAAGATGTTGCAATATATTTATTTATTTTAGATTATTTAAAAAAATAAATTTATATTAAGTAAAATATATATATATATATATATATATATATATATATATATATATATATATGAATTATATATATATTATAATTCAATCTATTCATAAGGCTCAACATAACGCCAAGTCCTTTATAACAAGGCTATTAATTTATGCTTCATTGTTTTCACATATGTAGCATGTATATGAGAAGCAATGATATATATATATATATATATATATATATATATATATATATATATATATATATATATATATAAAGAAACCACATAAATCTTGAAATTGGTAGCTATAAAATTTTAATTGTTACTTTTTAATGCATTACAAAAAATTCCAGTCACATATGATTGAGTCTGTGACGTTTCTGAATATCGAAAGCTATATATACTTTTCCATATGAGAAACATGGTTCATGTCAGGAGTTTTCACTTGTCATATTGTAGGTTTGTAGCCACGGGTATTTTGCAATGCTCTGGCAGTACTTGCTTGAAAATCATGCAAATGGTGTATCAGTTGAAGTTATTTGAATATGGTTTTCTTGAGATGTAACTAACAATGCAACTTTATTTTTGGTATAAATTGCAGGCGAGCTGCCGTGCCGACGATTATGCCAACATTCTCTCCGACGCCATTCATGTTCTGAACATCAAGAGTTGAATTTCTAAAAGCAAATGTGTATATATATAATATATAATATATAATACGGGCTACTTGGATTAGGGGGGGGGGGGGGGGGGAAGTTGTAAGTGTTTCTGGTGGCTGTTGTGAACGAATGTACCCTTCAATCACTCGTTTATAAATGAGCTGATCAGTTCTTCCCGACATTGGTTTTTGTTTCCCACTATAACTCAATTTTGGGCTTTTTGGCATGTACATGTTTGATTTATTATTAGAAAATTACAAACTTACGTTTGCAACGATAAATCAAACATAAATAATCCTAAAAGATTTGGACACCAAAACACACGAGAGGCTCAAACGCAACTTAACATAAAAAACACAAACAGACTAAACACCAAACATTTAAGTTTGATTTGATTTACAAATAAAATCTTAGTTTACAGTTTTTCCAAAAAAAATCAACTCATAGCATATTGGTTTAAAATGAACCAATCTCTAGGCTAGAACATGAGAGTATTTGGATTGTCTGCGGTCACTATACTTACGTTGTCATTACAGTTATTAAGATGTACCGTTGGATTAAAATTTTATTCACTATGTCAAATTTCTACTTAGAGTGTAGGTACTATCTTAACCGGAAATGGAGTACCTAGTTCAAAGGAGATACTACCTACACTCTCTTCCTTCCTCACCGTAACAAGAATTTGTCTCACAAGAATCTGGTTGCACCTATCATTGAGCTATAATGACTTTCAAGACTCCCCTAGAGTGGATATGCAACTTTCAAAACAACTAGAGTGAGGAATAACAAAGAGTTACAAAAAAAACACCAGTTCCTCTCTTTTTCTTTGAGCAAGTGTAATGTTGATATTCTCTAATTAAGGCTTCCCATTTTTTAGAGTAAGGCCTCCATTTAGTTTAGCTAGCTGCTGGTGACTGAAATGAATCAAATGATTAAGGAATTGCCCACTCCTTAGAAATTAAATCCCATGTAAAATTGAATAGTTGCTACTTCTTTTAGCGGTAGTTGCTGTTTTGCCCAATAACAACTATTTTAGTTACTAATCTTCT
Organism: Ammopiptanthus mongolicus; assembly: GCA_039655645.1. Taxonomy (NCBI): domain Eukaryota; kingdom Viridiplantae; phylum Streptophyta; class Magnoliopsida; order Fabales; family Fabaceae; genus Ammopiptanthus; species Ammopiptanthus mongolicus. Next base: position 17,483,430 of record CM077346.1, on the reverse strand, counting down.
TTGGTTTATATATGGCAATAATTTTGCTCAATTTTTACGGTTGAAACCTAAGACGCCTCCTTAAAGTTACTTGAACATTGCAGACAAAGAAGTAATATTACTTTCAAAAGCTTAAATGCAGCATCAAGACTAAAAATCAAACCAACTCAATTAATTAAAAATGTATATTTAAATTAAGGTGCATTGGGGTAAATAGCTTAGCTAAACGCTTATTTAATAAGCTTTTCACAAACAAGTTAAAAAGAATTTATTTTCACAAACTTAATAAATAAGCTAAAAAAACTTAAAGGAAGATTCTAAACTATTTTATAAGTTTGTTTTCATTAAATATTCTCATAACCTTAAATAAGATTTTTATAGACTCTTTCAAATCCCCACTTAGTATATTCCATTTTCTTGAAAGGCTTTGTTTATAATGTATAACTGAGAGTTTTTTTTTTATGGGTTTAACTTGTATCGACTGTCAGTGTAAAATCATTTTATACTGTCAATCGATTATATATTAACACATCATAAAAAATTTTGGACTTTTATTCTAATTACCTTAAAAGTTATATATACCCGCTTGCATTGCGGATTTGCTTATTAATGATATTCCTTGAGATTCCTTTTGTCAGAAAAAAGTCATACAAATCCATGATTTCTGACTGGTTGACAGTGTAAAATTTTACACTAACAGGACATACTAATTAAATTCTTTTTTCCAAAGTATAAAATAAAGAGTCTTGCTACCTAATGTCATTAAGGATTCAAAAAAGGGCAAGTCTATGTTAGAAAACTAAATACAACATTTATCAATATATTAAGGTTTAATGAACATTTTAGTCCCCGAAAAGTAGGTGAGTTTTGGTTTTAGTCTTTGCACTCTTTTTTTATTGGTTTCAATCCCTGTAAATTTAAAAGTTTTGACTTTAGTCCCCTCTGTTAAGTGCTGACGTGGCTAACGGAGTGCCACGTTAACACTATCACGTCAGTAAAAATATTATTTTTATGCCACATGTGCTGCCACGTATGAAAATAAATTTGGTTTTGGTCACTGGAAAGTGAATAGATTTTGATTTTAGTCCTTGTACTTTTTGTTGATTTTGGTCTCTGTAAACTTATACTTTTGATTTTAGTCCCTGTCATAAGTGGACAATGACACCCTGTTAAGTGCTGATGTGACTAACAGAGTACCACATCAGCATTGCCACATCAACTTAATTATTATTATTTTAAGCCACGTACGCTGCCACATCTTAGTATTAAATTTTTTTAAATATTAACATAATTTTTATTATTTTTAATAATTATATTATTTCAATTTTTTATTATCATAATATTATAACTATTTTTTTATAAAACCAGATTGTCCATTCTTCTTCCTCTTTCTCCATAGTTCCTTCTTCATTCAGCAACAATCTTACTCTCTCTTTTTGAAGCGTTTCTTTATATTCTCTACAGCGTTTTTCCTATATACTTCCATTCAAACCTGCATTTTTCTTCTTCTTTCTCTCACGTTTTCCCCTTTCATTCTCCTGTAATAAATTTATAAAGTTGTGACCATAATGCCCTCCTCAAGGCAAAAGAGCATAAAAATTGTTGCAGAATGAGGAAGCAAAAGTGCTCCATAATGAAGTAAGAATGATGGAGAAAGAGGAAGAAGAAAGGGCAGACAAGTTATAGAGTAAACCATCATTTTGATCCCTAAAAGTGTGAGGCGTTGTCAGTCCAGTCCCTCAAAACAGTTAAAATGTTAAATTATGAAAAAGTCCATCAATTTTAATTCCGCTAGTCAAATTAGTCCTTATCATCAGCCCACTCAGGGACCAACTTGACTACCGAAATTAATATTGAGAGACTAACTTGACTAATAAAATTAACAGAGTGCCATTAACGGCAGAACTAAAATCAAAAGTTTTAAATTTATAGGGACCAAAAACCAAAGGAAAAAGTACAGGGACTAAAACCAAAATTACTCACTTTTCATGGACTAAAACCAAGGTTTATTTCATATGTGGCATCCAACATGTCATATTTGTTGACATGGCAATGCTGACGTGATACTCTGTTAGCCACGTCAGGACTTAACAAAGGGTAACTGATGGTAGGAACTAAAATCAAAACTTTTTAATTACAAGGACCAAAACCAACGAAAAAGAACGCAGGGACTAAAACCAAAACTCATATACTTTTCAGGGACTAAAAAGTTCATTAAACGATACATTAAATACATCATTTCCAATACACGTTTATTTTTTTATTCCTTAATTTAGCATACTGATTAGCATTTGCTTAAAATAAATTATTTTAAACATGCACATAGTTCATCAGTTTTCCTTTTTCTATGGATGGTAATACTGTACTGTGCCGAGCCGGGTCATTTACCTTGATCCAACTATTTTGAGCCCAATGTATTAGCCTTTCTTATTTATTCCTGTTGTGCCTGTGCTCCATTTCACTTTGCTCAATTTCACCTTATTTAATCATATAACTAGATCGTGGACTGGTGTGATGCCCGAACAGATAATATATAAGGACTATGATTATGTATTATTTTGATAGTCAATAAATTTTTGTAAATTAAAAATAATAATCCATCTAAGAAAATCTGACCTCTTTCTCTCGTCTCCCGAACATTCTCGTAGACGGCAGCAAAGATGGTTTTGAGCCATTTTGACCTAAAACCATCCATTTACTTCGTTTTTTTCCTCTTCTTTTCTTTTCATAAGTAGATTTTCCACATAGATCTGATTATTTTGTGTGGATTTTCAACATAGATCTGGATCTTTTTGTTTTTCTCTTGTTTTTCGTAGTTTTGGTGTGGTTTTGTTTGTTTTTCCTTCTTGGTGCGGTGCTGTTTGATTTCCGTTTTGGTACGGTGTTCGTTTGTTCCAGATTGACAGATCTGCTTCAATCCATCACAAATTTGATTAGGACTTGGGTCTCAAATCTACAAATCTGAAAGCATGGGTATTCCGGTGACTATGATGGTGTCACTTTTGTAGGCAATTTAACTTTGCTGTATTATGCTTTTAACCTGGGTGCTGTGAGTTTGTTCGCAGTTTCATCCTTTTTGGTTTTTAGCAATTTTGAATCTGTATTGTCATCGATATACTCTATCAATTTGAATGAATGAATGCCTTTCCTTATCAAAAAAAATAAAATAATAATAATAATAATCCAATAAAAACTTATGAGTATTTAATATTATTGTAACATTTATATTTGCAGACTTTTTAAAAAAGAAACTGTCCGCATCAATGGACAAAAGAAATCTAACACATTAATGTACATAAAATAAGACTGCTTACATTTTTAATTTTATCAAGGAAAATCTTGTCAATACTATTGGTTTGCAGACTTTAGAGCATCTCCAACCACAAATTTCTAAGGAATCAACTTTGGGTTGCATAGTCGTTATCAAGTAGCCCCCATTATGCCACATCATACTTAAGCAACTCATACATATTTTGTTCCAATGGTAAAAAATTTAAATAACCTTTAAGCAATCCAAATTTATACATTTTTTTATTTACATTTAATTTTGTTTTATACCTTTCAATTGGTTTTGACATTTCAAAAATTGTATTTTAATGCTAAAGAGCACTTCCTTATATAAGGAACCCTTCTTTATTTTAAGAAACTCTCCTTGTCATGTAGACCAACTCCAATGGGAGTAAAAGTTAAGCAACGGTTCCTTAAGGTTAAGAAACCCATAAGGAACTATCAATGGAGATGTTATTACACATTGTTTGTTTGAGGAGAGTTTGAGAAAAGAGAAAATAAGAAGAGAGAAAAGGGGAGAGAAAAAGTAAGCTTTGTTGTTTGGCAAAGGAGAGAAGTGGGGGAAGAGAGAGAAAAAATGAGTGGGACCACCAAAAAAAATAATCTCTCCTTCCATCGAGAGAAACTGATGAGAAGAAACAGTTTTATACTGAAATTTTGTTATTGATCTTGTTAGTTCCTTCACTTGCTGATTCTAATTCTACTAATATTCTACTCCTACATAATATGTTAAAGAAATATGATTGCGTATATAATATATGGCATCACTCTTTTCAGTCTTTTGGCATATTAGGTAAATGTTTTATACTTTTATTATAAATTTTTTTTAATTTTTATATTTTTATATTATATATATATATATATATATATATATAAGGGTAAATATGTCCTCACAAAAAAATCATTTTCTTTCTTTCTACTTTTCTATTCAATCAAATAAATGGAGAGAAAATTTAACTTTTCTTTCTTTTATATTTTTCGCTTACTTCTTTCAATACAAACAACATAAAATTTTATTCATTTTTTACTCATTCTCTTTTCTCTCCTACTTTTATCTTTCCTACTTCTTTTCTAATCCAAATAATGCATTAGAGTCACTCGTTAATTGTTTATGCTTTTTCAATAAAATAATAACATAATAAAAATAAATAAAATAAAATTTAATCCAATTAACGCCTCATTAGTTTTAGTAAAAAATAATATTCTACACAAATTAATTGGAATTTGCAAAAAGAGCACAAGTACTGCTGTTGTTATAGGAAATTGGGAAAACAATTTTAAAGTCACTCATTAATGCTTTGTGGAATGATAGAATTAACTGGAAAAATAGATAATTAGATTTGGAGAATGGAGATGTTTTAAAGAAGGGTCATGCTTACGAGTGTCATAAGGACATTCTTTAAGGAAATAAAAAAAAAAACAAATTTTCATTAGAAAATAAAATATGTCATATCTTCAAATATTAAATACATCAATTTTCAAGAAAAAATTTCTTTTCTTGCTTCCATAAAAAATACTCTTAAAACACTCATTAACATTCTCAAGTGAAAAATGACACATGAATAGAGCCTTCTGGAGAATGATTCACATTTTATAAAGTGAGTGTCTCCCGTCTAACTCAATATAAAGGGGTTAATTGAAAAAATAATTGATATTTAATAAAATATGAGTTAAATTTTGTATCAGTGTAAAATTTTTATATTATTAATCAATCACACAACATGTTATATGTGATTTTTAATGTAGATCTTATATTAATCAAATATTTTTAATAATGTGTACTGTACGGCAGATATTATGTAATATAGCAGATATTATGAAAGGAAAAATAATAAAATGACACATAATAGATTACAACATAAAATAAAGTTTGCATTATAAAAATTTAACGAGTTTAATTAATATGTATTATTAATGTAAATTTACATAAAAAAAAATTTACGATAACAATATATGCCATTAAATCCAAATTAAATTCTAAAATAATCAAATTTCCATCCGTAACAACCAAAGCGAAAAAAAGATAAAGAAAATAAAACAGCATCACAATCTTGTCGAAGCATCATCATTTTCCCCAGCCTCCATACCCGTGAACGTATCATAGAGAGGTTTGTTCAGCGTCTCGGGCAGGTAAAACGCAAACACCCCACCCGCCACCCCACACAAAGCAAACACCCCAAACGGCAACCACCCACCCAAAACAACCACCACCGGCGCCAATATAGCACCCATCTGCGCCGCCTGCGTGGCGCACCCAAGCGCGGCATTCCTCACCACCGTCGGGAACAGCTCCGCCGTGTATATAAACAACAAGTTATAAGTCCCCGCCATCCCAAATATCCCTAAAATCCCACACACCATTTTCAACCCTTTCCACACCCCTATGTTACTCAACAAACTCCCCATGAAACAAAAGAACCCACTGAACCACAATGTCCCTATCGTCAACGGTTTCCTCCCCAACCTGTCCAACAACAACGCCGTTATCATGAACGCTGGCATCTCAGCCACCGCGTTCAGTATCACGTTCACGTAAAGGTTTGTTTCCAGGTTCACCACGTTTAGGTTCAAACCGTAGTACACCACGGAACACAAGAAATTTATCACCACCGCTAGAACCAAACGTGTACGTGTTAATGGTGAGCGAATCACGTCCATCATAGAACCCGTCACTGCATCTTTGTTCTCCACGTGTTCCACGTAGGTTCGGTCGAGATTGGTTGATGATGATGTTTCTTCGTCGAGGGTTAGAACAACCCCTTGTGGGAGGTGGTTGCCGTTGGAGGTGGCAATGGTGGACATGATGTTCATGGCTTCTTTGATTCTTCCTCTGACGAGGTACCATCTTGGGGATTCGGAGATGAAGGGAAGAACGAATAGGAGGAAGAGGAGGGAAGGTAAGGAGGTTGCTATGTAGAGACTTCGCCATGTTTTGAAGACCCAAGCAATGCCTGAGAGGAGTGCAATGCCGGTGGAGAAGAAGTAGAAGGTGGACATTCCGGCGGCGCCGCGCATTTTGGGCCCCGCCGGCTCGGTGGCGAGGACGAAAGCGCAGAGGCCGACGCCGCCGGTGCTGCAGCCGGTGAGGAAGCGGAAGATGACATAGGTGCAGTAGTTTGGGGAGAGTGATGTTAAGATGCCAAAGATGGTGTTTAGGATGCAAACCACTGTAAGAGAGCCTTTCCTTCCTAGTAATGAGTCTGAGAGGTGACCAAATATTCCAGCACCTGAAATTATAGTACCACGTAGTGTGTAACAATATTTCAATGATGATAATCTCCCACTATTTTTTTCTAGCTACTTTATAATATTCATTAAATCACTTTTGTTCTAATAAATACTAGTAATAGATAGATAATTTGAATTTAGGTATAAAAAAAATGGTGAAATCAACATTTTTCTTAATATATAATAACGTATACCTTGGACACTGTGAATGATTTTCTACCATACTATGAATGATTTTCTACCATTTTTAGTAATCATCATATTTGGTTAAATTTTGTAAAAAAAAAAAAATTATATTTGGATTAAATTAAATTTTTGTGCGTTTGCTATGGTACGGGCCCCAGTCTCCATATAATATGAAATCAGAGAAAGAAATTTTGTCACCAAAATGTGTATTTTGTATTTAATATTTGCACGTTTTAGGCTTGGTATTTCAAAATTGTATTGGTTTTTGCACGAACATAGTGAAAATAAGATACAACTACTTCTACATCACGAATCTCCCGGTGTGGGGTGGGTTGACGAGTAAGGATTACAATTACTTCGAATGCGGCAATTGAGTATCTTCAGCGGAAGGGTTCCCAATCTCGAAGTAACCGTTTGTCTTATCAACACAGCAATGATCAAATGGAAGTGACTTTCTCATGCTGGACGTCGCCTGCTAGGTGGAAGAAGCCTTGCATGGTGGACATCGTCATCATCTACTGAAGTTGGAAATCCTGGCGAGCTGTGCAATTTGGCGATTTCATATTTGTAAGGTATTCATTTAATGATGTTTTATCTAATCGAGCAAAGTGATATGTTGATATTAAAAGGATTTGAGATGTTACTTGAAAAAGAAGCAATGCATGTTATCAGCAGTTTTTGGGTTATGTGGTTCTAATCAACTTTTTTTGGTTGTTGGTGTATATCATATTTCCTTTACTATTATGTTATTGAGTTTGTTTTTTCTTTTCTTTTTGTTATAAAGTTGATATGTTTTAATGACCTTGGACAATAGTTATCAAGATTATATATTATATTGGTTTTTATATTTACGTCAGTAGATCATGTTATTTTAGTTATTTACATTTCCTTTTATTTTTTATTCCGATATGGAGTAACTTCAATATGTTACATCTTTTGACATATTACATGTTACAGATGTTGTGGTGGTGTTCTTTTTCTAATGTGTTATTGGATCTATAACTCTATAAAGAGCAAGTCATATACTCAAGGTTTACATTATTCATTTTTTACAATGTTACAATCTTTCTTAGATATTGAATTTGTTTAAATTATTCTTTGTAATATATTGTCATTTAAGAAACCGTGATTGGTATAACTTGTAAACTTTCAATGTTATATCCATATTGCTTTTGTCTTTAATATTATGATACAACTGAAAGAAATATTTTTGATATATTATTGAATGTAGTTGGAAACTAAAATGATGTTCATATGAGATCGAAGAGATTAATAAGAAAAGATGAATTAGAAATTATTCGTAATAAATATTAAATTATTATTAGCATTATTAATTTTAAATGTAGGTATAAAAAAATTAAACTTTCTTGATTATTTCTATCTCAATTATGTGTCATTTATTATGTTACAGTTTTTTTTAAACAATAATACATTTAATGTGTAATTATGTTTTTACTTTTTAATTAATAATAATGTATTATTATTTTCTTTTTTATCAAAATTGCTACTATAACTATTAATAATATTCAACTTTTAATACTTTTCCTTTAAATGAAATCTTTTCCGTGCATCCCACGGATAACTACCAGTAAGATACAAGACCCGCTTCAGGAAACAGATCGAAGTTGGAAGAGAGATAAACTTGCACAAAGTAAATACTTGTTTGTGTGTGTGTAAATGAGAGAGATACAAATAAGACACGCATAAGCCGAGCCTTGTGTGGAGTGTGGATTCAATGCCTATATGATACGACCAATCAAATTAATTTTAAAAAATAACAAACCCTTTACATTTTTGGAATGAATTAACCTCCTCTAAATTGGATAGTAATATAAAATGAAAAAGTAAAGATGTATCTATCTTTTAATTAGCTAAAGTAGATTGAAATATCAATATATTTTAACTATAATCAAAAGTGAATACACCCTTATTATCTGAACTTACACTTTTTCTCACTTTAGAAAAATTTTCTCCTTTTGGAATATCTTCCAATGTGATAGGTGAGAGACTAGGGATGTAAACGAGTCAAGTCGAGCACTTAAAGCTTCAGTTTAGCTTGTGAAAAAATCGACTGTCAAGCTTGGCTTATTAAAAAAGAGTAAAGTTCGAATTTAACTTGTTTAACTCATTTATAACTTAATTATTTTTGCATTTATGAAAACTTTCCTTAAATTATTTTTTAATTTTATCAATTTAGTATTTAATAAAGATTTTAATATTATATGATAATCTACAAATAGAAATATGTATTTAACATGTGATATGTGAAATTCAAAAATTCTAAATTATTATATTTTCATAATCTGGTAAATAAAAAATTCATAACTTATTGACTATAACAAAAAAGAAACTTCAAAATTATTTTAAAAACAAATTTGTAACCACACGTTTTAACTCAAACAAAAAACATTTTTCATAAAAAATTATTATTAGAAAACAATACAAAAATATTTTTATACAAAAAGTATGATATATATAATCTTATAAACGATTATCCACAAACCGTTAATGTCGAATTTGTAAAATTTGAGCTTGACTCATTTAAATAATCGAGCTTCATCTCAAACTTGGATTTATTTATTTAATTAAATAAACGAATTTGATCGAGTATTTAACTAGCCGAACCCAAATAATTTACAAATAATTCCACTCATTTACATACTTATGAGAGATTGATCTCCCGCACTGCAAACCCAAACCCCATTCACTCAAATCAATATCCATTAATATAACAAAATCCTTACTAAACTTATTTTAAATTTATTTTATGATTTTGATTGATTATAGTAAATGAACATGTGCCCCTACAAAATTTATTCCAAATAATAGTGACCTAGGCCTTGTCACCGTATTGAATATATTGTACCCAAAAAAAGTATTGAATGTATAAGGCAAGATTCTACTTTTATTCATAATTAAATGCACGTTATTTTTTATTAATCTTAACAGAGAAAGAGTAAACTTTGAGGGAGAGAGAGAAGTGAGAACTCACCGATCATACAGCCGCCGAAGAACACGGCTTGAACCAGCCCAACCTTAAACTTGTCACCGCAAACCAGACCCCACTCGGTGACCGTCGTGGCGGCCTTCCCTCCGACCCACTCCCACGAACCCGGTTCAAGTTGGCAGACGCTCTTCGCGGCGGCGTCGCAACCAGAACCTGCGGCGGTGTCGAGGCACCGCCACTCTGGTTGGTGGTCGGCGAATATCATGACCATGGTGTGGAACGCTTCCAAGGCCCAGGCGAGGCTGGTGAGGACGAAGTGCTTCAGCTGCCATCGCCCGAACTCGCCACAATAGTTCTGAAGCATCTCGTCGATGCACAGCTTCTCCGGTTCCGGCTCTCCGGAGGCTTCTTCGCCGGCGGAAGGAGCGGTAACCGGTGCTCTTGATCGTCTAGGCCATTGGAATCAGAGAACAACGTAGTGAGCATTTGAGACTTAACGAAACTGGTTTTGATTTGTTCCTTGCTCTCTGCTACATCGGTTTCTTCATATATATGTAAAATTAAATAAATATATAAATGGAATGCACATGAATGTATAACTTTGTATGTATATTTTTCCTATTTACATTGAAACTCTGAATCTCTGATGGTGATTGGAGGGGAGAGTGGTGGCCACGTGGAAGGTGGTTCTGACGTTGATCTGTTTATGACGAAGATTGATGATTATGTACAAGAGCAAGTTTGAATACAATTATTTTTAAAATTAATTATTTTTTTATAAGTCAAGTATTTTCAAATATATTTGAGTATGTTTGTTTGCAATTTAAAAAATTCATTAGTGACCAACCTGTTGGTTGAATACGTGATAAACATCTCGACCCCATAAGAAGAAGAACGTAAGTTCGAATTCTGATAAGAAACATTCTAATTGAGAGATTATGAAAATCAAGGATTAATTAATTCTTTGTTTAAACAGCTCATCAAAGATTAATCTCCTAGTCAATCCAAAAGATTGAAACTTGTGGAATACCTCGAGATGTTATTAGAGAGACAAATATCCTAATTATGATCATTCATAAAAAATAATTCATTTGTCACGTATTTTAAAAAATACGATCTTTATCTTATGAAAGGGTAAGTAGTTTTTAATATTAACACTTTCTAGTATAATAATTTTTAAATATTAAGTTCAAATATAAATTAATTTTAAAATTAAGTTTTTTATAAAAAAATAATTTAAAATTAAGTTTTATTTCCATTAAAAATTCATTATAAAGAGAGATAATTTTTTATTATAAAAAAATATCATTCCCATATGGATTTTTTCAACATATGCCTTTATTACTCATCCAAATTACTTAAATAAGGAGACATTAAATAATTTTTAGATTTTTAAAGTATTAAGTAATTGTATTTTTTTTAGCTAATATTTTATATTTTATTATTTAACCGGCCTTAAAGGAAACATTAACTACCAACATGTAGTTGATCCGAGTGGTAAGGGACTCGGGTACCTTAAATAAGTGATTAGAGGTTCAAATCCCGACTCCTGTATATAGAGAAAACCTGATTGAGAAAGTTGAACCCAACTTGTTTGTTCAACAAATTCCCCCACGGAAATTAGTCATTGCTAATAATGGTGGATACTCCGTACCTATAATATATTTATAGAAAAAAAATTTGTTATTTGAACATCAACAATTGGACAAAGTATTTAACACCGTATGTGTTTAACTCTATCTCTTATTTATTTTTTATTTTTTTATATACACACATTTTAAAAATACATAACAAAATCAAAGGGGTTACCGTATGTTTTCAGAAAATTGTTATCCAAATATAATTTTTGATAGAAAAGAGGGAAAAGTTAATTAAACCTTTTTTTATACTTTTATTCTCAAGAAAACAAGGCAAGAAGCACGAGGAATATGGATTAGCAGTTGACCGAACGAAGTATACTTAGCTCTTTTGATGATGGTTATACGTCTATCATAGTATACTTCTATGATTTATTCATCGGTAAGAGATAAGGGTTAGCATGTGTTTGGGCATCCAGGTGGGAGTTTTAAAAACTGAGTTTGGGGGGAAGTAGCTATGAAAAAGATATGTATGTGTGTTTGGACCGTGAAGAGAAATTTATTCCTGTTTTTCATAATTATAAATAATCCCAAATAAAATTGAATTTTAATTTGTACCTTATCAATCACAGGTAATAGGATAAGAAATCTTGAATATTCCATCATGTTGTTCGACCTTGTCAAGTTATCATTCAACCCACCCAAACTACAACATTTTTTTGCTTTGGTAACACTTTATTATCTAACAAGTGAAAAATGTTGTCTAAAAATACCTTTGGCAACATTTTAGGACTGTCGTCATACAATTTATGTTTTAAGCAACACTTCTTTGTTAACAACTGTTTCTTATTCCTATAGTATAGGCAACAATATTGTGAAAAGTGCGGCCAGAAAGTAAAAAAAAAATCTTTGCCTTACACAATATGTAACATGTGAATAGACAATGCGGGGAACTATTGTCAAAAACTTTAGGCAACAATTTTCTTTGCTGTGGCTGCAATTTTTACTGTTCCTATAAAGAAAAAATATTGTAGTTTTGCCGCTTGAACCACGGCACAACCATGGTTGCTTAATCCATCGTCCACGCCTCACAGTTGCACCACCTTTATCGAACTCTCAATTACGCAAACAAATGCACCTAAAAGTTGTTTGGTTACCATCGTTGCTTAACCCCTCATCCATGCCTCACTATTGCACCACCATTGCCGAACTCTCAATCGCGTCTCCACGACCATCTTCGCATGTGTTTGGTTTTGCGTTCGCACTGACGCCGACGTCAGGGCTGATAAAAGTTACTTTCATGTTTGCTTTGAAAAAATTTCAAACTTGCCATCACTAACGTAACTAAACACACGTTTTCCCTTGGCAAAAGTTAATCCAAACGTAGTATTCATGGTTCTTTTGTTCCTCTTCTTATCTTTAAATCTATGTCCTTTTTGCATCTCTATTGTTAATTTTCTGAATCCGGGTTGTTCTGTTGTGGCGGTGGGGAGCAGTGAAGATTATGTGTGGACATCACAAATCTGATTAGAGTGCCCCACGATGGTGGCTTTGGTGGCGCACGCAAAGGAGAGACCCCGCAATTGTCATGGTTGTTGACATAGATCTCGAATTCAACAAATCTAAAGCTTAACAATGAATTTGTTTATGATGAAAGTTGATGATTATGGGAGCAAGTTTGAATACAATTATTTTAAAATTAAGTAATTATTTTTAAAAAATAAATAGTTACAATTACTTTTGAGTATGTTTGGTTAGTTTGGATGCAATTTAGAAAATACATTAATAACTTATTTTAAAATGTCACAATCTTTAGCTTTATGAAATAAATGGAAGGGTAAGTAGTTTTTAATATTAACAATTTTTAGCATATAATATTTTTTAAATATTACATTCAAATATATTAAAATTAAGCTTTTTTAAAAATGTAATTTAAGAATAAGTTTTGTTTTGATAAATTTATTCATTAATAATTCATTATAAAGAGAATAATTTTTTATTAAAAAAAAGAAAAAAATTTATATGGGTTTGTTAACATATGCCTTAGAGAAAATTCCTTAAGTAAGAAATCATTACATAATTTTTAGTTTTTCTAAGTATTGAATATTTGTAATTTTTAATTAATACTTGAATAATTTTTGTATGGGGACAACCCTAACATGTAAGATATAGACACAACCACTTACAACTTGATAGCACAATAAAATTGGGCCCACAAAAAAAACAATACTCAGCAAATAGTTAGGAGTAGTGAAAAAAAACAAAAACTTGCAAGCCGATTAATCTTTTGCCAGTTGTCACATCTTCTCCTTCTTCTCGTCATCCCGTATGGTCTACAGCCCGCAAAGAGCTGGGTTAGACTAACAAATTATCAGCTTGCAACTAAATCGAATTATCACAACCCAACCTGAAAATGTGTTGACCCGCAATGACTCCGCCTAAATAGGTCGAGCTTGCCTGATTTGATAGCCCTACTTTTGCTCTATAGATTTATTGATTTGATAATTGTCTTGCCTAAATCTGGTTTGATGTAATCTTATGCCTTGACGGTGAAGCATTGATGCGAGTTTTTGCCTTGGGTGGTTAGGCATTTATTTTTTTTATTTATTTCTACCAAGTGGTTAAACCTTACATATAGTTTTTGCTTGAGTGGTTAAGCATTCACCTTAATTTGGCATTGATATTTGAAGGTTTATAGAACCCAATTTAAAGAGACTTTTAACCGATGTTAATTCCCGATTCCAGGTAGTCGACTTATTTTAGACAACTCATTTGTGTCAAAGGAGAGTTGTGGAAACGTCTGAAGTAATACTTTAAACCTCCACTGTCATCAAATTTTCATATTTTTCAAAGCTTAATTTGTTGTATTTTATTAATTTTTGTTACTTAGTTACATTGTAATTCCTTTTTGCTTGGATGAACTTGTATTGTGCATCCTAAACTGATAATGCTGGGGGGGGGGGGGGGTTACATAGAGTTAAAGACAGATAAGGATTCTATTTTACCATTACCATCAACGCTTCCAACTCTTCTCATTGTATTACCTATTCTCGCAACGCTTCCATTTTTTTTTTTCTGTCATGTTTCCAAGCAGTTATTTCCTAATTCAATTAGCAAATAAAATGTGAGAACATTTTTGGATTCATGTATATCATCAGTGGTTGATGCCATTCATATCACTTTGTTCATTAGCTTTCTACCTAAAGAGTACTGGGATTCAAAAATACAAACCCAATATCCAAAATTAACATCCATCATCATAACGCAAGCGAATAATTGATATTTGATAAACCACACCTATTAGAACCTATTAGAAAACATACCTAAATTTGATAAACACAACCTAATAGAACATGATGGGAACAATTGATAAGGTAAATAAAAAAATTGACCTTTTGGAGCGAACACCTCCAGCTTCATCATCTTGGACCTATAAAACATCGTTAACTAGAATTAGACTAGAGGAATTTTTACGGTATCCCAATGTGTACAGTATCCAGATAACATTAAACATTCTCAAGAACACCAGTATAACAACCATCCTCATGCCCAGACAGCAAAATGAACATCCTTTTATCAAGTTCATACAAAACCCCATCACCATGACCTGCTGAGGCAAGTAAACTTCTCAGACAAAATGATAATGCAACAAATTTTACTACATAAGAATGTGGTATACCTGTCAGTTCAATTTGCATAATTTATATAGGAGGCAAACCACCAGTTTCACCCACAAGGACAACATCTGTAGACCAAAACAGTACACATATATAAACATTTTATATAAAAGAATTAGTATACTGCATCACTAGTACATGAGACTCTTAATGGACAAATTTAAGGAACCTACAAAACAATGATAACTGACACATGACACTGGAAATCAACATAAACCTCTGTCAGCAAAATGTTTGAACCTACTCCCGTCCCACATGGCTTCCATTATCATGATATTCCTACCACTACATTATTTCCTATATGTGTTTCATCAATGCCAGGCGGAAGCTGATACCAAATTTCTATTCTTCCACCCCAACAACATGGCCCCATCCTTCTCCACAAGTGTATAATGTTCTGAATAGCACCTCAGCAGGCTTCTTATAACAGAATTCACATAAGAGCTCAAAGGGTATTGATGGAAGCCAGCCATTGTCAACCTAGATTTCCACTTGCCAAGGAGTTCGTGCCGCTCTACCCTTTCCTTCCCTTCACAAGCAATAACGTTCACAATATCCCGGGCCAGACAGTGCTGCTCCACATTAATCCGCTCCTTGCTCTTTCTAGGGAGAGTGACATCAATGGACTCAAACACTGCTAAATAGTAATCCATGGTTTCAACAAACCTGTTGAAGAAAGGAGTTGTATTCGTGTTTGATTCCTGCTCCACCAGTGTGATTACCTTGGGAGAAAATGACTTTACCATTCTCAGAAGTCCATCCCTTGGATTACTCACATCAACACTCTCATCAGCCATATGATGGAGTTGGAAAGGAAAGTTCACAGCCAAAGCCTCTCCAGGCCTAACATCAAGCATGTCTTTTGTCACATTTGGAACTAAAACAGGCACACCGTGAAACTCAATTGGGATGCCAGATTTTTCAGAGATTATGGCCAGCTTTCTCCCAACTGCCTCCAGTCCTTCACCACGAGCATATTTAGAAACAGGATCATCAATTCCTGTGATCCTCACGTGTGGAGCCCCACCAGGCCTTGCCGCAAGAGCTTGAAGGAGAGTCACCCACTGAGTTCCTTGAGCAATCTGAAAGTCTATGATGTGAATGCGATCCTCATTTCTGCATGCTTCGGCAATAGCACCATTGGCAGCCATGTAACCAAATTTTAAGTATGGGCAGATTTCATATAGCATCTGCATGTATGAGAGTAAGTCTTTGCCTTCAGGCTCTTTGCACTTAAGGGCACGATAGATGTTATTCCCTGATGCCTCCTTCCTTGCAACAAGCCCTTCTACCAAATAAGCACCAAGCCGCTGGATTGGTTCCCCACTGATAGACACAGCACTTCTAGCCTTTTCTATCAATTGATCAAAATCTGTCATGTTGTTTTCAAACAAGGCTTTGGCACATAGAATCAGCAATTGTTTCAAATTGCTTGATGGGAAGCCTTGTGGCGATGCTTCCTCAATTGATCTGTGACGTTTCTCTACATGTTCAACTTCACTTGACTGCCTACTGCGAAGAACATGAGACAGATGACTTTGAATATATTCAAACCCCTGACTCTCATGGTTCCAGGACCTATTTCTTATGCCAGATGTCGATGGCCTGCTGCCATCACCCAAAAAAGTATTTGATGTGGTAGCTTCATCATCACCATCATGCGCCATCAAAGCAGATTCTAGTTCGAGCAATGCGTGTCTAGTTTCCTGGTCACAACTTGCATCTTGTAGAAGAGAGCTCTTGGCAGAATATAGAAGCAAACCGTCTTGCAGATGGTCTACAGATGAGACAGGCCTATGCAAATAATGATTGGTTCCCAGAAAAGAGTTACAAGAAGGGCTAGCACCAGAGAGAGTTTCCCCAGAGATACGCTGCTCCTGGCTGTCACTCAATGCAGAAAGAGTATTAGAATCAAAAGGAGTAGAAAGGGCCGAATTAGGTGAGTTTCCTATGTCAAGTTTCAAGGATCCAAGCAGCCGGTTGGGTAAATGTGGAATAGTAGGATAAGATGATGTGTAAGGTAGTCCTGCTGAACTAGTCCCGCTGAAACTGAAAAGCTGCTGGGAATCCATACTATGATGAAGGCATGAGCTGTGTGCTATGTCTACCACTAGCAAATCTGAAAAGCAACAACCTTGGCAAACTTCTGCTTATTATTCTGCTCGGGACTTGTACCCTAAATGTTTCAATAACAGCAATTATACCTGTACAACAGAGAAGCACTTTGTGAATATTTTCATAATAACACCACAATAACAAGTTCACAACAACAATTATCTAGCCCAATCAGTACATAAATACGGAAGAACTATGACATAGATACCATAAAACACAAACATACATATAAGAAATAGATGAGCTGAGCAAGCACTAGAAAATCCAAGTTGATGAACACATATAAGGCTACACATATAAATGATTTAGCAGGTAGAAGATGACAATTAGTGCCAATAAAAGATAAATGAAACTAATGAATTTGGAGCTCAAAATTTGATGGGGAAAATGATCAAAATGAAGTCTGGAATTCTTAAGTTGGGTGTGGCAGTATTGCTCTCAATCAGTCACTCTCATCCATTCAGATCTGTAACTCTTGAAAAGCAAATTGAATGTAAGTAAGTTTTAGTCTCTTGATATTTAACATGGCAGTCAAGCAAAACGTATCAACAGTGATGGAAATTAGACATCGATAATAATGTCGATAGGTTCCACCCTAATTTTTTTTTTTTTCACATCAAGATAGAATCCGACCCGTGTGATTTGAGAGACAAAAAAGAAAACATTTCACCAAAAATTTTCTTCGCATACAGATAAAATCTTCTCATGCAGTAGTACCCCTACAAAACTAGTCAAAAACTTTCTAGCCTAACAATACTAATTTACTAGTATGTACATATTGTTGTAACTAATTCAGTTAGTTTGTTGAGTAAGAGTTGGTTGTTACAGTTAGTTGGTTTGCTAACTGAGTAATGATTAGAGCACTATATAATGAGTGCAGCAATGTAACAGAGAAAAAAGTGAATAAAATTCCTATATGAAGTACATTCAGTAACACTTTTGCATTACTCTCTCTATTTTCTTTCCTTCCCCTGTCAGTGAGAATTACTAGGATATTGAGTGTGAGTGAAACACCGTGAGAAGAGTAAGTGTGAGTGTGCATTATTGCACTAACAGTGGTATCAAAGAGCTTTGATTCAACTTTCTGGGACCCAAAGCCCTCTCAAGATTCATCAAGAATCATGGCAACCAATGGAAATTTCCCAGCTTCCTTGCCTGTGTTGAATGGCAAGAATTATGATAGGTGGAGCTCCCAAATGAAAGTCATCTTTGGCTTTCAAGAAGTATCCGAGGTAGTGAGAGATGGAGTTCAAGAACTGGAGAAAAATCCTACTGACATTCAAAAGACTGCTCATCGTGATGCAAAGCGAAAAGATTGCAAGGCTCTTTTCATCATACACCAATGTGTAGATCCGGACAATTATGAGAAGATTGCCTCGGCATCTACTGCGAAGGAAGCATGGGAAAAGCTGGAGAAGTCCTATGCCGGTGATGATAAATTGAAGAAGGTGAAATTGCAATCTTTTAGGAGACAGTATGAGCTACTGCAAATGAATGAGCAAGAAAGGGTTGCAGAGTATTTCACCCGGCTTTTAACTCTCACAAACCAGATGAGAGCTTGTGGTGAGAAAATGTCAGATCAATTGCTAGTTGAGAAAGTGCTAAGGACCTTGACCCCGAGGTATGATCATATTGTTGTTGCCATAGAGGAGTCAAAGAATCTTGAAGAAATGAAAGTGGAGGAGCTGCAAGGTTCGCTTGAAGCACATGAATTGAGAATACATGAGAGAGGCTCGGATCGATCCTCTGAGCAAGCCTTGCAGGCTCAAGTCAACAAAAGAAACAGTTCTGACAGATTCAAGGAGAGAAAGGGAAAAGGCAAATGGAAGAAAGGCAAATGGAAGGGTTCTGGTGAGGGGTCCAGTAATGCTCCTGATCAGAACAGCAATGGAGAAGGCTACAAGAAACATAAAGACAGTAACAAAGATAGCAAGAAAAGGTTCAACAAGAAAGGAATTCAGTGCTACAACTGTCAGAAATGGGGCCATTTCGCAAGTGAATGCAGAAGCAGACAGGTTCCCAACAAGGGAGATGAGGCTCAATTGGCACAAGATGATGGTGATGATTCAGATTCTGATCAAGTCCTGCTCATGGTAACAACTTCAGACTATGATACTTCTGATTGTTGGTATTTAGATACTGGATGTTCGAATCACATGACAGGCAACAAAGGATGGTTTGTTAATCTTGATGAGAGTGTCAAGAGCAAGATTAGATTTGCTGATAATAGCACAGTTAATGCTGAAGGGATAGGCAAAGTTCTAGTCCAGAGAAAAGATGGAAAACAAGCCTACATCACTGATGTTCTTTATGTGCCACAAATGAAGAACAACTTATTGAGTCTTGGCCAACTACTGGAAAAGGGGTATGTCATGAATATGGAACACAATGTGTTGGAGGTATTCAACAGTAAGAGAAAGCTGATTATGAGGGCACCACTCTCAAGGAACAGGACCTTCAAGACTGCAATTCGAGTAGCCGAAAACCAGTGTCTGACTGCTGCCTCTGATGATCAGAATTGGCTTTGGCACCTTCGTTTTGGCCATCTTAACTTCAGAAGCTTGAGTCAATTGAAGAATGCAGGAATGGTGCATGGTTTGCCTGTGATTAAACAACCAAAGATATTGTGTGACGGGTGTGTCATAAGCAAACAATCCAGAAAAACCTTCTCCTCTAACATCCTATCAAGAACAAAGGCACCACTTGAAGTAGTATACTCTGATGTATGTGGCCCTATGGAGACATGTTCACTGGGAGGTAACCATTATTTCATTTCAGTTGTTGATGATTATACTAGGATGTTATGGCTTTATCTAATCAAAAGAAAATGTGAAGCCTTTGAGGTGTTTAAAATGTTCAAGAAAATGGTAGAAAAACAAAGTGGTAATGCCATTAAGATTCTTCGAACTGATGGTGGTGGTGAGTACACCTCAAATGATTTCCAAGCCTTTTGTGCTAAGGAAGGTATTATGCATGAAATTACACCTCCATACACACCCCAACATAATGGAATGGCTGAAAGAAGAAACCGAACATTGATGAACATGGCCAGATGCATGCTCAGATCCAGGCACATGCCAAAGAATTTTTGGGGTGAAGCAGTCTCAACGGCTGCTTACATTCTCAATAGATGTCCCACAAAGAAACTTGATAACATAACTCCCGTGGAAGCTTGGTCTGGCAGAAAACCTGGAGTCAGTCACTTCAGGATCTTTGGATCACTAAGTTTCAGACATGTCCCAGATGAAAGAAGAAAGAAACTAGATGACAAGGGTGAGCCAATGATACTCCTTGGGTACCATCCAACCGGTGCATACAGGTTGTACAGTCCAAACAGCAAGAAGACTGTAGTATGCAGAGATGCAGTGATTGATGAAAGTAGAGGGTGGAAATGGGAAACTGAGAGTGGCAGCAACAGCAATTCTGTGCAGATTATGCTGAATATGCCTCATGATGATCAAGTAACTGAAACTCAGAATATAGCACCCAGAACACAGAGGGTTAGACAACTGCCACAAAGATTTAGTGACTATGAACTTTTCCCTGACAATGCCATTAATGAAGATGGCAGCCTGTTAACTGCTAGTGACATGGTGCACCTAGCCTTGCTGGCAGAGGCAGAGCCAGTATCATTTGAGGAAGCTATTGGAGAGCCAAGATGGATAACAGCTATGAAGGAAGAACTTCATGCCATAGAGAAAAATAGTACATGGGAGCTGGTCACTCTGCCTCACAACAAAAGGGCTATAGGTGTGAAATGGATCTATAAGGTGAAGATGAAACCAAATGGAGAGGTGGCAAAGTACAAGGCCAGATTAGTGGCCAAGGGATTCTTGCAAAGGGCTGGTCTTGATTACAATGAGGTCTTTGCACCTGTGGCAAGGATGGAAACAATTAGGCTAGTGGTTGCTTTTGCATGTTTGAGAAGCTGGACTTTGCATCAACTTGATGTAAAGTCAGCTTTCTTAAATGGACCACTAGAAGAAGAGGTGTATGTGAATCAACCACCTGGTTTCGAAGTAAAGGGCTATGAACATAAAGTGTACAGGTTGAAGAAGGCACTCTATGGGTTGAAGCAAGCTCCTCGAGCTTGGAATAGGAGAATTGACAGTTTCCTGTTGCAGCTCGGTTTTAACAAGTGTACAGCAGAATATGGAGTCTATGTGAGATCTTCTGCAGATGACTTGATGATTTTATGCTTATATGTGGATGATCTACTGATTACTGGAAGCAATGCAGCTGCTATTGATCAATTCAAAGGGAGACTGATGGCTGAATTTGACATGGCTGATCTGGGACTGCTATCATATTTTTTGGGCATGGAATTCATTCCAACAAATAATGGTATTCTCATGACTCAAAAGAAATATGTGACTGATATACTGAGGAGATTCAATATGCTGAACTGTAATCCTGCAGTTACTCCAGTCGATTGCAGCATCAAGCTTGAAAAGGAAGGGAGTGACAAGGCTGTGGATCCCACTTTATATAAACAGATAGTTGGCTCACTAAGATTCCTGTGTAATAGCAGACCTGACATAGGATATGGAGTGGGGTTAATTAGCAGATTCATGGAGCATCCAAGGATTTCTCATCTTGCTGCAGCTAAGAGAATCCTTCGATACATCAAGGGAACTTCAGACTATGGTTTGTTATTTTTAAACAGTAGCAAATGCACATCAGATGACTTGATTGGCTACTGTGATGCTGACTGGTGTGGGGACAAAAGTGATAGGAAAAGCACTGCAGGGTATGTGTTTATGGTGAGTGGAGCTCCTATTTCATGGTGTTCAAAGAAAGAATCTGTTGTGGCCCTGTCCTCATGTGAGGCTGAATATATTGCAGCCTCAATGGGAGCTTGTCAAGCCTTGTGGCTTGAAACACTGCTATCAGAAATGAAGCTGAGAGAAGAGAAGTCGATGAAGCTATATGTTGACAATAAATCTGCTATAAACCTTGCTAAAAATCCCATAGCTCATGGGAGAAGCAAACATATTGAAACTAGGTTTCATTTCCTTCGTGATCAAGTCAGTAAAAGGAAGCTGGATTTGGTATATTGCAGCAGCACTGATCAGGTTGCTGATATTCTTACAAAGCCTCTCAAGGCTGATAGGTTTATGATGATGAGAAACCTGATAGGAGTAGGATCATTTACTAATCTGAATTAAGGGATAGTGTTGTAACTAATTCAGTTAGTTTGTTGAGTAAGAGTTGGTTGTTACAGTTAGTTGGTTTGCTAACTGAGTAATGATTAGAGCACTATATAATGAGTGCAGCAATGTAACAGAGAAAAAAGTGAATAAAATTCCTATACGAAGTACATTCAGTAACACTTTTGCATTACTCTCTCTATTTTCTTTCCTTCCCCTGTCAGTGAGAATTACTAGGATATTGAGTGTGAGTGAAACACCGTGAGAAGAGTAAGTGTGAGTGTGCATTATTGCACTAACACATATGCCTCACCACACACAGTTTGAGTGAAGAAAATAATAATAACAACAACAATACCAAGTAAGTTACAATTCCTCATTGCAGCCCCAATCTTCAGTTCGAAATCCTGGGCTGTGACTTAAATTCCATCCCAATTATTTATTATTGCTGTTATTTTGAAGTTGCCCCCACTCCCGATTGGTGAGTTGTTTCGTGGAAACAGCATATACACTATTTTTTACCAATGAAAGAAGAAATTTCGCTCCAAACCCAGGAATCTCCGTCCTAATTCAAACCCCACTAATCAATCCTATCCTACCTAAACAGATTATTAAGTAAAAAAATTAAAAATAGAAACTAAATTCGGACCAAGATTTTGTAAATAGCAGCAGAAATGAATTGTATTTGATTTTACTAAATCAAAAAAAGGAAAATTTTAGTTCTCAGTAGATACTTTAAAAAAATGAATCTTTTTTTAAAAAAAAGGAAGGAACCTGAAATCATCAAGGAGTACCGGAAACATTCAAAAGCTGAAAATTTCGAGAATCAATTCTATTTATAGACAAAATGAAAACATAATAGAAAATAAAAACAGAGAGCAATACAAAAGACTGATTTAAGAGCAGGGGCATGTCATGGATTGATTTGATTTCACTAGCAACCACAGATTGATAGAGAAAAGTAAAATGAGTGGGAAGGTGAGGGATATTATTAGTCTTACCTAGGACATTAATCAAATTCAATGCCTACCAGTTGAAAAGACTTTGATTCTTGCTGGGCTCCAAAGAATGCGTGCTGAGCTAAACTTTGATGAATTTCACTTCATTGATTATATACATGAACAATAGTACTAGTACATAGTTTTCTTTCTGCGACTATGGTTTTGATGAGAAAATTAATGTAACTTGGTAAAGGGGTTACTTGAAAAACCAGAACTCGAGAATGAGGAGATTCAAAAATGGTATATATAGAGAGAGAGAAAAACGGGGTGCTTGATTTTGTTGTATGAAGTTTGACGGAAAAGTGGTACGGAACGACAAACGGTAACGGTGGGGGTGAGAGGTTCGTTGGTTGTCTGCGCGGTTGTTTTAACGGAGGTTAAATGTGTGACTGTGTTGACTGTTTAGAACGCCGACCAAACCACACGTTTCTTGGGACTAACTTGACTTTAGAACATTCCTGGCTGGGGCCTCTCTCTCTCTCTCTTTCTCTTCTACGAGGAAGTTTACCGTACACCCAATGCCGGTGCACGGGTCAAACAAAATTTCTTCCTCCATATAACCTATTACCGATAAGGCTCATTTTATTTGTCATTATAAAATAATCCCTTTTTACATTCTAAAAATTATAGTGATATCCTTTTATGTTCATCTCCCTCATTTATGAAAGCAGATCCAACTTTCCTTCCTTTATTATCATCATCCCCATCCATGGAAGTCTTGAAAGAAGAATACCTTCTTCTGATTGCTCACGTTAACCAAATGGAAAAGCATTCCAGGGTGTCTTTCTCTCTCTCATCTTTTATGGCTCAAAATTATCAGATTAGAACAAGTTTGAAAAGGTAGTCATACTCAGCTAATACTCTGTACGACGTCACCGGGAACTAATGGGTTTTCCAAATAAAAGTCAAAATGCAATATTTGGAAAAACAAAACATTTGAATCTTTATGTTGTAAACTTGTGAGAGTTACACAAGAAGAGGTGCTTCAAATTGTCCCTTAGTTACGCCCGAGAAGGAGCTTCATGCTAGACAGCTTGATTAGCAACCCGTTTTTCTGAAAATGGATTTTATTGACCCGCTGGAGGTTAGGGATGAAGTGCAATCATTGCTTTTTATTTAAACTTCATATTAAAAAACATGTCTTTACTGATATCTCTTCGTTGAGCGGCGCAGTGGTTGATATTGAAGTCAATAGTATATCGTGATACGGGTTCGATTCCCACCTCCAACTTTGATTGGTTTTTTTTTAATACAATAGTTTTTCTCTTGTTTACAAGAAAAATGGTAATATAAAATCCGAAGTTGCAAATGCTGAAGGTCGAACCCACGACTCAAGATTTGTTGTAACCAGGGTTTCCAACCACTATGCCAAGGAACGTTGATATAATATTGTTTGACACTTATTTTAATTTATACTTAACACAGAATGCAACATATGCATATCATCTTCTACCTCCAGCCGCATCAGATCCTTTTTGCAGAAATTGATTAACAAGTTTTTTTTTTGTATACTTCGCAAATCTGGTGGTACAATATTGACTTGTGTAGAGGGTATAGTAGACGCCTGCGCGATGATGTCAGAGGATAAGGGGTGGTGGTGTGGTTATAGATGGAGATTGGAACCGATTCACGACGGTGAATTTGAAGAGAGTAACAGATTCAAAAATCGATTACAAATTGAAATTGGTAATCGGTTCCCAATTGATTCGGTGGCAGCCTCCCCCTCCCTATTTTGGGCACACTACTTCTCTCCTTCACGTTGGGGTTTGCTTCAAATAAATTTTTCTCCGGAGGCAACATAGGTAGACGGTGCTGATATGCGTCGATGCAGCGGAGAATGTGGAAGTTGCGAAAGGTGAGGTCGGAATTTCAGGATCTCGGAGGGAAAGGGAATAGAGGTGACGGAGGAGGAGGAGGAGGGGAAAGCAAAAATTTTCGTTTCTCGGATGCCCCTCCTCATAAGTTAATAGGGCCCCTTTCTGCAATTACTTAAACTTTACTTACCTATAAATACCACATAAACCGACTACAGACGGTCAAAAAACTCCCTCATCGATGTGCCACATGCTGAGATACTTCATGCTAGCATCCACCACATTTTAACCCTTTGATTTTTTACTATTACAAACGTACGTTTAGATTCAAAAGTAAGAAATTTTATAGATACTTTATCTCAAATGTATGTTTGAAATTTTTCAACGGTAAACCAAACATGCACTTATACGATTGTGTAACTGGGATCCAGATAAAAAAGTAAAAAACTAGTGTGTTTGTTTTTCAGTTGAAAAATTACATTCTCTCACCGCAACAAAATTTTGCTTCCATATTAAAGGATAAAAAAAATAATGATCATGTCACTACAAATATACTTGTAAAATTAAAACTGCAATTCAAATATACACTACCTCAAATGTGAGTTTGTGTACTAAATTTTACCGCAATTTTATAAAGGTAATCATGTTAATGTATGATTGGCATTATGTTTGTAGCTTTGAACTTGAGTTTGGAGACTCACATGGCTTTGAAATTTTTGAATGGGCTTTAAATCTTAGTTAAAGAAGAAATAAAAAGCTTATACATAAAAGTTAGTTTGGATTTTTAATTATTATTTTTATCATAATATACTTAAAAATAAATAGAGATCGATAAAATAAAATTAAAGGATAATTTAGTAATTATATATCTAAAACTTAGTTTATATGGCACAATTCAAACAATAATTATTGTACCAAAACCAGTTTTAACAATAAAACATCCAAATATAAATTAGTTGCAATAAATTCACTTTTAATTAAAACTAAGTTTACAAGACTTAATTAATTCATCATAACTCAATTTTATAAAGCTAACCCCAAACACACATTAGTTCAAGTTTGGCATCTTTAGAGCAAGTTGATTATATGAGGAGCTCTCTAAAATCTCAAGTTAATTATATGAGGAGCTCTCTAAAATCTCAAAATGGAAGAATCATTCAAATTTCTCATGTAACGATGAGGGTCCGTTTGGTGGTCAGGATAAAGGAGACAAGATAGGATAAACTATCATATCCTGCTTTAATTTGTAGTTTGGTTAACCAACAGGATAGGATAAGCTAATCATGTTAGCTTATCATATCCTGTTACTTAGTTATAATTCTATCCTGAGGGAGGTGTTGGGTTAGAATCAACAAGATGAGATAAAAAGTGTTTTCTCATTTATCCCTTACCTTTAATATTGTTGTTGTTTAATTATAGTTTCAAACTTAATTAGTCAACCTTATTACTAATTAAAATATATGGTTTAATTAGCAATTTTTATAAAAAGTGAAAAAAAATATCACAAGTTATTTTTTATTTATTTTTTTATAATTTTAAAAATGGACTAATGTATAATTAAAAAGCCAAAAATATATATTATAAAAAAATTATATTTTTTAATGAGTTTAATTGCTATGCACTGTCAGTGTCAAGTTTTTTTACACTATCAACCAATCAGAAATCATGGTATAGGTGACTTTTAAGGTAGTTAGGATAAAAGTCAAACATTTTAGTATATGTGAAGATTTCTGATTGATTGACAGTATAAAAAATCTTTACACTGTTAGTGCATACTAATTAATTCCTTTTTAATTTAAATGTATAAAAAAATCAAATAATATTAAAATTTATTATATCATATCCTATCATTATCTGATGCGCATCAAACATCGGATAGGATAAGAGCTTATTCAGCTCATATTATATCCTATCCTTATCCAGCTTTCATATCCTATCCGTTCTTATCCTATCCTAACCATCAAACGAGTCCTAAGATATACAACAAAAGCACCCAACATGACAAGATATCTTCTTTGCGGTCTACTCTTGAAAAACTTAAGCAAACAATCACTTTTGTCCAACAAATTTCCCCTTTCACGTGTGAGATAAGAGCTCGTTTCAAGAATCATGAAGCTTCTATTCAACATTTGAAGACTCAAGTGGAGCAACTAGCACAAATGATGATCAGTTTTATTTCCCGGTGATACCATAAATCCATCATTAACACATAAGGTGGCCTCAAAGAACAAAATGCCTTCACTCGTTGAAGTGGTACACGACTTGAAAAGAAAGTTAAAAAAACCTATAGGGAAGGTTATTCATAAGCAAGTAGATGGTTAGGCATCAACCTATTCAATTAAGTGTTCAATTCATCGTTCAATTAAGATTCAATGGTTAAAATTTATTGTTCTCATTTCTCATAATGATAAAGTATTTTCACTCCTTTTATATATATAAAAGTAAGGTAGTATAGGATTAATTAAGGATAATTTTGTAGAATATCTTAGGGATAATTTGGTAAATTTAATAATTATTATTATTAATATTTTTTTTAAAAATCTTAAAGTAGGTAAATAAAAACAATATAAAAGTAAGGTATCTTTATATATAAAAGTAAAGAAATCTAGGATTAACTTGGGATAATTTTGTAGATTGTCTTAGGGACGACTTGGTAAATTCAATAATAATAATTATTAAGGGGCTATTTGATAAATTCAATCATGATTAGTATAAATATTTTTTTTAAAATCTTAAAATAGGTAAATAAAATCAATATAAAAGTAAGATATCTTTATATATAAAAGTAAGGTAGTCTTAACTATGAGTAATTTTATAGATTGTCTTAGAGACAATTATTAAACTTTTTTTAAAAATCTTAAAATAAGCAAATAAAATCAATATAAAAGTAAAATATCTTTTTTTAGGAATTCACTCAGATTTTTTGCAATTAAATTTATTGATTTTGAAGATTTTTTTTTTATGCTTTAAGCTAAATTTGAAAATGTTTTTTTACATCATAGGAATGGTTAATTTTCTTAAAATTTTCTATTATAATAAAATATTAAATTGTCAATGGTTTTTTATTTTGTTATTATTTTAAATTTTCAAACAAAATTTATTTTTTCAAATAATACATAATTATATTTTTTAAATATTATTTATTCGTGCATCACACAAATCCATCGTCTAATATATCCCCTCCGTCTCATTTTACTTGTCCCATTTGGTTATGCACACCTCTTAAGAAAATGATTAAGTTTACTAATTTTTATAATAAAATGACTCTCTTTGACTAAAATATCCCTATTTAAACTATACGGTTGGATAGTTGTAATTACTCACCAACTACTACACTCCTTGATAAAAAAAACTCATTAATATAGATTGGTTGAGATACAAGGGGTATTTTGGGAAAAAAATAATTAATACTTCTTAATTTTCTACAGGGACAATTAATTTGAGACAATGCAATATTCCAAATGGGACAAGTAAAATGAGACGAAGGGAGTACTTTGTATTGAGCTATTGTTATATACTCCCTCCGTCTCATTTTACTTGTCTCATTTGGTTATGCACACCTCTTAAAAAAATGATTAAGTTTACTAATTTTTATAACAAAATAACACTATTTGACTAAAATATCAATATTTAAATTGTACAGTTGCATAGTTACAATTACTCACCAACCACTATACTCCTTGATAAAAAAAATTCATTAATATAGATTGGTTGAGATACAAGGGGTAATTTTGGGGAAAAAAGTAATTAATATTTCTTGATTTTTTAAAGAGACAAGTAATTTGAGATAATGCAATACTTCAAATGGGATAAGTAAAATAAGATGGAAGGAGTATATAAGCTGAGTATTATCAACATACTCTTTAACACTCTCTCACTAACACACTTTCTTCTATTGGTTAAAATTTAAATAAATCTCATTAATTCATGTGAGTCTTACTTAAATTCTATAGAATTCACGTAAATTTTAATAAATAGGAAAATGTATATTAAAAAGAGAGTATATGAAGATATGTTATTATATTTTTCTATATATCAAAGGGCTGAAGTTGTAATTAGTGAAGAGTGATGAGAATGAGCTGGAAGGGACAAGCATGAGTCACGCGCAACTCAGATAGGATTGTTAACAAGTTGACATGGTGCAGGGTCACGTGAGACACGCGTGACACTTAACAGAGATGACGGGGTTACTGCGTGAGCAATGATTCCAACGTATCGTATTGTTTGACTTGACAGGTGTCCGTGCCAGAGGCTTCCTTTCACTTTCTTTTACCTTACGTGGATTCATTCACATGCTTCCTCCCACGCTTTTCTAAATTTGCATGCTCGGTAGGGTACCCCCAGTTAAGGCAGAACATCGTTTCCCATAACAGGATCTGCATTTTATTTGAAGAGACAGAGTCACAATATTCTTATATAGCAAATTCTACGGTATCTTCACATATTTGAAGGTATTAGTATCCTCATAATAATAAAAATTATAAATTTATTAAAAAAAATTGATAAAAAATATAAAGAACTAAAAAAAAATATTGAAACAAATAAATAATAATATAATATAAATAATGGAAACTATTTTTAAAATTGCAGAATATATTTATCATAAACAACAAAAAGAACAAATAAAGTATACAGACATATATGAAACACTAAAAACTATATATAAAAGAAAGGAAATAGAAAATGAAGATGATTTGAAACTTAAGAGAATTCCTTTACAATTAGAAATTCTTTTAGAAGAAGAAAATAATAATAAACCTATTACAAAAAGATATTTAGAAGAATTATTAAACTCAAAGAAATCCGAAACCTTACACTACTTAAAATCTTTGACACCAAGAACAACATGGAGAGGTTAAAAACCGATTATATTGAAACAATAAAAAGATCAATTGACTTAGAAGAAATTCAACAACTTCTTGAACAATTAAAAATAATTGAAGAAGAACATAATCAGATACAAGTAGCAGAACCAGTTAATTCATCCCCAAATGAAACTGAAGAAGTAGTACTAAACTATAGCTCCTCTTCAGATGAAACAGATTTTAACGAAATACGAATGCATCATGGAGAAACAAGTAGTAGTATGATACCTGAAAGAAACAAAAAGAGAAAAGAAATATTCGAAATATGGGAAAACATGAAAAAAGAAACAATGCATAATAATGGATATATGAAAAGAAACAATAAATGGTCTAAAATTGCAGATGAATTTAAACCAAGATATGAATCTATTAAATCAGGAAATATTCTAAATTTTGATTGTGCAAAAAATAAGGAAGAGATACTCTTACAATGGATTAATGAACTTACTCTGCTTATGGCAACAGATGACAAATTTAATATCTTAGATAGAAACTCAATAAAAAAATTTATATTTTACAAAACCTCAAGGAACGTATAAATTTTTTTAAATGGAATAAAAGATGATAAATGGCAACAATATATACATCGGACACCAACAAATCAAGACTTTGCAAGACTTATAATGGAATCAATTTTTGAAGAATTTATAGGATTTGTCAGCATTGAACAGAGTGCTGAAGTAAAAAGATATCTACATGAAAGCGCTAAAGTACACTTAAATAAAATGCAAGTATGTGATATGTGTGAAATAGAAAGTTTTATTTGTGAATACAAAAAATACTATTACCAGCTAGATACAGAAACGAAAGAAACATATAAAGAAATTTGTATTGATAAACTACCTTTTCCGCTTAATCAAAAAATAAAAACTATCTGGTTAGCTAATCCATTAACTATGGCTAAAACCTTAGGAGGAATTATTCAAGTAATTTTAAAAGAATTAAGAGATCAATGTTTAACTAGAGAAACAATAAGACAATTAAATAGAGGAAGAAATGTGATTTGCTGTGAATTACCAGAAATAGAATTACACGGAAACTACGGATGTAATCCAATAAAAAGAAGAAGAAAGTATTATAAAAAGGGGAAACCTAGATTAAGAAAAACCTACCCAAAGAAAAAAGCCTATAAAGATACAAAGAAAAAATACTTTAAGAAAAAACGTACGCCTAAAAAACATTGCCCAAAAGGAAAAAAGAAATGTGTATGTTGGATATGCAATGAAGAAGGTCATTATGCAAACGAATGTCCTCAGAAAAAAGATAAGAAATTCAAAGAGAAGGCTAAAATAATAAAATAAGTTTACAAAATATATAATCTAGAACCACTAGAAAAAGAACTAAGTACTACTGATAGTGTTTATGAATATTCTGAACAAGATGAACTATATTCAGAAGAAACAGAATTCGAATAGTACTTATATCAAAATTATAATAGAAAAAAGTAATAAAGAAACGGAAGCCTACATAGATACTGGAGCAAGTATCTGTTTAGCAACAAAAGCATTGTTTGACAAATGGGAATATCTAGAAAAGCCATTAAAAATACAAATAGCTGATGAATCTATCCACTCTTTATTTTGGGTAGTCAAACGCATAATCTTACAAATACAACATAAACGATTTATTGTCCCAACAATCTATCAGCAAAAAACAGGAATAGATGTCATCATAGGCAATAACTTCTTACGACTTTACGCCCCTTTCTGCCAATACTTAGAATACATTACTCTTCGTACACCGTATATACGGAATATCCAAACCCGTGAAATACTTTCTATACCAATTCATCATTCCTCTTCATATACCTATTCTACAAAGCAATTAGAGTTTAGCAAGCTGCACTATCCTTTGTCAAAAAATTCGTTATGCTCTAATCAATTCAGAACCAAATAGAAGGATTCCAGCTCATATTGAAAGTCTATTAGAAAAGATATGTAGTAAACACCCACTAGATCCAGACATAAATAATAAAAACACCAAATTGATC
Organism: Ammopiptanthus mongolicus; assembly: GCA_039655645.1. Classification (NCBI taxonomy): domain Eukaryota; kingdom Viridiplantae; phylum Streptophyta; class Magnoliopsida; order Fabales; family Fabaceae; genus Ammopiptanthus; species Ammopiptanthus mongolicus. Next base: position 17,451,613 of record CM077346.1, on the reverse strand, counting down.
GCATTAAAATTAAAAGATCCCACTAAAGAAGTGAAATGTAAACCCATGATTTACACTAAACAAGATAGAGATGAATTTGCAGAAGACATTAAGCAAATGCTCATAAAAGGATTAATCAGACCATCCAAAAGTAAGCACTCAGCTCCAGCCTTTTATGTAGAAAATCATAGTGAAATTAAGCGTGGCAAACGACGAATGGTAATAAATTATAAACAAATAAATGACGCAATGGAAGGAGATGCATATTTTCTTCCTAGAAAAGATTTAATTATCGAACAAATTAGAAATATGCTCTGGTTCAGTACTTTTGACTGTAAATTAGGTTTTTATCAGTTAAAATTAACCGAGGAATCTAAGGCATTAACAACTTTCAGTTGTCCTCAAGGACAATATGAATGGAATGTACTTCCTATGGGGATGAAGCAATCCCCATGAATCTTTCAAAGATACATGGATTCAATACTCAAAGAATATAAAGATTTTTTTCTTATTTATATCGACAATATATTAGTCTTTACCAATAAAGACTTAGAGGATCATTATCATAAAGTAACCTTAGTACTTAATAAACTCTTAGAACGCGGAGTAGTATTAAGTAAAAAGAAAATAGTTTTAGCCCAAAATAAAATCAATTATTTAGGTCTTGAAATAGAAAAAGGAAAATTAGTAATGCAGAAACACGTGTTAGAAAAACTTAGCAATTTTCCTATAGCTTTAAAAGATAAAAAAGAATTGCAAAGGTTTCTTGGACTACTAACCTACATTTCAAATGAAGGTTTTATTAAAGATCTTGCAGCAAAAAGCAAAATACTGCAACAGAAATTAAAGAAAGATGCTTTTTGGTCTTGGACAGAGGAGGATGAAGCAATTATTACAGAGTTAAAAAGCTTGTGTCAACAGCTTCCAGAATTATATCATCCCGCAGATGATGATCTAATTATTATTGAAATAGATGCATCACATGAATGTTGGGGAGGTGTTATGAAAGCAAAACCCCTGGACAAAAGAAAGAATTACTTTGTCTATACATGTCTGGAACATTTACAGACAGTGAAATTAATTATCCTACTCATGAAAAAGAGACTTTAGCACTTATTCGGATGTTGGAAAAACATCGTATTTATGCGCTTGATAAAGAATTTATTGTTAGAACCGATTCCACTTATGTGGCAGATTTTAAAAATTTTAATCATAAAGGCACTTACAAGCAAGGAAGGTTGATCCGATGGCAAATGAAATTATCTGAATATAATTATTCAATATCCCATATTAAGGGAGAAAAGAATGTCCTTGCAAATATACTATCCAGAGAATGGAGCGCGGAACCACAGAAATGCTAAAAAGACAAAGAGAGTTCAAGAAAGCATTAAGAGACCAAAAATAGAGAGAATTAGACTTGCTCGAATCAGACATCAAGGTATTGGATTTACAATTAGAAACTGAAGGTTTCTTAGAACAAGCAATTCCAGCAGAACTTAAACTGCAAGCACAAAGAGAAGGAAATAAAAAATGGTACGCTATTTTTAACGAACCATTTCCCGGAATTTATGACAAATGGCACAAAGCAGCCCCCCATTGTCAGAAAGTTCCAGGAGTTATTCATAAATTCTATACAACAAAGGAAGAAGCAAAAAAAGCTCTAATAGATTTTCAGGTTGCCAAAGGTAAAGAAGTTTATCTTGGACCAAAAACTTTTGCAGAAACTACTACACTAAACCCACAACCAAGAAAAGCTCTCAAAATCCTAGGAAGAATTCCTTCTTCCCTGGACAATTTCCCAATAATTACAAGAAAAGAACATGAACTTCAAATCCAATTTTCAAAAGAAAACTTTTATGACTATCTTAAAAGACTAATCCATTGGACGGAAAAAGAAAAAAGCAATTGCATGTATATGGTTGATCGAAAATTATTCGCTACCAAGGCAGTACTTACACCTGGAGCACCATCAATTTTAACGTTCAATTTGTTCCAATTCGGACTAATTGAATATCTTTATTTAAGTCCCAATCTTGAAAAAATTAACCTATTTCCCTACCACTTCAAAGAAGCAGTCCAAATGTTTCGAAAGAATATTGCTGGAGAAAGAGCAATTTTCTTAAAATTTTACTCAGCTTATCCAGACTTCACCACCAAACAATCAGCGAAACATTTAGTCTTTATTGGTATCAGCAATAATAATTTCCCTTTAATGGATGAACCTACTAAAGTAGATTATGATAAAGATCAAATTAATAACTTCATAGCTCATCAATTAGCCAGTATATACTCCCAATGTCAAACCATTGGAAAAGAATCATTCATCAAAACTTTGTACAAGGGACCAAATACTTTGCTGTTAAGTAAGACAAGCGGAAAGCTTATCAGAGAAAAAGACTTAACATTACTTACAAGCTTCGAGATGCCATTCTATGCACTCGAGGGACCCGCTATGAATTATTGCTCAGCTATCCTCCACAAACTATGCTCAATAATTAAAGAAAATGATAATCATGCATGTGAAAGGTGCATAAAGCAAGCTACGTCAGAAGCCACTACTAGCTGTCAGCCACAAGGGAAAGATTCCGAAGACGAAGCAATAATTGAAGAATGATGTAAGCAGTGACGACAACATGTAAATTATTAAGTTTTCTGATGTAAGCACATACGTGCTATAGGGCCAATAATGTAAATATCCAATAATCCCTTAGCTTATAAATAAGCCCTCTTGTGCTGAGGCAAAGCAGAGTGAATCAGTTGGAGAAAACTCTCACCCGAGCTTCCCCAAGTTGAGGAAAGCTATTAGTCTCCTCTTAGCGGATACTAGATATCTGAGAATACCACCCTGTAACCACTTCATCAAATAAATTACTCTTTTACTTATCTTCATTCACTTTTGTTTACTTTACAACGTTCAATTATCTATACAACAAATCATGCACGAATTCAGAAGCAGCAAAGGCGAAGTAGATCCATCATGTACTCAGAACGCGGAAGCAGCAGTGGACCAAAAAGCACTATAGCTCGTTAAACCCAATCAGGTATGATGCAACTCTACAAGCCTTCATAAAACTAGGATAATTATGAATTCTGAATCTGAGATAATTGAACTAATGATGATATAGAACACCTTCAAATTACTGAAGAAGATGAAAATTATCAAGGAAGTATTCTTATTAACCCTCGTTTGTTTCAAAAAATACAAAAAGAAGAATTAGATCTTTCTAAAACTGCAAATATGAAAGGAAAAGAAAGATTAGGAGGAATAATGAAAAGATTTATTCAAAAAGAAAATATCATTTACTATGGTAAAATAATTATTGAAACTCTCGTAGACATAACTGAAGCCCAAGGTAGTACAAGTATCCAACTCTTAAATCGCAAAAAGATTTCAGAACTAAGACAAAATTTAAAAATAGAAACACATAGAAGAAAAATAGGATATATTCGCATAGGCGCGGTCCAGATTCTAATTAAAGCAACCTTTCAAGAAGGAATAGATTCTCCAATAGAGTTAATCTTAAAATATGAACGCATAACTGATGTCCGCGATAAGATATTAGGAGTTATAGAAGGAAACTTAGCTTATGTAAAATTAAAATTTGAAATTCATCCTAATATAAGAATCCCATTAAGTACCCAAAGATTAGATCAATCTTTAATTCTAGAACACAAATTTTTAAGAAAAAATTTAATGAGACCTGGAGATAAAATATTTTCGGTAACATACTGTGTAAATTACGCCTTAACAAATTCCTATCATAGTATTACTTTTAGAAATAATGATAGAATAGATGTTCCTCAATTATTTGAAGATATTGAAAAAATTTATTATCTACGAAAAAATGAAATAACTGAGTTAGGAACTTTTTTAAAGAAAACTGAATCGTTAAGAATAACTTATATTCCTAGATCCATCCAATTAATAGAACCCGAAAAAAGTACAGGTGAGAATATTAATAAATTAGTCACGCAAGTTAACGATTTAACTCTATACATAAAGAATAAAATATGAGAAATATACGACATAGCCAAAGAAAAATAAAAGAAAATCGCACGAACTTTGGGCCAAACTGGCACAGTATTACTTTTAGAAATAATGATAGAATAGATGTCCCTCAATTATTTGAAGATATTGAAAAAATTTATTATCGACGAAAAATGAAATAACTGAGTTAGGAACTTTTTTAAAGAAATCTGAATAATTAAGAATACCTTATATTCCTAGATCCATCCAATTAATAGAACACGAAAAAAGTACAAGTAAGAATATTAATAAATTAGTCACACAAGTTATTTAACTCTATACATAAAGAATAAAATATGAGAAATATACGACATAGCCAAAGAAAAGAAGAAAATCGCACGAACTCTGGACCAAATTGATATCAGAGTTAGATAATGAAAACTGCTAACTACATAAAAATAATCATAAATAATTTAAGAAATTATTGCAAAACTTTAAAGGAACTAGATGAAGAAAATCCTAACCCTATAATTAAAGATCAAATAAGACGAGTTAAAACACGTATTCAGATTTTTAAACAACGATTAGAAACAATAATAGCATGAGAATTTATCTCACCTTAAAACAGTGGTTACAGACTAATCGCAAAAAGATAATCTATTGGTAAGAAGATAAATCAACAACTTTACAAGACTATTGGCTCAAAGAAAGTATGTTAGATCATCATTTAAAATTAGAAGGATGGATAAAAAAGAGACTTGAAAGATTAATCGCATGATGACTATTACTATGTTAAAAGAATGGATAAAAGAAATCAAGAAAGAAATTAAATATTGGAAACAACAAGAAGCTGAAGATTTTATTGATGACTGCATAATAGACGGCATAATAGACTATAAATTAAAAATGCTGAAAAGAATTAAAAATGAATTAGAAAATTTTGCAGCATGAATTAAACCCAAATAAAAGAAAAGATACAAGTAATAAAACTACAACTTAAAGATGAATTTGTATATCTGTCTACGTTGTTAAAAAATAAGGAAGAAGATTATATAGATGAACAAGTTAGAAAATTAATTGAAAGAGGTATCCTTTGGAGAGAAAATAAATTAATCCTTTTAGAAAATCAACTAAGAAAATGATAGAGTATATAGAATTAGGATTACATATGTCAGGAAAAATAATTACCCTTATAGAAAAATTTGATGTTATCCTAATATACGATATTAAGGAAGCAATGAATTATCCGAGAAAAAAGATAAAACATTTTAAAGGAATTATATTACACGAAGAAACTATGGATCATAAAGAAATAGAGCAAGAATTCTTACTAAAGCAAAAAGAAGATTAGCCTATATTTCTCGATATAAAAGACAAGATGGTAAAATATTTGGATCCATTAACACCTTTGAATATTTTTACCCAATTCCAAAATACCAAAATAATTAAGACTATGATACCCAATCCCAAAGTACCAAAATCATTAAATTTACGGGGTACCGTAGCAGCCCCTTCAAAGGTCAACAAAATGTCTTTTTTAATAAATGTCAGAATTTTTGAAATGATGCTAATTATCTTGCTATTCAAGCACACACATGGGATGTATAAATTGAGTTACATAAACAAATATATATATGTTCAGCAAAATCGTGGTTGAATAATTGTATTTGAACGTGACTTCAAAGTTCAAACCATGATTTGAATAAATAATCAGCGGTATTATTATGCACCAACCTATTTTCGTCGATTTCTACTAATGCATCATTACTTTTATGAGTTTATTTATTATTGATTGATAGTGTAAAATTTTTTATACTATTAATTAATTATCAATCATGATATGGATGATTATTAAGATAATTAGAATAAAAGTAAAAAAATATGCATACGTGATAGTTTTTACTTAGATCTCTGTATAAAAAAATTTTATACTGTCAATATATAAAAATTAAACTTTACTTTTATTTAGATTTTTTTTAATTATAAAAGACAATATAAAACGCAAGTATGCTTCATGTTTTTCGACTCCGTACCCCGTTTTACGAAAAAGTAAGCTTCCTACCCTATAGTATTATATATAGAAAAACTGACCCAGGCCATGTTTACATACTATAACTCGAACATTTTAATTTGTATGAGTTACGGTACTAGGTTGAATAAACTAATCGTAAACGCTATACAATTAACGATGTTTAATAAGAAATGTGCTTTCCTAAGATGGGAATCCTAAATTTTCATATTTGATATTTTTTTTTTTGAATTTAGTTTCTTTAAAGTGAGTAAAGCTTTAAAATGAGAAAGTAAGAGACTATCCATTATTGATTTGAATAAATACATAAAGATAGCAACCCACTAAATGATCTAATGGTGGATAACCTCTTACTTTCTCACTTTAGAGTAGTCAAATACTTTTTTTTTCATCTACATAAGAAAATTTTTATTATTTGAAAAGACTATAATACTCTAGTTTCCCATAGACAATATTAATATTATGGTGAAATGTATTTTTGTTTGGGAGAACAATACTCATATATAAAGTAAAGGTATGATATGTACCCAAAAAAAATCAAGGTATGATGAACAGATACCCGTGTGCATTATATTTTTAAAATTAGTTTAATTTTTAATATTTTTATAATAATTTTAATTTTTCATTTCCAATTAATCTATATTCAAGGGTATTTTGAAAATAATACAAACTTTCTTAGGAAATATATACTTAAGCCAAACACAAAAATCTTTCAAAAATTACCAAATAACATTCACATAAATGTTTTAGGCCTACCAAACACATTTTTAACATTTCGAAGAATCACCATTCCCAGGAAGAGAGTCATGATTTTCACGGGGAAAAACTGTACCAAACGTCATTTAGGGTACTGGTTAAGGAATTCATAAAAAAACATATTTTATTAAAAAATTACATATGTTAAAAAATATTTTGATTCTTCATAAATATTTTTATTCTTTATTTTTTATTTTCAATTAATCCATATTCGAGGGTTATTTTGAAAATAATATTAACAATCTCAGGAAAAATGCCCTTAAACCAAACATGAGAATCTTTCAAAGATTCCATACTAATATTCTCAGGAATAATTAATGCCTACCAAACACATTTTTATAGTTTCCAAGAATCACCGTTTCCAAGAAGAGAGATATAATTCGAGTATGCTTAAGTATACATGATTATTTGGTTGTGACAATTATTGTAATAAGAGGTGTATATTTTTTATACTTCTTAGTCTTACAAATGGTAATCATTTTGCAGAGCAAGAAGTCAAAGAAAAGCAGAAAGAGTTGTTGCTGCTCGAAGATAAAGGGAGTACATAGGGACAAGGATAAGGAAGGGTGTTAATAAGCCTCGTACATTTAAACTTCCAAAGGCAACCTCCAGCATGGATAAGTGACCCGTATTTTCTCCATACTTTCTATAATTATAGCATCCAGTTTCATGTAATTAATTCATGTTAGTTATTTGCTATTTAATGACCAAAGAGTTGCAAAGTTATGTTATTCGAACGCATTCTGATACTAAACAAAATATGAGATCAAATTTTGTTTATCTGCATGTGCAACGCACGAGTGTATATCAAGTTATATTTAATTTATTTATCACGGCCTAGAAGTAGAATGACTCTCGAACCTTTTGGGAGGTCGAAGTTACAATGGTGAGTGTATTTTCTGCAAATTTTATAGTATGATTGATATGTATGCAAAATGTGGGAACATCGACAAATTTCATTCAAACCTTTTTCATATAATTACTTTTCTTCTAGAAAAGTTTCCATACTTTTGAGATGAAACTCAAAAGTATCCAAATCTTACAATAAATCCAACCCACTTTTAACCAAGTTTATGTTTGCAAAATGAAGTCGAGACACACACACACACACTATATATATATATATATATATATATATATATATATATATATATATATATATATATATATAGTGCGAGAGAGAGAGAGAGAGAATGGCACACCAAACTCACAAAAAGTATGTTTTTAAGGCGAGTTAATGAAGCAAGCCCAAAGCATTATCGATTAGGGTCTTCCACCTTCTAGTTGACTCCAAGACTTTGATTTAAGTTTTACCACTTTTTTTTTCCTTTTTCGAAATTTTGCATTTTTATCATTTTCAATTTTTTGGTTATGATGAGAATCCTAAGCTCCTTTTTTTTATATATATTTTCCTATTTTTATATTTTGTATTTCTATTATCGTTATTATTTTCTTATTATTTTTTAACATTTGACATTTCTATTGGTCTAGAGTTTAGACCTGCTAGCTCTCTTAACTATCACCTAAACCGAGCTCTAAGACCCAAACCACACCCGACTAAGCTACAGCTCACATGTAGAAAACTTAAAAAAGAAGAAGCTAAATAATAAACATACAAATTAAAGTAGGAACAAAGAGATTGGAATTAGGGACGTTTCTTCTATACCGCATAGCAAGTATGCTTAAGCATACGTGATTAATTGGTTGTGGCAATTACTGTAATATGAGGTGTATATTTTTTAGGCTTCTTAGTTTTACAAATGGTAATCATTTTGCAGAGGAGGAAGTCAAAGAAAAGCAGAAAGAGTTGTTGCTGCTTGAAGATGGAAGGAGTACTCAGGGACAAGGACAAGGAGGGGTGTTGATAAGCCTCGTACATTTAAACTTCCCAAGGCAGCCTCCAGCAAAGACAAGTGATCAGTATTAATTGCCATACTTTCTGTAATTATAACATCCAGTCTCATGTAATTCATTCATCCATGGACTCGTAAGGCTATTTCTCATTAGCAAACATTACTTAATTTGCAATTTTCCACATGGTTAATTATGAGGTTATACTCAATCGGGTACCAATCTCGAGGCAACACATAGTAGAAAGAGAGTTATTGATATTATTTATTTGCTATTTAATCACCAAAGAGTCTGCAAAGTTATATTATTCAAACACATTCTGATACTAAACAAAATATGAAACCAAAATTTGTTTATCTGCACGTGCAACACACGAGTGTATATCGAATTATATATATTTTTTATCACAACGGAGAAGTAGAATGACTCTTGAACCTTTCGTGGGGTTGAAGTTACAATGGTGAGTGTATTCTCTGCAAATTCCACAATATGATTGATAAGTAAGCAAAATGTGGAAGCATCAACAAATTTCAATCAAACCATTTTCGTAAAATTGCTTTTCATCCAAAAAAAGTTTCCCTACTATTGAGATGAAACTCAAAAGTATCCGAAACTTACAATAAACCCACCCCACTTTTAACCAAGTTTATGTTTGCAAAATGAAGTTGATAAAAAACTTTAATCCACACACAAATACACTATATATATATATATATATATATATATATATATATAGAGAGAGAGAGAGAGAGAGAGAGAGACGACACACCAAACTCACAAAAAGTACGTTTTCAAGGCGAGTTAATGAAGCAACCCCAAAGCATTATTTAATCACTTACTTTTTTTTTTTCCTTTTTTTGAAATTTTGCATTTTTATCATTTTCAATTTTTTGGTTATGATGAGAATCATCGGCTCCTTTTTATTTATTTATATATTTTCCTTTTTTATTTTTTTTATTTCTATTATAATGATTTTTTTTTTTTTTTTAACATTTGACATTTCTAATGGTCTAGAGTTTAGACCTACAAGCTCTCTTAAGTATCACCTAAATCCAGCTCTAAGACACAAACCACAGCCGACTAATTAAACTAGAGCTCACATGTAGAAAGTACAAACAAACACTTAAAAAGGAAGAAGCTAAATTATAAACATACAAATAAAGTAGGAACAAAGAGATCAGAATAAGGGGCATTTCTTATATGCCGCATTGCAAGTATGCTTAAGCATACCTGGTTATTTGGATGTCCAATTACTGTAATAATATTTTTTATGCTTCTTAGTCTTACAAATGGTAACCATTTTGCGGAGGAGAAAGTCAAAGAAAGAGTAGAAAGAGTTGCTGCTGCGCGAAGAAAGAGGGAGTACTCACGGACAAAAATAATGAGGGTTCTTGACAAACCTCGTACATTTAAACTTCCATAGGCAGCCTCTAGCATGGACAAGTGACCGATATTTTCGCCATACTTTTTGTAATTATATCATCCAGACTCATGTAATTAATCCATCCATGGTCTCATAAGTCTATTGCTCATTAGCAAACATTACTTAGCATGCAATTTCCCACATGGTTAATTATGAGGTTGTACTCAATCGAATACCAATCTCCAGGCAGCATATAGCAAAAAGAGAGTTATTGATATTAGTTATTTGCTATTTAATCACCAAAGAGTTTGCGAAGTTATGTTATTCAAGCTGATACTAAATAAAATATGAAACCAAATTTTGTCTATCGGCACATGCAATGCACGAGTGTGTATCTAGTTATATTTAATTTTTTTATCACAACCTAGAAATAGAATGACTCTTGAACCTTTCTTGGGGTTGAAGTAACAATATTGAGTGTATTTTCTTCAAATTTCATACTACAATTGATATGTATGCAAAATGTGGGAGCATCAACAAATTTCTTTCAATCTTTTTTCGTAAAATTGCTTTTCATCCAAAAAAGTTTCCATGCTTTTGAGATGAAACTCAAAAGTATCCAAACCTTACAATAAACCTAACCCACTTTTAGCCAAGTTTATGTTTGCAAAATGAAGTTAATAAAAAACTTTAATCATATAGTATGTGTGTGGAGAGAGAGAGGCAAATTAATGAAGCAGCCCCAAAACATTATTTTAGCACTTATTTTTTTTTCTCTTTTTCGAAATTTTGCATTGTTATCATTTTCAATTTTTTGGTTATGATGAGAATCATCGCTGCTTTTATATATATATATATATATATATATATATATATATATATATCCTTTTTTAATTTTTTTATTTCTATTATCATTATTATTTTATTATTCTTTTTTAACATTAGACATTTCTATTGATCTAGAGTTTAGACCCAAAATCTCTCTTAACTATCACCTAAACCCCGCTCTAAGACCCAAACCACTGCCCACTAAGCTAGATGGCACATGTAGAAAGTACAAACAAAAACTAAAAAAAAAAGAAGCTATATAATAAAAATACAAATTAAAGTAGGAACAAAGAGATCAATATTAGGGATGATAATGGGTATTGGACCTTATGGATACTCATAAAAATTATCCATGATGGGTAGGGTACGGGTAGGGGTACGGGTACGAGTGCGTTTGCGGGTAATTTCCCACAAAAATTAATGGGTATGAGTGCAGATACGGGTATTCTAGTACCTACCCCGTCCCATACCCACACTATATATATATATATATATATATATATATATATATATATATATTATTTATTTTATATATATATATATTATTTATTTTATATATACATATATTATATTAAAATAAATCAATTAAAAAAAACCTAGGTTTAGACGTATTGTTTGCTTTCCGAGTCACTGATTCACTTTCCCTTTATGCAAACTCTTCCTTTTGTACATTTTATGTTCATGAATTGATTATTAAATCTATGGATTGCATTTTTAGTTTGATATGCAAGAGTTTTATTATGTGAAACGTGGATATAGAATGTGGAAAAAAATTACATTATTTTTTGTTCAGTACTTCAATATAACAAGTATTTAATGTAAGTTTTAGTTTAATTAAAATATATAACTTTATGTACGTATAAAAATAAGTCATTTTATTGTTTAAAGTGAATAATATGAAAATTATATCAATAGAAAAACTTTTGGATATATCATATTTACTTATCTTAGTTTCAAAATCTACAAATTTATTATATTAAAGTGCGGGTAATAAGTGTGGATACGGGTATTTAGATACCCAACGGATAAGGATACAGGAATCAAGGTTGCTACCTATACCAAAATGAAAACAGGTACAAATACTTTTTTAAAATATGAATATAAAAACAGATACTATGATATCCTATTCATATCTTGCCTATCATCATCCCTAATTAACACAAGGGGCTTTTCTTCTATAGTACTTAGAACAAACCGAGGCAAGTAAGAGAGAGAGTGATGACAACGCGCTGAAGAGGCCGCAAGGAGTGATCTGTTAAATGTTAAATGCTCAGCATTTAATGAGGCAAGACAAATTATATTAAGAAATGCTATCAAGACATCCTTTTCAACATTATTTTCAATGCATTTATTATTTTAGGATGAATTTCATATGTGACAATCAATTTCATGTGGAACGCATTTTATTTAGTGAGTCAAATATGAAATTCACCCAATAAACTCAACTCACTTTTAATCAACTTTATGTTTGCCGAAAGAAGTTGATCAAAAACTTTAATCTACATACAAACACTATTCTGAGAGAGAGAGAGAACTAAACTCACAGAAAGTATGTTTTAAAGCGAGTTAATGAAGCAGCCAAAAGCAATAATTTATTACTTCTTTTTTTTTGCTCTTTTTCGAAATTTTGCGTTTTTATCATTTTCAATTTTTTTGGTTATGATGAGAATCATCAGCTCCTTTTTTTTATTTATATATTTTCCTATTTTTATTTTTTGTATTTCTACTGTCATTATTATTTTATTATTAACATTTGACATTTTTATTGGTCTAGAGTTTAGACCCACAAACTCTCTTAACTATCACCGACACTATCCAAACCACAGCCCACTAAGCTAGAGCTCACATCTAGAAAGTACAAACAAAAACTTTTAAAAGAAGAAGGTAAATAATAAAAATACGAATTAAATTAGGAACAAAGAGATAAGAATAAAGGTCATTTCTTCTATACCGAATACGACAAAACGAGGCTAGAAGAAGAGAGAGTAACGATGACGCGCTGAGGAGGCCGTGAGGAGTGATCTTTTAAATGTTCAATGCTCAACATTTAATGAGACAAGACAAATTATATTAAGAAATGCTACTAACGCACGCTACCAAGGACAAGTGACCAATATTTTCGCCATACTTTCTGTAAGTATAACATATAGTCTGATGTAATTAATTCATCCATGGTCTCATAAGTCTATTTCTCATTATCAAACATTACGTAACTTGCAATTTCTCACATGGTTAATTATGAGGTTATACTCATCCGAGCACCAATCTCCAGGCAACACATAGCAGAAAGAGAGTTATTGATATTAGTTATTTGATATTTAATTGCGAAAGAGTTTGCAAAGTTATATTATTTAGCACATTCTAACACTAAACAAAATATGAAATCAAATTTTGTTTATCCGTACCTGCAACGCATGAGTGTATATCTAGTTATATTTAATTTTTTTTTATCACAACCTAAAAGTAGAATGACTTTTGAACCTTTCGTGGGATCAAAATTACAATGATGAATGTACTCCCTACAAATTTCATATACGTTTGATATGTATGCAAAATGTGGGAACATCAACAAATTTCATTCAAACCTTTTTCTTAAAATTGCTTTTCATCCAAATTTTTTTTCCATACTTCTGAGATGAAACTCAAAACTATCCAAACCTTACAATAAACCCAACCCACTTTTAACCAAGTTTGTGTTTGCAAAATAAAGTCGTTCAAAAACTTTAATCCACACACACACACACACACACACACACACACACACATATATATATATATATATATATATATATATATATATAATAGAGAGAGAAACGACACACCAAACTCATAGGAAGTAAGATTTTAAGGCGAGTTAATGAAGCAGACCCAAAGCAGACCCAAAGTATTATTTTCTCACTTTTTTTTTTTTACCCTTTTTCGAAATTTTGCACTTTTATCATTTTCAATTTTTTTTTGGCTATGATGAGAATCATCAGATCCTTTTTTATTTATATTTTTTCCTATTTTTATATTTTGTATTTCTACCATCATTATTATTTTATTATTCTTTTTTAACATTTGACATTTCTATTGGTCTAGAGTTTAGACCCACAAACTCTCTTAACTATCACCTAAACCCAGCTCTAATGCTTTGTTTGGGTAATGAGAGAAGTAGAGAGGAGAGAAATAAGGAGGAGAGAAGTAGAAGAGAAGAGAGAATGAGTAGAAAATGAATAGATTTTTAAGTTTTTTAGATTGAAAGAAGTAAAAGAGAAAGAAAAGAATTTTTTTGTTAAAAAGACAAATTTACCCCCTAATAATATATTTGCACAGTACAAAGCAAATGGTTGAATTGTCCACCTACTTTCTTTGTCTATTTTTTCCTGCATCTCTCGCCTGATGAGGGGAGAAAATTTTTTGTATGGGACCCACACCAAAATTTTCTCTACAGTGGAAGTGGGGAAGTTCTCTCCCACTTCCCTCTTACTCAGTTTTCTCCCCCCCAAAATCACCTTAAACAAACTATGCGTAAGACCCAAACCACATCCCACTAAGCTAGAGCTCACATATAGGGATGACAATTTGGATCCTACCCGCTGGGTACACGCAAAAAATGTCCATGATAGGTAGGGTAAATACCCGCTTTGTGGATACGAGTGCGGATCTAGGTAATTACCCACAAACAAGAGAGATTATGGATGCGGGTACGGGTACTCTAGTACCCACCCCGCCCCCGCACCCGCATATATAAATGTATATATTTATATATTTATATTAATACATATAATTATAATTATATATTAAATTTTAAAAATAAAATTAATGTAACCTATGATTTCTTAACTATTTTTTCCTTTCAGACTTAATCATCTATTGATCTAAGTACTAATAGCAGCCGCTGATGTTCATTATGTTATTTTTTCCCTTTTTCTTAGTTAAAGTACGGTTAATGGATGCGGGTATGGATATTTCGATACCCAAAAGATACGGATAAGGATACTTAAGTTGCTATCCACGCGGGTATGAATCCGGATATGAATATTTTTTTCAAATGTGGATATGAAAATGGATATTATAATATCCTATCCATTGTCATTCCTACTCACGTGTAGAAATTACAAACAAAAACTTAAAGAAAAAGAAGCTAAATAATACAAATACAAATTACAGTAGGAACAAAGATCAGAATAACGGTCGTTTCTTCTATACTGCATAGGACAAAACGAGGCAAGAAGAAGAGATAGTGAAGATGACGTGCTGAGGAGGCGGCGAGGAGTGACCTGTTAAATGTTCAATGCTCAGCATTTAATGAGACAAGACAAATTATATTAAGAACTGCTACCAACACGCTCCTTAGAGGATCACATAAGAAATTTATTCAACATTCAAGAATGTGTTGAAAAAAGTATTATAAAAAATGTGTTGATAATATTTTTCAGTTATATTTAATCTTTTAATCATAGATAACGTGTTTCTAAAATGAGTAAGTAAAGATATTTTTATATTTGATTTAATAAAATATATTAAAATTTTAATTTATTTTATTAAATCAAATCTGAAAATATCGGTATTTTCTTATTTTAAAGATATCCACAATCTCACTTTTAAGTAGCTTCTTTCTTTGATCACAGTCAAAAAGTAGAAGAACTCTTGAACTTTTCCTGAGATAAAAGTTACTATGGTGAGTGTATTTTGTGCGAAATGTGAGAGCATCAACAAATTTTATCTAAATCTTTTCAGCAAAATTGTTTTTCATCCAAAAATAATCTCCACTCAAAAGTATTCAAACCTTACAATAAACCTTAAGTTTGCAAAATGAATTTGATCAAAAACTTTATTCCACACTCACTCTCCCTTATATATATATATAGAGAGAGAGAGAGAGAGAGAGAATATAAAACCATGTTTTTAAGGCGTTTCACAAGTAAAAGAGATCAGTATGGCTGCTCGAATACTGAGTTAATGGAGCAGCCCCCGAAAGACAACCAAAGTTCAGGTATCTAATTAGCAAACATAATTGTATATGCAACAACTCTAATCAAGATTAATATAACACATATGATTTCAGGGGTGTATTTCTTCTATTATTTTACATAAGCCATATTTAAAATTTTTAAGTTCAGCATATTTAATCATTGGAGATTTTAATATTAATCTGTCAAATGTTTCTGTTTTAGGAGTTTTATTGTTTTAAAATCTGTACTTGATTTCAGTAACTTTTTATTATAGAGGGAGAATTTATATTTGTAATTAATCCTCACCTCTACATAGTTATTGCCAGATTTTGCCTCCATATTCAAGGTTTATTTTTTATCCAAAAGTTTCTTTTCACTATAATCAAATCATGTATTGCTAAGTAAAAAATCTTTCCTTTTTAATAATGTTCAAACACATAATTGGATGACTCTATATAAAACTTTATCTTTATAGCGCGTCATATTTAAACTCCAGCAAGTATGCTTAAGCATATATACCTGATTATTTGGTTGTGGAATTACTGTAATATGAGGTGTATATTTTTTATGTTTCTTGGTCTTACAAATGGTAATCATTTTACAGAGGAGGAAGTCAAAGAAAGATCAGAAAGAGTTGCTGATGCTCGAAGATGGAGGGAGTACTCAGGGACAAGGATAAGGAGGGGTGTTGATAAGCTTCGTACATTTAAACTTCTAAAGGCAGCCTTTGGCAAGGACGAGTGACCAGTATTTTCGCCCTACTTTCTGTAACTATAACATCCAGTCTCGTGTAATTAATTCATCCATGGTCTCACAAGTCTATTTCACATTAGCAAACATTACTTAACCTGCAATTTCTCACATCGTTAATTATAATAGACAATAAAATTTTCCTTATGCCTACTCTTCAAAGTATGGAAAGTTCTTGGGTGCACCTAATGGTCCATGGACTGTGTAACATGATGTAAAACAGCAGTAAATTATGTTTTCTTTTCTATTAACTTTGTCATTATATTACTTATTTCGTTTCTGTTAATAAGTTTGTTAATATTATTCAAAAGTTAGTACATAACAAATTACTAGAAAGTAAAATTGAAGTTACTAACGACCACAATATTAAACAAAAAAATATACAAATACCATCTTATTAGCTTAAAATTGTGAGGGTTTCAGATTAGAATTGCATGAATTGAAAGCCATACATACATACACCTACCTGGAATAGAAATTTTTTCTGTTCGGAGATTAATACAAATAATTTAGTGAAAACCAATGATAGGTCCAAGTGAATTAGGAAATTAATTCAGTGACTTTAAGATTTGGTACCTTTGATGCTTTCAAACATTTTCTCTCTCATTTGACACACACTCTCATCTTATCTCATTTTTCTCTCTCTAAATGTATCAAATGTCAAAGTCACTGAATCCAAATCCAGTGAATTCATGCGGATTCTTTTCGAGTATTCAAAGTATCTTCTTTTTTAAATAATCTTGCATAAGATTATAAAAGATAAGTTTTATTGATAGAACTCTCATCTTCTTGAATCAGAGAGGGAATATAAGTATTATAGAAATACAACAGTGGACATACTGCTCTGAACACTCTTTGTGCAAGAAATTCTAGAGTTATGTGGCTCTCTCAGTTTTCTCCTGACACTAAAACCGACTTGAATATCCCAATTGACATTTCTCCCTACTTGTATTCAACTACTGCAATTGTGGGGGTATTCTTTTAATCTGAATCTATGTGCTCGGGTAATTAACAATATCTATCATAATAAGGACAGATTTTGTGGTGAACGATTCTTATGACATACATTTTGTACATCAGAACCAAAAATTGAAATTTCATGAAAAATTAAGAAGATAGTAAGTAATTTCTTCCCGTTCACTCGATGTAATACCCCAAATATTAAACCAGTGCAAAAATTCAAAACAAATTCTAAGGTAAAAGAATGTCGCTGACTCAATTGCTGTGATAAAACAACTATGACTCAAGTCTTGAATTTGATTCTAATAGTTGTTCTTTATTGATAGATCATTTGTAAGTAGGGGTCACAAATGGATAGATTGAATAAATTTGTGTTCGGATTATAATGGATAGATTAAAAACAATCCATTAATTCATTATGATTCATTAAAAATTCATTAAAAAATCCAATTCATTCATGATCTATTAAATAAAATTCATTCAATCCATCCTTAACAATTTTTTTTACGGATGAATATTCAATCCGTCCATGAAAATTATTTTGAAAATTAAATAATTTTTATGACTATTTTCAAATAGTATCTCTATTCGGTGTTTGTCGGTCGGTCGATGGGTCAACGATCAGCGATCGGTTGGCAGGTCGGCGACTGATCGATCAACGGTCGGGCGGCGGCCGTGAGGTCGACGGTCATTCAAGCGGCTGGTCGGCGGCCGGGTGTTCGAAAGTAGGGCTGACTGTTTGTGTTTGTGAAAAAGTATTTTGGGAAAAAAAATGATTTTGGAGTGGATTAAAAAATCCATTTTTTTTTTGTTCATCCAATGAATTTAGAAGAATAGTGGATGGATCACTAATCATCCTTAAAATAAATGGGTGGATTGGATCCAATCCGTTAATATATTTTTTTGTAATCGATGGATTTGATGGATTTAGTTTTGGATGGAGTACTAGATGGATGGTGGACAAATGGATCCTTTTGTCACCCCTATTTGTAAGTATCGTGGCATGTCCTAAATCTTGAAATGGAATAAACAAATCAAGATTCTTTAGAGGCAAAAATCACATTTATCCTGTGAAGATGCCAAAATCAACCGAAACTTGGAAAATATGTGCATGTATCACTCTAGCTTGAATCTAATATCTATAATTATGGAATTTTTGAAGGCAGGTAAATTTTTGTTCATTAGGTCTTACAATGGATGCATCTGTGTGGAACCTAAGATTGTTTCATATCAACCTCATTACCGGGAAATGGTATCCTCCAATTCAATAATGGATTTCTTACCTCCCTAATTAGGTCTAAAACACCCCAAACCTCAGATAAATAAGACCTACCAGAAATCACAGTTTCATCAATGTTGTGTTGTTCTTCATTCCCTCCCCTCCTAACCTCTACAACCCAGGTATCAAAGAAACCAGTCTTGAGTCCTTTTCCTCCTCTGGAAACACAAAACCCAAATCCATAAACCCTTTTAGCTCCATAAACTCAAGCTTTGTTAAGCTCATGCTGGCTTTGCCTTTCTTGAGTCTTCTGCTTCTATGGCTATGCCTAACTTTCAACTTAGTGTTTATATCAATGTTTTAAAAAGATACAATTTCAATCTTCCTTGTTTCCTGTTAAGTAAACCACTAAACCCCGTTTTCTTTTCTCTCTTTTTTCTACTTTCAAAGTTTTCTTCTATTGCAAGAGAATAGGTAAACCTTTTTGTTGTTTTCTCTCTTTCTTTCCCTAATTTCTTCATTCTTTCCCGTTTCTTCTTCATCGTATAAGGCAATACGTGCCCTGTTTCTTGCCTTAACTTGCACCATAATTTTCGTATAACCCATGACAGTGCAAACTTGCATCAACCACTGGATTTTGGCTAGTAATTGATTGAGGAGAATATGTGCCCCTATTTCTCCTTCTTCTTTGAGCCGTTGCACCACAACTTACAAGTTATGCGTCAACTCTCCTCTCCACAATGACGACATCAATCGGTTCTATGTTGCCCACGCCATCGGCATCATCTCTACGTGATTTACCTTCGGGGTCTCTATACAGGTGAGCATTTGTTTCCCTTGTGTTTAACCTCAAAGCATATTTAGTTTTATGCAATGTATAATTTTTATTTATTAGAAAATTTGTTATGGAGACTAGTGATAATGAAGCTCATCTAGCTACACCATCAAGAGGCTTAAATGATCCAGTGAGCGGCACCTTAGAGGAATGAGTTCCTGTATGTGATGATGAATTGAAACCTATAATTGGCATGGTATTTGATACCTTAGAAGAAGAAGGAGGAAGCTTTTATAAAAGATATGCACATGCCGGTGAGAAATCAACTATTAGTAAACAGCTCAAGTGATAAATATGAGATTGATTATGGCCTATGGGAAAGAAAAAAAGCATGCTCACATAAACTAAATTACTAAAATGGAACATGTGCTTACTAAGAGGATTACCAGGAGAAAGCCTCCTCTAGCTGATGCAACGAGCAGTGGTGTGCTTCAACATTTGGGCATTTCCTCGAGGTGGTCTGCAGTTTGTGTATCATTCAACATACCAGATTAAAATTACAAAAAGGAAAAGGAAAAACCACATTACTCAGAGAGAAGAAGTAGACAAGCATATGGGTTTATGCTTTGTTGTTGTGTTGCATTTAAAGGCTTTTAGATGAAGAATTAGAAGTAGGCAAGCATATAAGCAAGCATATGTGTTGTAGGCAAGCACTTCCACCACCTTGGCATGAGAGATTGGATCCACTGTTGGAGGAAACTCTGAAGGGGTTTTGTTGGTGAAAATTGTAGTCTCAAACCAGTAGGAATCTAGCCATTCTAGAATTTGTCCTGCAGCCATTATTGTGTTGCAAACTGAATGGCTTGAATTTTGTATCCTAGGGCAGATATGAGGATTTTGGAGAGAGGATTGGTAGACGTTGGAGATAAGAAGAGAAAGTGGCCCACTGATGCTCTGCTTTGTATTTTATCTTATCCCCATTTTATTCGAATATGCACCCAGGCAAATTTCATGAAGCTTTCTTCTTTTATTGTTGGGTTTCATGAAAATGACAAAATTCATATATAATAATCTTAATATTTGGCCACTTTCATAATAAAAAAATTAGAAGGACTCCTAAGCAAATAATTTTAATATTTGGCCTCATTCATAAAAAGCACAAAACTGGTGATTTAAGGTCATCTACGTCTGCACGGGTGTTCACTAACTTAATATGAGTATCATAAAATTCTCCATTATTTATATAGAGCCCACCTATTTTGCTTCTTTTTTTCTTTCCTAACGTGATCGCCCCCATCGTTCATTCGCAATACCGGATTGTAAGCCATTTTTAAGGAGGTTTAGCTATTAAATTAGCCAGGGTATGACCAGAGTCAGAACCAGTTTGGCATCCCATTTCTACGAGCTTATAACGGATGAGAAAGTAATCTCGTTTAGTAAATATCTCTGTCACGAGCTTGTAGCGTTTTTTCACGAGCTTATAGCGTTTTTTCCAGACTTTACTTGAAGTAGCGTTTGAGCGTATAGTTTATAACGTTTCATTTTTCTTCCCACGTTTATCCTTATTATCTTTATTTAATTCTACCTTTATTCTCTTCTCTCTCTTATGTAAAATCATTAATGAAAATATCCTTTTATGTCATTTTATATTTTTCAGCTAGTTCAACCGTTAGTTTTACCAAACACTTCCACAGAAAATAAGTTAGTTTATCCGTTATCCGTTATCCGCTATCAGCTAGCTTATCCGCTAACAGCTAATTTTGTCAAACAGGCTCTGACTCACTTTTAGAAATTAATTACCAATATAATTTTGTTTTGATATTATTTACCCAATTAAGCTACTTTTAGTCACATGGCATATTTTATTATTTTTTATCTGACACCAAAAAACATTATTTTGACCTGCGTTTTTTAAAAACGCTATTGTCAGTAGCGTTTTTATCAAATTGTGCCGGTTCGCTTTAAAAAATTAAAGTTGTCACGTTTAACGTCAGCTAAGGCTGACGCTAAAGGCCAAAAGGACCGACGCTAGATACTCATTATCAATATTATCAATTTTAACCGGTAGCGTCGGTCAACTTCAATAATTTCAAAATTTAATACATACATAACTAAATATAACAAATTTTAGAAATTGTAATACATATTAACATATAAACATACATATTAAATTAAAATATATATGTCAATAAGTAATAAGTTAACTTAAGTCAATATAACCTTTCAAAAAAAACTTTAGTCAATATAAATATTTATAAGTAGGGATTAAATTATTAATTAAAATTCTTATACTAATATTTAGTAATTTATTTTTACTTTAATATAATGGCAAAAAATCACTAAGAGAATAGTTAATAATAACTTTAATACGAACAGAGAAAATAAAATTCATTACATTCAAAATTCAGATTTTTTTTGTTAAAAGTAAAAAAAAAAAAAAATTAACTATTCTACAAAATAATTAATAATAACTTTAGATTTTTGACTGTAAATCACGCTAATTTAGTGTCGGCCGGACTAACGTTATCTGTTAGATAGGTGTTATAATTTCTAAAATTTGTTTAATTTAGTTTTAAGTATGAATTAAATTTAGCGTTGGTGCAAGCCCACGCTACATTTCTAAACTTTTTTATATTTAGTTTAAAATATGAGTTAAATTTTGATATATTGTTATCATAAAAAATAGTAAACAAAAAAATAATAATTTTGCGAAATTAGCATCAGCACGGCTCACGCTTCGTGTTAATATGTATTATAATTTCTGAAATTTGTTATATTTAGTTATGTATTTGTTAAATTTTGAATTATTGAAGTTAGCGTTGGCCATTGCTGTCGCTACTTGTTGAAATTGATAATATTGATAATGAGTATCTAGCGTTGTTCTTTTTGGCTAAGGCCGTCAGTGACAGCTTTAATTTTTTAAAGCGAATCACATGACACTATTTGATAAAAACGTTACTAATAATAGCGTTTTTAAAAAATGCTGATCAAACAGCGTTTTTCGATGTCAAATAAAAATAATAAAATATGTTACATGACTAAAAATATGTTAGCTTCATAAATAGTTTCAAAACAAAATTATGCTGATAAATAATTTCTAAACGTAAGTCACTCTCATCATTTACGCTATTAGCTAGGTATCTTTTTTTTGGCCTTTTTCGGTTACAGTTATTAGGTATCTTTTACTTCTGGATTTTTCGCGATTTTTTCCATTGTCGTCATTGCAAAGCTATCAGCAACTAGTGAAGTCTGCATCAAACTTTTAAGAGAGAAGCCCCATATGGTTCATTAAACTGTCGAACTCAGAAAATTGGCCGAAAAAGCTTCTCATGGCTACGTTGGTTTTGAAATATCGATCCAATGGAGTTTTCTTCAATGACCTCCTTTATCTAACCAGGGAAGTGTAGTGACCAATGAGGGTTAGTAGTACACATTTATGAGCTGCATGTGCCATGAGAAATTGAAAGCTGGGAAGATGTTGACAATACCAACCCCCACCCACGTACATGCTCTTAGGATTTATGGCCCTCAAAAGTGACCAATAAAATTACCACATTCACACTTATTTCTACATGACAGTACATAAGTAGTTATAACTTAGCCGAGATATATAACGAGATCATATCTCATTCTAAGAATGGGAGAATAATATATGTGATCATGAATGATCAAAATTAAAATTAAAAGTTATTTAATAATCATATAATTTCTTAAAAAAATAATGTACATTTATCTTTTAATCTTAATCATTCAAATAAAATCTTATGGTCAAAATTCATTATTCTTATTTTTCATACTAACAAAGTGTTGTCATATGATTAACTCCCTATAAATTGGGGAACATATATTAATATATAAAAAAATACATATGCGCACACATATATATTGAGAGCGATGGGTCCCTGACCTTATCTTAAACCGTTTGTTCACATCATGATCTCCAAGGAAGGATAACTGACAACTAAATATTAACACACGCAAAAATTCAGCACAAAGGGAATAAGAGGAAGAGAGAGACGAGGCATATATATGCCTCAGCTTGTGAACATCTCACTTCTAAATTCCAATCCTTCCTGATATTTGTCCTCAAGTTGGAATCACCTCTGTCTGGATTTGAACCATAACCATCCAAGAAGGGTCACATGCCTGATGCCTTTTATTTGGGCTTGCTACATTTAAATACAAAATGTGACATCTTGCCCTGTATGCACACTAGGTAGGACCTGTCACAGTTTAATTGTTTAAGGAACGGTACATGACCAGTTCACTTATAAGGCTGAGGTCAGCCACATTGCCCGATTTCACACTATAATATAAATACACCGGCTAAGAAGTATAACTGATTATAGTATATCCCACTGATTATCACTACTGGACCGCTTGCATTCAGTCAATTTTGGTCATTTAATGCGCACTTATGGAATCTAGACCTTCAATTAATAAAGCACCAACACAAAGTTATAACCTGCAAGCAACTGCATTCTAGAGGAAGTGTTGGAGGGATAATTATTAAAGTTGCCTTAGTTTGATGCCATTATCTTACATATTAAAACTGACTTCATTTTGCCAAGTGCAGATGTAAAAAATTTCAGTGTCATTAAAAAAAAAAAACAAATGTATGAATAGGAGGTTCATACGATAAACATGAAGAAGCACTAGGAAAAAAGAATCAAACTTCTACAAATGATGAAGGGCAGAAAACCTCCATGAAAGGCCAAAAAAGGGGGATCCAGAAAACAACACAAAATGTAAGGAATTTTGACTTTGATTCTTTAGATTCACGGTTTGCAAATTACCACAAAGCAAGGAAGAAGAGCTCTAGGATTGAGCAAATATAGCTCCTCAATATTTGAATAAAGACCAACTTTCCCAGCCAATGAGTCAAAGCCTGTTTGGGCTGTCATTTCCTGAATGTTCTCCAAAGGCCTATGAACCCTGCCAGCAATTACTCTGCAGACAATCAATGCTTTCCTTATTGATGGATCATCGCCAAAAATCTCTGTAGTTTCGAAAGCTCTTCCACTTGTGGATGTTGTGAAAACACCTATGCCATCCTTGAGCTCCTTCTTGGCAGAAAAACCATTTTTGATGATTCTGCACACACAACATTTTTCAGATAGGCAGAGACTTGAAGAGCCATTGAGACCAAGAGAGCAGGCAACAGTGGTGCCATAGAACCTCAAAAGCTCATTCCCATCAGCCAGGCACCTAGGATGCTTCTTCTGGAGTTTGCTGGCTTTGATTTTCACCATCTCCCTATACTCTTCAAATCTAGCTAATGTCTTTTGCATGTTGTGGACTTTCAAAACTCTCTCAATTCTACCACAGTGGTTTTCAGACTTTAACCAGCTCGTCCTGCATATGATCTCCACTATTTTCCTTGATGAATCACCTTCCACAAGTTCAGTAACTGTCAACGGAAAACTTGCTCTTAAATTTAAAATATATGAAACTGAAAATATGTCAAAACAACAGGAAAATAGCAACACCAACAAGCTAGAAGTCAATAAACACTGTAATGAATTTTGATTTTGGATTGCTTTAAAAAATTCAGGTTGATGTGGGCTGGAGATGGAAAGAGATATTGTTATCCTACATGTTTGAGGGTAAAGCTGTTGGATAATCCTAATTATAGTTCTAAATTAAAGGTAATGAAAAAGGGAAAATCAGTTTGGTTGTCCCAAACAGAAAAAGTTGTGTCAATTTATAAGATTCCTCACCTCAAACATAAAAATCTGTGTATATCTGATATTGATATAGATGTGGCCACAAAGTTTGTGGTGGGGAGAATGTTTGGATAACCTACTATGAGGGTCAGATAACAAATGGAAGAAAAACACACAGCCAACACTTTAGTGAAAGTTACAATCATATAGGTAGGAGGCAATGATATGGAACTTCTCCACTAGATAGAAGCCGACCATGAAACCAGATAAGCTTAAAATAGACATTTGAGGTAAAAAAAAGAAAAGAAAAGAAAAAAGTGTTACCAGCATGCTTGGAAAGATGATGAGCTTCAGCAGCTTCCCATTTGTTGAATTGCTCTCCACATTTGTGGCAAGTCACAGTTGAAGACCCATTTGAATCTGTCTCAAGAGACAACCTGTTGCTTGAATGAAGTCCACCACCATGAAAACCAGACCCTTCTTTATCTGACAAAAGGAAAGGAGATTTCCTTGGAGGAGTGGATGAAGTCCTAAAAGAGGGGTTAAAGTAGTGCATTGTAGGGTGCCCTCCAGGGCCAGGAGTCCCAGGCCTCAAAGTACCCACAAAAGTTGAACCACCACTAGCACCACCACCACCATTGTTACCACCACTAGCACCATCATTGCCAACCCCTTCTTGGAATCCTCCATAGCCAGTGATTTTCAGCTCACACCTTGAGTTACTCAAAATCACTTCGTGGGTTATGGGGTTGAGGAACTCACTGCTCCCTATGGATCTTGGACTGCAACTTGGTGGCTTATCAAGATGTCTCTTGCTTCCATGGATGACATCTTTGAGATTTGCTATGGACCTGGAACAGCCTGACCTGCCTGTTCTTTTGGTCAAGATTGCATTCAAGTGCTTCCTTGATTTTGGGTCATGAACATCAGATGGCTCAGATTTGCAGTGTAGAGACCTCTTCAGAGAGAACCACACTGTTGGCATATTTTCCTTAATATTTCCCTCTTCTTTTTGCTTTTTTCTCCTTGGTACTTACACTTCAACCAGACTCTATAGCTTCTGAGCCATTCAGATTAACTCTCTTACAATGTTCATTCTCAAAAGGCTCCATATTTCCCTTTGCCACCTTCCGCTTCCTTTTCCTACATGAAAGCTGAGAGAATGAAAAAAAAGATAATAACTTCAGTTGCTTTCTGCTTTAAGCAAACAACCCTTTTTTGTTTGCTGAAAATTCCTTCCCCTTTCAAGGAAACAACTCAACTATGCATCAAAATGGTAACAGGAAAACATAACGGGAACAAAATTCAAAAGTTTCTATTAAACACCATAAAAATTATCGAGCACAAGTGTCACCATGAAGAGCATTCTGAAGGCCGCTCCTGCTACATCACACAGAATGAGTTTGCCAATTTCCATAGGATGGTGTCCGAGACCCCATTAGAAAGCGAGACAAAAAAAAAAACAGAGAGATTCAAATCCATAGAATGATAGAAACATGAATGACCATTTGTTAAAACACGTGTGTTTGTAAAAATCAAGATTCTTTTTGGCTCTTGGATTTGGGATTTGGGAACATGACAACTAACTTGGACAAACCGTGTACTGTGCGGCTATTAAATGTGACTTACTAGGGGATCACATACTCTAGGAGTAATTTTAAGAGAGTTATTCTCAATCTCATCCATCCATTTATTCTAATCCATCAAAGGTCACGTGGCTTTTTTAATGAATTAATATAAATCTATTCGATTATAATAAATGGATAGATGAGATTGGGAGTAACTCTTTTAAAGTTACTCTTAGAATAAGGGAATCCCCTCATATATATATATATATATATATATATAGAACGACTCAAGGTCATTGTAATAATGAGCGCTTCCTCTCCCACACCACCATCCTTCCGTCAAATCCCTAAACGCCTTGTAATCCTAAAATTGTTTCTTGCTGAGAAAGAGATTCAACTCTTGGATTTTCACAGATGTGCCATTTTCGCTGGTTGCATGCAGATATCCTCCTAATTCTCAGTCCTCTGCACTTTTCCTTTTACTGGTTATTATAGACATGAAAGGAAGATAATATGCTTTACGGATTTTATTTAATTTCCTTCCAAAATCTTTCTTTCATTGTTTGATACGTATATGTTTGGTTGGGTGGGCTATGTTTCATCAGTAGGTTCTCTTGCCAATTTTTCTCTTTCTCAGCAAGAACCAATGGAGTTTAATGGGGATGGAATGGAATCGTTCGTAATGGAATGAAGTGAAGAGGGATCTCGAAAGTAACAATGATTAATAATGAAGTGGAATCAATTAAATTTTTTAGTTCCAATATTATCATTTTTTTAATTTTCATTGTCCACAACAATATTAACTAATTAAAAAGCTAAACACGGATCGAGCAGGGAACCACGGTTGCTTCACTTGAGGTGGATTCATGGCAGTTTTTTTAAAAAAAAATAGTCGCCCTCAAATAGAAAATGTTTCTATCATGCTTCTATCACAGCAGAAAAGATATAACAATAATTCTTAATCCACATGTATTACACATATAACCCTGTTCCTCCTTGACCCTTTTCATTGCTCAAAATATTCATTTTCATTAGTCTTGACTATGCTTATTCTCATGCTTCTGTCATTGAAGAGAAGAGAGGAATGTTGTGATTTGCCTGCAAAATGCAAATGGAGTTGAGAGAGAAACGTGAACTGCCGGAGGCTATTGAAAAATGACTTTTTGTTTTTTCAAGTGAGGATAAATTTGTAAATTGAAATATAAAATAAAAAAATAGGAAAGTATTTCCTCCTAAACCTCTCAAATTGAAGGGTATGAAAAATTGAAGGAATGGATGAGATGGAGTGGTTTGGATTACCATTCTAAATTATTTCACTCCATTAGTTATTAAACTTCCAAATAATTAGTTAAATATTTTTAATCATTCCACCTTATTATTAACCATTTCATCGCATCTCATCCTCCCAAACATAATCTCATTCTTCCCATCAAAACCCAACCCAAAATTGGTTCCCACTGATAACCCAAAAATTGCTAATTTTAAGCTTGAAATTGTTTCTGAGTCCATCCCTGCCACGACATTGACATTTCAGGGGTTTATTGATGAAGTCATAACATCAATTAAGGAATACTTGAAAAAACACAATGAAATACCAGATAAGAAAGAGGCAAGAGCAAGATAGCAACTTTTGAGTAAAGACCTTTGCTTTGGGTTAAAATCGGGAATTCCCTCACACCCAAATTATCAAAAGAATCAAATTTTCTTCGGAACATCCCAACATCGTCGCCGGAAAAACTGAACCTTTATCGAAAAAGAATAGGTTCTAGGGGATGGTGAGAGCAAAGAATCGATTACATGCATATACCATATACCAAGTAATTAATTACACTAAAGCCCCAAAATGATCCCAAAAAAAACACATGTACATTTTTAGTCCTTATAAAAAAAAAGTCATCATTTAATCCTTGAAAATGATAAAACAGGGACATGTTAGTCTCTCTGTTAATTTACCCTCCCACACATCCGTTAGTTTGCTGATGTGTCCCATTAATAAGCCCAGATATCCATTAGTGTGGTGATATGTCAATCCAGCATAGAATAGATAATAAAAAATAAAACAAAACAAAATTAAAACAAGACTAAAGACTCATTTTAATCCTGGATAAAAAACGTGGATACTTTAGTCCCTAACAAAAATAAAATAACAAATTAGTGACGTTTTGCACCTTTCTTCTTCCTTATGAAAATAGGACCCTTACATCATTACTACGACCTAGATGATTTTCCATCGTTTCAAGGTTACAAATTTTGCCCTTATTCTTGTCGGTGATATAACTCAAGAACTGATATATTGAATCCAATTGGTCTTATCATAGTCGATCCATTTTAGTGCTTCATTGAATTTGCTCCTCAAGATGCTTGATTTGAAGAAAGTCAAGCTCCCCAAATCCAAACTGACCATAATTTCATTCCGTTTCACAAAACATCAGTATCACACAACTATCCCAAAAATCACACACTTGGGGCAAGCAAGTAGTGAAAAATAATCATTTCTTTCTTCACCAACATCAGCACAGAGAAAGAGAAAATAAAGTGAGAAACATAGTGAACAAAAGCAGAGAAAATGAATTAGAGGCGGAGCAACGAAGAAGATGAATTAGAATACCCAATAAACAATGTCGTTTTGATTAAAGTAGGTATTTTTTTAACAAATTTCCATTGTGGAATTTTTAACAAAGGGTTCAAAACGGTAATCAACGAAAGGACTAACGTGTCCCTATTTTGTCATATTCGGAGATTAATTAGTGACTTTTTTTTTTCTAAGGAACCAAAAGTGATACCTCGGTTTTTATCAAGCACAATTTTGAGCCTTAGTCAATTAATTATAAGGCTCCTGAAAACTGAATTTTTTTCCTGAATGGATCCCCTTATATTATTTTTTCTCATTTTAAATCTCAACTTCTCATTTAATACGTTAAAGAAGAGAGAGAATGTGCTTAAAAATGGGGGATAGAAAGATTGAATGAAAGAAGATTAAAAATACAGCTCCCTCATGTTTTTTTCCAACATGAGAGAATCCAGTCCTTTTTTTTAAAAATGAATTAATAAGGGTATTTCTACCATTGATTTAATAAATTCCATAAAATTTTTAACACACTTTATTAAATTAATGATAAAAACACTTTTATTTACATACTAGAATTTTATTTTAGAGTAGCTTTCTGTCCTTAATTCAATTATGACAAAGGGGCAATCCCGTTAACACTGGACAAACCAGTTACAGGTGAATGATTGTTACCGTTGATAATAAAATGAATATATCCAACTGTGTTTTTTTAGGGTGGTCTACCGATGTACCCCAAATTGGGAACTCCATACATCGCCAAAAAATAACCAAAAATATACCCCATTGATGATTGAAATTGGTGTCACTTATCACAATTTAAATTATGGTGTCGCTAACAAGTATTCTAAGCGCATTATTTAAGGAATCCAAAAATAAACAAAATTTATTGGAAAATTTGACTTTTTGAATGGTTAATGTATTAAATAAACTACTTTCAATATAAAGTTTCTATATTTGATTCTTTAACCAATGTACTTAGAGTCAATGATGGATCTAGAATCGAGACTTAGTGAGGATAATTTATTTAAAAAAAATAAATAATAATTATTATTATACATATGAAAATAAAGACATAAATGTTTTTTT
Organism: Ammopiptanthus mongolicus; assembly: GCA_039655645.1. Classification (NCBI taxonomy): domain Eukaryota; kingdom Viridiplantae; phylum Streptophyta; class Magnoliopsida; order Fabales; family Fabaceae; genus Ammopiptanthus; species Ammopiptanthus mongolicus. The sequence goes on along the minus strand of CM077346.1, from coordinate 17,421,310 downwards.
TTTATTATTGATAAAGACATAAATGTTAAAATCATAAAATTTCAATATATCTAATTAAATAAATTACATAACATATAATTGTGTGTCAACGTGATTTTATTTTTTGAAATCGTTGATGAATAATCATCTCATTGTTAATATTATTAAACATATATCTTTAAATATAAATGATTAACGTAAAGAAAGAAAACAAGAGCAGGACAGTTAGAAATATATAAAATTAGGACGGCAAAATAAAAAAAAATCTCAAAGTATTAAATATAATTTTATAATTTTATACGACTCAGTGAATGTATGTGCACACCCTCCCAACAATATAGGTTCGCCATTATTTAGAACATTAGTTAGCAAATGCCTTTAAAATTATCAAAAACTTAACTGTGCATAGTTATTGTGTCAGCTAATTCTCCTGAAAATACTGTTCCTATACTAAATAACACCATTCTAAAATTAGTTTTAAAAAGTTATAGTAAGATTAGGATTTATACAAAATATACATGACAACAAACTTTGTAAGATTATTTTCGTTTTTTTTGTTAGGAAGTTTGTACACATATTGTTACTTTCATTACTGTAGAAAATTGGTCCCAAGTACTCTTGTTAAATATTACGTAATAAAGAGCAAATAATCTTAGCGCACTTGTTAAGAATGCATGAAAAAAAGTTTTTCATTAGAAATTGATATATTTAATATTTGAAGAGGTGATATACTTAATTTTTCAATTCAAAATTATTTTTTTGTTTCCTTAAAGAATGTCCTTAAAACACTCGTTAGTATGATCCTAAAGAGTAAATGAGAAACTAAGAGTGCGTTTGTTTAAGATTATTTGATGATAAAAATCATTTTTTTAAGTTAAAGATCATTTTTAGTGGTTTTAATTATGTTTTTAAAGATTTTTTAGGAAATCATTTTTAAAAAAAATCATTTTTGTGGTTAAAATGAGAACATATTCCCCTTATCTTCTCACTAAAATTTGATTCTCTAGAGGAGCGAGAAGATATATTTGTTACAGATTATGAAAAAATAATTTTCATATAATCTCTAAATTATTTTATATGAAAATCATTTTTTCATAATCTGTAACAAACTGGTCCTAACTTGTATTTGGAGAGTTGGTAACATAACTCTTCCCAAAGAAAAGAATAGAAGTTCGTGTGATTCCTGAAATAGCCCAGTTGGAAGGCATCTCAATCCCGTATGTAAAAAATCGGACGTCAATCGTTGTCGAAGAGTGAATTAATCTTATATTCAATTCAAAGGGTCGAAGCTATGAGGAGATCCCGATGAATCTACTGATAAGCTAAAAACGCTAATTACGATCGGTTCTAAAAAAAAAAAAAAGAAGATGAACATCTGCCTTTAAAGTGATTAAAAGCAATATTATTTCGTAGGACAAATCGAAGGCACAAAATATGTAAAATACACTAAATATTTAAGTCATATATATTTTTTTTATTATTACAAATTAAGTGATGCTTTTAATATTTTGCTATGCTGTCACCACATGAAGGTTATTTGACCACTATGGTGTAATTTGGGTAGAAAATTCTCAAACTAATGCAAGTTTGAAAATATTTTTTTGGGAGGTGTATTTTTAGACAAGTCGTTATTGCTAAATATGACTTTAGCTATTAGGTTTTTTTTAAAAAAATAAATAACGTAAATCGTTTATACTGTCAATGACTTCAGCTAATTTTTTATAAAAATATTTTGTCAATGTGAAATTGTGTATTTCAGAAACGACTTCCACCAATATATATATGAAGTCGTTTTTTGTATCAACGACTTCTTTATTATATTAACTTTTTAAACAAAACCTAGGCAAGTCGTATGCTCAAAGTGGTACTTTCTCGCTACGACTTTGCTTAGGTTTTCTAAAAAAGTAATATAATAACGACATTGTTAATATTAAATATGACTTTGCTCAAAGAAAATAAAAAAATAAGAAAGTCGCATTTAGTGTAAACGACTTCTTATATTTATAAATAAAAATAATAATAAACATGTAAGTCGTTTCAAAAGTATACGACTTACGTTATTTTTAAAAAAAAATATTTAAAAACCATCAAGTTATATATAGTATGTACGACTTGTTTAAAGATACACTAATCAGATAAATACTTTACAACTTACACTACTTAAATGATTTTTCCTTCAAATTACACTAGACGGATCAAAAAGTCCCACATGAATTTATGGTGCTTACTTTTATTTTATGAGGAAGGAGTGAAACCCAAAATAATACCATGGGCAATTAAGTTTTGGAGGGAGGACCACACACACGTGTATATTTTACTTTGCATAACTTTGATCAATCCCTAAACCTTGAAGTATATTAGGATGGCCGGATAAATAAATAAATAATTAGTGGAATTGCCAGATAGGAGAATATAAATTTTGTCTCCTCCTGTAATTTTTTCAACTATTCTATACAAACATGCGCATGTACAGTGACACTCAACCGGTACACCACCTTGCTTCATCTAAATAATACTAGTACTGTATTTTATATCAAATTATTACCAACTTAAATATTTCTCACCAGTGATAATTAGTGTCTCAATTAAGATTTGGACCATAATGCCTGACAACCGGACACACTGATTAATATGAACCATATCATCATGTCAGTGAACTTCAACTAAACGATTGACAACATGCCTGAAATTTCATTCTTTCATGTCTGTAGCTTTTACATGCTAGCTGCTTTACATTTAGACGTTTAGGCTCTCTTTAACATGTATAATAAACTAGTTTATAATTTATTTGATTAGCTTATAAGTTAGTTTGACTAAAATAAAGATATTTGACAAACAAGTTTATCCCATGAGCTTATAACTTTTTTTCATAAGTTAATTTATTTAGCTTATGGTTTATAGTTTATAGCTTATTGACTTTTCTTTCATTTTTATCCTTATTCATTTAATGAAATTTTCACTTTACTATCTCATTTTACATTTATAAACTTGTTCAACAGCTAATTTTATCAAACACTTCAAATTTAATTAGTTAGCTTTTCGGCTATCAGTTATAAATTATAAACTTTTAGTTAAAAATGCTAAAAATTAATTTATCAACTATAAATCAGCTATTTTTATCAAACACAACCTAAATATCAACCACTTTTTCACCTATATGAAGGAGCAGTGTTTATGCATCTGAAAGCAATTTTAAGCTCACTTTCAGCAAACTGCTTTTAAGGGCTAAACGACATATGCCCAAAGCTTCGAGCTTTAGTTTCCTAGCGGGTTTTTTTTTTTTTTTTTGCTTAGAGCAAATGGCCGGTGTGTAATGTTTGTTGGGACTATTTTTGACCATAGAGAATGGTAACATTTGGAAAATAGGAAAAGATGGTTATAACAACTCTAATGATAGTTGTTTAAAAGGTTTTTAAAGTTAATGACAAGTTCTTAAAGATTGATGATATGTTTGGTTTAGATGATATATAACGCAAACGAGAAAATTTGCCGTCCCGAGACAATTTTTTCAAAAGCCCCAACTTGTAGCTTTTGATGAACGGAACTATGAACATGATTTTAATGTGGAAGAATCTGTAACAAACAAGCCATGAATCATTTGAGCAACCTGATACGAATATCACATGAAAGGATAGTTACTTTTATAAATAATCAATTTTTATACAAAGAACATCAATAAAAAAAAAAGAATCACAATACTTAAATGTCTAATCATAAATAAATTAATATTTTAAATTAAAATTAAAATGAAAATAAATATAAATAAAGAGATAACTTGTTGGACCGAATTACTCACTTAGAAGCCCAAGCCCATTCCTCCTTTGAAAAAACATACGAGAACAAAGGCAAACAGAATTAAGTGATTGCTATAAGTGGGGGGAAGTTGGTTACAACAAGAAACAAGAAATGATCCTGGACGAGAAAGGCAAGGATTGCACTGTCCCCTCAGGCTTCTCAGCCTTTGCAGGCGGCAATAACTGGAAAAAAGGCAGAACAAAGAAAGGCATGACAAGCATGCTAGTGGCAATAAGAAAAAGACGTTGGACTACCCGGTCAAAAACATCAATGTCAAGCTTCTGTGAAGTTGTTGTTGCTTCAATTACTTTTTCTCACTTGCCTTTTATTGTTTTTATTTTTTTTTTTTACTTTTGTGTAGTTGCTTTTCACTTACAAATGTCTTCAACTTGCTTTTTAGCTCCTCCTTGCTTCAATTTCTCAAAATGGGTTTCACCTGCTCTCTCCTTACACAGACAGTGTAAAAATTTTTCTTCCTCTCAATTCTCCGTCTAAAGCTTCTCTTTTCTTCTCCATCTAAAGCTTCTCTGTTAGATGGGAAAAAGTTGAAAGAAATAGTCTCCTCCTATAAGACCCCCCGAGCAGGCAAGGAAGGCAGCAAAAGCCCACATCTCTACTTCTGGCTGCTTATTTCGTGTTGGCCGTTTTATGGAGAAGGATTTTGTGTTATTAGGTGTTTTAATGTTGTTTAATCTTGCTTTTGCTTTTATTTTGTGCTACCTGAAAGTGTTCATTGATTATTTTTATTTTATATTTCAAATGGGTATTTAGGTTTTTAGAATCACTGTGGGTTTGGCAACTCTCACAATAGAAACAGCTTCTATGTTGATCTCTCTCTGGGCAGCGACTTCTTTCTATCTTTGAAGGCAATATTTAGTCTGAATGTGGCTCTTACAGAGGCTTTGGTGTTTATTGGTGGTCGGGTATGTGCAGCTAAAAGATTTGGTTTAATTGGAGCCTCAAATTTGGTATTTTCCTGTTTTGTCTCTGTGTGAGTTGGTAGGTGACTTTGGTGTGGTTATGGTATTTGATTTTCATGCTTTTGGGGCCTAAATAGCCGGTTCCGTGGGTTTTGTTTTTTGCTATCACTGTTTTTGATTGGCGTAAGGTTTCTGCTAACTAGTTTGATAATAGGGCTTTTTATCAGCTTGTCAAAGGAAGAGTTTTAGAGTCTTTTTCAGTTGGGATTTTGCAAAGGCTTTCTATGTGGTTATGGTGCCTATGGTTCAGTCTCTGCAGCTGCTTATTACAATAGTCATGGTTTTTTTGGGTTTGTCTGCTGTTCTGTTTTGTTCCACACTGATTTTTAGCTTCCTCTGTACGGAGCATTGTAGGTTTTTGCTGCTACTTCTTTAGGACAATATATTTAGAATATAGCAATTTGATCCATACAAGGATTGTAATATTCATTCATTTTTATTTACACCAGACAGTCATTTTATTGAGGCCATGCTACTGGGCAATATGATATAGCCATAAAAGTATCAAGCATTGGGGGCATTTAATAATGCACTTATAGCTGAAATTTTTAAGAAATCAATTCTACTTGCTATGGGAGCCTTGATGCATCACTGCATGTGTTCATAACGTTGACAGCATCAGAATGCTAGCTCCTGGACATGATTTTAAGCCTAATACATTTTATATGGTGCAGTTAATGGCCCTTTTACTCTTGCGGCATGCACTCTCTGTCACAGACGGCGATGTTTCTGATGGATATATGTCTCAAAGTTTCAACTTTTAGTCTTTAACTTCCACCTGTAAGTTCTCAAATCTCTGTTTTGATACACTATTAATTCATAAAAATTGAGTTTTGTTGAAGAAGAAATCCTCTTTTACTGTTTGAGACTGAGTTTTTTTACACTTGCTTTTTTTCTTTTCTCTTCTGCTGTTTCCTTTCTCTTATGTAATAATTGTTCTCCATCAATCATTTAGTCCTTTGTCATCTCAATTATAGTCAGGTTTAGGACTATGTAGTTAATAGCGCTAGGACTATGTAGTTAATAGCGCGCTATAGCGGCTTAGCAGCCCTTGGCCGCTACGGCGATCGAGTAGCGTAACGTTTTCTAATAGCGGTCGCTAGATCGGCCGGAATAGTGGGAAATAGTGGCAATAGCGGCCGCTCCAACAAAGTGTGTTAAGAACCCATTTTTACCTCTTCTCAAATGGGCATCTAATGGTCATATTTGGGCTTTTTTTCGGACATATGTTAAATAATTTTCACCTCTACCTCCTTCATATTTGATAGTATTTTCGGACCTGGGCATCATGCAGATTACACGGTGCTTCCTGCAAGTAGATTGTCAACTTGCAACTCCCTTTGGACTTGGTTTTTTGATTTATCAATTATCCCTTTTCTTTATCTCAAACTACAACTTTGTCAATCCATCTATTATTATTTTTATTGACTATTTGAGTGAAGCATAAATATTGATATTAATGTTTGATCGACCTTGTTGGCCATTGTATACGTGACTACTTTGTTTTGAACTTTTGTGATAATGCATCAAAAAGGAAGTGATCTTTATAACTCATCCATTATTTGAGCATGCTAAGCATCAGGTTCAGTTTGGTTATTTGTTTTTTATTACACTTCTCTATTATTCTGTGAGATTAAAGATAATTGAACGTAATTTTGGATCCATGTAATTCAAATTATGTAGTTAGATAGATTTTGTTTATATGACTGACATCATTTTAAAAATACACATTATTTGGTGGAGGGTTTTATGTATTCAAGGTGGTATTTGTTTGTCCAGCATGGGGAGGCCAGTTTGCTATGAGAGAGCGGTGGCATGGAAAGTATTAAACAAAGAAAAAAAGACTCATTGTATCTGTTTCATGTTCACAAATTGGTCTTTTGTTCAATAAGATTGAGGAACATTGAATGTAGTAAAGTAGAGCAAAATAATATCTTTTCATTGTTAGCTTTTCTTGGTAAACTTGCCACTATTTTGTAGTTCTTATAATCTCAACTCAAGTATAGAACTCTACTCATATTGTATCATTGTTATTTTGCTACAATAGAAAAAAATTAACATCACCTGTTGGTTTTTTGAGTATTTGTAGCTTCTAGGCGAGAATAGATAGTAATGTTCTTTACATATCTTCTATCATTTTTCATATCAGTTTTTCATCCAAATTATGGTCCCACTGAAGAAGTTAGTGAAAATGATAGAATTAATCATATTTTGGCAAATTGTCTAATTTTTAATTTTTTTAAATTTTTATTTATATAAAAAATTGGCTAATGTTTATTATTTGTCACATTTTATATTGAAATCCCAATTTTTAAATAAATAATCAAAAATGAAATTTTATATTTGAAGGTAATTAAATTATTTTATTCAAACAAAGAATTTGAAATACAAAGTATTTGAATTACTCTATCCAAATAAAGTATTTTCAAAATAAAAGTAATCCAATTGAAACAATTCAATTGTCTTATATTTCAAATACCTTGGAATTTCGAAATACCTCATCCAAACATACAATAAGAGTATCTTCATTTTAGATTTGTGATTATCTTTAAAAAATTTATTTAATTCATTTGTTTTGTGCATCTTGCTTGAGAGAAAATAGTCAACCTTGCATTAGCTAATGTTGACGAAGATATTAGCATCATATTTGAAAAATTGACCACCGCTATGAAGGCATGTTTATTTTATTTTTAACATTATTATTCTCCTATATTATTTGAATGTTGTTTGTACTTAAAATGTTGTATTTGTTCTTGGATATGCATTTGACTGTATCCTCTATGCATAGTTCATGTTACCATTGGAAATGATTATGTTCTCATTCACCTAGCTGGAGCACATGGTTGTTACAATTGGGTTGATTTTGCTTATTTAAGTTTTGTTGCATAGGCTAGCGAAGTGGCTGATGTTTGTGATAAGCATGATAATTGTGACCTTGAGCTGGCTTTAGCAAAAAGCTTGTGGAAAATTCGAACCAAAAGATTACTAAATGATGTATGAAAGCCCACAATCCAACAGATTTAGAAGCATCTGAAAGAGGTATCTGTTGTTGGCTAGGTTTTTTCCACCCTTCCTTTTCTCTTCCTTTTGGCACAGTGAGATATTTTCTTCTAGAAAGTGCAATTTGCCTGAATACCTAAGTATGTTTAATGACTGCTAGCTTTTTTATTCACTCTTCAATTTTAAGACATTGTGTATATGCTTTTAATGACTTCTAGCTTTTTTATTCACTCTTCAATTTGACTTGCGGTATGTTCTTGCTTATGTTTGTGATTGGTTTTATTCTTTGAATAAACTAGGAAGGATTGTCATTTAACCTCTATTTTTTCCTAAATATTTGATTTAACCTCTATTTTCCTCCACAAACTAACAATTCCCAATACCCTCTCTTCTGCCCAAGGTTGTCAGACTCGCGAGTCTATGTAGACTCGTGGAGCGTACGTAGACTCGTCTCGTAGACTCGTAAGAGTCTACCTAATATAAAAAAAACATATAAATGAAATATATACATAGCATAAAAGAGTAATATCATAATCATAATCATAAAACAGTAATTATTATCATTATAATTATTAGTATTACTATTATAATAATAATAATAATTATTATTATTACTACTACTATTACTATTACTATTACTATTATTATTATTATTATTATTATTATGATGTAATTGGACCTATGGAGTTCACCAGCGCAAACTATTTGCTGGTGTGTTTTTGTTTTTAATTTTGACTAGATGGGCCTTTAAGGCCCAACCCCCATCTTCTTCCCCAACCTAGAGACACTGAGGCAGAAGATTAACCCTAGATTTTCCAACACCATAAGAAACGGCGCCCAACAAGAAGGGGAAGGCCACCCCTTCATGCAGTTGCCTTTGTGCAGGCGCGGGGCGGCGGACTCGCGACAGGCTTGACAGGCTCAGCAAGAAGCAAGACACGGTGGCTCGTGGCAAACTCGCAAGGATGGGGAGGAGCAGCTTTGCGCGGTGGTGGTCCGCGGTGGTGCGCCAGTTTGCGGCTCTGTTGGCGAAGGAGATTCAGCCGATTGTCCAATCGCGGTGCAAACTCGGTGACTCGCACCTAGACTCGCGATTTTGAGCGAGTCTGACCGATTCACACCGAGTTTGACCGAGTTTGCTCAGAAACCGATTCTACCTACGAGTTAACCAGTTTTGCCTACCTAGAAACGTAGACTCGGACGATTCTACGAGTCAACTCGCGAGTTTGACAACCATGCTTCTGCCCTTTCCCCCTATTTAAGCTAACTAATCTAATTGATCCCCTCTAATTGTTTTATCTCCCCTTTATTTTTCCTTCCTTTGGCTTCCCCTTTATTCTTCTAAGTATGTACCCTTCTGGATCATATCAGATAGTGTAATATCATATGGCACTGCTTCTTTCCTTAAGCTATGATTTGATGATTTTGCTTTTGCTCCGTACTTCCTCACCATAATAATCCCATCATTATCCAACATGTGGTAACTTTTACATGATTGGATTTTCTTACATTGAACACATATTGGTCCTTTTTGTATCCTTTAGAGATGATAATATGAATCTTACTACACTTTCTTTATTTCCTTAACATGGCAGTTTAGTTATAAGTAATTAGCTATGCATCTAAAGCTTCTATTAACTGTGCTGAATGATTTGATGCTACTTTATTCACAAAGCTAAGTTTATTTGACCAAGACAGATACTTAGAGGGACACTGATGAATGATGATTAACCTCCTTATGTTAAAACAATGAAGGGCTGAGAGAGTTGGATGTTCAGGAAGGTCCTTTGCCAACTTGTGGACAAGGTACCGACTGAGTAGGAAAGCCATAAAGATGACAATGGAAATCTCTCGAGTCCTAACACAAGGAAGCTTCATTGCAATGTCTTCCCTGCCTCGGTTACCAGTGGCATTCACTCCATCCGCTAGAGGTTACGAGCCCCTGCAATCAAGAACCTCAATCTTGAACGAGATTATTCAGGAATTAAAGGATGATAACATGTACATGATTGAGGTGTACGGAATGGGCGGTGTGGGTGAGTTCACACTAATCAAAGAAGTGGCATGGCAAGCTGAGTATGACGGTTCTTTTGGTTCTATCATTGTGGCTATTGTAACTAATAAAGCTAAGTATTTGGGCGTTATCTTCAAACACTTCTTGTATTTGCTTAACAATGACATTAGTCATGAGTTTGCACTCAAGAATTTCAATTTCAAGAAGTTGGGGAAGGTTTCTAGCCATGGAAAATGAGAAAAGATTTTCCAACATCTCACAACCTTCAACTTTGAAGTTTTCCAACCTCTCACAACCTTCAACCTTAACCTTCAAGGTTGTGAGAAGTTGGAAAATCTTTTCTCATTTTTCGTGGCTAGAAACTTTCCCGAACTTCTTGAAATTGAAATTCTTTAGTGCAAACTCATGACTAATGTCATTGTTGAGCAATTGCAAGAAGAGTTTGAAGATAACGCCCAGATACTCAGCTTGATTAGTTATAGTAGCCACAATGATAGCATCAAAAGAATCGCTATGCTCAGCTTGCCATGCTACTTCTTTGATTAATGTGGACTCACCCACACCGCCTATTTCGTACACCTCAATCATGTACATGTTGTTATCCTTTAATTTATGCATAATCTCGTTCAAGATTGAGGTTTTTGATTGCAGGGGTTCGTAACCTCCAGCAGATGGAGTGAATGCCACCGGTAAACAAGGCAGGGAAGACATTGTATTGAAGCTTCCTTGTGTTAGGACTCGAGAGATTTCCATAGTCATCTTTGTGGCTTTCCTACTCATGCCTAACTTTGTCAGATTCTCTTCCAAGCAATGGATGACACATATACAATCTCGAAGCAACATTACAAAATACAGGGACGACTTGTCCAAAGGAGTGGCATTATTTGAAGAGAAGGTACACATACTGATTATTATCACTGTTTTTTTTATCAATTACGTAATCTTTTCAGGCAAGATGAGATATGCACAATAAATGAATTTGTACTTTTTAGAAGTCTTTTGCATAATTGTTTTCAAAATTTTGAATTTAATTGGGTAAATTGGTTAATTTTAGTCAAACTTTAATTTAATTTATTTTCTTAATTTATTGTATGTTATATATGGCATCACGGGTTGTATTGTATTTCTCATGTTGCCTAACCTTGTCAGTTTCTCCTCCAAGCAATGGATATACAATCTGGAAGCAACATTACAAAATACAAGGACAACTTGTCCAATTCACTGGCATTATTTGATAAGAAGGTACGCATATTAATTATTATCACTGTTTTTCTGTCAAATAAATAATCTTTTCAAGCAACATGAGATTTGCAACAATAAATGAAAGAGGATTATGTACTTTTTAGAAGCCTTCTGCATAAGTGTTAAAAATTCTGAATTAAATTGGCTCTATTGGTTAAAGTCAGCCAAACTTTAATTTAATATGGTTTCTTAATTTATTTCTTAATTTATTGTATGTTATATGTGGCATCACGATTTGGATGTTCAATATGTTTGTCTCTTGACAAACCTTTGAAAATTTTATTCTTGGGACGCATATTACATGACATAGTAATACTTGTAGAACTTACAAGGTCAAATACTATTTGTCGGGATCAAAGATAAAAGAGCTCCTCGCAAAAGTACATTATCTCATCCAAGTACGAATGTTAAATTTTACTAAAGAAATATTTTGGTTATCTTATGTCGTTCAAGTTTATTTTACCTGATCTTCATGTTTTTGGCATTGAATTTAATTTATCAAGAAGTAAATAAACATGTCACTTTAGCTTAGGTAATAATCATTGGATAAGGCACGAAGCTATCAGATCTTGTTTCTTGTTCTTTTAATTTTTTTTTCCTCCTATCAACTGATTAATAAATATGTAAAAAAATAACATGTTGGCTAGATTGCTTTTGTGAACATGTTGCAATGCCCAACCTTGAAACCTTGAAGTTGTCTTCCATCTATACAAAATTGTGGGATGACATCACCAAAGCTCTTCGCATCAAACAAGCTATACAATATCAATTAAGATATTCAATCGAGGTAACACTCTTTAATCTTGACCATTCATATATGGTTTAATGGCCTAAATTTGCTCATCTCCCATAAAAATACTCCTCTTCCTAAATACGTGTGTTTATATATGTGCGTGCATAAAGAATTTAAAGGCAGAGTACGCTTTAGTTACAAATCTGCATGTAATGGGCAAGAGTATAAGTCCTTATTTCTGTTTTGTTGTAGAATGAGAACTTTTCTAACATTAAAAGAAAAGCTCGGTGCTAGAAAACGTAAGGTTAAAATAAGGTTTTGATCTCTATTCGTGGCGTTGATTTTGATTTTAGTCCTCGTTCGTAAAAAAATTAGAAATGAGACCTTATATGTGTCGTTGTTGCCAAATCAGTCTTTGTCGTTACACGAGGTGGCAATGCCGTTAGTAACTGTGGACAAATAGTTGTCCTTGTTGGCATCCTAGGTGATTCCATTTGGCGGTTTAACAAACTTTGATTCCTATACGTAATGCGAATATTGATTTTAATCCTTATACGTAAAAAGATTTGAAAATGGTTCTAAAGTGAAAAGTTGACTTATTTGATAGTTGATAGTTTTAGTGACTTAAAATAACTATTTTCGTCCTTGGTGGTTATGATATTTGTAAAACTGCAATATATCAAGATTACTAACCGCACAATGATGGAGGACTTATATCAGCAATGTTCGATCAGCTATGAAACCACTTACATGTTAAGAGGGGAGTACTTCCTTGAGTACTCTGACTATTGCGTTATTTCCCTTTTATATAAATTTATTACCTAAGTGTTTAATTAACCAAAAACCAAGAATGTCATTGACCACAAGTTAAATTTTCGAATTTAGAAATGTTGGTGGTCTTTCACATGAATAACTTGAAGTCATTATATTATGATGAACTGGCATCAAATCCCTTTCTCAAGCTGATTGAATTGGAAATTTCATTTTGCTTAAAGTTGTTGAGTGTGTTTCCATGTTATATGTTAAATAACTTGCGTAATTTGAAGACATTGGTTGTAAGTGATTGTGCTGTGTTGGAAGTTATATTTGAAACATCGGAGTTAGACAATGAAGCTACTAGTTAGGGAAACATACGAACTGGATGTTGAAGCACATCTGGAATAATGATTCTCGTGGTAGCTACTAATCTCAAAATCTTTATATTGCGAATGCTACTAATTGTCAAAGCCTGAGTTATGTCTTTCCGCTCTATGTGGCAAGGAGCATGCTTTAGCAATTACAAATGCTTGACATTAAAAACTACGGGGTAGAAATCCTTGTTGCAGTGGGTGAAATGGTAGAGGGGATCTAAAATTTGTTTTTTCATCGTTAACATCATTTATATTTTGATATTTGGGAAAACTTAAAAGCTCATATGCTGGTAAGGCACTCTGATATGTCCGAAAACCATTGTTATGAGCTTGAAATGTTCAAGCCAAAATCTCGAAAGAGCCAAGAAATTGTCTCATTTCATGATCATCCTTTATTTTAATCAACGAAGGTACACATCAATTGCATCAAATTTCTCATGTTTTGTTGTATTAAACATAACAAAGCTATATTGGCAGTTGGTTTTTGGATATTAATTGAAATTTTTTATCTTCAAAAATTAATGTATTGTATCATATTGATACAACTAGTTTCTTTTGCATATTTTATGAAATGTTCAGACTCATCTTAATCCTATTTCATTGGCTTTATACGTTATCCCAAAATTCAGTAATTGTCATTGACCACAAGTTAAATTTTCGAATTTAGAAATGTTGGTGGTCTCTCATATGAATAACTTGAAGTCATTATACTATGATGAACTGGCATCAAATCCCTTTCCCAAGCTGATTGAATTGGAAATTTCATTTTGCTTAAAGTTGTTGAGTGTGTTTCCATGTTATATGTTAAATAACTTGCGTAATTTGAAGACATTGGTTGTAAGTGATTGTGCTGTGTTGGAAGTTATATTTGAAACATCGGAGTTAGACAATGAAGCTACTAGTTAGGGAAACATACGAACTGGATGTTGAAGCACGTCTGGAATAATGATTCTCGTGGTAGCCACTAATCTCAAAATCTTTTATATTGCGAATGCTACTAATTGTCAAAGCCTGAGTTATGTCTTTCCGCTCTATGTGGCAAGGAGCTTGCTTTAGCAATTACAAATGCTTGACATTAAAAACTACGGGGTAGAAATCCTTGTTGCAGTGGGTGAAATGGTAGAGGGGATCTAAAATTTGTTTTTTCATCGTTAAAATCATTTATATTTTGATATTTGGGAAAACTTAAAAGCTCTTATGCTGGTAAAGCACTCTGATATGTCCGAAAACCATTGTTATGAGCTTGAAATGTTCAAGCCAAAATCTCGAAAGTGCCAAGAAATTGTCTCATTTCATGATCATCCTTTATTTTAATCAACGAAGGTACACATCAATTGCATCAAATTTCTCATGTTTTGCTGTATTAAACATAACAAAGTTATATTGGCAGTTGGTTTTTTGGATATTAATTGAAATTTAATTGTTTCTTTGCGATAAAGGTGGACTTAGCTAAAGCTTATGATAAGCTCCATTGATCCTTTATTCATAAGGCTCTGGTGCATCCTTTTTTATCATGCCTGTATTTTTTGTCTTTGCGTGAATAAGCTATCTCATCTAATTTCTGAAGTTTTGGATTCGGGTAAGTGGAGATTGATGAGAGCGGGTAGAAATGGTCAGCAAATTTCCAATTTAACGTTTTCGGCGGATGATCTTCTGTTTTTTTTTTTTTTTGCCAAGTCAATGTCAATTGGTTGGCGCTAGTTGTATAGTAGTATTAAGTTCACCTTCTTAGTGTCATTTACCATCTTCATAATCTGTCACTTGTACTCTTTTAAGCTTTGGCACGCTCAAGAAACCATGCAAGAAAGTCTTCATTTTGGGACTTTCCCTCCCTATGATGTTTCCATTAATGAAAACTTAAAGCTGAATTTCTTCTTGCAAAAGCTTGTTAGCCTTGGTAAATTAACCAATTGCAGATTCTTCAATTTCACAAAAGTAATCTTACCTCCATCATTATCATTCTCGCTTACCACAATTTCTTCTACCATTTCACAATTAAATATAATCAAATATCTTAGTTTAAGGAAACTTCTAGCTGCGAACATTATAAAACTCACCAACCTAGGATAATTGTTTACCCTTAACTTATCTAAATCTGAAATAACTCCGAGGATGAAGACAGAACTACATTCTTCAATTTGTAGCACTGATAGAGTTCCAGGGTTTCAATATTTTGAACAATTGATTGTATCTCAAAGGTTCTCTGCGTAACTACTTAAGGTCACCTAATCCTTTAAGATTTAGAGCTTTCAACTTCATAATTGCCCCAACATTTGCACTTGAAAAAATCTACCTAAAGCAAGTACAACCAACCGTGAGTTTTTCAAGATTGGTAAATATTTGAAGGAAACTCATAAGGATTATGTCCAACTCATCATGAAAGCATTGCAAATAAAAAGCTTTTACAACATACAAATCATCGTCACAATATTTACCATTGCAGATACTTGTAACGTTGTTGCTTAATGACAATTCTTGAATTTTGGGTTAATCTATAAAGCCAATGAAATAGAATTATGGTGAGTCAGAACACTTCATAAAATATGTAAAAGATACTAGTGATTGTAGCAATATCATACATTAATTTTTGAAGATTAGATATTTCAATTAATATCCAAAAATAGCTGCCCAATTTCATTTTATGTAATGTTTAATATAAGCAAAACATGATAAATTTGATACAATTGATGTGCACCTTGGCTGATGAAAATAGAGAATGATCATGAAATGAGACAACTTCTTGACACTTTTGAATTTCGACTTGAACATTTCTAGCTCATAGATACATGTTTCGTATTTTTAAGCTCGGACAGACCAGAGTTCTTATTCTAGGATAAGAGCTTTTAAATTTTACCAAATACTAAAATGTAAATTATGTTAACTGTAGCAAAACAAATATTGGATCTTCTTCTACTATTGCAACAATGCTTTCCACTCCTTAGTTTTAATGCCAAAAACTTGTAGTTGCGGAAGCTCCATAGCCATAGAGAGCGGAAAGATATGACTCGGGATTTAGCAATCGTAACCGAAAGGTTTTGAAATTGGAGGCCACCACAAGGATCATTACTCCATATGTGCTTTTATATGAGTTTGTAGCTTTCATTGATTAGTAGGCTTTATTGTTTAACTCTGATGTTTCAAATACAACTTCTAACACAGCACAATTAGTTACAACTAATATATCCAGATTACGCAAGTTATTTAGCACATAGTATGGAAATACACTCAACAACTTTTGACAAAATGAAATTTCCATTTCAATCAGCTTGAGAAAAGGATTTGGTGTCAATTCATCATGGTATAGTGACTTCAAGTTATCCATGTGGGAGACCACCAACCTTTCTAGGTTCGGAAATTTAACCTAAATGACATTTGTAGTTTTTGGTTAATTAAATACATAGGTAACAAATTAATATAAAAGGTAAATAACACAATAGTTAGGAATGCTCACCTCTTAACATGTATGTGGTTTCATAGCTAATTGAAGATTGCTGAACTTTCCATCTAACATAAATATGTCCTCCATCATTTGGCAGTTTGTAATCTTAAAATATTGCAGTTTTACAAGTCTCATAACCATCGAGGATGAAAAAAACATTTTAAGCCACCACAATTGTCAAATGAGTCAAGTTTTGAATGCAGACTCATTTCCAATTTTTTTTACGTATGAGGGGACTAAAATCATAATTCGCGTTACGTATAGGACTCAAAACTTTGGTAACGACGACATATATATGGACTTATTTCTAACTTTTTTTATTTATGGGAACTAAAATCAAAATCAGTATCACATATAGTGACCAAAATTTTAGTTTAACATTATATTTTCTAATATCGAGCTTGGCTTCTTGTACTAGAAAAGTTCTATTTCTGCAATAAGCAGAAATAAGGACTCCTACTCCTAAACATTACATGCAGTTTTATAACTAAAGCAGCTATGCCTTTAAATTCTTTATTCACATAGGCGTGCACGCACGCACATATATATATGGACACATATCTAGTAAGAGGGACGTTTTTATGTGAGAGGAGCAAATTTGGGCCATTAAACCATACATAAATGGTCAAGAATAAAAGTTAATTAGTGGTCATGTGATCACTAAAAATAGTCACATGACCTTATGTTCTAATTTTAACCCTTCATATATGATTCGAAGGCTGAGAATAACCCCACTCATAAAAATATCCATCGATACACACACACACACATATATATATATATATGAGATATGAGATAGGATCAAATGACACTTCGTGTCACATTTAACAGACACCAAATCCTACCCCTTAATTATGATTTAATCTAAAGACTAACATTAATTCACTTAAACCCTTACACTTATTCCCCTAACCTTCATGTTGTCGTCATCATCTCTCTCGTTTCTCCTCTTTGCTTCTCTCTTGTGCAATCTTCTTTGCTGCTCGACTCAACATTCTACAGGTGAGAATGGTTTATGGGCATTATGGATTATGTACGTATGCAATTTTGGGTTATGGGATCAGGTCAAAGGGAAGGTTTTGATTTCAATTTCATTTGAAGAGACAGATGCTGATTTCTTTTTTTTAATGATATATGTTGGTATGATCATCATCAGACCATTGTCAACCATAATCTCTCCTTATTAGATTTACGCTTTGTTAGTTGGATGAGGGTATAGCTTGAAAGATGACTTAGATTATAGAAATGGTTCTGCAAATAGTAGAATGTGTGTCCTTGCTAGAATCTATAATTATTTGAACAATTTTAATGTAGTATTCTGTTACTCCACTTTTAACTTTCAAATTCATATTAACAAATTATATGATCATTCGTGTGACTGATTTTGTACTTTAGATATATGTAATGTGTTGTGGGATGTCCTTCGGAAGGGCTCCAGATAAAGTAGCATACGTGGTATGAGATGGGATGTTCAGAGAATTTTCATTTGTTTTACTTATGTTTCATTAGCAATTTCAGCTTTGGGTTGCAGTGCTGGTATATCTGCCATGTTCAAAGACTATGGATCTTATTCTTGTTGATCTTATTCCTTTCTTTAATCATATTCAAATGTCTCAACTGTGTCGATGATGAATGAATTGGATCTCGTATATAGTTCAATGTTGAAGATCATTATAGATGTTTTCTAGAAATATTTGCCTTTGTTTATCTGTCATAAGAATGAATTTGTTGAGATGTGGTATTTTTTGAGGAATATGTCTAAGGTGATTGGTATCGATGAAGTGAGAGAAAGAACATCTTTCTCTCTAGAAAAGCCATTTTCTTTCTTAAATCTTGTTACTTTACTAGAAGTTAATGACGGAGGGCAATTTCCTATCAGCTCTAGTAATAAACAAGAGAGCATGTTAGGTTAACTGAATGTCTGTTGTCAAAACTTTCAGAACCATTCGGTTTCGCAGAACTTTCAAATTATTAGAATAAAATTCAAGTGACTAAAACTGTGGTCATGTATAGGTTGATATGTTTTGGACTTTTATCGTCCAACGTCAAAATTTCTATCCTGTTTCTACAGCTTTCACACAGCTTTCACACCTACATCTGACACTAATAAAGAGGAGTGAGTTAAATAAACTAAATAAGGCTTTACAAAGCTATAAACAAGAATTCAAATATAATGTTTGCTCCTAGTTAAATTTGTCAAATCTTGAAACCTACATATCAGAGTTTTCTCTTCGCGGCCTTCCTATCATGATGCTTGAATTGTCTCCTCATAACAAAAATGTTTCCATCGCCATATGAGACATTACGTATATACCCAGTAGGCGTCAACAACGCCAATGCAATTGGACTTTACATATCACTGTCCTCAGTGCATTACCTGTTAGATTTAAACTCAATAATCATCTACAAGATATGCTATCATAAACTTTATTGTGGAAACATAATAACCATATATAGCATATATCTTTATTATCAAGAAAAACTTAAAATTTGATACCTTTAGGATCTACAATATGCTGATTTATCAAAGATATAGGAATACTTGAATCTATTGTATGTTCCTAACCTCAAGCGTTCTTCAGAGGATGAACTTGGTCACCAACCTTCATGAATGGAGGGTAGTAATCCTGAAACGCAGAGAGGGGGAAGAGAAAAGGGAGACGGGTAATGAACACCCGTTGACTTGTGGTTCTTCCTCAACCGGGACTCCTTATGCCTTAGTCGCTCTTCAGATGGGGAGAAGAGGCGGTATGCGATATTGTCCGGTGTATTGGGGACCATAGCCTATATATAGGGTGATGGCCAATTAGGGTTCCCATTATTTCGAAATGGGCCATCAATGACATCCATTCATATTTAGCTCATATCAATTTAACTAATTTATTATCAAATCAGAAATTTAATTAGCCTTATCACTTGATTTGATCACATATCAATTAAGGTTCCTAATTGATAAATAGTTAATATAATTAATTGATGATATCTGTCAACATTATGACATTGGAATATAATTAAATACGGAATATTCCAATATTAACATCTGATACTGACGTTATCTCTCGACGCCCCTAGTGTGGTATCATAATTATTGGACGTCCTCATTACATGATCATTTTATCACAACCTCCATATATACATAGATGATTCACTTTTTAATTTATCATAAAAGTTATATTTTATAACATATCTATCATTTTATCAATTCTTACTTTTTCTTGCATACTTCACTGTAATCCTAGAATCTTATCATTGGGACAATAATTCACTTAATAACAAGTGATTCAAAATAAAATTTATAAATTCCGAAGGCTAAGCCTTTCCGATATAATCCAATTAGAGTTAGAATGTAAATACATATGCCTTATAAGAGCCTGTTTGGCAAGGCAATTTTATGAGCTTATAACGGATGAGAAAGTAGCCCCGTTTGGTAAGCACTTCTGTCACGAGCTTATAGCGTTTTTTCATGAGCTTATAGCGTTTTTTCCAGACGCTACTTGAAGTAGCGTTTGGGCTTATAGCTTATAGCGTTTCATTTTTCTTTCCACTTTTATCCTTATTATCTACATTGAATTCTACCTTTATTCTCTTCTCTCTCTCTTTTATGTAAAACCATTAATGAAGATGTCCTTTTATGTCTTTTTATATTTTTCAGCTAGTTCAACCGCTAGTTTTACCAAACACTTCCACAAAAAATAAGCTAGCTTATTCGTTATCCGCTATCAGCTACCTCATCCGATATCCGCTATAAGCTATCCGCTATCAGCTAGCTTATCCGCTAACAGCTAATTTTACCAAACTGGCCCTAAGTAATAATACATCTCCATAAAACATATCCATTGCCAAAGCATGTAAAATGGGGGCGAACTTAGTTTCACAAGATTGCAACCTAGTCCATTAATGAATGAAAACATAAATCAGATTTTATTTCATGCGTTATGTTCCAATATCTTTTTGTCATTTAGCCCCACAAATTTTATTATTATCTTTTATTACCAAATAAAATGACTGCGTTTAAATTAAAGGGATGAATCCGCTCATAGAAATGATTGCTCTGATGAGCCTCAACCTCAGCCAGGTCTAGAGGGAAGTTATGAGCATTATGTTCATGCATAACTTCCATACCAAGGTTAGCCCGGTTAATAGTATCAGCCCAAATATTAATTACAAAACCTTGACCCGAGGGATGGAGGAGGCTAGGTTAGCCGAAAGATGGTTATCGATTCAAGGACGTAAGGTGCCCTGGCTTTTTCAGCGTAAGAAAGGGTAGAGAAAATGCCTCGAGCTGATGTTCGAGTACCAGGCGCTACGACCCTGAAGTAACCCATGCCATACTCCCAGGAGAAAAGCTATTTGGAGCATTCCAAAAACTTGGAGATCCAACTACAAGAAGACTGATAGAACATTCTTTTGTTCCTTTTCGATTTTTTTTGTTGTGATTTGAATTTGATATAAGGAACCGGGTAAATCTTGATTTGAATCATTGCATATGTTTGTACGTGTTCATATAGGCAGCTATTTATACAACTATAATATTATATATATATATAGTGAGATATATTTCCTTAAAGTGGAAGGGAATGCAACAAAATCTTTTCTCATTCGGTTTTGGCTTCCCTCTAATATTGAGGGACTCAGAGGAGAGGGGAGCAGAGATGATAATGGGGTGGGACGGGCACGAGTATTAATTTTTAGCTACCCGTCCTACCTGATGAAAAATTTGTCTCTTACCCGCCCCATAACCGCCCGAGTATCCGTTAGTCGGGTTCTACCGAATTTTATGAATATTCGCGGCCCACCTAAATTGAAAATTAATGACATAATCAACACATTAATCAAAATACTTAAATTTCGAAGAAAAATTTAGTACATTTAGTCTCATAAGTCTAAATAAAAAATATTAAATCATATTTAACACAATTCAAAATGATGCTTGAAGCATATCAAGAATTTGAATAAAGAGACTTTTAAGTAATTTCATTATTGGATTTGGGTAGTTGTGGGTACAGTATCTCAGTAATTGCCCCCTCCCCGTTAATAAATAGGTAGAGAAAAAAAAATCTGTTTATTTTACCTGCAAGTAGTCGTTAAGTTATCCGTCTCATATCCATAGCATGTTTTATCGGAGGATATCCACGGGGACAGATAATTGTCATGCTTAAAACGGAGGGGATTTAAAACATTTTGAATACAGTGACTAAAATATTATTACTATTTTGAAATATAAAGTTATAAAAATATAAAAGTAAATTAGTTTTAATTTTTTTTCCCAGGTATCTTCTGCGTGCAACTGCAGAGACTAATCCCCCGATGTACTGGATGACATTGAAAGACTGAGTTCATGTTTGGATTTTCATGAAGACAACCAAACTCAAGTTTGTAATGGCACAAATATAATAAATATATCATACAACGTGAAAAAAATTTTTTTTTGCTTTTGACAAACACACCGTGACTCTCAACTAGGTTTTCTACACAAGAGTCAAAGATCAAACATACTTAAGAGGTCCGAGCCGAGTTCGTTATCATTTGGATCAATCACATGTTGATTTTAAAATTTATCTTCTCTAATTATGAATCAAATATCAATAGTGTTATTTCTTTCCTCCCATTGAATATTATTTTAATGATTTTTTTTTTAAAAGGTGATATTTTTTAAAATTTAAACATAATATCGCTAGCTACTTGTGAACCAAAATTTCAATTTGTCAAATTATCCAAATTTGCGGCGTTTTTCGTCAATTCACTTGCCGCTGACTCAACCACAGTCTTCCATTATGCAAGACAGATGTATCTCAAGCGCATCATCTCCGTTCATCTTGAAATCAATCCAACGGTCTTCATTGACGATCCACGTCGTTAAATCTCATTGGCCAAAACTAAACCCAACCCACTATCTATAAATCTCGCAACCGCTTGACTCTTCTTCATTCTATTCTATTCACTTCGCTCTCTCTCTGATAACTCGTCGAAGCTCTCCTTTTTCTACCCTAAACGTTGTCGTTCTTGCAAAACCAGAGTTACCATCGTATCAATGGCGGGTCGAGGCAAAACCATAGGATCTGGCGCTGCTAAGAAGGCTACCTCACGGAGCAGCAAAGCCGGTCTGCAATTCCCGGTCGGTCGTATTGCTCGGTTTTTGAAGGCCGGAAAGTATGCCGAGCGTGTCGGCGCCGGCGCCCCCGTCTACCTCGCCGCCGTCCTCGAATATCTCGCCGCTGAGGTAATCTTCCTCACCTGTATTCAATTCTTGTTCACTTCTGTTCACAAGTTCATTGCTGAATTTAGGTTTTCGAAATAGGGATCAATTTTGGTTAATCCGCGATTAATTCTTCGTTTGAGAAGTTACTTTCAATTTCGAATATGTTGTTTCGTTTCCTCGTTGAATTTTACCGATTTGATGTTATAATTGCTTGGAATTTTGTTGTACATTTGCAATGTCATTGAATCTAGGGTTTTCAAATTATGCTCCATTTTTCTAATCAGTGATTAATTCTTGGTTTGCAAGAAATCCTTATAGTTTCAGATGAATTTTTTCCGTTTTTTGTCATTAAATTTTACTGAATTGTGCTTTCGCGTGTGTTTGCAATGTCATTGAATCTAGGGTTTCGAAGGTGTTCCAAACAATTTACTTCGGTTGTAATTGCAATATTTTTTTGAAATGTTTGTGATTTTGTGCAACATGTTCAGGTTCTTGAGTTGGCTGGAAACGCTGCGAGAGATAACAAGAAGACACGAATTGTTCCACGGCACATCCAATTGGCAGTTAGGAATGATGAGGAGTTGAGCAAGCTTCTTGGGGATGTGACCATTGCCAATGGTGGCGTGATGCCCAATATTCACAACCTGCTACTCCCAAAGAAGGCTGGAGCCTCCTCCAAGGGCGCTGCTGCTGATGATGACTCTTAAATTTCGTGCCTTTTTGTTGTTCTTATTACATGATCTGCAATCAGATTTAGGTTTTTTATTTCTCCGCAGTTTAAATAGGGTTTGATGATCCTCTTCCTTGTAGAAGTTAGATTTTCTATTAGTGATGTGAATAGCAATCATCTTCTGTTTGTTCCCATTTTATAAGAGATTGTTGAAAATTCGATTTTTGTTTTCAATCTAAAAATGTAGTTTTCTTAAATCTAATTAGCATTGACAATTGTCGGAAGAGTAATTTTTGCTAAACGTATCGCTAAGAGTAACCTTTGTTCTTTAAGTTAGTTTTTGGAGTGGAGTTATCAAGGGTTACTTGTCCTCACATTGCTGACTGGTTTATCTCATTTTTGGATTGCATTGGCCTTTTTTTTTTTGTGTTGGCAAAGATAAGAATTTTATTCAATGAAAAAAAAGGAATCAAGTTCTTAAAAGACAAGCTAAAATCAGAACCTGAGCATGTGCCCAGCCGAACTCCAACAAGCTTGGAAGATAGCTAATTGCACTTTGAGTGGAGTAAATTAGAACCAATTCAAGTCCAAACAGTTTTTTCTACTTACTCTATTACTTGGATTCTTTTACAACAATATATAACTAGCCGAAACAAACTCCTAGGCTACATTGATCATGTTGACTTGGATAGGATCCTCATTTTCCCCTTCAACTTGTTAGATAGTGTCTCAAATTTTAGATTTTAGGATTAACCCAGTAAGTGTTGCATGTCTTTCTTATTTACAGTTCATAATAGCTAGGTGATCAACGCTTCATAGGTAGCAAACTTTTTCTTTTTAAATATCATGACATTTACTAACAGAGGTTGCCATATTTGATCGTGTCTTTTGCTCACATTTGCTATGTTTTGGGTTTGATTCTCAGAATTTTTCTGTTGGTAGGTAATATGTAAATTCCATTATAAATTCTCATATAGATTAGTGGTCTTTTCTAATCTTATACGGGGGTGTCTTTCCCTAATCTAAACTTTTAGGTTACCAAAAAAAAAAAAAAAAGAAATAACGACATTTAGTTTGGATAATCAAATAATCAATGAAGAACATTATTTATATATCAACAGTTGTCATGTATTTGATAATACATTTGTTTTTTTGTTTAAAAAGGATAAATCTTGAAAGTTTACCCCACATATATATATATATAAGACTTTAATTGTTATGTACTATTAATGTAAAGTTTTTATACTGTCAATTAATTAAAAATCATCGTTTGAATGAGTTTTAAGATAGTTAGGATAAGAATCAATCATTTTTATTGATTTAGTAATTTATGATTGGTTGATAGTGTAAAAAAAAATTCACCGTCAGTGCATAGCAATTAAATTCATATGAGTTGGTTTCGCATATGATTTCTTTTGCATATCTTACACGAGTAATTTGGAGAAAAATCATTAATAATTTAATCTATTCATCAATTGATTGACCAACTGAATTTCTCACAATCATACATGTGATGAAAGAAGCTAAACATGCAAATATCACTATCTATATATGTAAGCTATATGTAGAAAATATACATGTAAGAGATAATTGGATTTAATTCCATCCCAAAAGCTAGTTTGTAGAGAGAGAGATTTTACTTATATTATTAACCAATGTAGGACTTTGACACTTAACAAAATTATTTATCTTTTATTAATTTTTGTCTATTATGAGTTGTTCTAACACCTTTGCTTTAGGTTGGCATTAATTTCTATTCAAACCCCTAAGTCGTATTACATGTGAAGTCTTCTTACATGGTAGCTTAGGTTGTCGGCTTATAGTATGTTTGGTGCTACTTCTACCTGAGTGATTGAAAGTGCTTTTATGATGTCAATTTTGTGTGCAGGCTATAATTGCATAGCTACTACCGAATCACGTTGGCGTCCATCTAAAAGCTCCACCAAACACACTATTAATTAAACGTTCTTAAAAGTTAATTATACTTGCAAATAAAAAAGTATTACTCTTCATTTTACTTTGTTTGGTCACATTTTCTCTCCTATTATAGGTCAACCTTGTTAACATATTCAACTGCATTTGTTGTTTTTCCACTATTTATTTGTACATGGATCAAGATCTTCTCATGTTACGAGGAAAAAAAATAA
Source organism: Ammopiptanthus mongolicus (assembly GCA_039655645.1). Taxonomy (NCBI): domain Eukaryota; kingdom Viridiplantae; phylum Streptophyta; class Magnoliopsida; order Fabales; family Fabaceae; genus Ammopiptanthus; species Ammopiptanthus mongolicus. The sequence goes on along the minus strand of CM077346.1, from coordinate 17,395,982 downwards.
TATAAATAAAGATGAGACCTTTTATAATTATTTATGTGTCTTTTTCTCTTGCAACATTAGTTTTCAATGTTAGTAAACAATAAAGAAATCTCATTCTTTATTAACAATATTATAGTGATTTTAATATAGTTTCTCTTTCTCCCATATTCTTTCATATAGTTTTTTTATTTGTACATGCAATAAAGTTTAAGATCTAAAAAATTAGTTAACTATTGTTTATTTTGGGGAATCAGTCTTGGTGTTAAATTAAATCATAACTTAGAAAAGAAGAAAAAACTAAAGCTTCATTTAATGCATAAAATTCGTATACCATAATAAAAAAAGATAATGGCAGCAAATTGAGTTACGTGGGATGCACATAATTAGTTCAAAAACTCGTTTAGGTAGATGAGTGTTAAATTGTCTTTGCTCCCATTGGTCGGTTTGATTAATTTGATATAAAGAATGTGTTGGTTTTAAAGATTCAAGTTGATACTATTCTGATTCAAACTAGTTGGTCCCAAAATTAGTTGATCCGATGCGGGTAGGCTCACAATGAGCCGGCTTGCTCGTTGGGCCAATTATTAATTTTTTTGCTAGATTTTTATTACTTGATGTGATTTTGATATGTATTTTACGGGATTTAGATCCTCAAATTTTATGACGGGAAAGTCATTTACTTTTCTCTTTATCTCTCTTCATTTTCTCTCATCTTTATCACCTTATTTTTAATCACCATTCTCTCTCATTTATAGACACAAAATTACCATAACTTTTCCGTCCTAAAGTTATACGATTGTGATGTGAATTTTACTATAACAATTCATTGTTTAACAGCACTATTCACCAATATGACATATTAATATGATAAGAGCTTAATATTTTAAATGAGTAATCTATGTATAATGTAAATGTTTACTATGATGTTACATAAGAGAGAAAATGACATTGATTTTTTTCTTTTTAAGATTATTGTGGGTCACTTCCTTTTGAGTTTATTTTTTTATATTACTTATTTTATTTTTAATATTACTTATTTTATTTGTTTCATTTTATCAAGTTGTCTAGTGTTTAAATGTATAAATAACATTTTTATTAACCTAATTAGCATATCCTTCCTTTGACTCAAAGGAGGTATTGAAAAAAAAAAAAATAAGTGCCGCAAACCTTAAAATATAATCTTAACTTAATACATAATTAAAAAATAAAAATTTAACAATATTGGAAGTAGAATAAATTTAAAAGAATGTTATTGGGAGAAGAAAAATTGAAAGCAAGTACTGAAAACAAAATAAGGGTTTGTTTGGATAAATGACTTAATTAAGCGCTAAAGGATAAACGCTTATATATAAGCTATTTTTATAATCAAAGAAAATATAATCAAACTGTTTTCATATAAGTTATAAACTGTTTTCATAAGCTATCTTGAAGAGCTTATCAAAATAAGCTGAAGAGTTCTCTCAAACACTCTGACAAACGTTTATGCTAATATATAAGCTCAAATAAACTATTTATAAACCAATCCAAACAGATCCTGAGTCATTAATAAAGTGTAGCTAAGATTAAGAAATTCCAAATCAACTCAGCAAAAAGAAAAAAAAAAAAAAGAAATTCCAAATCAATCGTAAAACTAAATTTTTTTATATAGCAAATTTTAATGAACCTAAATGTTGAAATAAATTCCAAATGACAAAATCAATTTTTACTTCGCAGATTCAAATAAACAAATACTATTATAGATAGTATTGATGAGAGGTATTACTTATCAATTAGTTCTTTATATAAAATCCCTTAAATTACTTGATTTACATCATTTTAGCTTTCATCTGCTCCTCTAAAAACCTGTTTGAATCAAATTGCATCGTTTGCTATCCACAAACGCACACATAATTCCACTTTGACTTGGAACGATTAAACATTATCCTAGATATTAAAAAAATGTTTCTAAGTTCATAAAAGAAGTATCACCTACATCATGCCCCTTTCAAGACATAAGTACATCAACATAATTAAATTGAATAAAGAATTGTAAAAAATAATAATAAAGACCCTACAAAACTTCTGCTCTAGAAGTGGCTGTCTCAAACTATAGAGTTAATTCCAATGGGGCACAACAATGGGGACATAGTAAGTAATTGCACTGCTTGATGACAGCTCCAGCTAGGTCTGTACATATGACATTTTAGTTTGAGAAGTGTTAATACCATGCCATTTCCACCATCAATGAAGAAACATAAGTAACCATCCATCCCTCTGCAAAATTATGCCAATAAATGTATCTACATTCAAATATCAATGATTTAAACATAATCCACTTCAAGATTAAAAAGAAAAGCAAGTCTCTAATAATGCTATGCTATATAAAGACATGTTAGTAAGGACACTAGTTTCAATACCACTTCTAACTTGAATCTATGGACTCTCATCATCTGAACTAATGTCACCCATCCTCCTTTCGGCGATCACGGGAAAAAGACGTTGACGAAAATCAGAAGGCGGTGGACGAGTTTCAGAGGAAGATGATCCTCCTCGAGAAGTCTCTTGTTTCACAGTTTTTGTGGGCTTCTTCTGTGCATCTCTCACCTCCTTGCATACCTTATCCAACATTATTAAGAAGTCTCTTACTATTACAAACAAGCGTAAGCCTTCATTCTTCCCAGCATTTCCATGAAAGTAATCACCAGTGCTCTTCACTAGAGCCATGATTTTCTTCTCTTCTTCCAGCAGTTTCATGACATCAATCTCAGCATTCTGCACCAAACTTTTCACTGTCCCACAAAACCCTCTATCTTCCTCCACGTTCTTCAGGTCTTTGTTTACCAAGTCTCTGGTTTTTATGAGACCATGGCCAAGTTTGGCAGTAGTTCCTGTTATGCTGTCAGCATCTAGGACTGCTGCTTTTTTTACATTCTCAAGTTCACTGCTTAAGTGTGAAACCACCTGAAGACCAATTTCGCGATAGTGATCTTCTGCTTCATGAGAGCTATCCTCAAGAAGGTCATCCGTTTTAATACTAGACAAACTCTGGCTCTCTTTTGCCACTCGAGCAGCTTTTATGCCCTCAGAGCGGATAATCTCTTGAACAACGAAGTGTAAGAGTGTAGTCTTGCCATCTGTTCCTTTTACATCAGATAATTTCAGAAGTGTATCAAGTTTAAATGCTTGTGCACCACCACGGAATGTTCCATCATTCATTCGGTTGCCAGTTTTGAGAACTGCTTCAAGAAGCTTGAGGAACAGCCGGCTGTTTCTTAGTTCCTTACAAGCAACCTGACATATCAGATGCAGGAGAAAGAAGAATCAGATTTTTTTCAATTTTTTTCAGGTGATGTGATAAATAAGAACCAGACAGTGAGGGTAGAAATTCTGAAAATAAAGGAATTACAGTGAGAGGATGCCAATTAGAGAACATAGCTGTTTTCGGGTCTGTGTATAAAACAACAATGAATAATGCCTTTGTGTTCTGTCATAATCCATGTCCTTAGAAAGGATGTTTAAATCTAAGTCTTTTTTAATGGTTTCACGTTCACCTATTGTTTTTTTTTTTTTGGCATCCCTCTACCTACAACAATTGGGGTATCCTCCATTTAATCTAATATGCTTACCGGGATTTCTACTAGTCTTCTCCTCACATGGCCAAACACCCAAGGCAAGATTCTACCACATTTTCCTCATTAGGTGTTACCCATACTTTCTTTGTGATACATGCATTCCTAATTCTATCTTGTCTGTATATATAATGGTTTCACTTTTAAGTGACACTCATAAAACTAAATTGATCTTACAATGTTCAACAGCATTTTAAAGAAAGCACTTCTAATCCCCCATTGGATTACTAATTGCAATCATACTCATTAATTTTCATATTAATCAGAGATTTATTTGAACTACATTGTATATTTCTTAATATGAAGGTCAGAAGGTACAACATGTATTTGAAATATATGAAACCATTAACTATTTAATGGAAACAAATTACAGTCCAATTCTAAATTTTGCATGCAAAATAAAACAGAATAATGACTAATGATTTAAAGGTTGGATTGGTAAAAAAAACTCATTCTGTAAGAAGTTATTGGAAGATGAAGATAAGGAAGTTTAATGCATGTGTGAAATGATCCTTAACCCTGTGCGCGTGCATGCGTGTTTGCATGTGTGTGTGTGAGAGAGAGAGAGAGAGAGCATACCAAAATCTACATGCAAATGACAATTTGCAGTAAAGCAAATGCTTGCACATTTTTTAGAGCATCGATTTGAGCATTACATATGCAACAAATGACTTATCCTACCCAGCTTTTGACAGTTTACTGTGTTGCCGTTGTGATCCTAAGAATGGGAATATGCTATATTGGGACTCAAGTCATTCTATGATCTCATTTGCCATTAGCTCAACAACAAATTTTAATGACATGATCATCATGTGGTAGAAAGAGCATAAGCAATGCAATTGTAGGGTTGAAGGCAATTTAAGATCGTACCTCTAAAATTGCAAGAGACTCCATAGTAGCAGTGAGCTCCTCTTTAAGTGTACCCATGAAAAGCAGTGCTTCCAATCGCTTAAAAGCAAATGGAATGTCAACCAGGGCTTTCAGGAACCGATCAGCAGGCCCAAGTTGAGATAGTTCACCACTAAAAAGTCTAAGCTTAAGTTCTTCATCTGATGTTGGTGCCATCTTCAGCAAGGTTTCAAGGAATTCCAAGGGTAGCTCATTTCCTGATCAGCCAAAAAGACAGGTTACAAAGGTTTCAGACAAGTCACAAGTGGAACTAGAGACAGCTAAACAATTTTGCTTTTGAAATTCTATACATTATTGTCCCTGATAAATAAATTTCATCAAAATTTATCACTCAAGCAAGGTTCAAAGGAACCATCCACTTGCTCAGCAAATATTTCTCTCGACAACATAGCCAGGATAACCACAATCTATCTTCCCTAATACTCAAAATCATGACACCATAAATAATTTTATTATAATATTCAAACCTAACAACAACACTATCACAATCTATTCTTCCCAACTGCAATGAAATGGCGCTAGTTTCAGAGTCCACATGATAATGCATGTCTACAATGTTTTAGGGCATCTATGAGTGTAAAAGTGTGTACTAAATAATTTGTGTCCCCCCTCCCGAAGAACCTAATATTACTATTACAGTTATTAGCAATTTTTGGGGAAAAATTGAAGGAACAAGAAAATCACCTTCATAAAGTGCATCACAAACTTCTTCCATTGTCACGTTCAATGCTCGCAACAGAATTAATAAATTTTGTGATTTCTTTTTGTTAATGATATGTATATACTGAGGTGAAGGGTCTTGGGAGGAAGACTCTTTTTGTCGTTGACCATTGTTTTTATCCACAGCATTATAGCCAAAAAGCGTCTCTATCATCTCTTCGTTAAACCTGTCAAATGTGTTTTGTCATTTAAGAATATTAGCAGCTAATGATAAATTATTATCTTTGTGCAACAAAAACTTGGGATTTATTCCTTACTGGAATGATCCTGACTTGATCTGATTCCAAACCATTGATTGATCTGAGTTAGCTTGAACCTTATCCCAGAAAAAAGGCTTTAGCTTGGCTTTATGAGCACCAGCTTCACCTTCTGCACCAGCTTCAACATTCTCCGCAGCTTTTGGTCTACTAGCTAAAGGTTGAGGCATCTTTGGGCCAATTGGGGGAGGAGCTCGAGGAGGAGCTATACCGCTCTTAGGAGGTGGTGGCGGACGAGGACCAGGTTTGGCACCAATTGGTGCAGGCGGAGGTGGTGGAGGAGGACCAGGTCTGGCACCAGCTGGTGGTGGTGGTGGTGGAGGAGGACCATGTTTGGCACCAGCTGGTGCTGGGGGTGGGGGTGGTGGTGGTGGAGGACTAGGAGGTGGAGTGCCACCAACACCAGGCTGTCGAGGAGCAGGGAGAGCAGCAGCAACAGCATTACCAGAAGGTCTAAACGAAGGTGGCTCAGGGGGAAGAGGATTCAGCCTGCCAGGAGGAGGTTTTAAAGGAGGCATTCCAGACGGGATGGTTCCCACTCTCCCGGGAGGAGGTCTCAATGCAAATGGTGATCCCGCAGCAGCACTAAAAGCTCCTATTGATTGACTTTCTTGCACTGAGGTCTTTTTGTCATCCACCAAATTATTACTTGATAACTGAAACCCAGCTTTCTCCCCTTTTATTGAATTTCCAAAAGCTTGATAGGAAGGACCTGCAGCATAAAAGTCAATGTTGTCAAGACTATTGCAAGACATTAACAAGGTATGAATGAATGGCAATATGATATTTACCAACAGAGTAGTCACTCAAGGTCAAGCTGAGAAGGGGCCTCTGATCATTTTGTCTAACTCGGCCAGTCTTATTAAACCTACAGCATAAAAAGAGCAGTGCTGCAGCTATAAATGTCACCAATGCAGATATAACTACAGCAAGAACAACTGTTTTTTTATTACTATGCTTATTTGGCTGTTTATTAGCATCAGAAGTTGGAGGAGAAGAAACTTCTGCAGCAGCTGGTGGTGTCAGTTTTGGGAAAAATGACGGTGGTGGCAAAGGAGGATGCAGAGGTCTAGGAACTAGAGGCGCTTGGGCAGTTGATGGGGCTAGAATGGGTTCACGTGATGGTGCTAGACTGGGTTCAGATGATGGTGCTAAATTGGGTTCAGGAGACGGTGTTTGACTAGGTGTAGGTGATCCAACTGCAGGGCCTGGACTAGGAGCTTCTGATATGTGCTGGAGCAAAAGACGACCCGAATTTCTTCTAGGAGCACCGGATCTGGAAATAAGTGATCCCATGTAAGCAAAATCCAAAGTCTTGGAATCATCCTCTTCTCTTGAGACACGTAATGGAAGATTATTTTTTCTCAAACAATGAAGAAAATTTTCCTTGAACCCAGGATGGCAAGCATTAATAACTTTTTGGATGTCTGCTCGCGCTAATAGTCGAATCTCTGAACTAATTTTATTGGAACTACTGGACAATTCCTGTGAGAGGCATAAATCATGATCTTCAACCTCTTTCTTTAAATGAAGGAAATCTTCCCAGCAAGTGGTCCATGGTACCTTTGCCTGCAGTCATGAAACATAACAAGTTTTATGAGTCTAACAATCCATTCTTAGCAACAATGGAGCACAAATTGCCAACATTTCAGTGTTCTCACTTCTCATATCTGACAAATGATCATAAAACAATCAAAGCCCTGTAATTTAGTGGACCATGTGACCTTGGCAATAATTACATGATAAAATTTAGAAGCTTATCTTTATAAATTAGAGTGCACGCTCATGCTAATCATGTGATAGGTAATAGAAGCATATATGCATTCATAAAGTATACCTTCTTTTTCAATCAAGTTTGTGTTTCCCATGTAATCACGGCACTTAGAACAAGTACTTACTGAATGATCAACTCATGGAATATACAACTCTATCACATGATTAAAACTTTGCAAATGTACGACCTATGGTGATCCTTAAGACACTTGGAAGACTACATTCTGCAACTAATTAGGAACACAAATGATGGCCACGGAAAGAATGCCAAACAAGAGGATGACACACTTCAGTATCAGAACAAGATGTCATGCTAGAAAATAGTGGGAAAATGACAGCTCTAGTCCTCCCTCCCTTCTTAACCACTTTTCCAAATGAAAAGAGTTATGCAGAAGATAAAACATAAAATTAGGATCTTCATCTTCTAGTTATCATGCTGCCTAAATTCTGATTAAAAATGTGAACTAATAAAAACAGCTGGGTGAGTAGGAAAAGTTGGAAACACTTGGATTTAATGTATATAAGATGGCCTCTACTTGATCAATATCACTGACTGACAACTTTGAGCTTGATAGTGCATGGAAAAAGTTAGCAGATGTTGCATCGATTTCTACGGGCTCTAGGCCCAAAATTCATTCAAAACATCTTATTTTATTTCCAACTTCACCAGGGAATCATGGATTTTGTCAACCATGGTCATGGTAGCTGCCTCTGTGTGAGGCTGAAGCCATTGTAAGATTAACCAGAGACTATCATCGGTCATTTGCTTAGGATAATGCGGCAGAGCATCCCCACCATGGGATATATGTGCTTAACAGCTTATAGCATAGTTGGGACTGTCAAATCAGGGAAATTAAAGGCTAAGACAATCAAGGTAAAAAACATAGCACTGACACCAACCTTTGAAGATCAGCGAATACCCTAATCAAGGTTAGAAACACCAAACTATTATCTTCATTGGGAAGTCACTTAAAACCTAAAAATTTCTTAGTTCCTATATTGTGTTCACTTTTTAGTTTTTTCACTAAAACGACAAATCTATTTGAAATTGAAAGCTACCAAAATCTAAATAACTAGTCAACCAAGGCTTACCGTGTGCTCATCAAACACCCCAGATGCTGGATCAAGTAGTTTGCTAAGAAAGTCTTCTTGTGTTTCCTTCATTTCTACAAAGCTGACTGCTGCTATAAGAAGAACCAAAAGAACACAAAAGCAAGCCTTTATGGCAACCATAGGTTTCTGAATTCCCATTCCAAGTGCTTGATATGGGTCTCATTTCATCAAGGCCTAAACCCCCAATAAGCACACGTCTACAATCCCTTCATCAACCCCCAAAAAAATTTCATTTTTCACCATCCACCCCCAACCCAGTTAAATTCCTCTGCAGAATACCACAATGACTGCCCTTGCAGACGTGAATTCAGCAAGACCCACCAAGAATTTCAGATGAAAAATAGGACTGCCCTTGCAGACGTGAATTCAGCAAGACCCACCAAGGATTTCAGATGAAAAATAGGATTCTAAGATCAAACACAAATATTTTTTCCCTTCACCAAAATTTCCAACTTTTATTGAATCGGATCAGTTGAATAAAAAAAAAACCACCAGAAATAGTAAAAAAAAAAAAAAAAACAGCTCCAACAAAATAAAAAGGTTTAACCTTCAACCTTCAAAATCACAAACAACCTTACAAAACAGTCCCTGCAAATGTCACAGATTCAAATGCAAAGGCAAAATAGAGCTCCTAAGAAAGATTAAAAAAAAAGGGTCTTTTCTTCTGAAAGGATCCAAGGGAAGCAGCCTAAAAAACAAGTACTAATGGCTTTGTTGACCGTGAAAGGTTGAATGGGACAACGTTTTATTTTTATTTTCAGCAGAAAAAATTATATATATATTGGTAAGAAAAAGAAACCAAAAGAGAAGACTAGTATGGAATGAAACATTGGGACGTTAGGATTAAGGAAGTTTCCTAGCGCCACAGAGACAGAACCCTACGCGTAAGAAGCATTCATTCTGGATTCCGACATCAGCTGCCCTGCTACTATCTAGCACTCATTCTTCTTATCACACTAACCTTGTTTATTTATTTATTTTTTTTTGACTGAATTATTCACCTTGTTTTTGTTTATTCATAATTTTAATTTTAATTTTAATTAAACTACTATGAATTTTATATTTTATTATATAATGCATAATCTTATTTTTTTATTTATCTTTTTTTTAAAAAAATGTATTAGCAATTAAACTCATAATGAAATATTTTAATATTATCAGTTTAAAATTTATTACACTATTTACTAATTACAAATCATTGTGATTTTTCTTTTATAGGCAGGAGACATACTTAGGCCTTATATAATATAGGGAATAGGGAATATAGGAAAAGAGGGAACCGGAGGTATTGCGGGATAGAACCCACGCCTTACTTGATATCCTAGCAAGCTCTAACCATTTGAGCTGCTATAGTGAGACATCATTGTGATTTTTTTATTAATAATAAATCATTGTGACTTTTAGTGTAGTTATTGAAAAAGTTAAACATTTTTAATTATGTGATAAATTACAATTGGTTAGCAGTATAAAAACCTTTCGCACGAGAATACGATTGTTGTACAAATCGTGGTCAATGATGTCATGTAAGTATCTAGTGAGTTGGTTACTGTTATCAGAATTATGATTAATGTTATCAAAATTTGTGTCTACAAATAACAATGTTGCTTACTCAATATACAAAAAAACAATAAATTATAGATTTAACTAGTTTGTATTGTTATCGTAAAAAAAAAAAAAAAACTAGTATGTATTGTTAGTATAATTTTTTTTTTTTTACATTGTCAACAAATTATACATCATTATAAATATTTGACTCTTATCATAATTACCTTAAACATCACACACGAGACGACCCGCCGTCCCATTGGAGAACCTAAGATATTAACTAACCTTAATCATATTATAATGTTTAGCGCGCGTTATTAATACGAAACGAAGCAGAAAATTGAGCACGGAAACAAACCAATATACGACACGTAACGCTTCAGAGTACACAGCTTTAAAATATAAAGAAATATATCACATATATCACTTGCTCCATCAGTAAGGCTACAATATTAAATTAATACATACAGAGTATATTAATACAACCCAAAAAGAAAGTACGAAAATAGGCCGAGAGATAACTCTCCCGCTAACCACGATCACTACCCAACCTCTCGAGGCTAGGGTCCGTGGCACGCCCTCCTGCGTCAGGCTCGTAAGGAATGTCGTTCAGCTCCTCGGCAACTGGTTCCTCTTCGGGGTCTTCCCATAAAATAAAGTAACACATAGAAAGTAAAGGGAGATAAGAAACACATATCATCAATATGGGAGAGGGGCATCAGTACAACATATATATACACAGGTATCGCACAAATAACAGATAGATAAATTATATAACACAGCATCATCCATCTCTTAAATCATACGCCACAATCATCTCAAAAGTCATTCTCGCATATAATCCTATAAGAGGGATACTAGTTCCTATGTATAAGCATGTCGGTCGATATATCACATCCCCAGTTGGACATCCCCGTCTGGATTACATCACATCACATCACGTCCCCCATTGGACATCCCTCCTAGGAATTTAAAGTAATGTCCCCAATCGGACATCCCTTTTGGGACAATAATGTTGTGGTATGAAATGATATGCTATGCAACAAGCGTCCATCGCATGTTGATACCGGAACCTCACGCCTACGCACTCGACCACGACCACGACGCACAACATCCACATCAACATCAACATCGACATCATCATCAACATCAACATCATCATCATCATCATCATCAACATCAATATCACGACGCCTTGCGTCTAGGAGCCACAGCTCCATGGTCGGGACCACAACGGTATCAACCCGAACAACATCAACACTCACCATACTCTCATCAACACTCAACCAACCAAACACAATAAACATCGCAAAAGAAAATCTTCCCACTACAGTTATTGTCACAATGCCAATTAACAATAAATCACACAAACAGTTCAACACAATAAATCAACAGATAATCAAATAAATAATTCAACACATCAACCTCAATCAATCATATCACCCATATTATCAACTTAGTGGTGATAGCCCAAAAGTATCTACACCCAGGGTCCAGAAACTTTATCCAGGTTTTTCTCCCCACCTTAGTGATGTTCTCGAGAGATTCCGGATGCGGCTCTGCAACTTTCAATAGGGTGCGCGATTGAGCGTTCGAGTCATGTCCGATTCTATACAACAAAACACAACTAAAAATTAAAACAGTTAAATCATTAACTCCCTAATTCCTTAGGATTAGCTACAGCCCTTATTTATTTAATTAGGCTAGGGATGTTGAAATTCTACCAACTCTTGGATCAATGATCCTGAAGCATACCTAATGCATAATCAATGATCAATTATTAAAGATTTGAATCAAAACCCCTTAAACCAAAAATTTGGGGTTTCGGCCACCAACCAAAAAATAGGTGGAAGATTGATTTAGCTTCCTAATCACTTGGATTATATGATTAAGGAATAATATGGATGAAATCAAGAACAATGAGCAAAAATCCATTTTCCCCCAAATTCTTACCCATTCGGCCTCTCCTAGATCAATAGGCTAGAAAGCTTATTTGATTTCAAGCTCTTGGATTATGATAGTAGAGGATGATACTAGCTCATAGAAATTGGGTTGGCATTAAAATGATTTTTCTAAAATTTTCTAGAGATTTTTGAAGTTTAGATCTAAAAACTTAAACTCATGAAAATCAATGGAGAAAAATGAAGATTGAGAGCTCAAGGATGAAATCTATACCTCTTAGGTGATAGAGGAGGATGAGAGGAGCAACTTTGCTTTAAAAATTTGGTTGAAAAAGCTTGAGGAAGCTTAAGAAAAATGGAGGTGAAGGTGAAGGAAGAAAAGAGAAATGGAGGAAAAAGAGAAAGGTAGAAGAGAAAGTGTGTGGGTGAGGTTTGGAGACGTTTGGCCGAAGATTGAGTGGGTGAGGATTAATATGGATGAGATATTTTTCTTAAGTGAAGATTACTTAATAGTTAAGTAAAGGTTAACAGGTAATTAGTAAAAATAACTAATGGCAATTTGGTCATTTCACATCCCGACATTTTGAAAATCTTCACGACATTGATATGAGTCCCTAGATGACTTAACACAACCTTGATAAGAAAATTATCGGCTCATGGGTCTCGAAAAACCCTAATACGGCTCTGTTACTTACGCGATTTAGTACATCGTTCCAGAAGTCGTGAAAACTTATTTATTTTGAAAATTTTCAAAATCGTCCATACATATCGTTCGCAATTTTATTTAAACCCTAATCGTTTCGTTCAAGAGTCAAAATTTGATCATCTGAGCAGTAAAATAATACTATCAGTGTAAAACGCAGATCGGGTTTCGTCTGAGTTTTTGACCAAAATTTAATCATAACCTCCTACGATAGCGTAGAGCGTAACTATGGTCTCGGAATAATTAATTTCATTTTCTAGACCCCCAATAAAATACAATTACCTAAGTACTGATTAATTAAAAGAATAAAAAAATCGGGACGTTACAACACATATCATGATTTATGATTTGTTGATGATATAAAAAATTTTACACTGACCGAGTACTAAAATTAAACTCATAATAATAAAGACATTCCAAATATTAATTAATCATCGTAGAGGACTAAATATTTTCTAGCTTAAAAAAATTAATAACTTTTCCAGATAATGTTTTTTGTAAAAGCAAATCTAACATGCTGGAACTTAGATTTTAAATATGCTTATTTAGTAAATTAATAAATCCAAGAATATATTGTAATTGAATAATAATTAAAACGATATAAATTATGTTATCTTAAAAATTATACCATACTATATATATCAGGGGGTTTGAAATAGATAGATAAAAAAATAGAAAAATATCAAAAACAAAATAGATTTTTATTGATTTTTTTTACCTTTATTATGAAAAATGAGGGAGTAGGTTCGATTTTTGAATTCGTCTTGGAAAATAAAAAAAAATCGAACCAAACTATAAATATAATGTAATATTTATTCATTCTATTAGTAGTTTGTGGTGACAGATTACACTATTATTTATTGGGTTTTATTTTTCTAATTATATTTATTAGTTTAATGCGATATAATTTTTTACTACTTTTAATTGTTTCAAACATAAAGTTTATACTTGTTAGTTTGTAATGTTTTAATTTTTAATAGGTAAAATAAGTCGATTGGTCCTATACGTTTTTTTTTACTTTTCATATCGGTCCTATAAGTTTTATTTTTTTCAAATTGATCCTACATGTTATGTTCCATTTTCACATCAGTAATTTCTGTTAATTTCGACCTTATAATGTCAGATCAAAAGCCACATGACGAACTAACGTGATAGCCACATCAGGTGAAAACTTACGGCGTTAGCTCGAAATTGACAGAAAGAACTAACATGAAAATAGAACATAACATGTAGAGTCAATTTGAAAAAATAAAACTTATAGTATCGATGTGAAAAGTAAAAAAACGTATAGGACCGATGTGAAAAGTAAAAAAATGTATGAGACCAATCAACCTATTTTACCTTTTTAATATGTTATATGTTATATATGTTGATGTTATTTAGATTTATTTTTTAGTTATTGTGTTGGTAAAAACTGAATCATGCAATCCAATCCAATCCAAATAGCTTTTAATCGGGTTGTATCGATTTTATTTCGATATAGAAATCAATTCAATCAGAACCGAACCATAACTTGTTTTTACTACATATGCTTTTTATTTTATTTTTCCCTCATTATTTTATTTTTAATGCTTGAAATGGAGGGATTGGTTTTGTTGTGTACAAATGCAGATCTGGGCTAGCCACGACTTGGGGGAAGGGTCGCGGCGGCTCGTCGACGATGGCGCCTGCGACCACAACGATGTTGTCTGACAGCAGTTCAGCCTGATGTTGGATTGGGCTTCTATGAAAAAGAAAGAAATAAAGAACTTAGGATGCAATTTTCAACTTTTCATATGTTCAACAAGTTGAACAGGTTGTCAATAAAGCATCACAGACATCGATTAACTTTTACCCTTATCCAACTATTCGTTTTTAAAGAGCATGGCATTGTCCCTTTTCTCCCTAAAGAAACACTGTCGCCTTGTTACCTTTTCTCTCCGAAGAATCACAAAAGTAGCCTTGTTAAGGGGACCAATACTAAATTCCTCCCACAATGGGGTGGAGGATCCCAATTCCAACCATTGAGTAATTGGTTAAAAAATTGAAAGATTAAAAAATAAATAAATCAATGATTGAAAAGGGGTTAAAGGATTGATCTAATAAAAAATGGGCCGACCTTAACCTTTGCATGTTTTTTTTTTACCATTAACCTTTGCATGTTAAAGGTCTTCTTTATGAAAATTCAAGCATGCTCTCAGAATTCGAGTAATTTTTCTATGTCGGTCTTCAACTTCCCCCATGAAGTCAGGGCCTTGGGCTTTAACACAATCTTTTATACAAACCTTGAGCTAACATTGTGACATGGGCCCTGTTGGGCTGTACTTTATACAAAAAGTTTATTTAAAATGTGTTTATGGCTAATGGCAAAAATTAATAGTGTATTTTTTTAGATTATTTAGTGTGTTAAAATTGTGATATATTTTATTAAAGAGTTTATTTTTTATCAACATGTAGTTGATCCGAGTGGTAAGGGACACAGACATCTTAAGCAAGTGTTTAGAAGTTTGAATCCTAGCTCTTGTATATGGAGAAAACCTGATTATAAAAAAAGAACCCACCTTGTGTACCCAACAAATTCCCCGACAGAGATTAGTCACTGCTAATAGTGGCGAATACTTCATACCTATAGCATGATTATAAATAAAAGAATCTAATTTTGATATATTGTCACCGTAAAAATTTTACATTATAAATCAAGTGCAAATCATAATATGGATAATTATTGCCACCCATAAAATATTATAGATTGTTAGGCCGAAATGATTAATTAACTCACCTTGATTGTGTTTAAAATGTGTCATGTTATTATACATTGTAAGTGTTATTGCAATTGGCTCGCAGGCCAATCAACATTTAATTAAATAACTATATAATTTGGGCCATACAAATATTTTATACTTTGATTTTAAATTAATGATCGATCACTAATTGACTGGTTTAGTGCACACAACTGTGTACACAAGAATCTCGTTGGCTGGTATTAGTTGTTTTACCTGTGTCTCTTTTTCATTTTTATCTATTCCAAACCTTCAATAGATACCAGAGTGAATGAGTAACAATGCTTAAGCTTCATTGCCAGTAATAAAAAAATTCAGAAATATGCTCACATTGACTGACAATGTGCAGCATGACAACAGACACCCATTCCTTCCAAAGCATGTAAGATTCCTTTGTGGAGAGGCATATCATGAAGAATCTGTTAGGACATTTTATTCCAAAATAATTTATTTTTAAAAGGTTTTTTATTACGGTTTATTACAATTAATTTATTTCAATATTTCATTAATGTTTGTTTGTTTATTGTCTTTTATTACTTTTAATTGCTTTTTATTACATTGTCTAATATGAGTTTTATTTTTATTACTACATTATTATTTTTGTTAAACGGTGCAATCCGTTAATGCCTTTATTTAATGCATGGCATTGAGATTTTTTGGGGAAGGTTCTTTTAAGTGATATTCAAAAGTTTATATATAGTACTC
The DNA here is from genome assembly GCA_039655645.1 of Ammopiptanthus mongolicus. Lineage (NCBI taxonomy): Eukaryota > Viridiplantae > Streptophyta > Magnoliopsida > Fabales > Fabaceae > Ammopiptanthus > Ammopiptanthus mongolicus. Next base: position 17,380,010 of record CM077346.1, on the reverse strand, counting down.
TTTTGATACAAAACTTGAGGGTTTAGATTCAAGAGAGGGAGAAGACAAAATAGCATTTCCTTTGTTTACTTAACAGTACCTTTATGGTGCTCATCTTCCAAATGTTTTCCATTTTCATTATTTTAAATGTATGAGAGTTGATATTATTCTTGTTGTTCTGAGTATCCAGAATATTATTCTGAAAGAGTCTGTTAAATCCTGAAGGATATTCGTATTATTATAATTATTGTGACGAAATAATCCTTAAGGACAGTGTGATTTCACACGTCTTAGATTATAAACAAATTTGTGTTCTTCATCCTTCTCTCTATTTATTTTATTTATTTCATTTTATATATTATTTTTCTAACAGAATCTCGAAGTTAATGGATTTGGGTCATAATTGAAAACCCAATCACAGAACAGAACTATTGGAAAGGAAAGCTTTTTCTTTAAGATTTGAAAAATGAATTATTATTCAATAGCTTTATCGCTAGCTAGGTAGGAAGACCTTAATGTAGATCCACCAAGTTCATCATCTATGTTAGATTCCATCTTAAAATCAATTGACATTAAGTGGAGTTGTCCAACAGATATATAAATCGCACCCCAGGAATTGAGTCAGGTGATGTGAGACTTCCAATACCGCCTCTCCACAGGTGTTGGAAGTCCTATATCGCCTGACTCAATTCCTGGGGTGTGGTTTATATATCTGTTAGACAACTCCGCTTAATGTCAATTGGTTTTAAGATGGAATCTAACAATCTATAGCAGTAGGCAATTTTATTTTATAATGACACAATGACACAATTTACTTCTCCTTGGAAAATTTAAATCTTTTGATGCAATGTTGCCACAACAAATGGCTTGAGAAACTTGACCATATCTTCCTTAAAACATATCGCTATGGCAATGCTTGCCCCCAATTAGTCTAGTCCAGTGATTGGCAAACACTTGCTAGAATATGATTTGTATTTAACATACAGGATGAGGTTGAAGACATTAACATACTAGACAGTGTCATAGCTAGGAATTTTTGTGGCTCACCAGGTCTGAGTCAGCAGCAACTCATCAGTCACTGTAAAAGAATTATAGGAGTTACACAAGTATTATTTATTATATACACTTGATTATGCCATAGCATTCCAGAAGGATTACCTGGTTCTGCTAGGGCTTCCATCACTTGTATAGGTACAATGTTTTGATTAGTCCCCCTTTCCATTTTAGCCACATCTTGTGCTAGACATCTAAATTGCAATGAGCAACCACATAGCATTTAGCCTTAGGTAATGTACCTGCCATAGATTCTCTTTATGTAGGAATAAGGTGTCGAAAAGGAAATATTCCTTTTAGCTTTATAGCCCTTCAAATATTCCAAAGGAATTTGTCCTCTACTATATAAAATAGCTTTTGATCTCCCACTATAAGAGAAAGACCAAAAAAACTCTACCAGACACTCCCAATTTTTCAGCCTTTTTGAGCAACAATGACTAGTTCTAAGAAGCTTGAGGTTCAAACAGATAATCAAACTCCACATAAATGGTGTACTTCATTGGGAGAAGAGGGTCTTAAAAGATTCTACGGCCAGGCTAATCCAATAGTACATAAGGTTTTTGGTGATGGGTCACTTTTCAGTCCAATGTTGTTTGGGAAGTTCTTTGATCCTTCTGATGCCTTCCCTCTATGGGAGTTTGAGTCAGATATCTTGTTGTCTCATCTAAGGTGATCCACCCAAAACACTGTGGATTGGTATCAGACAGATGAAGGTTACATATTAAAAGCAGAAATACCAGGTAAGACAATTTTCTACAATTTCACATATCAACACCCTTCTACAATTTTCTACAATTTCACATATCAACACCCTTCCACAATTTTCTACAATTTCACATATCAACACCCTTCTATTCCTAACTTGTATTATTTGAAAAAACAAGGGGAATATGTAAATAAAGTATGCAAAACATGGAACTGGTTAATAGGAATTGTGAATGAGGCCAAGTTTGCTTAGTTTGATAATAAGAAATCTGCTTAACTAGTAAGAATTTCTGTGACACCAGTGGTTTGTCAAAACAGGAACTGGGATAAATAACATTCAAGTCCATGTTGATAATGAGAAGGTTGTGGAAAGCAGTGGATTGTGGAAGCTGCAAAGAGACTCAAAGGCAAATGACTGGAGGTGTGGCCATTGGTGGGAACACGGATATGTTCGAAGGATTGAGATGCCAGAGGATGCTGATTCGAAGAATATAGAAGCACACATATATAATAGCATATTTTTAGAAATTCAAATACCAAAAGAGTCCACAGGGTTGTGATCCTCCTCAAGGAAAGGATGTGGTTTCAAGCAGTGTAAATTTAATAGAATAGCAGATAGAGCTTCTAGAGTTTGTTACAATCTTTTAGCAACTTCCATACAACTTGATACTTGACAATAGTTGACATTTTAACAAAATTATAACTCTCAACCTGATATTAATAAGCATGAGTAGGCCTTCTGATACAATATGTATAAATGTGTATGCATAAAGAAAGCAAGTAAATAAAAAGAAAAAGAATTAATGGTGTATAATATAATAAACTCACTGCATTTCTAGAATGAGGAATAACCAATGTAATTTCATGTCTAAAATCAAGATATTTTCAATAGCTCAAGCCCCAGATAATCTGCTCATCAACTTTTCTTATTGACAAGACTGATTTCCATCCTCTTCCATCACACCTAATTTCTATTGAGATTTGAAAGTTTTCACAGAAAATACATAGAGCAAGGTTGAACATGTCCTTACTGATGCATCCCAGGAAAACCAAGGATACCATTTCAGTGATAGATCTGAAAATTCACAAGAAAAGTGGGTATTGTTTTTATTTCTATTGAGCAGCTAAAACTGAAATTGGGACAACAATGTAGACAGTGTACTACTAGGAAAAATGAAATTTAATGTCAAGGCCAATCTCCAAATACCAAAAGAATAGGCAATAAAATAGTACTAATAAGGTAAATGTTGGAGACATGATAATGATGTAGGTCCCATAAATGGGCAAAAATTCTTTGATGCAATGGAAGTTATATATAAGGAATAATAACAACAGTTTCAGGCCGAAAACATGATGTAATGGACAAAGTGGGAACTTCTCATTAAAAAAACATATTTGTGATGAAAACTCAATTAAGTATAGATGTTTCACATGACATGCATATCTGAATTCAACAAATCAGTTGCAAACATATTTTATTTATTGAATGTGAGCCTCATTACAATTGTATGATTTATAATCCTAAAACTTTTATAAAAAAGATTATGCACCGCAAGACACATCTGTGTTCTCTTCTTTTAGCATATGGGCTTCAGTGAGGATGGAACATTCCTGTCCTACCCTGCAACTCATGTCTCGACAACTACATTCTTCTTATTCAATGTCTCCAAGTTGTACATCCACATGCCATTCCGTACTACCAAACAAAGGAAGCATTATTTTGTTTGCTTGTACCAATAATTTATAACCTTATAACTAGACACAGAATATTAACTGCTCAACAAATTTTACAAAAAATATTTGATGTCTGTCATGTAATTTTCTCACCTCACTGTCAAATTAAGGCTAACTAATAACTTCATGACAACAAAGTAAAAAAAATGCAATTAAGAAAATCCACATTACCATGGTAAATTCTCATCCGTTATACCTAAGCTATTACATTATATGACAATGATGACTACTCTGCGAAAGAACGGTCCAAATGTTACCAAAAGAACTTACATATTGTTGGAGCATTAGCCATGCCTATTTCAAATAATTATTATGCAGCATATATGAAGTAGAAAAGTAATTAAATGACACTTCCTTAGAGTTTGAGAAATTATGTATGTAAGGATTTTAACTAAATGGGTTTGGCACAAATGGACCTGAAGCACTGCTGATAAGGTGAGATATGACCTCACAGACTTGCATTGCACAGCACTCCATCTCCCACCCCAAAAGAGAATCAAACATTCATCTCTTTTTATAGGCAACTCCTCGTACTAATAGAAGGGCATGACAACATTCTAGCAATTCTCAAGTTTAAGGAAACAAAAACAAAACTTTAGCTTTATCATATCCGTCCCTACCTAGTACCTTCTCAATCACGAGAAAAGAAGAAAAAAATTAAAAAACTGGGTACGTACTATGTAATAAAACACTCGTAGAGGCATTGCATTAATTAAACGTAGTATACCAACTACCAAGTACTATGTTTCTTGCAAACGTTAAACTTTTCGAGGTACATGCATCCTTATCAATCACAAAATGGAAAAAAAAGAGAACGAAAGGAATGAAATATAGAGAAAGAAGTAAATTTTTCTCCCGACTAAAAATTAAGCAATATTTTGAAAAAGTGGAGATGCGGGGTATCGATCCCCGTACCTCTCGCATGCTAAGCGAGCGCTCTACCATCTGAGCTACATCCCCTTGTTATGAAGTCTTCAAACCTTCATATCACTTTTTAGTTAAATGTTTTAATAAATCGTTCTATTTTTTTTAATGGCATATGATCGCATTGATTATTCTCAATCATTCATCGAGATTAATATCCTTAGATGGATTTGAAGATATTTAAGGTGAGATGTCCCAACCCAATCAGATTTTTTCATATACAAAAGTTAGAATATCCCTTAGTCACGGATCTGAACCCAACACCACTAAACCAATCTTGATCGGAATAAACCTTTCTATTTAAAATTGATCTTTAATAATAAAGATATTACGTGATAATTAACTCTACTAAAAAATGCAGCTACTATTCATCACACCAAACTTAATATATATTTCAGCATCTGTGATCAGATAATGACCTTTATACATACTTAAGCAAGAAGCACTGCAATGTTTGACAATCTAGCAACCCCAACAAAGAAAATTGCAGAGGTTGCTTCATATTATTATCATTCTTGGGTTAAAAAAAATCGTTCAGTAAGATTTTGTACTTATTTTCACATGTTACTGGAGCAAGATAGAGTAAGTAACCTGCAGCACTTTGGGCAAAGAAAAAACCAAATAGTGTCTGATGGATCCCTTGGAACTCTTTCCGACAATGATATGCTGCCTTTAAGGGACAAGATCTGAAAATCAAGTGTGAGATTATGACAGAACGAATTTTGCACTTTATTGCACTTAACATGGAAAATGATCATGTGCACTGTTAGTGCAGTAATGCATCACGCTTAGTACTAAACTTTTTTTCGGTGTAGGGAGAAGAAGTTAAGTCAATTCGCTGAGCACAGGAAAGGTCACAGAATGCAGCTGAGTACCAAGAAGTGAATGGAAACACCAACTACTTGTATCATGTGAGGTGGCCGGTATAGGATGTGCTTTCACTGCATCGTCCTTTCTGCTTTAAGTTGGCAGAGAAAGTTGGGTAACAACTTTTCTAGGAAAATGAAAGGGAAAATTCTTAACTCTCATCTAAAGCAACAGAAAATAGTTGTTTAATTCTTAGCAGGTTGGCAAAGTTTGGATTTGGAGGAAGTTATGTTGGATCCTGGTACAGCAGAGGGAGGAATAATATACGCTCATTAATTTATTCTTTTTTTTATTGGTAAGGAACATTTAAAGTGGACAATCTTATTAGTTTCACCTAAGCTTGTTTGGTTGTTCCTTGGAGACTTTGGGAATAAATTAATTTAGGGGATCTAACTAGTTTTACTGAACATCGATCTTGTCTGAAGAGATGTTTCTTCACCCACCCGTAATCATGATTTTTTTACTGTAAACTTTTGGCCGTACATAGTATAAAATTTAAGTTAGGTGCTGATTACGTGTATATGTAGTAATACTCAGTTACATGCATTTTTACAATAAAATTATAATAACTATAAAGTTAGGGATATAGATGGCAACAAGATGGGATATCACGTAGGGGGGAGTTTTCCTCCTTCGTCCTTATTTCTCATCTTCAAGCGGGAATTCCAAAAATATATTAAAAATTAGGCTAAAATATCATTATGGTCCCTTAATTTATTTTTTAATTTTAATTTGGTCCCTTAACTTTTAAAAATTTCAATTTGATTCCTTAACTTATCTCTGTTAACACAAGTTAGTTCTTTCCGTCAAAATGAATTTCAAATTGGTCCTTTAAATTGTTAACACGTTTTAAATTGATCATTTAACTTTTAAATGAGTTTCAAATTGGTCCCTTAACTTTTAAATGAATTTCAAATTGATCCTTTAAATTATTAATATGTATGACACTTTCATCACTTTTGCTTATATCATTGACTGAGGGGACTAACTTGGGTTCACAAAGATAAGTTAAGGGATCAAATTAAAACTTTTAAAAGTTAAGGGACCAAATTAAAATTAAAAAAAAAAAATGAAGGAACCAAAATAATATTTTAGCATATAGGAGTATATATATATAATATTAAATTATTAATGGGGACAGGAGGGCGGCGCAGTGGAGAGTATGGTCCCTTCCGTGAATCACCTCTAGGGATAATTTAATTCCCCACCATGGCCTCGAAATGGGGCAGTCCATATGGAAGTAGAAATAGTTATCACTAGTCAAGAATATGTTGCAACTTCCCGTCAACAGCTTTTGATTTTCAACAATTTATACAGCTTCTCTTCACTCTATATCATTGCCACCCATATTAAATATTAAATGATATCCAAATAAACATGAAAAGAAGTTAAGGGTGTAATTTAGTTTAGCAAATTATAACTTAATCGAGTTTTGTATAGGTTGATGCTCACATTTAAGGAAACACCTCAGCCTTTAATAATTATTTCATACAAGTAGAACTGTAAAGGCATCCCTGTCTTAAGCTTTAAGGCAACTTTGATGCCACCAAACATTCATTTTTATACATCGTCCCATGTCCACTGCATAACAGTTTTTAATTTGTTGTAGTCTTTGTCAGTAGCTATATAGCTTTGTCCAATCTAACCCATATCATTTTGGTCGTTACCAGTTTTTTTGGATGAGATTTTATAGTTTGATATATTATTATTTTTAGTAATAGTTGTAGCAGCAATAGTAGGACGGAACGTATTACGGTTGAATTCGTGCACTCATAATTCATGTCTTGCAGTTTAATTAACTAAGTTGACTCAAGGGAAACAAAATTTGTTTTTATAAAATGATTAAATGTGTGTTTGCATTAGATGTGAAAAATTGATTATTTCAATAATAGTTTATATGTCTAATTGATTATTCTTATAATCCATAATAATCCATTATAATATAATAATTTTTATTTTTGAATGTCTTAGTTGATAAGTGATTTTAAAATCATATATTTCATTTGAATTAGGTTAAAAATCACTTTTATATAATAAATTAAAAAAAATATGAAATTATTTTTATAATTTATAATATTTGTTTTATAGTTTGTTTTGGAGGGTTGAATGAGAAGAATTTTATCAATTTCAAAATAATGTAACAATTTTTTTTTTGATACCATCTACAATTTTTTAAATAAATTCAAACTCCTATCTTAATTAAAAATAATTTTCATCATGAAAAATAACTATTTGGATAAGATATTTTTTTCGGCAAAACTATTTGACTATGATTAAGGATATGTTTGGTTTAACATTACAAATATATGTTTGAATCCAAACATACGTTTATTTCAAAAAAACTTTATAAATATTTTACCTCAACTTACCTTTGAAATTTACAGCCGGCAAAATTAACATGCACTAAATCCTTCTCAAACACCTTCCCCACTTGTAAGATTCTCACTACACGTGACCTCCGCAGCTTATTTTAAAAGTAGAAAATATGAAGGGCAAGCAGTAAAATCTAAACCAAATCCTAACTTGTTAACAGTACCAAACAAAGTACAAACAAAACACCAACAACAGATCTGGTTGCATCTATATTAATAAGAAAACACGTAATAATAGATAAAGGGTTCATCTTTTTCTATGATTTTCACTTTTATTTTTTTGTTTTCACTATTCACTTCTTTCTCTCTCTTCCTTCTTTGTGTTCGTGGATCATCATCATCCATCAATCTTCCTGCTTGCTAAAGCAACGGTTTTGATATATTATTAACTTTCAATACAATTTATGGCCCCACACTGATCACAAGTGTCACATACGCACACTCTCTTCCTCTTCAGCTGAGTGCTTGTGCTTCAAAATGGTCTCCAAAAATCAGAACCGGCCCCCATTATCACTCACATCCACACCTCTAACCCCTTCAAAGGTACCCTCTTTTCTCATTTCTGAATATTTTATTCTTATCTTCACCTCAGTTTCAATCATGTGTAGTTCTTATTCTTCAGTTTCATTGCTGTATCATACTTAAAAATTTGATCTTTTGTTGTTGAGGTTTCAGAACTGTGCGGGTGATATAGACAAAGGGCAACAAGTTGGAGCTGAAAATATGGTGGGGACTCCATTAATTAATGGAAGGGCAAGGCAAGCTTTTACAGTTGTTAATGGTGGACACGATGTTAGCCCTAGTAGTGCTCCACCAAGCAATGCTGGATCGGATTATGGTATAATAGAGTTCACAAGAGAGGATGTAGAAGCATTGTTAAATGAGAAAGCCAAAAGAAAAGACAGATTTAATTATAAGGTCAGTTAAAGTTTTTAAGGTCGTTGAGCTGATTATATAAATATATCAAGGTTTTAAATTGCGGTTGCGATAGCGTTTTCCGTTATTGCGGACAATTGTGAGAAAATGCGGTTTCGGATACTGCCAAAACAAAACTTCGCTATCCTAATTGCTGTTTCGGATCCAGATTTAAAACCTTGATATATTTTGGATTTGAGATCAAAAGGGATATAAAGTTCAATGTGAAAGATTTATGGCTTAGTGTGTTATTTGATTTACATGATACATAGTATTACTAGAATTACTGCTTGATTATTCATATATAACATTAACCTCTATATTTTCAGGAAAGATGTGAAAATATGGTGGATTATATAAGAAGGCTTAAGGTTTGCATTAGATGGTTCCAAGACCTTGAGATGAACTACTCACTAGAGCAGGACAGGTTAAAGAACTCATTGGAATTAACCCAGCAGAAATGCATAGAAATTGGTAAGATTAGTTTTATTTTTATCCCCTTTGATTTGTGAAAAGCCCTTGCCAAGTTAGTTAACGAATGTGCTTAGCTCTATTTAATTACAGAGTTGCTGCTTAAAATCAAGGAAGAAGAACTAAATTCAATTATAACGGAAATGAGAAGGAATTGCACTTCTTTACAAGAGAAATTGATTAAGGAAGAGTCAGAAAGGGCGGTAAGAGATTTTCAACTTCAAGTAATTAAATTTCAAACGTGTAAAAATTTTGAGCATAGGAAATGTTATTCATAAATTCCATTCCTTCTATTATCTTTGTAAATACAAGGCTGCAGTGGAATCTCTTGTTAACGAGAGGGAGGCGAGGCTTAACATTGAGAGGTCACAGACTACTCTATCGGAGGACCTTGGTAGAGCTCAACGAGAGATCCAAAGTGCAAATCAGAAGGTAAATTGACAGTACAATTCCAATTCAACAAGTTTCTTTCCAACGTTGATATTTTTTATTTTATTTCAGGAATCATACTAATAAATAAATGTCCTCATCTATGGATTTCTTCAGATATCGTCACTCAATGACATGTATAAACGGTTACAGGATTACATAACGAGCTTACAACAGTACAATGGAAAACTACATACAGAGCTTTCATCAGTTGAAGATGAACTTAAACGCGTAGAGAAAGAGAAGGCTACTGTGGTGGAGAACATCACCATGTTAAGGGGTCAACTGACTTTGTCCACTGTGAGTTTGCTTTCACGTGTACACACTTAAAATTTGGAACTCAAGTTGACTATGTAAAAGAGACATACTTGCAGTTTAGTAGTTTTAGAATATATGGAAAACATCTCCTGATATCGTTATTGTAAGTTAGAATATCCTATTATCTCTTAGGATTTATTTCCTATTTATAATCTCTGATTTGTTTCCTTATTTAATTTAATTAGAACTAGGAGTCTACTATTAGTATAAATAAGATCGTTGGGTTTGTCTTTTGTATCACATTATCGCACATTATCATCACATCACATCAAATCAATATGAATATCATATTATTTTGATTCTTTATTCTCTCTTTTCCTCCTTCCTTACCTAAAACCATAGTTATTGAACTTCATTTCTTTTTCTGTTTGTCCTATTTTTAGTTTCTTACTTAACATGCAACTGGTATATTACCCAGTTTCCTTGGTTCTTTTCATAGTCTTCTCAAGAAGAGGCCATAAAACAGAAGGATGCTCTGTCTAGTGAAGTTGCTTCTCTTAGAGGAGAATTGCAACAAGTAAGAGATGAACGAGACCGCCAATTATCTCAAGTGCAAACTGTAACTTCTGAATTAGTGAAATTTAAAGAATCTATGGAAAACTCCTGCACTGAAATGGACAGCTTGACGTTAAAAGCAAATGAACTGGAGGTTGGTTTTTATAACCCCATTTCTTTTTATTAAATATGGCATCCTCTTGTTATTATGGAGTCATGAGATGACAAGTTTTCTACACAGGCAAAATGCTCTTTGAAAGATAATCAGATAAGGGAATTGCAAGTGCAGCTAGCAATTGCAGAGAAGAAACTGCAGGTAATAAAGACAAATTTTAAAATAAGAAAGTCTATACTGTTAGATATAAAACCATTTATGAACCTCTACCTAACAGCTTAAATTTTTGGGAGACTTGGTCCTTGACATGGTATTATAGCCTCTTAGATCGAATGGTCAAGAGTTCAATCATTGTCGTCCCCATTCTTTTAATAAATAAAAAGATGAATTTCAGAACGAGGTAGTGCGAGTCTGGACGTTATCCATGCTTCAGCCCAAAGGGCTCTTGCATGAGGGATGTGTTAGATATAAAATCATTCATGAACCTCCTCCTAACAACTTAAGCTTTTGAGGGAGTTGGTCCATCATATATACATTATAATGATTATCTATCTTATTCATTGCTTTTGTTCCTTGTTAGGTGTCTGATATATCTGCATTTGAGACAAGGACAGAATTTGAAGGGCAACAGAAATTTGTAGATGAGTTACAAAGACGCTTGGCAGATGCAGAATATAAACTTATAGAAGGGGAGAGGCTGCGGAAAAAATTACATAATACCATTTTGGTAATTCACCAAACCAAAAAATGTGTTGACAATAAACAAAATTCACACCTGAGTAATCTCCATTTCAACAGGAACTAAAAGGGAACATCCGCGTATTCTGTCGAGTGAGGCCTTTGTTGCTTGATGAGAGTTGTAGCACAGAAGGCAAGATTTTCACTTATCCAACATTGATGGAAGCTTCTGGACGAGGCATTGACCTAGCCCAAAGTGGTATATCTCTTGCGATGATTCGTTGAAGTTAATCTTTTTTCTTATGTTGTATGCTTGATTTAGTTTATCATCTAATTATGTTGTCAACTTATGTTGCTCTTGTTTTGTCTTAGGCCAAAAACATTCTTTTACATTTGATAAAGTTTTTACACCAGAGGCATCACAAGAAGAAGTTTTTGTTGAAATTTCACAGCTTGTACAAAGCGCTCTTGATGGTTATAAGGTAATTTCAAAGTTTTTCTGTTTTCTCTTTCGATGTATGATTCATTTCAAATTATATTGTATACATATCTGCAAACTGCTGCACAATTGCTAGTCAATTTCGGAAAAACAGATGTATAAAAATCTTCATTTTTATATGCAGTATTGTGTTTTATAGCATCTTTGACCTTCTTTTGTCTTGGCATTCTTTTAGGTTTTACCCTTTCTTGCTGTAATGCTCATGTCAATCTATTAGATTTGGTGTGGGGTATTGCATTTTCTAGTATGTATGTTTATAAATCAATATGTATTCATATATGTTTTGCATCATGGTTCCTTTAAAATTTGATGATGTTTTCTTTTTCAGGTTTGCATCTTTGCCTATGGTCAGACTGGCTCAGGGAAAACCTATACAATGATGGGCAGGCCTGGACATCCAGAGGAAAAGGGCTTGATACCTCGTTCATTAGAACAAATATTTCAGACAAAGCAGTCTCAACAACCTCAAGGATGGAAATATGAAATGCAGGTAACAGTATTTTCTTCTTAATTTCACCCTTCATTGCTTCTGTTAAGAAGGTTTTCTGATAGAAACTGATTATGCTATACAAGAAAATACAATGAATAGTACAGTAATTCCCCAAGTAAGGGAGAGACTTGGGGCTCTCCCTCTAACCTCCCTTCCCAATTCCCAAAAAATACACAATGAATCCCCTTTTCCTTCTCTACTTCTATTTATAGATTCCTAACCCCTAACCAACTCTAACTGATTTACTAACAAGTCCTAACAGAGGCCCATTAGGGCCTGTACCTAACAATACTCCCCCCTAAACTTTCAGGTGTCGATGTTGGAAATATACAATGAAACCATTCGTGATCTGTTGTCTACAAACAGATCATCAACAGAAGCGACTCGCCTGGAAAATGGTACTCCTGGAAAACAATACACAATCAAACATGATGCAAGTGGAAATACACACGTTTCTGATCTTACAGTAGTGGATGTTCAGAGTGCTAAAGAGGTCGCATTTCTTTTAAATCAAGCTGCAAATAGCAGGTAACTAGTTTCTAGTGTTAATTCTATTTGGATATTTCTTGTAACTGTTAGTATATTATTATTTATTACATAAGTACTTGCCATTTTATGACTACATTATATAGTTACTCTTCTTGATGTATATAGGAAATATCTTTTTATTGCTTTGAATAAGATAACTAGGAAATTGGTTTGGTAAAACATAATTTGACACAATTCCAGTGCAACAAAATATTGATTTCTTTTCTCTTATAAGTCAAAATACTTAGCTGTTTTATGTCAAATTTGACTGAGCTGGTTTTTCTGGTTCTCTCCTTTTAGATCAGTGGGAAAAACCCAGATGAATGAACAGTCATCAAGAAGTCATTTTGTATTCACTCTTCGAATATACGGTGTAAATGAGGTATACTTGTTTCTCTTATGATAATAATGAAATCCATGTTTATATTCTATTCGCAATTTCTATCTGAATCATCCATACAAACATTCTTGAATCATAATGCAACGTATTTTATTTTTTCTGCTAGAGCACTGACCAACAAGTACAAGGTATTCTGAATCTTATCGATCTTGCTGGTAGTGAGCGTCTTTCAAAGAGTGGGTCAACTGGGGACCGGTTGAAAGAAACTCAAGTATGTAAAGCCATGATATTTTCTTTTTCCACTTGTGCTGATTTGATTTCAAATAATTTAAATTTTCATTGATTTGTTATCAGGCAATCAACAAAAGTTTGTCATCATTAAGTGATGTTATATTTGCCTTGGCCAAGAAGGAGGATCATGTGCCATTCAGGAACTCAAAGCTAACATATCTACTTCAGGTTATCCTTATTCTTTTGCATGACATTTTTTGACTTATCTTTACACTAAAATATTGATGATTGTTTGTTATTGGCTTTGAATGATTTGAGGTGATCTAATGTCTTCTATACAATATGATTGAACAGCCTTGTCTGGGTGGTGACTCCAAGACATTAATGTTTGTAAACATCTCACCTGATCCTTCTTCAGTTGGTGAGTCACTATGCTCACTCAGGTTTGCATTCAGAGTAAACGCTTGTGAGATTGGAACACCTCGTCGTCAGACCAATGGACGTTCGACAGACTCTCGCTTGAGCTATTTCTAGTCTCCAGAATGATGTATATTTTTCTTTAACCATTTGTGGCAATCAAGTGCCAGTGTGAGTACTACAATGAAATGAAAATGAGTTTGATTCTAACATCGGCATACAGAATGTATAGTGAAAAAAGTTACTAAGTATGCATTTAGTTGAAGACTCATTCTAATGCTTCAATTTGTAATTCTGCCTATAATGTCATCTATTTATAACATTTCTCTTATGTAAATGGAAAAAGAAAAACAGAATCAGTAACACAACTTGATTAAAATCATATCAAATTGTTTTATACATTAATGGCAACCAGTCCATGACCTCTTGGAGCGTAGAGGCAGAATTTTCTTCCTTGCAGCTTCTTCAAGCTGTAAATTAAATATATGCGAAACTCTATTTTATACATTAGTGTTTGTGGTGACAGTGCGGTGTCAATGGTGGTTATTGTGGCTAGAGTTTGGTGGCGGTATGGGTTGCATATTATCGTTAGAAAACAATACCATAAGCATCTAAAGTATATCTAAAGTACATTACCTAAATTTTGTCCTTTTAAATATGTTAAAATACTCAAGTAGCAATAACTATTAATTAATGGATATTAAAATATATAAAAATTAAAAAGAAAATGTTTAATGTAGGTGACGTAAGAAGAAAAAAAAGTTGTAAAGAATCACTCCTGTTCATGAAAGAATACTCTAATAATATATGGAGGTTGATAATAAGACTCGATAAAGACAGGAGCATGTTACCCAAAACTTCCGTGTGTCTCTCTCTAATGACGTGCAAATTCAGTACACTGCATGCAAAAGCTGACTGGTTTAAGCATCCTCGCAAGATTCAACAGGGTAGGGATAAGCTTGATTCACAACTAATCATCATATGCAGACCCAGATGCAAACAAGGATGGCCTACACAACACAGCAAGACTTTTGTATAAAATGGGCTACTTGGCACTTATCTCTCATTGGTAATAAAGAGATTCGGCTGTGAAAATAACATGATAAGCTCTATCCAAAATTGCAAGTTCCCCATAGGAAAGAGAAACCTCAGGGTTCAAGATTTTGATAGCAGAGTTTGTAGCCTACCAAATTGTTATATTGTTTTTTGGCTAATATAGGGTTGGTTCCTCAAGATTTTAACCACACAAAAAACCCAAACAGTAATCTCTTTTTTTTGGGTAACCATGACATAGGTACGAAGTATCCACCATCGTTAACGGTGACTAATCTTTGTCGAGGAACCTGTTGGACACACAAGATGAGTTGTCTCCTCTCAACCAGGTTTTCTCCATACACACCCAAAATGTAATCTAAATGATAAGAAATCACATCATATATTAATAATTTAGTTTTATTAATAATAAGGTATGTATTTTCTTTTGTCACTATTCACTAATAAATAATAGGGTCATGTTAACGAGTGTCCTAAGAATAAGGAAACCAAAAAAACAATTTTGCATTGGAAAACTAAGAGCCTGTTTGGTAAAATTAGTTGTTAGCGGATAAGTTAGCTGATAGTGGATAGCTTATAGTGGATAGTGGATAGCGAATAAGGTAACTTATTTTGTATGGAAGTGTTTGGTAAAACTAGCGGTTGAACTAACTGAAAAATATAAAATGACATAAAAGAACATCTTCGTTAATGAATTTATATAAAAGAGAGAGAAGAAGATAAAAGTAGAATTAAATTAAGATAATAAGGATAAAAGTGAAGAAAAAAAATGAAACGCTAAAAGCTATAAGCTCAAACGCTACTGTAACGTCTGGAAAAAACGTTATAAGCTCATGATAGAGACGCTTGTCAAACGGGACTACTTTCTCCCGCTATAAGCTTATAAAAGAGACGTGTCAAACAGGCTCTAAGTATATCACCTCTTCAAATATTAAATACATCAATTTTCATAAAAAAAAAAAAAAAAATTTTGCTTCCTTAATGGATACTCGTTAGTATTCTCCAAAATAATAATGGCAATTGTCTGTGGCCCACCACAAAGAGGAATGGTCGATTCTCCACAAGACTAACACGAAAACAGAAGTGGCCGATATTTGTTGTGTTTTTTTGCATGATAACATAACACGAGGCAATGAGCAAAGCTGACAACTAGCTAAATGTGTTTTTCTTTTCTGGGTACATATACGTGTGATTAAATTTAGCAAATTTGTTATTTTTGTTGCTATTATTAATAGATAATAAAATCGCTTGTCTTACTATAATATTTATTTCGATGCGTGCATCGCATGAGCATGACGGAAGAATTGGCTAAAAGAAAGGACCTATTGTTATAATCTGTATTATATATATATATATCAATTCAACTAATGTCTTAAACAAAAGAAAAATCAGCATTTCATATACAGCCTAGCTTTTATAAAATACATGTTATCCCCAAGCATAATATATAAAGCACCCCTTTGAAGCAGAAGCAGAAGCAGGAAGAAATGAAGGGCCAACAGCAGCTCAAAAAATCTAAGGTTGTGAAAATAGACTCACGGGAATCATGGGAACACTACATCACTGATGCTACCAATCAAGGCTGCCTTGTGAGTCTCATCTGTTTAAAGGGGGATTCATTTAATATAAATCAGTTTGCATTTATAGTTGTTACAACTGGTTAGTTAAGGAATCTGATTCAAATTTTGCTTATAAAAATGGCAGGTTATGGTTCATTTCTCTGCTTATTGGTGCATGCCTTCTATAGCTATGAATCCTTTCTTTGAAGAGCTGGCCTCCACCTATCAAGATGTTCTGTTTCTGAAGGTGGATGTGGATGAGGTTAAGGTAATTAATTTTCCACACAAATTCACATTTCTTGTGTAAAATATATGGCAGTGGGGTCTTCCCTCTTGGTTTGAGCTTTCATGTATTTGAAAACTATATTGGGGGTATACCAATCTACCCAATTTTCAATTAATCTGTTCCTATGCAGTGCCTCAAATTTGCAAAACATTCAATGCATCCAAAGTGAATCATGTAAAGGGTTGTCCACAAAAATATTTCCAAGTTGTTTATTATTATCGGATTCCAAAACCCACTTTGAGATCACATGGGCTGAGTCCATATCAACAAGCATATATAACTAAAGCTTATCTCTAGTGTAAGCTAAATAAAAAAAAATCCGTGTAGGTACTTAAGCCTTTTAAGTTTTTAACTTATAATAATGACATTATTGATCATAATATATTTAAGTGTAAACTTTGTAGATATGATCAATATGATATCTATAAAAATATCTTTTGTGATCCGTTTTGGGAGGTTTCAAGGGACAAAGTCTGTGTGTAATTGGTGAGTGTCACATGTATTTATAATTCCTTTAACCCCTTTTCTTCTACTGCTATATGAGCATTATGTGTCTCTATCTAGGAAGTTGCATCCAAGTTGGAAATCAAAGCCATGCCTACCTTTCTGTTGATGAGTGGAGGAGCTCCGGTGGATAAAACTGTGGGTGCAAATCCCGATGAGATAAGGAAAAGGATCGATCATTTTATTCACCAAACTCGTCCCTCCAATTCAATCTGAAGCATGAACGCATTCAAAAGTGTCTACCAGCTGTAAATAAGATCTATAAGTGTTATTTTGTTTAAAAAAATAGGATTCATTTCATGTATTTTATAAATTCCAAGTAATAGTACTTGTTGATTGGTTATTGTCTGTAATATGTTTGGTGTGGTCATGTAATAGCGTGGATATGAAATGGTAACTTGCTATATTGCATAAACTCGTATTATTTGTATAATAAAATTGAATATCAGATTCAGATTTCCCTAGTCTTATATATATATATATATATATATATATATATATATATATATATATATATATATATATTCTTTTTTTACTCATTTCAACATTAGAAAAAGTGACTATATACAATGTCAAATGTGTCAAACGATATCTATGTCATGATGTTCAAAAAAACGTTACCATATTGTAAAAAGGGTATTTTAGTGTATTGAATTTCTTGATAATACCATTTTTCTCTTTTAATATTTTTTTGTGGCCTTATCATTCTGTGCATACCAGTACCACGCGGTTACCATTTACCAAGTCATGCGTCAAGTTTGGTGGTGCATAGGTTGGACATGATTGACTAGGGGTGGGCATGGGTACGGGTCAACCCGCGAATCCGATGTACCCAATCCAACCCAACCCACAAATACTGGGTTGGTTCGGGTCATTGGGTTGGGTTGGTTTCTAAATAAGGAGACCCATAGCTTATGGGTTGGGTGCTGGGTCCAAAGATTGTAAACCCACTCAACCCAACCCAACCCATATATTGAGAGGAATATTATAAGCCCAGCTATTGGAGCGTGGAGTGACTCTTCTATCTTGAATTTGATGACTCTTCTTTAATACTCAGCCGCCTAAATTGGAGTGACCATTTTTTGGTTACATGAGCAGAAATAGTTTGAAGACATGCAGAAATAGCTTGAAGACATAATCAGTGAAATTATTTAGGAATTGTTTGAAGACATTATTATTTTTTTATTTCACTTGTTTGTTTAATTTTGATGGATATTGTGTTCCAAATTGAAGTTGTATGCTTCATTTTATATTTGGAAGTTCAAATTAATGCATTGGTAGTATTTTTCTTCCCTATTTTTCCTCCATTATTTAGTTTTGATAAAAACAAATTAATTTACTATCAAACCCGGTCACCCGACCCAACCCAACCCATATGAAGTTGGGTTGGGTTGGGTTGGGTTACATAAAATTTTTCAAAGAAACCGATCCAACCCAACCCATATTTATTTGATTGGGTTGGGTCTTTAAATGCACCAAAACCCACCCAACCCGACCCATGCCCACCCCTATGATTGACTATATTCAAAGATTCAGCTCAAAAATGAATTTACTGCAGTGGATTCTCTGCCAAATTGAAAAATGGACAATTTGTTGGAATATTTTGTATTTAATTATATTCCAATGTCATAATGTGGGCAGATATTGTTTATTAATTATATTAGCTATTTATCAATTAGGAGCCTTAATTGATATGTGATCAAATTAAGTGATAAGGCTAATTAAATTTCTGATTTGATAATAAATTAGTTAATTGATATGGACTAAATATGAGTGGATGTCATTGATGGCCCATTTCGGAATAATGGGAACCCTAATTGGCCATCACCCTATATATAGGCTATGGTCCCCAATATACCGGACAATATCGCATACCGCCTCTTCTCCCCATCTGAAGAGCGACTAAGGCATAAGGAGTCCCGGTTGAGGAAGAACCACAAGCCAACGGGTGTTCATTACCTGTCTCTCTTTTCTCTTCCCCCTCTCTGCGTTTCAGGATTACTATCCTCCGTTCGTGAAGGTTGGTGATCAAGTTCATCCTCTGAAGAACGCTTGAGGTTAGAAACATATAATGCATTCAGGTATTCCTATATCTTTGATAAATCAGCATGTTGTAGATCCTAAAGGTATCAAGTTTTAAGTTGTTTCTTGATAATAAAGATGCATGCTATATATGGTTATTATGTTTTCGCAATAAAGACTTATGATAGCATGCCTTGTATATGATTATTGAGTTTAAATCTAACAAGTGGTATCAGAGCGGGTCTTCATGTTTGATTTATTGGGGTTATTTGTATGAATCCTAATTTTGAAAATTAGGAATTTTGAAAGGAAATATTTTTTTTTAATTGGCACGTGGTATTAAATATATATACCTCCAGTACGTGATCCAAATTTTTTTCTTCTTTCGAAATCGAAATCCAGGATTCTGTATTAATAAATTATAATCAATTTTCGATCTTTGGTGAAAGTTTGGAAAGTGAATCTGGAAAGTTTGATTCATAAGGTTTCTTTCATTCATGATTTTTTGGGTTAAAAATAATATATCTATTTTGGTTTTTCAATCTTTGAATATATGAATTGATGATGATGTTTTTTTTTTTACGTGATTAATGTTTCTTGATTGAAATTTTTTTTGTTTCACGTAATCATAATCGTTGGGATTGAATCCTTTTTTGAATATATATATATATATATATATATATATATATATATATATATATATATATATATATAAGTTTTTTTCTTTTGAATGCTGTCATCAAAAGTTTCGAAAACTTTCTTCTATCGCATCAATTCGTGATTCATTGAAAGATTCAGTAAAGAAGAATTACGTGATGGTTTTTCCTATCAATATTATATATATTTGATATATATATTTGGATGATTGGGTCATTGTTTTATTGATATATATATTTTCACACACTTATGAGCGAGACCTATACCCGGGCCTGAGTGCAACTTGATATAGGGAGAAGGTTGAGTAGTGGTAGCCTTCTGGATGTACATCCTGTTTGGTTATCACGAAGGCCTAACTTAGAGTGATTCCTTTCGAGGGTATTGTCACTTCTAATAGTTTACCTATGGTTGTGGACAATATTTCGAAATGGGTCCAGACTCTAAGGATCAAAGTTAGAACTATAGAGCCACCTATTGGGAAAGTTCACATATTAAAATAATCTTTTTTTTTAAAGGTTAATTTCACACTAAGCATTCGGATTTTCATGTTTTTTAGTGTGAAAATGGCAAATTTGAGACCCCCCATTTTATTAAAATTGTCTGGTAATTTTTGGTTGAATTGGTTGAAACAACACGTTGCCAAAGTAACCTCTGTTGCGTAAATTTGATTCAATTGGATTTACAAAAGATGTAGTATGAAATTATTCATGCGAGTTGTTGTCGGCCCGAAGGAAGGCACAACTTGGCCGGATAATTACATACATGTGATGGTAAATGTGTGGTGATTATAAAGTATTTTCCATGTGGATAATGGGATGCCCGAAGGTGACCATTATTTGACAGGACTTATCACCAATATTTGATCATTGCGTTGAGAGTACCACTAGCAGTTAATTCTTACAATCCGAAGATTAGGAATTGATGGTGCGCTTGGTATCTTGTTTGGGTTTTCAGTTTGCCAATTTGGATTTCGAGTAAGTCAATTAAAGTGTGAAGTCGCCAAGGTGGCATCTCTTATGGAAATCACTCAAAATAAATGTTAAAGGTTATGTGGGTGTACATCCATGCGGATATTAATCGGCCCAAAGGAAGGTTAATATTTGGCAGGGTTACATTCACACCTGTAATGGTAAACACATAGTGATTATAAAGTTTTTTTTATGTGAATAACAGATTATCCAAAGATAGTTGTTGTTTGACAGAAAATATCACCGGTGTTTGATCATTACAATAAAATACCATTAGCAATTAATGTTATTGTCCAAAGACTTAATATTAATGGTGCACGGGGTATTTTGGTGAGTATCTTTATGGTACTTATGTTCTCTTTAAGCTAATATTGCTTGTGTATCTGCTGATTTAACTCAATTTCGATTCTCAAAAGTTCTGACTAATTTTTGGCATTGAAAGGAGAACATTGAGATTGTTCTTGGATCTTGATTTTGCATAAGGATGGAGAAAATCACATTCTCTCACACAATCCAGTTTCTCTGAAGAGAGGATCAAGTATAGGAAGTGAGATCGCTCCAGTTGCATGGGTCTTATTATCATAAAGGACGATAATCTAGAGATATTTAGGGGTATTATTTTGGATGGCATAATTAATGCCAGAGATTTCCTTGCTGAAATTAAAAGTGCTTTCTGAAAGCAATAAAGATGAAAATAAGCACTCATTGGAGAGCTAGAATTTCATTAAGTATAAAGACAAAGGAAATGTAAGGAGCACATTATGGAAATGTCCAATCTTGCTCATAAACTTAAGGCGCTAAAATGTGGGTTGTTTAACGACTTGCCCATGCATTTAGCATTTGGTATTCCTTCATGCACAATTCGGTCAGTTTAAGTCAGCTTATAGCTGTTATAAAGAGAAATGATATCTGAATGGATTCATTTCATAAGGTGTGCAAGAAAGGAAACAATGAAGCAAGAGACGACAAATAATGCTCATTTGACAAATACCTCTAAGGATAAGGGCTAACAAAAGAAAACTAAGGATAAAGCTGCTAAAGGCCCGTCTCAAAAGAAATATTTAGGGTCACAATTATTTCTTTTATAAGGACATCGGGTATCTAAAGAAGAAATGTCCCAAATATCTTGTTTGGCATGCCTATAAAGGATTGTCTGAACTGATGAATTGGCCAAGTGATGCTGAAAGATGCATTTATACTAGAGTTGACCAAGTCAGTAAAGGAAAAGGCTATTGACATTTCAGATTGTTGTTACTGGCTAATATTTGAAATTAAAAGACATTTTAGTTTAGTCATCATTTAGATGAAATTTGGTTTTGGTTTCTTATTGAACAAATCAGGATAATTTTGTTCATTTAGAAACAATGGATTCAATTTGTCTTTGAAATTCAAATATTGTAGGAACCAATCAAGCTATGGGCTGGAAATACTATAATTGCTTGGTATTGAAACCTCTTGTTGTAAAAGATTGAGCGAGGAATCATATGACACTAAGTGTAAAGTTGATAGTGAAATCAAGGAGTGTTATGATACAAACATTCAGAGCAAATCTCTATAAATAGAGTTGAGTAACTTGGATGAGGGAATCCTAGATTCCATCGGCCTCATACATTTTATTGTTTGTATGCATTAAAGTTAAATAGATCAAAACATGACTATCAAGAATATAGTTAAGTCCCAGTAATGATTCTTAAAGGTACGGTGAGGAGTATGATTAGTCATTCTACCTTACCATAGTCACTATGGGAGTAACACTAAAGATTGCAGCTTAAATGCTTGACAGAGTACCAACTAAAGTGACCGATCAATCACTTTTAAGTATAGGAGATTGGAGCTCCCCAAATATTGAGCGGCAACCTTATTGATACTCTGAAAGGTCAAAGGGGTAAATGAATTTGATAATCCCAAATTAAAGAAACCTTGAGACAGGAACTGACTAGTTCTTTGAGGATATTGAGTTTGGGGGGAGATAAGATTAGAGACAATATCTTTGAGGAAGAATTGGTTCTAATCCCTGAACCAATTCATACAGTTGCTATTAGTGTAGCAAATTTGGATACTTGTGAGGATATTGTTGTTATTCTTCCCATTCAAGATAAGGAAATTATTCCTGAAGGTCAAACTCAACACCCTCAAGAACTAGAGCATCAAGAGCCGATGCCTTTTGCCATGATCCACTAAAGAAATAGTGAATACTATTTTGGATAATTATATAGTATTTGTCTAGGAACATAAGGTAAGTTGTATTATGGAAGATGATTCAATCAACTCCCATCAAACCAAATGACGTTTCTATTCGGAAAAGTGGTTTGAATGTATGAGTACAAGCTTTAGCTAGACATTAAGGTTTGAAACTTATCCTGATACCTGAAGGTTTCAAAGGGTAATATGGAGAGGTATAAGGTTTGTCTAGTGGCAAAAGGCTATACTCAAAAGAAAGGATTGCTTGTAAAGAGACATTCTCTTCAGTACCATTGAATGACTCTTTCAAGGACAATCATGGCTCACGTTGGTTATTATAATTTGGAGCTTCACAAGATGGATGTCAAGACGGTGTTTCTCAATGGCAACATTGATGAAACAAATGCATATAATGCAAACCAGGAAACTTTGTGTCAAAAGACATAGAGAAGATGTTTTGAAAATTGACGGAATCTATCTATGGGCTAAAAAAGACGTCTCGTTAGTCATACCACAAGTCTCATCAAGTGATTGTCTCATTTGGTTTCGAGATGAATATCGAGGACAACTGTGGGTATTACAAGTTCAGTGGGATTAAGTTCATTTTTTTGGTATTATATGTTGATATTATGCTAACCAAGAACGATATAGGCTTATAGCGCGAAACCAAGAAATTTCTGACAAAGAATTTTGTGGGGAAAGATCTTGGGGACGCTTCTTTTGTCTTAGGAATTTCGATACTTAGAGATCATTCTCGAGGTATCTTTTGGGTTATCACAAAAGAGCTATATCGATATAGTTTTGGATAAGTTCGACATGAAAGATAGCAAATCAGGAGATACCCCGGTCACTAGGGGAGACATTTTAGTCTCACTTAAATGCCCCTATGAAAATCTGGAAATTCAGGAAATGCAAAAGATTCCCTATGCTTCGGCTGTGGGAAGTCTGATGTATGCTCAAGTTTGTGTGCATCCGGAAATAGCGTACATAGTAGGATTATTAGGCAGATACTTGAGCAATTCAAGGATTATTGGAAAAGCAACCATAAGGAATGTGAGATACTTAAAGAGAACAAAAAGGCATATGCTCACATATCGGAGATCTGACAGTTTAGAGATCATGAGAAATTATGACTCCGATTTTACAGGATGCCAAGATAGTAGGCATCCGACTATAGGATATGACTGGAGTAATTTTTTGTCACTTGGTTGCATTTAGTAAAAGATATTGAAATATCACTCAAGTCATGTTGTGACAAATAAGTCAGTCATATTGTACTTCAACAACAACATAAGTTCTACAAAGTCGGAGTTCATCGACATCAAGTATCTTGTAGTTAAGAAAGAGTTCAGGAAAAACAGTTTTCTATGGAGCACATAGAGACAAATTCTATGCTAGCAGATCCACTAACTAAAGGCTTAACACCTAAGGTTTTTTCACGAGCATGTTGCTCATATGGGTATTGTCACTAAGGATGCCTTAGTTTAGTGGGAGTCTCTATTTGTGTTTTATATTTGAGATACAAACCTTTTGTTATTTCGGATTTTCTGCAGAAATAAAGTTATGTTTATGAGTTCATTATGAACTTGTTTGTATCTTGTTGTGTGTAAAATTTATTTATACATTAAGGACTTTGGTTTGCAAAATTAAATTTTTGCAAAATTGATCTCACTAAAGACTTAAGTTGGATCAGTTGAAAATAGGCATGATTCAGAGATCACATTGCATGAAATTTTCATGCCACTCATCCATATTGATCTATGTCATCTAGTGCATTGATGTGGTGGTCGTCGGGGTTGAGTCACAATAGACGTTAGTGACGACAGCCGCGGTGGTCCCATTGTTGATGTATGAGGTGGACCAGATTGTAAAGGGGAAATTTAAAGATAAATAGCATTCGGATGCGCGCCTAAAGAATTCTGATATAATTATTACGATATATTGCCCAAGTGGGAGATTGTTGGAATATTTTGTATTTAATTATATTCCAATGTCATAATGTGAGCAGATATCGTTTATTAATTATATTAGCTATTTATCAATTACGAGCCTTAATTGATATGTGATCAAATTAAGTGATAAGGCTAATTAAATTTCTGATTTGATAATAAATTAGTTAATTGATATGGACTAAATATGAGTGGATGTCATTGATGGCACATTTCGGAATAATGGGAACCCTAATTGGCCATCACCCTATATATAGGCTATGGTCCCCAATATACCTGACAATATCGCATACCGCCTCTTCTCCCCATCTGAAGAGCGACTAAGGCATAAGGAGTCCCGGTTGAGGAAGAACCACAAGCCAACGGGTGTTCATTACCTGTCTCTCTTTTCTCTTCCCCCTCTCTGCGTTTCAGGATTACTATCCTCCGTTCGTGAAGGTTGGTGATCAAGTTCATCCTCTGAAGAACGCTTGAGGTTAGAAACATATAATGCATTCAGGTATTCCTATATCTTTGATAAATCAGCATGTTGTAGATCCTAAAGGTATCAAGTTTTAAGTTGTTTCTTGATAATAAAGATGCATGCTATATATGGTTATTATGTTTCCGCAATAAAGACTTATGATAGCATGCCTTGTATATGATTATTGAGTTTAAATCTAACACAATTGACTTGAAGTGGATTACTCCATATTTTGGCTTTGTATTGCATGCAGAGATTTGTCATTTTTTTCTCATACAACAAACTATTAGGACACTTATGAAAAGGCTTGTGTTGATTATTTGGCTTTCTATTGCAAGATTTTTCGGCTTTATATATACTGCTGATGTGTAGAGATCCTTCACTTACATAAGTTATATTTGGATCTGTATTATAGAGATGTTAAATAATTATATACTCCCCGACATATAAATTATTCAAGAGCATATCTACGATACTATAAATTAAATTTAATATTGCTCCATTATTTTTTATTCATTTTCACAAAGCCTTCAACAAAAGTTTTCTTTCATTCTTTTCTAGGTCGTCTTAATTTGGTAATGGTTTTGTTAAAATATTTAGAAACCACCATCATGACGGTAGTTTTTAAATTACTAAATTGTCATTCTCTCCCATAGCATCTTCCCCAACATGTTTTGAAAGCAGCACAACATCTACATAAAAAAAAGTTTAATTTTATACCAAAAAAAAAAAGTTTAACTTTGATAGAATGTAAATGTAATTTTTCCCAACAAGTTTTTTTATCAACATGTGATTGATCCGAATGATAAACGGGTTCAGACAGCTCGACTCCTGACTCTTGTCTAAGGAGAATATCTGGTTGTGAGAGGGCAATCCTTAAATGTCGTCCAGGTCCCCCGACGGAGATTGATCACTTTTACGACGATGGACCAATAACATGATTATCCAAAAAAATGTTATTTTTTGTATTATTAATTAATCACATATTATCATATGTCAAATATTTAAAATGATATGATAATACATGATTTGATTTCAATATAAACAACATAATATTAAAATAAATTTAATTGGTATATATTGTCACTTAAAAAAAAATTACACTATTAATCAATCATAAATTGACACATCAGATAAAATATTTGACTCTTATCCTAACTACCTGAAAAGTCGTCTATACCATAATTTCCGATTGGTTGACAGTGTAAAAAATTTTATACTGACAATGCATAACAATTAAACTCTATTAAAATTACATTCTAAAAAAAGTTTTATAACATAAAAGAATTAACAAAAGTATAATATATTGAAATGTATATATTTTTTGAAAAATGTTAGCAGCACACTCTCTTTCTAACACACATTCTACTATTGATTGAAATTCATATGAGTCTTACAAAATTCAAGTGGGACCCACACTAATTTCAATCAATAGGAAAGAGTGTTTTAGAAAAAAAGTGTTAAAGAGTGTGTTGCTAGTGCTTCTCATATTTTTTTTTTAAAAAAAAAAAGGCAAATCGAGACGGTGAACTCTGAAGCGAGAATCTGGAGAAGAAGCCCAAGCCCAAGCCCAGAATAGTTTTGTCGTTGAAGAAGACGAGGAATTTCATCGTCACCATTCCCCCACCACTTGCCACTTGCCACCAATTTTTCTAATCTCTCATTCAGTCTCGCACACAGATTTCCCCTTTTCCCACATTTTCTTTTTCTTTTGTTTTTTTTTTTTTTAAAACCTTTTTTTTTTTCTATCTGAATTCCCAAAGGTGCAAGCAAACCCTCACTTCCTGTTTGTTTCCCAGCAAAATAAAATAAAAAAAAGAGTCCCTTCCTCTCCCGCCGGAATTTTCGGGGAATCTCCAACCGTAAAATGGTTTCCCGGGAAAACACCAATTGGCTTTTCGAATACGGCTTGATTGACGATATTTCCGTCAATGATGCCACCTTCGCTGTCCCTTCCTCCGGCTTCAATTGGCCCCCCCAGGCCTTGAACGCTTCTTCCAATGTCGGGTACTCGCTAATCATTCTAACAATTGCGTTTCTTTCTTTTGTTGATGCACTCTTTGGCTTTGCCCTTTTTAAGGTTTTTTACATTCTTGTCCTGATCAGAATTTTGGTGTGTATATTACGCCTGATCGCTTTGCTTTTGTAAATTTTTAATTTTTAGGGTTTGATGTTTCATTTCTTAGTTCAGAAGAATGGAAGAAATGTAGTTTTTTTTTTTTTTTTTGAGAATTTTGTTTATGTACCAGAATTTGTTCAGGTTGGTCAACTTGGGTCTAGAAATGTGTGGTAGAACTTGTGATCGAATTTAATTCCGTTAGCTTCATGACATTCTTAGTCATACAACTTTAATTGCTGCTGCAGCTTTCACATTACGTAATTAAACTTCCATTTTATACATGCATCTCCATTTGATTGTCTGTGCAGTCTCTGTTTCAAGAGTTGTTGATTGTCCTGTAATTCATGCTTTCTGATTGACATTCTGTTGATTGAATGTCCCGTGCGATTTAAGTGGCTGTTTCTGAGCAAATAAATTGGGGATCATTTTATAACACAACTTGCACAATTTAGTTATCTTGGATTGGGTTCAAGCTAGGTGGATGTAGTGGAAAAATGTTTCTGGCATAATTTGAATTCGTGAAGTGACTATCTAACTCAAAGGAAAATTCTTCTCAACAGTTATAAGACCATCAATGCTCTATGGTAGTGAATGTTGAGGGAAGTGAACTAGTGAAGTGCCAAAAAGAGCAGGAAATAAGTATGAAAGAGATGAGAATGATAAGGTAGATGTATGGATAAATACAATATATGAGAAGATGAAGAAACTTGCTTAAGGTGGTTAGTCTCATTTGAGAAGAAGACTGGTTCTTTCTCCAGTTAGAAAAGTGGATCAAATAGTTGATATTCTAATTTTAAAGGTTAGAGGACGACCTAAGATTTAAGAAAAATTTTGGAGGAGCCATTAAAATAAAAGCCTTTCCCTTAACGGCATTGATTGATCCATGTAGCCAACTCCACCTAGTGGAATAAGGCTAGGTTGTTGTTCAAACTTGTAAGTTTGGAATCATGAATGGATTGTATCTTTTGATACGAGGTAATGGGAAATAATTATACTAGAGTCTTGCATATTGCAATTTGTGGACAATATTTTGGAGGAGGGGAGGGGATTGAGTGTGAGAACTTAAGTGGCGGAATGGCTGATTGATTCCGTAAATTCAGGTAAGTTTTCCTTTAGAGGCCTATGGAATGTGGATTGCGACTTTTATTACCATTCTTATTATTTATGTTTGTGATGCATCTATTCCAATTCCCTTTTACTGTTAGGCAATTGCTTTTTGCTTTCCAAAACTCACACACAAACATTTTTGTGATATGATGCCCTATTCATTTTGTTTGTGAAATTTGGCTGCTGACATTATTCATAGTAAATTTTTTATTTTTCATATTGATCCTTTCTATTTGAGATTTCTCTTTTGTCTAGTAAAATGTACATTTGAAAGTTGAATTAGGATTATGATTTTTGGGAACAGTGACGGACCGCTAATGTTTTTGAAGTTGGTTTGACTTTAGCCTATCAAGGAAGATTTATGATGATAGAATGTATTGTTGTACTATTTGCATGATGTTCTATAAAATTAAAATAAAATATAATTGGATAATGGTATTTATAGATTTTGTTCCTCTTCACTTCATGAATTTATCCACCCTCCCCCCTCCCCGTACAAAAAGACAATTTTCTGACCTTATTTCCTTTTTTGCAATGCTATATTCTCCTAGCGTTGAAATTGATGGCTCATTGGGGGATTCTGGTGGTCTCAAAGAGTCTGGTTCAAAGAAGAGGTACACAGTTTTTTCCCCTTTCCTTTTCATTAAACAAACAATTTTTTTATTAATGAAAGGAAAGAACAAAGAATCAACATGTGTAGCAACTTAGCAGTCTTATTCTGTAACCTGTTCTTCTGAAGCTCTTTATTTGCTATATTGCCCAATCAGTTTTGCTTGTCTTGCTTGCTACTTGCCAGATCAATGTTTAGATGATTTACAGGTCTATGTTGTTCTTCTTGTTATGCCGTAAGAACAATTCAAGACTGAAATCAAAAGGCAGTGTTAATTGTCTGAATAATTCAAATAGACTTGCTAGCCATAAGTTATCTATTAATGTAGTTGCATCAAATGGCAATACAAAGGCTAATTAGTGCAAGTGATGCTAATCAAGAAATTGACATGACAAATCCTATTGCATTGCATGTATGTTATCTTGCTCAATTATAACTTTTTTTAATCAATTTTCTAGGCCAGTTTTAACTTCATCTGTCCTTGTCTTAGAGAACTGACTGCTTTTCTGTATATCAACATTTAAACCCCAAAAAATGAGTGAATCCAATCCAGATAACTTATCCTTGGAGGAAGTTTTCTCTATTCTCTTGTTCATTTTCTGTTGCAGGGGTAGATCTGAGGCATGTGCTGCTTCTAGTTCCAAAGCATGTCGGGAGAAGTTGCGGAGGGATAGGCTTAATGACAAGTAAGCTTTGTATTTCCCACTATGTTTCCTCCGTCTATTTCTATTCTCCTTGCGGGATTTTGGGTAAATATGTGTTGGGGCGTGTACCTAATATGATTGACATGGTTAGGTTTATTGAATTAGGCTCCATTTTGGAGCCGGGAAGGCCTCCCAAAACAGACAAGGCTGCTATCTTGATTGATGCTGTCCAAATGGTGACACAGTTACGTGGTGAAGCCCAGAAGTTGAAGGATTCAAATATGGGTCTTCAAGAAAAGATTAAAGAGTTAAAGGTGAAGTCTCAATTTATATTGAATAATATATTTTTGGAGATGGAATGATTTGTTGGGAGTTCTGTATTCTAGATCACTTTAGTATTCTGCTGTAAAAGTAGTACCTTTTTCAATTGGGGAGTGAAAATCATATGCATTTATATATTTTTACAACAACAATAATAATCGAGCTTTTCCCACTAATTGTTTTTCTAATTATAAAAAATTAAATTCCTATCTGCTGTGTAGGCTGAGAAGAATGAACTCCGTGACGAGAAACAGAGTCTCAAGGCAGAGAAAGAGAAGCTGGAGCAGCAGCTGAAATCTATGAATGCACAGCCTAGTTTCTTGCCTCCCCCTGCTGCAATCCCTGCTGCTTTTGCTGCACAAGGCCAAGCCCCTGGCAACAAGTTGGTACCTTTTATTAGTTATCCAGGAGTTGCAATGTGGCAATTTATGCCACCTGCTGCAGTGGATACCTCACAGGATCATGTACTCCGTCCTCCAGTTGCCTAAGTTGGCACTGTACAATTCTTTGGGCTTCCCATTTTGGTCCAAGGTTGTATCCATTTAACCGTATCTTCTTGGCTTTGTTAGTTCTCTTCTTAGTATTCTAGCTGGACCTGGTGGTGACTTCTGACTGTATTTGGCATATGATACTATTATGAAGTAATGCTAGTATTTGCGTGTAAATGTTAATAAGCTTTTCTGGCTATCTTCGCCTCCGTTATAATGGTTGCTACTGGGTTCTGAGATAATCCAATGTCAGGTAGACAATAACATTATTTCGGTTTAGGCTTGCAAAATAGGGAAGAATGCATTCTTGCAAGTAGAAATGTGTTGTCCATAGAGGAAGCAATATTGGTAGCATGGATTAAATGCATGTGAATGAAGCAGATATTGGATGTAATGGCAGCCATGGTGAAAGGTTTATGGCTGCAACCCTCCACCACTTATCTTTTACGTGGTGCGGACGGACTGGTACTGGTACTTCGGTTGGAATTTTTGTGACGATTCCTTTTAACGGTTAGATCCATAAAAATTATATTGCATGAAAGGTTATTGGATGATGTAAGAGTATTAAGTCTTACATCTCTCTAAGTTGATCCTTCCTCTTTCTCATATATAGTGAGAAGTATTTTTAATAAGGCAAAAATAATAAATCTTGATCATACAACCAAGGATAAAAGTTGTTTAGTAGTCACTTCACCACATAAAGATGTCAATAAGTTCCAATGATCAAGATTTATAGCTATCATGTTCCAAAGCTTAAATGGCATCATCCATCTTCATAGTTGATACAACTTTCTTTCAATTTCAATTTCAATTTAAATTTCAAGCCAACCCTGCCCCAACACTATTATACTCAATTGACGACCAACTCATTTTCTACCACCCATCACCTCTACCATGTCTAATGCATTCCCCCTAGTCCAACTGCTTCACTCAAAACTACATCCACACCCTTCCAAGCCTCACTCTCTTCTCCTAGGTCCTAACGCACCCACTTAAGAGGAGGAGGCCAAGCCCCTCAACAACCCAAAACTAAAAGGCAAAATCAAGAAACTAAAGCAACTCAAGAAAAGGGTTGAAATTCCGGTGGTGGATGACTCGCCTGGCTCCCTATCCCGACTTGCCCTGATGTTTTTGGGGACATGCCCATCAAAGAAAAGGTTCTCCTATTAATAAGATCTAGATCCTGTGGCCTTATCACAGCTTAAAGAAGCTGCCACCATAGCTTTTCAATCTCATTCATCCACCCAATTTGAACATACAAACATTCCTTCATTTGCCAAAACTAACCCCCCCCCCCCCCCCCACCCACCCACCCAAAAGAAATAATAATCTTGAATTATGCGGATGTGGCAATACTTGATGCCATAGACTTCTCAATTGGCCCCTGATGAAAACAGTGAGTTGTGCCTCTTATCCAGAGCCAGTGGTTATATTCAACCTGAAATGAGCATTTGAGGAAGAGGACAACTTTGGTGATCTCATTGGCTTTGAGGGTTCATTTGAAGTGGTGTATTCTATTGTGGGGTTGGAGGGAAAGGTAGTCTTGAGCAAAAGAAAAGAAGTGATTGATGGGGTTGTGAGTGGAAATATTCTGCATACAGCATAGTTAAACATCCATATGAATTTTGAAACATTTGATGTCAAATGATTGCGGGATACTACTGCCTCAATAGTGAATAACAAAAACATGGTAAAAGCTTTGTTGTTTAACTTTTGAAATATTATATAAATAGAACCGAAATAGGATTTTGAATGGTCCTTTTGTCTCTCCCTCTTTTTCCCAATATTTTTTATTTCTTCACAATACAAAAAGCTTATTCTTAAGCCATTACCTTGCAAGTTTGTTTCCCAAAAGAACTTTATTTTCTTTATACATGCATATATGATCTACAAATACTCATACTTACAATATTGCCTGAAGAGAAAAAGAATTCGAGAATTTCAACTCAAGAGTTCAAGAAAATTAAAACAAGAAGGGAGCATCATGCCATATCATTGTTGTCTCTTCTTTGTCGTGGATGGGCTTATGCTTGGAAGAAGTCCTCTCATTTTCATTTTCCCTTCTATGCGAATAGCATTTCTTCATCTCATTAAAAGGATCACATTTTCTATTTTTCTTAAGATCCAAGCTATGATGATGCCCTAATGTTACAGCTCTTGATGAAGTTATCAGAAAAGTCAATATACTTGGTCCACAATGACCTTAGTTGTGGAAAAGCTATATCTAGCCACGGCTTTGCCCTGCCATTGAAATGGATGACTCCAGCACTCTCAGCTTCTGCCAAACTTGTATTTTCCTGATATCCCAATCCGAGCATGTGCCAGAAAGGATCAATGCTGTGGACATGACCATGGAATGCAATTAATCCAGGAGGTAATGTCCCTAGCTGCCACAAACTGAGGTCTGATTTTATATTCTGCATAAAGAAAAACTGTGTGTATTATTGCACCATCTTTCTCTATTATGGAAACTCAAATTTTAATGACTTAATTTAAGCATATCAAAAGTATTTTTTACTATATGGTAGGATGGAAGATACATATACCTGCTCAACCCAGTAATGGTATGCAAAGCTTATATTGGTCTTCCTCCAGGCCTCCAGGTCAAAGATGTTCATGCCATAAGCCCAAGCACATTCATTGGGGTCGAAATTTTGGGATATTAGAGGGTGGGAGAAGTTCAAATAGCTTTTCAACCTCTTCGACATCACAAATTTATCTTCGCCAGTGCATGTTCTTACTGCTCCATTAACTTTTCCATTCATGGCAATGTCCCACAGAGGTGAAAGATCAGTTTGTACCACAATGTCATCATCAAGGAAGACTAGCTTGTTAAGACTTGGGAACAACTGTTATTTAAAATGTATTAGGCAGTAAGCATCACATCACAGGCACCAAAACAAAACAAATAATAGATTTACTTCCTGATCATTTATACCTCTGGAAGATGTATCCTAATGTGGTTCATCATTGAATTATACTTGGGACTAAGTGCTTGCAGCTTTGCTGCTATAACATTAGGCTTCTCAGCAGTATTTGCAACAATAGATGATGAACCCCCTCTAAACTGTGACCGCACCTGTTGATCTTTTTCCATTGCTTCCAGCACAGGCACCTTTCCCTTTGTAAACCAATCAAAATGGTGCAATGCCTTGACCTCAATTATAGCAGGTGATAAAGGGTGCAATGAAAACCAAGCCTGCATGGGATAGTAAGTCTTTTTATCTGTAATTATGTGTAGAACAAATTTCTGAGGCTGCAAACTGTTGCGGACGAGTGATGTTGCAACCACAAAGGCAGCCAGCACATTGTCTGAGGCAAGGACAAAGTGGAAGTAAGAGTTGTCAACCAGGGCAGGTACTAGTTCTGCAGGAGGTAGCTGAAGGCGTGCTGCTGCATTGCTAGTGTGCTCATTGGCCAGCCTCAAGTGAAGGCAGTGAAGCTGTTTGGGTATGCTGCTTGATGCAACATGACGATATAAATATTCTTGGATTTTAGCTATCCTGGTCCTTTGTTCCATAAGGTTTACCTAATAAAATGTTCAGCATTAAGTGATGGAGACTTGAACTAAAAGAAATGTTATTTTTGAATTAATTTAGATCTCTTCCAATTTCCTCCGGTTGAAAAGTATGGGAGAGTGGTACCATTTCTCGTAGTTTAATTGCAAATGTCTTGGCATCATATCCACCCTCCTTCATTTCAGTCATGAACTCTTCTAAAGTCTCTGGAATATCAGACCTTCCCTCTAGTTCATCTTTGCCAAGGGGTTGATCTAATATTCCATATATCACTTCTGGGACCTATTAGAAACAAATGTTATGTTCAGCCACCATTAGAAAATTCAGGTCAATTAACGACCTTGCCACATGCTGACAAATATAATTATTAGAAGAGTTCAGGAGATTACAGTTGATTCAAGACTTCTTCCCAAAATCTTTGGTCTCAGTTTCTTTCCCAAGCAACCTGCAAATATTATTTTTAGTAAATCAAAGGGTCAAATATATACAGGAATAATCACATTTACTGGATTTGCGTTTTTTAGCTGTAAAAAGTCATGTACTTGCTTCAAAAGTCAGAGAATTGATTACTACCTAAATTTTTAAGTTTAGAACTAAAGATTTGCAAATTGTGGAGTTCATCCCTTGTTATTGTATTTTTAAGAGCATAAAGTCTATATCAAGGATACATATAAACTTGTAACATAGCATACCTTTTCCACTGTAAAAAAGAAAATATAAGTGGATGATCAAGTTTACCCTCTGTGTGTGTGTGTGTGTGTGTGTGAGAGAGAGAGAGAGAGAGGGGAGGGGGGGTTGATAATGTACCTATGGTATTGCACTTGTTTTCTCCATCAATGCTATCCACTGCTGTCAAAACAAACACAAACCGTAGAAGAAACGTGAAGAACAAGAGTGTATAGAAAAGCATCCGATAAGAAAGCTTCCTTGATGCAGCCTTCACTTTGATAAACTCCCTCAACCCTTTTCCCGGAAGCACAGTGACATTCCTTAAACTTGGTGATATCTGAAGCTGCATTTTCACCCAACCCAACAAGGCAGGCAGGGACACACCAAAAGCAGAAACAACAATGCTTTGAGTTCCTCCTATTCAAGGGGCAGTAGTACGTCCTTACTTAATTTTGGCAATTCACCACCTGATCAACAAAAGAGAACTGCAAGAACCCACGTCAGGTTATTATGCAGTAAAAGGAAGCTTTTGATGGTGTTTAAGGTTGCTATCTTTCACCTAACCTTGCTTTGCATTTGGGCCAGGCATGTCATTGGAGTTTGAAGTTGAAGGCTTAATATATTGTTGTGGTGAAACTATGGATGGGGGAGGGGGTAGTTAAAGAGAAAGAGACATGAGACTAAGAAGGACGATATTGTTTGTGTCAAGTTTTGGCTATTGACTTGGTTTTGAAGGAGGGAGGTTGAGGGAGAAGGGAATAAAACTAAATATGAACTTGGGGTTTGTTTGGTGTATGCTTGGCTTTGCCTCCACATGAAGTATTTTTCTTTAGCATATAGCGTTTGGAGTTTGGACTATGAAAGAACAGGACTTCTACATGGAAAATGACTAGCTCTCTTTCTCTCTCTTGGGTGGGGTTTGAGGATGCGGTTGTTGGAGTGAAAATTCAGGAAGCCCTTCTATTTCTCTTGGAAGGAAACTGAAATGTTAAGAGTGTGAGAACTATTAATTTGAATTATGAGGAATATTGATTTCAGGCTGAATCTAATTAATGTCATCATTACCTTGTTTTGTTCTGCAGTCATTTCTTTAAAATATTAACTATGATTCGAACAGAAAATGTGTTGAGTGGATACGCTGTACATATTTTGTTATGATAAAAGGAAAAGGTTACAAATGTTAAGAAAATACCAAATCTACATAATTTTTAAGTTATTAGAAGTGGGTTGGTAATAAAAGCTTTCACATCCAGGTTTTAAAGATCTAAAATTATGATGCGGATTGTGGTCGCTGAGGTGTGATTTGTTCACAACTTTACATAAACTATATCAAAATTATTTGTTTTATTGTAAATTAATAATAGCTAGTAGTTTATATTAATTTCATTATTATGAAATACCCAAAGAAAAAAATTAATAGACAATCTTAAAATATAAATAAATTAACAGGTAGCTACTAACATATTTAACAAAATTTGTACATATAAATAAATCAATAGCTAATCATATACCGATCAAAGTTCATGCATGATTATTTACCTCAATTCCTCAACATAAACAAATTAAAAGCAACTAATATACTTAACAAAGTTCATGCAGTAGTGATTACCTCATCAATTACTGCATGATAGAATAACATGCAAGATCATAACCACCATTATCATTTTGACTATCATTATATTATGTTCCTCCAAAGACATAATATAATATGTGGACATCACACTTTCTTCTTAGAAGTGAAAAATAGGGTAACAGCTAGTGTTGTTTTAAAAGTGCAAGAAGGGGAAACCCATATATATGATAGGACTTGAGTGCAAAATTTAGTAAGAAACTGATTCAAGATATGATGCAATCCGTATGTTATTGGCATATATAGCACAAGCATATATAAGAAAGAACAATAGGATTTCCTCACTTACTGACAAATACTGTTGGATTCAATTGGCCATGGCATGCTTTTGAGGGAAGAGAAGAGTAGCTTCAGATTCCATCACTAGCTGAGCTGGTCAGTCTGTTCACTCAAAATGCAAAACTCATCGGCATGATCATTTTAGCTTGATCACATGATTTGCTCAATAAGCATGACAGTATTGACACCTTAATCTGTCTTTCTCTATTTGTCTTGGTAGATAACATCAGTGGCAGTTTTGCATCTTAAAGCCACTTGCAATGTTACTAGCTTACAAAAATTGGAATACATATTATAAAAGGAATCTTAATTTTGTGGTCGTTGGAACTTAGAAATTTTCACAAAATTGCATATTATAATTTGATTTGTCGTTACATTTGCTGACGCTGTTACTTAGTCTTCATATAAGTAGGCAGGACATTTAGATCATTTCTTTCAGTTCATTCACATTAGAGATTGAGGCTTTAATATAAGAAGGTTTTTACGTGTATATATATATTATGCAACAATTAAACTTCTTTTGATGTTCATTATCGTGACTTTAAGTGCAGGAATTGTACAATCAAACGAGTATAAGGTTGATTCTACGGAAATTTGGAGTTAAATTTTAAGCAAATGATACATTTTCCTAATCCAATTAAACAAAAAGGAAAATGAAAATAAATTGAAAATAAAACTAAAGCAACTTAAATAAATATTAAATCTAAATAAAATTGACTAAAGATTATAATCCGTTATTCACACAAGATCTAACATTGAAACACTATAAAATGACAATAATTAAATGTTTGTTTTATTTTCCTAATCAACAGTAATTAAGTAACTTCTTGAATCATCCATTGCGTACACCAATTTATGATGTTTGTATTTATATTTGAAATTTAAGTTTGTCAAAAGCAAAAAACAAAGTTCATTTCACGTTGGATGATAGGGTGTGTTTGTATTTCCATTTGAAATTTACGTTTGTTAAAAGCAAAAAAAAAGTTCCTTTCACGTTGGATGATGTTTTTATTACACTTATGCCATTACAAACTTAAGTTTGGTTGTGCCAATGAAAATCCAAACACGCACGTTGGTTTTGCCTCGTCTAAATACGTCTGCTAATGGATGGCAAAATATTTTGGAATTTTGTGAGTATGTATATATTAAATTCTTTCTTGCAATTTTACTGCAGTGAACGCTGTTAGTGTTGTGAGAAAAAAATGATCTACATAGCAAAGGAGGTGAAGAAACTTTCACCCCAAGTAGGACCATGGAGTTAAACAACGCAAACTAATTTCTGATAGTCAAGGGTACTCGTAATACACCAAGGTCTTCCATAGTGTCATGTCAAAAAAAAAAGGTCTTCAATATTGTAGTTGTTATATAAATAAATAGGTATAGAAGTATAGATTAATGGGTTGTAAAAAAATGATAAATTTATGTTGTCATATTCAAATATAGAGACGAGCATCGTTACTGGTTGATCGTTGGAGAATGGAGAGAGATAAAGATTACAGAATGGGCGATTGCAGTCGTAGAGAAAGATGAGATTGGGAGATCGAGTGAGACTGAAACTGATAATTGAGGATTGAAATGAAAACGTGAAACGAAATAGAACAAAACTCAAAACGTAGAACCATGGGAGTGTGGTTGGGTTGGGTTGCAATTTTGCCGACCTGACACACAAACCGATACCCTCGAGTCCTTATCCTAAAAACTGACCCGACCTAAAGATCGAACCAACTTGGATATTGATATCTCTTCCACGTGACATTGATTCCACGTCTCCACCAACAATAATTGCTGCCACTTGGGAAGAGGTTGGGAGATTATACTGCAGTTGATTAGCAGGGCGTTCTTTAATGAGTAGACTACATTGATGTACATGCACATAGCAATTGCATTGATGAAGTATTTCTTGTAACTTATGAATTATGAAACATATCAAAAAGATAATATAAAAAAATATAGTAGGCTTTTTTTAAAAGAAAATATTTGTTTTTAGAGGCCTAAAGCAAGGCCTTGGGCCGCTTTATGCTTGGGCCAACCCTTTTTCATCAATGTGTACACCTACTGAAGTGAATGAAAACACATGATTGTAACTCCTAATATGTTGCCTAAAATATCTTCCTTCAGTTGAACTGTCTGAAAAAATCTGTACTAACACTAGAGGTACATTTACTTGTTCAAACGATACTTTCCCACCCGTGCAGCACATGTCACATGATTCATATATTTATTAGGTTTAATTGTTATGCAGTGATAATGTATTTTATACACTATCAACCTATCATCAATCATTATGTAAATGAATTTTTTTAAAATTTTATTATTTAATAAATATCAAAATACATTATAGGTGACATACATAATTGATTGTTTTTGGTCATTTTAACCATTATTATATCAATATGGAAATATATCAATAATCAACAAATTTATTATAAATTTAAAAATCATTATATTGTTTTGAAATTTATTATAAATAGTTTAATAAATTAATGACTGAATAATTTATTTAATATATAAATTTACATTTATCCAAAATTTATCTTCAGTTTATGGGTAAATCAACTTTACTCTTAGAATGACATTAATTTATTCAAATGTGAACTGATTTAAAATATATTACTTTATCCCTAACTTTTCGGTATGATATACATCACATGTTTAACAAATAATAATGTTATGTGAACTGGACAGGTGTCAATATGGAAAATATTAATAATCATCACTCAAACGAGCATCAACGATAGGTATGGAGGCAAAAATATAGAAACAGAAGGAAAAGAATGACAATGGATCAAAGGCAACCAGAATCAGTGAGGAGGCGACAAAATTATAGAAATAGAAGACAGATTGACCATGAATCAAACATCAAGTACTACAAATACACATTTTCATCTATGCGACAATTGGCTCGATCATCAAATAATCAACAGTATAATACAAGTAACAACTATATTCGCTATTTAAAAAAATTGACTCTTTACTATCATCAACTTTATCCTTTTTTAAAATTAAATTTCATATTTCATGCGGATCATACTTTTGCATAATTCAGTTTATTTTATTTTAGAATTTGAATATTAATCAAATTTGAATTTGAATTGTAAACTGCAGCAGTTATTCTTACTATCTGATAATATTAGTTTTTAGAATTCAAAATGGGAGTTGGTTATGGTGTTTAGACTATTCTGCCGCTGGCTAGTCTGATAGTAAAACAGCTTTAAGGGTTAATTTAGTCATTATATAAAAATGGAGACCAAAATTCAACTGTCACCTTTATCTGTTTAACTGCTAGCGCCAAAAAAAGAAGTACGTTTAACTGCTATCAATGAGTGAAGTATAGAAAGAAATCGCTATGGAAGTTTGTCTCACTGATTTGCCTCTTCTCTTTATTTAAGTACTCATTGTTGTTTTTACGAAACCAAGAGAAACTACCAAGATTCATTTCGGCATGCATCCTGCAATCCAAATCTTCCACACTCACATTTTCTTTCATCATCCATGCATTGCCAACACATGAAACTGGTGTAACACCAGAAGCATTAGATGGTATAGTAGTAATGCTAGTTATTATATAGAAAAGATCAAATAAAATGGGTTTTGCCGCTAGTTGTGGAAGAAAAAGGAAAACAAATGTCAAGAATTCAACTTTGTGCAAAGTGCATGAATTTGGTTTGAAAGATGTAGAATGGACCAATAAGATTCCAGAGTGTCCAGTATATCACCCCTCAGAGCAGGAGTTTGAGGATCCTTTCCTCTATCTGTACAAGATTGCTCCAGAGGCATCAAAATTTGGTATGCTATAAAAAAAATTATGTATGACTTTCTTTTAAAAGGTTTAGCAAGAATTTTCATACATCACAAATTGATGAAACGTGTTAGTTTCCATAACAAATATGTGGTCATTTTTGCCATATCCTATATAAGCTAGATCACTTAGATGCACAGAAATATGGCCATTTTCATTTTACAAATGAATGGTAGGAATTTAAGTAAGTGTTTTAAGGAGAAAGATGCCTTTCCCTTCTCTTCTGAAATTTCCCTTCCTTATTCTCAATTTAATTTATCCTCACTGAATCACTGGATATACTTGTGTACTATAAGATATGTATTTTCTGCATTTCTATTTCCCTTTTATTAAAAGAATTTCCTTCTGTGTTCTCAGGCATATGCAAAATTGTTTCTCCTATAATTGCTTCTACTCCTGCTGCTGTTGTCTTAACGAACGAGAAAAAGGACTTCAAGTTTGAGGCTATTGTGCAGCTCCTTCGGCTTTCTGAATGGACCGAGAAAGATAAAATCACCTATTCTATAAGAGGAAGGTAAAAGAATATTATGATCATGCTTTTAAGTTTGTAAAAATAAAATAATCAATTGTTGGTTTTTATTATTGTTACCAGAAAATACACTTATCATGAATTTGAGGCGAGGCTCTGGCAAACGAGGTTTTTCTCGCTAGATTTTATACTTTTGGGGGTCTCTCTTCTTCATATTTGGAAAAGGAGTATTGGTGTGAGATGGCACGTAACCAGAAGGGAAAAGTTGAATATAGAGTCAATATTGAGGGTAGTACCTTTTCTTGTGATCCCCATGACAAGCTTGGAAAAAGCAAATGAAATTTGAAGGTTGACTTCACATTTTAGGCTCACGTCTTTACATTTGTTCTCTTGCAACTTATATTCAATTTGAGCTTGTGTACCATTGCTCCTTCAAATCTTGTAAATTATCAATCCAATCATCAAAAGATCGTAATGTGTCAGATAAGTCTTTAAAAGTTTTTTTCACAAATTAAGTTTTGATTTGAAACGCTACCACAATCATCCTTCTAATAAGGAAACAATTGATGACAATTTTTTTTACTTTTAACACCATTTTAAATCTTTTAAGGACTTAGTTGGTGTGAAAAAACTTTAAAAAACTTATCTGATGACATCATAATCTGAATTGAGGTTTTACTTTAAAATCTTTTGTTATCGACTTCGCCGGTTAAAGTTGAGCTATCAATTGTTACTTGCGGTAGTACCATTCTTCTGTGCATGTATTTATTGTTTGATTATTGAATTATTGAATTTACATTTGATTTCGTTGGTATTAGAATTTATCAAGGTTGCTGCAATCCACATTGCGTTTAGCTGAGAAGGGAATTCCTGTAAGAAAATAATTTTTGAAACCTAAGTTGAATTTTAACTTTTTGTCTAATTCCCGTGTGCTTTTTTTTTTTTTAGGGAATAACTGTACATTGGGATGTTATTCAGTACGTTTGCATGGCATGTAGAAGATCACTATTTGTACAGGTTTTTCTCATAATTTAATCTGCTGCAACATTGTCTCCACCATTTTTTTACATTGCTGAACTATTTTATTTGCAGCATAAATTATCACCATTCAGGTGCAAATAAAATTTGGTATGGCATGCCTTCCTATGCAGCCTCTCAATTTGAAAATATTGTCCTACATCATGTGTATTGCAAGAAAATCTTATCAAAACATGGAGAAGATGGGGCTTTCAATCTTCTTGGACATAAAACAACCATGTTCCCTCCAAATATCTTGCTACAACATAATGTGGCAGTTTACAAGGCTGTCCAGAAGCCAGGAGAGTTTGTCACACCTTTCCTAGAGCATATCATGCTGGATTTAGTCATGTTAATCTGTCTATCTTTCTATAAATGTGTGCTTGTGTCTGTCTCTGAATAAAGAGAGATAGAATTCACTAGATCTGATTATTTTTGTTGATTTAGGTTTTAACTGTGGAGAAGCAATAAACTTTGCTATTGGTGATTGGTTTCCACAAGGGGCGGCTAGCAAGCATTATGCAAATCTCAGAATGCTTCCTATAATTCCATATGAGGAACTTCTTTGTAAAGAGGCAATGCAGCTTTACAAATTCTCAAAAGGCAAAGGTTCAAAGAACAAACCTAAGGACTTGGCATCTTATCATGCTACTCTCCTTTCTTTTGTGCATCTTATGCAATTTTATAAGAAGACCCTTTTCCAGCTGAACGGTTCAAAAGAGTGTTCAAATTCTTCAAAGACCATAGGGACCCTGATATGTCACGACTGCCATAGAGATTGTTATGTAGCTTACATGTTGTGCGAGTATTGCTATTCCCATCCAATTTGTCTTTACCATGGTAAGAAAGCATTATATCTTCATTTGGAGAATTTTTATTTCAATAGCTTTTCAGTTATTGGTAGTTGAATTTATTCTCCACTAAAATATGCATTATATATATTCCATGATGATTTGAGCCATATTCATTGGTTTGGGATTCAGTTTCACATATGGTAGCTTATTGACATACGTTTACTGGCTCTATTGTTTATTGCGATCCAGACATTACATCACAGATGTGCTCTTGTGGAAGAAAATATACTATTTTTAAGAGGGAAGACATGTTGACAATGCAAGATGCTGCTAAAACTTTTGAACAGGAAGAAGATATCCGGTTGAAAGTTCAAGGGAAAATGGATTGTGGAGTGGACATGCTATCTCTGTCAAGTACATTCTCTTATAGCATAAACGAATGCATTCAAGATCTCCAGGTGTGTAAAAAAATAAACCGTGAAAGTCATTGAAGTATTCGATGGTTTTGACCGCTCAGAATCCTCTATTGCATCAAAGTAGTTGCATTTCATTGCTAGCATCACAAATATCTTATCTTCAATTTTGCTTCTACTTCAGTTTGTCTCATTTTATTGTCTAATTATTCTTTCTTTTGGGGTACAATTGTCTTATTATATTTTACTTCTGAAATTGAACTTGGAAACAGAAAAATGCTCGGCATGAAGAAAAAAGTTCCACAGAAACTGCTAATTCTGTAGTGTGGCCAGCATCAATCTCAAAGTGGAAAAGACAATAATGAAATGTTACCAGAGCACGAGTAATTTAAAATTTGAGAGAAGAACATTATCCGTGCTTCTTCTGCAGTATCATTCAAGACCTTAATGTCACTAACTTTCCGGCAGATATCAGCTCTT
Organism: Ammopiptanthus mongolicus; assembly: GCA_039655645.1. Lineage (NCBI taxonomy): Eukaryota > Viridiplantae > Streptophyta > Magnoliopsida > Fabales > Fabaceae > Ammopiptanthus > Ammopiptanthus mongolicus. The sequence goes on along the minus strand of CM077346.1, from coordinate 17,336,451 downwards.
GTCATTCATTTTTAACTGCTTATATATGTTATTTTAGAATTTGTAGTGTTGAACTGTATCTGTAGATTAGTTTCGCGTCGGTAGGGGAATAAACAGTGGTTTCATGTTCAAATATACTGTTATTAGAGTACATTGATGACAGAATTATACATTCTTTTAGTTAGTTAACCAATTTATTAGCATCTATGCTGTTTTTATTGAAGTTTGATTACTTCTTTTTTGTCATTTGTACATAACAATGTGTTTAAGTGTTCATTACATTTCTCTGCTAACTTTTATGTCGACAACATCATGCATAGAGCTGATCGATTTTTTTTTTCTACTTACTAGATTCAAACCCATCACGTCGAAAAACTCTTGATTCAAACCTTAGACGATGCCAAATTGGCCTTAAGGTTCTTCAACTTTGTGGGTTCGCACAAAAACTTCAACCATTCAACAACCTCATTTTCCATCTTGGTTCCATGCTCTTGTGGCGTTTCTGGCCTGCAAATTCACTATTGCAGACCCTTCTCCTTCGTGGGTCAGACCCAAAATTCAATTTTGCTTGCCAACTTTTTAGATTCTCATTCATAGGCAATGTAAGTTCTCATCCACTTTGGGTTTCAATTTGTTGATTCAGACTTCATTACCTGCAAAATAGAAAAGTTTTTGATGCTGTGTGAACAATTTACTACCTGAAGTTAGAACATTAAGTGCCCTTTTGAATGGACTCTTGAGAATTAGAAAGTTTATAATTGTTTGATGAGTCTGTGAATGCTGGCCGATCCCTATACTTGCTCGGCAGTAGTATGGAGCTTGCGTGAATTGAAAGCTAGGGAAAAGATTCTGTGGATGGAATCAAATGGGTTTGATATAAGTATTGTGACATATAATGTCTTAATTCCATGGGTTATGCAAGGGCGATCGTGTTTGGTAACATTGATAGGGCCTTTGATTTGCTTGAAGACATGCTCCAAAAGGGACTTGTTCCAGACACATATACCTAAAGTGCACTTCTACATGGTTATTGCCTGGAAGGAAGGAAGATTGATGATGGAGGCACCGAGTGCTTCCTGTGAAATTATTCAAGAGGAATCAACATGGATATGGTTTGCCATGCTGTTCTTATTATTGACGGTGCTCTGAAGCAGCTAGACAGGAAAATGTTATTTGGTCTCTTAAAAGAGATGTAGAGGATCAAGGATTGAGACCTGATAATGTAATATATACAAGACGCATTCAGTAAAGAAGGATCTTTTAAGAAAGCTTTTGAATGTTGGGATTTGATGGTTACTGAGGAATGCCTTCCTAATGTTGTGACTTATACTGCTTTGATCAATGGCTTATGCAAAGCAGGTGAAATGGACAGAGCAGGTCTTCTTTTAAAAAAAAAAATGTTAGGCTGCAAATGTCCCTCCAAATTCAATCACATAAGGCTGTTTTCTTGACCATCTTACCAAGGAGGGAAATATGAAGGGCTTCACCATGCAAATGCTAAAGGGCTTTTAGCTAACACTGTAACATATAACATTCTTATAAGTGGCTTCTGCAAATTGGGTAGATTTCATGAAGCCACCAAAGCCACCTAATGTAGGAGTACAGCAGAAGTGGCAATGTAGGAGCAGAAGTCAAATTGTGGGATACCATGCTAAACAAAGGCCTTGAGCCGGATTTGGTTGCATATGACTTGCTAATATATGGTTGTTGTGTTAATGGAGAGCTCAACAAGGCATTTGAGTTGCGTGATGACATGTTGAGGAGAGGGGTGAATCCGAGGCAAAATTTACGAGTAATACAGTAGGGGTGTTCATCAATCGATCCAAACCAATTCAAACCGCAAAAACCGAACCAAAAAACCGAAAACCGAATAAACCAGAAAAACCGAAAACCGCAAAAACTGTTTTTTTTTTTTCATTTGATTGGATCGGATTTCGGATCCCCTAGTGAAAACCGATCCAATCCAATCCAAACCGAACTACTATATACATATACTATTATATTTTAAATTACAGTATTACTCATACTTAAGTATTGTTTTTCATACTTTTATGAACGAACATTTTCATTCTCTTTAATATTTTTGTTGGAATTGTCATACTATATGTATTGAAATTTGTATAGTTATTCATGTACTTAAGAATCAATAATTATTCATGTACTAGAAGATTTCATACATGTATTTAGGAACTAAAGCTACCTTAACTCTTGTATATATATATATTTAATGTTGATTTTCGACTTAATATATGTAACGATGTATCAATAAAAACTGAATTATCCAATCTAATCCAAACCGCATTTGATTGGATCGGATTTTTTTAAAAAAACAAAACGATCCAATCCAAACCGCAAGTTGTTTTCATCATTGGATCGGATAATTTTTTGGCTCAAAACTGATCCAATCCAATCCGCGAACACCCCTAAATACAAAATGGCCAATTTTGGAGCAGCAGTTAAATTGTGGTGTATACCAAGCTTAAAAAGGTTTAGCTCCTGATTTGGTTGCATGTATATAATAGCAAAGCATAACACGCGTATATAATATATACTTAAATTATAAAGGAGTTTCATGTCATATTACTTGTATTTAATCACCGCTAATCTCAGAATGTAAACCTATTGTTATTTGCAAAGCACTCTTTGCAGATACTCTATCTGAATTTAGATGAACTAAGCATTCAATTTAAACATGCATACTTCGGGTGCAACAAAAAATTTACCTAAAATGTTTTACTTTTTTCAGGATATTTATAATATACTTGGGCAAGTAACAATTCAAAAAAAAAAAAAAATGCAAGATGAGACGTAAATCAATTTAATTAAATAGCATAAAAGACAAACGAGAAGATACAAGTTGGTTCTATTATTTACACATTACAACTAATTATTGATATACATTTGTCTGTTATTTACAAGGTCAACAGAAGAAGAGTACCAATATAGTATCCACATTTTGGAATCGTAGTCAAACCCCTACGTCTCAAGCTTCTCTTCCTCTTCAACCATTATATTAACACTGTTAATAAAGCCTCCGTGCGAAACGAAGGCATAATTCCATACCTATATTAAAAGGAAGAAAATTAAATGCAATTAATAACAACCATAGCTTGAGTACAAAAATTAAATGCAATTATCAACAACCATTGCTCAATTATAAATGAATAAAGGCTAAAATATATTTTTGGTCCTTTATCTTATTTTCAGAATTCGATTTGGTCATTTATCTTTAAAAAGATTCATTTTAGTCCTTTATCTTATACGTTACACTATTTTGATCCTTTCCGTTAGATTTGCACTAATGGTGTTAATAAACCATCATCCGTCGCCGGATTCTGGATTCCTTCACTGAAATCTGGGTATTAAAGAGAGAACAAATTTCTTCTTCTTTCCTCTTTCCCTTTCTTCTTCTTTCCTCTTCCTCTTCCACTTCCTTTCTTCTTCCTTCCTTCCTCTTCCTCTTCCTCTTTCCGTTAGCTTAACCCTCCTTAATTCTGAACACAACACAACAACAACCAAACAACAATGGAGTTCCCCTTCAACCATGGCAATCATCAGTCTAACATCACCCACCACCATCACAGGAGGGACAATGATGAAGAATCCCTAATTTACCCACCTTTCTTCCCATGTTACTGTTCAACATGTGGGCCATCAAAGTGGCTCATTTGCTCTCTCCAACAAACCCACTGTCAGGGTCGTTACAAAGGTTGCTCCAAATTAACCTTACCGTTTGTTATGGCAAATTTGTTCTTGCACCATATCCCAGAGATGAGTACCAGGTAATGTGTCTCCCTCACAAATTCACTTTACCCAAAATTTTATTTTAGCAGCACCATCACATTTTTCTTTATAAAGGAGATTAGGGTGAGGAAAGGGAAGAGGAAGAGGAAGAGGAAGGAATAAGAAAGGAGGAGGAAGAGAAAGAGGGAGGAAGAAGAAAGGGAAAGAGAAAAAGAGAAGAGATTTATTTTTCTCTCTCTAATAACTAAATTCCGATGAGGGAATCCAGAATCCGGCAACGAATGGTGGTTTCCGGTGACTAACGGTGGTTTACTGATACCGTAAAGGATCAAAATAATGTTACGTTATAAGATAAAGGACTAAAACGAATCTTTTTAAAGATAAAGGACCAAATTGAATTCTGAAAATAAGATAAAGGATATTTTAGCCATGAATAAACAACCAGAATATTGTTCAGAAATGTAACAGTTACACATGATTGATTTAGTAAACCAATTCGATTATCTCATGAAACTTACCATATGACAATATCTAAGCCAGAAACTAAAATATTACCTTTAATCAAATTCATCTCCTTCCTCTTCAAAGTGATTCTTCATTTTCAGGCCTTCTCTGTGACTATTTACAAACATGAGTTGAGCCTCCATGTTTAAGTGCTCTCTTCTATTATTTACAATCTCATGCCTAGAATTTGGTTTAAGGGTGTCATTGTCATTTACAAAGCCCTTCGATTCTGTTGGAATCAAATGGTCATTCCACTCATTTCCTTCAATCCCACTTTTAAATTCAGCAATAGCACCACCAGATTTAGTCATACACTCAGGAGATCCCAAAATACTCCTGGGCGAAGTCCTGCCCTTTTCAAACAACCCAGAACTTTGATGCAACAGTTGTTCATTTAACTTGTTATCCACAACAGGAGTCCTGTGAGAGAACCATCAACATAAATGAACGATCTCCTTGCATACAAAGGGTAGATGCAAGGATAAAAGGCAGGCCAGTAGCCAAAGAAATTTCTTCGTAAAAAAAAATATGAAAACAATCAATTTCGGCATTCTCCAGCCTATGAAAATTTTGGTGCAATAAATAGAATTACAAAACCCAATACTAAATCTTTAGACCTATCTAATAACTAATCAGTAAATTAATTAGTCATCAAACCTTGTTTGTTGAAATTTCGGGGTCTGAATATAGTCAAAAATTGGAACCAAGTCTTTTGACCTAGCTTCAATCATGCGAGTTGGAATCCTTTCAATCTCAATTTCCCCTCCTGAAGCAGCTTCCTCATACATCATCATGATAGCCTCTTTACCCATTGGATGAAAATATATCTGTTGGCAACAGAACCATGAATTTAAATACTAAACCAAGGGGTGCGATAATAAACATTAAAAACACAATTTCCAGTTTTAACATAACTACCTCCGCCTTCGCCCACAATGGAGTATTAGCTTGATGCATTTGCAGTTCAGCTTCTGAAATATACAAATGATGCTCTTCCTCGGGACAGGAATTCGCTTTCAGGGCTACATTCTTGATTTTAGGGCTAATGATATTACCATCCTTCACTTCCTCTGGATATATTTTATTGCTGTCAGAAATTCCATTCTCGCCATATATGTCAATATTATCTGCTCGCTCTCTCCGACTATTTCTCCAACTTATATTCCATTTCTGGATAGCCTCAACTAGTACTATTGGATCAGTCTCTGCAACAGATTCATAAGCAGGGTCTAATCCAGAAACAACAGATGAATCTAGACCATTAAATGTCTGCAGATGCAGCGCATATTGTATCATAGAAACAGTGGGCGAAAAGACCAAGAGGTAATACTTTTCCTTGGAATAGTTCCCTTCAACATACAAGGAACTGCTGCCTTTAAAGTTATGGAAAGACGAAGCAACAGCCCCAGAAAGAGACCTCATCCTACCTGCCGCAGCTGCTGCAGCACCTGTTACAGTGCCTCTCCAGCCATTAGATCCATTCCTAATTCTGCTTACAACAGAAAGTGTGATTGGAGGACCAGCAGCACAGAGGCTCTGCTGCTTAGGAATTTGTAAGGGCCTGCGAACTGCTTGATCAGTCATGACACCCAAACCACCATTTTTTGCTGTAAAACTATCATCATATGGCTGGATATTTACAGGTCCTCCTTGAGGATTTATAGCAAATAGATGGTTAGTGCCCCTTGAGGAACTAATCATAATCCACTTGCTGTCAACACTGAAACTGATATCTTGTATAACCTGAAACATCAAATATAGGTTTAAAAAAAAGTCCCAGTTGCTTGTAAATGCCATTTCGAAAAAGAAAATGACTATGTATTAACCCAAAGGAAGAGAGGGCAGGAAGATGAGCTCACCGCATTTGTAAAGCCACGTTGCAGCCTATAGAGATGAACATAAGAAGGGCCACCATCAGACGCTGACAAACTCTCGCATCCAGGCATTATCTTAAAAACATTAATGTTATGCCCCTGAACCGAAGCAGTCACTAATATGGTGCCACTAGGATCAAAGCATAAGGCTGAAATAGGACTCTTGTGGGCCCGGAACTGAGCAACAACATTTTTAGTGACTATATCTCTCACAATGACCTGAAAGCAAACATTATTAAATTATTCAAGGTAAAATCATAATATAAAATGCAACAATGTCATTGTCATATTGTAAAAGAAGAGTAACCAAGAGCAAACTATACAACCATGATGAACTAAACTGAGATGAAACAAAATGAAAACCTTTCAGCAATTGCAAAACGGTAACAGATTACTATGTTATTGTCTAGAAAGACAGAACTAAGTCTGAAGCTAGATTTAAACCAATAAAGTGGGATAACAGTGAATACAATTTCAGGAAGAACATAATATTAAGTACTACATCAAATCATCCGAGTAAAACCTAAGATAGGGAGGATGCTATCTTATCTACTTGAGCCCAGAAGATAATCAAGCACAACACATGCAGTTCCAAAGTTCCAATTACAAGTGAAAGCAAAATTACCAAATCAGGAAGAACAGTATTTACCATTCCGATGTTATCCACATCTGCTGAATGGCCATTAACAACCCCATTACTCTTTGAGACAGATTTTACATATTGTGAAGAACCATTGCTATCAGGGAGAAGCTCAGAGCAGTATCTAGAAAGTTTCTTATACCCCATATCTCCAAGGGTAACAATCCCAGCAGCAAGATGCTTGCTAGACTCTTTGGCATAGTGTGCAACCAAGTTCCCATTTGAAGAAAAACCAGGAAAGCTTGCAGAAGGTGTCAAATGTTGTGGGCTGACACGCCCAGAAGTGGAGACTGCAACTGGACTTCCACTATAAGCCAGCCATCTAGGACCTACCGCAAGTGGTCCATAACCAATGCCTCCAGAACCAGGACAACTCAAGACTATAGGATTAGTAAGTAAAGTATATTCCCTCTCTAATGTTGTGGCATCAAAACAGTGTATCTGCAAAACAAAGGCTCCATTAAACATTTGAAGACAACAAATACTAAAGAAGCTTGAGACAGATGTTAGAATGTGTACCTGGGTGGTTTGAGAAACAGCAACTATTCGAGAACTGCATCTTACAGAATAAACAGCCGATCTAAACTTTAGTACACGAACATATGATTGGCTCCTCATAGAATAAAACTGAACAGTAGTTGGTAGATAGTTTCCATTCACTTGGTCGTGACAGTTTGAAGTGCCCCCATTGCAAGCGGAGGTCAACCCATCTTGAACATTGCTTCCTCCAGCAAAGAAACCATCTGTACAAACTACCAACAATGGGCGCCTGTCTGCAAACTTGTCTTCTGGTTTCTTCGATACAATTGGACTTGGTACAATTTGCATAAAAGAAACAGGACCATCATGTCTGGAAACTAGTTCACGGACATTATTTGAGTCATCAACATCCCAAACTTGGAAGCCAGACCGATATCCTAGAAGAAGTACTTGCCTAATGACTTCTCCCTCACCCTCTAACTTGTCAAACCCAGCCCAAATAACCTATACAAATTTAAAAGTAATTGAAATGAGTCATCTCAATCCTAACGCCAAATTGAAAATTAAATTAAATGGTAAATTGAAAACCTATGCAATTGAAAACTCATATATCAACCTATCACATGCTCCACAAAATTAAGGCAACAAACCAAATATTCTGCAATGCAGAGCAAAGAAAAATCTAGATTTTGAGAGGAAATGGTAAATGATTAAGATTCCTAGGTGACAGCTTAATTCTATCAAGAAACATAAGTAACTTTCCTACCATCATGGTTCAAGCCACACTCAGATTTTAACTTCATGTCAACTGAATATACCATCCAAATCATGTACGAAAAGCTCCTTATCCCTCGTGCATATACATTCTTAATAAATGCACGGTACACAAGCCCTAGTAACATGCAACCGGTGATTTGCCACTAAAACATAGAAACAAATCCCTTTACAGTTTCCACAACAACTTTCATATTTTGCTGAATAACACACATGATTAATATATATGACCCAGTGTTGTTAAATAGCGGCCATGGCGGAATGGCATGGAGGATTTTGTGCCAGCTGCCATAGGCAATTTGTGAAGCGCCACGGCACCATAGGTGACAATCCCACCTTTATATGGCAGAATTTTGGCGCCATCCGCCATTGACAACATTGATATGACCTCCACAAAAAGGATAGAGCTCAGTTCAAACAAATAACTTAATGAAAATTAATATGGATTACCATAACCAGTGCAATAAACTGGTTAGCAGCATTCAATATTCAAAATTTTAAAACCCTACTTAATAGTCACCATGTTAGAACCGACAAATAGGTTAGCTGTCCAAACAGCAAAAAGATAACAGCGAAAGTTTTCTTGCCCACTATTTAACCCATAACGTTAGGCCGCGTGGCATGCCCTTGCTTGTATCCAGCAAAATCCTTTTTCCTTAATACACGGATGTTCAAACCCGAATAAGTCCAAATATCGAGCCAAAGCTGTATGAATCTCAACAAACAAAAGCAGTTAAAACCTCCCATAACGAAACATTGAAGAGAAGTGGCAAAGAGATTATCAGGTTATTAATTAGAAACCAGAAATGAACAACTGTCAAATTGTCGATATATAAGTCCTCAAGACATGTGTATATATCCAATTTGCAAGAATATACGTTATGCTTCTTTCTTAAATACAGCCTGTGTCCAAATTTTAGCTTTTTTAAAATATTCTTTTTGCATAGGAACATTGCGGGATAAACAATGCATGCATGCTCAAGAACTTCACAAACTAGCAGCAACAAACCCCAAAGAGTACACTTTGCTGGCCTACTTGGGTAAATGATGGCATCCGCATCCCATAAGAAAATGCACACATATATATTACCACTTTCATACAAGTGTGCACCATACTTCCATAAGTAGAAACTTGCATGCAACAAATTCAAGCATTTAAAGTAAATTAGTACCAATAACTAAAAGAACTGAAAACCAATAATAGTCACCATACCTCAAATACAAATATGGGTTCTCTGAAGTGCGAGCAGTAAACATTAATGAGAAAATTAAAAGAATGGAATCGCATATATCTATGATTAGTTATCTGTGTGCTTGTATTTTAAAATATCAAAAGTACAGCAAAATTAAAAGAATGGAATCGCATATCAACTCCACACTTTACCGTCAAAAGTACACCTTAAACTAATAAGTGGAACATAGAATCAGATTTTACCTAATCATTAAAAGCGAACAGTTAATCTAACTTACCTTAAATGAACAACCTACAAAAATCACAAGTTTATTAAAATGAGCAAGCAAGCTACAATTCATAAAATTGATCATCATGACGAGCAAGCAAGGAAGCTATTATTTCCTATTTCCACCCATTTACAACTCATACTTTTATACTCATCCATACCTGATCACGGTCAGCATCATCATCCCTATCCACAACCGCCGACGCAACCGAAGCCGCTGATGCTGCGGCGGAACGGGCAACGGTGGAAGCACCGGAGGAAACAATCCTCAAGTAGCTAGAGATAGCACGGAAGGAGCTAGGAATAAAGCTGCTGTTGTTGTTGTTGGTTCTGCCACCAGCACCTCCTTCAAGAAGGTGTTGCTGTTTTTGGCCATCGTTCTTACTCATCCCCAGAACCAAAGAGATGAAAACAACAGCTACCCACAATAACCACAACAACAACAAAGGGGTCACCACCGATTCTTCAAATACAACACCCTCAAATTCAAACATCACCCTCAAGAAACAAACAACAACCACCCCCTAAATACAATAACTCGCACCTTAGGTCACGAGTGTCTTCATCCCCTTCATTTCTCAGAAAGCTTCCAAATTTCAACCACCCCAAAACAAAATTCACCTCCTAAATTCAATTTTGGTTTTCTTTTTGTTTTCTTCTTCAACACAGAAAAAAAAAAAACACAACACAACACAACACAACACAACGAAGAAACCGGTTTTGGCAAAAGAAAGAAAAACCAGTTTCAAAGTTTTTCCTGCTTTGATTGAATTTGAATTGAAACCCACAAAAATCAGAATCAAAATCAAAGTCAATTTACAGGTTAAGTTTTAAATTAGCAATGATTAATATTCCTAATTCCTAATAATTACAAATGAGATATTAAAAATGATAATAGTAGTTCAACAAATTGCAGAAAAAAATAATAATGAAATTTTTAGTTTGAATTTTTTTTTAAAATAATTCAGGATATTATGAATATGAATATTTGTGTGGTGCCAAAATTGATGATGAAGAAATGAACCGTGGCAGGGAATTGGGTAATGGGAGAGTTTAGGGTTTTGGGAACGGAAAACAGCCGGTAAATCGCCGGAAAACAGGGAGCGATCTGAGGAGAGAGAAAAACAAAAAAAAGGTAGAGAGAAGTGAGAAAGAACAGGATAACGAAGGCAAGCAATTTTTGTTTTTGGGAAAATTAAAAATTAAAATACCCTCCGTTTACGTGTCTCTCACTCACTCATCTTTCCCTTCTCTAAAATATGTTTATTTTTCAATTTTCAAAGCCCCTCCTAATTTTTATTTTTATTTCATTTTCTGGTTTGGTTTGAGTTTGGAAGTCACGTTTTTATAGGATGGATTTAGAAGAACTTATTTGAGTTTAGGGTAAAGATCATTTTAGTATCTGAAAATGTTAGAAGTACCATATTTTGTCTCTCAAAAAAAAAATACTCATTAAATAATCTCTCATAATAATAAAAGAGGGACATGTTAATTTTCCGTTTGTCTTCACCCTAAATATAATATTAAAGTGTTGATATATATTATTAGTATGCTTAGGTGTCTATTAAATTCGTCTATATGACCTGCGCTGGTGCGCATGTGGTGTGTTTCTTATAACATATAGGGACTAATGTGTCCCACGATAGAAATTATCATGGACTAAATTGGATTACTTAAATTGGATTACTTAAATAATAGTTGGGGATTTTATTGGGTCAATACATAATTATCCTCATGATCTACTATGCATGTAAAGACTGTTGTCTAGGCACTTGTCATACTAACGATACATATCAACATTCTAATGACGTGTTCAAGATGAAAACAAATGAAATGACTAAAATAACTATTTTTTGTCATTCTCGGGGACTATTCGGTGAGTTTTTTTTTTCAAGAACGAAAAGTGATACCTCAAAAATTGTTTGGGGACTTAAATGGGTCTTTACTCTTGAGTTTATGAAAATAGCTAATGAAAATAAATTTATGCAAATAATTTATGAAAATAGTTTCTGATCTTTTTATAAGCTCTTTTTAACTTATTTTCATAAGCTTGTCAAAAAAGTTTATAAAAATAAATTATTTTTAGTTTATTATAAAAAAAACTTATTAAATAAGCGATTAATTAACATATTTATCCAAACGTGTCCTATGTTAATGGCTAAAATAACTTTCCATGTAAAAAGTTATGTATTTAGTGATATATATTTTTTTGGTAAGGATATTTAGTGATATATAATTTATTGATAATATAAAATAATTTATACTAATATACATTAATCTAATTTATATCATATGCTTTTGAGATATCAAAACTACTCTTTTCCCCTTAAGCGGAATCTATGTTGCAGTATTGTTTAGAAAATGTTTTTTTTTTTTTTTTTTTCAGTTTTGAAGAAGAAGAAAATGGGCCTTGTGAGCCAAACGCATCCGTTTTAAGTTTTATACATCTAGCAGACTAGCATCTACTCACGTTGACAGATGTTTCTCTTCCTAATCATCCCATCCATATTTAGAATTGTAACTAAGACCAGATGTTTGAGGGTTCTCTATTTTTCTCTGATTAGTCATTCGTCATATCTTTCTGTTACTTGAATTTGTTTTACTCAAAATTAAAGGCAAACTGCACTGTTTTACTACCACTGCAGTACCTATTCCTCCTCTCCATGAGTGTGGTAAGTCCCACTAAAATCTGACTCAATACAATTGTCTTTGTTTGGAAAAATCACTAGCCACTATGCTTAGGTAGTCTTTTTTTTTTATAATCATAATATAAGTACGAAGTATGCATCGTCATGAATAGTAATTAATTTTCGTCGGAGAATCTGTTGGGCATAAAAGGTAAATTCTTCTCTCTCAACCAAATTTATTCCACACATAAGAACCAGAATTCGAATTCCTGATCACTTACTTAAGATGTCCGAATCTCTTATCACTCGGACCAACCATATGTTGGTTATGCTTAGATAGTCTCAAACAACAATTTAGTACTACACAAAATTCATGCTGTCAGTTTTAACCCATTATTAAGGGCATCATTGTAGCGCCACACAAATTTACAGAGAAATAGAAAATGTTTCTCTAATCGAAGGTTATACTTAACAGAGTTGGGTTGGAAGCTCTTTGAAGGTTTGCTTTTTATTTTATATTCTAAACCAAGTTGGTGGGAAATTAAGAATAAAAGAAAGAAAGGAGCTTGCTGAGGATTAGTTTTTAATGTTGAACCATGTCAGGCAATTATAATTGAGTAATTTTTCATGCACATGCTTGGAAAGGATGGGAAGGGTGAACCAAATTATTATAAATTCTAAATATTTTGAACATGAAGTTTGTGGTAATGGATATTTACGAGTAATCCAATATGCAATAGGTTGTGATAGAATGATTTAGTTTACTCCACCTCAAAAGCTATCTCGTTGGAAAAAACTTGTCCTATTTATTATAAATGGTTCATTACTCATATAACACTTAACATAATATAGCTGCATTTTACATGATTTTGGAGTGATATTTCATGGTGGAAAATGACAAGGATGTTGCAAGGAACAATGAATGTGTGCCTGACAGAATTCTATGGCAGACGCGGTGTTGTATGTCTTTCAAATGCAGAATTGCTTATGTAGACCAATATCAACTTCAAAAATCAATTCTTTGGGATTAATCACTGGAGTTGAAAATGCTTCAGGTATACTCCAGATCTAGTTAACGGGGTACTTTAGGGCCTGCTAGCCACACTGACAGAATGGTAGTGGATGATTAGTTTTCTTTAGTTTGGGAATGCTCTTAATTGAAAGCAGTATGGATCATTTCTAAAATGCTAATCGAGCCCAGTGCTAAATATTAGGGTACTTTGCTAGATGTGGCTTCTGTTTATTTTGATGTTGAAATCATCAAGTTTGTTTGTGATCATTTATTCCAGATTGGGCCTGAAAATGCTAGGAACTACATAACTAGCAAATATTCACATGTTGGGAGATGGGAAGAAACTAATAAGGTTAAAAAAATATCGAAAAAATTGTACTACAAAATATCTATGTCAATAACTGGATAAACAAATGGATTACTAAGTTTCATTTCCAAGGATGTGTCATTTGGAAGATATGATGAAATTTATGCATTGCTGGAAGGATTGTTTGGTTTGATGAGGAAACGAGCTAGATGAGCAGGCGGATTCTACAATGCTCCCTGATGGGAGTGGAATTTCCATACTCCAAGGCCATTTTAGGCATTTTTTGTAGAAAAACCAAAACACCAAAATACTTTCTCTCTCTCTCTTTCATTCCTAAGTCGCCAGAGCCACCATGACAACCACTTCACCTCCAACAGTGGAGAAGGCTCTGCTTTAGGACGCCGCCATCTGAGGCCTCAAGGATCCGTTCCTCCATCGCGGCCTCACCGCCATGCGCAGCCACCTCTGCGGCGAGGTGTCGCTGGTGGCCAAGAGACCACCCTCTCAGCCTTCTCCCCCTCATTTGGGTCCCATCATCAACACCATTTGTCTCTTTTTTTTTAAAAAAAAAAATTATTCATAAAGCTCTTTGATAAATAGTGAGACGTAAAAGCCTTTGTCCTGTTCGAACTTAAAAATCATAGTGGAAAAATATTATGACCCTTTCTCTGCTTCTCATTCAAGGGTTGTGTAGGAAAACCTTTGGTCTTCTAGAATATGGGTTTACTTGAATATGGAATTAGAAATGAAAATTGAAATGAATTTCCTTTGAGTAGGCATGCTTTATTCATGATTCTGGTGTTATTTTATTTTGATTTTGATGTGGTAGCCATCAGAGGAAAAGAAAACATGACGGTGGTGGGCTACCGTTGGTGGGGGTGGAATAGTGGTGTGGATGAAGGTAGAGGACCGGTGTTAGGTCAAGGGGCGGTGGCGGTGAGAGGGGGCGGCGACTGTGAGAGGAGTGAAAAAGAATGAGGGAAGGGAGAGAGCCAGAAGCGAATGAGTTTAGTATCTTACCCTTTCCAATCTTGGACAATCTCAACCGTTGTTTTTTTTTATTAATATATTTACAACCATTATTCACTGAGTATCGATACTCCACTCCCACATTGGAGTATTGAAGCCAACGCCAGATGAGCGAATTTGTAGGAAGAGTTAAGTGATGAGAGTGCTTATGTGGCTGAGAGTTGGCATATGATCTTCTACACTGAAGCTAACAACTTTTGTTCATATTATTGGTGAACTTTTGTTTTTTCCTTTATTGTGTAGAGTTATTGATCTGTGTTGTAACTTGCACAGAGGGAATGTATATGAAAGCTATACAATTTTTCAAGAATTTTTATCATATGGGCTTACTCACTAGACAAATTCATTGAGATAATAAGGAGAAAAAAATCATCTTATCTAAAAGTGAGAAAAATTACAATGTGAACAAATATATTTTATAATATATTTGTAAGATGAGTATTATCAGGGACGGATCCACCTATATCACATTGGGAGCAGTTGTCCCCACTATGTTATTTTATTTATTTATTAAATCTTAACTAATTTTTGTTTAATTCCCATTAAAAAAAGGAATATATACTCAAATCCACAATCAAAATTGCATACCTTACTCTACCCCTTTCCCCTATTTTCTTTCTTCAAGTAATGAAATGCGTAAGTCTGGAAGGATGAAAATGGGGAGAAAACAGCATTAAAGACACTAAAAAGTGCACCGCAAAATCTCTTATTTTGGCATACATGTTGGCTTTTCTATGATTAATATGTTATTAACTAATTGTTCCATGATTGAGTTAAACCAGCAAGAATTAACTACGGATTAAACTTTCCCATTTCCCAAATTAGAGAGGCAAAATCATTTGGACGTGATTGATGTCTATATATGATTTTCATCTCTAGAGAAAAATGGGATGACTGGCAAGACACACTTAGAATTAGTTTAAAAATAATTATACCTAAAATTGGTAAGAGATCATATCTATTACACCTGATTTTAATCAAGTGACTGACAAACATATACTAAAAATAATTTAAAAAATAAAAATAAAAATATTTAGATATATAGGAACCTGTCTACGAGTCAAGGTTTCCTTTCATATTGGTTATATGCAGAGATAATAGGTATTTAGAAAGGCTATCAACATATTCTTTAACATTCTCTTTTTAACACATTATTTCTTATTGGTTGAAATTCATATGGGTCCTACATAATTCATATGGGACCCACATAAATTAGTGGAACTCATTTGAATTTTAATCAATAAAGGAGAATGTGTTAAAAGGAGAGTGTGTTAGTAACACTCCTCATAGTTATTTATTATAGTAAACGTATTATTATGATACGTTATTAACCATCAAAAGTTTCATTTCTCCCTCCACAAGAAAGGTGTGGGGTAAAAATAAGAGCAAAAAATTCACGGAACTATTTAATAAAGTTTTTAATTTAACTCTTCTAAAGTGAGTGAAGCTTTAAAGTGAGAAAGTAAGAGGTTATCCACCCTTAGATCATTTAGTGGGTTGAGATGTCTATGTACTTAGGACCTGTTTGGATAAACGGCTTAACAAAGCTCTTATAGGATAAACGTTTATGTATAAGTTATTTCTGTAATCAAAGAGAAAATATAGTCAAACTGTTTTCATATAAGTTATAAGTTATTTTCATAAGCTATCATGAAAAGTTTATCAAAAATAAGCTGAAAACAACTTATGAATATGTTATAAGCTGTTTCCATAAACTCTCCCAAATACTATGACAAACGCTTATGCTAGTAGATAAGTCCAAATATGCTATTTATAAACTAATCCAAATAGACCCTTATTCAAATCAACGATAGATAATTTCTTATTTTCTCACTTTAGAGCTTTTGTCAGACGAGACAAATTCTAAAGTTTTCACTTACTATTTTTTGTTTTTGTTTTACATTTTTCACTTTCATTTTTACTCCATACCAAATTGACCCTTAGTGTTGTTGGCCTTTTTTTTTGATGAATTGTTGTTGGCTTTCATGTGGAATACTTTGGTGTGGCTTGCCCGGCACAACCACAAAAGCATGCAGTCGTTCACTGGGTCAGCTGTGTTTAATGACAATATAAAAATTATGTATGTTTTAAAAAAAATTCAAATGTATAGCACATAATCCATAAATCCTTAAATTTTATATTATTTTTTTCGGGCAGAATGTGAGTTATAAGTTTATTGCATGTCATAGCTCGCTTAATTTGTTGACGTGACCAGGTAATAGAATAAAAAAAATGTTATGTGTTGAAATAGTACGCAATAACGTAGGAAGAGCTTTGTCAAAAGGAATATCTACTTCTTCTTCTTGTACGCAAAGCATTGGGGATGGTTTGTTTTTTAAGCCCCGCTAATTAATGGCAACCCAGATAAACAAGAAACCCTAAACCCAATCTCATTTTGTCTTGATGTCAATGGAACCCAATGTACAACTGACTGAAATAAAATTGACTGAAGCGTCTAGCAAATACCAGTTCGAAAAGAGGGGATTTAATATTTGAAAACAATTAGTACTCATTTAGAATAAGAAAATAGAAACGAGAAAGTATTTCAATTTATATACATAGATAATAATTGGCAAAGTGGCAACGCATTAGCCTTGGAATCCTACCACCTTGAGCTGGACACTTTATTTTTTGTGACTAATTAACATAAATATAGTATTTTCAAACCACCAATGTGATGCATAGTTTAGATGGTATTTTTCAGTCATACCATAGGTCTGAGATTTGATTCTCATCTCTTAATTTGTCAAAAGTCAGTCCCATATTACCTAATATTTTAATACACTGCAATAAAAAAATAAAAATGATGATAATATAAACAATATTTGCATTGTGACAATGCATTATTTTATTATTCTTTAAATCTTAAATCAATTCTGGTACTTATTCAGAAACCAAAGAATATATCCTGACAAATCAACAACCTCCACCACAATTGATAAATTATTGGATTTCTTAAATATGATGTCAGATATTTTATTGAAAAAGATAAAATTTATTTTGATAATCTTTATATATCTCAAGCAACGAATTAGTATCCAACTATTGATTGAAGATATTTTAGTGGAGAAATAAAAATAATATATTACAACGTGTATATATATATAGATAGGTAGGGAATGAGTTGTTTTATGAAGAGACTTAAAAGAGCTTTGAATGTGATGCAAACGTGTTGACATTTTATTCTCTAGACTTCATAGCCATGAAATTATTATATAAACTTAAGCTTCGAAAATATATACTTTACTTTTTAAAATGAAAGAAAAAGAAAAATATTATGCTTCACTAACTTCTATTTTATAGAGTGAAAATCCAAATTGATGCTTGACAAAAAATATGATGACATTTTGATATCCGAGAAACGAAAATATTAATTTGGTCTTCAAAAATATAAAATACGGGTTAAATTAATTCTTTTAGGATAATTATTAAGAACATTTTAGTTATCTCGGAGATCATTTTGATCCGCATTTTACATTCTTGATGACCAATTATTGGTATTTTTCATTTCTCAGAAACTAAAATGTCATCATAATTTTTTGTCGCAGACAAATTTGGGTCTTTACTCATTTTTATATGATATTGTTTAATTATTGAATGAAGACCCAAATTGATTCCTAAAAAATTTTGAAGAACAACTTTTAATCTCTGAAAAAATAAATTAATCATTTAGTCCCTCAAATTTATAAATGCGAGACACATTAGTCTGATTTAGTTCTGACGTCCATTTACTTGCTTAAGTATCTCATTAACCATCGTACTTGATCCGTTAGGAGTCATGTATGGCATATGATAAAATTTTGCAGTGAAAAATAAATGAAAAGTGAAAAAAATTACAGAATTTTCAAGTATTTGGGTTTTAAAATTGTACACGTTTTATCAATTTTATTCATTTTTTAGAGTAAATTTGTCATAGGTCATGCAGGATCACTAACAAATTAAGTAAGATGATTAATGAGATACGTAAACAAGTAAAAATTGGACTGAATGATTAAAGTGTCCTATATTTATAAATTTAAGTGATTAAATGATTAATTAGTTTTTTTGAGAGACTAAAAGCCAGTCTCCCATTTTTCAACCGACCTATTTATAGCTTCACTCTTAATTATTCTTTGATTCCTTGGTCTGAAAATGAAAGGATAAAACAGAAGAAAGGAAAAGCCAGAAGTCCAAAAGTTACGTAGAGAACTGTAAATGCGAGTCTTAAAATGACTGGAGCAGATGAGAGGGGAAGGGAAATGGAAGTGTGGTTGTGGCGGATGGATAGAAACTTGCTGGGTACGAGTCGGCGCCATTGATTGTTGTAATTTTTGGTTGCATCTTCGACAACGTGTCGGCGAGAGTCGTTGCACTTCAACTTTGCATGAAGAAGAAAAATAGTTATAATAAAAAAATTTAATTTTTAAAGGCAAATATGATTAATAAGAGCTTGTTTGGTAAAATTAGCTGTTAGAGGATAAGTTAGATGATAGCTGATAGCGGATAGTGGATGAGGTAGCTGATAGCGGATAAGCTAGTTTATTTTCTGTGAAAATGTTTGGTAAAACTAACGGTTGAACTAGCTGAAAAATATAAAATGACATAAAAGGACATCTTCATTAATGATTTTACATAAAAGAGACATAAAAGAATAAAGGTAGAATTAAATGAAGATAATAAGGATAAAAGTGGGAAAAAAATGAAATGCTATAAAGCTATAAGCTCAAACGCTACTTCTTGAAATAGCGTCTGGAAAAAACGCTATAAGCTCGTGAAAAAACGCTATAAGCTCGTGATATATGCGCTTACCAAACGGGGCTACTTTCTCATCCGCTATAAGCTATCCTTTATTAGCTTGTTGAAGTGCCTCGCCAAACAGACTCTAAGTTAGTTTATGACGGATAAGCTAATTTTTATATGAAAGCTTATATCTGAAAAACTATCTAATTGAATTTGAAGTGTTTAATAAAATTAGAATTATATTAAATAAATAAGGATAAAAATGAGAGAAAAGTCAATAATTTATAAGTCATAAGCTAAATAAATTAGCTTATAAAGAAAAGCTATAAGCTAATAAGATAAGTTTGTTTATCAAACACCTTTATTTCATTCAAACAAGCTTATAAGTTAGTCAAATAAACTATAAGTTAACTTATTGAACTTATCAAGCAGAATCATAATATAATATTAACTTTAATGTTTTGCTTGATTTGCGTGAAAAAAATGAAATAGAAAAAATATAAAAAAATAATATGGAGAAATTGTTAAATAAAGAATGAATTCTAAGGATGGTTTAGCATGGGAGAAATATGAAAAATGAAAAAAAGAAAAATAAAATTCTCTCTCTACTTATTTAATAGGATAAATTATAATTTTCTATTAAAAATCTAGAATTACAATTTTATTAATTTTAAAATTTATATATATATATATATATATATATATTACGTGTGTATATTTTGATAACTTTTACGGTCTATGCCCCAGCTAATGCGGGGAGTTAATAAAAGTTACAGGTTTTCATGATATATCGTGAGAAAGAGAGACTAGGGTAAAGTCATTTCATACTACAATATCTTTTCAACCTCTTTTTTCTTGGTTGTCATTAGAGAAAAAATTTCGCTAGGTCCCACCTAATGTTATAAAACGTAGCTCGGACTAATTGGTTCAATCGGACCGATCGAAAATTAATCACATAACCGATCTAAGCCACTATTTGGATTGAAAATGCATGCGAATTGGTGAAAATCAACTTGATTAAGTGGGTTTAATAGTCGAACCAAATCTAAAATGCATGTGAACCAATGAAAATCGATTAATTCGGCCCGTTCAACTAGTGTTTGAACCAATAGTCATCTTATTTTTTAATTTTTTTAGTTTTTTGCTTTTTTATTTTTGTACAAATTTGTATCATCTCTATACAATTGTAAATGAAGTTTGTAGTATTAGATATATGAAATTAGAAACTTTTATTAATAATTATTAATTTTGTTAAGTGGTTATTTGTTCTCTTAAAATGACTAACAATTATAAATAATGTTTTATATTAGAACCGTGAAGTTGAAAATAAACTTGTGAATGTCTATTGAAGTATGATATGGATTTTTAAAGTGTGAATGTTTTTTTTTTTTTGAATTTTTTAAGTATGAAATTTCTATAATGTTTTGCCTTTTTCTAATATATACCAATTCAAACGGTTTAACCAATACTCACTTGTTTGATCATTGACCCAATATCCTGACATGAGTCGATGATCGGTCCGAATATGATAAGATTCGTCTTTTCACATTTTTTTCTCTTCTCTTTTTTCTCTCCTTTATCAAACAGAAGAAAAGCAACTAATACTCTTATTTTCTCTCCTTTGTCATTTCCTCTCATTTTCACTCTAAACAAATAGGGTAAGAAAGAGGGGAAATTACATTAACTTGAGGAGACTTGATAATACTACTTGTTATGCCTTCTTATAGTAATAATTTTGAAGTGATATTATTTTGTGTTATGATCATCATCATTAATCCATCAGGCATGGAATATTTGACAACACAAAAACTCTTCCTCATAGAGAGTTCCAGCCAATTCGACTTTAAGCTCTTTCTCAAGACGAATAAAAAAAGGATTGATGTTACTACAATCATTTTGCTTCTTTTGAATATCTCCTAATCGAGCTATAATATATTTTTTTTTCTACCTAATATGACCAAAAGTATGAGAATTCCACCGCTTGAAAACACCCTCCATGGAACAAACCATATAGGGAAGGCATGTAACTTTAGTCCAAGCACTCTAAACGATATCCTTGAATGTAGGACGGATAATTCATACACTTTCAAAGCGGAACGACCTTGTTCAACGATCACCAATTCACCATCGAGGAAAAGAATGAGAGGGTGATGATCGAAAAATTGAACTATAGAAATAACTTTCACAATCTAATCCTCCACTTGTCATTTGTCGAGAGCGCGTTCTAGCCTTGTAAAAATATGAGTCAAGCCATTAAACAAAGGGTCCTCCAAACGAAGTTGGAACTCACCGCTCCTAAATCAATCAAGTTGCATTTATTAATTCAATATTCTGCTTAGAGTTTTGGCTAGAACAACTATGTTTGAGTATAATTCTTAAAGATTGAAAAACCATAGGGTCAAAGTTTCACTTGTACTTTAGTTATGTTTTCCTAATTCATTATTAATTATGAATTAAGCCACATATACCAACCCCTCAACGGATTCTATTAATAAGCAATGGTCATGATTTCTAAATATTCTTTCGCTTGAATTAATTCCTTATCTGGTCATTTAAGGAATTCCAATTTAGGGAAAACACAAAGCACAAAAAGGTTGATTAACCCTAACTCATTAACGTGATTGGAAGATTAAGATTAAGGGAAATTTAGGGAAAACACAAAGCACAAGAAGGTTGATTTAACTCTAATTGATTTACGCGATTGGAAGATTAAGGGCTTGCCATTCATTAACCCTAAATTCAGTTATTCTGTATGTCTGTTAACTAATTGCGATAGAGTCGTCGATGAATTAATCAACTCAAACATACCAAGGATGATCAAATCCTAACACACAATAAATTAATAGAATAATTTATATGAAAGAATAATCATAAAATCATATTAATTTAGGAAATAAGGGTTTCAAGTAACAAGATCCACCTTAACCCCAGTTATGGTATTTAGAAACCCATAGCAAAATAGAAAACTAAATCCAAGTTTAAAAGGTAAATAAAGAACCGATAAAAAGAATCCCTTTTACAAAAGTGGTTTTCACTCTGAGTCTTCACACGCATTCCTTCACTCTTCAATTCTTATAACGATGTCAAAGAGCTCCAAAAAGTGTAAAAATATGTCTTTCAAATAGTGTCTAATCCTATTTATAATGAAAAAAGGGCAAACATGTCTTTTTGGTTTAAACGAGACATGACTGTGTTTCCTAACGAACCAACACTTACATAATATAGACACGAACGTGTCAGACTTCATATGAGAAATTCGTGTTTAATGGTTATGCACGATTGTGTGTAACAAAAGACAATGGCCCACTTCCAATTTCAGCTGAATTCAAGCCTAAAAGTGCCATTTTATGCTCGTTTAAGCTCCAATTTGGCCTGAGTTCAAGAATCTACAAAAGTTAACAAAATTCGATGAGAACCTATTCGATCATGGTTAATAATTAGTGGATTATCACAATAAATATGCGATTTATGGCTATATGAAATCCAGTTATCACCATACTCACAAACCAAGTTTCATAGGTCCCAAAAATATCACATACAAACTTTCATTTGATTAAAGAGATGGTATGTTTTAATATGACCTTTCTCACTTTTCTATCCAAGGAGACGAGTTCAGTGACATAGTCATAATCAGGAAGTAGCCTTGCTTGTGGGTTTTCCCCAATATTGGTGAAGTGATATAGCTGGCAACCCTTATAATCACTAATTTATTTTTTTGTAGATGCCGCAAAAAGGCATCATATAATATGCATGATGAAATGACCAAAATAATACTAATCCTATGAACTGAGGTTGAGGAAGGGGAATATGGCATGCTCCCTCATTCATCATGTCTTCATATATTACGTTATGTTTGATTTGGTTTAATTTTTTTATGTTATATATGTTTGGTTTGGTCCGACTCCCCTCAAATTATATTTTTAGCTCTGCTCCCGTCCAAGAACACAATTTAATCGACACAATCCTAGCACGGATACAAAAGATATGAACAAAATAAATAAATGACAATTTAATCAACATAATCAAAGTAAGGATACAAAAGATATGAACAAAATAAATAAATGACAACAGATATTAACTGAATGAAAGATCTATTCTTAATCCAACCATGTATACATTTTTTAGATGCAAAAACATGCACACAAATATAATTTCACAAGGATCATAATTTTTTTTTTTTTAAAAAATGGATGGTCGAAAAAAAAAAAACCATGTAAATTAGCGGGAAGTGGGTTAGCATAGTCTGCCCACCTTTTTGATTAGCCCATTAAGGCCCAAGAAGCGCAGTGTCCCTAATCTCGCGGCCCCACTGGCACGTGCCACACGTACCTCTTTCTCCCGTTCCGGCTCCACACACATTCTTCCGGCACGTGGAGCTGCAACACACTGATTCCATTTTCAGACAACAAAAAATGAAAAAGAAAACAGAACTCAATTCCCGAATACTGAGGGGTCCGTCCAAACGCGATTAAGCAGTGAACCATGATCTGATCTGATTTACAGTAATTGTCGGTGACTGTTGTTTTTGGTTCGGTGTATCTGAAGCTCGATCCGAAGCTATGGAGTCAATCCTGGCTAGAGCTCTGGAGTACACGCTCAAGTACTGGCTCAAGTCCTTCTCTAGAGACCAGTTCAAGTTGCAGGGTCGCACCGTTCAGCTCTCCAATTTAGGTCTTTTCTATTTCTCTATCTTCTTTTTTAGTATTATAATTAGTGTTCATACTTTATTTCGATTTCTCAATGTGTCAATTTTGCTTTCAGATTTAAACGGTGATGCATTGCATTCCAGCGTTGGATTGCCACCCGCGATCCATGTCGCCACCGCTAAAGTTGCCAAATTGGAGATTATGGTTTGTCAATTCACCCTATTTAAACGGTTTTTTGGTTGATGTTTGGTTCCTCTTAATCACAAATTAAATGGGTAGTGAAAGTCGATAGATTCTGCGTCCAATTAAATAATACAATGTAATGTTCTAATTGTTGATTCATCAATTCTGCATTACTATTGGGCGTTATTATGGCTTATGACAATAAACTTATAAAATCAGTTTATCACCTTTTTATAAGCTCTTTTTAGCTTATTTAAATAAGTTTGTCAAAGAAATTTATGAAAATAAATTGTCTTTAGCTTATTTCAAAACAACTTATTAAATAAGTGCTTAATTAAGCTGTTGGTGCAAACATGTCCATGTCTATGTCCTTTTTAGTAAGGGATTCATTAAATATATTTTTTTTAATCTATATTGTCTCGTTTGGCCTTTTATGAATGAGTCTTTGTGGTTTTTGATTGAATCCAATGTGTTGGCTTTCTAGCTACCATCGGTGAGCAATGTACAAATAGAGCCAATCATTGTGCAAATTGATAGGCTCGATTTGGTTCTTGAGGAGAATTCTGATTTTCACCCAGCTGAGTCTTCAACCAGGTAGTGAAATTACATTAGTCTCTTTCGGATGATTATGTGTGAGGAATCTTGTTGTAGAGTGATGCTTTTGCTATTTAGCAGCGATTAAGGTTCTTTTCCCTTGTGCTGTTATATGCAGTTCGACGCCATCCAGTGCCTCCACCAAGGGTAGTGGGTATGGTTTTGCTGATAAGGTTCGACGCTATCATTTCTAAGCCCAAATTAATATGTATGACTAAGTGATGATATTCATATTTTACTAACTATGCGATGCTTAGTAAAATTTCACCATGGAAAGAGGGTCAAGGAAAGCAAAAACTCTTGTTGTAACACAGTTGGGGGATTTGAACTATTCACTTCTCAGGATTTGACATCTTTTCCCCTTTGAAATTGTTACCAGTGGTTATGGCGATAGTTTTAAGTGACATAAAAATAAAGATGTAGGTGGAGATAATTTGCTGACTATAGGGAGAGGTTATTATCTCATCAACAACTATAGAGAATAATAAGATAAGGATTGGTAATTCCTAGTAAATACCAATCACTTGTCCAGAGATATAGATATTTAATTTGAATGTTACTCATTGGTACTGACTCAGGCATCCATCAGATTGCAGATGGAATGACTATACAAATTCATACAGTTAATCTATTACTTGAAACTCGTGGAAGTGCTCGTCGCCAAGGGGGAGCAACATGGTAAGTTATTCTTATCGGTGCTGAGTTGGTTATGCTCTACAATCACTATGAAGTGTTATGGATCTCAATAACTTGAAAATTGATATTAGTATCTTGTTCTTTGCCGGGGTTAGTGCAGTATTTAAACTGCATTTCTCGCAAAGGAGTTCCTAGTATAGTGTTTGGTTCTGTGGGGTAGCTTTAAGCATTAACCTGATGGATTATACTTCTTGTTTGACTCAAAGACTGTGTTATAAGTTTTCCCTCAAAAATATTTATAAGCATCCCCGTTCCCTGCTCTTGTTGTAGGGCACCACCTATGGCATCTATCACCATACGCAACCTTTTGCTGTATACCACAAATGAAAGCTGGCAGGTAATTAGTCAAGACTTATGCTCACAATAATTTTCTGGACACTTCTTGAGTATAAAGCTTATTGAAGATTTTTTTCTTATCAGGTTGTAAATCTTAAGGAGGCACGGGAATTCTCCATCAATACGAAGTATATATATGTCTTCAAAGTACTATACCACCTTTCGTTTTTTTTTTTTTTTTTTTTGTGTGAGAGGCCAGTATTGGGATGATTTGCTTGTCTTTCATCATAAGCATTTATCCTTTCATTAGAATGTATTTCTGCTATATTTCTTGACATTAAGGATGCTATGTTGCATATATTTGTATTACATACAGTAATTCTAAATTTTTTTCTCTCTTCAGAAACTGGAATGGGAATATATGTCTATTGATCTTTTGCCTCATCCTGACATGTTCACCGATGCTACTTTAGGCCGCTCTCAAGAGGGAGCAAACCTGAGAGATGATGATGGTGCAAAGCGAGTATTCTTTGGAGGAGAACGTTTTATAGAAGGAATATCAGGAGAAGCATATGTAATGTTGCATTCCCTTCAATTAATTTTACGACAGTCTGTTTTCTTCTATAATTTTTTGTTTCTTGAGTCATGAAATATGGCTTGAACTTTATATTTACTAGATCACCATTCAGAGAACTGAATTAAACAGTCCACTTGGGCTTGAGGTTCAGTTACATGTCACAGAAGCTGTTTGCCCTGCATTAAGTGAACCAGGTAAGTAAAAGGACACTTGTTATGCCTCTTGTGGCCATATTGAATTGATATAAATGGATCAGGTGTGACGTGAGGTTGATATAACATATATGAGCAGGACTACGTGCACTTCTCCGCTTTATGACAGGATTATATGTCTGTCTAAACAGGGGAGATGTAAATTTCAAGACTCAGCAGGTTTCATATTGCCTTAACTTTTCCCTCCTTTGAGCAAACCATTTTTCAGCAGTTTGTTATGGACAAAACTCTAGTGTCATTCTAGCTTTTCTGAGTCTTCTCTGTATTTGAATCAATCGTGACAGCGATTGACTGAAGCTGCTGGACGTTCTCTTGTCTCGATTGTGGTGGACCATATATTTCTTTGCATTAAAGATTCTGGTATGTCTTCAGCCATTTCATCTCCTTTAAATATTATTAAATATCATAGAGCTAATAGTTTTATGTGTATACATAGCATTCAAAATGATTTTACAATTTGCTTTAACTTGCAGAGTTCCAGCTTGAGCTTTTAATGCAGTCCCTCTTTTTTTCTCGGGTAATTTTCCTTGATAATATATTCTTCTTAATTTCTTTCTTCATGCTCTCATTATTTCTTTTTGGGATACCTGTCCACCTTACTTGCTGAAATTATTGGGTTTAGATAGGGAAAGAGGAGAGAGAAAGGAGATTCTGAATGATTTGATATTAGATTTATATGAGCGTTTGTTTAAAATACAAAGCATTGACACCTATTTGTATTAAGAATTGGATCTAGTACTAGTATACTGCTACTAGTACAAGCTCAAGCTCACTAATAAAATAAGACTGCTAACCATAATCAAACAAGGAAACATAATAAAATTAGGAATAACTCCTAAGATTGCTTCCTCAATTAGATGACTAATCGCATATGATCCTGAAGATATTTTAACATGTTTTGCAGATATTCGGACATTACTCTTGAATATTGGTGCTACCTTAGTTTTATATATAATGGAATGGGTACAAATATAACTGACTATATTTTAAGCAATCATTAGAACTTAGTACAGAACCTTATATTTGACGTTGAAACAGCAGTTGTTCTGCTTAACATGTATGTGTGTGTTTGTGTGTGTGCACAGTTCATATGAGTGATTCAGGAATAAGAGGAAACACACAGAAAATTCTACATGGTTCATTTATGCGGTCCACGTGAGTTTGACACAATAGGTTTAATTCTTTAGTTTTCAGTTAAGTATTTATAAAAATCTAGAGATTGAAGCTCCTTCTACCTGTTTTTTCCTCGGATGATTCATGCTATGGGTGTTTATATTCTGCATTTGCTGATTCAAAATGCCGAATGCCATTGAAAAATATTAACATCTTGTCCTCCAATGTCATGTTGCCATGTTCGTAGTTCCTCTGCTCTTCCATGTTATTAGGCTTCCAGTGGGGGAAGAATTACTGTTTGATCGATTATCTTTTCAGGCCAGTCTTTCTGAAGGAGATGATGACAGTAACTTGACCAGGATTACAATTGCGGGACTATTTTTGAGGTTTGTGTCTTCTTGCTCTGCCTGAATAACAACTATTGAAAGGATTAAGTGGTCTGTTTCTGCTCATTTTTTGGGTGCTGGTGGGGGTGTCTGCCTCACTGTATATCTATCCTCATACAACTTGAGTGGAAACTAAGAACCAACTAATCTGAAAATATTGGCTATTATTGGTTGTCTGTCTATACCCATTACTTTTGTTGTTAGATATCCTAGATTGACAATTGAGCAGTTAATGCAATTGGAAAAGGGGAAAAGGAGAAGAAAGAGCCTCTAGTATTCTTAAGGAGTAGCAATATACCATACTTGGTTATTTTGGTAGTTCTTGATTGTTGTAATGATGAATCACTTTTCCGAGTTTACTGTAGCAATTATTTTAACGTAACTAAATTGTAGTTTGTGTTTCTTGAAATGCAGGGACACCTTTTCACGCCCTCCATGTACCTTGGTGCAACCATCAATGCAATCTGTCACAGGAGATGCTTTCCAAGTGCCAGAATTTGGTATTAAGTTATCAATTTATTTTTTATCCACTGATAAGTGTAAAACTTTTTACATTATTATCCCTCGTGTGTTGTAACTTCATTAAAAAAAGTGACTATGATAGCAAGTCACGAGGTGAAAAGTGGGTTAAGATGACCACCCCTCTTCGGTGTGGCAAGGCGATGTGGTTGCATCATTGAAATGAAGTGGATGTTTGAAAAAATAACTAAAATTATTCATATAACAAAAATCATAACCAAAGACTAAAATGCAAATTAAGTCATGGCAATACTTTAAAAACATAACTTAATCCAAATTGACTATGCCAGAAAACTTAAATAATGTAAGTGCACATCCAACCAAATGCAAGTCAATAGTCAAAGTGAGACTCACAATGGAAAATATTAAAAAATAGAGATAAAGGGAGAAAATCAATGGCCTCAGTCCCAGAATAGATATGAGGCTGTGAATAAGAGCATGGAATCAGAAGATAAAGGGTGCTTCTGCTTCTCGACTGTAAGTCACACACAGAAGGTAAGTTCAGATCCTGTTTTTAAGGTTTTTTTTTTTCCTTGGATTGCTAGGTGGTAGTAAGTTTAAATGGTTTTAGTAGACTGAAATTCCCCTTTTAGATTAGATACCCTTTGGTTACTGAGCATTTTAAGTGAAGGTAAGTAAGTAAATTCGCCGAAAGTGCATGATGCAGCCACGTCATCAGCATTAGAGCCGCGCCATCAAACCCACTTTGCCTCATTCCATGTGGGGAGGTGAGGCTGTTTTCTGCGCTGCCTCAGCCCCTGGGTAGCTATATTAGCCACTTTTTTTGACAACAATTTATCTTTTATCTATTACCTAAAAACTCAAACTCTTTTAGTGATGTGGCTGACACATGATTGTATAATAAAGTAAAAAGTTTTGCACAAGCTCTGGATTAAAAGTTAAACTTCTCAAGTTATTAGCACATGTTCTTCAGAAGAATATATCACTTTAGCAATACCTATGTTGTTTTGTTTAATTAAGTATTTTGAATCCTTTCTTTTGGCAGCTAGAAGCTTTTGTCCCCCAATATATCCTCTTGGGGAACAGCAGTGGCAATTGATTCAGGGAACTCCTCTAATATGCCTTCATTCCCTTCAGATTGTGCCTTCTCCACTTCCACCATCCTTTGCTTCTCAAACAGTCATTGACTGTCAGCCTCTTATGGTATGCGGCTATGTGCTAGTTCTTTCAATAAATGGCCTGCTAGTGCATCTATTTTTGTGTATTGTTTCCAATTATGTTACTTTATGATCTTTCTTTATTTTCCAGATTCATCTGCAGGAAGAATCCTGCCTGAGGATATCTTCTTTCTTAGCTGATGGCATTGTTGTCAATCCTGGTGACATTTTACCAGATTTCTCGGTAAAATCTTTTATTTTCTCTCTCAAGGGTCTGGATCTTACAGTTCCTTTGGATAAGGCCCAGTTGGATATGTGTAAAAGCAATATGGATAATACAGACCAGACCTCCTTTGCTGGTGCAAGACTTCATATTGAAAACCTTTTCTTTTTAGATTCACCCTCATTGAAACTAAGAATATTGAACCTGGAGAAGGATCCTGCTTGCTTCTGTCTATGGGAAGATCAACCAATTGATGCTAGCCAGAAGAAGTGGTCTGCCAGAGCATCCCACCTTACTTTATCTCTGGAAGCATGTACTAGCACACCTGGGCATCAGAGTTCCCTTGGATGGACTGCAGGACTGTGGAGATGTGTTGATCTGAAAGATGCTTGCATTGAAGTCGCTATGGTGACTGCTGATGGCAGTCCATTGTTAAAGGTTCCTCCTCCAGGGGGTATTGTAAGGGCTGGTGTTGCTTGTGAACAGTATCTATCCAACACTTCTGTTGAACAATTATTTTTTGTCATGGATCTCTATGCTTATTTTGGTAGAGTCAGTGACAAAATAGCTATAGCTGGAAAAAGGAGACAATTGAAAGATGTTAGGAACAAATCTTTTAGTGGAAAACTGATGGACAAGGTTCCTAGTGACACTTCTGTAAGTTTAGCAGTAAAAGACCTCCAACTTCGATTTCTTGAATCTTCCCCAGTCAGTGTTGAGGGAATGCCTCTAGTACAGTTTGTTGGAGATGATCTGTTCATTAGTGCCACTCATAGAACCCTTGGTGGTGCTATTGTTGTTTCATCCGCTATACGTTGGGAGAGCGTTCAGATTGATTGTGTGGATGCTGAGGAGCACTTGGCATGTCAAAATGGCTCCTTCTTGAGTTCTGGAGAAAATGTTCCCACTTTGAGGGATAATGGATACCCTCAACTGAGAGCTGTTCTCTGGGTGCATAACAATAAGAACCGTCTATTGAATGGAAATGCTCATTCAGTCCCTTTTCTGGATGTAAGCATGGTGCATGTCATACCATTTTGTGAACTAGATATGGAGTCTCATAGTTTGAATGTATCAGCTTCTGTATCTGGTGTTCGTCTTGGTGGGGGGATGAACTATGCCGAAGCCCTCCTGCATCGATTTGGAATCCTTGGGCCTGATGGTGGTCCTGGGAAGGATCTTTCTAAAGGGTTGGAAAACTTACAAACTGGACCATTGGCTAAACTTTTTAAGACAACTCCTCTCATTGTTGATAATTCAGAAGATGGTATGAAACAGTCTGTAGCTGGTGGGTTTGCTTGATATATAATGAATTCTTTGTTCACCTTGTGTATTTATTTCTTTAAGTATAGTTTTCTGACTTATCGTTTCTACCCAGTTGAAAGTATGACAGAGGGGAAAGAAACCGGTTTTCCACACTTGAAGAAGCCAGATGATGTGGATGTAACTATAGAATTGAGAGACTGGTTATTTGCTCTTGAAGGTGCGCAAGAGATGGCTGAAAGCTGGTGGTTTTCCAGCCATGAAGATGTAAGGAGAGAAGAGAGGTCTTGGCACACAACTTTCCATGGTTTACAAGTAAATGCAAAAAGTAGTCCAAAGAATGTTCCAGGTGGAAAAGCACAATCACATAGAATACAAAAATATCCTGTAGAACTGGTTAAGGTAAACTGATACTTCTTTCTGCTTTCTTCAAGTTTTCAATGCAGTCTGTGTGTAAGTTGCTACGCCACCCTATTGGGGAATTAAGGATTTTCTTTCTGCTTTCAAGAACTAAGTTAGATTTATTGGTTGACACTAGAAAATAAGGAGAAAATCAAGATTAAAATTTATGTAAAAAATAGTTTGGCGCTGTATCAGGCAAGAGCGTATTCAAGAGAAATTTTTCCATTCTGTCATCCATGACATGATTAGTCCAGTGTATATCTGGTAACCTATCAAACTAATTTGCATATTGCAACCTATGGCCTTACCCTTAATCAGTCAAAAACTAATAAAAATTAGACCAAAATGGAGAATAGATCTTCTTCTCCCTTTTTCCGTTTATTTTTGTTTCATTTCTTCTACCAGGCAGAGTATTCCGGGAGAAATTTTCCATTCTGTCATCATGATAAGATTACTCCAGTGTATATCTGGAAAAATAGCAAACTAGTTTGCAAATTGCAACCTATGGCCTTGACCCTTAATCAGTCAAAAACAACTAAAATTAGACCAAAATGGAGAATATATATTCTTCTTTTTTTCATTTATTTTTCATTTTTATTGTTTGTTTGTTGCTAAAATGGATCATTTGACCTGCTTCTCATTTTCCCATTGACTGACTAGTAAAAATTGCATTAATTACTAATTGTCAAAACTAATACATCTCTTTATGTGATTCTTGCTTTTTAAAGACATACGTTAGTTCTTGATTTGTTTTAAAACTATATAAAATTTATTATTCTTTCATGCTTACTTAAAGTTGAATATTTTCAGTATATCTCGTTTTTTTTTTGTTCCTTTTTTGGAACACCAATTTCTGATTCATGAATCTTTAGTTAATAATATTTGTGTGATGATTTTGGTAGCTTTAGTAGCTTCCTAGATGGAAATTAGGTTTTTTATGAAATGCATACACACCATTTGGGATAGGGTCATTTTGTTGGCTTGTTTGTGGTGTTCAACTTTGGAGGTGTTTCCTTCATAGATATGCAGAAAGATTGGCATGCCTTGTCACATTTGACACGACAAGTTTCTTAGCCCATAAATCTTTCTTTTTGTTTTCTTAATGGTAGTGCACTGTCAGTGTAAAACTACTTTACACTTACATCCAATCAGATTTCACCATCTCATATATTCCCACATCATGTTGTTAATTTTATTAAAATTAAAAATTAAAAATATAAAATCATATTCTCCTTTTATTTCATTTTTTCTTCCTCACCCACGTTCTTCCTTCCCTAACCACCTTCTTCCTCACCCAGAAACCAAATGACCTTGCTTTCTTTCTCTCTGAAAAAACGACCATCATTTTCCCTACATTCTCCCTCCGCTTCTCCGCCATCATTCTCCGTCTTCCGCCTTTGAGAGTTGAAGCAAACGCTCCAATGCACATCCTTCAATCAAGCCTCCCATTTCTCTCGGTCAAATATTCACACCAAAAACAAGACCCTTTTCATTTTGACCAAACACAGCAATCAACAAGACCAAAAAAGAAAACCTTTCACTCCCTCTGCCTCCACCCCTCATCAACCTTTCTTCCACTACCACATTGCATTCTTATACCTTATTTCTCAATGTGTCAACAATGGTGATTGCTTTATGATCACGCCAAATATCTTTCACGGAGTTATGGACATGAATGGGAATAAGGAACAAGCACATTCTATTCTTGTCCACTTTTACTTCATAAGTTTGCTACCTCCCCGCGTTCAATGGGCACATAGTGATTGGTGTTTTTGCAGAAAGGAAGAAGGTTATTGCCATTTTGCTGCTTGTGCAGAGAGGGAGAATGTGGCTATCGAAGGAAGAAGGTGGGTGGAGAAGAAAGAATCAAAAGAAAAGAGAAAAAAAAATATAAATTTATATTTTAAGTTTTAAATTTAATAAAATTAACAACATAATATGGCAAGAATATATGAGGTGGTGAAATTTGATTGGATGTCAGTGTAAAGTAGTTTTACACTGACAGTGTACTGCCATTAAACTCATTTCTGATTCATGAATCTTTAGTTAATAATTATTGTGTGATGATTTTGGTAGCTTTAGTAGCTTCCTAGATGGAAATTAGGTTTTTTATGAAATGCTTACACACCATTTGGGATAGGGTCATTTTGTTGGCTTGTTTGTGGTGTTCAACTTTGGAGGTGTTTCCTTCATAGATATGCAGAAAGATTGGCATGCCTTGTCACATGACAAATTTCTTAGCCCATAAATCTTTCTTTTTGTTTTCTTGGGAGGATACACAGAGAGTTTGAGCTCCTTTGTGCTTTGTTTTTTTTTTTTTTTGGAGCTTGTTGGCTGTTCTTTTTTTTATCTATCTTTGTAGTTTTTTGGTGGATGATATCTTATCATCCTATGATCCTCTTACTTCTTCATGAATTTTTTTCCCTATCAAAATAAATAAATAAATGCATACACACCAACTTCAAATGTATGATGAGTTATCCCACATGAAATAACTAATTGGCCAAGCTTGTATTCCATACTACCGATATATTTTTTGGAGAAATAGATTGTTTCCAAATTCACAAAACTCTTGGATAACGTTCCTGTTTTAAATTGGTGTGTTGGTGAAGGGTCCAAAGGAGATCTGAAGTAACTTCTGCTAGGCACAAGGGTTAGTAGATGGGAGTTAGTTAGTTGATAGTTAGGTGAGTAAGATAGTTAGATAGATGAAATTGCAGAGGAGAGAGTCATTCATTGGTTTTTTTAGTTTGGAAAAAATAGAGCTTCTGCTCAGTTGTAAAAGGGGAACCCTTTGTTGAAGGTGAAGCCCTTGGAGGAGGATTCTTTCTCCTTTTTGTTGTTCAGACTCGTTTGTTAAATGAAGTGTTCTTTCATTTCTCTATTATTTTCATCATTTCTGCAATTCTTGATTTGGAGTCGTAACAACTTCTCTTACAGCTCAATTAGCATTCCAATTTTAAATTTCAATGTGGTGTATATCTCAAGTATCTGTTAGCTTAACCTTTGGCTGGTTGAATGTGTGATTGGCGGTGCTATATTTGTTTATTCTGTGTTGTCAAAGTCAGTAGGTAAGATTTTTTGACCTGAATTAAATGTAAAAATATAATGAACAAAGCATAGTAAGTGTATACATATGCTGTAACTATAAATTAAATATTAGCTAAAATTCAGAGGTACTTGTTGATTGATTTTATCTGTGTATCTTCTCATTTCTGTGTCTTACCTGTTATTAGGACATGCCCTGTCGTACCCCTTACTTATTGAGCCTGCACTTGCAGGTTGGAGTTCAAGGGCTGCGGATCTTGAAGCCCCATACCCAAAAAGACATTACTTCATCAATGCTAACTGCAAATGGGGTTAAAGAATTTACTGATGCAGTTGGGGGAATTGGTCTTGAAGTGGGCTTGATATTATGTGCGGATAATGTTGATGATGAAATGGCTAATTGGGAAGTGGAAAACTTAAAATTCTCTATTAAGCAACCGGTAATGGGAATTTCATATTTAAAGATTGTGGTTACTGTCTCTTTATAGGATGTTTGTGTGATGAAGATTTTACTATGCAGATTGAAGCGGTTGTAACCAAGGATGAGGTTCAACATCTTACTTTTCTGTGCAAGTCTGAAATTGATTCCATAGGCCGGATAACAGCTGGAATTCTACGGCTGCTTAAGCTAGAAGGTTCCGTTGGCCAGTCTGTAATGGATCAGCTAGGCAACCTAGGTATGCTGTCAAATTTTCTTATGTATCCAACGCTTCTCATCAGAAATAAATTCTTAAAAAGTTCTACTAGTTATTGTTCAGCCTTACATAAAGTTAGGAAGTGTTAACTTTCAGCCTTACATTGAGTTACCAAGTGCTGTCATTGTTTTATCTTTAGAAAACTGCATTTTGATTTAGGGAAGAAGACAGGTTTAAGATTTCTGGTCTAGCATTCTTGATTGACAATAGATGGTTGGTGTCTAGATCAATGAAAAGAGAGGAAGTCCATAAGATTAGTAGCCAAAAGGTTCAATTCGTGTTATTTTATTCAAAAGTTAAAAATTCTAGGAGATTGATAATGGACTTCAAAACAAAGTGTCTATTAGAATCCACGTGGTGTAAATTGCCATATACCTCAGCTGGCAGTCATATGTGATACTTAAAACAGTTTTTACAAACCTTAAAAGATGAGAGAGTAACAAGAAGTCTCGAAGTTGAAAAATATATTGATTGCGTCACTTGAATAAATTCGTAGGTGAATTTTAGACTATACTAATTTTCAATTGGTGGATAGAACATGACAATATATTTACTGACTGGTATGAGTGCTAATATTATCTGGAGTTTCTCGTAAATTGGAGACTTAATTGTGGTGAACTGTAATTTTGAGCACATATATGACACGGGGGATCTTTTAATTGTACAGATCCTTAAGTTGGGGGGAAAACAAGCAGCAAGGTTGATCTGACATAACTCGAGTATATTAATTCTGAAGTTGTCTTGATCATTTCCTCCTTTAATTTATATATCTATCCCATTTTGCACCTCCGCCTCCTGTTCTCTGTTGCAGATTGGTACAAGACTAGCCTCGACTATTAGCCCTCCTTGGGACTTGTAGCTTTGGTTCTTTTTGTTGCTATTGATCCTTTTTCTGTATGCATTCATGCTTATTGTTCCTAGAGTTTGAAAGGTTGGTCGGATTGATGCACTCATTAATTCCTTCTATGGTGACTTGCAGGAAGCGAAGGCATTGACAAGATTTTCTCTCCTGAGAAGCTCAGCAGAGACGGTAGTGTCTATAGTAGAGGACTTTCGCCTTTACCAAACCTTATAAACGGAAGCCCACACAAAAGTATGGAACCAACGCTAACTTTGCTTGAGGAAGCAGTTGTGGATTCACAGGCTAAGGTTAATGCTTTAATCACCGATATTGGTACTTCTGAGTCTTCTTTTGAGCACCTTACCGTTGTCAAACAACTCAGTGAAAAGATTGAGTCGATGCAGGATTTATTGATGCAATTACGGAATCAACTTTAAAACCTTTTTGTCATTTTTTGTGTAATTAGAATTGAAGATTTTCATTCACATAGGTTACGATTCTTTTGTATATAGAATAAAAGCCCATATGTTGAGTGTTGTACAAGTGAGTTCGAGGTTAAGGCTCCTTATTGGTATAACAGAAAGTTTTGTACCCTTTAACCATTATGGAATGAGAAAAAAGTGCAAATCTAAATTGTTGAGTTCTCATAAAGATATGACTTATGAGCAGCCGAATATCATAATTATGATGGTTAGAGTTTCGGTAACATTTGTTGGCATTTTATGATGGAGAAATGCTTACATGAACTTAATGCACTTAAGTTGGCAATACTAAGGTAATTATGGCATTAATTAGAATAGTTAAGTAGGATTATTTATTAATTAGATATGATATCTATTTCTTAATGACTGTTGTGGTTGGCTTAATACACCTAAATTTAGGTGTACCAGACTTTTGTAAGAATTTATCTTGCTTAATGATAAAAGAACAAAAATAATATTTTAACTTTCCCACTCGTTTGCCCTAAAATATCCATGGTGAGGGAGTAACCTTTATTATCTAATTGTGGAGAAAGCTATTTGGAGGGAGTAACTTTTGTTTAATTCTCGAGAAGAGAAAATTCTAACAACTGATTCTTGTATTAACAAGCGGACAGTTTCTAGTAATACTGTCTCATCTAGTAGGAAATGTCTTATTTTATTAACAATTGGACAGTCCAGTATATACTTTTAACCAAGTCCTTTTGAATGCATGTCTCTGATCTATTATTGCTTTCAATGAGGTACAAGTGTTGTTTATGTTACATTG
This sequence comes from Ammopiptanthus mongolicus, assembly GCA_039655645.1. NCBI lineage: Eukaryota > Viridiplantae > Streptophyta > Magnoliopsida > Fabales > Fabaceae > Ammopiptanthus > Ammopiptanthus mongolicus. The sequence goes on along the minus strand of CM077346.1, from coordinate 17,299,262 downwards.
ACATTTTATTCGCTTCTTTCTACTCTATTTAGCACACTTCTATAGGACTGATTGTCAGGTTTTTTCTATTCTCCACTGAGCATAATCTTGGAGCCCTTTTGTCTTATCCCTTGTTATATAATAAAGTTTAGGGTGAAGAGAAATTCTCGTAAACTACAACTGTCCCCACAGATTAATAGGTGGGGTTACAATTATTTACTAACCTTTTGAATTTGAACTCACATCATGCAATTGTCATGAGTTGACTGTCGACCCAAACCCTATTGGTTACTTACCTCTTATTCTATTGCCAATGCTTCCCAAAAACTTGATTCTATACTCAGTCAAAATATATAACTTTGTCGTAACCATCACTTGTCCTTTTTTAATAATAAAAATCATCATTTGTATTTAGTTTCTCTTTCAAAAGAAAAAAGTTAGACAATTAAAATTCGTAATCAAAATTTTGGAGAGAATAAAATGACATGTATTAACTCGTAGAATACTTACCACTGTATTCATCTTAAATTATAACTCATCGAACAATCATGTTTAAATAAAATTGAATGAGGATTTACATACCAATGGTAAGGTAACGTACAGGGGATGGAAGTTCATTCCTTTAGAAAGTGAATGTTGAGAGTTGCGGAATGGGTAAGTTTGGTTTGCGTTGTGATTATGAAGCACTGTTGGGTTCCTTTTACGGCGTGGTTTTCAACTTGATGGACTCAACGATGAGCTGGGCTTGCAACCCCATTTGTAGTGGCTGGAGGTATCAATGGCATAATCAAAGTCAGAAGATACATTGACAAGGTATAGCAGTCCAGGACAGCACCTTTTCACAGGACTGAATTCATCATTATAATAGTTGCTCATCACTCTATCAATAACTAAATTTTTTAAGGTATTACTTTGGGGCTCACCATGTGGATTCATTTCTTTATTACCCATCCAGAGGCACCTTCTATAATTTTCCTTGTTCTTGCTTGGTATAAGGAGGTTATCTTCCTTTCTCTCTAATCCTTCTTTACTTTTTTTAATACATTTCTTTTTTCTCTCTGCCTTTTGGGCTTTAGGCCCGTACATTCACTAAAAGCAGATTTTTGTGGGTGCATATTTTCAGTTGATACAATATTGGGTTAATCATTGACTAATTTTGTCATAATCTACACGCTTTGCACCCATAATGAATTAATATTACTGCAGAAGCAGAACTAATGAATGAGAAAGAATCTCTACAAAGTTTTAGTTGCTCATCCAAAACTTAGCTCGACATTATTGGTTTGGTGGTGAAAATATTACAAAGCTATTAACTTGTAATAATACGCAGTAGTTGCTATATCAATAACAAATTGATATTTATTCAATTCATGCAGGAAAACTTGTTCAAGAATGATAGATACATGTTCAGTGGCATGAACAGAGTACCATACCTCTTTTAACAGATAGGATTAAAGAATTTTGGGATAATTAAACAGTTTTACTTGAAGATAACTACATAATTTTGGGATATATAAAGCAGTTTTGAATGACTTTTATAAGCAGAAATTTTATATTAACCTGGGGAGGATAGATTCAATTTGGTGGATAATGGCATTTGGATTGGAGGTTAAGCTTTTAATGTCTTGCACCGAAGTTTGAAGCTGCCAGTCCTCACATTCAATAAGTGCCTTTTCAAGCTGAAAATAAAAGCATATATTATCTGCGCTTGGTTTACCTTGGGCTACAAGTCTACAACATGAGAACCCAAAACTAGTCCTTAGCTAGGCTCAGGGCTCAGGCTCTAGACCGAGTCAAGCCTGGCCAAGGGCAGGGGCGGCCTTAGCATGAACTGAAACCAACTTAATGATGGCCAAGTTTACTGTGAAATGGACCAATCACATAGGTAGAGGAGCCAAGGATTGTGCAGCGACAAAGAATACAGTGAAATGCATAGTAGGGCCATAACTAAATAAACATAAGATGTATATAATGTCACAATGCACCACCCTTTGTGAAGCACATTTCTTAAGCCATAAAACTTAGAAGGGCAAATCTCGCTCCCCTCTACCAATGAAACTTGTATTCAAGTCTCCCTCTTTTTTTTCTTTTTCCCCCATTTCTTTTTCTTCGTTCCTACAAGGGTAAGATCATCATAGTAAGTATCTTGACATGCTTTGATGACATAACAAACCTCGGCATCATCTTTTGGAATTTTCTTTAGCATAAAGTTTGCAGATCTATAATCTCCTGAAGCCAAAAGTGCCTGATACATCCTGCAACCATAGAAATAGTTAATAGCCACAACTATGAGGCAAAGAGAAATACTACTGAAAAACTCAAACAGCCTTAAAATACCTCAAGTAACTCAATACATTGTAAGGAAATCCAGCAACCTCGTATTCTCTCCAAATCAAACGAGCATTATTCAAATCTCCGGTATTGGCACAAGCGGTTAGAAGAAAATCAAGACATTGCCGTGAAGGCACAAGGCCAAGTTCATCCTTGATTGCCCAAAGCAAGTCCAGGCCAATCTGCAAATGTGTGGACTGGGATTCCGCAATTCGAGAAAATACCTATACATACATGAACAAAGTTGATATCGATAAGACACTTGCTAGTGAGAAAAAAATCATGATGAAGAGGGGGAAGCCATCTAAATTTGGACAATCCCCCATTTAACAAAATTTCTCCATTCATAACTGTTGAATTGGAGAATTTTAGGTAGAGAATGAGGAATAAAGAGAATAGAGACTCAGAATAATATGAGGTTGATATTTATACTAATATGATGATAAGATACAAAAGACAAACCCAACAGTTTCATTTATACTAGCAGTAGACTTCTAGTCTTAATTAAATAATGAAACGAATCACGGAATGTAAAAAAGAAATAAATTCCAAGAGATGATCTAGGAGCAATAACAAACAGCAGCCTGAAATAGTTTCAAACTTGCACAAAATATTAATAATCCAATATACACATTCTTATAATATTGAAAGCAAGTTTATATGTACTCGATCGGGAGGGAACCAGAACTCACCGCATCAAAGAGAGCTTCAATTACTAGTTCATTACTTTCGAACATACCCTTGAGTTGCTTGAACAAGTCAATAGCAGCACTGACCCAAATACAATGAAGTATGAACACGAGCAAATGGAAGAGTACAACTTCAATACAAAAAAGTTCAATATAGGAGAGGAAAAAATCAAACCTTAACTGCTTGGTCTGAACACAATACATGATAACTCTGAAGCAACCCTCAACCCAATAGTTTGGATCACTCAATTCCGTAAGTAGCACCAGCAACCCATCCAACTCTCCATCAAATTGAGTGACTTCGTCCTAAGAATGTCTGAAAATTAGTTATAAGACTGAGAGTAGAAGATGTACAAATTACATTACTAATAATATAAAACCTTACAATGAGACTTAGAATAGCTTTTGGCTGCAAGTTGTGTCCAGCATTCTTAATCTCCTCATATACGAGAAGTGCCTCAGACAATTTCCCATGCCATGCAAGAGCTGAGACAAGAACACTCTTGATTTCATTTAAACTCCTAATTGGAATCTTTGGATCTAAAACGACCTGCAATATGAAACTCAACTTATGCTTCACACGAAGATGTTCTGTATTTTACAAAGTCTCTTCAAAAGGATTCTGTAAGATCTAACTGTAAATGACCTATTAAAGAAGGAAAGGAAAAATGTAGAAAAGCATAGCAGATTTACACATTATGGAGAAATTAATTAATCTTAGCTTATCTTTAGTATTTAAGTATTAAGATTAAATAATGGGTGTATAACCTGCCCAAGCTCATGTTTACAGTTCATAATACAAGAGTTGATGTAGGTCTGAAGAGGAGTTTTTTTTGGGTAAACAAAAATAGAACTTTTTATGAATAAGTAAAACGGCATTCCTGATAACATGCTGTGAATTTAAGGATAGTCTGAAAATGGACGGAGTGAACAGTAGTTATCTAGAATCAACTAAGAATAAGAAGGAGAAAGCTTTTGTTGCACTGGTTACTGCACTTGGAATTGTAAAATTAAAGCAACATTAAAGTAGAGGAACTAAAGTAGCTAAATTACCAGTTCAAGCCTCCCCCCCAAAACACACAGTAACATTTATTTACACTTCGTCCCAGAAAGGACTTCAAAGTCAAGCCTAGGGCCCTACTAACAGAAGTTAACTATGGTTAATAATATCAATTTGGTTTCATAAAATTAACTAAGCTTAACCATGGTTAATAATTGTGTACACATGACAGTCAGCAACTACGTATCAATATGCAAGTTGAATCATCTAGTTATTTAATGCTTGCACAATGCACCTATGATGTATCCCTTTTGGTGCAAGTAAATGTAATGCAGCCAGCAACCTTGCTGCCTGCACCAATACCTGTTTTGCCTTCTCCAATTTGCCACAAGCTGCATATGAATTAATAAGGGCCATAAAAATGTGCTTTGTAGCTTGGATTCCAGATTGCTCCAGCTCCCCATAATACTACAAGAAAATAATCCACTCAGAATCTAAAAAACGTTGATACATGAAATCTTAAGCTTTCAGAACCTCTGTTAACAGCGAACCTTAGTTACATACTTACATCAATTCATTAAAACCATATTAATGCAGCTACTAGTATATATGCATCAAATGAACAATTAATAGTTATTCATCATGTTTATATTTGTGGGCATCAATGGCTAAATGTTAAAAATGAAGACTGGATTCGTAATAAAAATCATACATACATATACACACACGGGGAATTGCTAAGTCAGTCCCACTTTATTTTTAGGAGTATACTAGTAATTACCACCTTTTAATTTTGGGTAAGAATACCCACATTTTCGCTATTTAAAATCTTTAGTTTAATAATACCAAAAAAAAAAAAATCTTTAGTTTAAGGGCATGTTGGTAAAACTCTAATATCAATCTTTAATTCAAACTTAACCTATTTAGGATGTGTTCGGATAAATAGCTTAATTAAACGCTTATTCATTAAGCTCTTTTTCAAATAAGCTAAAAACAACTTATTTTCATAAGCTTCTCTAACAAACTTGTGGAAAAAAACTAAAAAGAGCTTCTGAGAAAATCATAAACTATTTGTATAAGTTTATTCCCATAAGCTATTCTCATAAGCTCTCTATAAGTTCTTCCAAACGCACTCTTAATGAAGAGAAAAAATGGTGGGATCTCATTTAATTAAGAAGTAGCATGATGCAGTAAATGAAAAATGAGAACATAAAATTATTAGTTAAATTTTAACTTTCATTAAAAAAGCAAACATTTGTTATTTTATTAATTAAATTATAATTTTTAATTATCAAATTTATACTTAATTATAATATACTAAGTAACAAATCTGTAAATAACAAACACGATAACATTTTCAATTGATATGTAATTTACATATATATATAAATTACATAATAATTAATTTTACTTTAGAATTATCTTTCTTATTTTATATACAGCGTTTTTAATTATTTTTTATTTAAAATAAAGAAAGTATATATATTAGAAAAGAAAGCATATGTTTTTCATATATTCTCAAGACATCTAACAATCATTTAAAATATTTATCCTAATGAAAAAAATTTAGAAAATTTGGATTTAAAGTTAGAACTTAAATGACTTTGTATGTGTGTGTGTATATATATTAATTATTCATATTCATATTAGAAATTAATCAATTCATATATTTAAATTATTGTTAGATGATTCAAATAAAAACTTAACAATTTAATAAATAAAGTTAATAGTAATAACCAATAAAGTTAGATTCATTCTTTCAACTAAGATTAAACACACATTCTTTTTCTTCATAAAATCACAATCTACTTTTTTGTCCAAAAGTAAAAGGTATAGATTGCTAACTTACTCCTACACAACAAGAACCAAGAATATACACTACCCGGCTATCAGGAAACTGAAGAAGATTAAGAGGGCTAAATTTTTTCTACCATATGAAGCTTAACCTTCGAAAGTATTTTTGCTAGCATGAATATTCAAATTTTTATTTAACAAATTTAACATTTTGCTTCAAGTTCTGAATAAATAATCTTGTCAAAAAACCGCCATGGCGGGAGGCGGTGGCGGATTCTGTATGGCGGCCAAATAGCGGTGGCGGTCCATGGCGGCAAGGCGGTGATGGCGGAAGGTGGAGCTGGTGTGGGCTTTCAGAGGGCCGGGTCGCCAAAATAGGGTTAAACCCTAAAAGATCGAGCATATCCCTGTCTTCTACCATCGACCCGCACCCCTCTCTTCTCTCATCCAGTCAACCGGCGACCATCAACCGTGACCATCAGCCGCTCCGGCGACCAGCAACCGCTCCGGCGACCAGCAACTTCTTCTTTCTTTCTTCCACTCCTTTCTTCCTTCTCTGATGGAGAAGAGGAAGAAGGATATGCCCCAATAGATGACAAAGAAAATGATTATGTTGGGATAGAGGAGGAGGATTAGACATTTACTTTGTGTTTGTATTGTTGTTTTTATCATTTTATTGTTATTTGCATTTTAAGATCTTGAACTTGATGGTAAGTCGTCTTGTTAGTAGCCTATGATAGGTGAATATGAGACTTATATGATATTTTCTATCAAATTAGATATGGTTCTTGTCTTCTTGACATATATTGTGGCTTGTTTTGGATTTTATATTTTTTCTGCATTTTTTTGTTAAGTATATATATATTTATAATATTTTTTATGTTGTCCGCCATGGCATCCGCCATATGGGCGCGTCGCCATCCGCCATTTTGTATGGCGGATTTTTGGCTATCCGCCATGGACCGCCGCCATCCGCCATCGATAACACTGAAATATTGTTGAAAAAAGTCAATGAAAACTTTCTTGTTATAGATTATGATCTGTAGCGTGTCAATAATAATAATAATAATAAATAGAAATTTAAAATTTACTACTAAATCAATATAAATAATTGGTGATATTGATATTGACCGGAGTTTGAGTCAAAATTCAGAGTTTCAGTTATAAATAATCATTACAAAATCAATATTTAAATCTTTTAAAAATATTTTTTAAACATTGGAGTCTAATTTATGAGTCATGACATTCAAGCAAGGGTCAAATTGTAGTGATAAAATAGAATCAAAACCTAAATGGAAATGGAAATGGAAACAACTTACCCCATCCCTAAGGCCTAAAGAGAAAGTAAAGCCCTTCTCAATTTCTTCGGAAGCAAACAAATCCTTGATGTTTGTTACAAGCACGTTAATTTTTTTTTAAAATCATTATCTTAGGAAAGTATAAATGATTAAAACTTTAAAATGTTGCCTTTAGTGAATATGCTCATCACTGTATAACCTCGCTAATTTCAAATAAAAATAAACGACAGCACCACAATCAGGGACGAAACTATGTTGTGCTTGTGGAGGCAGCCGCACCACGAAGCCAACCAAATTTTCCTAAACATTTGGTTGAATATACAGTGCAATCATAATAATATTAATATAGGGAATTTACACTGACTTCCCCTGAGTTTTGGCTTAATTAATCAGACAATCCTCTTGTTTCACAAATTACACTTTACCTCCCCTAAAGGATGATGATTGACATTACACCGACCTCTCCTAAGGAGAGGTGAGTGTAACTTCGGAAACGAGAAATGGCGCATATAACTAAGCAAAATCTAAAGAAACGTCAGTGTAAAATCCCCCATTAAATAACACCATTTGGTTCCACTTATGACCACAATGTTAATATAAATGGACAAGGAGTAAATCACATACTGTAGCCACAACATAATACAATACACTTATGAAAATTACAAAGTGAACAAAACATAAGTAATGCCTAATTTGGAGGAAGTATTAAGTATTACTATCATAATATTAAACTCAACTTACCTTGATTATATCCTCTTCCGTTTCACAGTTGGAAATCAAATAGCCGAATGTCTGTGAATCAGGTTTTACATTGGCCCCTTGCATGTGCCTGAGGACCCTGAACCCACCACTGATGTTTTTCTACAAAATTTCAGAAAATGGTGAGAAAAGGAATGCATTATTTGAAGCAGATTCCAAATTTTTATATAAATACGTTTTTTATTAAATAAGAATTACTTAAGAAAAAGAGCAAAAAAAAATCCTCCTAGACCAACCAAAAGTGGGGGGGGGGGGGGAATTATAAGTAAATAAACTCAAAAGAGCCCTCCAATCGTAGATCCACAACAGAAAACCTGCTAAATACATCTTAGAAGGTCATCCCAGCATTTTAAAGAATATATGAACTATTCTTATGATAAACGTGTCCATGCAATCTACTTCTGAAGCCTCTAGACATGAATGTCAATAGGCTTTTCGAACTTATTTGTTGGAAACAATAAACATTGCCTCATTATAATTGAAATTAAAGCAAAGCATTCACATCTGGTTGGAGAAATAGCAGTTGAGACAGAGACCAAAGGTATCATCCAAATCCAAGAATGTCACCTCTCGAAAATATCCTGCCATTATAGCATTGTACATGGCCGTAGTGGGTTTGAAATTCATTTTCTCTAAGTCATCAACCATCTTGTATGCACCTTCAAACTGCATTAGAAAAGAAAATACAATAAGTTTGCTGCAAAGGTGGATCAGATAGTAGAAAACTTGTATATGCAACCATGTAAACAAAATAGGTACAACTTACATCTTTCATCCTCACGCAATAGTGAACCAAACACCTGCATATACCATCATTCAACTCCAAATGGTAGCGACATATGATGGAATAGATTCGATAGACCTTGACATTTTAGTAAAGCAAGGAAGAAAAGAGAAAAAGTTATCAGTATAGTATGCCGAATAATAGAAAAAAGCTTCAAACAATAAAGGGAAAATATCATTCAGCCACCCTAAACTTTCACTCAGTTGCAAAAGGTCACCCTAAACTTTCAATTCTTTCAATTTACTCCTTAAACTACACTAATTGCTGCAATTAGTCCTTCATAGTTCGTCCAATCTAAATTAGCTTACTAATAGAGCACCGTGACATGAGAAATTCTAAAATACTCTCTGAGTAGTCCTCTGGGAAAATTTGTAATTATTCATATTTATTTTAATAATAATAATAATAATATATATATATATATATATATATTTATTTATCCAACGACATGTACATTTATAGATACCGCATGTTACAATTTGAGTGAGGGTGTAGAAAGAACTTCTCATGTGTCAAGTGCAAGCACATGAGTCATTAATGATCTATTTGCCACATCAATTAATGACTCACTTGTATGTGACAAACTGCTTCGTTAATCAGTTTATTGAAATAGGATGAAGGGCTAATTGCAAGAATTCAAGTAGTTTAAGGACTACACTAGAAGATTTGAAAGTTTAGGGTGGCTGTTTGCAATTGGCTGAAAGTTTAGGGTGTTTGGATGCTATTTTTCCAACAATTTAGATTAGCACACAGCTAATTTCAGCATAAAATCATGAAGCTTTCATGAAACATTAAAGTTGAATTCTGTTCTACTTGTACTTTATGTATGCAATTCATGAAGATACAGAAATGCAGAGATGAAGCATAAATTCCATTACGTAAATCTCACTAATATTGTGAAATGGTAAAAGCTTTTCTTGCCTACTGACATTTTCAGTTATCATTCATTAATCAGTTACCATGTTGGTTATGTAAAGAATGGTCTATAAATGGCATACTTTGAGTCTTTGACAAAAGTATTATAAAAGTAGTGTTGGTCATTTCTAAGCAAACTGTTAGGACTTAGTTAGGATTCTGTTATTCTGTTAGAAGCAGTTGTTAGGATGTTATTTCTGTTAGGATTCTGTTATTTCTGTTAGAAGCAGATGGTTAGGGAGTTAGGTTTAGTAGGCAGTTAGCAGTGGTAGGGAGTTGCCTACTAATAGTACCTCTGAAGTGTAATAGGGCAGTTTTTGATATTTGTTGAGCTTAGACTGGGATTTTCCTAGTGTGAAAGGAGAGTGCTCCTTTGGGGTACATTGCTGTACCATTCTTTCACTTTCTTTTCCTGTTCTTGGCTTCTATTTTCAGTCCACTGTTCTAAGGTTCCTAACACAACCTCACCGTGTTAGATAATTGTGGCGAAAAGGGTCAAAATTTATGAAAATTGGGCACTATATGATGCTGTGAAACAAACCATATTTTCCTTTCCATTATGAGCCATTAGAGCCTCCATAACCAAGTCTTTGGGAGTTAAATAATTGCCACCCCCACTCTCTTCAAAGTTAAATTAAATTTCAGCACAAGGTAGTAATAACTATACTTTGTCCTTCCTGAATCCAAAAGGACTTTTACCTAAGAGGGTGCATGAGATAAAATAATTTTGCCAACTTCTCCTAACAGTTTGCTTTAAGGTTAGACAGTTTTTTTGCTGAAACCGTTAGATAGTTGCTTTATACAAGTACAAATCAAACACCGATTGCTTAAAGTTCAATAGTTTAAGGGCAAAATTAATAATATATTTGTGAGAAGAGACGAATGCATTATTATACAACACAAAGAAGAAACAGTAGCTGTTATATGGAATTGGAAAATGTGTAATACCAAATTATATTCATAGGTTTCCACACATATTTGTAATATGGACTGTAACACCTCAGTTGACAAGGTAAAGCCTGCTTCACACATTTTATCAACAATATCAAGAGCTACATCCACCTGCATTGAAAATTAAACATAAAATAATTCAATTCAAACGCACTCTCTAGAGGTATGTGCAAGCCAAAAAAGTTTACTTCATAAAGTCACTGGCAAAACAAATCAAATACGATAAACCTCTGGCATATAAATGTAAAAGAACATAGAAACATGAAATTAGAATAACTTTCTCTCTCAAACACATTAAGATCTTTGACACATATATATATATATATATATATATATAAAAGAACATAGAAACATGAAATAAGCTTAACTCTCTGGACTTTCTACAGAACCAGAGAACCTCAACGTTTCGAGAGTTAAGTGTCTGGAATGAGAAGTTATAAGACTATTGTTGTTTATATGGTTTTTAAATTATAAGGAGATATCACTTTCTAGGTGAGTATCTCTGACAAGGTATCTCTTGGCAGGGATGACGAATTTATTTTGATAATAAAAGAAATACTATTAGATTAGACGAGAAAAGTACAAAATAAGAGGATAAGACATCCTCACAAAAAAACAAAAAGAAACAACTAAAAACTAGGTGACTGAGCCATGCAACAAAGCATGTCAATCCCTCTGCACGTCTTCCATAGAAACCCCACTAAGAAACCCACGGGCAGAGCACCAAAGAGATGCCAAAAGAGTAACCTTATCCCAAACGAAGTCTAGAGTTGAAAAAGAGTTATTGAAAATTCTACCGTTCCTTTTTAACCATATACACCAAAGAACAGCTTAAACAGAGCATCATCACAGAATTTTGGCATCTTCATGAGATCCAAAACCTCTAAATTAGTGAGGATAAAAGTATGCAAGTCCATAGTTGTTAACTTGAAAGGAGATTAGTGAAATTTCACACTTATCAACAAATGCTGCAGACCAAGTAAGTAGTTTATATCAACCACCGAGCAGAATGAGTAGGGTATGTTTTTGTAGCTAATGGGCTGGTTGAACACATGATGAAGAGAAATCCGAAGAGTTTTGAAACTGGCAATAAAGTTAGGGCTATTGGTGTTTAATAAGCCAGCCTGCAGAAGGTTTTGAAGAAGCCCGGCTCCACTGAATCAGAGTAGTGTGAGTAAGGGAAATACAAAAGGACATTTAGATGCAGTCACAGATATTAGGACATGTCAATTTGACTCAAGACAGGAAGGATAGAATAACTGCCCAGGCCTGTGATTACTAATTTCTCTCTGTCTTTTCCTGATTACTCTGTCTTGTTGAAGAAACAGAAAACTTCCTAGTGACTGAAACAAGGGGACGTCAATTTACTTTCAGGAAACTCCAGAAGAGACCAACCTCTCCAGCAATAAAAGAATCAAGGAAAAAGGTGCAATGTGCATGGCAAGCTCAAGGAACTATTTTCCAAGTCAATGATTTAGGAGTTCAAACCCTCTCTAAATGGGAATAAAGGGGGAAGGCCATCTGTGACATTGTACAAAGAAGTAAATTACAAATAGGTTTTGAAGTTAGTGATAAGGAGGTCAGGCATCAGCAGACAAAGTGTTTGGTGATATCACTTTTTTTTAATTCTTTTCTTATGAATAGAAATCCTAGAGACTAGTCAAGCCTTCTGTTGGAAAGTCGCCTTAATTGTGGTCCGCCCCTAGCCGCCTTAATTGCGGCAACTTTGGGCTGTCTCCAATGCAGCCTCCAACACCTTCATTGTAATGGGTGTGAGGGGAGGTATTTAGTCCCATATCGCCTAGAGATATGACCTTAGTAGTGCTTATAAGGCTTGGGCAGTCCTCACCTTACAAGCTAGTTTTATAGGGTTGAGTTAGGTCAAAGCCCAAATTCTAAGATGGTATCAGAGTCTATCTTAGATTCGTTGTTGGACCGCCTGCATCGTCCAAACTCCAGGTGCATAGCCCTAGGCATGAGGGGGTGTGTTGGAAAGTCGCCTTAATTGTGATCCGCCCCCAACCGCTTTAATTGCTGCAACTTTGGGTTGTCTTCATTGCAACCTCCAACACCTACATTGTGCTGGGTGTGAGAGGTGTGTTTAGTCCCACATCGCCTAGAGATATGACCTATAAGTAGTGCTTATAAAGCTTGGGAAGTCCTCACCTTACAAGCCGATTTTGTGGGATTGAGTTAGACCCAAACTTAAATTCTAAGATAGTATCAGGGCCTATACTAGATCCGTTGTTGGGCAGCCCGCATCGTCCATGTTCTAGGTGCATAGCCTTGTACGTGGGGGTGTGTGTTGGAAAGCCACCTTAATTGCGGCAACTTCAGGCTGCCTTAATTACACCCTCCAGCACCTTCATTGTGCTGGGTGTGAGAGGGGGTTTAGTCTCACATTGCCTAGAGATATGACCTAAGTAACGCTTATAAGGCTTGGGCAATCCTCACCTTACAAGTCAGTTTTGTGTGGTTGATATAAACCCAAGCCCAAATTCTAAGATGGTATTTGATTAAGAAATGATGCCAGATAGGTATATCAATTAGGAAAGGATTGATGTCGATCACAGGTGTTAAGAATTAGGGTTAGGGAAGAAGGAAAAGAGGGAGACGGGACAGCTAAATGTAATAAACAGAAAATATTATTGATAGCTGTTGTGTGATACAAATCTTTTACCTGATACTCTATTTATACTAATAAATAGGTCAAGTACTACTATTACTAGTACAAGCCCATTAACAATAAGAGTAATAACCTAGTTAAATAAGAAAAGAAATCAGAAAATATAACGATGTCAGAAATCCTAAGATTGCTTCGTCAATTAGACGATTGATTCCATAATACATCTTAAAGATATTCAAAGATAATATGAAGATATTCTAAATATTCTCTAACAACAGCAAAGGAAGAACCAGCAATGTTACTTATGGTGGAAAATTTGAAGGAAAAAAAAAAGGAACTGAAGAAATTACTTTCGTCTGTGAATAATTACCTTTTTTGATAAAATTTACTGTGAATAACAAATAGATTACTATTTCCAAATGTTCAAAGTTTGTTGTTTAGACTATGGTAAGGCAAGTGATGGGTGCCTGAAGCAGTGTTCTAAAGGGGTACTTGTCTTGTTATCGTTTTTCCTTCTAGGTTTTTTATTTTCCTTCTCAGGGATGAGGTTCTTACCACCAATGGATACCCATGACATGAAAATTAAAAAAAAATTATACCTTGCATATGTCACAGCAATACAAAATGAGCTTTTCATATGATGAGGATGAAGGTAGAACTTCCAATAGTTGGTGCAAATCCTTGAATTTTGAGATGATATCCTCCACCTTCCACATTACCAACAACACACATAAGAAAACACAAAATTAAGCCAAATAGCATGCGGTGAACAAAAGCACTAGCCGGTATTTCTTAAAACTTTTACAAGCAATTATGCATTTTTGTAATATATAAGCACAACGGTTTAAAATGTCATGGCAGTAAAGAAAGATTAAGTAGTTCCTGCTCAGAATAAGGCAACTAGTAATCCATAAAGCTGAGAGACTTCAAAAGAAATCTGCATCACAAACCACTTTGAAGAACCTTCTGCTATCAATATAGACACTAAAGATATAAAATACTTCATCTGTGTTAGTATTGGTAGAAAACTTATTTTAAAAAATGGAACACAAAGGAGAACCTGCAATGCTAGTTTGCTTGTCACGTTCCAAATAGTAAACAAAAATACAAAAGGATATACAACAGATAAGTGTGGTGAAACTTCTGAATGTAATGGGCCAAATTCCATGGCAAGAGAGAAGCACAGTAGAAATAGTTCTACCATGAGTAAGCATGTTAGGTACAAGACCTAATGGGCCTCGGTTAAGCCTTGTTAGTAAAGCAGTTAGACTTAGTTGTTAGTTGGTTAGTAGGTTAGCCCTCTATAAATAGAGGGGGAGGAGGAAAAGGAAGGTAGGCATTTGTTTATTGAGTTTTGGAGAGTTTTGGGAGTTAGGCCTCTCGAAGAGGCTAGGGAGAATTTCTTGTATTCTTTCTATCAATAATATCCATTTCTCTTGATAATCTAACCAGTTTCTATCCTAGTCTGAGTTGCTGATACAATTGAAAGATTATGAGGGATTTTTTCTGGTCAGGGGCTACCCATATGAGACATGATCACTTGGCAAGTTGGGAGCTGTGCTGCCATCCTAAGAAGGAAGCGGGTCTGGGTCTTGGTAACTTGGTGTCTAAAAATATTGCTCTGGCAGGCAAATGACTATGGTATTTTCCCTTTGGCATCAGGTTATCCAGAGTAAGTATGACTCGAACAAAAGGGATGGGATCCAAATGTAGCTACCCGGGCATCTAATTTTAGCCCGTGGAAATTTATTTCTCAAGGTTATACTATCTTTAAGTCTTTGCTTTCCTTGAAGGTAAGTAATGGTTCTCCTGTCAAATTTTGTGAAGCTCATTGGGTAGGAGACTCCTCTTTTAGTGTGGTTTTTCCGTGTCTGTATCAACTTTCTTCTTTACAAAACTCTCCTATCTACAACTTTTGTGATGTTAGGATTACCATTTTTTCGTAACTTAAATGAATTGGAGAACCTCTTGAGTCTCTTTGATTCTGTCCTTTTGTCCTCTAGCCCAGATAAAAGGCTTCGGTCTCTGATGCGAACCCAGCACCCAACCCAACTCTTAACAAGGCCCATTTATGTCTCTAAGTTGTATGTGAGGACTAGGATAAGGGGCAGGGCACCTGAGCAGGAAAAAGGGGAGGGAAATATTATAACTAACTCTGCCTAGCCGGCAGAGTGAGGTAGGGGGAGGTGTGCGTGAGGCATGTGATGATGTAAAGTGAGGTATAAGTGGAGAAGAGGGAGGGGGGATTCGGCTAGGCTGGAATAGGGACTTGGAACCTTGGGAGAGACTAGACCTCACTAATTGTCTAAGCTATCATCTTCTTTGTTTTTCTGCTTCCATAACTGTAATACAGATCTGATATCTCCTTGATATCAGACCTGATTCTACCTTCTTAATACAAATACATTCTATTTCTCTTTTATTATTCCTGGTACCTATCAATGGTATCAAAGCTCTCGATCCCAGGAGCCGGAATGATGAATACGAGAGCATCAATTGAGTCTAGAGTGGAGAATGTGGAGAGAATATTGCTGGAATTGAGAAAAGAAAATCAAACCCAGCTGGACGAGATGAAGCGACTCTTGAAAAGGAGTAGGGAATACTTCAGACGTCGATCTCGACGTGATCATGCTCCAAGTCGCTATGTGAAAGAAGCCAACTCCAGAAGAAGTGGAAGAAGAGTGGAATCAGCCGCATCAAAGGGAAATCAGTCTCACCCACTCGACAACAGTGAAATCGGCAGTGATAGGAGGGGTGCAGAATTTAAACGACAAATTGAAGAATAAATTGATGATGGAACATGGGAACTGTGTCGTCTAAGGAAGGAGATGATCCTTGAATCGCGTCCCAAATGTGAATGGAAGGAAAGGGAACGTGAGAGGGCAGAGACATCACTTAGGCCAAACGTGACAAAAAGGGTGGTCGGTGATGATTGGTTTCAAGGAATAGGTGGTAGTCGTAGCAGAAGCGACGACGGCTGCAGTGTTGGTGGTAGCGGCTTAAGCAAGGGCGATGGGCGATATGAGGACGGTAGCCGAGGCAGTTTGGTAGAGACAAGGACCGGAAGTGAGCGTGTACGGCCACCGGGTTTAGGCACGTCGGTGGAGGAAGGTGGGTCATCAACAGTGACCGAGCTTGAGGTTCCACAGCTGCCAGCCAAGCGTCCACCGCCGGAGCCGCCAGATCTAGAAGTGCCCAAGGCGGAGGTGGGGGGTCATCTGGCGTGGCTGAGATGCCGCTGTCAGCGCCGCCGTTAGTGCCGCCGGATCCATCGGAGCAGAACGCATCCATGGCAGAGGTTGGGACATCACAAGGCAAGGTCGATCTTCCATTGCCACTAGTGGCTGAGATGAAAGGAGGCAAGGAGAAACAAGTGATGGAATTGCAAGGAATTGGTCAATGTTTTAACCTAATGGGCCAGGCCCAAAAGTGTTCCTTTAAGAGAATTTTTGCTGCTGAAGTAAGACCAAGGTCTCACCTGAAACATAATAGTGGGTCTCAGCAAGTCCTTAATAGTAAGATTGTGGGCCAACTTAGTGAAGAAAATAAGTGGGCCTTAGAGGAACATAAGAAGCTAAGAAGTACCAAGGCAAACAATGAGGAGCTGAGAAGGAGAAGGGCTGGTCGTGTGTAGCAAGAAGAATGCTACCATCTTTACTTGCAAATGGAAAATTTGCAGATTGAGAACACGAGGGAGTTCTTATCAACAGTTTTGCAGGCACCAGAGCCATGGATTGTCCAAAATGCTATGGGTTTTCTCAATGGGAAGTTTCTTTCAAGGCTTCTAGTTGATCCCAAGCTGGAAAAAATGTTAACAATGGGATTCACAGGTTTCTCTACCCTAGGGGTTGGCCCAGATTTCTTTTATAATTTTGGTTGTTGGCATGCAATGATCCCTCTTATTTTAGAGATTCTGAATCAAAAAAGTATTAGAAATATTGACAGAGGTAATAATATGGGAGAGGATGAGTCAATGCATGATATGTGGGCTCTTATTCAGTTAGCAGTTGCAGTATTTCCCGCAGAGAGGGCATGCAGCGAGCTTCGAATAGTTGCTGAAATCGATGAGCAAAAGGATGTGCTATCTGGTACTGCTGCGATAACAATGGGGAAGTGGGACCAGGCCACCCGTATTCTTACCAATACCATGTGTGGCACTATGGCTCATAGGGGTGGAGAAATTACGGACATGTGTCCGCAACAGGCAGGAAATGTCAATAGGGTCATTTGCCAACTTGCTACTCGTGGAAGATTTAAGTCTTCTAGTAGGGCCTTCGGAGAGGCTATGCTTATAGGTGTTCTAGGAGACACTGCTAAGGTCACGATTGCTGTGGTAATGGGGGGTTTAGTGGTTCGTTTTGTTTCTGTCCAAGCAAGGCAGATTGCCATCATTCGTAGGAATCACCAAGTGTTTTGCTCCATTGATGAAGGGCTACAGCATCTATGGGAGGAAGGGAAGATTGTTCAATGGGACCCTGGTGGACATCCTTCTCTGTTCCTGACAGTTGCAACATTTTGTTTCAAACAGTGGGACCCCGGAAAAGTGTGCTCAAGAAGCCACCCACTTGTTCACCTTGAGGACAAGGTGGTTTTCGAAGGGGGAAGAATTGATGCGAACCCAGCACCCAACCCAACTCTTAACAAGGCCCCAAGGCCCATTTATGTCTCTAAGTTGTATGTGAGGACTAGGATAAGGGGCAGGGCACCTGAGTAGGAAAAAGGGGAGGGAAATATTATAACTAACTCTGCCCAGCTGGCAGAGTGAGGTGGGGGGGGGGAGTGTGCGTGAGGCATGTGATGATGTAAAGTGAGGTATAAGTGGAGAAGAGGGAGGGGGGATTCGGTTAGGCTGGAATTGGGACTTAGAACCTTGGGAGAGACTAGACCTCTCTAGTTGTCTAGGCTATCATCTTCTTTGTTTTTCTGCTTCCATAACTGTAATACAGATCTGATATCTCCTTGATATCAGACCTGATTCTACCTTCTTAATACAAATACATTCTATTTCTCTTTTATTATTCCTGGTACCTATCAGTCTCTTAATTCTTCTGGGGTGCTTCCTAGTAAATCATATTTTCAATTCTCAACCCATTCTTTAAATAGTATCTCGTTCCACCTCGATAAACCTATTTGGAAGTCCAAAGCTCCCTCTAGGATTAAGTCCTTTAGTTGGACAATTGTGCTTAATAATAGAATTAACAGTAATGAAATGTTGCAGGTTTGCAGGCCACATAACTATTTCCCCTTTTATGTGTGTTATGTGTGGTGCAAGTTCAGAAACTGTTCCTCATTTGTTCTTACATTGTTCTGTGGCCCTTTCATTATGGAATTATTTGTTTGGTATTTTTGGACAGTGTTGGGCTTGTCCTAGGTCCTTGTATCAACTTTGTTGAGTAGTTTTACTGGTTTTGGGAGAAGGAAAGAAGCCAAATTCTTGTGGCAATGTGCAATCTTTGCCACACTTTGGTGTATTTGGTTGGAGCATAATTCTCGCATCTTTAAGGAGTTTTCTTTGGATGAGCAGCTTCTTCGGGATAAGATTAGGCATTTGACTTCTATTTGGTGTAAAGCCCATGGGTTTTTTAGAGGAGTTTCTCTAACAGATATGTTAAGGGATTGGATAACTTTGCTTCATTGATGTTTTTTGTTCTTTTTGTTTGTCCTTTTCGTAAGAAGGATCTCTCCTCCACACTGTTTGTAATTATCCTCTCTTTCATCTTAATATATTTCTTCTTTCATAACAATAAGCAAATAAGGTATATAGTATATAGTATATCTTATAACTGAGCCTATCACATAGCATCAAGGACATTACCAGCAGCATTCATGGGAAGTTCCTCACCGCTAAATTTGGAATGCCAACAGCATAACTAGCAATGAAGTTTGAAATATCATCTGAATCGTGATCTGCATTACATAAGAGTCACTCATTAAAATACTTGCAGGGCACAAATTTATAGAGGAAGGTAATACTCAAGCCTTCAAGAGAATAACCATTGGCAGAGCATTAGAAGAACCTAAATTGGTACATTCGCAACCTCAATAAAACCTTGAAATTAGATATAACACATTCTAATGCCAACTTATTCTTTTTGGCATAGAAATAGATTCTTGTAGTCTTACTTTATATATCAGACCCTATTTGGTGGTTAGAGTTGAGCTCAGAATTGATATTGTGCTTCTAATTCCAAGTACTGAGCTTGGCATTCCTTTTAGAATTAGTATTTTAATTCCACATGACAACTCGTAGGAATAATAAAATAACTGAGTTTAACCCCACAAAGTTCCCTGAATATTACAATTCCACAAGATAAAACATTAAAACAAGTTTGTCTCTCTTGTCCCTCTCTCTTAATCTCTGCAAGTGATTTGAAACTTCAAATGTCACCACCAGCTGCCATGAAGGATGTAACTGCAAAAGTTTGATACTCCACAACAAAGCCTGATAATTGCATTGGTCACCAAGTCCACTGGACTGCTGCTATATACTCTCCATCTCTCCTCCAGCTTATTATTCTCTTTTGATTCTTCTATCTAGCTGATTTACAAACGCACAATATATTCTTCTGAGTTGAAAATCAATTACTTTTTGGTTATTAGGCTTATTGGTTCCCCCTGCACGCTACTTACCCTTCGAACCCCAACTCATTTCCACATCTCTCCACCTTTCTTCCCTCCCCTAATACAATAAACCACCCCTCTCTCCCTTCACCAGTCTTTCCTCAATTGTAGTCTTGACTGCATTGTTACTGTTGGGTGCCATGATTTCCATATTTCCTCCTTCCCATTCTCTAGGATTTTGAGCTTTGGCTTAGTTACAGCTTTGCAATAAACTCTACTGGCCAAATTTAAGCAAATCTGTCTAGGAAGGAGGGTTTTACAAAGCATTGCTTTTATTTGAAGAATTTCTTTTGAGATTAATTAAACCTCAATGGAAGAAAAAAATACACTATATCTACAGCCAAATTGTATCATAATACCTAGGTGCCAGGTTCCTATACTGTAAGCTTTCTATTTGCTCATTCTACATACTGTGAAGTTGCCACATTTGAGATAATAAATGAAACATCAGTGATAAATGGAAGACAGAGAAAAATAAGCTTGTTATTATGAATTTTGATCAATAAAATTATACCTATATGGATTATGAAAATGTAAAGAATTTATTTTCAAAAGCTTTTAAGCCGTGAATACTGCAACTTAATTATAAAAATAATTATATTTTAACTGTTATTATGTAGCCCAAACATTAGAATTATAATTTTAAATTAATTCCAATGTATTCTATATAATAATGCTAATTCCAAAATCCAAACAATATCGCAGCAAGTATATATAAAACATAAGAAAAACATAATTGAGAGGTGAAAAAGGAAAACATATATAAAAAATATCTTATTTCCAAAACAGAACAGTGTGCCACCTCTAATACAATCCACAATGGCGCATAGATAAGCAATAAGAAAATAATCATACCACATGCTCTCAAATCCAAAAGTAAATTCTCTGCAAAAGATTCCAGCAGTAGCCGGCCTAATGATTGGAATATATTTGCTATAGATTCTGCAGATGATAGCTTAGTTATGTCTATATGTTTCAATACATCCACAATCTGTGTCCTCCGGTCACTTTCACAAAGAGCAAATAAGTAACTTTCTGCAAAAGAATTTAATCCAATTAAGTTTCTTTTGTACCACATGAAACAAACATATCTTACAATTGGACGTCAAGGCACACAACAACTGAACAAGCAGCATTGCGTTAATAATTATGTTATGTACCAGATTTTCTGATCTCAAGACACCCATGCTTGGCACAATCACTTCTATTATTAAGGAGCTAGATGCCAGCAATGTACTTGAAATACAATTTAGTATAAATTCTGTTTTCTTCTTACCATGTTTCTAATGTTGCTAAGATGTGAATTAAGATAAATTTGTTAGTTGCAGTACAATGGCATAAAACATTCATATCAAAAGCAGTTATCCATTTAGGCCATGTCACCTAGTATTCCCACTTCATGCTTAAAGATAGCACATCAAATGACGATGAATGTGGCATGAAAGGCCTTGTCTCTAAATGTAAAATAAAGCAAGTCGTGAATTTCTCATGTGTTACTGTCAAAAATTGATTCACGAGAAAAATATATTCACCAACCTCGTAAAGCAGAAGTGTCTTCACTATCTTCAACTGTAATATATTCACAAATATCCCTAATCATTTCTTCATTGTTAACTCTTATCCATAGCACCATTTCATAGTAACCTAGCCGTGAAGCTGAACTGGGATTCTCATCTTTGATAACACTAGAGAAAAGTTGAAATTCCCGTACCAGACCCATGTCATTTAAATACCGAAGAAGTGGGCGATATGTTTGCTCTTCTAGTGGAAAACCACGTTCCCGCATTGATTTGAAAGTGTGAAAGGCCTTACTTATTTCTTCAATAGCAACATGTTCATCATCCGTGTCCCTTGCATTCCTTATGCACACCTTTATCATTGCATTGTACTCTTTCACACCTGTTGCTCGACCCAACTTACCAAATATATCAAGGGTAGTTCCTGTCCCTAGTTTATTTGTGCACAATTTAACTAGCCGATCAAAACGGTCATCACCCGTGTATTTAAAAATCCATTTCTGTTTCCTCTGGCGACATACCACCTTCTGTTTAATCGATATATCACCATGAGACAGGTCCACTAACCACGGTAAATCTAGTACTTTTTTCCTTTTTTCTTCACCATCATCAGTTTCCTGGGGAGCACGACTATTCTTCGGTGGAGCTGCACAAAGAAAGCGCACATACACACTGATATAATCAACCATTACGAGAATAATAATGCTCGATACACATCATGTGGATGCACATCACCTCACATCAAGCGTAGGTGAAACAGTAAGAGTGGAGATGTGAATGTGAAGTGATATGTGTTTAAGTGTGTGTAAGTAGCATTATTCTCCGAAAATGAGCAAAACAAGTTTAAAAATCACAATACAAGCCAAGGCTATTTTAGTTCTCTATACAATACTTATACTCTCAGAGTAAATATCACAAACACTTACAGTACAATATAGAAGAAAGCTGCGAGGTCACGTCATCCACATTAACACCCGAGTCCTCTGCAGCAAAGCGTTCCAAAAACGAGATTATTACAAACCCAAATAGCCCAACAATACATAGAGTCCCGCAATATAACAAACTAAACCAAGCTGAAATTTTTATCACTAGTTGAGCTCCAAAAAACTAAAAATAACAAAACCCATTAACGCAATGAAGGTTTAGTTGCAAAAATACGAATAAATGAAGACAAGGGTAAGAATGGGTAGGGATAAAAATGAAAACTTGATAGGAGGAGAGTGTGTGTGTTTGTTTGCAATATAGGGTACCTGGAGGGGAGGCAGGGTTGAAGTCGATGACAGAGTCAGAGAGGTTGAGGGTAGAAGCGAAGTCATGATCGTGTCCACGTTGGGAAATGGAGGAGGGTGAGAGAAAAGAAGGTTTGCGGGTTGAATGGGAACGGAAGAGGGAGCTTAGAGTGCATAGGTTTCTTGTGGTGGTGGAGGCGCGCATCTAAGCTTGGTGAAGAAGACAACAATGAATATGAAGTTGATTCTTCCTTCTCTTTGGCTCTGTTGGTTATTGTTCTCTGAATGCGTTCTCCAATGGCTTTTGCTACTATAACCTTCCCAACCACGATTTTTTCTTCAGACCAGAATGGAAATGAATTAATATTTCCATTTCAGCTTGGGCCAGATCCAGATTCCGAGTTTCGCTGAGAAGCAAAACCGAAGAACGTAAAATAAAGGTTTAATGAGTCCGGAGTTACTCGAATTATTGGACGATTTTTAAAGGACTCAATTAAAAGAAATTGTAGTTGGTGTCCGAATTTTAATAGGTTGCTGTATTTTAAATGTTTATAATAATTAGATTCCTGTATTTTAAATGTTTATAATCGGATTTTCGAACGTGTTAATAGTTTATAATTAGGTCCTTGAAATATGAGATATTTTTAAAATCATTATTATTGTGATGATCCAATGATTCTATTAACTTTCAAGATCAATATGAAATCTCGAAAGAGATTTATATGGTACTCTAATTACATGATTTTTTTCCAACTTTAGGAACCTAATTATAAATTATTTACAAGTTCAAGAACTCAATTACTTAAAGTAAACGAATTCAATTACAAAATATTTAAAAGTTGAGAAACCAAATTATAAACATTTTTAATTTAAAAATCTATTTAAAAATTCTCAAATAATTGGATGGAAGAGACTAATTAAACCTAAAATAAGGTTTTTGCTACATACATCCAACCATTTACTCATCCACCACCACATTTATTTTTCAATTTTTTTTATTCCCAAGATACCCTTATCTAGAATACACGCCTTTCCGAATGTGTTTCGGCAATTAGTTTCCAGAATACAAAAAAAGTGTGTTCCGGCAATTAGTTACCAGAATACAAAAAAATTGTATTCTGAAATTTTTCAAAATTTTTGACCTACCAGCATTTAGTTTTCGGAATATAAAAAAAATGTATTCCGACAATTAATTGTCGGGATAAAAAAAATTATGTTTCGAAATTTTTCAAGTTTTTTGACCTACCGACATTTAGTTTCGGGAACACAATTGTGTTCCGCAACTAATTTTCAAAATACAAAAAAAAACATGTATATATTCCGGCAACTAATTTTTAGAACATAATTTTTTTTATATTCCAAGTAACTAATTATCGGAACACACTTGAAAAAGATTTTTTATTTTTTCACCTATAAAAACAAAAAAGTGAGGGTGAATATTTAAATGTTCGGATATAGGTAGCAATACCCCTAAAATAAAAGAGTGTCCAACGCAGACTCCAACTCTAGTACAGTCCAGTAGAGGTGCAAAAGAGCAAACCCAGCAAGCGGCACATTCACGTTGAACCGTGAATATAGTACTGATTAGTCTCGCAAGAGATAATTAAAGTGATGCCGTACATTAAGAGAATGTGAACGAGGATTCTTAATACATCGTTTAAGAATTCAAGAATGAAAAATTCGTATGAAAAATAAATTGAAAAATATTTTATTTAATTTTTTAATATAAACTTTCATTTTATTCATTCTATAAATTATGCTTTTGGGGCACTCTTTAGTAAAATCCAAATTTTTAAACAATTTAAATAAGTTTTGTTTTTGGGATATTTTATGAGCATTATTAAAATATCTTAAAGAGGATATTTAAACCTAATTGTATTTAATTAAAACTTTAAATAAGTAATTGTTAATTTCGACAGGAATGGATTCTCTCATGTTAAAGAATCATTTAGATTCTCTCATGTTGAAATCTTCATCCTTAAAACGTATGTCTCCCCATTCTTTACGATTGATGTCTCAGATTCAGTTGGACCCTCATGTCACATGAGATAATCTACTCCATACCCTAATCCATCATACTTCTTAGCATCCCCACTCGGAGCAATTCCAATGAAAGTTGTTTAACTATTTTTAAGAAATAAGAACAAGTCCTTATTAGGTAGCACGATTAAAACACAATGACATGACGTCCAACAGTTTACTTGCCATACAACCTTTGTGTATCTTTGGATTAGCGGTTAAAAATTAATTATTTCAATAATCGATTATTGTTACGATCGATTGTAATATAATTAGTTATATGTTTTCATGTATTTGCTGAAAATATATTTTAAGATAATCGATTGTGTTTAGATTGTGTAAAAAATCACTTTTATATGATAAATTACAAAAAAAATGTATGAAATTATTTATTTAATTTAATATTTATTGGGTAGTTAGTTTACATTTTAAATAAAAAGAATGTTATTAGTTTCAAACTAATATAATAGTTTTTTTTTTTTACAAAAAAATTGTTTTTTTAATTTAATTAGATTTATAAAACATAATATAAAATTTAAAACTATTTTTTAGTGGGAAAATCTTTTTTCACACATCCTTCCCTGATGTAACAAGTAGGGGTTGGAATAGGGTAGGGCAAGCTAGACCCTGACATAAACAAGTATAATTTATACTCTAATCTTAAGGTCTGAGTCTGATCTGTTAGCCTGATATAGGTCAATTTTTAAAGTCTGATCCTGACCTGCTTCAAAATCTGGCATAACCTTCACTTATAAATAGATCATACGTCTTTACTTATAAATAAGTATATAAGCCTCTAATGATAAAAAGATCGATAGATTTATACTAATAAAAAAATTACTAGATCTTCATAAATAAATATACAAATAGATTATTACTTTTAAATAGGTCATTACATTTTTACCTTCAAATATTATAAGTATTATAAAATATTACTATAATATATTAAATAGACATTTTAAAGTTTTTTATCCAATCCTTTTTAATTATGTAGACATTTTAAAAAGACTTGACATGATGTTAAATATACTAGACCAAAATAAAGGGTGACAAACGGTTTCACTTATATTCCCACCGATTGAGAGCTGTAACAAGCCATGAGTAATTGGGAAGTAAGAATTATAGGAAACGGTAGCCCTGGTTGCCGTTTGGTCGGTGATTCGAAAAGCTCCCAACCAAACAAGTGGTAGATCTATAGATCGGATCGGAAGGGTTCCGCGTATCCCTCACCGGCACCGGCAGCCGGTAAGCCAAACAACACCGAAGTCCTTTCCGTTCTCTGTCTAGAACTCATCGTATGGAAGAGTTGGAGCAATGGAAGGAACAATTTGGTCACTGGTGGCGTCTCGCGATGGAGCATCTTCGCCAGGTTCCCCCAATTCAGCTCTACGCCGCTGCCGCTGTCCTCCTCTTCACCACCATACTCCTCCTATCAAGTCAGCACTTACCATTTTCCTTATTTTCTTCTTCTTCTTCTTTTTTTCATTATTTTATTGTTAAATGAATGGATTTTGTGGTTGCATTGCATTGCAGTACGGTTGTTGAAGCGTGGGAAGTCTAACACCATTGTATTGACTGGGCTTAGCGGGGCCGGCAAAACTGTTCTCTTCTATCAGGTAAGTAATCTCCCAATGCCATTTTTAAATTCAATGCTGCTGATCTTGCCTGTAAAGAGCTTTAGACCAATCTCAGTTGTTCATTGATGATGATAATGATGATGATGAGTATGTAGATACAGGGGCAAATTGATTTTACACGACTTTACCCTAAATAAACTCCAGGTGATAAGGATGGATAAGAAGAAGGTTAGAATATGTGCAACAGAACAAACAGGAAATAGATTAAGCCACTTGGAGAGGGTTTTGAATTGTGTATCCTTTTTTCTTGATTGTTAATTGTAAATTTGTAATCATGATAATTCAGCAAAAAGTTGTAAATTAATTAAGACAAAATATTGCTTGCATCTTAGACAAAAGAAGGTTAGGTGATTAGTAAAACACTTGGGGCATCTTATTACATTATCAGGTGCTGTTAAATGGCTTGATATAATCTGTCTTTTAGGCAAGCATATGATTTACTTCTATTCACTCTTCAATAATCATTTCCTTTCAAGTTTTAGAGTTAACTGACTACTTTTCAGTTTGCACCTCTCGTATATGAATGCATAAGTACACTACACAGGGAAAGGATCTGCATTTCCTGTGGTAGGATAATGTTATTGACATACTTTTATGCCTTTGTCAGCTTAGGGATGGCTCTATCCATCAGGGTACTGTTACATCAATGGAACCTAATGAGGGCACTTTTATTCTTAATTCTGAAACAACAGAGGTAACATCTCAGCTACTTGCTCTCAAAAACATGCATGAATAAACAGATTCAAACATGTTTTGCATATGTAAAAATTGTGCTTCTCATTCCTTATAAAAAAGGACATTTACCTCTCTTTCTTCTTAATATAATAAGCCTAGTTTGGGTTGTCAAATTAGTTGAAATTATCTATGTCTTATGTTTCTCATGCTTGTTTGTTAATTGTGGAGTCAGACATAAACTAGAACAAATATTGTCTCATGTTTCTTTGGCAGAAGCGTAAGATAAAACCTGTTCATATTGTTGATGTTCCTGGACATTCTCGTCTTCGACCCAAACTGGATGAATACTTACCTCAAGCAGCTGGCATAGTTTTTGTGGTTGATGCTTTGGACTTCTTACCAAATTGCCGCACTGCTTCAGAGTAATTCCTTCTGCCCCCCAAAGTGTCATGTTAAATTTTGTGTATATATTTTTTTTTCTCCATTTGATGCTAGACTAGCATCTTTGAATGAAGTAACCCCTTTTGTCAACATTAGTGGTGAGCAAGTAATTAGCAATTGGAAGTAAGCATGAAATTACTGACCATTTCCCCTATTCGCGTTGAAGAAGTGGTACCAGTAGTGCAGTACAAACAAGGATTCTTCCACTTTCTAATTTACTATTTATAACAGGTATCTATATGATATTTTGACCAAGGGAAGTGTTGTGAGGAAGAAGATTCCATTGCTTATTCTCTGTAACAAAACAGACAAAGTCACTGCCCATACCAAGGAGTTTATCCACAGACAGCTGGAGAAGGAAATGTATGGCTTCAAACTCAGTTTTATCTCCACTCATTTGATTGTTCAGCAATTACTTTATTTTTGCTTATTATTGTCAGCAGTTGATGAATTATGTCAGGGTGAGTGGTGAGTCTAGGTGCAATGGTAAGGTTATCGAATTGTTACCTGGTGGTAGTCATGGGTTTTGGTCATGTAAACATCCTCTCTGCTCATAAGGGGAAAATCATGCACATTTGACCATCCCTACTCCCTAGATCTCACAATGGAGGGAGCTTTGTGCATGCCCTTTAGTTGATTGATTACATGCTCTCTCTCTCTCTCTGTGTGTGATAGCTTAATTTATTATTGCAAAGAGCCTAATAATTCTACCAGAAAGCTTAAGACTAGCGATGCTTACAGTACTGAATGTTAGGCAATAAAATGCCAATGGAGCAAAAAAAGTGTAGCAGAGATGAGATTATTAAGGTGGATGAGTGGACATATGAAAAGAGGCTAGATTAGTATCGAATGTATTGATGAGAAAGTTGTAGCAGCTCCTATTGAGGATAAGATGACAGAAACTCGTCTATGGTGCTTGGTTATCTGAGAAGCCCAATAGAGGCCTAGTCTGAAAAGTGGAAGAAATCGGAAGAGATTTTGGTTAAAAGGGGCAGAGGGATGCAAAATAAAACTTTAGGAGAAATTATTAAAATAGCCCTCAGTCTAAATGGATTTATTGAAAATTTGGTGTCCGATACCCTCTTGCCCCTATGGCGATGTTTGATTCTTTTACTCACCTCAATGAGACAGATAAGGCCTGGTGGTTGTTATTGTTCTCTCTGTGTGTAACACCTTAGTATATACCTTAAATATTGTTACTTGGCTGTTTGGTTTTTACTCTACTCTTTGTAGCTTCTTCCTCATATTTATTTGTCTATACACTCTGAATCGATCAATCAATTGGTTTGTTATTATCTTAAAAATTTATATATTGGTCAATCTATGACAATCTTATTCTTTTCATCTGTCAACACTATTGTTGACTCTAATTATCCTTTTACAGTGACAAATTACGGGCATCAAGAAGTGCAATATCAGCAGCTGACATTGCAAATGAGTTCACCCTTGGGGTACCTGGTGAACCTTTTTCTTTTACCCAGTGCCATAACAAAGTTACAACTGCAGATGCTTCTGGCCTTAATGGGGAGATATCTCAGTTGGAACAGTTTATTAGAGAATATGTAAAGCCATAGCTGGATATTGTGTAGCGAAAAGTTGGGATCAATGAAGTTCTAAATAATTGGAAGTCCTGGTAAATGATTGGAATTGGGATGTATTGATTCAACTAATTGCATAGGCACTTGGATTTACTTTATTTGTTCTCAGACTTTCCTGGCCCTTTCACCCCCTTCATGCCTTCATTTTCCCATTGGTGATTTTGAATCTGTTTAGTTTAGACGTAATCTATGAAAATTACAAGATGTAGCATGATTTAGTGTTAAAAATATCTTTTGCCCAAGGATAGCAGCATCTTGCTGCTGCTCATGCTGTGATTGATTGATGCCTGATGCCTCGCTGTCTTGTGACCCCAACAAGGACGACACTTGTAAAGGCCCTCCCTAATGCGTGAGGGAATGGATATACTAGCATGCTGTAAGCCCAAGCATGTGAAGTTGGTAATTAACATAAATATGAGTTGCTGCGTCATGATTTTGAGCATGTAACTCCTCTTACAATGGCACCACTGCAACGTTACCAACCTTTGTTGTGTTTTGATTGCTTTCTCATCCATGGTCACAGATGGGCAGATTCAGAGGAACGTGATTGCCCTATATAACTATAATCAATGCTGTCCTCTCACCCACTCCCCCTTCATCTCCTCCGACATTCTTCTCTCCACATTTCATTGTATTCACAACCCTATCGATGGTTGATGCATGACCACCGGACAGAGGTGTGGGGTGAGTGATTTGTGCTCGGATGATGGAGGCTGCTTTTGATGGCTTAGGTTGAAGGACAATTGCTATGGGTTGGGTTTGCCAAGGAGGAAGCAACAATGGCCATGAGGAATGACCATCTTTTAGTTTGATGGCAAATTTTAAGATCACTAGTTCTAACTTTTCTTTTAACATCATGTTCAAGCATACAGAAATGAAAGATGTACATTATCTTATTGCAGGGTAACCCCCGATTATATGAAGAGTTGATGACATAGGTGTTATTGTCTCCGAAAAGCAAAATAGAAAGAAAAAAAAAACAAAAGTCTAACATTAGCATATATAACATTTACAACTGCTTCAGTTTACCTAGGGGAGGTACCACCTTGAAGTTTAACGAGAGAATAGTATGCTCCACCACGTCCAAGGGAAATCAATTCATTATGTGAACCTTGTTCCACAACCTTCCCGTTCTTAATAACAGCAATGGAGTTAGACTTCTGTATAGTAGATAGCCTGTGTGCCACAACTATGCATGTTCTTCCAACCATCATATTCTCAAGTGCTTCTTGGACCAACTTCTCTGACACACTGTCAAGTGCGCTTGTAGCCTCATCCAGAAGGAGAATTGCTGGATTCTTCAGTATGGCTCGAGCTAAGGCTATTCTTTGTTTCTGTCCTCCTGATAACTGAACTCCTCTTTCTCCACAGTATGTCTCATACCCATCTTTCATTCCACTGTTACCACAAACACCAACAACACAAAAATGTTAGTGCCAAAAGGAACATCTAGCTAGTACATAACTGTTATTTACTCTAGCAGTCTGTGCATGTCAATTAGAGAAATTCTTTGGTGCTCAAGGTGCAAGAAAATTGAAAGAACAGATTTTGGAAGAAAAAAAAAATAAGGATAAACAAAAAAGTGATTATGAATGTACTTCGTGTTTCTTTTCCATTATAGATATCGTACCTTATGAATTCATGAGCATTAGCCATTGCTGCAGCCTTTCTTATCTCAGATTCAGTTGCCTTTTCATTCCCATAGGCAATGTTTTCTCGAATGCTTCCAGCGAAAAGGGTTGGCTCCTGACTTACCAATGCAATATGTGATCTCAGCATTCTCAAATTATAGGACTTGATGTCTTGTTCATCTATGCATACTGTTCCCTTCACAGGATCATAAAACCTTTCAATAAGACCGATAATAGTGGATTTACCACTACCACTGTGCCCCACTAGTGCTACTGTTCTCCCAGCCTCAACTTTAAGACACAGACCCTTGAATATCATCTGGTCAGGTCTAGTTGGATATGCAAAAAATACACTTTTAAGCTCCACTCTGCCCTTTATTTTTCTTTTTTTATCCGCTCCCCATGAGGTCTCAGGATCAATCTCACTTTTCCTGTCCAGGATAGCAAAAACTGATCCCACTGCACTGCTTCCTTTAGATATGTCTGAAGTCATGTTTCCAGCTTCTGCAATAATGTATGCAGTGAAGAGCAATATTAAAAATGCTTGGAAGAGATGCTTTGGTTCTATAAGCCCCTCTATCAGGAGCCTCCCACCATACCAGTAAGCTAATGCTGTTGATGCAGTGTTACAAAATTGAGAGCTGAAAAGACCAAAGCCTGAAATCCATGACTGCCTAATACTCTCCTTTTTAGGGCCTACCATTGTGGATCTGAAAAGTGCCAACATTTTTTTCTGAGAACTGAAGGCAGTTATGGTTCTATGGTTTATAACAGCTTCACTTGCAAGTTGGCTTCCTTCCCTTTGTGCTTTGCGCGCTTTTTCTGCCATACTCTTCATCAAGACACTTCTTGAATAAAAGCTTCCAATGACTAATGGCTGCACTGCAATCATCACAAGGGAAAGTCTCCATGTGAGCACAAGTCCTAGAGTGTAAGCAAAGATAGATCCAAAAATTGCTTGGGCCAACAATGACATCCGATCTCCAACAAGAGAGCGAACCAAGTTAGCTTCAGAGGATAATCTTGCACAAATGGCTGCACTTGTGTTCTCTTCACTATCAAACCACCCTATCTCAAAAGTCATAAGCTTTTCTAGCAGATTCTCTCTTATTCTTTTAGTTAACCTCTCTCCCATAACTGCAAAATTATAGTGTTGGAGAATACTTGTGAAAAAGTTAAAAACACCAATTCCTAAGAAAACGAGAGCCAGGACCTTAGTTTTAGACTTCATCTTAGAGTTTTCGGTCTCAAAGTAAACTGATATAAGTGTTCCTACACAGTATGCATTTATCGGTTGTACTGCTCCTGAGCCTATTGCTCCCAAGACTCCAAGCACTGACCTTCCCAACTCAGGTGCATTCATTTTCAGCAAACGCCACTGTGAAGGAGCTGGATAATTTGTTCTTTGCAAGTTATCTTCAAAACTATCATCATCATGGTCATATTGGATGGAGTAGGAGTAAGGTGTGCCCATGGAAAATCCCTGGCTGAAGGGATATAACATTGGAGTGCCTGGTGTGCTTGATCTGAAACTTACTGCTGGGCTCTGGGGGATACTCATCCTGTGGCTGTGCGAACTCCTTCCCTCAGTTTGAGGATTGGGATGTTTGGATTCATCATTCTGAGTTGTTACTTGCTGCAACTCTACCATACGAGCGTACTCCCCACCTTCTCCACCATTCATTTCCATGAGCTCATTATGAGTACCTGATTCAATCACTCTTCCTGCTTGAAGGACTGCAATAATGTTGGCCGTTCGTATTGTAGAAAGACGGTGAGCAATGGTGATTGTAGTCCTTCCTTTTGAAGCTTGATCAATTGCAGCCTGTACCACTCTTTCGGATTGTGCATCCAAAGCACTGGTAGCTTCATCAAGCAGGAGAACCTTTGGATCCCTCAGTAAAGCTCTTGCTATTGCAATGCGCTGCTTCTGCCCACCAGACAATTGAAATCCAAACTGCCCAACCTAGGAAAACCATAGTGGTTTGAAATAGAAAGGCCTCAGTCAAAGCAGCAAAAATAGGAACCTCTTCTAATATAATGTAACAGCTGAGAAGAGCTAAGTTCAGACAAAAAAATCAAAATTTGTATTCCTTTAAAGCTATATAAAAGATTAAAATATTTTGGTGCACTCAGGTGCTACAAATTATTTGAAACCTTTAAGTGTGATAATTAAATGTTAGAAAGAAGCATACTTGAAGCAACTTTAAAATTAACTCAACCATTAAAAAATTTATAGAACTTCACTCTTTTGTTTCTTTCTGTTCTCCTTCTTTGCTAATTTTAGTTCGTTTCCTTACTTTTCTGAACAAAAGAGTTGAGGTTAGCTTACTTGAGTTTCATATCCATCTGGTAACTTGACAATAAAATCATGTGCATTTGCTGCTTTAGCCGCACTTATCACACTTTCCATTGAAGCCCCTTCTTTTCCAAACAATATGTTCTCTTTTATGGATGTGGCAAAAAGAACAGGCTCTTGATTCACTAGGCCAAGTTGAGATCTCCACCATTTCAATTGAAGTCTACTAATCTTGTGGCCATCCAAGAGTATTTCTCCCTCAACAGGATCATAAAACCTCTCAAGCAGTGCAATGACAGTGGATTTGCCTGAACCACTACCCCCCACAAGACCTACTCTCATGCCTGCTGGAACAGTGAAATTGAATCCTTGCAAAACTGGTGCACCTGGCCTAGATGGGTAACAGAAGTAGATGTCTTGAAATTCAATTTCTCCTCTCACGTGTGATAAAGCCTTTCCTTTTTTATCTTCAGAATCTATAGTTGGCACCTGATCAATCATTTCATAAAGTCGAGTGACAGCAGCAATTGCCTCAGTGATGGCAGTTAAATTTGGAAGCGCACTTAAAATGCTCCTGAAATTCTTGAAGTTAAACATATTAGTATTAGCATGTATAATATTGAAAATGTGAACTATAAATAGTTTAAATGTTATTAAAACCGGACCGCCTATCGACTCGGTCAGGATACTGGATCAATGGGTCACTGGTCGAACCAGCGAGTCACTGGTTGAACTGGATGAATCGGTGTATATCAAATTTATAATAAGATCTCTATATACATTATTTGTTTCAGAACAGTTCACATCAAACCGGTGGCTTAGTGGTATTAATGCCTTGTGGGAAGTCAGTGGACTTGGGGTTCGTCAGCACCGGTTCAACAGCGTATCCAATCCAATATGTTGACTGAACCAACCATGGGTCCGGTTTCCAGTCGAACCGGTCTGACCGGCCAGTCCAGTCCGATTTTAATAACTCTGTGTAGTTTACATAAAACTAGATACAAATAATGATAAAATTACTTACAGCCCTCCCATTAGAACATTGAAGCCAGCTATAAATACATGGCCACCTTTTTCTCCTTTATTAGTGATCAAAAAAGTTCCAACCCAAGCCTGAAAACCCCAACTTATGTAAATAACTCCCATGCTTCCTAACATCAACCCCTTTGCAAAGCCTTGCTTTACGCCAAATTCCATAGTTTTCTGGAGTGCACTGCTAAATCTGTCTATTGTTTGATTCTCTCCAACATAAGAATAAACAGTTCTTATTGAAGATATTGCTTGCTCCGCAATCCCACCAGCAACCCCATAAGACTCAATCATTTTCATTGCGAGATCCAACATGATCTTCCCGAATATAAGTGCTGGAACAATGAACATGACAGAGAGTGGTATGGCTGCCAAGGTAAGTCTCCATGAAAGCACAAATGCAAAGATGTGGCAGAATAAGAAGGTCGACATGTTAGCCATGCAGTCAGGTATCTGCACTCAGCAAAAGACATAAATTAATAAAGCATAAATTAAGATAACTAGTTTAATGTTTTCAGATTTTGACACCATCTATTAAAAAGGTTACAAAATTAATTTAATTCCAAATTCATGTGAAGGTGAACAATTACTTATAAACCAACAAGCTTTTTTGATAGGAAGATTAATGAAAATTATGTCACTGAGTACTGAAACTTATTATGTATTAGTTTGTCACCAAAAGGATTCTTATTGACTTATTGTCATGACTTTGCTACAGTCACTGAAGAAATATAATTTGAACATTTGCATCTACTGAATTCATTGACTTAAGTTTATAGTTTTCACCACAGGCTGGATCCAGAAATTCCAATTATAAAATTAGTAAATGTAAATTTTTGTTAGAATTTTTTTTATGTGGGTTTTTATTGATAGATGTGTTTGTTTTATTTAAAACACAAGCTGAATCAATAGCCTGGTATTTTTTCTGGAGACTCATGATTATGTGATTCATTATTGTATGAGAGTCACCATGTAGTTTATTTTTTTGTTGGGCTTGAGCATTAAGCTGTCCCAGGTTTCTTTCCGAATTGACGACTGTCCCCACAAACCAACATGAGTCTCTTCAGTGTGTTTTGTCCTTACTCACACGCTTCCTAGAAAAACTTCCCAAGAGGTCACCCATCCTAGAATTGCTCCAAGTCAAGCACGCTTAACCTTGAAGTTTTTAAAAGACGGGCTCCCGAAAAGAAGATACATCTTGTTTGTATAGGTAGTACCAATCATTTCCTTTAAGCTTTCATCAACTGTACAGTCTCAGAAGCCCTCAACTATGAAGTCTCATACCTGCACAGTCTCAGAAGCCCTCAACTATGAAGTCTCATACCTGCACAGTCTCAGTATCCCTCTCGTTTTAGTGTGAAATCGATTCGTTCTTGTGTCCCTCTGTCTAGAAGCCTATCAGGAGTCGATCCTTGTTCATGCTTCATCTTTAGCACCTGCGATCACTGCCCGCCCTCGTCAGTCCCAGGTGTCACACAAGCCAATGGTAAATGTGCGGGAATAGGTTACTACCTTTATTAAGAGGGTAAAATCCTCACTTGACTTCTAACCTGATGCTGATTCCGTCCATATGACAATTGGAATGGAGAAAGGTCTTTAAAGTGGAAGACTATGTTACTAACAACACTTACCATACGTGTTGAAAAGTAATTAACCAAATAGGTGACTGTTAAATTTGTCATTTTTATTGAGCGGCAAAATATAAGTGGAGGGATAGGAAAGTGCACAAGAAGAAGGGATAGGCATTTTTAAACATCCTCTGAATGATAAATTTAGTGAAACTTGAAGGTCTACTTTGATGGTATTCATTGACATTAAAGGAGCACTTTGATGTTACTACAAAAACATGGAGGAATATATATATATTGGAGTATTCATTATCTTGGTTATTTGAGTCAAATCTTGTAAAAATTGAACATTTATAAGAATATAATCAATTGGTTCCTTTTTTTTGTGTCATATATTTCAAAAATATATATTATGTTAATTTGACTTATATAAAAAAAAGTGTGTATATATATGGGAAAGGCATAACTGAAGTCGAACCTTCTCACCCAAGGCAACTTGGATTGTATTGGCATCTGAAGAGATGAGTGAGACAACTTGATAGGTTGTTGAAGAACCTGCAGTCTGGGTGTCAAAGAAACCAACTTCTTGTCTTAGTACAGATTTCAGGTATTCCATTCTCATTCTGGAAGCCTGTCTCTCTGCAGTTCTTGTCCAACATATTCCTTCTGCAGTAGCCAATATCAATTGGTATAAAGCAAGAAAAGTAGTTATATTTATTTTTTTGCTAATGCTAGGCAAGCTATATGCATCACTTCCAAGTTGATGGGAGTTCTGCAAGGAAGGTAACTGAGTTATGAAGTGTTGAGATTACCAATAAAAGCTGAAAGTCCAACTCCAACTGCGACGCATAAAAGCCTCAATGCATACTGAAAAAAGGAAGGTGAAGTGGAAATCTCAAAATC
This sequence comes from Ammopiptanthus mongolicus, assembly GCA_039655645.1. Lineage (NCBI taxonomy): Eukaryota > Viridiplantae > Streptophyta > Magnoliopsida > Fabales > Fabaceae > Ammopiptanthus > Ammopiptanthus mongolicus. The sequence goes on along the minus strand of CM077346.1, from coordinate 17,262,969 downwards.
TGTTGAGTATATTACTATATTATATACCAATAATCAAATTGTAGAAAGAGATGGAATTGAATCTATTTCTTGCCTGCTTAAAAAAAGAAAATAGCAACAAAAAAAAAAAAAAAACTTCTTGACACTGAGGCTGGACATTTCTTGTTTCTTAGTATAAGATTAGCATTTTTAGCAAAGCATTGGGTATGCAGTATATTTTCCCATGTGGGCACCAGGTTTTTCTTTCTCCCAGAAAAAATAAGTTGGCTTTATTTTCAATTTACTGGTTTGCTTAGCATGAAAATTATTTCTGTAAACCTTGGGAACTTCTGTCTCAGCATATATGGAATCAAATGTTACATATCACAGCAAAAGACATTGCACAAGTGTTTCCTTTCTGCAGATTCATAAATCAGTTTCTAAGTGCTGTTTAGATTTTTACCTAAAAAGCAGACTAATTTGTAGCACCATGTACTGAAAAAACAATACTAGTTAATCTAGTTTAATATGCATGTCATGCTTTTTGCAATACCGGTGGTTTTAATTTAGGGACGAAACTTAGGTGTAGTTCATTGTGTGCAGTTTTTACTGTTCTTCAATCACTATTCAACACATGGATTAACCAACTAATAGAAAAAATAGGAAAATTTTAAATTTGCATTTAAATGAAAAATTTAATCTGTGTAGTATATTATAATTGGTGAACAGCACAAATAGCACATATTGAACAGAATGTAAGTTTTTTCCTTAATTTAAATAGAGTTTCATGACTGCATAGGAGACATGATTTATTTTATTTTATTTTTTTGAATTACATGTGACAACTGTAAGTTCTAAATTGAATAACTGCTAAAAAGTTAACAAGAGCAATTTCCTGCACAATGGCGTATTAAAAGTAAATGAGGTAATGTGCCACATGAATTACTCTTGTATTCTATAGCATAAGAGTAGAGATTTTATTGAAGAAGCTCACCTTGTTCACATCATGCATTGTCAAAGTGCTATTCCTGTCTCCGTAGGAATTGATCACGTTACTAAGAATGTACATCATGAGAGGGTTCTGTAGCCCATCTCCAAGGCTCCCCAGGGTTCCAAAGAACATCAACAACTTGTCCACCCCATCTGCATAACGAAACATGCTATTGTTCCCCATTTTCCCCTTGACCCTCCCTCTGGAGAGATACCCTTTTTTCCCCCTCAAGATTCAATAAGATCTATCACCAATCTCAGTAAAAATACTTGTAAAGACTTATATATAACTAGTCAGATTCTCTTGGCTAGGCAAAAAATCAGCAGCCAACATATGGCTCTTACTATTGTTTTTCACTAACAAAGCCGGTCTTGTTAGTTTTTACAACATGGACGGAAGAATGCATTGGCCGGGCTAATATATTATTCACACTTAAACATCATTTGTGTAACATGATATGCGTGTGTTTGCTTGTTCTCATGGCTTCACCAAATGTATCTCCGTATTTTTTTTTTCAAGGATCAATTTTGACATTCACTCTAAATTCTTATATAAAGTATTCAAGTTAAGTGTATTAGCCCAATTATATCATTAATTAATAGATAATTATTTTAGTTAATTAATAATTAAGTGTCATAATATATTACAATTAATGATGTAATTAATTTGATAAACCTAATTTAAGTGTTTTAGGTTTGTGCAGGAATTTCTCCCTTACTTAATTAGGCAGTCACATAGTTCCATGGAGTCATTATTAATTTGTCTTCTTGCAGTTCTGGCCTGCAAATAATCATTCCCATGTAATTATCGTGGATAGGATGTGTAGCCAACTGGACTTAGTCAACTAGTGTAGCCAACTCAATATAAGGCAAGGTTTCGATATTTCTAAGGCATGTGTATTGGAAATACCTTGCTGTCTTTGCATTGTTATGTAGGGCCAGAGTCACATAACAGTTGCAAACTTTATATCATTATTTTTTTTTTTGTTTTTGTTCTCAATCAGTATACATTTGCCTTCATTGATATCATTATAACCAAAAACTACAAAGAGATTATCAATTAATGAATCAAATATTAAATAAAAGTTGCTCCTAGTTTAAACAATGACAAAAGGGTCACACCTTGTGGTAGTAAGTAATATCTGCCTGCCGTCCTTAGTCTTAAGTCAATCTTTGTTGCATAGTATTCATTCGGTCATGTTCTAAGTTTTTCATTCTTATTTTATATTGTATTGTTTCGTGTTCAGTTCTAGGCGAATTTGCACTTGGAGATTCCCCTTGACAGTAACTTTCTCCTTTTGATATTTATAAAGTGTAGCTTTCTAACTTTGCTAAGAGATGCCGTCCTTTGAGCTACTTAAACGAATTTAGATTTGGTGCTTTTTGTTTATTTATTTTGGTGTGGAACGTGTCTTTTTGTTTTTAGGTTACAAGTTCCGTGCTTATTGGCATCTAAGAGATGTGCATCTATGCTCAGACATATGCTTAAGAGGAAATCGGTTCTTGTTCCTATTTTACATAAGCTCTTTTTTCTTCTAGAAAAAAATTAGAGTAAAAGATGGTCACCTTATATAACCTCTATTTATTACAAAGAGTGTATTTAATGCAAGAAGTTTTTTATTAGAAATTAATGTATTTAATATTTGAAGATGTGATATACTTCATTTTTCAATGTAAAGTTGCTTTTTTTAATTTCTTTAAAAAATGTTCTTATGACACTCGTTAACATGACCCTTTTTATATTTACTATATTTCACTATATCGTTTTATTGCAGTTAGTGATGAACGGATTTTGAATCTTTAAAATTTGGAAGTAAGCACCAAAAAAAAAATTGGAAGAGTTTGAAAAGATCTTTATACGTTTTACACAAAAAATTCATTTGAGAAACATAAAGACTGAAATAAACAGAGTATACATATTAAAAACATATACCCAAAATTCATTTTTTTTTTCAGTCAAAAAAAAAACTAAACTTAATACAGAATAATAGTATAATACCACTCATATCTAATATCAAATGAAAATGAAAATTATTCTGATGCCTTTAATCTCTTACAATGTTTTACAAGTATGTTTGTCATTATGCTGACTTTTAAAGTATGAAAACCTTGTGATGATTGTATACTTTTACTTTTTTATGAAGATTTCTTTACCTTGATAACAAAAATAATGTAATATATTTAAATTTTAATTAAAAATGGTTATCTAATGATGTCTTTGTTGGGAATTTGAATAAGAGGAAAATGAAAACTATTAACGAAGCTTTAATACGTCACTTTATTTCCTCCCGTCCTCAATTGTTTCCCCAACAAACCATTAAAAAAAGAGTACTGACTGTCTCAAAAAAAAAAAAAAAGAGTACTGACACTCTCATGCTTGTATCTATATTATTAATTCTTTCCAAAACTCTACTTACATCTCTCACGTAGTGTGAGACAATTGTAATCTTTATCTAAGCAAAACCACACCAGTACATGACAAATGGCATCTTTGAACATCAAAAGAAAAAATCAATGCCTGAAGTTTATACTAAGTTATTACTAACGGATGATTCAAAATCCCCAAAAATATCGCAGTTCAAAAGGAGCAGGGGAATAAAATATCAAACCACCACTGATAGTACAAGGATATAAAACTTGACAAATCGGTTTGACTTATGAAATATGTTTGCTAATCGTTATTTTATAGGAGAAACATCTATATCATGCCCACAATAACAAAAATGGGAAAGAACACAAGAACTACTTTAAAATCTAGAGGTGTTCAGACAACAGGATAGATAGCAGTTCCCTGTCAGCACCAGTATCATAATAATGATATAATCAAAGATTTTCTGCTGTATTCAAAGTTTCATCAAAATACACAAGCACTAGGCAGACAGATGATAATCTAATACTTGGGAAAAGATGAATAACAAAAAACTAGAGTATTCAACATTGCAAAACATGTCACTCATCATCCTTGTATGGATACTCTTCTGGAACTTGCTTGAGAAGTTTTACCTGCAACTCAAACACATCATCACCCCGAAGCACATCACGGATCCAAGTGACCTCAGTCTTCATTGAGACCTGAATGTGGAATTGTGGATGTATAGGAACCATGATGACAAAGAAAAGAAAGAAGCATATATGGTGTAGAAAACAATTTTTAAGCTTTCACAAAGACTCAATTCCGCATGATATCACAGGAAATAGAGCATTGCATGTCATGCCTCATTTTTTCCTCTAGGAAAATTAACTCTGTTAAAGTTGTTTTTCAATTAAATTAGATTGAGTACAGTAATAATGGTTTAGACAAGCTAAACTCGCCCTAAATATGGACATTTTCAAATTAAACATGACTTCCTTTCTACATCTCTACATAAGGTTTTGAGCTAAAAAAACTGCCTTCAGAAGATACTGAATGATTTATAAAGAGGAAAATGATAGCTCGGAAAGCAAAAATTGATAAAAACTTTGCCCCCTTTCCATATACGGATATCCCACACAAATTTTTTTGAGTAATCTACTTCATATTTGAGTAAAATACTCAAATGCCTTCAGAAGCCCGCAGCAGATTGCTGCAGCAATCAGAATATTATATTTTCTTAGTTTCCCAAGTGTTGAAACTGAAAACAAAAACTGATAAAAAATAACGTTAATAAATGGAACTTCTATTAAGTAGGAGTAACATGTCAAATGAGGTAACAAATAAGAACAGAAACTTACCATCTCTAAGGCTCCTCTAATGACTCCACTTAAGATGTTGCAATAGTACAGACCTTGACAGGTGTCAGGAAGCTCAACAAAGTCTACCAAAGGATTATCCTCCAAAACAATACTACAACATGTCCCATCAGCATCCCAATTGGTCACAGATGCAGTAACACCAAGGAACATTTTAAAACCAACCTGTATAAAAGCACTATTAAGGTTGATAAAAATAGACACTTACCTTCTCTTTTGAATATGCTTTACTAGTAATACAATCCATTAACAAACAAACAAAAAATGCTGATGACACAACCAATAAGCAGTTCATTGCATAGCCCACTCTTCTAAATGTCATACCAATCAAGATGTGCGACAGTCACCCAACTGTTACACATCAAAATTAAACATCAATAGCCCATACCAACTATATCATGTGCCAAAAACCAGGGAAATCTAAATGAACAGATTGCAAAAGAACCCCATATATGACAATACAGTCCTCATATAACAATTGGCCAAAGTGAGTGAGTATCAACTAAATAGTTGGTGATGATTGATGACAAACTGAAGTTGAAAAGTGATTTGGAATGAAAAGTAGTCCATCAGCGTTCTTAATGAAAGCATGGGTTTGGTCAAGTTGACAAGGAAGGGACTAAATACACAAAGAAAGGAAAATGTCATTATCAATCTGTTTGCTAAAATGTTACTACTTATCAATACTATTATAACTTACAAAGAAATAGGTAGATGAGAACTATTACAAAAATGAATATAACCTTTTCACTATGCTTACAAATTTCGAATGGGTTGATTGATAAAAAAAAATCACATCTAGCTCAGGTAGCAAGTTTGGCTATTCTTGCAGGCTACATATTTTCCTACTTAAGAAACCAACTTACTAAAATGTTAAGCTAATAACGTCGGACTACTGCAAAAACCACTCAAAGCTATGTCCTAAACTTTAACAAAGGAAATCTCCACCAAAAGTAAGAAGAAAGCCACTATAAGTAACCATTATAATATTGAGCCAAAGTCTCAAAAGAGAGTATGGTAAAATGAAAAAAATTACTAATCAAGCGAATTAAGTGGGTAGGACAAAATGAAAGAATTACTAATCAAGCAAATTAAGCAGATACTGGACAGTGACACAAAATAAATGAAGAAGCAGATAATTTCAGACAATTTCTTCCCTAACATGTAAATAAACCAAACGACTGCACAGTCAATACCTTTGCAATTACATCAGTCGTCTCTCTGAAATCAACGCATCTTGAGACATTAGATTTAGCTAGAAACTCATCAATCAAACGGATTCCAATATTATAACCCCTGAGAAAACCAACCAAACAACAAAATTTAAATTGATTTAACTAAAAACTCATCAATCAAACGGATTCCAAAATATAAGTTACTTAAATATGAATTTACAACGAATCAGAGAATTAAAACTCCCCAATTAGACATAAAAGTTCAAATTTAATGACATAAAGTAAGATTTCTATATATTGAATTTAAGAAAGGAACTCCAAGAAAGAGATTCTGAAATTTACATTTGATCAAGCTGCTTGTTAACCTCTTCAACCTCTTCCAGATCCGTGAGCAATTGTCGCACGATCGCACCATAGGTCAAAGTAAACAGCTCCGCATTCTGCACGATCCAATAAACGGAATAACGATTCCATGAACATCAATTAAAAATGCAGAAAAAAATAAGATTTCATGTAAAACCAAATAAAGATAAAATCGTGCATAAGGAATCGACCACATGAACAGGGAAAAATAAATTTTGCAGTTATTGTGAGTGAAAATATCAGTTGTGCTTATTTTCCGTGATTTTCTCGGAAACCAAACAGAGCATGAAGAGAAGTTTTTGTTTGGTTACCACGCGTTCCACGTTGGCGAATATGGCATCTCCGGATCGAGGAGCAACGGGAGCCATTGACGGAGTACACTGAGCTTCTGCTGCGACGAAGGGTACAAGAGGGAACGAAGCTGCAGTTTGGGCCATTGGATCAAGGCCCGTTTGAGCTCACAGGCCTACAGCGGGCTTTAGTTTGAGTATTGGGCTGACTTTACCGATAGCCCACTAGAAGTGTAATGACTATGAATGTTCACACACTCTTTTTAGTGCTTATCTCAACACACTTTTTATTATTAGATGGAGTTTATATGGAACCTTTAAAGAGAGAATGAACCAATATAATTTAACAAATTACACGTAAAATTGAAATAAAAAGAATATGTTAAAAAAGTGTTGAAAGTTGTATATTGATAACATTAAATTGCCCATGTAGTATAAACCAACAAGATCTTCAAATCACATAGGACCCGTTTAGATACAGTCCATAAGAACTTCTCCTAGCTTATCTACTAAATAGGGACTTATGTTCACTTTCAATGGTATTTGGTTTGGATACACTAGTTTAAACAGCTTTTCACTTTTGGAGAAACTTTTGGAAGACCTTATTCTGAAGCCCATTTTAATGGATTTGGATTAGCTAAAGTCATCGGTCCCTAAATTTACTACGGTCAAACTAATCTACACCCTTCAATTCATCCAACGGTCTATATTTATTTATCCCAAGAGAATATAGAAAACCTCAAAACCACTTGAATCCAAATCTTCGTCCCTGCAAGTTGATTTCTCCGGGAAGCTCTTCGTCTCTAATTTCTCTCTCTCTCAAAACCTCAAAAGCCACTTTCATCTCTCTCTCTCTCTCTCTCTCTCTCTCTCTCTCTCTCTCTCTTCTGCTACTAAGCTCGTTGTCTGGTATATGTGCTATGGCGGAGTGACGCGATGGTGGCGTGATGCGGTGGTGGCGCCGGCGTGGCTCGGTTCTTTGCTCTAGGAGAAGGGTTCGCTGCTTTTGTGGTGGCATGAACTGTGCTTCTAAATGCAGCATCGCGCGGTGGAGACCAACATTGACTGGCTATCATGGTTTTGAGAGGGTTGATGCCGTCGATTTTGGGAGCATGAAATTGTTGGCTGTGTTTGATTGTTGCAAAATCTACCATGCCAAGGGTCAACAATATGCCTTTTTATGATAGCATGCATTAGAAATTAACAAAATGTGGTAGCATTAGAATTTTCAAACCTATGGGCTTGAATGAAAAATTCGAATTTGTGAAGAAAATCTACGGTCAACGTGCAATAGCTAATAATAAAGAAGGTGTTTTGGGAGATAAAGCAAATATACCTGTCGATGTGCTTGATGGAAGAAATCGACGTGCTTGATAGTATTAGTTTTCAGGGATTGTGTTTGGCGCCAATATTGAAGTGTCTCCATGAAGTTTTTATCTTTTATTTATGGGAGATATAATCTTGACCATTGAATGATTTTAAGGGTGGATATTAATTTGACTTTAGTAAATTTAGGAACTAGTGACTGACTGATTGTAGCTAATCTAAATCCCATTTTAATAGCTTTAAACACTCACTTTTCAAGAAGTTATCCCTAAAAATTTAGCGGGATAAAAATAACTCTGTCAAACTTTCAAAATTACAAGTCATGTCCATATTTGCTTTTTAACATTTACACCACACAAACCCTAGCAGAAGCTTCTAGAGAGATCCTCCCATCTGGTTGACCTTCTCTCCATACCATCAATTTCTTTCAACATCAAATGAAGGAGAGAAATCTCTCTTCCTTTAACCTTTTCATTATAGTAAATGAGAATAAAGACATCACAAACCAACAGAATCTAATATTATTTCATTTCATGTTGCTTCATTCTATCCATTTTCATCAATCCAATATTAGAATTATTTATAGTGAATTTACTCTACAAAGTACAAAATTTAACTAGTAAATCATGGTTGGAACTAATTTGGCTTTATTTTGAGCAAATCAGAGTTGGGTCTCCCCCATAACATTTTACACTCTTATAAGTTATAACTGCTAATGTCTGTAACATTATAGAAAGTTGATGGATCATACTTGTTCCACCAGAGAAGTGACAAGTTATCCTTGACTTGCCTCCCACGATATTGGGAAAATTGTGAAATTTTTTATATCTAGAAATCTTTATGTAATTATTTCATTGGTTGTTTTCACTTGTGAACGAAAACAGGCTGATTTTGTGAAGAAGGAGCATAACATGATTCATGGTTTCTGATTTTGTTGGAAACTTAAGTATCAAGTCTTACCTGCCTCACTTTGAGTTGGGCATATATGACTGGAGTTATATTAGTGTTCATTCGGGTATTTTTATTGTGTTTCTAGCATGTGAGGTGGTAATATGAAATTTACAACATTATGTATTATTTACTGTAAAGACGTATATAAAAACAGTTTAGAGTCCTATTTCATCTCATTTCACATATGTAATCTTTGGATGGGTTAATCCTAATTTTGGTGCTGCATATACCAGCCTCAAAAGTACACCTTTGGAATATGAGAAGTTCTGGCGAATTCTAGGAGTATAGTTAATTTGGTGGCACAAATTCAATTTTTATGTGTTGAACATGTTATAATTCAGAAATCAAAGTGGATTGAGCACATAGTTTATGGGAGAAGTGAATTGGAAAAAAGGAAAATATTTCCGAACGATTTTAAACTTCGATAGAATTTTAAGGACGAAAATACAGACAAAGATCCACATTGTCGTTAATAAAATGAAAAGGAGTGTTAGCAACACATTTCTAATACTCTCCTTTCAACCCATTCTCTACTATTCGTTGAAATTCATGTGGATTCCACTAATTTATGTGGGTCTCACTATAATTTTTTAGGATCCATATGAATTTCAATCAATAGGAGAGAATATGTTAGAAAGAAAGTATCTTGCTAATATTTGTGTGAAATGAATGATGTTAAAGGAAGGGGATGATATTGAAATGATAGGAATGCTTGAGATATACTTAAAAAATAGAAAATAAGACTAAATTAAAATTTTGATCAGACACGAAGGAAGAAAGTTAAGTCACGAAATATCAATATGTTTTTATAAACACCAAATATCAACAATGGACAAATCAGATCATGTCTTGTACTTATTTATGAAATATTATAGTAAATAAAAATGTTAGTAATATATTCTTTAATATTTTTTTTTAATACACTTTTTTATTTGTTAAAATTCACGTGGGTCCTATAGAATTGAAATGGGGGTCACATGAATTGGTGGGACTCATTTTCAAAATAATGAAACCCACTTGAATTTTAACCAATAAAAAAATATTAGAGAATATGATACTAACACCCCTCATATATTAAAAGTAGCAACACAAATTTGATTGATGGGTCATGTTAAATACCATGTCTTTATAGTAAGAGAGAACCTAATCCTCATCTTCCTTCTCTGTTCTAACGAATTTCTTGATAATATTTTGACCGAATTTTTTTGTAATATTTTCATACAGTCGTTCATCAATACTTTCGCCCTTCACTTTTACTCGATTACCATCAAAACCAAACTTGAATTTTCCTGAGACATGATAAATAAATAAGTAAGTAAGTAAATAAATAAATAAATAATTAGGCAAGGAATTCAGAAGAACAAAGTTCAGACTTTACGTGGGTGTTTGAACTATTATAATTTGCAAAATTAACTTTAGGTGCCATAAAAAATACTCAACAGTCAACATCTCAAAGTAATTTAAAACAAATTTTTAATTATATTTACACAACTTACATATAAGTAATTACAAATTATATTTACATATAAAAGGAGAGTAGTGGCTGAGATAATTTTGTAAAATCACTTGGAAGACTTCAACATCTATCACGGGCAATTCAGTCAATTCATTTTTGTTTTTTGTTAAATTTATCATTAGATTAGATGGTAATTGCTTTTGCTTCTACATAGTCCTTTCGGCATCTATTATTCAATACCCCTATCTTATTCCTTCTCCATTTCAGCGTCGCTTGGAAGGGCCGTATACCAATGATTTTGTTGAGAGTTTAGTATGGTACGTGTTGTTTGGGAGAATCGAGAATGGAAGCGGAGGAGAGAACACTGAAATCAGCGAGATCAAAATTCAAAACCCTGTAGGCCCAATCTATGAAGAAGAAGAGAAATTGTTAGCAAAGTTTAGGAGCAACGAGGTTTTCGATCAAGATGAAGGTGCGATTTCGCCACCGCCATTGCATACGCTTAGCATATGTTTGCCGATGCTTCAGACGCAACTCTTCATTGAAACAATGGTTATGCAATCTTATCTTCTCAACTTCGTTTATGTCGCAAGTACTTCTATTTTTATCTAACCCCCATTCTCAAACTGGGTTTCTTTTGGCTTCACTTTATTCGTTTTTCTTCTTTTCAATTTTGTAGGATGGCGATCTTGAATTTTGAAGCCAAAAATTTTTGGTGTCTCAGTGAGTATCGAGTTTCATTCTCATCCTTATTTCCTTTTTTGCCTTGTGAATTCATCTTCATGCAATTTATTTTCATTCCCCTATTGAAAATAATTGCAAATTTACAATGCTAGTCATTGTTTCAATGAAGAGTTGCGTCTGAAGCATCAGCCAACATATGCCAAGCATATGCGGTAGCGGTGGCGAAATCCCACCTTCATCTTGATTGAAAACCTCGTTGCTCCTAAACTTCACTAGCAATTTCTCTTCTTCTTCAGAGATTGGGCCTATAGGGTTTTGAATTTCGATCTCACTGATTTCAGTGCTCTCTCCTCTGCTTCCATTCTCGGTTCTCCCAAACAACAGGTACAATACTAAACTCTCAACAAAACCATTCGTATGCGGCCCTTCCAAGCGGCGCTAAAATGGAGAAGGAGTAAGACAGGGATGGTGAATAATAGATGTTGAAAGGGCTACGCAGAAAAAAAGGCAATTACCATCTAATCTAATAATAAATTTAACAAAAAAAAAATGAATTGACCGAATTGTCCCTGATAGATGTTGAAGTCTTTCAAGTGATTTTACAAAATTACCTCACCCACTACTCTCTTTTTATATGTAAAGATTAGTTAGTTTATATATGTATTAATTTTTTCATTTAAATAAAAATTTTATATCATAATATCATATATGTAGTCCAAAATATCGTTGAACGTAAAAGTAACTGTTTCACTTCTGTTCAAATTTTAGTTTAAAGCTAAAATCCCCTTAAACAAGCATACATAAATTGAAATATTGCCCTCTATATAGATTGACAGAAGATTTAGGATGCGTTTGGGAATATAGCTTATTTAAGCGCTTATGCAATAAACTCTTTTTTTAAATAAGCTAAAAACAGCTTATTTTCATAAGTTTCTCTGACAAGCTTATGGAAATAAGCCAAAAACATCTTATGGAAAGATCATAAATTATTTTCATAAATTATTTGTATAAATTTAATTCTATAAGCTATTTTCATAAACTTTCTATAAGCTCTTCCAAACACAACATTAATATAAACCTTCTCAACCATGGTTTGAGCTTTGAGGTCCTAACATCCTGAGGTGTTTGAAAAGTGTTTTTGCAGCATTGTTGTAATATAATTTAGACAAACTAAAAGTAGCTTTTGCACTTTGGAATCTGCAGCATTTATAGATAATCATCCAGACATTCTTTTTCAGAAATGAAAAAAAAAAAAAAAAACTTTTTATTTTATTTTATATACCTTAATCATCAAACCATAATTAAGATTTAAAGTTATTTGTGTCTTCTCCCTTTGTTATAAAAAAAAAAGTTATTTAAATGTTATATAATCATTTGAAATGCCATATAACTCTATTTTTTTTATTTTTTATTTTTGATCCTTAGGAGGCATACTTAGACCTTATATGAAAAAAGGAGAAATTGGAGTCATTGTGAGATCGAACCCGTTACTCATCAGTCATCAAATATCCGTATAGTCTTATCACTGAGTTATTAAAGCACGACATATAATTCTATTTTTTAATATTTATCATTTATACAAAAGATATAATACTCTAAATTTATTCTTCTCACCTTTATTTCTAAGGAAACGCTTCAAACGCACGACTTCCTTTGCGACCTCGCCCTCGATTTCTAGCTCCATAGTGACAAACTGGAGCAAATGAACAATACTTTAGGACGAAGCATTTTGAATTGACGACGAATACACAAATATAGTTTAATGAACTTTATTATTTTCCTTTCACTTATTTAAATTTTAAGATTTCTCTTTCAATGATTTTTTTGACGTGGAAAATTTTCTCGTTAGTAAAGAGTAGATATATATCTATGCTAATGAAGAATGTATAATATATATATGCAATTATTTTCTGGTAAATTCAAATACTAGTTTAAGTAAAGCTGTTCTCCAAGGAAAGGTATGTTTGCTTGTGTGTGTTTGAAAGAATTTATAAAGAGATTACGAGAATAACTTATAAAATTAAATTTATACAAATAGTTTATTAAAATAGTTTATGATCTCTTTATAAGTTCTTTTTAGCTTATTTCCATAAGCTTATACTGTAATAAATTTGTCATATACCACCGAACACTTTTAATAACTGCCATTAAAACTGTAGGTATATGTATTAGTGTCTGTTAAACAGTAGGTACAGGTAGATGAACCGTAGGTAAGCCTATTGACAGTCAAATACAACTACAGGTAAATGTATATGAATCGTAGGTAAAATCTATAGTGACATTCATTTTCTGTTGTTATTCGTCACTCATAATGGACGATTGGACGGGCCGTAAGTGAATGTAAGTTTTACATATACCTACGGATTTCAAACATATAGTGACAGATTTTGCCTGTCAGTGAAAGAAAAATTTCTTGTAGTCTAATTATCAGAGAAGCTTATAAAAATAAGTTTTTTTTTAACTTATTTGAAAAAAAAAAACTTATTGAATAAGAGCTTAATTAAACTGTTTACTCAAACGTTTCCTAAGAACAAAAAAAAAGTTCAAACACTTTGAAGTCAAATAAATTTTGTCTCCCTGTGGAAGTGTTTGGTAAAAATAACGGTTGAACTAGCTGAAAAATATAAAATGACATAAAATGACATGCGTTTATACCTTTTTATATAAATATTGTTTATATATTAAAAAAATTATATATACATTAATATTATAAATGTTGATACATTATTATATATAAATAAATAAATAAATAAAATTATATAAATGACAATCTTACCATGTTATATTATCATATAAAAATATATTATTATATATAATATATTATCAAATAAATGTTGAAAGAATTATTATAAAAAAAGGTTAAATTATATGAAAAGAGTAAAACTAATAAATCACAAATATTATTGATAATAAAAAATAATCCAAAAGAGTGAAAATAGTATAATGATTAAAATTAAAATGTAAGATTTTTTCAATTACATGAAAGATTCTCAACTTTTATTAATGAATATTATATTAAAAGGGTAGAGTTGGAATTAACATAAGATAATAAGGATAAAAGAGGGGGAAAATGAAACGCTATAAGTTATAAGCTCAAACGCTATTTGAAGTATCGTCTGGAAAAAAACGCTATACGCTTGTGAAAAAACACTATAAGCTCGTGACAGAGACGTTTGTCAAACGGAGCTACTAATTTTCCATCCGCCATAAGTTATCCGCTATAAACTCGCAAAATGGACGTGTCCAACAGGCTCTATATTGATTTTAAGAAGTCTTCCCTAATTCTCGAAAGGACTGATAAGGGTCAATTATCATTATATCATTATGGATTATGTTTCTCTAAAGTGAACAAAAGTGTAAAGTGAGAAAGTAAAAGTACATCTACCTTTGATTAGTTGATCTCAACCTACTTTAATTAATCAAGTATGGATGTACCCTTATTTTCTCACTTTATATTTTTGCTCATTTTGAAGAAGCTTTTTCCTATCACTACGGGGAAAAAAACTGAATTACATAGCAAAATAATGAAATAACGAACCGGGTATTCATGTTGTCTACTTGCATCCCGTTGCTTCCTGAAACAGCTAAACATACTTAAGATCGTTAATCTTTGATCAGTTCCTTCTTTTCTTCACAAGATGACTTTTATGTTGTCTACTTCTTATGAATATGGTATGCTGTTGTCCGTTTGTCCAATATATAGTTACACGGTTTAGATAACATATAGGCTTCTCATCCACATTAAAATGGAGGCACCCGTGATCTAAAGATTAAATATCAGCGTATGAGATATTCAAATTGTATCTCATGTATTCGTGCTGCTCATGTTAATTGTCCTCGCTGCTTATTTTTTCCCTTTATAAATAAACATGCTTTCTGATATCAGACTTTAATACAGAATCTAAAGTTTATTTTACATCAATTAAGCATTTAAGATGACCTTATTGTGGAGTGATATATAATCATTAATTTGGGTACATGAGCTCATAACCAATGCAATTTCCTTCTTCTAACATCTATTTATCTTCCTCAAGTCGGGTCGTCAAGTTGACTCTTCTATCGCTTACATCTCTTTAAAAATATATATTATATTTATTATGCCATCATATCACAGTATTTGACAACCTTATATCATATATACACACCTCATAGGATGTTCACATCACAAGATAAACTTTACACCATATGCATCATAATTAATTTATTATGTCATTATATATGGAATAACATGGTGTTTGACAACCTCATGTCAATTATATCGCTGAGTTTCTAGGTAGTATTAGGGCTTAATAAGTCATTCTATGGGTGTTAGTAACCTATTTATAAAGCCTTATAAGCTCAAAACACGTTAAAATGTGAAAGCACATTGTCTAGGCCTACTTATCGAGTTTTCAACTTATATTTCGTACATATCTTGAGTTATAGACATCCAAAAATTATAAACATTATATAGTTGAAAAACTACAACAAGGATCTACAACTTTCATGAAGATCTCAAAACTTGTAACGAGCATTTAATGGGTCAAAATTGTGTTAGAAGTCAAAAGTAGTGGTGTTGACATTGGGATCTGAGCAACTTGGACTTATTGGATCATAACTCGAGCTACAGGTATCCAATTGAACTAAAATTGGTGTCTCTGGAAACACAAGAGACATAACTACAATTCTCATGAAGACATCGAGGCCTAAAGAGATCGTTTGGAATAGGAAAAATTCAATGGTAGTTGGATGTCGAGTCATAGCACAGGTCTCTAGTCCAAATTAAGCCTAAATTACTCAAAAGTTACCTATTTAAACATTTTTAAGACACTTCGAGACCCCTAAACACTCCTAAACTTCCAAGGTAAACATTTCAAGGATCCATTGTCTATTAAACTAAATAGTATAACGGTCTGGACTGCTTTCAGGATTGACGACTGTCCCCACAAACCAACATGAGTTTTTTCAGCGTGTTTTGTCCTCGCTCACACGCTTTCTGGGAAACTTACCAGAAGTTTACTCATCCTACAAATGCTCCATGTCAAGCATGCTTAACTATGGAGTTCTTATGTTCTGGACTCCCGAAAACAAGATGCGTCTTGTTGCTATAGGTAGTACCAATCAATTCCTTTTTAAGTCTTCCTTAACTATGCAGTCTCATACCTGCACATTCTTAGGATCCCTGTCATTTCGATGTGAATTCGGTTCATTCATGTGTCCCTTTTCCTAGAAGCCTGCCAAGAGCCGCTCATTGTTCGTGCCTCATGCACCGACGATCACTCCCCGCCCTCGTCAACCTCAGGCTTCACATGCCCACCAGCTTCCGCCTGTTCGTCCCTGAACCACATCGTACTGGGAGAGGTCCGCTTTGATACCATTTGTAATGGCTCAGACTGCTTTCAGGATTGTCGACTGTCCCCACAAACCAACACGGGTCTTTTCAACGTGTTTTGTCCTCACTCACATGCTTTCTGGGAAACTTTCCAGAAGGTTACCCATCCTACAAGTGCTCCAAGTCAAGCACGCTTAACTATGGAGTTCTTATGTTCTGGGCTCCCGAAAAGAATATGCATCTTGTTGCTATAAGTAGTACCAATCAATTTCTTTTTAAGTCTTCCTTTACTATGCAGTTTCATATCTGCACAATCTCAAGATCCCTCTCATTTCAATGTGAATTCAGTTCATTCATGTGTCCCTTTGCCTAGAAGCCTGCTAGGAGCCGCTCCTTGTCCGTGCTTCATGCACCGACAATTACTCCCCGCCCTCGTCAGCACTCAGGCGTCACACCTAGGAGTCAATTTTTGGGATGTTATAGTTTCTACTTACTGGTAAGTAATGGCTTGTTGTGGTTGTGCATTTTTTCGTTTTCTTGTTGTTGTTGTTCTTTAGTTGAGGATGGTGTGGTTGGTTTGGGTGCTCTGGTCGTTATTTTGGCCTCATAAACATCTATTTTCCTGTTTCCGTGTGATTACAATGGTTTGGATGTTATAGTTTTGATTATGGGAGTACATTATATTTTGACCAAGTGATGGAATTGTACTAGATTGTATTTTAATATTACCGATTATATGAATTTGATGTTTGTTGATATCCAAAATTGCCTTGCTATTTCTTTAATGTATTGATTTCTATTTTTTTTTTTTATCTTTAACTATTAATTTATGACTGTAGGCGGTCGGAAATTCGGTCGGAAAATTGACTGCTCATTATTTGGCCTTTTTTCTTTAATGGTTTCCAACCGTTTTTCCCACCGAATTGACCAAAAACGAATTTCCCACCTCCTAAATTGGTCGAAAACAGGTTTTATAAGACTTTTTTTTTTGTTTTTTGTCAAATGGGGGTATCGGTCGGAAACCTGAAAGTTGCCACCGATTATATTTCGATCGAAAATGTTCGGTCGCAAAAAGGACCTTTTTTGGTAGTGATTAGATGCAATATGACTTTTTGCATTCAATATTTATGACATTCAATAATGGGACAATTAGAGTAGGAATGCCCCGACTTATGTCATTGAAAACAAAATTTAGTTGCTTTATCTGTAACTGCGAAGGCAATATTAGGTTTAGGATGAATAAGACCCAATCTAGTTTCTTGAAACTTGAGACGTGGAAGGGTAACCTTAAGCGTGGGTAAAGGATCTGATGTATTAAGGATGCGCAGTCAAGATCATAATCGTTAGTAAGAGCCATAAGAAATTGGATTAAACGGTTACGATTAGGATGAGTCTCATATGTTTGTAAATCATATTCATCTTTTAGAGAAGGCTCACATGAGGTTAGTTGATCCCAAATAACTTCCATTTGTGCTAAAAACTCATTAATTAACAGGTTGACCGTGATTTTGTTTCAAAGTATTAAGTTCCTTCAATAATTGATACTGATGAGATAGATCAGAGATAGTATGTCGTTGTTGTAAATGATCCCATACATGTTTGGTTGTCTCATAACTCCTAAATCTCATGAATACCATGCCTGCAGGTATTATGAAACCAAGTAATGATCTCATGCATGGTTCTTGTTATCCATTCCTCTAATTTATCAACATAGACTTCTGAAGTATCAGTAGCACCTTTGGTGGGGCGCTCTATATCACCTGCCACATATTGCCACCGCCTGCAGCCTTTCAAAAAATCACACACTGCTTCGACTTAGTGGGTATAATTATAACCATTGAGAATATCTGGAATAGGAAGGGTGACATCGGATTTCTCCATTTCAACACAATAAATTTTAAAAAAATAACATTATTGGAGCAGAATTAACGAAAATTGTGTGCAAAAATAGAAAGATATCACTGAAACACTCCAGGAAGGGGATGTAATTACGGTTTGTATTTTTTTTAGATTCTTTTCTTGATTGTTATTCACTCCCAAGCTTAAAGTGCTAGCACTTCGAGCTCGCGGGGGCTATTAGATATATAGTTAGTTGGAGAGATTAGTTAGTTTGTTAATAATTAGTTGTTAAATCATTAGCCTATATAAAAGCTTGATGTACTCATTTGTAATCAACTTCTCATTCTATCAATTTCATATTTCTTACTTTTCGCTCTTAATTATTATTCCTTCTTCTATAGACTCTACCATATTTCCTAACACTAAACGCATCCTAATTAAACAATGACCGGTTGGTTTAATCTCGTGTTCCGTGATTTAAAACATTACTTAATACCTTTTTGTATTTATTGATAAGTATATAGTTAGTAATGACGCCACATAATTAGTGAGTAATCCCTTTCATGCTATCATAAAAGATTTGGTTCCAAATAAAAGATAATCCACCTTGAGTCACCATAATGACTCACCTAGCAGGAAAGATACAAAAGACTACAAAAAGATCGCAATGAAAGGATAATCCAAACATATTTACTTTTTGAAAGCTACCTTCATGATTTCCAACTATTTGAGAAACGACGCCATCGACTGTATGGCTTTGACATAATGATATATCATCCGTGATCCTTCCTTATAAAAGAGAAAAAACTCGTCTCTTTTCATTGCGCATATCGCGACAACAGATGAAGCTTTTTGGTGGCTAAATATCACAAAAAGTGTATGAAAGATAGAAATTTATGGAACCCACCACTGTCCCCGTAACAAAGCAGAACACAAACCCAGAGCCCAATGATTAATGAATTTTGCTAGCTTTGCATTAAGGAGACTCTGACTTTGGACCACATTAGAAGCCACTTGTTCTTTCTTATTTTTGTGCATGGATGCCACTTGTTGAATTTAATAGATAATAATCCAGAATGGTTCCGTCATTATAGGAAATATTTTTTATATGGATACTGATACGAATTTTTTCCTCCTGTTAAATATCTACAGATGAAAATATAAGTAGTTTTATATATAATTATTAAATTTTAGACAAAATTAAATTTTTGATTCCTTTAATTTAATTATTTTGTTCTATTTGATCCCTTAACTTTTTTTTTTTTGTAACAAACTAGTTTTTTATGTTTACCTACATTAATAATATTGGTCTAAGTGTTACTCTCAATTCAACTCCGTTAAACGTATATGTTAAGTCCACAACTGGACGTATTAAGTGGCTGGTGACCTGATTGTTACCTTTGGGAGTGTATAGATTATCTTCATCCCCCTTAAATGGTGACCTAAGAGTTCATGGTTCTCAATTTTCTTTCCTACAACCATGGTTACAAAGCTTGATTTACATTTACCTTATTCAGACACCGATCTGACGTCGTTAAAACGATGTCATTTTGGCCAAGCCACTAAGCGCATGTCAGCATCATATTGGATACTTAACGGACACGTATGACCGTTTGAGACGGTGTTTACTAATGTTTAGGCCAACATTGTTAATGTTTGTAAACATTGGGGACTTATTTGTCATACATAAAAGTTAAGGGACCAAAATGAAAAAAACAATCAAGATAAGGGACCAAAAAAATAATTTTACCTAAATTTTATAATCTATCAAAATGGATTCCTAGACAACAATTTCTCTGAGTCAAAAAAAGAAAGACAATAATCTCTCTCTTCAATAGGACAACGATCTTATCATATGAGTAAATCTAAATCCTACTTTTATATTTAAGATTTCCCACAACAAAATGGTTGGCAATAAGTAAATTTTGATTAAAATGTGTATGGATTGATTATTGAATTGAGTTTAATTGCTATGTACTGACAGTGTAAATTATTTTTACACAGATAATCAATCACCAATCATGATATAGATGACTTTTAAGGTGGTTAGGATAAAAGTAATTTTTTTTACTGATGTGACAACTTATGATTGGATGTCTGTATAAAAATATTTTACATTATCAGTGTATAACAATTAAACTCTATTGAATTAATGTTATGTTTCTAGCTTATTAATATCATATTGTCAATTTAATAATTAATCAAAAAAATTTCTTAATTAATTATTAAGATATAATTAATTATTTTTACAAATAATATAGAAATTTAGGCGTATATATAAGATTAATTTTACCAACAGATATTGACACATTTGGTCAGACCTTCCACTCACATTCGTTCATAGACGATGTGTACACTATAAATTCTTCATGAGGTTGGTGATCTTCTCGTGATCTTCCCTAACCTTACAAAGAGCGTATTTTTTCTTAATCTAAACTTTTTTAACAAAAAATAATAATAATTTTTCATAGAATTATATATTCTAAAATAATATCCAACATTAATTATTAGTCACAATAGAAGTTGACTATGATTGCAAATCAACTTTACTTCTAATAATGTTATAGATTTGAACTATAGGAAAAACTTTAAGTAGCCACTATTGTAAGCCTGAAATCGCCCGAGCAATTAGTGAAAGACAAAATAATATATTTTCACTTCTCTATATAAACCTCCCCCCTCCCTTCTTAACAGACACTTCAAATCCTAAATCCTAATATATCTATTTTCATTTTTTATACACTTTTTCTATTTGTTTTGACTCAAAGTATAATGATTTATTTATTATAGTTTAAATTTGATATATATATATATATATATATTATTGTTATTTAATAGTATTATTAATTAGGTAGATATTATTATTAATAATTATTCTTATTAACATTATTATTATTAATATGAGTAAATACCCAATTTGGTCTCTGAAATTATAGGGTCGTATCAACTTAGTCCACACGTTATCAATATTCCAAAATGATCCTTGGAATTTCAAAATATAGCAAATGCTTCCCTGATATTATTCACTTAGTTTCAAATACATCCCTGACATTACCAACTTAATGTCATTATAGTCTATGCAAATATTGACAGAAGGATGAATCTGATTAACTTTTTGCAATTCTAGGGTCATTTTGGAATATTGATAATGTGGGGGACTAAGTTGATACGACCCTACAATTTCAAGGACCAAATTGAGTATTTACTCTAATATTAATTACTGTTATTACTAATTTTTTTGTTATTATTATTATTATTATTTACGAATCATTGCCATTATCACTATTATTATTATTATTATTATTATTATTATTATTATTATTATTATGATTGTAGGCCATACATTATGAATCTAATGGTAGTGTTCGTGTACCCCCATGAGAGGATATTTGATGGAGAAGAAGAAATCACATTTGAAGGGAATAAAAAAATGGTGCAAACAAAACTTGGAGTCGGTATGAGTTTCTGAAAACAAAGATTCATACTAGGTTGAAACTTCTTTCAAATCAATGTGTTTCGAAAGTTGACACTCGATTTATGGCATTTCAAAATCTGACAAAATACATTGTTTATCAAATCGGTGATGATGAAGATATGAAGTGCATGACCAACCAGAACGTGACATATGACATTATATTTTTTTTAAATGCTGATGTGAAAGGCGTCAATCCCATGACGCTAAAGGCGTCATTCCTGTGGTACCTTCGACGTCAGCATTCAAAAAAATGTCTTCTTGGCAAAAGTAACCTATTTTGATAAAAAAATTCAAAATATATAACCCCTTTTTGATAAATAATTTTCAAAATAATACCAATTTAATCAAAAAGCCTTGGACTTGAGCTGCGGCGACGACTATGTTTTTTTGGGGGAGATTTGGTATGAGTAGGTCTCAACTTGTTATTCTGTAAAAGAGACTTAAATTGGGTATTAAATTAATAAAAATCAGTTATAACAAGTTTTTTTCAAAAAAAGGTAAAAAAGTCCACCATTAATATGATATACAATTACGATCATGTTTTTTTTATTAATAATCATATATAGTGTATTAATAATAGTTCAAATGATACTCTAATCCATATATAATTATTATCATGTTTTTTTATTAATAATCATATATAGTGTATTAATAATAGTTCAAATAATACTCTAATCCATATATAATTACTATCATGTTTTTTTATTAATAATCATATATAAGTGTATTAATAATAGTTCAAATAATACTCTAATCCATATATAATTACTATCATGTTGTCTGGGATTTAATAATTTTAAGGCGAGTTTCTACATAAAATGAAAAGGTATTGGTGTATATATCTTTAAATTATCTATATAATCTGTATGTACTAAATTATATCTTAATCTGATTATAAATTGTGACGTCATTAAAAATATTTAATTTTTATTATAATCATATTAAAAGTCATACATAAAATGAGTTGTGCTTAATTGATAGTGTAAAAAATTTTACATTAACAATGTATAAAAATTAAACTCTTAGATTATTGGATGTATATCCCTTTTAAAATATTGACTAGATTATTGTTATGTACTGATAAATACATGCTTAATTTCTGGAGCTGATCACTTTAATGGTTTGTTGGGTTGAAGAGAAAATAGGAAAAAAGAGAATTAGAGGGGAGAAAAGAAAGAGAAAATGAAGTTTTTTTTTCGTTTGGTTAAGAAGGGAAAAGGTGGTGAAAGAAAAAGGAGGATGTGGAACCCACCTAAACGTCCTCCGTGATACCATGTAAAAATCTCTATTTCCATGGCAATTATATGAAACCATGTGTCTCGTGATTTTTTTTTAATGTTTCGTTAATGTTTATCTCATATAAAAAATTGTTAAAATCCACTCATTTTCTTTTCATTTCCTTCCTCCAATCAAACAAAGCATTAAAAGAATTAGCGTATATAATATGAATTTAATTGATATATATTAATAGTATAAAGATTTTTTTACACAAACAATCAATCAAAAATTATCACATAAGCTAAAGTGTTTAACTCTTATCCTAACTATCTTAAAAGTCACACAAACCATGATTTTTGATTGATTGTTAGTGTAAAAAATTTTATACTGACAATACATAATAATTAAACTCATATAATATAGGCGTAATTATGTATGTAAATGAACATTTATCAATGTGATTTCGAATGAAATTGATTTTGTTATAATTGATTTTGAAGTCAAATAATATATATTTAAAAGTGTTTTTTTTATTTTAAAAACAAATTTCACGTACAATTTTCAACCAGCTTCCCAAAAACGACTCCCTATAGTTTCTACTAAAATCAAATTTAAAAGCAAAATCTATTTTCCATAAGAATAATCAAACACAATTATTTTTATTAAAATTACATTGGATTATTTTATACGGTGAAATCAAATATGCATTAAGTATTTTTTTGATAGAGATTATTTTAAATATAAACATAAAAATTACACTTTTCAATATAAATATTTTGAAAACTATATAAGATAAATTTTCTCCCAAACGTAATTTCGAGATACAAAAAGACTCTATGTAATAATAATAATTTTTGTAAAGAAATCTGTATAGCTGTCAATGGCACGTGTCGTGCATGCACTTTCTAGAAAAAAGTTCCCATAATTTCCCTTTTTCTCCGTATAGGCTATAGCATCTTCCCTTGTATGAATCTTTCCTAATTTTGACCCACTCTCTTCCATAAATACCCTCCTTCATCCATCCAATTCTATGCATCCAAACCTCACTCAGTAGTGCTACTTCAACTGAGATAAGCTCTATTCACTTACCCATGGCTTCCACCATCACCAAAATACCAACACATCCATCTTATCATCTCTTCCAAAAATCATCCTTCCATGGCACCACCACTACCCCATCCAGCAGTACCCTAATTCGCCTACAACCCCCCATCAAACCCCATGCTGGACGCGTGTCCATGACGTCAGCACCTCCACCACCCTACAACCTTGCCTCCTTCAAGTTCGAACCCATCAAGGAGTCCATCGTGTCACGCGAGATGACACGTAGGTACATGACCGATATGGTCACCCATGCTGACACCGATGTCGTCATCGTCGGTGCCGGTTCCGCGGGGCTGACCTGTGCCTACGAGCTCAGCAAGAACCCCTCCGTACAGATCGCCATCGTAGAACAATCCGTTAGCCCCGGTGGTGGCGCTTGGCTCGGTGGCCAACTCTTCTCTGCCATGGTAACCCATATCCACTTGTCTTTCTCTTTTCCTTTTCGTTTGATACTCTTCTCGCCATGATAGCATTTCTCACCGATTATATTTTGTTACATATTTTCTTTTATTTTAAATATAAAAATCTTAATTTATATGAAAAAATATTACTAATATATAAATGATATAATATATCAAAATGAGAAAACATCTTTATCCCAAACCCAGCTTGTTTTTTTCTTCTTGTTATTATCGAACCTGGATTTTAATTGCTTATTCCTTACTGAAATAAATAGAAAATACTAATTGTATTTTGGTTTTGCAAGGGAAAAAAGTAATTTTTTAATTATAAAATTAAACACAGCGTTTTTTTAATTTATTAAATACATCGTCTCCACTTCCCTATAATTGTACTATACTTTTTGTTTTTTTCGTTTGTTTCAGTGTAACAGTTGGCTGACATTAAAATTAAGAATAAGATTTTTCTAAAGAGGGGTAGTCTCTAACGTAAATAAATAAAAAAGTTTTAATTATTAAATGATTTAGTGAGTTCAAATATTTATATATTTTATTAAATTAAGGATAAAAATCCTTTTACTTATTTATTTTAGAGAGGATCTCACTATAGATGAACTTTTTCCTATAATTAATGGGCCATATTTAAGTTTGATGATAAACTAGGCAAATTGTAGGGTGGGAGGCCATCTCACATCTCCCATCATGAGAGACCATGAAAAATTCTAAAAAATTGGATTTTCAAAGTAAATTTTTTAAGTAATTAGTAATTTTGTACCAGCCATTCCCGTGTGGTTGAATTTTGTTCAACAGCCCAAGGAATGTTCGCCCTTGTCATTCCAGGATTTGCAGTCCGATACATTTCATTAAACAAGAGATCAAAAGATAATAAAAAATAAAAAAAAAATCATTATGATTTGCCCAACCCTTATTTGTAAATAAAATATTTACTTTTCACTCCTTTTTCTTTTCTCTCATTCCCCCCTCTCCTCCTCCACCACCCCTCCCACTCCCCGACCCCCACCCCCACCGTTGCCTCCTCCCCTCCCCTTCCACTTCCCCTTCCCCTTCCCCGAACCCACAAATCCATCAATAACTTAGAATTCAGAACTTTCAAACATTTGCGCTTGTGGGAGTGAGAAGATTAGGCAGAAAATCAAGAAAGTAGTCAGTCCACTCCATAGGCTTAGCGACGAAAGCAATGATTTTGCAATCAATAATGGAAACCATGATGATCCACCGGTGATTAGAAGTAGGACCCACCAACTAAGCTGTTTCTTCAATATTGTCAAGGAAGTTGGTCTCTATAAACCTTGAAAAACTTGGAATGTAACCTACCACAGTGTATCGCAACAAATCCCTAATGCCGTCCTTTTCTGGACACACAATCAGATACCTCAACCCATCATCATCCTCATCCTTCTCTGTGGGTGTGTTCTTGTGTTTGGTGTTTATATTCATATATATTACCTTGTTTTTATTTTTAGTTTTTTTGGTTCTAAAAGAATAATGATGTTAGCAGAAAATCTCTTTGGGTTCTAGATGTTCTCTGTGGAGGTGTTGCACGGCTGAATGTAGTCGGAGGTGGTGAGCGACGGTTCTGGGCTAGTGGTCCGCGTAGATCTGGTTGCGAGACTAAGATTGAGAGAGAGAGGGAGAGAATGGTGGAGTGACAGAGGCGAGGAAGCGACAGCGACGACGGAGGAATAGGCGGCGATAGCAGCGAAGGTGAGATGAGGGAGGAGGTGTGATAGGACAGTGAGAGAATGAGATCGGGTGAATATTTCAAATTTGAAAAATATAGGAATTTTAAGATAATTAAAAACTTGCTTAGATGCCCATATTTCATGGTCACTCACGGTGGGAGACATGTAATGGTCTCCCACCCTAGAAGCCGGTGATGAACTAGTACTAACTTGAAAAAAAAGCTGTATAATTGATTGATATTGCAATTTTTTTTATTTTTTGGTGATAAGATTGCAAAAATTTTATATCCATGGTTCATAGCAATTAAATTTGTTTATAAAATACCATAATAATATCTCATCCGATATCTAGCAAAAAAAAAAAAAAAACATGGTGTAATAAATATTTGCTTACTCGAAGACAGAAGATTTCTACGTATTTTAAATTGGTAATACACACCAACGCATTGCGCACGTCATTTTATAATTATCAATATTTTTATATTTAATTTTATTATTTCTAATTTTTTGTAAAATCTATATTAATTGGAGTATATGGTTGAATTGATTGAACCTTAACTAGAAGCTTTACCGATTGATTTCTTTTCTTTAAAAAAAAAACTGTGTCGTCTTATTTTATTAAATGTTGTGGCTTGGTAGTCTGTTTCATATTAATGGTTAGTGGGATGAGTTTGATTAGAAATGAACAATGAAAAATCTGAGATGTTTATTTTCACAATTAAGTTTGATTTGAAATAAAGCATGAAAAATAATTAACATGTAATGGTATGTGATGTGAATGTGTGAGTATAGGTTGTGCGTAAGCCAGCACATCTGTTCCTAGATGAGGTTGGTGTTGAGTATGACGAGCAGGACAACTATGTGGTGATCAAGCACGCTGCTCTCTTCACTTCCACCATCATGAGCAAACTTCTGTCTAGGCCAAACGTGAAGCTCTTCAATGCTGTGGCAGCTGAGGACTTGATTGTGAAGAATGGCAGAGTTGGTGGGGTTGTCACCAACTGGGCTTTGGTTTCCATGAACCATGACTCTCAATCCTGCATGGACCCTAATGTTATGGAGGCTAAGGTGGTGGTGAGTTCTTGTGGGCATGATGGGCCTTTTGGAGCCACTGGGGTGAAGAGGCTCAAGAGTATTGGCCTCATTGATAGTGTCCCAGGAATGAAGGCCCTTGACATGAATACTGCTGAAGATGCCATTGTGAGGCTCACTAGGGAAGTTGTGCCTGGAATGATCGTTACTGGGATGGAAGTTGCAGAGATTGATGGTGCCCCAAGAATGGTAAATTTGCACCCTTTTTTTTTTTATGTTCAAAAACCACTTCTCAATTTTTGGATTTATTTTTTGGGTTAATTTAGAATTATAGATATATTTTATACATCATACTGTAAAGATGATGGGTCCAACTCTGAACACAGGACTGAAAAAGGAATTTTAATCATGCCTAATGAGACAACTCTCTTTATAAAAAGGCCATGGACCCACTCTGCTAATGTTCAGTAACTCATTATGTTCATTGCATCTTCCTTGTCCTTTTGCAATTTTTCTTTTGGCTACTTTATTTCAATATAATTTATTTTAGATATCATTTTTTATCTATTTGATAATTAGAAGAATACCAAATAATTTTTTAGAAAAAAGCATTAAAAAAATCTTCATTTAATTTTTTGTTTATTTTATAATAAAAATGGAATGAAGAAGCTAATTGTTTTTTGTGGTATGGTGAAATGAAAATGCAGGGTCCAACATTTGGAGCAATGATGATATCAGGGCAGAAGGCAGCCCATCTGGCTTTGAGATCATTGGGACTTCCCAATGCTTTGGATTATGTGGGAAACATCCACCCTGAGCTTGTCCTAGCTGCTGCTGAATCTGCTGAAATTGCAGACGCTTGAGATCAATGTTGCATCAACTCTCATTCTAAAATAGTCTGAATGCCCATACCCAGAAATAATACTTTTTTAGTTAATAAGCTTGGATGATGTTGTTGGACTTGGATGGGCTTGTTGATGTGAATATCTATGCGGTTTTGTTAATAACATGAATCATGTGTTTGCCAATTCCTGTGTCTTACTGTCTCCTAACTATTACACATTTTTTTGGTTTTCCAAAATCGGAACTCTCTCAATAGTAGTGTACTACTATGGTGCTTTAATATTCTGTATTTGCCCATTTTGCTGGCCCATGCGTACCTTACCAGCTCTGGGATATTGTACACGAACCCATTCTCAGAGTCCACAGTAACATTTAGTGAAAAGAGAAACTACTATGGCTAAAAAAGAGTTCAATTAATCTATTAATCGATTTGTATAAAACATTATTTTGGTAAAACCTTTGTGTTTAAACTTTAAAGAAAATGTTATGACCCGTATGGTCAATATAATTCAATGGAATGTGTAGGAAACTATAAATCAGATTGACCGAAACTAAGTTGATGACAAAGGTGTGTTGAATAGATATCTCAGTTAAAAGTACAAACTTCAGAGTTCAAAGAGTGCAGGCTTTTATATATATATATATATGTGTGTGTGTGTGTGTGTGTGTGTTATAGGTATTGTACAATTTCTAATGAACTCTCTTTACTGTAATTTTTTTTATACATTTTTTGTTTGTGAAAAAAATTGTAATCACATGTACTTGCGTCAAGTTTTGGAATTTACTCGAGGGATAGGGGAGAAAGAAAAAGACAAAATGACAAGAACTCGCACACTCACAAATCATATTTCTTAGCTTAATCAGACTCAAGGGAATTGCTCACTAACTTCTATTTATTACGTTACATGCGATCTTTATAATCAGCACTGCTCTACACAGCAACAGTGCTACTGCTAAACATTAATAGAAATACGCGAGTTGCAGGAGAATGGAAAATGGGAAATACAGAGCTCATTGATTTTCCTCTCTTCCAATGGTTTTTCCCCAACTAAAACAACAAATGTAGCATATGTGTAGCATACGCGAGTTTGCAGTTGTCCCTTTCCAAATGCTGCACCTCAAATGCAGCATATGTTTGGTACACTTTCTAGACTTGAGAAAATCGCGTCCTTTTGGTCTTACGGTGAAAGCTCCAATTTGAAGTTCCTCATTTACTTCTCCAAAAATTTTGAAATTACCACTGGTTCCATGTTTTTCAGAAGTTGTATCAAACACACTAGTGGCCTCTACAAAGTCAAAGGAAAAACACAAAAAAGGTAAAAATATATTAAAAAAAAAAAAAAAGACTAAAGATCCAATTTGGTACATGGGAATAAATAAAAGGACACTTCTAGTCACTAAAAAATAAATTAATCACTTAGTCTCTCAAATTTACAAATGCGGGTCATGTTAGTCCCTCCATCTAGTTCCACCGTCCATTCACTTGTCTACGTGTCCCGTTAGTCATCCTGCATGACCCGTCAGTGATCACGTGTGGCCTATGCCAAATTTCTACTATGTAAAATGAATGAAAAGTGAAAAATGTGCACAATTTTAAATTCCACATACATGAGAATTGTGCACTTTTTTTTTAGTTTTTCATTCATTTTTCACAATGAAAATTCATCATAAACCACACAAGATCACTGAAGGGTTAGATATGATGGTTAACGGGACACGCAGACAAGTAAATGAACATTGGAACTAAAAGGAGGAACTAACGGGTGCCACATTTGTAAATTTGAGGGACTAATAGTGTGTTTGGATCTGAGGTGGATTTCCTCATAAGCTACAATGGGTAGCTTGTATCTTGGACGTGATTTTGGGCTGTTTGACGTAGTACCGAACAAGCATTAAGTGATTAATTTATTTTTTTTAGGGATCAAAAGTGTTCTCGTGTTTATTTTTAGAGACCAAATTGAACATTTAGTCTAAGAAAAAATACATTATTTGAGGCCCACTAACTTGACCCATTTTCATTGCCTTTTAGGCCCAAACTGATGGCCCACTTCAAAAACAAAAAAACCTCTGATATTTACCTCCCTGTTCCAGTGTGTGTTGGTTGTGTATTTTTGTCTTTTTCTTTAGTTTTTATTTTAGTATTTGTGCTATGTTATTGTTCTTTCTTGTTTGTTTTGTTTTTCTTAACTTCTGAAATTCTGCATGATATTTTGTTGACATGGGGGATAACTTTAACCTTCTGCTTTTAGCAGATGCAATGGAGGTTGCCTTGCTGGGTTCTTAGCTTTTTTTTACTTGTTTGCTTTTTGGTTTTTTTTCTCCAATCTACCAAAAAGAGAAAAATATTTTGTTGACATGTTTTTACCCGTTTTTGCCAACAGTGTAAGAATAAAGTCTATGGGCTTAGTAGTTCATAGGTTTAGTTAGTGGGTTTTTGATTTGTAATTATTTGCCTGAGCAAATGAAAGATTTTTTTTAGGACAAAATTTAGATGCAGTTCTATAGGTGTTTGTGGTGTTGTTTTTCAATGACGAAGAGATGAGTACTAACTTATCAATGAAAATATAACATGTGTAACATCTCTTACCACATTTTCTGTTTGTGTCTCCAAGACAAGAAATGAAGACCAAGGTCAATTTCCTTGACACAGTTATTCTTGGACCATTTTTTCCTTTTTTACCACAACAAATATATTACAAAGTATGAACAGATGGTTGCACAGAATAATTTCATGCACAACCTTTGTTATTTTACATATACAAAAAAAATGAAATTAATTTCACATACAACAGGTGTTTCTCAGCGAAGACTTGATGGTTGGAACCCTTTTTCAATTCTGTCAAATCTAATCCAAATTTTATGTAGAACTCCAGACTTGTCTCCTAGACATAGGGCACCATGCAGGAAGCAACACATCTCTTGATCAGCGATTAAAAAAATATCACGGGCCATACTTGGTGCTAGGGTTTCTTGGCCTGCAGCAATTACAAATTACTTGTATAAACTAAATAAAACTATAATATTGGAAAGAGAAGGAAAAGAAAGCAAGGAAGTAGTAATTTTTATTTTTTTTGTGAAGAACATAACCAAACACAATATCATGGCATATATAGTAGGGTTTAATTAGTATGCATTGTCAGCGTAAAGTTTTTATTTTGTTAACTAATCACAAATCATGGTATGAGTACACTGACAATACATACCAATTAAATCCTATATAGTATACCATTTGCAGTTATTAACTGCTGCAAAGCAATTATTCTTTTGCTGACTTCTATATGCAATGAGTCAGAAACAATTAGGATTTAGGAGGGAAGAATGGTAGGATTAACAGTTCAAGAAAGAAAATGCTGAGATGCATGCAAGGCAGGGCATAGCTCTGGGTAGGACAAAATGGCAAAACACAACTCATGTTATGCATCATGCTAGAACAATTGGGCTTAACTCCCACCCGCAAAAGCTAACTCAATCATTATAAATGGTTATTTGCTCATGTATTCAACCAATGTGGGACTTCAACACTTAACACGTGGTGATCACTTTAGACAAAGATCAATACTAATTGGACCTTGGATTAAACATGACAACTTCAATCTTGAGGGATCAATCACCTCCACTGATGCAGTTTGCTTTCCCTCCCATTATATGGAAATATGAACATAAGGAAATAATAAAAAACGAAAGTTGCAGTACCTTTTTCAAATATTTCTTGTGAAGTTTCAGCGCCGAAATGCAAGCTTTTTTGGCATCTAGATTTCCATTTACATCATTCAATATCTGAGAAGAATTAAATGAGAGGACCAAAGAAGGAAGTTAATAGATACGAAAAAAGGAAAGCCAAACTTGTTAAAGAATATAACAAGTATTAATACAACTTTTCTTCTGAAATAAATGAATTAACCCTGACAATGCTTTTAGATCAATGTGATTGCTCCTTCCAATTTTGTGCAAACTTAAACTTGAAAAGTCACATGTGACCAACCTTGACAACATCATCCAGGCCTCGCGCTTGCTGGAGCAGTGTTGCACTTTTTTCTTTCAACACACTAGCAACGAGGAAAACAGATATGGGAAGAGGAGCTTCTTCAGCATTCTTTGCTCCATTTTTCATGTTTTCTCTCTCGAACTTCCCATAATGACGTATCGACTTTAATCTTCCTTTAGATTCCTCAGATTTTTCAGAAGTTTCTTCATCATCATCATACAAAGAGAACAAGTCGGGATCATATTCTAGAGCCCACATCATCTGTTAAATATTTCAAGTAATTAGTAATCACAATCACCACAAACTGTTTTCATGGAGAAAAATCATCACACACACCATCCCCGCACCAATCCATATGTATATATAATTATATATTAATCAACATAAAACCAATAAGATCTATCATCAATGATTTCAGCAAACAAGTTCTAATAGAAAATAAGGTAAACAATGAAAGAATAACATGAGTCATGACATAATAAAAATTGGAAATTGTAATCAAATTGAGGGCATATATCATAATTGTAATCATATTTTTAATACGCAGAAAGTGGCTTAATGTTTTTTTGATCAAGAAATGTGATCGAATATATCAGAGTAGAAAATAAGCAAACAAACCTCCCAAAGGTATAATGAATCGCAAAAGGAGAATTCTCGACGAAACAGAACCATTAGCATCCGAAAAGCGAACAGATAGTCACCTCCACCAAGATGCTCTGTGCCCAAACATTAAAAGACAACTAATTGTTACTTCTCAATTCACAAACATCAATTGAGAATAGTGTCTTAAAACAATGAAATTATATGCCTTGCTTGACCATAAATAAAAATACCGCAGGACAGATGCAAGGAAATACCTAAATGTTGATGAAGTTTTGGATCAATTACTTGAGTTATCAAAGCCAAATTACTTAGTTGAGCCTCCACCCCAACAGAGCTATCGGTGCATCTGAAATTTCCTCGCTTTAAAAATAAAAGAACACAGATCATAAGAAACGGAGATAAAGCTAAATGCAGTAAACTTTGTAGCTATAAAGAATAATGTTTAACTGATCACATGAAATCCTTGTGAAGCTGCCACTATTTAAATACATTTTACTTTTCAGCTCCCACTTTATTATATATCAAAATACATTATAGAATTTCTCAAGTTGGGTATTTGCATATATTAAAGTTAAATTGTAATTTCATACAAGGAAATCCATCTGTCAAACTTGGGCTGATTGACTTAGTTCTGTAATAGGAATATCTGACTAGGTATGCATAAGAAAAAAGTAAACTGGGGAAAAATACATGTGTGATATCAAACTTGAACACTACAAATGGAAAGGAGACTGCACCTGGTTTTTGATTTCATAATGAAGGGATTCTAAAACAGCATAAAAAAAGTAGTGTACTCAGGCCCTGATTTTAACAAGGCTATACATAATATGCAACTTGACAAGAGGGGAATATTTAAGGAGTGGACAGTCAGTGCGAAGGCAACTAGGAATAGAACTTTTTCTTGTAAAACATAAAGCCCAAATTACAGAACAAAATCCCTTGAAACCCTGAATATGTAAGAGGGAAAAACCAATAACCAAACCCAAGAATTCTTTGTGTTTTTATTAGCTTCTCAAGAAACCATTTCATGCTAAACATGCTTAAAAAGAAATTAATGATAAAGTAAATAATAAGATTGGAGTTTACCAGTCTGCGCATCAGACGCTCAAAGCACCAAAATGCATCAGCTTCATCATTAAGAAGTATTATCATAGGGGAGCATAGGTCACTCATTCCTGCAAATAGTATAATGTAAAACCAGAAGCTTACATTAGTTGCAAATGATGGTTACATTTAATTTCCTACAAGATTGTAAGTAAAGCAAAAGTAAGACTAATATGTAAATGAGTTGTCCTGTATAATCTCTTTTTTCCATAAAGAAACCCATTACCTAGTTGGTTTTCTTTTCCTCTTTTGGCTCAGATTTGTTTACTTAGTTTTTTTCCTTCTCCTGGGAAGGACCATCTATACCAAAAACTTGATCTATTAGGTGTAGGCCAAAGGGTGGTTTTATATCTCTAAAACACTACCTCACGCAAGAGCCCTTTTTGACTTGAAGTATAGATAATGCACATACTCACTTTACCCTGAGGTAAAATTTACTTTAATAACGAAGAATATGAATGGCAAGGATCAAACTTCCGTTCACTTGATCATAGAAGCCTTGATACATACTATCTCAAGACCAACTCCTAGAAGCTTGACCTATTAGGTGGATGCTAAGGAATGGTTTTATATCTCTAATACCTTCAATGGAAAATAATTTAGAGGGTTTAATAATCAAGTATTGACTGGCCACTTAAAAGAAGTGACTAAATAACTAATACAAATGTAGGAACTGTTATGTTATTTCAAAAACCCACTGTACTTGAACAAAACAAGGAACCGTACCATACATTATCTACTAATAAAATGCTCTATGATCAATAACTCATTTGTTAAATGATGTGTTTAGGACTGCTGATGTGGAATAGAAAATGTTGCTGAGTCAAATGTTTTAAATTGTTTCTTTGTTAAGTGTTGGTTACGTTTTTATTTGTTTGTTTGTTGTTCAGTTTATGATCGTGGCTTTATCTTAGGAGCATGTTTCTAGTGGGTGGTTATTAGGCTTTACAGTTTTTTTTTTATAAAGTTTAAAAGGGTTGTAATATTCAAAAATATATGTTATGAGATTGCAGCTCAGTTTTTCTTCCTTGTTTTGCTCTTTGTTTTCTCTTCCTGTTCAATTATCAACAATTGGTATCTAGCTCTCTTCCTAAGGGATCTGTGTGTAAGTTTGACGTGTCATGGAAGTCGACGCTAGTCTTCCCGGAATCGCTCCGACGGTGTTTGATGGAAGCAATTACCATCTTTGGGCAGTACGTATGGAGGCATATTTGGAAGCTTTGGATCTTTGGGAAGCGGTGGAAGAAGACTATCAAATTCCTGTACTTCCGAACAATCCCACCATGGCACAGATAAAAGCGCAAAAGGAAAAGAAGACAAAGAAATCAAAGGCTAAGGCCTGTTTGTTTGTTGCTGTCTCAACCACCATTTTCACTCGAATCATGTCTCTGAAGTCAGCAAAAGAGATATGGGATTATCTCAAGAAAGAATATGAAGGAGATGAAAGAATTAAAGGTATGCAAGTCTTGAACTTAATCAGGGAATTCGAACTTCAAAGAATGAAGGATTCCGAGACGGTCAAAGATTATTCCGACCGGCTTCTCGATATTGCAAACAATGTGAGGCTTCTAGGATCGGAATTTACTGACTCAAGAATTGTTGAAAAAATTCTTGTAACAGTACCCGAAAGATATGAAGCTACCATCACTACCTTGGAGAATACCAAGGATCTGTCAAAAATTTCTTTGGCAGAATTGCTTAACGCATTGAAGGCACAAGAACAAAGAAGATTGATGAGGGAGGATGCAACAACCGAAGGAGCTTTAGCAGCAAAACAGCAAAACGTGGGTAGAAACAAGAAGGATTTTGATGAAATTGGAGCAGGTTCAACATCAACCAATGCAAAAGAAAAGAATGAAAATCGGAAGAAATCTTATCCACCTTGTCAACATTGCGGAAAGAAAGGCCATCCTCCATTTAGATGTTGGAGAAGACCTGATGCTAAGTGCACGAAGTGTAATCAGATGGGGCATGAAGCTGTTATCTGCAAAAACAGGGATCAACAACATGGTGAAAAGGCAAAGGCTGTTGATCAAGAAGAGAAGGAGGAGGATCACCTGTTCGTTGCTACATGTTTCTCTAGCATCGAATCGAGTGAGAATTGGCTTATTGACAGTGGTTGTACTAACCACATGACACACAACAAGGATCTATTCAGGGAACTAAGCAACACATGCTCATCGAAGGTTCGAGTTGGAAATGGCAACTACATTGCTGTGAAAGGAAAAGGAACAGTTGCAATTTCAACCCACTCAGGTACAAAGTTCATTTCTGATGTGTTGTACGTTCGTGAAATTGATCAAAACTTGTTGAGTGTTGGACAACTAATTGAAAAAGGTTATAAAGTTTTGTTCGAAAACAAAAGCTGTTTGATTAAAGATGCAGATGGCAAAGACATTTTCAGAGTAAAAATGAAAGGGAAAAGCTTTGCTCTAAATCCATTGGAGGAGGAGCAAATTGCTTTTCAAATCAAAGAAAATGTCACTGAGTTGTGGCACAAAAGGCTCGGGCATTATCATCATCAGGGGTTGTTACAGATGAAATTCAAGGACATGGCAAATGATCTTCCAGAACTTGATGACCATATTCCAAACTGCAAGGCATGTCATTTTGGAAAGCAAAGCAGGAGGCCATTTCCAAATGCAACGTGGAGAGCAACAAAGAAGCTGCAATTAATTCATACTGACATTGCAGGCCCACAAAGAACACCTTCTTTGAATGGTAGTCTTTATTATGCTGTATTTATTGATGATTTCACTCGTATGTGTTGGATCTTCTTTCTGAAGTACAAGTCAGAGGTAGCCCAAGTTTTTTGGAACTTCAAAGCTAAAGTTGAGAATGAGAGTGGCTGTAGAATTCAGACTCTTAGATCAGACAATGGCAAGGAGTACACTTCCGAAGCATTTGATCGTTTTTGCGACGAGGCAGGCATCCATCATCAGTTGACCGTTCCATACACTCCAC
This sequence comes from Ammopiptanthus mongolicus, assembly GCA_039655645.1. Classification (NCBI taxonomy): domain Eukaryota; kingdom Viridiplantae; phylum Streptophyta; class Magnoliopsida; order Fabales; family Fabaceae; genus Ammopiptanthus; species Ammopiptanthus mongolicus. The sequence goes on along the minus strand of CM077346.1, from coordinate 17,226,468 downwards.
AACAAAATGGAGTTAGTGAGAGACGAAACAGATTTATATTGGAGATGACCCGATGTATGCTGCATGAGAAGAACTTGCCAAAGCAATTTTGGGCGGAGGCAGCAAACACTGCTGTGTTTTTGCAAAATAGGCTTCCCACAAGAGCAGTAAGGGATAAAACACCATTCGAGGCTTGGTATGGTTATAAACCTTCTCTGAATTTCCTTAAAATATTTGGATGTTTGTGCTTCACTCATGTTCCAAAGATCAAGAGAGATAAACTAGATAAAAGAGCACTTCCAGGCATCTTCATTGGATATAGCTCTGTTGCAAAAGCTTATAAAGTTTTTCAGCCAAAAAATGGAAAAATTATTATATGTAGGGGCGTGCACTTTATGGAAGATGAAGAGTGGAACTGGGATGATGCAAAGAAGATGGAGCCAAACGCAAAAGAGCCAAAACTCCAATTTCCTACTTTAGATAAAGCAGATGAAAGCATTGAAGATTGGGAAAATGAAATGGTAGATGACATTCCAGTCAGGGGCACAAGACTACTTTCTGATGTTTACCAGAGATGCAATATTGCTGTTTGTGAACCTACAAATTATGAAGAAGCCAAGATTGATCAGAATTGGATAGCTGCAATGGAGCAGGAGCTGTTCATGATTGATAAAAATAAAACATGGGAGCTTGTTAGTCGACCCAAAAACAGAAAGATAATTGGAGTCAAGTGGGTGTACAGAACCAAACTTAATGCTGATGGTTCAATCAACAAATATAAAGCTAGGCTCGTGGTCAAGGGATACGCTCAAATATCCGGTGTGGACTACTCAGACACCTTCGCACCAGTTGCTAGACTAGACATCATCAGGCTCTTACTTGCTGTTGCAGCACAAAAGAATTGGAAGGTGTTCCAGTTAGATGTCAAGTCAGCATTTTTGAATGGTTTTCTACAAGAGGAGATTTATGTAGAGCAACCAGAAGGCTATGTAAAGGAAGGAGAAGAAGACAAGGTCTATCTTCTTAAAAAGGCACTTTATGGTTTGAAGCAAGCTCCAAGGGCTTGGTATAGCAGAATTGATGAGCACCTGCGTAATTTGGGATTTGCTAGAAGTGTATCTGAATCTACATTATATGTCAAGCACAATGAAACTGATATTCTCATCATCTCACTATATGTGGATGACTTGCTTGTGACAGGAAATAAAGCAAGTATTGTGGAGAAGTTTAAGCAAGAGATGATGGAGGTTTTTGAGATGACAGATCTCGGATTGATGACCTTCTTTCTTGGAATGGAAATTAAACAGAGTGAATATGAGGTCTTCATCTGTCAGAAGAAATATGCGAAGGAGATTTTGAAGAAGTTTAAACTTGAAGACTGCAGAGAAATGAGTACTCCAATGAACTCAAAGGAGAAGCTTTGCAAAGAAGATGGAACATAGAAGATTGATCAAGCTTATTTTAGAAGCTTGATTGGTTGCTTGATGTATCTCACGGCCACTCGGCCTGACATTTTGAATGCTGTAAGCATTTTGTCTCGGTTTATGCACTGTGCAAGCGAATGGCATCTCAAGGCTGCAAAGAGGGTGCTTCGATATGTGAAAGGCACGAGTGATTTTGGCATTAAATTTACCAGAAGCAAAGAGTTCAAGCTGGTTGGTTTTTCAGACAGCGATTGGGGAGGTTCCGTTGATGATATGAAAAGCACTTCAGGCTACTGTTTCACACTTGGTTATGGTGTTTTCTCTTGGAGCTCGAAAAAACAAGAAATTGTTGCTCAATCCACTGCTGAGGCGGAATTTGTGGCTGCAACTGCTGCTGTTAATCAAGCTTTGTGGCTGAGAAAGATTTTGATTGATCTCAACTTGGAGCAGGATGGAAGCACAAAGATTCTTGTTGACAACCAAGCTGCTATTGCAATCTCTCAAAATCCTGTATTTCACGGGAAAACTAAGTACTTCAACATTAAGTTATTCTTCTTGAGGGAAGTACAAAAAGATGGAGCTATTGCTCTTGTCTACTGCAAAACAGAAGATCAAGTTGCTGATGTCTTCACTAAGCCACTGTCGGTCAGCAAGTTCGAATTTCTGAGATCAGAACTTGGTGTTTGCAGCTCCTAAAGCAAGGAGGAGTGTTAAATGATGTGTTTAGGACTGCTGATGTGGAATAGAAAATGTTGCTGAGTCAAATGTTTTAAATTGTTTCTTTGTTAAGTGTTGGTTACGTTTTTATTTGTTTGTTTGTTGTTCAGTTTATGATCGTGGCTTTATCTTAGGAGCATGTTTCTAGTGGGTGGTTATTAGGCTTTACAGTTTTTTTTTTATTAAGTTTAAAAGGGTTGTAATATTCAAAAATATATGTTATGAGATTGCAGCTCAGTTTTTCTTCCTTGTTTTGCTCTTTGTTTTCTCTTCCTGTTCAATTATCAACATCATTAATATATCATAGCGAGTTGAAACTGGTTATAGGAGATATCCCATGCACTAAGGTAAGATCTCAAAACTAAAATCACAAGGAGCATTAAATATAGTACTGGTCAATGTCCAAAAGAGGCAAAATACATCAGACTCAAATGAATTACTCATTTAAAGACCCACCTTGACAGTAGCCAACATCTGTATCTATCCGAGCATAAACAGCAAGGATATCCCATAGTTTTGATAAGTGCTCTTTTTTCTCATAAAAAACCAGTGTCCTATCAGTGCGAATCACGTCAAGACCTGAAATATGTTTTTGTGTAAGAAAAGGGTCATTCACCAAGTGAACTATATTATGGTGATAGTATTTTACCTTACTACCACCGAAAACTTTCAAAGACAACAGTCATTCCTACCCAGTTCAAGAAATCAAAGTCAAAGACAACCTAGTCATGCCATACAGTTCTAGTACAAACTACAAAATCATACTGAAGTTGTACAACAATGAATTTCATGCATAATTTGAACAACACCATGGCACATGAACGTATAACTAGAAATTGCATAAAGTAACCATGCAACATGGACAACGGGCCTTAAATATATATGCAATGATAGAGTGCCTCAACAATCCCATGGAGGACTTAATATCTAAAAAACAAAGCAGAAGCAGTAAACTATAAAACACAGAAGGCTTGAAAATAACAATTGAAGGTTATTGTGTGTGTGTGTGTGTACACATGGATAAAAAATTTAAAGTGGGGGTAGGGCGAGGAGGGGGATTCACAAATCTAAAAAGATGAACTCCCTCACATGGAAAGTAAATTTAAAAACAATTCTACAACGAGACAAGTTAAAAAGAAAACGGTTCCACCTAAAACTTTAAGATTACACATGGCTTAAAATTAATAAATAACATTTAACAGGAAAAATATATTTCAGTGCATTGAGAACCAAAAATATTCACGAACCTATTTGATGGAGAGTTAACATCCACTGGATTACTCTCTTGTCTGTCACCTTTTCTAAGTTAGCACTAGTGCTTGAAGGCCCCATACCATTGGTACCACCCATATTATTATCTTGAGGAGGTGGGATCACTCCATTGTCTGGATTTGTTTCTAACAGAACTAATGGATCTAGAATCGGTTGACCATCTTCAGTAATTACAGGTGCAGTGATAAATTTACCACTTCCCACAAGAGGAAACAATTGGTGGCATTCTTCCTTCCATTTAGCATATTGCGCCCTGACAATATAGACATAAAAGTGATACAACTAATGACCTATTAGATTAAGAATGCAGAAGTCTTAAATTGTAAAAAATATTATGTATTATCCCTATATATTGGAGGTGGAAGTAATTGTTGCTATATTTTACAAGGCATATATCAAGCATGTAGTGACATATTATAGTCATTCCATTTTTGTTTTAAAGGAAGACACGACCTTAGAGATTGTAGTCTTTTAAATGCTCTAGAATGTAAAATGTGATAGTAATGAGGGGATTATGAAATGGAAGATGGATTACCTTCGGCGCTGCCTTATCTCATCTCTTTCCTCAAATGTACTCCTGGGATCATAGCAACCAAGTAGAAATTCCCAAACTTCTCCTCTAATTGATGGATGGACTCCCTGGTTTGAAAAATTCAATAAAGTGAGTGAGATAAATTGTTCTTGGGATTCCCTGCTGAACACTAACTTTACTAACGCAAGCGACTTTCTCAGCTTCTACAGCGAAACCCTTGATCCAGAGTCTTACAAAAAATCTTCACCTAACAAATGAGATGCCTAACACCAGTACGTTTTCACACAGCGCAGGCAAAATACTTGTTTTTTGCATTAGCACAAAAAGCAGATGGGTTTGTCCATTGTCCAAGGCTCCAAGCTTCAAGCCCAAAGGGCTCTTGCATGAGAGGGTGTGTTAGGTATATAAAACCATGCATGGGCTTTCATCTAATAGTTTAAGCTTTTGAGAGAGATGGTTCATGACAACCATATTTAATATAATCATTATCTTATAATGGTAATGCACGACTTCTAACATTTCTTATAAGAGCTTAAGTGTTGAGAAGAAATAGAATGTTACAAATTATTGAAAAACAATTATGGAAACAATGAAGTCTGAATAGGGAACTTTCCAATGAAATGCCTGTTACAAAAGAGGCAAAACAACAAAAGATTTTTCACCATATCTAGAAATCTGCAACTCATAGAACTTGATCAGCCTGATTTATTACTGATTCTAGTTGTCTATATGTTTTGTAATAGCATCCATGATAATAGGAGCACATGTTCTAATAACAACCAAAATAAACCCAAAAAAAAAGGACCAGTTAAATTCCAAGCATTGGTCCACCTCGTCTTATATAACAAGACATATATAAACCTCCGGTTTTCCTGAAAAGATAGAATTTCCTAATGCACCTGATCACTATGTAAATGAAGTATGAAAGAGAATTAATTTAATATCCTCAAACATGTGAAGAAGTACTTTAACTCTACAAAATGCAATTACCCCACGGTGGATTCTGCTTAGAGTCTTGCCTATATCCAGATACCCTTCTGGAGAAAATGCAGCGTGCCACTTTCTTGCACTTAGTGTCTTACCAGCCTGGACCATGTACAACAAGAAGTTAAAATCAAATTTAAAGAACATTATATTAGTCTTACAAGATTGAAAATCATAATAAATCTGAAAGTTCTCAGCTGAAGGCATATGATTGTGGTATTAAGGTGAAGACTATCTAGTTAATATATGTGATTTAGTTTTTACTATTTCATAACATAAAAACCCAACAAGGGCAATTAAGAATTAGATATTTGTCATGATCTATAATAAATCACCAAGTGCAACTTATCTATTTTCATACTCATATTTACTTCTCTTATAAGTGATAAACTTATCCAACAAAGCAATCAATCAATTAATAACCAGCTGATATGCTGCATTATTCAATCCAGTAATAGTGTAGAAATCTCGATGCCTTGATCGTTTTACTTCATCAAGTTCCACTAGATGATTTAACTAAATTAAGTACCCTTCATTCATATAGTAGCATAAGAACAAGGATTTTATCCCAGGACAAATATGAGATCACATTTGCATTCAAATCTGTATATATTATATGGCAATTTCTGTGCAGGGAATTCTTTTCTGAAAATCAAGATTTATTTCAATGATTAAACGTGAAAATGAATGACATCATTGAATTTGAAAGGCATAATTACTCTGTTGGTTCCTAAACTTTTTTGGGAAATTCAAATAGGTACTATACTAAAAAGGTTTTTAATCGAGTCCATAAACTTATGAAAATTTGTAATTGAGTGTTCCGTTAAGTTTCTGTTAGGGTTACCTTAAGTGATTCATTCATTCATGTATTTGTGATTCATTCATTCGTGTATTTGTGGGTCCCTGTCTGGGGAATTCAAATAGGTCCTCATAGTTTTTGAGAAATTTCATAAACTTAACCGAAGCCTAACGGAAATATGTATAAGAGACTCGATTACAAATTTTCATAAGTTTAGGCACCCAATTAAAAGCCTTTTTAGTATAGGAACCTATTTGAATTTCCCAAAAAAAGCTCACGGATGAACGGGGTAATTAGTTTGAAATTCATAACAACACAAGATAACTATCCTCAAAGCAACAAAGGAAACCTTTCTTTTCCTTTTGATAAACTACTATCATCAGAACCATTGTTCTCCAATCTGTAGAGGTCAATATATGCATGAGTTCCAAATTTTAACCATTAGAAATCACAGCTTAAATTATCTCCCAAATGAACAAAAGCATCTTGCAACTATTCACTTCTCAAACTCAATAACATGGCTTAGAAAGATTCCACATAGCAATCAATCATCAGTCAAATTAAAAAAAGACAGGAAAAAAAAACAACATTCTTTAAGGTCAATGCATTCATAGAACCGAATTCAAACTAATATTCACAAGCATTGCTCATAAAAGACCAACATCATTTTCCTTCAACTTATATATATATATATATATATATATATATATATATATATATATATATATAATATTTAATCCATAAAAAATGGGGGGAAAAACAGACCTTGATCCTAAACCGAGACTTGGGGACATCAGTGCACTCAGGGCGGATTTCATAGAAAGAATCAGCGGGAGCTCCAGGATCTCTCCACATCCCAAAGAACCAAAAGAATGCTCAAGAAAAAACAATTACAATATCAAAAAGCAATGAACTTTTTCTATGAATGTCCTTGCCAACACCCAGAAGCTGGACCCCTTTGAAATTATCAATGAAACCCAGAAACAAAATAATACTCAAAAGTCTTTTGGTGAAGAATCAAAGGGGGTCCAAGCTCCAAAGCTACACAGATAGAACAAAAGACAATATTTATTTTTTTGGTTTTTTTGAATTTTTATTATTTATTTAGAATTTATGGTGTTGTGGGGGTTAACAATGTTGATGGTGTTTGAGGAAGGGGAAGTCATAACACCCTGTCAAAAATGATTCACAACCTCACGAACCTCAACAATGGCCGTTTAATGCGTTAAAATTTACACAAATTTTGATATGTTTCTCTCTATTTTTATTTTTTATTTTTTAAATATGTCTTCCATTTTTGTTTTGTTTTCTGTTTGGTATATTTTTGTATGACTTGGAATTTGTTACGTCCAAATAGAGCTTATTTATTCTTACAAAAAAAGAGCCATTTTCGTTACTAATTTGAGTAAATGAAGTTGGGAGTAGAAATGAATGATGAACAGAACACAAATAGGTAAATACGAATATACGATCATCTAATTTTTAGGGATGAAATGGAATGGATTGGGTGATCAAATATAGGAATTGAGATGAAACCGTGCCACTTGGTTTTGTGGTGTCCAACATTTTACGCGGATACAAAATGTTCAAAGCCACTTTGGAATAGTCATGTGTATATGCTAAATCTTTGGAGAGATTCTTATGTATATTCCGTGTAAGATTAATTACGCTTGTTTTATGTATTATGATTGTATTCCACGAAATCCTTACATTTGTTACACTATCAACAGTTATTACTTGTTAGTATATGCTATGGATATTGCTAAACAATAATAATCGCACGTTATCGGTGCGATGCTCATTCAATGTTGTATTATAACACCAGAATCTTATATCTAGTGTAGTTAAAGATGTTTCCATGCCTTTGTGATTGAGTTTATAGGCTTCGTGCGTTTTAATTGCACATATAACTATAGGTACTTGTTTCATTTTCTTAAATTTCTTCCTTTTATAGTATAAAATATATATATTTTTTGATAAATTTTTATCATAAACCTTTATACTTTTTGTACTGTTCTACCTCTTCCAGCTCCATGACTAAAAGGTGCACCGTTGAAAGATCCTTCTAGTTGGTATAATTGGTAGAAGACCAAAATGGAAGTGTCAAAAGGACAAATGAGTGAATTTGTTACCACAGACAATCAGATTAGGATTTCCCGCTGTAGTTTATTTTTATCTCTTTTCACTTATATTTTTTTGGATAAAACAAATCAATTGTTGAAAGTGAGAAACATAAATCTAATGATAATAAATTATATAATTGCGACAAATTGGTGAATTTGTTACCGTAACTAATCCAGATCCAAGAAAATCTGGATCCCTCTCACTCCTCTTCATTATCTTTGAAAAAGTCTGGTCCATTATCCAACACTTAAATAATGTTATTAATGAATCATTATACCTATGTTGTTTGTGATACTAAATTCTATCGTAAATACGACACAAGTTGGATGAGATAAGCTAATCATATCATTAATTATAATAAATTAGTGTGGTTAACTATTGATTAATTATGAATTTATGATAATTATTTATTAATTTAAAATATAATTAACTTAATACATTTAATTTGGATGCTCTATAATTGGGATGACAATTAGTACCATCACATGGAATCCCACACGATCACCGCAATGATGGCCCTCAATGGGGCTTTATGGGTGGGGATTTTTTCCCCCCGGGGATGCAGGCAAGGGAGAAAATATTCTCGAAGGCACTTTAGGGAGGGGGACGAGGAACATGGTCCCTGTCCCGTGGGTCCCCAACCTCAAAATTATTATTAAAATATCCTTATAAATATGTATATATATATATATTATAAATATATTTATTAATTTTAAATATATATTATTTTATTAAATAAATAAAATATTAGAAATATTTCAACCTTTAATTTCAAATGCTTCAACAATTTCTTCTTCACATGACATTATGACTAATTATATGTATAATATTATTTTAATAATATCATTATTTTTTTCTTTTTTAAAGACCTTACATAAATTTTATTCTTATTTCTTTCATAAAGACATATTTAACATGACAACAAGAACTTAACTTGATGTCGTTTTTGACCCCTGTTATAATTTTATTAAATCTTTGTTTATATTATTTAAGGTTAAATTCGTTACAATGTATTAGAAAGTGATTTAACTTTAAACATTTAAGTTTTTTGTATTTTTATATTTTATTGAATTTTAGTTAATTACCTTTTTTTTTATAACTTTCAGCTTCCTGAACTCTCCGTGAGGATCCGCAGGATCCGTGAGGAATGAAAACGGGAGATAAAAACTCCATGAGACAAGAAACAGGAATGGAAACAAGAAAAAAAATAGGGGGCAGGGAGCGAGGAAGTACACCCCGCCCCCCGCCGGGAAGTACACCCCGCTCTCGCCCGACCCCATTGACATTCCTACTCTAACATCATACAACAACCTATGATTATTTTTGTTCCTTGGCACTTGTTTTTTACATTAGTTTTTTAGACTGCTCAGAACTATTTTATTTTTTGTTTGCTATTGGATGGTTGAAGTATTATCTTTTTAATTCTGAGAAATTTTTATGCAGTCATGGTCTAATATAATAATTCAAATTAACAGTTAACGCGTGAAAATGCATTTTTCGTTTAGAGTTGAGAATTTCGATTATAATCTACATAACTTTACACATATTAGATTTATTTGCCTGTGATAAACAATATCAATTTACAAAATTTTCATCCGTAGGGCGTACTATTCTGATTTTTTTTTATGGATTCCAATACTTACGTAAGTTGACAAACATTTATTAGTTGTTGTTATTTTTTTTTGTTGAACAATGATATCAACATATTCTTTATCACACTCCCTCTAATACAAACTTTATTATTAGATGTATTTCATATTTTCATGTGAGACTCATTAAATAGAAAATGGATCCATGTGTTTTAATGGGTTACACATGAAATCCACTTAATAATGAAGAGTTGTGTTAAAGAGTATGTTGCTAACATTTGTTTTTTTTGTTTTAGACATTGTTGTTATTCATATTTAATAGATTTTCCAACACTATCTTCAAGCTATGATAATAAAAATTTGAAAATACTTGTATAAATATAGTAACAACTCCCTTTTTAATTATGGAAGATTTTATGATACCCATTAGGTAACTTATTCTTGTCTATGTGACTCAATCAGGTAATGAGAATTTAGTCTCATATGACATTAACATACCTTATTTAATTGAGATAACACATTCTGATTGAAAATATGATACCCAAATTATCTACTTTACAAGGGTACCATACCAACATAAACCATACAAACATTGAGCCACTTTTGTACCAATCTATATTGCTAGTGTCTGTTTGTTTTGTTTTCACTTTTATATATTATTATTAATAATTGTAAAAATGTTATCTTATTTTTATTTTGTTTCATATTTTCAAAGATTTATACTAAAAATAGTGAATATGATATTTTATTATTTTTATCATTTTCTGTACAAATTTTTAAAAATAGATAAAAGAATAAAAATAAAGTGACATCTTTTATGATTATTAATGAAAATTAGAAATAAAAATAAGAATTTAAAAATAAAGCAATCGGACCCTTAACTTCTTGACAACTTAACAGGTAACACTCACATTAGTCTCTGTCTCCGACTCTCTGTCTATGTTAAGGTTGTATTTTGTCTTGATGGGCCATGTGTCTGATCATAACCAACACGCACCCACAATCTGATCATAACCACCGTCGCCGCCGGGAACAAAAGCCACCATCGCCGCCTCGATAGGCCCCAAGCTAGGATTAAACGCCACATATTCCACATAAGACCCTTTATATATATATATATCTTCCCATCACAATCCACAAGTGCCACCCCAGAGGGACACCCACTGTAAGGTGTATGAGACTCGTTCTCAGCTTCCAAACCTGCAACCTTTAACTTCTTCCCATAATCACAAAAACCATTACAGCCTCATAATGTTAAATCATAATCATCATGTTGTTGTTGTTGTTGTTCAAGTATTAAACCGTTGTGATGAGGTTCTAGAAGAAGAGGAGAACCTTCTAGAAGGAGGTAGTGGGGTCCGAACTCATTGGGGAGTGCAAGACAGACAGCAGAGTCCTGCGTTTTATTTATGGGAGAAAAAGAAGAGGGAGTGGGAAGGAGAAGGGGAACACGGAAGAGGAAGGGGTATTTCGGTGAACAAAATAAAAAAAAATTGGGGGAGAGGAGGTAGAAATAACAATTAAGGTGGTAGGAAAAACAAATGCCCAGCTTTAGATGGTACTACAAAGTTCAGGCCTGCGATTTTGAGCTGGAACCGCGGCCATAGGCCATTGCAGTGGGCCAGCAAAAACAAAACATGAAGCGTATGGTCTTGCGGGCGAGAGATGGCAAAATGGGTTTGACTTGATAAGTCAGCTCACTTAACCTATCAAAAGTAGCTGGTTGACCCTTCAAACCGTTATTTTATGAAAAAAAAATTATCTTATATCCCAAACTAAGTCTCAAATTCAATTATAAATTTTTCATTTATAACTTCGATTTTTTATATCGTGATAGTTTGTGATTCGTGAACTAAAATACTAAATTTATGTAATTGTAATTTGAAAATTTAAGAGTTGAGATTATCTTTCTATTGACTTTTTAGTGTCCAACCATGCAAAGCCTTTAGAGTTAGTACAGGAGATGAAAACTTCAACTGCTATATATATCAATCCATTTGGTCAAATTCATATTGCTGAAAAAAGTTGACGAAATTTACTAAAGAGGATTATATCATAAAGGAGAGAAGGCTAAATTAGAGTAAAAGTGCTCGAAGGAGACAGAAAAATGCGTGCATAGTGTCATGTTAATCTATCACGTATAGGTCAAGCACCAAATAGAATGTAGACACATCATTAATCACCATTGCCGTCACGAAAAAAAAAAAAGCTTCATATTAACTGATGGTACCATATATATATATATATATATATATATATATATATATGGAACAGCTAATGCGATTAGCTAGTTTAGCCCCATACCACAAGACATGAATATTCTTAATAACAGTGAAGCAAAGCACAAACCAGGGCGGCTATTAGCATGTGCAAGCCGTGCAACAGTACGGGGCCTCAAATTTGGACCAAAATTTGGGGCCCCCAAAATTTATTTCGACAAAAAAAAAAGGGATGTTTAAGATATTAGCTTGAAGTTGTATTGATAGGATTTTAATAATCTTTTTTGCATTTATTATCCTGAAGTGGATGTTTAAGATTAGAACAATTGTCCTTTTTGAAATAATATTTAAGATTGCCTTTTTTTTTTTGAAATAATATTTTGAAATAATATTTAATTATTAAAATTGCCTTTTTTTTATTAGGGGCCCAAGTTTTAAGATTAGAACAGGGCCCCCAAAATGTTTAAGACGGCCCTGGCACAAACCCACATATTAAGTTATATGAAATATTCAAAAAAGAGCTCACATTGTAGACAATGAAAGTGAACTTATGCTTTGCACCAGTATCAAAGTAAACCCAAAGAGAGGGGAGAATAATAAAAAGTTGCTAAAGCTTCCATGCCACAGTTTGTAAAGTTTCCATGCAACTCACACCTATATAAACCCTGATGATGATTCAGTTTTTGTCATCCCTCTAGCTTCAATATTTCCATTATTTGGGTTGCAAATTACAATACTCACACCTCCCCCTTCTCAATTGCTCAGTATTCCTTTACCATGGCTACCTTCATTTTAAGGTCTAATAAAGCGGTCCATGCCTTGGGTTGGTTGTGTGTCCTGCTGTTGGTGCATAAGGGTGCTGCCTATGAATTCATAGTTGGGGGCCAAAAGGGTTGGAGTGTTCCAAGTGATCCAAATTTCAATCAATGGGCACAAAAGAGCCGTTTCCAAGTAGGAGACTCCCTAGGTGAGTTCTTATTCAATCCTGTTTATGTTTTCATTGGTTCTGTCAAAGAGAGGGGACAACAGTTTGGGACGATTTTAATTAGATCTAAATTGAATGACATATTTCTACCTAGCCTGGATTAATGGAATTCATTTCTTTGTGTTACAAAATATAGTTTATTTATGTAATTTATCATTTATATGTTATAAATTATGGTTATAGACTAAATAAAAAAAATATGGTTATTACAGTTTTCAACTACCAATCTGGCCAAGACTCTGTGCTTTATGTGAAGAGCGAAGACTATGGCAGTTGCAACACAGACTCACCTTATGCAAAATTCTCTGATGGCCACACAGTCTTCAAACTCACTAAATCAGGGCCTTACTTCTTCATAAGTGGAAACAAAAACAACTGTCTCAAAAATGAGAAGTTAACAGTGATTGTGTTGGCTGACAGGAACAACCGCAACAACTCATCAAACACTAACCAAACAAGCACTGCTTCTCCACCCTCACCACAGTCATCATCATCAGCTCCTTCACCATCACCTTCTTCTAAGCAAGAGGATCAATCTCCACCTGCAGGAGGAACTGTAGAGACAAACCCAACACCAGCTCCTGTCAGTGAACCTCCTCCTCCTCCTAATGCTGCTGCTTCAATCTTTGTCAACTTTGCTGCCTCTGTTGGAACATTCATGGTTTCGCTTCTCATTTTATCTCTCTAACTCTAAGTATGTATGAGTGATTCAGAATTAAGCTTATACTTATAATTTTTTTTTATACAAATTCTTTTTTTTGGGGTTCTTTGTCTTCTATACTTTGAGTTCAGTACTATTAAACTGGGTCTTTGGCTCAAAGTTGGGATGGTGTTTGATATTTGTTTGTGAGGATTAAAAATAAGCTGACAATAATGTACCCTTTTGTGTGCTTCATACTCGATGATGTAAAAATATTGTACATGTTGAAATGAAATAAAATATTTTTTATGTGATTCACCGAGGCACTGTGAAAGCCTGACATCTTCCATAATGTGTACATTTTTTGCGCTCTGCTGAAGCAAGAAGTACCTATTTTGTACAGGTACATATATAACATCTTTTTGTTTTAATAAGCGAAGATAGTATTAAAAGGGTACATGTGGGGGGCAACTGGGTGACTGAGACAACTTCCATGGGGCAAATGGGGAGGAGGAGGAGGAAATCAGAGGCGCCCAAAGAGGGAGAAGAAGGAAAACCTTTCCTCCTCTGTTGTGCTATAGGAACGAGATAGTGAAAAGTTTTGTTTTATTTTTTATATTTTTATTTTAATCACTTAATTTTTTAATGATGTGTCATTGTATCATTGATTGCGTTCAATGATGATGTGTTATGCATCTATCCATGTGTTGCTCTTTTTGAAGAGTAAAAGAAAGATCCCTCATTGAATAAAAATCTTAATTATCAATTGAGAACTTATGTCATAATCGCTTAAAAGAAAGAAAAAGAGTTTGCTATAATTGGAAGAGGTAAACTCTTGCATAATTCTCTCAAGTTATTTTCCTTCTTCATAAGCTTATTTTTGTTGTTAGAACCGACCGTAATTAGGACATTTGACCCCCCCAATGAATTCACAGAATATCCCCACAAACTTAGATCCTTTTGACCCGTCATAGAACTAACTTCGATCGTATGCTTAGTCATAGTTAAAATTCTTTATCCCTCACCAAAGATGTGTTTTGCAGGATTCGAACCAAAATCTCCCCCACAAGCTCAACTTACTCAACCGAACCACACACATTGATTTGCATAAGCTTATTTAAATAAGCTAAAAACAACTTACCGAAAAAAATAAACTATTTTTAGAAACTCTCCCAGACACACGTATTAAGTGCTTATGTCATAAGATAAACCCAAATAAACTTTTCCAAAAGCTACCTAAGCAAAGGAAAGTATTATACACTTTAAAGTTGAGTGAACATCACTTTGGTCCTAATTTCGCTTTCAAAATTATTCATCAAGCTACTAAATATCAAAATTGTTTCCTCACCAAAAAACAAAAAGAAAAAAAAAAAAAAAACTCAGCCAAAAAGCAAGAACAAGAAATTAATGGAGATGCATCATGGAGCTCGTTCACTATCCTTGTCATGATTATTTAACTCGAGTAACAACTACAAATTACATTTGTATGATTTATAGTATACCTATAGTCTATAGAGAACAAACTGCGACAAGACCTCTCCAGTGAAAGCGGGTATAGCAAAATAGAAGCCCTAAGCTACAGAAAATTTTCACCTATCTATCAAAAATTTTTGCCAAGCTCAACTTTTTTCATAATTCTAATAGTGCTGTGCAGAATCGAGTCCATAATTCCAGCTACCTGAAATCACAGAAAAGACTTGTCAACAATACAATTATTTAACAATACAAACACAACCACAATTTTTGGAATAGTTGCAAATACAAACCGTGAAAACACCCCCAATAATAGCACAGACATTTGTAATAAAATGTGAAAAAGACTTCTGGTTTTCTGTTATTAAGACCTGCTCACAAAACAAACATTGTAAACCCAAAAGAAATTTACTAAGCAGTGTAAAAACTCAATCAAATCTGTAACCTCAATATGCAGACCTGCATGGGGGAGAGCTCAAGATGGAATTTTGCTACAGGAATGTCAACGCTATGTGCCAGACTGCTGTGCGCTGTGTACTCGTACTCCTCAATTAATTTATAACCTTTTCTAGTTATTACCTCTGTTTTAACTATCTGAATATAATGCTCTATCTGCAGGCACAGATATCAGATGAATGTAAAACATTTTGCTTACAACAAGTCTCCAAATATCATCTATCAAAAAACAATAAATCTTTAAATATCAGAGATATTCATGTTTTTGTAGTTATCAGAAGGCATACAGAACGAAATAACCATGATCAGCATCATCAAATGATAATAACAATATGTAACAAATGAGTGAAGAATTGAATGGTTATTGCTTCCACACCATATTGATTTCTTTCATTAAGTTATCTCCTTGCTGGTGTTTCAAACAGAGATTAGGGGAGCATAACATGATAATCTGGACAAATTTAGGATCAAAAACTTTGTAATCTTAGAGTGATATGAAGCATAGACACTTTCAAAAAAGAGCCATGTCCATGTCTAAGTATCTAAAATTTTAACAGGGTCACTTTAAATGTTGCAGCTGTGTCACTGTATCGGTCTCCCATGTTTGTGCTTTGCAAAGTGAAACTGGAAGTTTAGAAAATTTGAAAACCTAGGGAGGTCTGGTGGTGTTTTTAGCTTCAACAAGCATAGAGAATCACTGGTTTCTGTCCTGGTTAGTGTATACGTCTAGAAGCATTCCACATTGTACCCCAAATGATTTTCCAAATGAATTAAAAAGTGTTTTCAGGCTGATTGACTAACTAAAAGAGAAGGGGATAAAAGCCCCAACCTATCTTACAATGGCGTTGGAGTGATATGGTATCTATGGTAAACTAGAATTTGTAGGACTATAAGGTATTATGAAAAGAAATTAAATAAAAAAAGAGAAGCAAAAAACTTTGCAAGGCCCTGGACATTCATGCTATTTTTAGCATCTTACTCTTGCAAATGGGGATCAATATACCTTGTCCCATTAAAACATGCAATAAAACATTCTGATACCAACCATACAAAGTCAAATAGTAAAGTTGACACGAAAATACTTTTTATATAAAACATTAAACTTACAGTAACATTTGCTTCTAAATCACGAGCATTGATGAATGACCGGCCATTCAGCCTGTCATGGCTGCTACCTATGTAAGGTATCAAACGCTTCACATCACTCATGGCCCTAGGTGTTACTTTCCTTCCAAAAGACAGATGGTTTATGACATGTGACATGTTCATTTGAGAAGCATCAAAGGAATGGGCATCCGATCTAGCTGAGATGATCAAGTTTCCAGGAACCTGCAGAGTGCGAAACAGCTTATATTTCAAAATCATATATATAAAATCTAGGGAAAATAAAATAAGAACAGGATGTCACATTCCTCTCCTTATTTATTTTCAGTTTCTTTAGTATTAACAACTGAAGCTTTTATCAAAAGCAACAGAAATGATTTTTTAAAAAAAAGCAAGGAATCAAAGGTACCCATTATTTCCAGAGCAATGTAAGACATCTTAATTCTTGATAATATCTTAAAACTACGAAAAAAACAAAGGAAGATTTCTATAAATTACAGTTGAAGATTAAACTGCAACACTTCGGGAGTTTACCTTTTTCACACGCACATATCCTTCAATTCTACATCCACCTGCTGATGGCGCTGGTCTCTTTGCATGATGTGTTGCAGTGGATTTATCCTCCAAAGCTGGCTTCTGAGATTCTGTCGGGAGAGATGTGACTAAATTCTCTGCCATCTGCACTGGAGAAACTTATCAGCCTGCTGCACTCTTAAATGGTAAAGTAAGGTATAATTACATCTAAAAACATCAATTAATCCACTTTTAAGTCAAATTTGATTCAAATTATGCTAATTTAAATTAAATATAGCATGAACCTTGACTAGGCTTTCTGTATCACGATCTCCATAATAGGACTCGTGTTCATGATGCCCAAGGTCACTTCTGAAATAGGAAAAGAATTCAAAAAACAAGATTCTATCAAAAAATAAAAAAACTTCCAGAACCCAATCACAAACCAAATTGGTAAATATTCAGGACGTGCATTAAAAAAAATATGAATATCATACAGATATTGCTGAATGAATGGAGAGACCTCTGAATACAATGGAGAACCAAACATGGGA
This sequence comes from Ammopiptanthus mongolicus, assembly GCA_039655645.1. Lineage (NCBI taxonomy): Eukaryota > Viridiplantae > Streptophyta > Magnoliopsida > Fabales > Fabaceae > Ammopiptanthus > Ammopiptanthus mongolicus. The sequence goes on along the minus strand of CM077346.1, from coordinate 17,209,104 downwards.
ATAGAATAAACATTATCTACTTGTAATTGATTCATTGTGAAGTTTGAGTAGGTAAAGCCCAGGTAACTTCCCATAAGTTAGCTTTAATTACTACTACATGGGTTATCAATATGATTTCTCTTTCAATATTCAGCTGATCCAAAGGAAATACAGTAGTGCCATATTAAACAAATGGTTTCTGTGAACTGCTCACCAAATACACCCATTTCATCTTCCTTTTCAACCAAATATTTGGGACAAAATTTTGTTTAAAAAAATACAGAAAAATTTATCCAAGTTTAGATCAACTCATTCACATCCATTTTCATGAAATGATTTCATGATACTTACATTTCCTTTCAACCTATTTCAACCCATCACTTGCATCCTCACAATCCTCTACTTCTGATTTTAATATTGACCTTTCATCACCACTCGGTAAACACATTCTAGATATGAGTTTGAGGTCCATTCCCATATTTATGAAAGGAAAAAAAATCTAGCACTATACTTGGGGTGAACTTAATATAATCACATATTAATACCCTAAAAAGGATAAGCAGATGAGCACATATTCATTATGACTCAGAAATCCAAGACAAAGAAATATCTGAAATTCCAGATCTGTATATAATGAGGTTCGCACAAGGGTAACTAGCAACATTAATGCAGAATAATAATATTGAATTAACAATCATGTGTAGTACATACATAGAACACACATGATTAGTAATTCAATATAGGTGGGACTTGTTCATCAAACATCTGGTGCAAAAGGTGGGGGGGACCAATTGATTTTACCTCATGAGATTATTACCTGACATCACTTCCTTTACGAAAGATGCGAATAGAAGGATACCCTTGTATGTGATGCCTGGCCAATGATAACGAGATACAAATGAGTGGAAAAAGAAACATAGATGAAAAATAACAAGAGAGCAATAGCAAAATCAGCAAACCAAGAAAGAGAAAACAACAAAGCCTTTTCACACTAGGTGGGATCGGCTACATGAATCAAACGACACCATTTTGTTCTGTCATAATTCATGTCTTCAGAAAAGCCATTTAAATCTGTCTTTTTTTAATAGTTTCACCTATAGTTTTTCTAGGTCTTCTTCTACCTCAAACTATGACAATGCTCAATTTCATGCTCAATTTCACAAGTATAAAATGTCTATCTTCTTCAATCAATGCAGATCACTGACATGATCATAAGATCCGCTACGTAATTCTTTTCTGCAATAACGGAAGACATAGCGTGCAGATAAGAAAATGAAAATCTGAAAACTGAAGGATACAGCAACATGCAATTTCTAGTATGTCCAAATTATTTCCACGTAATGTTTAAGTCGGATAAAAATGAGGAGAAAGAAAGCGAAGATATTGTGAAAATTTCTTAATCTAAGTAAAAGTAGAAAAAGTGAATTTAAAAAACTATATCCTTAATTTGTCTATACAATATGTTTGCTGTATATTTTATTTGAATTAACAGTTCAATACAAGGTTTATTTTAGTGAAATCAAATAACAGTATAAACTATAAAGTAGTAACCAGTGATTTCAATATATTCATTGACAACCGACTAACCACCTTTCTAACTAACTCAGCTAGGCCCACTAACCACCCATCTAACTAACTCTGTTGAGCCCTAACAATACCATCCCCCTGAAGTTCAACCTTGCCCTCAAGGTTGGAAGCAGCCAACTGGTAGGGATACTGTTCATATTACTACTCCACCATGCCCTAGGGAATCTGTCTCAGGATAATCCAACTGTACAATGCCCCTATCTTCATCCAATCGCTCATCTTCTGCCAAAATGGTAACACAAATGCTCTTTTCTGGACACCTATACATCGGACTAAATGGCATGGGACATTGTTGAAAACATTTCTCTTCTTCTCGTCTCTTGACATACTCTTGATATGGAAGCTGTCAAACTCCTCAGTTTTCTGTGGAAATATGTTACTCACACTGGATTTTGTCGCTGAATGCGTTGAAGCTCCAGTCCCCTCTTGCCCAGAACAATTAACTAGACCAGAGGCATCCCCTAACAGGGGTCAAAATGCCTGTCCTTGGAGAAGGTTGGGAAAGCCCAGTGGAGCTGCCACTGCTCTGGTGAGTCGTGACAACTCCTCCAGCAAAGGGGTGCCTGCAACTCCTCGTCAGCAAAGGAACGTGTGACCCACCTAAGAACCCAGTGGCTTGCAGTTCTTCTTCAATGTCTCTGGCCAGATTGATGGCCTTAGTGAAATTGTTGGGGTCATGTATCCGCACTCTGCATCTCACTTCCGTCCGCAGTACACCCAAGAAATACCCCAAGAGCTGTTCCTCTGAAATCTCCGATGCTTGTGCCATCAAGACTTCAAATTCTTGGACATACTCTTCGACTGATTCCGTTTGTCACAGGGTAGCATGCCTTTCATATATCAATATGCTGCCTAAATTTCTTCCCACGAATCTTTGTATCACCGCCGTCATTAGCTCTTCCCATGTCAAATCCGGCATCTTCTTCCTCAAGAAGCGGAACAAGTGTACCGCTGAACTGTCCATGCTCACAAACGCGAGGCGCACCTTCAATGAAGGTTTTGCCTGTTGCACCTCAAAAAACTTCTCAGCACAAGCAATCCACCCCATTGGGTCGCTGCCATCGAAGTTGGGCAGCTCAACCTTTCTTTCCCAGGACCAATATTCATCGGTGATGTACCGGAATAACAATCTTGTTGAGTCTACGTGTTCTTCTTGTTCTGCTGTAAAGTGGACGTAGCCAGAGTGGGTTGCTCATCGACTTCCTCCATCTCACTGCTGATGCCATGTTTCTTCATCCACTTGTTCAGTAGTTGCCCCTTCAATACTAGCCATGCTCTTCTGGATTTCTACCACATTAGACTCAGAGAACATAGTTGTATCCCTTGATTGCCGGTTGTCTTCTTCAGGAGTTCCACCGAACCCTCCAATGCTTCGGTCCTTGCTTCCATTTCTTCCCCAATCAAAGATCCGGCAGGTCGGACCACTTGTTACGAACCCAAGAACATAGCTGATAAGTTGAGAGAATTTGAGAAAGAAAAGGAATGAATTTTATTGATCAAGACTGAACGTAACAGGAAAAGGAGAGTAATCTCCTTCAAGGGTTTCCCCTTCACAAAGGGTTCCCCCTTTCACACAAACTGTAACATTCTGAATGAATGAGCCCTACCTATACAATTTCATCTATTTAACTATCTAACTCAATTGACTAACCACCTTTCTAACTAACTCATCTAGGTCACTATCGACCCATCTAACTAACTCTGTCGAGCCCTAACATTGTCAAACCAAACAGTGTCTAAGGCAGTTATCCCCCGTTTTTCCTTACTCTAACTTTTTTTTTGGTACATTCTTTCCTCTTACTTTATTTCCCTTCTTTTTCCACAGAAATAAACAAAGTCAGCAACTCAGCATCATTGCCTTTGTAGTTATCTCAACACTTATTTTCAAGATACAATTTTGCAACATTGTCTATATATGATTCAAAGTCCAAAATTAAATTTGATAGAAAATTAAATTTCATTTAATAATGGACAGAAAAAAAAAAAAGGAGAAAACTAAATCAACTGTAAGAAACAGGATCTTTTTTTTTAAAAAAAAACAAAAACAATAAAAAACTAGCAATAGTACCTCCTGCATAAATCACCTTCTTGAGTGCAATCTACCTTCGCCAAAAGAATACGCCCATCTATTTCTGGATCATATCTAAATAAATGTAGTCATACACATATTAGACATCGAATTAGTGAAGTGATGATAAAATAATCTACCAAATTCATAAAAGATATGAGAGATTAGACCTTCTAAAACGTAATTTCAAGAAATGTGAGAAACACTGAATCAATAATAAAGTACCTCTCTTTTATTATTTTAGCCGCCTTCTCCCATGAAGGTTTCTGAAAGGAAAGAGAAGATAAATTCATGTAACAAATTAAGAATCTATCAATCTCACCATCATCCATTAAAGAGAGGAACTTTTACATAAATAACTTTGTTGTAAGTAAGCAATTGGCCAATAATTTTATATGGAATTATGAACAGATGATACGCAGCTATTAGCACCCTTTGCATGACATTTTATTTAATCTTTTGCATCATGACTTCACAATCACATTAGTCACTACTAAGGCGTAACTGTTGGTGAAGCTGCACTAATCACTTGAATTAGCCTTTGCCACTACTACTGGGCTTGTACCTAAAGGAGGCTTATCTTTTAAGGGACAGTAAGACATTGTTGAAAAAAGAATCAGAAAAGTCAATCTATTTAGGAAACAACAAAGACATCCGGTACCATTCTTCTTTCCTGAAGTGAAGAGGAGGTAAAGAATCAGTATAAAATAATTACCAAACGTTGACACCAGGAACACCAAGGTGCATAAAAGTTTACAACTGTAATCGGAAACCTGAAAAATGATAATTAAAAATGGTGTAAATGATGTATAGCTAGTGTGCAATTTAAGAGAAAGGAGGTAAAAATAACCCTTGAACTCCCGCTTAGCTAAAATGCAGAAAAAACAAATGAATCAATATCAGATTTGGCCCACTTACTGATGAATATATTTATCAAAGTTCTGTGTCACGAGAGATAAAGAACCTTCGACAGATTCTTCATCTACTTCATCATCATGCTTAACAGCATTTGCAACTGTTCCTGAATGAAACTCAGCACCAGTGGGTCTTAAATTTGAATCAATAGAAAACTTACGAACTGTTTTTGTTATATTGAGCCTGTTCTGAAAATAAGAGGTAAAAAAATTAAGGACAACAAGAGATAAGTAAGGTATTAAAGCATAAGCAAGTATGAATTGAATAAAAAAACGGAGAATGTATATATGAAGAATAATGCATAAATGAAGTTCTATATCCATAATAAATCCAGCCCTGGGTTCACAGCCAAATTCTGGCAAGGATGTGGCATTTACAATTTTAATTAATGAATAAATGTAAAGAATACAGGTAGCTTTATAAACTGACACAGTTTCCAGAAAACCAATAAACTGCATTTTCTAGTGGTTAACTACAGGTTGCTTAAACACTGAATCCAAATATTATAGAAAGTACAACACCCTTCAATGAATAGTTTCCTCGTGTTTTGCTTCACCTCATTACTTAGTTTTAATGAATAGCTCCTTTGATAGGTATAAAACATATTATTAAGTTAACGACTAAAATGCATTAACCGAAATGAAATAATAAATAATAACTTGAGATCATATTGTTGTTTTCACTTTTTAAACAAACAACATTTTTACCTTCATTAAGGTCCAACCAATGAAGTACACCATGCATTTAACTATTCAAAAACCAGTGAGAGAGAAATTTTTTCAATCACAAGCACATTTGCTCAGAAATGATCACATGTAACAAATAGAGTAATAGAAACTTACTGTTCCCAGCACGTCACTCACATCAACTGATGCAAACTCACATGAGAGCGAAGGAAAACTACAAGATAAGTTGAAGTCATCAGCCAACAACAATGGAGAGAGAGGATCAAAAGAAGATAAAGTTTATAAATAGCTATGAAATTAACTTAGTGTGTTTTGATTATCTAATTTTGTGTTAGAAATAGCTTATAATCAAAATCTTACTGAGAGAGCTTTCGAAGAAGAAAAAAGTGATTTTCTCTAAAAATAAAGCAAAACTAAACAGCACTTAACATACTGAGAATAATATTACGACTAGCTACAGTTGCTAACTGAGTTGGGAAGGACTAGAAACTCTAAGAAAAACTCATGAGGTGTCAGAGACTCAGATGCAAAGGTATCGCCTTGGCATGCTTTGACCTCATCTCAATTTCACAAAACATCACTGCACATCTTATATTAGTATTGATTCCCAACCTTTAATTGATCATCCTGTAAGATCCCCACCCCACTCCCAATTTCAACCTTCATATTATAAGCAGCAGCCCCAGTTTCATCAAAGATCTTCATGAACGCAATTAGCACTGAACAGTAAACTATTAACCTCTCTTCCTTCTATACGAGAATTTCTACCTTCTAAAGTCAAACTACAAACAACTTATCAGCCCCTAACAAGCTGGTCTTTATCAATTCTCTATTGGACAGTTCTATATTCTTAACAAAGTGAGCCTCATTGCCTCAATTTGCAAATACAGGCAGACAGAACCTCACAATTCTTTGCTGTATGCCAAGGTCATGTCAAGACAACCATGAAGCATTGAAGATTTGAAGCTATCAATAATTTAGATAAATTAGTAAATAAAAATTAAGACGTGCATCCAGCACCTTCGAGAAACATCATTTTCAACCAAAGAAAGCAAATACCTATGTAGATAGACATCTACCTGATATTGAAATCTATCCGCAAAAACTCTCCATCAGAACTCTTGTCAACAATCACAGATGTAGAGGTGCTGACAGACAAATAATTACTGAGTTCCTGAAAAAAGGTTTGCATGATATCGTCAAAATGAAATTTAACAACCAGTTCTAATATTGATATTTGACAAAACAAAACAGAGGAAGAAGTTGAACAATTTGAGTTATAAGCAGTATATACCTAATATCAATCTAAATAATACATATCGAAAAACCCTAGATAGCCAAAAAGAATTTGGCAGAATTTTATATAGAATGACTTGTCACGCAGGTTGATTCTCAAACGGATGAGTGGTCCCTACCACTTTATTCCATCCAAGAACTACCCTTGAATCTAGCTGAATTATATCAAAATTCTGGCAATTGTTTTTCCTGGCTGTATAACATTACTCATACCCTCACCTAGCGGGAAACAGGCTTTAATTGTTGTTGCTGTTGTTGCGGGGTAGCATTTTTCAAACATAACATATATTATGTTCAACAACTCACAAGTCATAAACATGATGTTTAGAGGGGGAGGGGGTAAAAAACCACTGACCATTCCAAATAAAAACATCATGGAGAGAGCTGCCAATATGGATAATCCCGCTCCTGATAACGATGCCTCAGTCAAATCTCTTGGGATTTTTCTGTTGACAGAAGTCAAGAACATGTAAATAATAAAATTATTAATAAAAAATAAAAGTACACTACACAGACATTCACAAATTTACATGTTTATGTCCACGCAATATTTCATTCACTTGTGCTTATATCCATTCAGGTATTATTGTACATTTTCATTTCGCAAATAGAAACTGAATAAACACTGGTATTCTTGTTCTCTTATGCTGTGCACTTCAATTAAACTGAATCATTATCTAAAGAGCTTGACAATGAATACGACAAAATTTAACCAAATTCATAACACAAAACAACGAGTCTGCATATCCGCAAGCAAATTAAAGATATAAACATAAATTGCTACCAAAAAATCATAGGAAATGTGCGAATTCGGAAGGAAAAAATTGAAACCAAAATGAAGAAGAAGAAGAAGAAGAATGTGACCTGTAAAAATCGACGGATTTGATTTTGCTTGAAGAAATCATGGTGCGAAAAAGTGGAATCTCAGAGAGAGAGAGATAGGGGAACAGAGAAGAGAGTCGAAATTCCCAGAGATAGTAAACGATTATAGATCGAAGGAGCTTCTTCTTCTTCTTCAGCTGTAGCTTTTTCTTCTCTCCCACTCTTTTCTTCTCTACCAGGAAATATTAAATATTAATTTCATAATTAGCTTTTGGAGAAAAATATTATTCATTTTTAATTTTGGTCAAATAATCTTTTAAAATTGATTTTCACATTTAAAAATATTTTTTTAGTGTTAGGTTTTGTTATAGCATTAATGTAATGATTTGACTATAATATATTTTTATTGTAAAATTTTTTTTACTGATATGATTAAAAATGTTTGACTCTTATAATAATTATCTTAAAAATCACATATAAAATAATATATAATTGATTGACAGTATAAAAAACTTTATATGAACAACGTATCAAAATTAAACTCTTGTCATAATACAATTAATTTTTTTTTTGGACATAACTATAATACAATTACTTGATTACCTAAAAAACGGGAACTTTTATTATGTTATATGTTATTATGTTATATTTATGATATAGCTGGACAATTTTTCATGTTGTTTAATTTTGATACATTACAAAATTCAAATACTTTTAATGATGTGATAATTTATGATAGGTGAACAATATATTGATCGTGGATAACAATTAAATTAAATCCTTGTAAAGTACAAATGTTTTACATTATAAAATTTAAGAGTTTAATTTTTATACGTTGTCAGTAGAATTTTACATTATCAACCAATCGCAAATTATATTATGTGTGACTTATGAGGTATTATCATAAAAGTTAAATATTTTTAATAATATGATAATTTATGATTAGTTAATATATTTTTTTATTATTAATATAACACTAAAAGACTGCATGATGATCAAATCAATAATGCAACGAAAAAAATATAAGCAATCCAACACAATCAATTTGAGTTTAAAATGTATTCTCGCACTAAGAAAATATTATTGAAATACCTGATAAAGAACACTTAAAAAATATTCCATGGCACGAAGTCTGTGCCTTGCTATCAACTCCTTTGAAACATGGAACTTTCACAAAGAAAACCAAAGTAAAAAACCAAGCTTAAACACGGGTGGCTTCTACCCTGCACCATACTCCTTCTTATAATAGGGTCCTTTAAATATTAACTTATTGCATTTTAATCCTTCTTCACCCACTTGCCCACCCTCTCCTCAGCAACCTTCTCTTTGGCAACCCCTACACCACCATCGCCTTCACCCATTCCCACTTCTTCTCCACCCTAGCCATTCTCCAGCGGCGGACGGACGCCACAATAACTACTCAGAAATTGAAATTCTTCCTCTTCACCAAATCTTCAATGTCAACTCAGATCTGCCATGGCTCCACCAGATCTGCAATCGTGTAGAGGAGGGAAGAACAAACCAGGACTTTCAGAACATGAATATTGAATCATCATTATCCAGGTTTATCCACTGTATATCGATGTCCAGCGAATGAATACCACAACATTGTTGAAGAAGTAGAAGAATCACAAGATCTCGTTGATGATGTCATATGCACCCCTTTCTCCCCCTCTTGCTCCTCCCCTTCGTCATTTATTTCCAGAAATTACCTAATGAGGAATTGGGTAATTTCCTAGTTTTTTAGCATTGTTCCAGAAATTGTTTTTTAGCTCTAAACAACCAATATATGAGTGACAGTACACTATAATTGAAAAAAACTCAATCATTAATCATGAATGAACAAGAATATCTGAAAGATGTTGATGTCGAGACTAAATTTGCAGTGCATAAAAGAACTTGTGGTTCCTTAGTATGTCTGAGATTTAACATAAAAAGTGGTGGTGCAGGCGTGTTTATAGTAAAACTGACTGGGTGAAATTTTTAATTTCAAAAGGTTAAGGGTGAGAGATGGTGGGGTGGGTGGATGGGTTAAAAATGAAAATAGTAAAACTGTCTGGGTGAAATTTTTAATTTCAAAAGGTTATATATAATCTTTCAAGGGACTAAACTATAAGAAGGTGTACCATACACCTTATTGTGTGAGGAGCACCTTATATCTATGTATCAAACAAAGTTTTCATGCTGCACCTTAAATGGTCGTATGCTGCACCCTTGAATAGCTATAAAAGCTATTTAGTGTGTGTTTGGATTAACGTTTGCAAACTTAAGTTTGAATCAATTTAATTTTGCAAACTTAGATTTGATAAAAAGTGGGTTTATTGTAATGTGATTTATGTTTGGATACTTTTATCTGAAAAATGTGTATGAGAAAATGAATTTTGTTTGGATCATACTCATCAAAAACACTTTTAAAACTGTAATTACTAAAAAAGGTATGAGTGCATTTCTAAATGCAATATGCTATAACTGTCAATTCAATAATGCCTCACAATTTATGATAGTTCAAGAACTACAATGCAATTTACAACAGGACTAATTATGACAGTAACATAACTAATTAGGTAGATTTTTCTTTCTAAATGTAATGCAATATGCCAATTCATTTGGACCTTAAAATTTATGACAGTAACAGAACTAATTAGATAGAATTTTATTTTCTTCTTCACTGAAGGAACCAACTTATTGCAAAACACAAGATTGTATTAAGTACTTCGAACAGAGTTAATCTCAAACACATAGGAAGGAAGATAGATAACATATGACTAATTAGATAACACAACAAAATGTAATACAATTTTGAAATTTAGATATATGACTAGTTAGGCTGCATATGCTGTATAATTTGATCTCTGACTGAGTCCCGAACAACATCCATCTCTCTTGAAGAGGCAACACTTAAATTTAAGGACGGTTCCTCAGCAACATAATTATCATTCTCATGCTCAACTATATCTTCATCCTCATGACGCTTGAATTCAGAATCAGTTTCAGATTTCCTTCTAATAAAATTATTTATAGCCATTGTTGCATTAACTATTTGAACTTGTGTATAGCCAAAGTTCTATTTTGATTAAGAACCATACAATATGCTTGGTATGAGTAAGACAAAAGTTGATATGAACCTAAAATTAATGCTTCTTCTTCAACATAAAATCAAGATCAATTCCTAGTTTAAATAATCAACCACAACCACACAAAAAATCAAAAATCATGCGTACCAGTCGAACCTTGCCCAAGAACTTTGATGAAAACTTGTGGAACTTTGCTGAAATCACACTCAAAGTGAGCTTGCCACAGCCCCAATCACAGGAGCTTGTCGAGGAATGTTTGATGGGTAACAAGGTTTGAAAAACTCTCGAGAGTTAAGGGTATTTATGTCTCTGTGAGTGGTAGTTGAAATTTGAGAGCTTCATTCAATTTTCCAACGGCAAACGTACAATGGATGAGCATCTATTTATTGCTTTGGCTTCAACCCACATTTCTACCCAAAATTGCGTTCTGGAAGAGAGCTCCCAAACAACACCAAATTTCTGGAAACAGACGTTTACCTCCCCTCAACGTACTTTTAGGGCTCCAAACTGCAATCCAAACACATCCTTAATCCATTTATTTTACAACATCACATGGTAGTATGCTGCATGCCTTGGATAGCTATAATTAGGGGTAGTCATGGGCCAGATTTGACCAAACTCGTTACCCGAACCAATCAATATTTTACAGGTTGGATTGGGTCAGGTTCCTATAATTTTTTTAACAAACCTGAACTGAACCAACCCGATCAAATACAAGTTGGTTCGGGTTGGGTAGAGGCGGCAAAATGGATTGGGCCCGACGGGTCAACCCGTTTAACCCGCCTATTATGACGGGTTGGGTTGGGGTTCTCAACCCACCAAACAGTTTTGACCTGCCCTGCTTAACCCACCAAGAAGACGAGGCGGGGCGGGTTGCCCCGCCAACCCGCCTATTCTAAAAATATATATATTTTAATTCTTTTTTTTTTTACAATTTTAACAGTTTAGAGGCGGGGCCGGACAGGTTGACCTGCCAACCCATTTTCGGTTTTTATGCCTAATTTTAATATTTTATAATTGTTTTTAATTTTTTTATTTTTTTTTTGCATGTCAACCAGCCAACCCATCAACCTAATTTTCTACTTTTTTGTTTTTGGCGGACCAACCCGCCACTAAACAGGGTGAGTTAGGAGGTCTAACCCATTTTGTTCAAGCAGGTCAACCCGTCCCGCCCCGTTTTAGGCGGGTCAATGGCGGGACGGGGTGAGGCTAGGCGGGTTGGCCTGTTTTGCCACACCTAGGGTCAGGTCAAGCAGGTCTAACATGTGAATCTAAAATATTATTTTTTATTTTTTAAACAAAATTGCTTTGAAGTTTGAATTAGGGTTACAATACTCTCACATCTTTCTCAGATTCTCCTCGCCTCTCTCTGTCTCTCATCTCCCTCGACTCTCGTTGCCCTCTCTGTTTCTCATCTCCTTCATCTCCTCCATCTATCCTCCATCGGCGTTCACGCTACCATCTCCTTCATCGCCCGAGCTCCAATGTTCATCGTTCGAGTTGCAGTTCCACCTCCTTCATGCCGCCGTCTCCTTCATCCTCGATGTCCATATCTCAATAGATCCGGTGAACATTGCGCGAGCTCTGCGAGTCCACCCCTCTCCCTCCTCTTAGGTACCTCTACTCAATTAGCTAACAATTTCTTCAATTTCTTCACTTTATTTCTTCAAGTTCTAAAACCCTCAATTTATTTCTCTTAGGTATTTCCTTCACTTTGCAATTTCTTCACTGTATCCTCTCCTTCCCTTCCCAGAACACATTGCGACTTCTCTACAACTACTCTGACCGATTCGGTTCGAGTCGGGTCAGGGTTTATCATGTTCTAACTTCTCCAGCCCGGTACATCAATGGTGCATAACAATTAAACTCTTAAAAATACTTGTTTTGTTTTGCATAAAACCTGGAGTAAGTGCTTTTACATTTTTTTAAGAGGGTTGGGAGTTGGGCTTTTGGTAGGAAATGTGGGATGGAAGATTTATTTCGTATTTCAAAGTAACATTTTATAATTTTATATTTTTTTTAAAAATGAAGATTGTAGATAAAATAAAACGTAATCATGTAATCTTTTAATTCTTTTTTATAATTATTTTTAAGAAAATAAAAATGACATTTTTTTTAATTTTTTAATAGTAAGTCTTTCCTTTTCTTTTCTCTCAAAATTATTCTTCCAAATATATTTTTAGATGATGTTTTTTTTTTAAAATGACCGGCAAAGACAATTAATGACGTCATAATAAAAGTTAACGGTTAAAATTATTTTAAAATAATTAAAAGTATTATATGAAAATCATATTACAAAAAAATGAGAAAAAAATTATGAAATTAAAAATAATGAAATTTTGTACAAACAAATAATAATATAAAGAGAAAAGGTGCCCTCAAGATCATGAATGGTTTCTAAAAACTAGAAATATAATATTTATGAATGACAATTTGCATCCATGTTGGGTATTTTTTCCGCGGGGATAGGGATAACGGAGAAGTTCCCCAAATGTAATTTAGGGACGGATACTATACTTTCCACCTTGCATGGTTCTTGTCCCCGCTGACATTACATAAATACCCATATGTGTATATGTGTATATATATATATATATATATATATATATATATATATATATATATATATATATAATATTTTACTTAATTAATAAAATAAATTTAAATTTTTATGGAATCCTAAATCCCTAATTTCCACCTGCCTCACATCACTTACATCTTCATTCTTCATCTGATCATCCCCATCTCCCAACTGGTCAACTCTAATCAACCGTCTCGTCACCATGGTGACCTCTCTTTCTGCTCCAACAACGTCGTCCTCACGCGTCGCGCCACTATATTCTTCTCGGTTCGCACACGTCTCTTCTCTTTTCTCTCCTACATTCATCTTCCTCCACCATTCTTTCTTCAACAAGTGCATCCCTATGTGCCCATCTTTCTCTCCTTCTATCCCCTCTGCCTCTATCGTTTTCCCTAGTATCTTTGCTGCATATTTTTTTTTTACATTTTCATCTTACTTTCTAATGATTCTTTGGTGAATCTCAAAGTCCCTCCTGACATTTTTTTTTGGTGTCAATTTTTTATTTTCATCCATTTTATTTTGGTATCCTTGTTTTTACATTCTTTTGCTTTTTTTTTTTTTACACAAACCAAATCACTTTATTTTATTGCGAATAATATTCCAAATACAAATATGAATTGAATGAAAAATATTGCGAGTAGCGTAAGAGATATAAACCCTTGCTAGAGCATGGACGCTACCATTTGCTTGTCGTTTAGTAAACACAACTTTATAGTTGTTTTGTAAAGATAAAATGGTTCTGTACTCATGCAAGAGGCAACGGTATTCAAATGTATCAGTTTTAATATTTTAAATATCATCTACCACTTGTTTTCAATCCATCTCTAAATCACAGGAGAAAGTTGAGAATCCACAACCCATTTTAGTGCTTGAAGAAGGCTCCAAGCTTCACCCTCCATTGCACTCATTGAGGCTCTCTTGAAGGAAAGTCCCCGCTGCATCTCGTAGACACATGGCAGCACCCACACTGTTCTGTTCTCTAAAAATAGCCACATCCAAGTTACACTTCAGGAAACCTACAGGTGGTGACTCCCACGAAGTGAAAACCGTCGAGCTTGTGTTAGTGGTAGGTTCCAGAACTTGCCTTCTAGCATGGGACCAAGCTTTTAGAACTTCCGTAGCTCTATTGAGAACTTGGGTAGAGGTTTCAGCTACACCCTCCCAAAGTTGCATATTTCTTTTCTTCCACAAACTCCAAAGAGTCAAACCAAAGCTAGCTAGTTGCTCAATTAAAGACACTGCACAACTTAAAAAATAGCTCAACAAAGTTACCACTCTCCCTCATCTTGTTCTCAATAATAGACCACAATAAATTCCTTCCCAGCAAGCTTTACAAACCGCACATTCAAGAAAGGCATGCCAGTTTGTCTCAGGGTCATTCTTTTGCTTTTATTATACTCTAGTTTCTCTGCATTGTGGGTTGTCTAGTCTATACAAACATCAAAAGAGATATTAAGCAAGGTTCACTATGGCTACAAACTTAATTATGTTACACGATTCTTTTTCTAGAGCCATATATATGGTTTGAATATCCAAAGTCCCTACAAAGATCCGCAGGGATGCAAGGAATGAGGGGTGAGAGCAAATGCTCCCCACGATGGAGATGGGAGCAAGAGGAAAATTGGGGTGAGGGCATTCCATACCCCCACTCCATTGGGTTGCCCCCATCCCACTCCGTGAGGGTGCCATCCCTAACCATATTTTGGTTATTGAAATTTCTGCTATTAGATGTCATGATTTTTTGTTCTCGTTGTGAAAGGGTTTCCTCTTTTATTCCCAAGTTTTTTTTAACTATTTTTCTTTTGTTTAATGTTTAGAAATTATATCTTTATACTATTATTATATAAAGTATTATGAGCACGTTTGTATTAACAACTTAATTAAGCCTTATTTAATAAGTGCTTATCACATTAGAACTTATGATCTTCCTGTAAACTCTTTTTAGCCTAATTCATAAGTTTCTCTCACAAGCTTATTGAAATAAGCTAAAAAGATCTTATAGGAAGGTTATAAATTATTTTTCATAAGCTCTTCCAAATACCTACTTAACGCGTAAATAATAAAAGAAGTCAAAATGAGCCCTCATAGCTCTTCCATATGTCCCCTATACACATACACTCACACAAAAAGACTTTTTGAACATTTCAAAATTGAAACAGTAGTGAGCACCATATTAATGAAAGTTTGACTTTGGTTGCATGAAATGAAATAATGGGCCTGTTTGATTTAATTTTGGTTTTTAGTTTTTGAAAACTATTTTGTAAATCAATTTAAAAAACTGTTTTAAGAAGAGAATTAAAAACAAAACCTGTTTGGTAATTTTATTTTCTAAAACTGTTTTAGAGATGAGAAAATGAAAAAACTTGTTTGGTAAACTTGTTTTCAAAATATGTTTTGAAAATTAAAAAATAGAAAACTTGTTTAATACATATTTTTAAAATGGGATCAATTTCGATTTTTTTTATAATATCTCAATATTATTTTTTATGTTCTTATCTACGTCACCTTTTTAATTAAGTATCATTGAATAATATCTTGACAAAAAAGAATATATTTTTATAAAATTAATATACAATTCACTTTCTAAAGTAATATATATTGTAACAACATAATTAATAAAGTAAAAGTAATTAAAACAACGTTTGAATACCATGATAAAGTGATATATAATTCACTTTTAAAGAAACATATATAAAGCAACATGTAGAGATAAAATCAAATAAAAGTTAAACTAATCTTTTGGTCTCTATACGTGATAATGATTTTGAATTTGGTCCATACATGTTATATGAATGTTATGTTCTATTTTAGATTATTATTTCATGGAATTAAATAAAAATTGCAATAATTCAAATTAAATAATAAAAGTTGTCAAATATTACAAAACTGCCATTAATGAAAAGTGACACTTTTCCTTGTTTTTTTAGTTTTCAAAACTGGAATGTAAAAGTGAGAAGGAAAACAACTTTTAGTTGTTTCAGTTTTTTAATTCGCAAAACTACAAAACAAAATCATATTTCAAAACTACTTTAGAAAACATGGTTCATCAAACAAGTTTTTGAATTCTTAAATTTTTGAAAATGGAAAACAGTTTTTAAAAAGAGAATTCAGACAGGTCGTATAACTGTTTTCTATTTTCATTTTCACTAAAAATGAAAAATGAGTTAGGAAATAGGTTTGGTTACCTTTTTAAAATTATTCTCTTTAAAAATGTTTTCAGAATATGACTTGAAAATGAAAATAAAAAAAAAAAGACGTTTTCATTGTTTTGATTGAAAATTTCAGAAATGGAAAATGAAAAGGTGGAAAACGTGGTGGCATCTTCGTAATATTAATGACATTAGTGGTTAGTAATCACTCTTCTTCTATGCCACAAACGCCTCTATTCTTTGCAGAAAACACACTCCCTCATTCCTCTCTTTTCTGCAACAACCTCCATTCTCGTCGTCACTCCCTCGCACACACTCGCGAACCGTCGTTACAAGTAAACCTTCTTCCCCTGTTTGTATTTGTTTCTCTTACCAAATCGTAGTAACTCTCTCTCTCTCTATCCAAGATCCGCACACCAAACCCTAGCAAACCTCTGCACGATCCAGATCTATCAAGTAAATCTCTCACTCACACATCACTAATTCTAGTTTTCTCCATTATTTTTGTATTGTCTTTTTTGGGGGTGAATTTGTGTGAAAATCAAAGTTTCATGCCTTGAACGTTGTTTTTGGAGTTTAGATTTAGATGGGTTTTTATGGAACATGAGAATTTCTGTGCTGAAATGGTGAAATTGGGTTATTATATACTAGTTATTGGATTAATAGTGTATGTAAAATGCTGATGGAATTATTTTTATTGTTATTTATTTCTTGATGATGTTTAAAAAATTGAACAATTAGGAGGACATGATTGGATTGGTTTGGTTTTGGAAGCATCATCATTTTTTTATGCGTACTTCAAATCTGTGGTGTGCATGTGTAATGCAAAGGAGATTTATGTTTTTTTTCCCTATCTTTTTATATATGTAATCAACAAATATATTTGAAACATGCAGTCTCTGCTGGATTGGTTTTGTAAATTACATTTATTTTAAATTGGGCTTGCAGCATTTCATGTTATTTTTCTTCCCCTGGACCTTGCAGTCCTAGATTAGAATGGGGTTGTTTGTCGCTAGTCCTACTCTAGTCATATAGATTGTCAGGATCAGAGTTAGATGTTGGAATGTTGTGTTATTATATGGCTACCGTGTTGGGTATAATTTTCTCACTGAAGCTTGATCCACCATTATTCTTTTTGTGCCTATTCGAAATTTTTGATTTCCTTATTGCTATTGCTAATGTAGAGTAAATGAAGCCTTTGAGAGCATTTCTATAGATCTCAGCTTTAGTGGGAATATATACAAGTTCCTAGCTTGTAGGTACTATAACACTTATGTTTATATGTATTGACAATTCTTGTCTTTGTAACTGGTGTGGGAGAATCATTTACCTTTGAATCATTTAGGCAAAGTCTTTTTCCCTATTGTGTTTTGAAGTTGTCTGTCTCGGGTCTGTGTTAGGAATTTAGTAAGGCTGATATTTGGGTGTTTGAGTATATTTCTGCTAAAAACTGCATATCTTGCTCCATTTCGAAGGCAGAGATATCATTTGTGTGATTTTCGTGATAGAGGACGACCACGAGGGAAAGAAGAATTGTTCAACTACAAACATTCTTCATTGAGGAATATCATTGAAAGATGTTTTGGAGTATTAAAAGCAAAGTTTCCAATTTTAAAGATGATGCCAAATTATCCAATCCGAAGACAAAGATTAATTCCTATTGCTTGTTGCACTATACATAATTTTATTAGAATGCAACATAGCACAGATGAACTCATTAACAAATATGCTGGAGAAGACTTGATTATGGATGAGCAAGGCTTAAGAGTAGACCAACATGGTGTCAATGTTAACGTTAATCAAGCCGCTGAAATGGCGTAAGTTTGACTTACTATTGCAAATCAAATGTGAGAAAGTTAGCATAGATCTTGAGGGAATTTATAATTGATGTTTTTTTTAAGACAAATGAGAGTGCTAACCTCCTCGTCCAAACTGAAACACAATTGCTTCATGCTCAATAGAGTGGAGAAGAATATATTACAAAAAAAAATATACAGAGCAGAGAAGAATCGTCGCCGATTTCAGTATTGGATATGTCAAATTATAGCTCTACAGACAGAACAGAAACCCCTTGGCTTTAAGGAAAAATCAGAAACTTGAGATGCGATACTTTGGATCCAATCTTGGAGAAGGTTGGCGTACTGTTGCTTAATTACAATCTTCAACTTCCTCCTACAGCCAAAATACATCCAGTATTTCACATTTTAGTGCTTAAGAAATGTACATAGTGGTGAATCGCAACCATAATGATCCTGATTCCTGAAGCATGGCATTTGGAAGAAACAGGAGCTACTTTTACTGCTATGATCTTAAATAAAATATTTATATTATAATATAACTAAATTTACATTATAAAATGTATGAAAACCACTCGACTGTATGTGGATAAAAATTTCACTCCTTTACAGTTTGAAAATGTTCACAACTGTGAAACTTAAATTACACGACCATGATCTCCACAATATTAATTTTAACCAAAATAAATATATGATGAAGAACTCACAGTACTTTACTGCCGTGATATGCAAAGAAATATTTATATTATGACTAAATATATATCAATTTTATCCTTTAGATTTTTTAGCAAACCGGTTGCTAGAGGTGATTACTTTTCCTCCTACAGGGCTACAGATGGAATGCACACTGATTGAAGGTGCCGACGTCAAATTGAGTTTCGGCTACATGCTTTCCCTTTTGTAGTAAATTGATGGATGATGAATGACAACAGAAGAAAAAGGAAGACCTAAAATTATTTAGTTGTGTCTGCTATCTGTTTAAAGAAAGTCTCAATTATTAAATTCCAATAGCTTTCTGCGGTTAATGTGCTGCGCTTTATATCTTTATTCCGGGGTTGACACTTGACACAATATGAAGTCTCCACACCTTTCTCATGATTAAATAAAATTGCTTTCACAAAATACACCAAACAATGAAAATAATATTTTATCATTTTATTTTTTTCAATGTTTCCCTATAAAATTTTAAAAATAAAAAACTAGGATAAAAATAATGTAATATTTATGCAATTATTAGTAAAAATAAAAAATGAGAATAGAAAACTGGAAACAAAGCAATCAAACCCTAATAATTCTGAAAACAATTTTTAAAAGGACAAAACTTAGATGTTGTTCTTTAGATACATAAGATGTTGTTATTCAATGAAAAGGATATATACATCTGTAACAATTTATCAATAAAAATATAACATATATAATAGTTACACATTTATTTTTTTATTGAAAACTAACACGTTAATGTACCTAAAAAACAACACATGTTTTTTTCTTTTTAAAACTCCAACAAAAAGTAACTACTTTCAAATATGTTTTTTTTTTTTTGTTTTCAAAAGAAAAAACTGTTTTTGAAAACAACCATCAAATATGCTCTATGATTCTGAATGAGTTCTAATTCTAATAGAATTGGAATTACTCTTAAAATTTTAAATTACAATTTCAATTTCATCATCAAAATCAACGTAAATTTCAAATTTTCTAACAATGTATGTTGCAGAAAATGGAGTTGGTGGAAATTAATCGCTAACATACCTATTCTTTGCAATTAAGTTTTTCTAGTACATAGTTCATGTTTTCAATTTAAGTTACAAATCAAAATAAATAAGTTTTACGTTAAAATTAAAAATATATTTTCTAAATTAAAATTTAATATATATCATATTATTTTTTTATGAACCACCGTAATTAGGGTCTTTGGCTTCCCAATGACATCCCCATAAACTTCGTCCCTTTGGACCGATCATGCAGAGGCAGAGCCAAAAAGTTCATGTGAGGAGGGTTATGACAAAATATACATAACATGAAGTAACAATAAGAAAATTAACTAACATATAAAAACAAATTATATGAAACGAATATGATATATAATTAAAAACTTAACTAAATCCCTTTTACATAGACATTGAATAATAAATTGTCATATCAGTACAAATGATCGACTTTTATCCCTAATATCCTAAAAGTCATTCATATAATGATTGATGATTGGCTAACAGTGTAAAAAACTTTACACCGTTAATACATAACAATTAAACTCTAATAGAAATTACTTAAACATATTTATCGTCAACTTAACTACATATATTTTACTCTTAGTTTCTGATCTGAAATTAATTGATAGTTGATATGGAATTGGACATTCGCCATTGCGACTATGAGACTAATCCTCGGTAGGCTGCTTAAAGCGGAGAATTAATTAACTCTTGGTTTCCGTAACCTCCCAATTAGAGTGTATGCTACCAGGATTCGAATTTGTATTCTTCTCCTTATGGGATCGAGATGTTTACCACTCGACCATCCCTTGGTTGGTATATATTATCAATTTATCATATTATTTCACTTCTTTAAAGGAGAGACAAGTACAATGATAATTTTATGGGGGTGAGTGTAGCTTTTATAACAAAAGCACTGCCAAGTGTAATTAAAACACCAAACCGCAATGAAGGTTAATATAATTA
The DNA here is from genome assembly GCA_039655645.1 of Ammopiptanthus mongolicus. Classification (NCBI taxonomy): domain Eukaryota; kingdom Viridiplantae; phylum Streptophyta; class Magnoliopsida; order Fabales; family Fabaceae; genus Ammopiptanthus; species Ammopiptanthus mongolicus. The sequence continues at coordinate 17,188,476 of CM077346.1, read as the reverse complement.
ATTTCCCCAAATAAAATCTATGAATTTAAAAAATGCAAGAGACTTGGAAAAGAAAAGTATGAACGGTGTGTGGACATGGATGTTATCATTATCCTACTTCAATTATTAAAGTAATCTGACCTTTTCCTTTTCATTAATTAAAGCAAAATGATAGACTGCCATGATCCCATAATATGCAAACCATCTTGCAGTTTAGGCTTTCCATATTTGAGGCATTCTGTTATATCCATCCATCATGTTGTGGTGCAAACTAGGGAAGGTAGTGCCTGTCCTAACGTACTACTTGTGGTTGTGGTGGATTACTACTAATAATACCATGCATGTTAATGCAACAAATGACAGTAGTTTGAAGGCAGGTGATACACTGGATACCAGCACCCATCTATGTTCTGAAAAAGGGAAATATTGTATGGGATTTGTTAGATCATATAGCTATGAGTACCCTTATTTGAGCATTTATGAAAGTGATAGCAGAAGAATAGTGTGGGTTGCTGATACTCAACCTATTGTCACCAATTCTACTGTTCTATCGCTAGATCAGCATGGTGTACTGAAGATAGAATTCCCAGGTGGGGAACCAGCAATCCTTTTCTCTTCACCACAACCTACCAACAACACTGTGGCCACCTTGTTGGACACGGGCAACTTTGTGCTGCAACAAATTCACTACCCTAAAGGAACAAAGAGTGTGCTGTGGCAAAGTTTTGATTTCCCCACTGATGTTTTGATCCCTGGGATGAAGTTAGGTGTTAATCACAAAACAGGTCATAAGTGGTCACTGGTATCACGTTTGACTAGTTCACTTGCAACTACTGCTGGTCCCTTTAGGCTTGAATGGGAACCCATAAGAAGTGAATTGGTGATCAAGAGACATGGGCAAGTGTATTGGACAAGTGGGAAACTGATCAGAAACAACAATAGATCATTCTTCGAGCACATTTTGGAGGAAGAGCAGCGCATATATGACTACAACATTGTCTCTAATGAGGATGAAAACTACTTTATGTTCAACACTTCAAATGAAGAGCGTAAAGCATGGCTTCTATCAGAAACTGGGGAGTTGGGAAGTGGTGAAGGAATATATATTGCACGTGCAGATTTGTGTTATGGATATAATACTGATGGAGGGTGCCAAAGATGGGAAGATATACCTACCTGTAGAGATCGTGGTGATGTATTTGAGAGTAAGGTTGGTTACCCCCATTATGACAATACAACCATTCGATCAAATACGAGTTTTGGCCAAAGTGATTGCTTGGCTAGTTGCTGGAGCAACTGTGACTGCCTTGGATTCAGAGCATTTTATCCTAATGGAACTGGATGTACATTCTTTATGGGGAATTCAACACAAGGTATTCAAATTGGTAGTGGTGGTGACGACTTTTACATGCTGGTCAAGAAAACCCAGCACAAAGGTAAGTTTACTATAATTAATTTCTCTGCACTTTTTTATTTATTTATTCTTTTAACCACTTTTGTAGTACAGAAAATTAGGATTGCGAAAATTTTACTTTATATTTAATTTATTCAATTTTTTATAGTTTCTTTTTATACCGCTAGAGCCGGTCGAGACCACTACTTAGCCGGGTTCTTTTTATTCCATGAATCCTGAATAACAATGATTTAGTTGAATGTATTTGATTTGAAAAAACATTACTTGTTATTTAAACATGATCAAACATAAATAAAAAAATATTCTTTGATTCCTACGATATAGAACCAAAATGTCATCGGGCAACATATCTAAAAATAGAAAATAGTAGAACTGTGGATTCTTTCACACACACTTTTATGTTATTGATTGAGTAGTTTTGTTCAGATGTATCTGTCAAACCAAGATGTATCTGTGAAACCAAAACATTTTCAACTTAAGGAAATGACAAAATCCAAAAATGAATTGCATACAATCTGTGAGAAACGGAGAATCACATGTAAAAGTTTTTCTGGAGTTTTGTAAGACTTATCCACAATTGATCTCTCCAGATTTTATATATATGGAAAGTAGTCATTTGTAACAGTGCTTTACAGTAGTGTTGAAGAATTTAACACTATAAAAGTTATTGTTGGTTGAAAAAATTCATATTCCTTATGTAAATACACTATGCAGGTACAAAAAAGTGGATATGGATAAGCGCTGTAATAGCAACTGCTCTACTCATAGCCTGCTCTTCCATTCTATGTCTAGCCTTAAAGAAAAGAAAATATGTGCTTGAAGGTAGCTACATACTTCAAAAACATTATACTAAGAATATGTAATTTACTAAACACAATCCTATGATTCTCAATTCTTTCATGTTTTCATCTAAACAGAGACGAAAGGAAAAAGAATGGAGGCTGAGATGCAAGATTTAGCAGCTTCCAATGATTCCTCAGGCATCAAAGATCTAGAAGATGATTTAAAGAAGGGACATGATTTGAAAATATTTAACTACACATCAATCAAGGAGGCTGCTAATGGATTTTCATATGAAAACAAGTTAGGACAAGGAGGCTTTGGACCTGTTTATAAGGTGACTTGAAACCAGTGAAGTTGTGCATTAACAAGTTTCTTTTAGAAGACTGATGATTTTCTTTTATTGCCACTTCAGGGAATTCTGCCAACTGGGCAAGAAGTTGCTGTAAAAAGACTTTCAAAAACTTCTGGACAAGGAACTGTTGAATTCAAAAATGAACTAGCGCTCATATGTGAACTTCAGCACATGAATCTTGTACAGCTACTTGGCTGCTGCATTCATGAAGAAGAGAGGATTCTAATTTATGAGTACATGCCGAACAAAAGCTTGGATTTCTATCTATTCGGTGAGGAATATGCTAGAGTTTTCGTAATGGCAAAATAGGTTGAATGGTCTTATACGTTTATTTAATTTTTCACATCGGAACCATAAGTTTTTTTTTTTCAAATTGGTTCTACATGTTATATTCTGTTTCCACGTTAGTCCTTTCCGTCAATTTCTACCTAGCGCCCTTAGTTTTGAGCTGACGTGGTCATGATATTAGTACGATACGTGGCTCTTGATCTGACGCCGTAAGGTCGAAATTGACGGAAAAGATTAACGTGGAAATAAAACATAACGTATAGGACCAATTTGAAAAAAAAAACTTATGGGATCGATGTGAAAAATTAAATAAACGTATAGGACCAATCAACCTATTTTGCCATTCTTAATTAGGTGATTTTGAGGTTTCTGAATTGAACTTTTCAGTAATTGTTGAGGATGATTAACTACATTGACTTATCTTTACCTAACTTTAAACGATAACTGAGTACATAGGTGCTGTTATGTAACTCAGTAACCATATACTAAGGAAGAAAAATCATTATGTTTTGGTACTCTTGTATAGTTTATATACTTACACAGAATATTTTGTTTCCATTGGGGAGATTGTACTCGAAGCAAGTTACTAGATTGGAAGAAGCGCTTCAACATAATAGAAGGAATTTCTCAAGGGTTACTCTATCTTCATAAGTACTCAAGACTCAGAGTCATTCACAGAGACTTGAAGGCTAGTAACATACTCCTTGATGAGAATATGAACCCAAAAATTTCAGATTTTGGTATGGCAAGAATATTTACACAACAGGAATCCACAGTGAATACCAATAGGATTGTTGGTACATAGTGAGTCTGCTGAACTCATTACTTGTTACAAATGTTGTTGCTGAATGTACAAATAAAATTTTGTGAGGTCATGAATGATTGTTTCTTGCAGTGGTTACATGTCTCCACAATATGCCATGGAAGGAATTTTCTCTACAAAGTCTGATGTTTATAGCTTTGGAGTGTTGCTGCTTGAAATTGTTAGTGGAAGAAGAAACAATAGCTTCTATGATGCTGATCGCCCGCTAAATCTAATAGGACATGTATGTCACCTTAGTCTCATTGAGTTCTATTGCCTTATAATATTCCCCTTATCTGATTTGACTAAAAAATAATTGCTAACAGACATGGGAGCTATGGAATGAAGGTGTGTGTCTACAGTTAATGGATCCATCACTAAGTGACACGTTTGTTCCTGATGAAGTTCAAAGATGCATTCAAGTTGGTCTCTTATGCGTAGAACAATGTGCAGATGATTGACCCACAATGTCTGACGTTATATCAATGTTAACAAACAAAAATTCTTCAATTACCTTCCCTAGAAAACCAGCATTCTATGTTGGAAGAGAGAAGTTTGACAGGAAAACTTCTTCTAAAGACTCCTATAATGATTCCACAATGGAAACTTCTGCTTCCTTTGAAGTAGAATCAAGGTAAATATGATATCTACTGAATGATTGTTCATGCCACAAGTGCAATCTATATATTCATATGATGTATTTCCGTTATGCTAACTTTAACTTGTAAGTATCTCAAACTGTCAAAAATTGCTACTCTTGACAATGTGTTTCCCAATTAATCAAGTTCAATCTTAGTAAGAGAATTAGCTACATATTATGCAGGAGTGTAAGCCGATCGGATCTGCGAATCCGATGGATCCAAACCAAACCAATTTTGGTGGTTTGGATCGATTCATTACATCGAATCAGATTTTAAATGTTAAATCCGAAAAAAATCGATTCGGATATCAAATTAAAAAATAAACTCATCCGATCCGAACCGACTCAATGACTTCAAAAAAATTTAAAGGTTTCCTTTTTAGGTTGCCTCTCCACCAATTAGTTATATTGGGATTATATATATATATATATATACTAGTTATAGCCTAAAAACATTTAATTTTACATGGTTATCCATTCCGTTAGCAGTGAACAATTCTTATAATCATCATAAGTTATATTTTGTGGTGCAATTCACATGATCGTGATTTTTTATTATTACGTCTTATTTTATAGAGGAGATCCATTCCTGTTTCATTATATGATTTCAATAAGTAGTTATTTCTATTTAATCACATTTAGTGTATTATGAATTTGTTAGTATATTGCAAATTTGCTAGGGGTGTTAATTTTTATGCAAGTGTATTATTTTTTCTAATTTTTCTAGAATTTTTGACTATTTTTTGAAAATTAAATTAAATTTAAATCCGCTAATCTGATAATCCGATCGGAATCAGCCCGACTTTAATAGATTTTTTGTTTAGGTTTTCCGCATTTCACTGCCCATTAGGTTTTTCTATTTATCCCACCTTATGCTTTTCTGTTTTTTACTTTGTTTTTTTAGTTTTAAATTTTAATTCCTTTTTTTTTAAAAACAGGACAGATCCAATTCAATCAAGTCCAATGGGATTTATGACAGATTTTTTTTTTTTTTGGTATATGACCGATTTAAATTGGTCTCACCGTACTAAAAAGGGATTTTTTTGACGGATGATCAGAATCGAATAAGATGACCATTTGATGTTTACAATAAGAGAGGTAAAATATAATAAATTATTTTATCGTATTTTAATTTATAGTTTGGTAAATCATCAGGATAAGATAAGCTTATCCTATTATTTTATCATATCTTGTTACTTAGTTATAATTCTATCTTGAGGATGGAGTTGGATTAGAACCAACCAGATAAAATAAGAAAATGTTTTCTCTTTTATCTCTTACCCTTAATATTATTATTATTTAATTATGATTTCAAACCTAATTAATCAACCTTATTACTAATTAAAATATGTGATTTAATTAGCAATTTTTATACAAAGTCAAAAAAATTAATTTTTTATAATTTAAAAAATGAACTAATATATAATTAAAAAGCTAAAAATTTATATTATCAAATATTTTTTAATTTAAATGTATAAAAAAATTACATAATATTAAAATTTATTTTTGAAAAAAAATATAATTTTGATATAAGGATAATTTTATCATTTATAAATATTTTATATTATATTTTATCATTAATTAATACACATCAAACAGAATAAAAACTTATCTTATTCATATCTTATTCTATACTTATTCAAATCTCATAATAGATCCTGACCTGCCTAACCTCCTCGTTAATAATAATAATAATATAAATAAATAAAACAGATAAATTCAGACCATTATATCCCATGCCGTGGTGCCCTGTCCAGCTCAAACAAGGTGACACTGAGTCACGCACATGTCATTGTTATCATCTCCTCACAGAATCACTGAATCAGCGTCAGTGCTGGTTGGTGTCTTTGTTACGGCACCTTTTCGTTTTAATAATACCTTTGTATCAAATCAAATTAAAATTAAGACAGCATCGCGATCAGTGGTTGAGTGAGTGAGTGAAAAACAAAAAAAATCAATGGCGAGTGGCATGATGCTCGGAGCAATTAAGAAACGCGGCGTTTTGTCCTCTGCATCCCACGCTCTCTCTCGCTCCTCCATTTCCATTTCCTCTTATCGATATGTAATAATAACTAACTCATTCCTTTGGATTCGTGTCTCTCTGTTTCTTTCTCCAATGATAATAATAGCTTTCATTCATTCATTCAAAAATGGGTGGTATTGTTGTTGTAGGGTAGCACGCTGGTTGTAGCGGAGCAGGAAGGAGGTAGCATCAAAGCCTCTTCTCTGTCTGCAATAGTGGCTGCCAAGTCCTTATTGGGTGGTGATGATGGCAACTCTTCCGTTTCTCTGCTATTGGCTGGCTCTGGTCCTTCACTCCGTCAAGCTGCTTCACATGCTGCTTCATCTCACTCTTCTATCTCTCAGGTAACCTAACTCACACCCTATTTTATGTTTTTTTTTTTTTTTTTTTTTTTGTTTCCGACCTTTTTCAGTCAGCTCGACCGCTTATTTTATTTTTTTGTGGCTAAATTGTAATTTTCGTACCCAAGTTTTTTAGTTTCGAGAAATTGGTCCCCCAATTGTTATTCATGGCAAATTTAGTCTTTATAAAATTCAAATGTTATGAATTTTGTCTCCATATTTTTTAATTGCACTTTTATCTTTCAAAATTGTGGGTTTTTTTTTGTACTTTTAATCTCTAAAAAGCATGAATTTTGAAAAAAATGGAGAACCAAAAGTGTAAAAAATCCATGAATTTAGGGACAAAAAAGTGCAATTAAAAAAATATGGAACCAAATTCGCAATATTTAGATTTTAGGAGGACTAAATTTGCCCAAAAAAAAGATGGGGTCGCCAAAATGAAAAACTTGGGGGACGTAAAGTGCTATTTAGTCTATTTTTTTCATTCATATACTCTAACCCGAGACCTTGGTTAATCTTAAGGTTTAACTATTTCGGAATTTTCAAATAGGTTCATTCAATGAATTTTATAAAAAAAATCTGTAATTGAGTCCTCAAGCACATCTCTATCAGGTTACTTAAGTTTTCGTTAGAGTTCCTAAAAAGTATAGGACTAATTTAAATTTTCGTAAAAAATACAAGAATCTATTTGAATTTATTCAGGACCCACATGCACGAGTGGATAAATTACTTAACGGAACCCTAATGGAAACTTGAGGAACCCTAACAGATGTGTGTCGGGGGGATTCAATAACAAATTTTCTAAAAGTTCAGGGATCCAATTACAAACTTTGAAGAACCTACAGATTAATTAAACCTAATTCTAAGCGAGTTCCTTGTCGCTCGGACCTAGTACATTTTGTGTGTGTGCATGAGCGTTTTTTGCTTTTTTTGTTTTCTTTTTTAAATGCAAGCAAGGAACCCTCTAACTATTGGTTAATTGCAAAGTTCAAAACTTAGCAACTTGACTTCTTAATTTTATCAAGCTATGCGTATTCACTCTCTATAACAGGCTTTCTGCATATGTACGAGTGGTTGAATTTCTACCCGGTCTATTAAGTTCAGAGAGTCGAGTTGTTGTCTTGCTCAGTGTTGAACTAACCTATACTTCATACTTACTTGGTAGGGGTTATGTGTATTTAAGCTTTCTTCTTTCCCCTTATTATCTAATTTCGGTTGAAATATCTTGTTCGGGATTTTTATTGTTAATGACTGATACCTTCAATTGGATATTATTGCTAGTAAGTGGTATGCTGTATATAAGTGGTAGATCATATCTTGGTGCATTCGGCATTTATCTTGAACTTGTTAGGATTAAAAGGGGGGAAAACAAAAAGAAAGGAAATGCTGTAACTGAGAAATGGAACAAGATCATGCGTGTGCCGATAGATGTTGTAAAGAAAGATTTAACTTCAGAATTTTGATAGTTGGTGTTGGTTCTATTTGCGGTGTAGGTGCTCGTAGCCGATTCAGATAAATTCAAGAACCCTCTGGCAGAACCCTGGGCTAAACTAGTCCATTTGGTTCAGCAGAGAGGTGGTTACTCTCATATAATTGCTGCTTCAAATTCTTTTGGGAAAAATGTCATGCCACGCGCAGCTGCACTTTTAGACGTTTCTCCAATTACTGACGTTACCAGAATTTCTGATTCTCATAATTTTGTAAGGTACAGCTTGTTCTGTTCTCTTTTTTGTTTAAATAGATAGAAACTTGCTGTAGTCAGAATAAACAAATGAAAAGCCTGTAAATGTTGGATTATCTCAGGACTTATAGTTCAAACTTTGGGAAGGTAGTGTTATAGAGCATGTTTGCCATAGCTTGCTTCTGGCTCTGGATAATAGGACATCAGAACAGAGATGAACTCATGATGGTCATAACTCTTAGGTGAGGACTGAAGTGATACTGTTTGAATGGTAGTTCATGCATATAGGAGAAGATTTTTACAGTCCATGTTTAAGACTTACTAAAGAAAGAGCAGAACAAGTGAATTTCGTATGTACATGGATTCCGTGAAAAAGGACCTGGTAACAACTTAAGCTTTCATGAGCAAGTATTCTTGTTACTTGTTTATTTGTTCTGTTGCAAAAGTTGACCTCCATAGCTATCAGCTTAGCATTAACATGAATAAGCTTGCATGTATAAGGCATGCTTATAGAGTTGAAGAGATGGATGACACAATAGGGATGCCTTTTTTATTGTTGTTGGTTTTGGCTGCTAATTGATGCAGCAAACTGGATGTATTTGAGTTATTCATTATGAACCTGCTTCCATCTTAAGTATGAAATATAATGCTGGTTTCTTTGTCCGACTGAAACTAAGATTTTAATATCACATGGCAGGCCAATATATGCTGGAAATGCACTTTGTGCTGTCCGATATACTGGTTCCAATCCTTGTATATTGACAATTAGATCCACATCCTTTCCTGTTCCCACGAAATCAGTTGACTCAAAATCTAATGAGGCTTCAATTTCTCAGGTTGACCTTTCAACCTTTGATGAAGGTCTGTTTTTTCTGTTTCTGATTCATCAATTTTGTTTTGGGGAAAATTGATAAAAACAAGAGATAGTAGATAAATGCTTCTGGTCCTTATTTATGGTTAACTATAGGCTCTGGTTGGATGCTTCAAAGAGCTATGGATAAACTGTATTGGGGATAATTGTCCTGAGTCATTTACATCCATTTGATCAATTACCAACTTGTCAGACTTGGATATTTGAACCTAATCGTATGGTGAGATGAACTTGAATTCTTTCTTTTTTGGCAGATCTGGGCAAGTCTAGATATATATCTCAAACTTCTCAAGATGATGAACGACCAGATCTTGGGAATGCACGAATTATAATTACTGGTGGCCGTGCACTAAAGAGTGCTGAGAACTTTAAATTGATAGAAAATCTAGCCAAGAAACTTGGTGGTGCTGGTATTATTTATTATATTTGCTATTATGATTCTTATTTTTATGTCTAGGGATTTGTTATTTCTGTCTTGCTGCATTCGCTACATGCTTCCTGATTTAAATTCCTATGTCATTGATGGCATGGAAAATATTTTAATATTAAATTCCATGCATTGATACATGATAGCATGTTTAGCTATTATCAATCTTACATTTTATTGTTTGTTTTGTGAATTAAGTAAAATGTACTAACTTCATTCTCCTTTGCTTAGTTGGTGCCACTCGTGCTGCAGTTGATGCAGGATTTGTTCCTAATGATCTCCAGGTAACAACTTTAATTTTCTTTCAGATAAAAATTAACCACACTAGGGATAGCAATTGGACCCAAAGTCCTAGACCCAGTGGGCACCCACAAAAATTACTCACAATGGTAGGGTTTTACCCATAAAATGGAGATGAGAGTGGGTCTGGCCCTGGGTCATTACTCGCAAAAACCTATGGGGATGGATGGTGGGCTGAGTACTATACTACCCACCCCGCCCCATACACACATATCTAATTTATATCTAATTTTTTTTATATTTTATAAATAGGATTTGATAGATCTTTGGATATTATTTTTAGTTGAGTTGGATGTTGCATTTTTAATTAACGCTCTTTGTTTTATTGATTTTTCTTAGTCAATTTTAATATTGAAATAGGATTATTGTTTTATTAAATTTTTCAAAAAACAAAGACACATTAAACGAAGAACATATTCTATTTAACTAAAATGCGGGTGATGGGAACAGGTTTGGGTATATAGGTACCCGGAGGGTATGAGGATGAGCATTAAAGTTGTTACGTGCACGGGTATGGCAACGAGTACTAATCTTTTTTAAAGTGCAGGTATGGGCATGGATACTCTAGTACCCCATCTAGACCATACCCATTGTCATCCCTAAACCAAACCCTTAACTGACACATACAAGCGTACAAATACAAAACTGAAGGGGAAAAGAGGAATGAGATCTTATTGTAGGCTACTCTTTTACATCCTTGTCTACTTGCCTACTTCATTTCTTCCATGATTATGCTGCTAGTTGTCATGTTGCTCTGTGCAAATGGGAAATACTTTGAAAGTTAAGATAATTACAAAGCTAAAAGTCTGAAGGCAGTGCTATAATCAGCTCGAGCGTCAGCTGAGTTGTTTGGTTACTTCTCTTATTTACGTGCGTCCATGTACTTAAAAATAATTATTTTAAAAGCAGGAGAAAAAAAAAAGGAAAAACGGTTATTGCTTGGCAAATCGCAAGTCTGAAACTGTAAACTCCCTCTGAATGGTAGAAAGAGGAATAGAACTTTAGTATTCAAATATCACTTAAGGAAGGTAAACGCATATTAAAAAGGTGAATATAAGCTTTTTGTTTTCTCAATCAGCTGTGGATTACTTAATCATTTCATGTTATCTTTCACTCTTTTAGCATCTTTTTGTAGTTCAAAAATATCATGACAAAATCTTAACATTAGATATTTTAAGCTGCTATCTCAGCCTGATACATAAATTAGTAGAAACAAAATATCGTTGCCTACTTTCCTGACTTGCTAGTTGCTACAAATGCTCATGCAATGATATATCATTTGGAGGATTTGAATATGCATGTTAGTCTTTGCATTGAATCCCAATAGCCATATCAACTTCTTACCTCAATTCATGGGCTAGTACAAGTTCTAATGTCCATGTTTCCTGTTGGGCATTTGCTATGTAGGTTGGGCAAACTGGAAAGATTGTGGCCCCGGAACTTTATATGGCTTTTGGTGTATCAGGAGCTATTCAACACTTGGCAGGGATGAGGGATTCCAAGGTCATTGTTGCTGTGAACAATGATGCTGATGCTCCTATATTTCAGGTAATGGCTCTCTCGTTTGAACTGATAGATCTATTTGACTAAGTGAATTTTCTACTTTATTTGTCATAGAAAATCTCAAGAAGAAAACAGTTTTGCGATATTTATTTGATATGTTGAATTGCAGGTTGCTGATTACGGACTTGTAGGAGATCTGTTCGAGGTGATACCAGAGTTGCTAGAGAAGCTTCCTGAGAAAAAGTAATACGTTTAACATGCATCTGTATACACTATACGGTTGCAGAATGTATCATCCTTGGAACTCCAAAATTGCAATTGTTTTACCTGAAATAAGAAGAAAATGAAGTTTATAGATGGATTACAAGAGTACCAGATGGTTCGTTTTGCACTATTACAGTGGGTAAAAATTACATTAAATCACTTCCCGCGTGAGAAAACTTGCGTATTGAAATGGTAAAGCTAACATAAATTAAATAGAGTGAGCATGGCCTCGTTTTTGTGCAGTTATTTCATTTTAAAGTTTTAAACTATAGCCAATTTCAGGGTGCACAGGAGGGGTGGCAAAGTGGGTTATGATCCATGGTCAACTTGTCAATCCGCCAAAATTTGACAGGATGGGTTGGGGTTTTCAATCCATCAACCCACTTTGATCCGTCCCGCTTAATCCACCCGAAAACGGATTGGTAGCGGGTTGACCCCCAAACCCGCCAAATTAAAATATAATTTTTTCAATCAATTATTTTATACTATTTAATTTAATTTAATTGTTACTTGAAATTATTTCATACTAAAAAAATGTCTTTAATTTTGTAACACGAATTATATGATATAAGATATGATTATTATAAAAATTTTAATAATAATTTCAGAAAAGTTATGAAAATTGCCTAAAAGAAAGAAATATTATATGTTTTTTTTTATTTATTTTTATAGTAGGTCAACCCGTTAACCCACCGATCCGTCAACCCATTTTATGATTTTATGTGTTTGACGGGCCAACCCGTCAATTCGTCAATCCACCGTTAGACGGGTTGGGTTGGGGGGTTCAACCCATATTACTAAAACGGGTTGGTCCGTCCGTCTAGTTTTGAGTGAGTTAAAGGTGGACGGGACGGGTTGATCCACTTTGCCATCCCTAATGCAAAGTATCTTCGGTGTGAAACTTCAGCATAGAAACCGAGGCCAAAAAAACTGTTTTGGTTGCACCATATATTTTTTAAAAGATTTCCTATTTATTGATGATGAACAAAGAGGAATAGACACTGATTTCGAATTGCATTGCATCACGGATCTAGTAATTACGGTATCATTTGCCACTTATATTGATTTGAAAAGTTAGAGTGAGTTTGGTTCGTTTTCTATTTTTATTTTCAATTTTTTTCTATTAATAGTTGCAAAAAAATCATATTTTTTTTATCATTTTGTATCATGTTTTTAAAGATTTATATAAAAAATAGTGAAAAAACTAAAACTAGATATCGTTTTTACAATTCTTAATAAAAGCAGAAAAAAAATCAAATCAAACCAAACACACCATTAAATTCCCAATATATAACAAAAACAATTTTGAGATGGAAAACAATGATCAATTATTTTTAATATACAAAACGATAGATTTAACGGTAAGAGTTTTTAACATGCCTATTATAATGTTATTGTACATGCATTTGTGGCATAATACATGCAAAAGTGATATTTGCATATATATTTTTTACAAAATTTCGAAATAACCTTGTGCAAATATAAAATATTAATATATATATATAAATAATATACATTGCCTTGTCATCACTTAGCGCATCTGGTGTAGTGGTATCATAGTACCCTCCCACGGTACTGACCGGGGTTCGATTCCCCGGATGCGCAATCTAGATAATAATAATTAAATTTAATTTTATTCTTATTGTTGCTAAGTTCAACGGTATTTGTATACACTTTTTTCGTCATGTGAAATGATGACTCAAACATAACGCCAAAATGGCTCGGCTGGTTTTTTCATTTTGGTATATTATACCGTATCCTAATCAATAATATCTTTACATGTAAGTTAAAATTTTATTTAATATTAAAAAAGTAGAATACATTATAAGATATCATTGATTGGGACATGATATGATATATCAAAATGAGACAGGAGATCCCCATCTTTCGTTTCGTTGCCCTTCTTCTTCATCACTGATCCCAGAGAGTAGGATGCGCAATTCTGCTATTTACTCTGACGTGGAGCTTCCAGTTCAAGAGAATACTTTTCCTGGTTAAAATGTCTGCTCAACACTTTGCTTTCAACACTCATCAGGTGGATACCGTGGTTCCTACCCATAAGATGGTTGGTTGGATTAAGACTGCAGCTCAGAATGTAGATGGTAGTGTTTGGGGGACTCCTAGCGGCGGTTTTTTTGGTGGTCTATTGAGAGACGAAAATGGCAACCGGCAGAGTGGTTTCAATGGTTTTTTTTGCATTACAACAAATTTTTCATATACTTATAAACAATTTTAATAACACTTGTTAAGATGGTAGATATACATATTATAAGTGTTAGCTAAACCGTACGTAAAAGTATATTCGTAGGTAAAGCTTATAATAATAATCAATTATCATTAGTATTCATAACTCATAATAGGTACAGATGAATCGGCTGTAGATAAATGTAAGCTTTATATATATATATAATGACAAATATTACCTATCATTGAAAGGCAAAATTCTTGTAGTATACAAGTGGACATCCTTGTAGCTGAACTAAAAGCTTTTCAATATGACAATATGGCTTGAGGTTAGCTTGGAATTAATAGTGGTTTTCGCATCGTTATCTGTGAGAGTGATTCTCTTGAAGCCTTAAGATTGGTCACATCAGATACTAATTTGTATCACTTTATATGGTTCGATTATTACGGACATTAAGTTCCTTCTTTCCAGAGATTGGGAGGCCCAGGTTGTTCATATTTATTGGGAGGCTAATGACTATATATGCTGATCTTCTTGCGAAGAGTGGTGCAGCGGACAGTGATCCTTTTCAGATCTTAATTAAATGATGCCCCTGCTAGTGTCTTAGATTGTTTATATAGCTGCTGATGGCAGCTGGTTCTTCGTTTTTAAGAGCTCTTTGCTTTTTTGTTTTTGTTATCTCATGTATCAAAATATAAATAAATATACCTTAAATTAACTGTCGTTTTAAAACTGTTTTTTAGTGGTTTGGTGATGTTATCTTTTTGGATGTGAAAGATTTGCTGTTGTGGAGTGGAGATAAATAATCCATTAATAAATAGTATATACCAAGTAGGTCTTCGAGGCATCTTAATCAATTTAAGGTATGTATATTCGATTAGCTATTTATAATATTGATGATAACGAAGAATAAAGTAGTAGCAAACTCATTTCATATTTTTGTTTTTGATCTTATATTATTTTCCTGTTTAATTAAGGCTTCTTGTATTTTGCATGCATCTTATTGTTATTTTTTATTGGAATAATTTTGAAAGAAAAGGGGTTTTATGTTGAAATATGTGATGTTTTTCTTTAATGTTTGTATTTTTTACCATGTGGTGACTCTTTCGTTTTAGGTAGTTGTAATTCACATACTGGATTGGAGTCAATAGGTCCAGTATCATCTTTATAATTATCTCTTTTTGTAATTTTGTATATAGATTGGGGTATCCTTAGTATCCCATTTATAAATATATATTTCGTCTATCAAAAAAAAAAAATGATGCCACTTTTCTTAAAAGATATCAATTGCATTAATTGGTTAGGGAAAGTAGCAAAAAGCCCTTTTACTACTTTGATCAATATTGTTTGCAAGAGATTTTGAAGGAGACATGTGCAATCTGAATATTCTGATCATTGATCTGGATTTGGTCTGACAGAGTAAAATGATAGGTTTTCCTTATTATTGATCAGTTTACTCTTTACTTCATCTTCTATAACTTTTTTTTTATTCTATGCTTTCCGGCAGAGAAAATATTCCATATATATGTATATGTATGAGTAACATTTTATTCCTGATAAAAAATGAGTAACATTTTAGTGCAAAACTAGTGTACTAACCGGAAAGGACTCCATATAGTTTAGGTTTTAATTGTTGGAACAGTGAAAATTAATGGTTCAATTCATATATGCAGCTAAGAGAGAGAGATGCATGTAGGGTAGTGATTTAACATAGAACTAATCAACCTACATAATTCACTACCATAGACAAAGGAACCAAACAAAGGCCTCTCTTCTTTAGTTCTGTGCAGTCACCATCCCTCCCATTAAAACTCAATTCTTTTCGCTCATTTCTTTGTCCCGAGGTCTTGCCTTTATCCTACAAAGACAAAACAAAATGGCAACTTGTTAGTTAGAAAATGCATAAAATCATACACTTCCACAGCCAACATGCATGTATCAAATATTACACCACTGAAAAAATAGGGGAGGGAGGACATCATTTCAGTAGTGGGAAGGTAAGTGAAAAAGGAATTAAATTTTTTTGTGATTTTTTTTTTATAGGCCAAAAAATATATTAGCAAGAATATAAGGGATAATTTAATTCATATACAAAAAGTTCCATAAAAAAATAAGATAAAGTAACATGTAAAAATATCACAAAGAGAAAGGTCATCACAACTAAAATGATATCATCAACCCCAACTAGTTTATGTAATTCCTATGTATTTTCCTTTTCCTTTCCAAACAGCCAAAGAAAAACTTTCTTAAAAAAAAAACATTATATTATCCATGTAAATTCGGTTGAACCTAGGAAAGGTTTACAGTTTTGGATTCTCAAACTGGTTTGCATACAAAACCTAAAAATGATTATTTATTAGTATAACAGACTTTTACTAGAAATAAATAAATAAATAAATGGAAATAATGCAGAAAAAAAGAAAAAGGAGAGGATTATAATGAACCTTGGGACTATAATATTTGAGAGGAGAACTTGCAGTATCTTCCAAAGCGTCATCAACCAAAGCTGTTATGACATTCTTCCTCTTCTTGAAAGTTGATCTCTTACCATTTTTATTCACAGAAAATTCCTCAACTTGACCGCTATCAGCCAATTTTTTCGCAGATGAGGAAGCAGCATCGCAGACAAGGGAGGAGGAGCTAGCAACACTAGATAAAGACATAGAATCATTCTGGTTGTTAAAGAAATCCTCAAGGTACATAGTCCAACCACTCTCCTCACTGGACTCTGTGGAAATATCATTGGAGGAAGGAGCATTGCTCATGGAACTCATTAAGGCTATAGTTTTGTTCTCTATGAGAAAGCCAAGAAGAGAAGATCAACGGTGATGTAATTAATGGGGTTTGGTGGCCAGTTCTAAAGAGGCAAGTCTCCAAAAGAAACTATATATAGGTGAAGAAATTGATATGTATAATATTGTGTGAACTGTGTTACAAATGCATCTATCTTTAAACAATGTAATTCGTGTAGAGTATTAATTTTCTTTTATATATGATTAGGTATATATTCTTAAAAGCATTGTTATAAAATTAATCAGTCATCATGACAATGTTGATTAAAAAAAGAGGTTTTTAACAACCATCAAATTCGATCACTAAATATACAAATTTGGTGACTAAATCATTTAGCAACCGAATTTGATGGTCGCGGAATGCCTCGTCGTTAAACTGTTTGGTGGTCACTAAATCAGTCACTAAACCGTTTAGCAATCGTTTCAGCGATCAAATTTTCATATTTAGCAATCGATTAAATCCAGTCACTAAAATACTTTTCTTAACGGTTTTGGGTACTCCTCGTACCATTTTTAATAATTTTGTTTTATTCATAAAAACAATGTCGATTAAAAGATCCTATATATATTAATAATTATACTATCTAAGGCTCTATTTGGTAAGTCTCACCTGTTACCTTATAGTAGATGAATTAGTATAGTCCTGTTTGGTAAGCACATTTGTCACTAGCTTATAGCATTTTTTCACGAGCTTATAGCGTTTCTTGCAAACTCTACTTCAAGTAGTGTTGAAGCATATAGTTTATAGCGTCTCATTTTATTTCTATTTTTTATCCTTATTATTTTAATTTATTTTCACCTTTACCCTCTTTAATAAAATAAAATATTATAATATTTAAAATAACACATCATATAATTTAACATAGCATATAAACAATTCATAATTAGTTTAAAATAAATTCAGGTATTAAAAGTTATAATTATTTTAAAATAAATAAATAATATATATTACCCATATATATTTATTTTACTTATACTTATTCTGAGTAATTTGTGTGATAAAATATTACATAAACATGAAGCATGAGTACTGTACAAATAAATAATTTGTTATAATTGATTATGATAATATATATATATATACATATATATATATATATATATATATATAAGGTATATGAACATGTCCTTTTATGTCATTTTATCTTTTTCAGTTAGTTCAACCATTAATTTTATCAAATACTTACATACCAATAAGCTACATCATCTGTTATTCGTCTCATATGCTCATCCGCTATAAGCCAGTTTATCCGTCATCCATTAATTTTATCAAACAGAGCCTAAATTTTTAAACTTTAATTCTTTTTTTTTAAAGTGCAACTCCTTAATATTGCTCCCAAATATTAATAATTATTATTTTTAGTATATATATGATAGATAATACCAACATAATATTTTCTTAGTATATATTATAACAAACAAGACATATTAGGGTGGGTCGATCAGTAAAAAAAATAAAAAATAACAAGACATAAGTACTTGTCAAAAAAAACAAGACATAGGTAAAAAAACACCGAAAAAGTATAGCGATTTAATGTTGATTTATGTATAGCGACTTTGGAATCTTGGGGTGGGTCATAGAAGTTCGGGGAGTTCAAATAATAAAATTTTGTCTCAAAAAATGATGTTTTGATGTTCTCTATCAATCAAAGGCTAGTTGGGGATATGTATAAATGTTAATGAATTATAATTTTATTTTTTTAAGTGACAAATTATCATTGATGAAAAATAGAGAATATGATAAAAAAAAATAAAATAAAATATATTCTTCCGAGTTAAAATTAGTAGAGAGAGAAAACGATCAGTGTTTGTATGTATGTGTTTGACCTTTGTGGTGAGAGATAGAGTATGCCCCATCAAAGATCGATTTGGCAAGAAATATATTCTTTATGGTGGAATTTACACTAATGCTTTGAATTAGCTAGTCAATTAATCTCCTGTAGAAGTCTGGAAATGTTATTTCGGCCAAGTCATTCTCTGTACCGAAAGAAATTGTCTTATAAGGCTATGATAATCAATTTCTCCCCATCTCTAATTCTCCATTCTTTCCCCTTGATAATCAATTACTCACTTTCTTTCTCAAATAAATCATGATGCTACCCTAGTATAGTTATATGTACATGTAATATCATAATGAGTTTAATTGCTATGTATTATTAGTGTAAAATTTTATACTATCAATTAAACAAATTATGGTTTGAGTGATTTTTAAGATATATAGTTAGGCCAATAAAAAAAAAGGTATATAGTTAGGATAAAAGTTAACCATTTTTACTGATGTGATAATTTATAATTGGTTGACAATGTAATTTTTTTTAAATCATTATGGCAAACCTAATAAGCTAACTTTATAGCTTAATTAACTAACTTATAAGCTTGTTTGACTGAAATAGATGTGTTTGATAATTAACAAGCTTATCTCATTAGCTTATAACTTTTCTTCATAAGCTATTTTATTTAGCTTATGAGTAATAGCTTATAACTTATTGATTTTTATCTCATTTTTACCATCATTTATTTAATGAAATTATATTCTCACTTTACTATACTTGTCATAAATATGTCCTTTTATGTCATTTTACATTTATAAGCTAGTTCAACAATCAAATTTTATCAAACATTTCAAATTCAATCAGTTAGCCTTTTAATTATAAGCTTTCAGCTAAAAATTAACTTATTAACAATTTTTGTCAAATAGAGCTTAATAAGCTTATCCATACCCAAGTATATTAAATTAAGAGAGAGATTTATAATAGTCAGAAAATTTTGGATCAAAGCACAAACATATACAAGTCAAGTTTCAATGTATAGATCCCGATATGCTATTTGTAATCTCATCTAAACAATGACTAGAAACGGACTCTATGTTCACACTAAATTGATCATGGATATCATATACGATTTACCCAAAAAAAATGACTATCATAAACGAGTTAATCAAATTATATGTAGAAATATCATTTTAATTTCTTAAAGTATAGTATTTCTCTTTTATTTTTCCTGTATGCATAGGTGAACAATATTTTAAAAATCGTTTCTATTTTGTATTTCAATGTCCAGCTAGGCATCGCATCATCTTGTGTGTCCAACAAGTCCCTAACAGAAATTAGTCACTGATAACAGTGATGGATAATAATCTGCTACTATAACATGATTAAAAAAATTTGATACAAAAAATCATTGATCCATTCAATTCTTAGTAAAAAAACTCCATTGGTCCTAATTATCATTTGTCGAAATTACTTAAAACTTTACTATCATTTTATCATTTTTTTTTCTTTTTCTTATTAATATTAAAATTAAAATTTAAAAAATTAATATTTCATTATTTTTTATAAATTAACAAGTAAATTTTTTTTCTAAAGACAAATTAGAATTTCCATATTAGAATGGAAGGCTGATAAGTACAAAACTTTTTTAAAGAATGTTCCCTTTTTTTTTTTTTTTGTCAACGAAAGACATTCATTTATTCAAATTGATAGAGTACATTGATGACAATACAGATCTAAAATTGCTAAAAACCGAAAAGAATGAAACTGCGAACAAACTCACAGCACCCAGGTTAAAAGCATAATACTGCAAAATCAAATTGCCTACAAAAGTGACACCATCAAAGTCACCGGAATACCCATGTTTTTGGATATATAGCATTGAGACCCAAGTCTTAATTAAATATGTGATGAATCGAAGCAGATCTGTCAATCTGAAACAAACCAACACCGCATCAAGACGGAAATCAAACAACACCGCATCAAGATGGGAAACCAAACAAAGCCACACCAAGACTACTAGAAACAAGGAAAAAACAAAAAAAGATTCAGATCTATGTGGAAAACCCACATAAAAGAACCAGATCTATGTGGATAACTCACTTATAGAAAGAAAAAAAGAGAAATAAAGTAAATGGGTGGTTTTTGGCCAAAATGCCCCAAAATCATCCCTGCCGCGGTCTATGAGAATGTGAGGGAAACAAGAGAAAGAGAGAAGATTTTCTTAGATCGGAGATTTTCTTAGACGAAAAGTATGTTCGTTTCTGAAATAAGTAAAAAATATATCTACTATTATATTGAATTCACAGTATACTTTAAATTAAATCAACAATATATACTTACTAATTTACATCACTTTAAAAGAATTTTTCTGGATGATAAATGGTGCAGCCTCGGATCATCACCTTTTTTTTTTTCTTGAAAAATGTCACGAGAATTAAAGAAAAGTTAATTAGATCAGCCTTTCAGCAATTGCACACTCTGAGGTTCTTTCTTCCTTTCATTTAATGTTTTTTTTTTTTTTTTGTGATTTCTCCGAGTACCTTTCCACGGATAGGTGAAAGACTAATCTTTTAGGATACGGTCAACGTCGAAGCGGGACCCCCTCCCAATAGTATTATTTTTCATATACACAAATTCAGATATCGAATCCAGAAACACATGTTTAAGGAACTTAAATTCTTTTTACTTGGACCAACACCCATCGGTCATTATAAGTATAAAGTATATTGGACCAGAGTCAATAGATCCCGTATGTCTTTTACACAAGCCTAGAACCAAAATTCCAATCAAAGCCAATGAAGATTGATCTAGTTGATAAGGATATGGTTCGTATCTTATAAAGACGTGAGTTCGAATTGCGCTGCTGATATAAAGATCTTGTTGGTAAACAATCTGTAAGTACCTTTATAAGCACTCTTTGAGCTATGAGACCTGTCCTGACCCTAGTGAGTCTTCGGGATCCAACTCACCTAAACTTTTTCGTCACAAAAAAAAAAATCAAACCAGAAAAAAAAACACAGGGACTGTAAAACACTTCTGTGCCCGAAAAAACAACAGCCATAACTCCTTTCATTTAATGCTGAGTACTCATCAGTTGAAAAAGATAACAGGGGCTCATCATTGGATGGAATAATGCGTTTGGGAGTCGTAGTTTATTGACTTAAGCCATAAACAATGATTACAACAAAAGTTGGATCGTTTTGAGAAAGAATAATAATAGTTGAAGGCCTTTGGAGTTTGCTGACTTCCATTTGTTAAGAAAAATAAGGTGATTTTATTAGAAAACTAAAAACTACATTTTTCCCCACATTGATTATATCATTTCTCCCTAAGATTTTGTCTTCTCATTCTTTAACCAGTAAGAGCATTCTCTTTTGTTCAAATGATGGAAGAGGAGAGGAAGGGAAAGATTTTAATTAGCATGTTTGGTTAAGAGGAGGAGGGGAAGGGAAAGATTTCAATGGATGGGAGGGAAAATAAGACTTTTCATGTTTGATTCACAAGGGGAGAGGAGAGATTGCATAACTAATTTACTTTAATGCCCCTATAATTAATTTAGATTTCAAAAATATAAGTAAGGATATGTTAGTCAATATATTAAAAATATTTTCAGCCCTCCCCTCCCCTCCAAATCCCTCAATATTGGAGGGAAGCCAAGATTGAGTGATGATGAATTTTGCTCCCCTCCATTCTCCTCTCACTCCCCTCAAAAAAATGAACCAAACATGAAAAATTTAGAAAAATCTCTCCCCTCCATTTTTCTCCAGCTAAATACTATGTTAGGGTACTGAATAACATTTCCCTTACATTTTATGGTCATGACCAGTCAAAATTATGTCACTATAGATCCTGTTTATGACTCTCCTCTTCTCTCTGTGTGCGTGTGAGATTAATTTTGCCCTAAGTTTACTTATTATAGCGGATGAAAATCTTCTGCTCTACTTTTCTCAGATTCTTTGTCTTCCATCAATTATAATATGTCACTTAATAAAATAAAATCATAATTCATTAACACTTATATACATCTCTAACCTTTGATAATTGGTAAGGGACACCGAGACACCATTTTTTGGGAAAACGGAATTTTTTTCCTTATAGCTTGCCCCCACAACACCTATTTCAAATTAAAAATTATTCTTTCACCAAAAATCCATTTGGAATGGAGTGGTTTTTTTATCTTTCATCAAATGTATTTTTAGTTTCAAAGTGGCCTCATTAACCAGCATTTCATATCAACACTTGCTTCATGTATTCTACACTAAATTTTCCTTATTTCTTTATTTTTATGCAAAAGCTTTAATTCTATAGACATATATTCCAGAACATAAATATTACATAGCTTGCGATTTATGCATATATACTGGGATTTATTGCAAGTTCATGACCTTAAGTTTTTTTTGAAAAGCGAAGAAAATTTATTAAAAGGAGTATAAGGGGTACTCTAAGAAGTTCATGACCTTAAGTGTCTTCAAAGGAATGAACTTGATCGCCAACCTACACGGAATAGTTGTTCCAGTCGTTTGTCTTCTTGCGCAGAATCACCTTGACAATCAAACACAAACAAGAGAGTGATTTTATGGTTTTTCCTCAACCAAAACTCTTTATTTCTCAACGAGACCTTATTCTCTCTTCAGATTAAGAAAAGTGAGAGTGTGTTTTGATTTGGCGTATTAGAGACTATAACGGTTCTTAACTTATTACACCTATTAGGGTTCCTATTATCCCCTATTGGACCAACATTGACATTTAGCTCATATCAGGTTCCTTGGTAGCCTAACGTGTGGACTCACTTGATTAGATAACTAAAATTGAGCCCTTTAATGATAAATAGTTAATATAATAATAATTATTATTATTATAATAAGAGGCCAGATAATGATTGGAAATATAAATTTCCAACATTCCACATTTACCTACCTCCCTACTAGGTGAACTTGAAGAATTCCTCATTCCAATCATGTACCGGTATTCCTGTAACAATTAGCCAAACAGCTCTTTCCCTTGCCACCACTTCTGGTCCCCACATCTAATATCCACAGACCACTTAGAGCATGTTTGAGAAAGATTACTTTTTCCCATTTTAGCTATTTTTTGACTAAAAAATTGTTTCATACATAATCTATCATGTGTTGACAATTAGCTTAAATTTATAGAAAACTTTTTTTAGGGGGAAAAAGCTATTTTATGGCATCTAATTTGTTTTAGCCTAAGATTGTTGTGATTTGTTTATTTTTCATTCTCAAAACTCTCTTCTCTATTTACCCCTACAAAACTAACTTCCAAACAAATATTATTAGATTATACAAATAATTTATACCCTTTTCGTAATTTATTATGTAAAAGTGATTTTTTTGCACCATCCAAACGAAAAAAGTGATTTTTTTTGCACCATCAAAACGAAATGAATTATCTTAAAATCACTTTTCAGTAAACATATTCAAACAAAAACAGATTCTGATTATAATCGATTATCAATATAATCTATTTTTTTCAGCTTTCCCAACAAGATAATCCTTAGCCTCGCTTGGTAAAGTTGGAATTTTCTCTGCCTCATCTGCTAAGAGCAGCACTAAGTTCCCCACTAAAAATTGCCTTCATTGATTCAGACAGTATTTAACCGAAATACTACCGATAGCTACTAGAGTTGGATAAAATTTTAAAGTGTTATAACATTTTTTAATTAAATAAAAGAAACCATAGAAATATATGCAAACTAAAATACATTCATTTAACATATATATATATATATATATATATATATATATATATATATATATATATATATTATTCTTATTGATAGGAATTCTCATGTTAAGACCCTGTGAATCAATTAAAAAAACTTCAGATTCATACCAGAATATATATATATATATATATATATATATATATAGGGTCATAATGTATTCCTGAAATATTAATTTAGACAAGGACATTGACATATATACCAAAGTCGAAAGGGCATGAGTTCATATGTGGTACTGAGCACAGCTAGCTAATACAGGCTGCCGGCAGATATACTTTTTAGCAACATGAAAGTACTCATACCCAAATTCTAGGACATACCCATGCAATCAACGGTGATACTGTTTCAGAGAAATGGATCGAGTACCATCTACTGTGAACTATGGATCACTTCAAAAATAGAGGGGGAAAAGGCTTGAACAGAAAGAAATGGACCATAAGACACATGCAAATTTTCTAAAATTAAATCTAGGTGACCATTTTGTCTAGGACAAAACACGAGCCCAATACAGCAAAAGTCTCTGTCAATGAACCTTTCGTACGTAGCTCAAGTTTCTTCGGTGGATATATTTCCTCTCATTCAGTGTATGCTTTTAAAGGTGACACTGAACCGAGACAATGATCATGTGACTAACAAATGCCAAAAAGCAATGTGTCAGGACTAGCGGTGGCAAACGGACTGATGAGATAGATTTTGATTCGAATTATAATGGATGGATCAAAAATAATTTATCAATCCATTTCGATTCATTAAAAATGTATTAAAAAAATTCAATCCATCTATGACTCATTTAATAAAAAACCATTCAACTCATCTATTAATCATTTTTATATGGATGGATATCCAATCCATCCATTTTTATTTTAATATTTTTCACATACAACCTATAGACTGGTTCGCCGGTCGGCTGGCGGACCAGTAGGCAGTCAGTAGTTGGTCGTGCCTGTCCTAGTTTATGAGGAAAAAATTGTTAGAAAGACTTTTGAAACATCAGAGGTTAAAATCAATGTCTGAGCAACTAGGGTATATGTAGGACTGCAAGCTAATGCCAATTTTCTATGCTATTGCACGTTGAGAATCTGAGGTATAACATGGAGAAGAGCAGGTAATCAAGAATCACCGGCAACACACACTATCACTCCTCTTATATGTCCCCTAATAATTAATCTTCATCACAAAAGTTTGTTTTGATATGTAACTCTACCTTTTACAATATTCCACGAAGTTTGGCTATGCTTAGAATATAAGTTCGAAGGGGATCCCTATCTTCTCACTTGATTTTTTTTGTTTTGTCAAAAATATTTTGAAATGGATAAAAAAAATCCATTATGTTTTTTTTCCTGGTCCAATGGATTTACAAAAAACAATGGACGGATCATGAAGCATCCATTAAAAAAAAGAATCCAATCCAATCCAATCTACTAATTTTTTTTTTTATAAATGGATGGATTGGATGGATTTTTTCATGAATGAACTGAATGGATAATAGATCAAGGATTATTTTGTTAGCCCTAGTCTGGACTCAGGAGCATATTTGAACAATGCCAAACTCAATTTAATTAGCTTCTTCTTGTGACGTAATTCTTGAATAAAACAAACAGTATAATTAAGCTTCTTCTGTTTTTTTCCCTTAATCTCCTTAGCTATTTAGTGTAGATATGATTATAAGTAGGGTGTCAAAATAGGTCGAGCTCGATATATTGATTCGATTAGTCCAATATTAAGCATGAATTGGGTTAACAAAAGTTAATCCCATTTTTTTTAACTCGGTCCAACCTGTCTCGAAGATTCGTTGGCCCGAAACGGGATGGCATGTGGTGGGCCAGGCCAATCCGCTGGCTCGAACAAAATTTTAAAATATAATAAAAACAAAATTATATTTATGTTGCATAAATAATGCTATTAGTATTATCATATTATAGAATAGTTGAATGTGCTAAAAAGTAATTAAAAGAAGATTTATATCCGATGGTTGGATACAGAAATTGTATTGAATGTGGATAGTGGATGGTGCGCACCATGCATTATTGAATTGGAAGGAAGATGAATATTTAATTTATTTTAGTCTTCAACATAGTTAAATCAAACATAATTTATAAATATTTATAAATCGAAGTCCAAGATCTATGGATATATCCATTTTATGTCAAAAGGCACCCTAGACTACTTCCCACCAAAAGGAATGGAGTTGTTGACACTGAAAAAATTAAAGAGGACAGGAGTGTTTATGGATCGGTTTTGTTCAGATTTGTATGAGAGAGAAAAATCTGAACCAATCAAAATTAATTGGTTCGGTTCGAATCTGTAGATTTTTTTTTTTTAAGTAATTCGAACCAAACCAAACCGTTCAAGAACGGGTTAGTTCGGTTCGATTCGAATCAAACCCGCAAAATTAATAAAATATTAAAATATAGTAAATATATAAAAAAATATTAAAATATAATAATTGATTCGGTTCAAATCGATTCGATTTCAAAATCCTTGAATCCAAAAACCGAACTAAGTATCATCCAGTTTAGTTTGGTTTAATTGGATTTAAAATCGAACGCCAAAAAAATTCATACCAATTTATTTGATTGAGATCGATCTAAATCAATAAACACCCCCTAAACGACCGGCACTGGCTTGCCAAATTTGTTTCCGTTAAGGGTTCCTTTTGCTTTGAACTAGACAACTAATGATGGGGCGTGCCCACCAAGTGTCGCCAATATGACTGACCTTTGTCTTGTATGCAAACACCCGCTTCCTCTCTAGACTCAGTGAATTTGTGCCCACCTAAATCCCAATTAACCTACCTATTTGGACAAAAAGTCATCATATATCAAATAAATCAAAGTATAGCTAGCACTGTTGCCAAGACGCTAACATTACATATCATTCTCAAGTATATATGATACTGTAATGATCATGTAGAGATCTAATTATGACATAAATCAATTAAAAGAACATCAGTTAAAGCTAAACATTATTTAAATCTCTTTCTCATAATATAATTAAAAGTTGGATATCAGTCAAATAAATAAATGAACAAATATATATATGTATAGACACACACACATGGATGGTCGATCTCGACAAGGCTATAAAGCCTAAGTGATAGACAAATTGTGGATGAGTAGCATAAGTCATTCGAATGGGAGACAATATTTTTCCTTTATTAGTTTGGTTGTAAATTCAAATAAGGGAACTAATTAATTAGAGATTGATGAGCATTAACGTCAACGATACGGAGCATTGAGTTGAGGCCACTACTTAGTAGGGTCCCAAATAACATGACTTCTGAAGAAATTGTTCCTAAATTTAGGTCAAATGCCTTTGTATTATCATTTTCAAAGATGTAATCTAATCATGGATTCCGGTCATAGTTAGAGGAATGGCTCTTTCAGCACTAAATTATCCATGTCAAGACTAATAAACATACGGATGAAAATGGCACATGGGCCATTCATACACGTGTGGCCTACCCGTTGCTTTAAACATGCCACCACGTGAAACTTCTAGTTAACACGGTATGTACGCCTTGCATCACCAACTCCTCATAAGTTAATTTGTTTTTCTTTTCCAGTTATTAACGAATTAAACCTCAACTCATCGATCCAGCCTGTCAATATAGTTGCATTCACACATAATAAATAAAAAAAAAAAAACTATTAAATTTTGGACCTAATTCAACCTCAAAAACTAGTTCAAGAGGTAAGGATCGTCCAAATTTTATAAGCTCTTATGATACTATATCTCTAGTCAATTTGGAATTTGGATTTTTTCCAATACACCCCCTCACGCCTATTGGACTTGGTACGCGGATAATATGATGGGTAACCCTTTAATGGATCTAGGATAGGCTTTGATACCATATAAGATTTTGGACCTAACTAAACCTCAAAAGTTAGCTCAAAAGGTAAGGATTGCTCAAGTTTTATAAGCTCTTATGAGGCTCTATCTCTAGTCAATGTGGGACTTGGGTTTTTCCCAATAAAAACTATAAATTCACCTGCAACACCCAAATATAATTGATAAATAATTGAGTTCTTTAAATATATTGTTAGAGGTTGGATTTCTATATTGTTTGTTTGAAAAATGATTTGTTGGGATAAACAAGTCCCACTTCTGAATATCTTCAAATTTTCAAGGGTATCGTGCCCATATAATTAGATAGTATAACATACATTATGAACTAACGGTCAAATTAAATTGAAGACTTGTTTAGCTAACAAAATATTAAATAGTAAAAAAATTCTAGAAATTTTATCAGATTAAGTTGGCATTATTTTTAATTTTGGATAGATAAAGCGTTTTGCACTAGTTTTTTTTTATAGGCCAAAAAATGAATTGATTAGAGCATAAGGGGTGTCCAAAACCCCTATACAAGAACCTACCAAGGAGTTACAACCAGTATCTTAATTTAACTGCAACTACCTAATAAAAAGAGGCAGCCTGTAACCATAGCACCTAAATCACTTGAGTTACACAAAGGGACTTCTATAACAGAACCTACTAGTTTGATTTATCCAATAAAATCTTAATAAGTTCTTGCTGAATTCTGTCAGTTTTTTATGTGTAATGTTGATCATTTATATATCATTAATAACAAACTCATTGATCATTTTTCCAACTAATTTAAACAGAAATGATACAATTAACCATCTATCATACTAAGTTAATTACATATGTTAGGTCATATCACTTGTGGGTATCAAAACCCCCGAGCAATAATATACCTATGTTGTTACTCCGATATTCATCTATCTTTTTCAAAAAAAAAATACTGACATCGACAAAGTGAATTATCAATCGTTGATTATTTATTAGTTATGTGTATAACACCTGGTTTATGGCAAAACATGGAGCTGCTGGTTATTCTTATTCAGCTTGGTGTATGTGTCCATTGGGTGCTTAAGGTGTATATGTTAACTGTTTTATATGGATTGACTTCTTGTTTTTGATATACAGGGGATGTGGGTACGTGTTTGTATATATGGCTATGATTAAAGGGATGTTATAATTAGCATGCTATTAATTAGTGGACGTCTTTATGATGGTTGTGATGTTAATGGCTTATGGATTGGCGTGCTGATTCGATATACAAGGGCTGTGGTTAGGTACTTTTGTATAAGGATATGAAGTGCATTCTCTTGTGATGTCTTCACCGATTGCAAGTTGATCCGGCCAGGTGGTTCCTGCTTCAATACTGTCACGCTTCTAATCCATGCCTCTAATGTCATGTACCAGTACTGTATATGCACTGAAAGGAAGAAACAACATGCCTCTTTTTTGCTTGATTTTGGCTATGGTCACTTTGGTCAGTCCGGGTAAAGGCAAACCGTACAGACCATTTTACTTCTATCATCTCTGATCTGGAATTTTCTGTTGTTGGGTTTGGTTCCTCGTCCCCAAATTGACCGCGGGGGATTTTCTCCCCGTCCCCACGAAAAAAAAAAAATTCCCGTTCGCGGAGTCCCGAATGGGGCAGTCCACACATGAATCCCTGCTCACGAGTGTAAATTTCCATCCCTAACTACAATATGGGTTATTTTCTGATGTGCTTATGCTATGTGGGAGTTGTGGATGATTTTGGGTCTACTTAAAATCTTCTGACAATGATCCTCTTTTTCCTTATGGTTTTTGTGTTATTTGGATGCTCTAGGTTGTTATCATAATTATACTTCAATCAATATATTTTTTGCTTATAAAAAAGTATGCATGTATAATGAATTTTTAAATTTTACAATTCCTTCACTAACAAATAAATTTGAGTAATGTTAGGTTGACACCCAACATGGACAAAATACGGTGGACACCAAAGGTGTAAATGGCAAAATAGTAATAAAACAACTCAACAATCATCATTCTCAAGACATATAATTGCTTTCCCACTTCTTTATTATTTTCTTCTCTCTCATCAGGTATTTCATCACTCCCAAGACACTCACCTGATATTTCTCTCATCTCAACACTCGTCTAAGCTGATCTTCACCCGTCTGAAGCTGAAGATCTTCACCTGTCTAATGACTATCAGTGAAGAAATGCTCACCCGTCTGGTTCACCCGTCTGATGAAGATATATGACTCGTATGACCAAGAAAGCTCACCTGTCTACTTTCAGTTTCACCCGTCTGAAGTTGCAGATCTTCACCCGTCTGATGACTCTCAGACTGGTGAACATTTCTTCACTGATAGTGATCAGACAGATAAAGATCTTCAGCTTCAGACGGATGACATTGAGAGTCATCAGACGGGTGATCATTTAAAAGGTTATTCATTGAGAGTCATCAGACGGGTGAACATTTCCTCACTGATAGTCATCATACGGGTGATTCAGACGGGTGAACATTTCTTCACTCAGAGTCATCAGACGGGTGAAGATCTTCAGCTTCAGACGGGTGATATTGAGAGTAGACGGGTGAGCTTTCTCGGTCAGACTGGTCATATATCTTCATCAGACGGGTGAAGATCAGCTTAGACGAGTGTTGAGATGAGAGAAATATCAGGTGAGTGTCTTGGGAGTGATAAAATACATGATGAGAGAGAAGAAAACAATAAATAAGTGGGAAAGCAATTATGTGTATGGAGAGTGATGATTGTTGAGTTGTTTTATTATTATTTTGCCATTTACACCTACGGTGTCACCGTAGGTATTCCCAAATTTGGTTGCCAACTTAATATTTCTCAATAAATTTTGACAACTCTCTCGAATCCCCGTAGAGATTAATGGTATAGAATACAAAAAAAGATGTTGAAGGCCCACGAGCAAATCCAAATAATAACTTTCATTTTTCGTTTCGTCAATAAATTGATCATGTAGAAAGAAGATTTTCAATGTGCAAGGGAACATACTCCAAGTTGAAAGTTTAAATTCAAATATATTTAGAGTAAGAATCATCTATCCCTTATAAATGTCTTGATGGGGACAACAATGTACCCTTTTTTAAATCTATATGTCATCAACGGTTTTAACGATAGAGTTAGGAAGCATTATATTGGTGTTGGCATGCAACTAGAGTTGTATCTGTTTGTACTTTGTAGTTGAAAGAGTGACACCAGACTCACATGGATCATGATTCAAGTCCTTATAGCGGAGTATCAATTCGAAGGTCTGCTATGCTCAAAATCATCTATGATTTATTTTTCTTTTTAATTCTAAATTTGTTAAGCTTGTGGATCATCATTGGAGGTAAAAGCCCACTTGGTGGTTAAGTTGGTTATATGGTTAAGATCTTGATATATCTAATGTGTTAATTAGTTAGGTTGATATAACTAATTGTTTAGATATAGAAGTCAAGATCTGCCATATGGGTTCGTGATATAAAGCCATAGCGTTGAGTGGTGAGAATAGTATATTTACATTCATTCTATACTCTGTAAATTCCGATTGGTACTCTTGAGAGCTAAAGTAGTAAGATAGACTCAGTGTGGATGTAGGAGGCATTGCTGCGAACCACGATATCTCTTGTGTCATTTCTTCTCTTCTCTTCTTGATATTCTTGCTGGTGTGTGTGTTCTGTTCTGATGTTGGACTCAACAAAATTATATATTTGATTGAATAACCTATGGAATATTTCATTAGCATATTTTAGCAAAAGTGTTAGTCAACATGATCCATTGATAGGAAATGTCATTTTATAAGAAAATTGAGGAATATTATATTATCAAACTTGCTGAGGAGTGATTGTAATTTACCCATGGACGCCTTTTTCACCACATATTTATTATTTTTTTCTGCACATTTAATTCGTTATTCATTCTATTTTCCCGTTCACACCTATGAACCTCACGAATTAAATATGAAAACGACCTGGATTTCTTGTCCCTCCAACTCTTCTTACCAAGACAAATGAAAATCGATAATGCTTTCTTTCTCATTTTCTGCAGCATTATTAATCTTGACGATGACTTGTTTGTCCTTATGCAGTTTTTTCATTGCAGTGAAGGGTTTGCGTCTCAGCAGTTTCGTACGGATAATATATTTGCAATCAATTTGGACGAACTAGCTAGCTGGGAGAACCAGCAATTGAATTTGAAGAAAAGGAGTGTTACTTGTCAGGGTCTTCGACCTTTGAGCGAAAATTAATGGTGGTTAACTGAAGCATATTGGTTTACGTCACATGGGTCATTATGAGAAATGAGTTATTTGCCTAGGAAAATCACTTTCCCAAGAAACAAAAAGAGCTTTAAATGCAGCTTTAGATCGGTCACTTTCTGATGTAGCATTTGCCTTTGTCGTCTAAGGGAAAATCTTGGACCACACAAGATGCTGATTTACAAAACTATGTCATTATTTATGGAAAGCCCATGATACCAACCTTATGTCTATAAGGTGCCGGTATCATTCATATATCAATATTTTCAGATAGCCTTAAATTTTTTACCTCTGGGTCCCTCCCATTCCCATATTCCATGTATTAAAACCTATAGTGATTGAGACTGATTGCACTGTTACATTGGTTTTTTTTATCCTACAAATAAAACAGGAGTGGCAGATTGCCAATTGCACACATGAATACACAGTAATGCTACTCACATCAGTTAGTTTATATTATACAGCTTTTATCATTTAATTACAATTAGTTTCATATTTAGTTTTTTTACATATATTTGTTATGAGAAATACTAGTAACATATTTTCTAACACGATATTTTCAATACATTTTTTCTTATTGTTTGAAATTCATGTGGGTCTTACAGAATTCAAGTGGGACCCACATAAAATAGTCAGACCTATTTGAATTTTAACCATTAAAAGAAAATATATTAGAAAGAAAGTGTTAGAGAGTATATTTTTAACATTTTCTCATTTACTATAATTCTGCCAACTTTAAGTGTGGGCTTGGTGTTGCTTCTACCCAAATGTGAAAGTGATTTTGCACAAGCTACCGCTAGGTAGCTTTTACGTTATTTGTAAAATAAATTATAATAATGACACTACAAACAAACTTTTAATTATTATTGTTGGAGAATAAAGTCTCACATAGGATAAAATAAAGAAAAATGTGATATATATAAGTTGAGAAGCTTGAGTCCAAATAATTTATAAATCTTTTGAACAACAAAGTAACTCTCAAACTTGGAATATATAAATTGTAATATATATAAATTGGGAAATATGAATCCAAATAATCTAAACTTATTAAATAATAAAATAACTCATAAATTTCCTATACAAATTAACTAACCGACTTCATCAATTGGATATAATTTTAAATGCTAATAATTGTAACCGAGAACCAAACATAGGTGTGGTATACAAGAAACATTATTCTAACACATATGCAGTGAGTTGTGACTGATGACCGCAGAGCCTTTACGCTGACTACTCCTTTATTTCAGTTCATTCATTTGTCCCTATTCATCCCAGTTACTGCTTCTTCAGTATAACAGTAGTAGAATAATTATTGACAAAATAAATATATTGATCCTATAAACTTATTTAATTTTTTATATTGATCTCATTTTTTTTTCAAATTAATCCTACACATTTCATTCTATTTTTACCTTAGTTTTTTTCATCAAATTCGACCTAACGCCATCAAATAAAGAGACACATGTCGTACTAATATCGTATCACGTCAGCTCAAAACTAACAGTGTTAGGTCAAAATTGACAAAAAAAACTAACATGAAAACGAAATGAAACGTGTAGGACCAATTTGAAAAAAAAAAAAACATATGAGACCGATGTGAAAAATTAAATAAACGTATAGGATCAATCTATCTATTTTAATAATAATTATTCTATATACATGGGCTACAAAATTTAAAAACGAGGTGTTATTGAATTGAGGAATATTATTTCTACATTTAAAATGATACATCTATAGTAGATACTTCATTTTGAGTGTAATTGTTTTTAATTTTAATTTCAAATTTAAAATATGTTCAAGTTATACTCATTCAAAATGGGGTGTCTATTATAAATATTCTAGGCTTAATTGCACTTTTAGTCCTCCAACATTTTTAATTATGCGATTTTGGTCCCTCAAAAATTTTAATTACACTTTTGTCCCTCAACTTTTTTAATTGTGCCTTTTTGGTCCTTCAAAAAATTTAATTGCACTTTTCATCCCTCAATTTTGTGAAATTATGCAAAATTAGTCTTTTTAAGGATCAAAATAAAGGTTTTCATTGCATAATTTCACAAAATTGAGGGATAAAAAATGTAATTAATTTTTTTGAGGGACCAAAAGTGCACAATTGAAAAAGTTGAGGAACGAAAAGTGTAATTAAAATTTTTGAGATATCAAAATCTCACAATTAAAAAAGTTAAGGACAAAAGGTATAATTAAGCCAAAATTCTATTTTGGATGTACAAATAATATTTCACTATTAAATATGATCCATTTGGGTTGTGAAGAAAGTAAGAAGAGCTGGTTGCACTTTATATAGTATATAGTTAATAGTTAAATTGCAGGTATATATGTGTAAATATGAACCGTTTTGTTATTAATTATTTCAATTTTCTTAGTATAATTTTGAGTCTATATGAATTAGTTAGTGCGTTTCATATTGTAGTTGTAAACTTGTTGTATACTGAAGGAAACACGAGGAAGTCATGGTATTCATATATAATAATTAAAGGCCTTCACTTTCGGTAATCGTGACCTTCAAGTACTAACGATAGCCTTAACGTGGTGAGTCACTGATTGCGTATCTACTCTTACTGGTCTTGGTCTTCTTGGATGGATTCAAAGTCCCAAAGGGCCTAGATAGACTACAACTTTGGAACTAGATAGTTTGCAGAACTAAACCATTAGTCAAACTAAATGTGCAAAGCCATAGAATTATTCATGGATTCAATTGGTTCGCCTCTGCGTGGAGTCACGCAACTCCTATAATTCACTCTTTCTTTATTTTAATACGTTTATGAGGGGTTTATCTAAGTTACATCTTTGAAAAATTGATATATGGATGCTTTTTTTCTGTAAATCAATTGAAATGCTTCAATTGTACACATTTTTAACATTTGATCCCGTTAGGGCCCGTTTGGTGGTCAGGATAAGGGAGGCAGGATAGGATAAGCTATCCTGTCCTGTTTTAATCTATAGTTTGGTGAACCAGCAGGATAGGATAAGCTTATCCTGTTAGCTTATCCTATCCTGTTACTTAGTTATAATTCTATCCTGAGGGTGGAGTTGGGTTAGAACCAACAGGATAGGATAAGAAAATGCTTTCTTTTATCTCTTACCTTTAATATTGTTATTATTTAATTACGGTTTCAAACCTAATTAGTCAACCTTAATACTAATTAAAATATGTGGTTTAATTAACAATTTTTATAAAAAGTGAAAAAAAAATTATTTTTTTATAATTTAAAAAAATGGACTAATTTATAATTAAAAAGCCAAAAATATATATTATTAAATATTTTTTAATTTAAATGTATAAAACAACCACGTAATATTAAAATTTATTTTTGAAAAAAAATGTAATTTTGATATAAAGATAATTTTATCATTTGTGGATATTTTATATCATATCCTGTCATTATCTGATGCACATCAAACATTGGACAGGATAAGAGCTTATCATGCTCATATCCTATCCTATCCTTATCCAGCTCTCATATCCTATCCGTCCTTATCCTATCCTGACCACCAAACGAGCCCTTAAAGTGTATTATTCAACTTGTATAATATATAATGAATTGTTTGTATTTAGAGATTGATACTGTATTTTGGTGTATTATATCATATATTTTTTTGTATTTTATATTTATACTTGATTTATTTTATTTCTATAATACCGTATGAATTATTTTGTCTAATTTTTTTCATTGGTTATAACGTATTTTGTAATACAATAACATTAGTTTATATTATTATTTTCATCTGTTATTACGTATTCTATAACATAATAACATTAGTTTGTTTTTGTTAAAAAAATATTTGTACCATATTGTAAATATGGGAGTCGTAAAATGTAAATACAAAACTATTATTTGTTTTGACCAGTACAAGAAAACATGACAAACACTTAAGTCATAGTGACATTTTCATTGACCTAAAAGACTTGATCAAAATGGTGCATATGTATGTGCACCATTTTTTTAAAGATGCATTATAGCCTTTACCGACTATAAGACATGTTAGGGTTCGGGTCTGTTGTTTCTACTTAAATTCTCATCCATCTAATCATCTTAATTAAGTTTCCATCAGTTTTACTAAACTAATTAAATGATGTTTTTATTAATTCTTTGAGTATTTTATTCTTTTAATTAGTTTGAGTTAATTCTTTTCATCCTTAAATCATCTCAAAGCAACTTTTCATGCTTTTTATGCTTCAGATCGGTGAAGGGAAATCTTCTATGTTACAACATTTGATGGGCTGACTTGGCTCTGGTTTTGGAAAACAGATGCAGGGCTTCTCTGAGTTTGGCTTTTCTTTTATCTTGGTGATTCGTTTGGGTGTAGGCTTGTGTAAAAGTAATACTAATTTTGTTAGTTTTTTCGATAAGTAAGTAGCATTTTATTTATGTAATTCTAGCTC
Organism: Ammopiptanthus mongolicus; assembly: GCA_039655645.1. Lineage (NCBI taxonomy): Eukaryota > Viridiplantae > Streptophyta > Magnoliopsida > Fabales > Fabaceae > Ammopiptanthus > Ammopiptanthus mongolicus. The sequence goes on along the minus strand of CM077346.1, from coordinate 17,151,838 downwards.
ACATCATAGTGGTTTCTTCCCCCACCTTCTAGGAAGCGTTGAGCAGAAAATATCATATCATTTGCTTAAAGCAAGAAAATCAAAGAGCATAATATATAAGTCTCCACAAAACATCCTACATACACACCGCTGTTACATAGAGAAATCAGAACACCCCTCTTACTGATTTTATTAGTTAGAAACAATATTTTATTTACATAGGGTCTGATTCTTTTGATCACATTCTTATATATAGGTTAGAGTATCCCTAATACTTTTAATCAATATATTTTTTTAGCTTATCAGAAAAGAGAAAGCTAGCAAGTGATCTTTTCTAATATATAGAGAGGGAGATTTGAATCCAAGACATTTATCTAAATTTTCTCCCCCTCTCCTCCCATTTGAGGTTAGGCCAGCAGGTAGGGTAGCAATGAATAAATAGAAACTAATGTAATTTGTCTTGGCTGCGGTTAATGCTCATAACTTTGAGATTTCTCAAAACTCCACATTTCTGTTACTTGTAAAATAAATTTATCCGTGGCAGTGATTGAAGATGCCAATATATATAGCAGCCTTGGAACATACTGTTTAAAGGGATCAATTAGGCTTGGGTCAAAACCCAAATTGCAACCATTTGATTGTGTCTTCACTCTTCAATTAGTCGTGATAACTTGTTCTATCACACAAGTGCAGTGTGCTAATGCCCAGTGACGAACACATTCAAAACAGGAAATGTCCTTATGGCAAACAAGGGAAATCTCTTCTTTACTACTGTAGAAAAAGAAGGGGGTAATGTATCAAAATATATAAGGAGAAAAGGCTACTCTTAGAGCTAAAATGTAAAGTGAAAACATAAGATACACTCACTTTTATGTTATTTAATGAGTTGAGATCTTTCAATATATTTTAACTAATTAACGATACATGTACTAGTATTTTCTCACTTTATACATGAATTGATTTTAAATGAGCTTTATCTAAAAATAAAAGATGGGTGTTAAATCACGGTTCTTCAACGTCGGACATTTATGAATCAATTATAGTTTTTTGTTTTAATTATAGAAGAAACTTTTTTGATACATTTTTTTTTGGGTTAAAGTATAGGTACTTTCTGGATTTAAAAACTTTTCCATCAATTACAATCAAGAGAATAATAAATATGCTCAAAATTTTATTAAAAACCCTATCTTTGCATAGAGGTGCCAATTTGACCCCGATCCGATCCAACCCTTTGGCCCGATCCGTTGAGACTCTATGGTTCAGATGAGCTTGCAAAAAAGAATAGGCTAAAATTTAGCACAAGATCTTGGAACTGATTTTCTTCCAAACACACACATTTTGCTCTTCTTTACGTAAACTTAAAGAGCTTACCAATGTAGATAATCTAGTCAAGATACCTTCTTACTGCACAAACAAATACGTATCCATCGCCATTTCCAATACCACAATTCATTAATCCAATACAACAAGTTAGCCTAATCAGCCTCCGAATCTACAAAAAACTCCACTTCCACTTTGCTAATAGGCATAGATTAAATAATATTAAGTTTTTAATCACATTTAATGATAATTTGCAAGATAATCAGTTTATTGTGGTTTTTTAAGTGGATTTTTACTCCTAATTGCATTATTTGTCATTGTTTTGACCCTAAGATTAGTTATTTAAATTTTGTATAGTTGTTTTGGCATATTTTAGTTTAATTTGATATATTTATATCTAGTTTACTTACATTTTGCTCTTTGTATTTATGGGAAATAATAAGGAGATTAGAACTTGAAAAGTAATGAAATGAGAGGAGTTGCACCTATTCTCAGAAAGGCCAGCACTGGCCCAATACTCATGCTAGTGCAAATCCCAATGAATGACATTTATAAGCTTGATCCAAGTTATTGGATTTTATACTTATCGGAAAAAAAAACACATTTATAAAACAGTTAGCAAAAATGTTCTCAGTTGGTACGGTAACCGGAAAAACAATCATGGTACCTGCTATTTCCCAAAATTCTTTAAATAATACATAATAGCATTTATTTAATAAGACTCTAAAATCATCCCACCACATCACAAATAGTATTATAACATGACAGAATATTTCAATTCACCAAGATAAGGGACATTCCCACATGTCCTTTCCAAAAATCAATGTAATTTATGTACAAATTAATACAACATTGTGATTTCATTATCATTCAGTTAAGGTCTATGAGCTCATGTCTATACAATGGTATTCCATTGCTTTTCTCTCTGTATTCACCATTAGTCATCATCTCTTCAAAAGGAGGTACCCAACACATATGCATATCACCATATGGTCATTCACAGTGACCCCCAAGCATAACGTAATGCACCATGCATCAATAATAATGACTAAGCACATGCTATAACAACATAGATAAACATCACAAAACACCAAATAGGGTTCACAAATAAATCATAATTGTATCAAAGAGCATAAAAAAGATTGATCACGCAACATAAACAACTATTATCATTTCAATTTCAATTTTAAAGTAGAACTCCCAAATTTCATGGTAAGATCTTATATTATTGAACCCCTATTTTTCAAAAACCCCAATTTTTCATTTAATTGCCCAAAACCTTATTTTTTAATATTAAATTCCCAAATCCCTATAAAATTGTACTATGGAAGGGGTGAGAAAAAGGTGTTTACTCACCTCTTGTAGACCTCCAAAAATGCTCCAAGCGATCTAAGGATGAATCCTAGTATCACCCCTTGCTCAAACCAAGAACTTCCTTTTCTTCTTCCTAGCACATTTTCTCAACGAAGTATTCCTCACAAACCTTACATATCTTCTCAACAGTTGCTATATGTGTTTAGGTGAAATTAGCGTCCTAAAAACGCACCCTTTTGAGTCAGACTTCTATTTATAGAGCCTTTCCACGTTTCATTACGGAAAAACGTGAATGTTAAATATTTGACTGGCATGCACCCTTGTGTTTTTCTCATGTAAGATCGTGCTTCGCAATACGCGGTCTCGCATGAAAATCGACGCGAAGCCATGTATCAATTTTGCATAATCAGCATGGACCATGCTTCACCATGCATGCATGACCCGTATTCAGAATCAAGGTGATGTCGTGCTTTAGTTGTGCTTAAAGAGCATGAGTTGAACACAAAACGATTGTCTACCACATTTGTATGGTCATGCTCCTATAGGTACAAGAGTCTTAAGGGGGTGTATTGGATTAGGATTTCAAAAGACTATTTTGGCATAAAAAAGTCTTGTGGATTTTAATGGACTAATGTAGGAATGTAATGACTTATAAGATTTTTTTTAAAGACTTTTATAATCAAGATTTTATTGTTTTGATTTTAATGGATTTATATCATAAGAATTTATAAGATTTGAAAGGATTATATGGATTTATAAGAATTAAAAGAAACATATAGTGGAGAATAAAATCATAATTTATAAATCAGATTCTATTTCTGTAATGGAGAAAAAACACATAAACTCTAATTACAACATTACATAGCAAAATCAATTTTATAGTGGATAAGACAACATATTCACGTGTTTTTGTTTATATGTTATTATATTTATATAGTGAAAAAGAAAATTGTGAACTTAAAAAAATAAAATAACTATTTTCATAATGCCATAAATACTGTATTCTATAATTTTATTGCTTGTTGTTACTGATATATGTTAGACATCAAGAGTATATAAATTTGATGTGTCATTACTTGCAAATTAATTTTACTCTATACTTAGGTAGCGTTTAACTGAAAAAAAATTTAGCTTAAAAGCTACTTAATTTAAAGTTAAAGTTAAAAATAAGTGTTATAAGATTATGTTTGGGACAACTTATTTTTCTTGGAAGAAGCTTTTATTCTAATATGTTTGACAAATTAGTTTGAAGTAAAAAAAAAGTTTTTGCATAGAAAAAAGTGGTTTTCAAGAAAGCTAAATTTTTTAAGTTTATTTGAAAAGAATTTTTTGATTATTTTAAAACCAATCATATTTTTTCATTTTACCTTATATAATTAACTACCAAACAAATATTATTATTCTATACAAACAACTTTATAACTTTTTTTTTTTTTGTAATTTATTGTATAAAAGTATTTTTTTATACCATCCAAACAAAATAGATTATATTAAAATCGCTTTTAACAAGAATACCCAACCAAAAACTGATTCTTATTATAATCGATTATTACAATAAATATATAATCGATTATTGGAGTAAATATTTTAAAATCGCTTTGTTTGATAATTTATGTTGGGTTGAACAACAATCATCGGGGAAAGAGAGAGGGAGGGTGCAGCGAGGGAGGGAGAGGGGGAGAAAGGAGAGAGATAGAGGGAGAGAGGAGAGAGGAGAAAGAAATGTGAAGGCATAAGGTGAAGAGAAATAAGGATTGAGAATCTTGAGAAATCTTATGTATTAGGGTGAGACTTTTTGTTACTAAAAAATAACTAAAAAGTCCCACAAAATTCACATTAGAAAACAATCCATCGAAATCAGAAGTTTTTGAATACCACAAGACTTTTTGTTACTTGTAAAAAGTCTTGATTGAATACCACTGGATTTGAATTTTCTCTTTAAAAAATCCTAATAGTCTTGCTTGAATACCACAAGACTTATTTAGATTACTTAAAAGTCTTGATTGAATACCACAAGACTTTTTTATCATAAAAAAATCTTTTAAAATCCTTTAAAATTTTAATCCAATACATCCCCCTTAGATTTAAAATTCTTCTCGCAATTCTTTTGGTACTTCTAAGTAAATCTCTAAATTACATCTTCTTGGAATTTAATATTTAACACTTTGAGTAGATTTTTAGGATGTTAGGTACACCTTCTTTCTTTTGTAAAGTTTTATCTAATGAAATTTACAATTTCCTCAAAAAAATGTTTTCCTTTTGACATTTTAAAGAAACAAACTTTCAAGACTCATTAAAATGGATATGACTTTTCTACAGTGATTTGTTTTTTAAGATGTCCAAATAAGGATGTATCTATTAGGATGAGGCTCTTCTGTCTCAATTTTCTATCACCTTCTCTGTCCCCCACCAATAATAATATGACACTTAAGAAAACAAAATCACAACTCATTAATATTTATACTCATTTTCAACATTTGATTGGTGGGGGACATCGAGACACCATTTATTGGGACAACAGATTTCTATCCATATCTACTATTGATTTGATAAAATGCATAGAAATGCCAACCACTAAACGATCTAACGGTAAATTAGTAAATACACCTTACTTGTTCACTTTAAAGATAAATTCACTCTAGAACAATTGTTTTCCTTTTATAAATAGATCAATACAATTAAATAAAATATTATAAAATAAAAAAATTTATAAAAGGGAACGTGTTATAATGGATTGGGCCAAGGTCATGCGAAAAAGTCATGCATTCTTTTGTGAAAATATTTAATTTTTATAATTAATTAAAAAAGCTCAATGAAATTTTGAATGTAAAACGGAAAAATGAAAATGAAGAAGAAAAATAATTAGAAAGGGAATATTTTGTAATGGGCAGGGACAAGACTAGTGTAAAAAAGTCATGCAACCTTCAGCGGAAATGTTTAATTTTCTTTTGATTCATTAAAGAAACAGAATTCCAAGACTCATACAATATCATCTCCAAAAAAAGCTAGCTCAATGAAATTTTGGAGTTTTTGTTTGAAAAGAATGAAAATAAAAAAGGAAAATAATAATAAAAGGGAATATGTTGTAATAGGTTGTGCCAAGGCCTGTGGGAAAAAGTCATGCATTCTTTAACGGAAATGTTTTTCGATATGTTGAAGGAACAAAATTACAAATTAAAACGTGTGAAAAATATTTATAAAACTAAAATAATAAAGGATTTAATTGATATAAATTAATAATGTAAAAGTTTTTTATATTGTTAACAATCATAACTTGTTACTTTAATTAAAATATTTGACTGTTATCTTAATTACTTTAAAAGTCATATATATTATGATTTTTGGTTGGTTGACAGTATAAATTGATAATGTATAATAATTAAACTCAATAATAAAATAAAATAATTAGAAAAGGGAGTATTTTGTAATGGGTCGGGCCAAGGATCATGTGAAAATGTCATGCATTCCTTCATGAAAATTTTTAATTTTCCCTTCAAACCTCGGTACAATTTTCGAAATAAATTGATAAATTGATAAATATGTAAAAGTCATAGCTTATAAAAAAAAGGAAAATAAGTAGAGAGGAGAATATTTTGTAATGGGTTGGGCCAAGTCTCAGCGAAAAAGTCATGCATTTTTTTATGGAAATATTTAAATTGGTTTTAATTGGTATATATTGATAGTATAAAGATATTTTACAACGTTAACTAATCATAAATTGTCACATCTTTAAAAATATTTGACTCTTATCGTAATTACTTTTAAAGTCATTCATACTATAATTTGTGATTGATCGACTGTGTAAAAAACTTTACACTGACAATTCATACTTAATACCAATAAATGTATTTTATATACAATAAAAGTATTAAACCCATTTAAATTTTCTTTTTGGTTCACAGAATTCTAAGACTCATACTCATACAATATCATCTCCAAAAAAAAAAGCTCAATGAAGTTTCAGAAAAAAAATACTGAAAAGAATGAGAATAGGGAAAATAATTAAAAAGGGTATATTTTTGTTGTGGGTTGGGCCAAGACTCATTCAAGAAAATGTTTAATATTCTCGTTTATTGGTTGAAAAAACATAATTCAAGGTTCCGTACAATACTTCTTTCGGTTCTGAATATAAGAAACAAAACCCAAATTCATCAAGATCAAGAAAGATTATTGAAATCAATTCATTTTAAATTTTATTCCACAAATGCCCTATTTAATTATTAGTCTTTTGGTGCAATGTGTGTCTTTTGGTATCTCTTATGGTAAAAAAAATGCCCCCTATAATTACTAGTTAGCTAAATCAAAACACTTAAATGAGGAATTGTCGAGTCTCTTCAATATGAATTTTAAAATAAATAAGGGTAGAAATGGAATTTAGCTTAAAAATTGTTTAATGTTTCTTATATATATATTGGATAAAAAAAAGACTTTTTTGTCTCTTATATTCAAGATCGGAGGGAGTAACATATAAAAAATGCTCAATGAAAATATGGAAATAAAAAAAATAAAGAAGGAAAGTAATGAATATTTTGTTTAATGGGTTGAGCCAAGGCTCGGGTACGCATGCATTGTTTAATGGAAAATGTTTGTCATCTAAAATAAAATAAGTGCTTTCTCTTGTACCTCCAATAATTTTGAGGTAAAAGTTATCCTACCCAACTAAAATGTGTCACCGCAATAAAATGAGTTATGTTAATGGATCAAGTCAAATGATTCTCACCATTTGATTGGACCATCTAAACAGGATAAAGTTACTCTTGGGGTACCAGAGAATTCACCAATAAAGTATTCAATTCTAGAAAAAAATGAAAATAGTGAAAAACAGGAAAATAGTGAAAAAGGTAATATTTCATATTGAGTTTGGCAAAGGCTCATGTGAAACGTCACACATTCTTTAATTTTTCCTTTGACCTGTTTAATAAACAAAATTTCAACTCGTTAAAATAACATCTAAAAAAAAGCTCAACCAAATTAAGGAAGCAATATTTATTAAAGGAAATTAATAAATAACCAATATGATGTGACATAATTGATAGGTACTCGAGTCCCTTAAACATGTGGTGAAAGAGTCCTGCATTCTTTTATGAAATGTTTAATTTTCCCATTGATTTGTTGAAGAACCAGATTCCAAGACTCAATACAATATAATGGAGAAAAAAACTCAGTGCTATTTTGAGAATAAAATGGAAATATGAGAATAAAGAAGGAAAAACGAAAAAGGGAATATTTTTAATGCATGGGTTGGACCAAGACTCATTAAAAAAAGTCATGAATTCTTTGATGAAAGTGTTTTGCCTTTGACATGCAGATTGTTGAAGAAACAAAATTTCAAGACTCATGAAAAGTAACTACAAGAAAAAGGTCTATTAGCAATCGAAATGGTTCCGTCACCAACAGTAACAGAATTAGCGACCGATCAGTTGTTTGTATAAAGTGATCACGTGAATTTATTTTAGCGACCGTTTTAGGTGGTCACAAATCAATGAGTCGCATATTCGGTTGCTAAGATATAAAATTTAAAAGTGAACGCAACGGATCATTTAGCGACTGATTTAATTATCATGCAGTGACTACTTTTTAGCGACCAATGTGTATTTGATAGCTAAGTCAACCTGTGAACTGAGTTTGAGTACTTGGCGACCAATTCGCGATCGATATTTTCGGTCGCTAAGTCCTAATTCACTAAATATCACGTGGGGCTCCTTCCTCCCATTTCTTACTCTCACTCTCTCAAAGCTCACAGAATCCCTAAATCCCTCATTTGTTAAATCGCTAAATCACTCACTCCCCATTTGCACAGACCCTAAATCCCAAAATCTGTGCACACCATTGTTGTAAAGAGAACGGAGAAACGCTACCAGAGAACGAAGAAACGCCATCATACACACCATTTCCCCTATCGTAGCTTCTCTCTCTGCCTCTCTCGCACCTCTCCACCGTGAGGCCACCACCTCCCAAGCGTCCTGTAAATCGAAAGGTAACTCTCCTTCTCTAACTTTCTTTTTTTTCCCTCTAATGATTTCCCTTCTCATGTTCTTCATACAAAGAAAGGCCACAATCCAGACGCAAAAGAACAACCCCCAAAACCCGCGAGCTCCTCCTTTCTACAACCCCACAGGTATGCGTTTTTTACTTTAATTTATTTTTCATTTGAATTTTTGGTTTTTGTTGGCATTTAGGTCACATCCTGCTCCCTATCTCTCTTTTCCCCATTTTTTTCTATTCTCAACTTTGTTGGCATTTTGTTTCCATTCTTAATTTATGCTTAACACTGCTCTATTCTTAATTTCTGCATCATGTACTAACATCTTGGGTAATTCTTACTAGTACATGCGGGAAATATCAATGTTGAACTTCACTGGGATTTTTATTAAATTATTTTGAGTGAAATGGTAATGGAGTGTTTGTCGAGGCAATCTAGATCGATGGCTAGAAGTGGCAAGCCGGCGTGGGTCACATCACGATAGAGGGTGGCTCAGCTGTGACTAGATGGCGATGGAGTTGCTAAGTCTAGATTGACGGTGGTGACAGTGGGGTGGGGGTAAAGGATCATTTTGTAATTACTAATTTTTTTCTTAACTACTTAGTCAGGTAGCCGGTATATAACCAATCTTATCCTTTCAATTTTTATAATAATAAATTAATGTTTATAACTTAAGGAGAATTTTTGCGCCTTTTTTATGAAGGTCCAGCATAGAAGCTACCCGTAATTTTTGATACAAAATAGTAAAAAAGCAAAAATAAAAATAAAAATAAAAAAGGAAAAATTAAGAAATAGATTATTTTTGTAATAGTTGGGTCAAGGCTAGCTCATGTGAAAAAGTCATCCATACTCCAATGGAGATGTTTTCCCTTGACTTGTTGTAGAAACAAAATTCCAAGACTCATTAAAATATATCATCACACAAAAATGAAGAAAAAAAATAGTCCAATGCAGTTAAGGAAAAAATACTTATAAATGAAAATAACAAAAGGAAAGTAATTAGAAATGAGGTTATTTTATAATTAATGAGTTGGATCACGCGCGGCTCATGTGTGAAAAGTCATACACTCTTTAATGGCAATGTTTTTCCTTTAACTTGTTGAAGAAAAAAATTCCAAAACTTTATATTATATCAACTGATAAAATAAAATAAAAAGTTCAATACAATTAATGAAAAAATATTGAAAATTGAAAATAACAAAAGGAGAATAATTTGTATAGGGGATATTTTGTTCTGAATTGGGGGCAAGATCCATGTGAAAGGAATTAATTTGGAAAGGAAGTGAAGATTTTAAGGAAACTTCTAAGAAGCTAAGATAACATTACATGAATATGCCAAGTAGTGCAGTAAAAAAAATGCCATTGTTGTGAAAGTTCGCTCATTTGAACAATATTATAACCCTTAATTGCCAATGAAACAAACATTTTCGCCATGTATCCACCTGCAACAACGTTTCACATATATGGAAATGCACTCAACCCGACTTGCAGCTTCAAACCCCTTCATATATTCTTCTTTCTTCTGGAGAATCTATCGCCTTTCACTTTCTCTCAAAGTTGCCCATCATTCTTCTAAGCTTACTCCATATCTGCGCCAAAGAAAGGAGCCAGTGAATCCCATTTCCACCGATCTTTCTCATCTTTTGTATGTATAGAATTCACCATATATAGTTTTTTCTAGAATTTTTCAGCATTTGTTTATAACTGCATGATTTGGTTTTGGTTCGTGCAGTTTTTTTCTTGGATGTGCTTCATTCTTTATCTCTTTGGCTGAAAGTATTATCTGCCTCATTTCCGCAGCAACTTGCAAAGGTTCTTGGGGTTTGTTTTTGGATCCACTATTTTGGTGCACCTTACTAATACAAATGTATATGGATTCTATGGTAGATGCCTCTTATGGCTGAATAGGAGATGTGTAGATGTCTACAGAGTTTCTTTTGTTTGAGTATTTCTGGTTGGGTGTATGGCCTATGTAAAGTGCATATATACTGGCCTTGTTTGTGAGTTAGTATGGTATTTACATATGGCTCGCTTCTCCACTTTTTTTTTCCTTCTTCTTGATCCTTCTATATGGATTCGAGTACCCCTTATACTTCTATCAATATACCATCAATATACCTTTTGTTTATAAAAAAGCTCAATGTATTGCATATATACTTGAAGTTTCCTGGTGGCCCCATTTTGAATTTCACTCAATTGAGTAGGTAGGAAAAATTAAGAAAAGAGTGTGGCATCTATATATAGATCAATTTATATATGTGGTTTACATGTTTGTGTTGCAGCTTAAAGGCAAATGGATGGTGCTGGACTTAATGGAAATGGAACTCAAGGATTTGAAGGCAATGATCATAGTTTAAATGGAAATGAGGCCGAACATGTGCAAAACAAGTAGGTTTTTAAGAAGAATGATTGAGTAACTAGTGTTCCTTTTAAGCTTATATTTTCCTCCCTTTTCTTAGAGTACTACTAGAATTTAAAGGTTTTGTGACATTTTTTTTATATATGGTCGTCAGAATTTATAGTGCTTTTGGTATGTTTCAGTTTTGAAGAAGGAAGCAGTACATCGTCTAGCGCACCTGTAGACCATGCAACGATGAAGGAAAACCCCGAGTTAGAGATGGACGTAGCAGATGCAAATTCAAAGGTAACTAGGATTAATTGCATACAGCTAGTATCTTTAATTATTAGCCTAATATTTTCATTGTTCGATGGAGGTACAACAATGGTTGCTAGAAAACCCTAAAATCTATTTAGGAGATCTCATTGTTTAATACACTAACTACGTATTAAAATTAAACTCTTTTTTTTATAAGTGAAAGTGATATATTGTAAAGAAAGATAAATTAATCTAAGACTATGGATCAAGGTGCTAATGGCATGTCTAAGATCTTTTAGGAACATCTACTCAACTAGGCATGCGAGACAGGGATCTCCTAGAGGACTTGAACCATTACACATGAGAATTTAATGTATAATTTTATTCTGATATCTTCAACCAGTTAACACTAGTAGCAGTCACCCAATATATATGTTTGAATTTGTAAACTACCATATATGGTTGATCGCATGAAGATATTCTGTTCCATTTTAGTGTATCACACCATGTCCCAACCAATAATATCTTTGTCGGCCATGCATTTTATTTTTTTTAATATTAAATAAAATTTTAACTTACATGACAAAATATTATTGGTTGAAATATGGTGTGGTACATTAAAATGGGATAGGAGATCCTTATCCATGGTTGACCGCATGCATGCATGCATGCATGCATATACTAAATTTTGAGAGTTTCCTTTATCATTTTCAGGCTCCATCCCCGCAACGTTGTGCTGCAAATCCTACTCTGCCACAGTCTAGTAATTATTCCGCATACGCATTGAGGCCTGGTTTCTACATTGAACGAGCCAGTGACCTTCTCATTGTAGTCTCACTTTGTGCCGAGGAAACCAAGAGAAAAATCTGCGATCTTGCATTTTCCGCAATGGATGAGTTATTGAGTATAGCTTATGCCGGGAAACCACTGTGGAAACCCCTAAAAGGACACAAGTTCGAGATTATGGATAATATTGAATACTTGAAGCATTATTGCAGGACTCAAGAAAGGTCAAGGGAGATTGCTAGGTTAGTAAGCTATGACTACTCATTGCCCCATGTATATGTTCCAACACCAAATGCAACTCCAACAGATCAACATGTCAACGTTGAAGCTTCGCGCCAAGTCAGATATGTTAAAATAAATCCAATTGACCTTGTTCGTTCCCTTATGGATATGGTAGGTTAATTGTTTCTTTTCTCCTGTTGCATGCTTACGTACGGATTATTTTGTATAGTGATTTCAGGTGACCGTGACCTCTCTTTTTAATTCTCCTTTTTTTGGTTGGTTATTAATCAGAATCAATGGCGTGCAATTTTTTTTAATATTGTCTCAAGAGCAGCTTCCCTCGGTATAATGACAAATGGAGTGCAAGGAAGCTACAATGGGAGGTTGCAAGTGGTAAGTTATCTGTTTAAATGCTTTTATATATGCATGGAATCACAATATATATACTCCCTCCGTTACAGTTTATAAGCAAAATTTCACTCATATATAATGAAACAAAATATAAGCAAAATTCATGTATTTAATAATTATATAGCCAAAATACCCTTACTCCATTTATTAATAGCAGCGCCACCACTTTCCACTCATGTAGCCTATTTCTAATGAACACTCATTTATTAAAAACAGCTCCATCACTTCACCACTTCCCACGTTTTTTTTCCTAGGGGGCAATTTAGATATTTTGGTTGAACTTTTAAGTGAGATCACAAAAATTAAATGTGAATGAGTAATTATCTTAATAAGTGTGAAAATGATTGACTTTGCTTATAAACCGTAACGGAGAGAGTATATAATTTATGAGGAATAGCACATATCCCTTTGACTTGAGTTCTTAATTAGTACTACTCTGGTCTCTATTATAAGCAAAACTTAAATGGAACACACATATTAAGGAAGTTGGTTAACCTCATTTAATGTTGTTAAAAAATTAAAGGTATTACCTAAAGTAACCTTCATAGAAAACTTCAATTTTTATTAAATGCATCCCACATTGAGTTATTGAAAAACAAAATTGGTATTAAATGAAAGGTATTTTAGGAACAATGTCATTAAATAGGATGAAAGTAGTTGAAATTTACTTATATATTTGACCGAAAATTTTGAGCCATTTTTGCTTATAATAAGGACCGGAGGGAGTATAGTAAAAGGGTTTTAGTCGTCACCCTCATAATTAATAATCTATGACATAAAAGGATTTATTATAAAGGAATGCTAGCAACACACTCTCTAACACTCTCTTTCCAACACGCTCTTTTCTATTGATTGAAATTCATATGAGTCTCACTAATTCATGTGGGTCCTATTTGAATTTTGTATGACCCACATGAATTTCAACTAATAGGAGATAATGTGTTGGAAAGAGAGTATTATAGAATTTTTTGCTGACATTTTTCTGTAGTATATATATATATATATCGAGATTTACGTTTTAATTAGAGCATGTTTGGGAAAGCTGGATTATTTGGCTTTCAGCGGTTTTAGATGAAAAAATTTATTTTTGAAATAATCTTTCTTGTTTGTTACCTTGCTTAAATTTATAAAAAACTTTTTTTTTGGGAAAAAAGTTGTTTTATGCCATCTAATTTGTTTTAACTTAAGATTGTTGTGATTTGATTATTTTTTATGTTAGATTTAAACTCAATAATCATATACAAGGCATGCTATCATAAGTCTTTATTGCGGAAACATAATAACCATATATAGCATGCATCTTTATTATCAAGAACAACTTAAAACTTGATACCTTTAGGATCTACAACATGCTGATTTATCAAAGATATAGGAATACCTGAATCCATTGTATGTTCCTAACCTCAAGCGTTCTTCAGAGGATGAACTTGATCACCAACCTTCACGAACGGAGGATAGTAATCCTGAAACGCAGAGAGGGGGAAGAGAAAAGAGAGACGGGTAATGAACACCCGTTGGCTTGTGGTTCTTCCTCAACCGGGACTCCTTATGCCTTAGTCGCTCTTCAGATGGGGAGAAGAGGCGGTATGCGATATTGTGTCCGGTGTATTGGGGACCATAGCCTATATATAGGGTGATGGCCAATTAGGGTTCCCATTATTCCGAAATGGGCCATCAATGACATCCACTCATATTTAGTCCATATCAATTAACTAACTTATTATCAAATCAGAAATTTAATTAGCCTTATCACTTAATTTGATCACATATCAATTATGGCTCCTAATTGATAAATAGTTAATATAATTAATAAACGATATCTGCCCACATTATGACATTGGAATATAATTAAATACAAAATATTCCAACAATCTCCCACTTGGGCAATATATCGTAATAATTATATCAGAATTCTTTAGACGCGCATCCGAATGCTATTTATCTTTAAATTTTCCCTTTACAATCTGGTCCACCTCATACATCAACAATAGGACCACCGCGGCTGTCGTCACTAATGTTTATTGTGACTAAACCCCGACGACCACCACATCAATGTACTAGATGACATAGATCGATATGGATGAGTGGCATGGAAATTTCATGCAATGTGATCTTTTAATCATGCCTATTTCCAACTGGTCCAACTTAAGTCTTTAGTGAGATCAATTTTGCAAAAATTTAATTTTACAAACCAAAGTCCTTAATGTGTAAATAAATTTTACACACAACAAGATACAAACAAGTTCATAATGAACTCATAAACATAACTTTATTTCTGCAGAAAATCCGAAATAACAAAAGGTTTGTATCTCAAATATAAAACACAAATAGAGACTCCCACTAAACTAAGGCATCCTCAGTGACAACACCCATATGAGCAACATGCTCATGAAAAAACCTTAGGTGTTAAGCCTTTAGTTAGTGGATCTGCTAGCATAGAATTTGTCTCTATGTGCTCCATAGAAAATTGTTTTTCCTGAACTCTTTCTTAACTACAAGATACTTGATGTCGATGAACTTCGACTTTTGTAGAACTTATGTTGTTGTTGAAGTACAATATGACTGACTTATTTGCCACAACATGACTTGAGTGGTATTTCAATATCTTTTACTAAATGCAACCAAGTGACAAAAAATTACTCCAGTCATATCCCATAGTCGGATGCCTACTATCTTGGCATCCTGTAAAATCGGAGTCATAATTTCTCATGATCTCTAAACTGTCAGATCTCCGATATGTGAGCATATGCCTTTTTGTTCTCTTTAAGTATCTCACATTCCTTATGGTTGCTTTTCCAATAATCCTTGAATTGCTCAAGTATCTGCCTAATAATCCTACTATGTACGCTATTTCCGGATGCGCACAAACTTGAGCATACATCAGACTTCCCACAGCCGAAGCATAGGGAATCTTTTGCATTTCCTGAATTTCCAGATTTTCATAGGGACATTTAAGTGAGACTAAAATGTCTCCCCTAGTGACCGGGGTATCTCCTAGTTTAATATCTTTCATGTCGAACTTATCCAAAACTATATCGATATAGCTCTTTTGTGATAACCCAAAAGATACCTCGAGAATGATCTCTAAGTATCGAAATTCCTAAGACAAAAGAAGCGTCACCAAGATCTTTCCCCACAAAATTCTTTGTCAGAAATTTCTTGGTTTCGCGCTATAAGCCTATATCGTTCTTGGTTAGCATAATATCAACATATAATACCAGAAAAATGAACTTACTCCCACTGAACTTGTACTACCCACAGTTGTCCTCGATATTCATCTCGAAACCAAATGAGACAATCACTTGATGAGACTTGTGGTATCACTAACGAGACGTCTTGTTTTTTTTTTTTTGTTTTTTAACCCATAGATAGATTCCGTCAATTTTCAAAACATCTTCTCTATGTCTTTTGACACAAAGTTTCCTGGTTTGCATTATATGCATTTGTTTCATCAATGTTGCCATTGAGAAACACTGTCTTGACATCCATCTTGTGAAGCTCCAAATTATAATAACCAACGTGAGCCATGATTGTCCTTGAAAGAGTCATTCAATGGTACTGAAGAGAATGTCTCTTTACAAGCAATCATTTCTTTTGAGTATAGCCTTTTGCCACTAGACAAACCTTATACCTCTCCATATTACCCTTTGAAACCTTTAGGTATCAGGATAAGTTTCAAACCTTAATGTCTAGCTAAAGCTTGTACTCATACCTTCAATCCACTTTTCCGAATAGAAATATCATATGGTTTTATGGGAGTTGATTGAATCATCTTCCATAATACAACTTACCTTATGTTCCTAGAGAAATACTATATAATTATCGAAAATAGTATTCACTATTTCTTTAGTGGATCATGGCAAAAGGCATCGGCTCTTGATGCTCTAGTTCTTGAGGGTGTTGAGTTTGACCTTTAGGAATAATTTCCTTATCTTGAATGGGAAGAATAACAACAATATCCTCACAAGGATCCAAATTTGCTACACTAATAGCAACTGTATGAATTGGTTCAGGGATTAGAACCAATTCTTCCTCAAAGATATTGTCTCTAATCTTATCTTCCCCAAACTCAATATCCTCAAAGAACTAGTCAGTTCCTGTCTCAAGGTTTCTTTAATTTGGGATTATCAAATTCATTTACCCCTTTGACCTTTCAGAGTATCAATAAGGTTGCCGCTCACTATTTGGGGAGCTTCAATCTCCTTCGCAAGACTCATAAAGTCTTGCCTTAGTTGGATGTTTCCATACTTGAAAGTGATTGATCGGTAACTTTAGTTGGTACTCTGTCAAGCATTTAAGCTGCAATCTTTATTGTTACTCTCATAGTGACTCTGGTAAGGTAGAATAACTAATCATACTCCTTACCATACCTTTAAGCGTCATTATTTGGACTTAACTGCATTCTTGATAGCCATATTCTGATATATTTAACTTTTAATGCATTTAATACAAACAATAAAATGTATAAGGCCAATGGAATCTAGGATTCCCTCATACAAGTTGCTCAACTCTATTCGTAGAGATGTGCTCTAAATGTTTGTGTCATAGTGCTCCTTAATTTTACTATCAACATTACGCTTAGTGTCGTACGATTCCTCACTCAATGTTTTGCCACAAGAGGTCTCAATACCAAGCAATTATAGTTTGTCCAGCCCATAGCTTAACTGGTTCCTACAATATTTGAATTTAAAAGACAAATTGAATCCATCGTTTCTAAATGAACAAAATTATCCTGATTTGTTCAATAAGAAACCAAAACCAAATTTCATCTAAATGATGACTAAACCAAAATGTCTTTTAATTTCAAATATTAGCCAGTAACAACAATCTAAAACGTCAATAGCCTTATTCTTTACTGACTTGGTCAAATCCAATATAGATGCATCTTTCAGCATCACTTGGCCTTCATCAGTTCAGACATTCCTTTATAGGCATGCCAAACATGATATTTGGGACATTTCTTCTTTAGATACCCGATGTCCTTATAAAAGAAATAATTGTGACCCTAGTTATTTCTTTTGAGACGGGCCCTTAGCAGCTTTATCCTTAGTTTTCTTTTGTTAGCCCTTATCTTTAGAGATATTTGTCAAATGAGCACTATTAGTCGTCTCTTACTTCATTGTTTCCTTTCTTGCATACCTTATGAAACGAATCCATTCAGATATTATTTCTCTTTATAACAGCTATAAGCTGACTTAAACAGACTGAATTGTGCATGAAGGAATACTAAATACTAAATGCATGGGCAAGTCGTTAGACAGCCCACGTTTTAGCGCCTTCTGTTTATGAGCAAGATTGGACACTCCTATAACGTGCTCCTTATATTTCGTTTTCTTTATACTTAATGAAAATCTAGCTCTCCAATGAGTGCTTGTTTTCGTCTTTATTGCTTTCAGAAAGTACTTTTTAACTTCAGCAAGGAAATCTCAGGTATTAATTATGCCATCCAAAATAATACCCCTAAAGGTTTCTGGAATATCGACCTTTATGATCAAAAGACCCATGCAATGGGAGCGGTCCCACTTGCTATACTTGATCCTCTCTTCAGAGAAACTGGATTGTGAGAGAAGGTGGTTTTCTCCATCCTTATGCAAGGTCAAGATCTAAGAACAATATTAATGTTCTCCTTTCAATCCCAAAAATTAGTCAGAACTTTTGAGAATCGAAATTGAATTAAATCAGCAGATACATAAGTAATATTAGCTTAAAGAGAACATAAGTACTGTAAAGATACTCACCAAAATACCTTGTGCACCATTAATATTAAGTCTTTGGACAATAACGTTAATTGCTAGTGGTATTTTATTTTAATGATCAAACACTGGTGATATTTTCTGTCAAACAACAACTATCTTTGGATACTTTGTTATTCACATGAAAATGATTTTTATAATCACTATGTGTTTACCATCACAGGTGTGAATGCAACCCTGCCAAATAGTAACCTTCCTTTGGGCCGATTAATATCCGCATGTATGTACACTCACATAATTTTTAATATTTCTTTTGAGTGATTTCCACTAGAGAGGTCACCTTGGCGACTTCATGCTTTAATTGACTCACTCAAAATCTAAATTGGCAAATTGAAGACCCAAACAAGATACCAAGCGCACCATCAATTCCCAATCTTCGGATTGTAAGAATTAACTGCTAGGGGTACTCTCAACGTAATGATCAAATATTGGTGATAAGTCCTGTCAAATAATGGTCACCTTCAGGCATCCCATTATCCACATGGAAAATAACTTTATAATCACCACAAATTTTTCATCACAGGTATATAATTATCCGGCCAAGCTGTGCCTTCCTTCGGGCCGACAACAGCTCGCATGAATAATTTCATACTACATCTTCTGTAAATTTAATTGAATCAAATTTACGCAACAGAGGTTACTTTGGCAACGTGTTGTTTCAACCAACTCAACCAAAATTACCAGACAATTTTATTAAAATGGGGGGTCTCAAATTTGTCATATTCACACTAAAAACATGGAAACCTTAATGTTTAGTGTGAAAAGAACCTTTAAAAAAAAAAGGATTTTTCTAATACATGAATTTTCCGAATAGGTGGTTCTATAGTTCTAACTTTGGTCCTTAGAGTCTGGACTTATTTCGAAATATTACACACAACCATAGGTAAACTATTAGAAGTGGCAATACACTCGAAATGAATCACTCTAAGTTAGGCCTTCGTGATAACCAAACAGGATGTACATCCAGAAGGCTACCACTACTCAACCTCTTCCCTATCTCAAGTTGCACTCAGGCCCGGGTTTAGGGTCTCGCTCATAAGTATGTGAGAAAAGTATAACAAATACATTGCTCAACACAGTGAGACCATAAAACAATATGGAAAAATCAGTCTTTTCCCATTCATCTTTATATAATATATATATACAAAATTGACATCCAATCCCAGATGATTATGATTACGTGAAACAAAAAAAATTTCAATCAAGAAACATTAATCACGTAAAAAAAAAATATATATCATCATCAATTCATATATTCAAAGATTGAAAAACCAAGATAGATATATTATTTTTAACCAAAAAAAAAAACCATGAATGAAAGAAACCTTATGAATCAAACTTTTCAGATTCACTTTCCAAACTTTCATCAAAGATCGAAAATTGATTATAATTTATTAATACAGAATCCTGGATTCCGATTTCGAAAGAAGAAGAAAATTTGGATCACGTACTGGAGGTATATATATTTAATACCACGTGCCAATTAAAAAAAATATTTCCTTTCAAAAATCCTAATTTTCAAAATTAGGATTCATACAAATAATCCCAATAAATCAAACATGAAAACCGCTCTGATACCACTTGTTAGATTTAAACTCAATAATCATATACAAGGCATGCTATCATAAGTCTTTATTGCGGAAACATAATAACCATATATAGCATGCATCTTTATTATCAAGAACAACTTAAAACTTGATACCTTTAGGATCTACAACATGCTGATTTATCAAAGATATAGGAATACCTGAATCCATTATATGTTCCTAACCTCAAGCGTTCTTCAGAGGATGAACTTGATCACCAACCTTCACGAACGGAGGGTAGTAATCCTGAAACGCAGAGAGGGGGAAGAGAAAAGAGAGACGGGTAATGAACACCCGTTGGCTTGTGGTTCTTCCTCAACCGGGACTCCTTATGCCTTAGTCGCTTTTCAGATGGGGAGAAGAGGCGGTATGCGATATTGTGTCCGGTGTATTGGGGACCATAGCCTATATATAGGGTGATGGCCAATTAGGGTTCCCATTATTCCGAAATGGGCTATCAATGACATCCACTCATATTTAGTCCATATCAATTAACTAACTTATTATCAAATCAGAAATTTAATTAGCCTTATCACTTAATTTGTTCACATATCAATTATGGCTCCTAATTGATAAATAGTTAATATAATTAATAAACGATATCCGCCCACATTATGACATTGGAATATAATTAAATACAAAATATTCCAACATTTTATTCTCAAAACTCTTTTTCCTATTTACCCCTACAAAACTAACTTCTAAATAAATATTATTAAATTATACAAATAACTTCATATTATTTTTCGTAATTTATTTTGTAAAAGTGATTTTTTTGCACCACCCAAACGAAATAAATTATCTTAAAATCGCTTTTCAGCAAACATACTCAAATAAAAACAGATTCTGATTATAATCGATTATCGCAATAATCAATTATATCAGCACAATCTATTTTTTTCAGCTTTCCCAAACACACCCGTAGAATCAAACTGTCTTTACTGATTTCCATTATTTGTTAGGAATATTAATCATGAACTAAATTAGTTCCTTGTGAACAAAAACTTAGCTATGAGAAGCTTCTGTTCAACATGATATGTAGCAATAATGCCATTTTTTTTTTGTAGATAAGTTCCGAATTTCAACTGCCTACACCGCTTTTTGAAACCTGGGAGTGTATTTTTGCCCCATACTCCAAAAAGCTGTCCACTGATACGTGGGTAATAGTTGATGTCCCATTGCATGAGATTTTTCCTCCAACCGGCGTATTTCGAAGAAGACCATCGGGATGCTTGATCCAAGAATTGATAAATGGATACTCTAAGGTTCATTTCATGTCCACACTCTATTTTTTATTAATTTTAAATTAATTCACTTAAATTACTCAAATATTTTATCACGTTTTCTTTCAATTCTCATTTAAACAAGGGTCCGTAATTTGTTAATATTTTAAACAAATGATTTTATAAAAGTGATTGTCAAAAGTAATTTTTTAAGAAGCTGAAAAATATATAGTTTCTAAAAAGTTGAAAATTTCAACTTATCTACATTTTCTATTTTTTTAAATGCCCAACTAAACAAATGTATATATGTGTTAGAAGTGATTTTTTTTTTTTATCAAATTAATCACTTTGTAGTTTAAAACAAAATACAAACAGGCCTAAAATACTACCGATTATACTAGTGGATATATATGATATATACACACACACAAAGCATATCTCTTCAATTTTGTTATTTCTCTTAGTTGAGAACAGGAAAATGGAACAAAATATTTTCACTCCTATGCACTACTTATGTATGCTGACTCATATGTCATATTTCTCATATATATTTTTTATATCCTTATATAGGTTACATGGGTGGAGCATGTGGTAGCAGACCATAGCAAATTGAACATTCATTTCCAGCCATTAGTGTCCTCAGGTTTGGCATTTGGAGCAACTCGTTGGCTTGCTTCTTTAGCTCGAAGCATTTCATGATCTGAAACTCTAAAAGCTGAAAATATTCGCACAGTTCTTGGAAGTAAGTACCTAGTACTGTATGCTTTCTTTTTTTGAGTAATTCATGGACCAACTGAAGATTTTCTTTGACAAGTGACATTAGGAAACATAGGGTTAATATGACCCTTGTTTTGCTTTGATTATTTTAAGTAAATAAAAATAGAACCTTAGAGTGTTTCCATCCCACTTTATAACTATTTTTTTTTTTTTATAAGCATAAATATATTTATAAGAGTACAAGAGATACTCTAACTTATATACAATACGGTACTTATAAAAATAACCGTATATACAGTAAACTTATCAAGAAAAAATGATTGAATTGTGAAGATTGAAGGGTAGTTGTGCCCTAAGATTCCTATTCAAGTTTAACCCACCCTAGGGTCCTAGCTATAAACCCGTGATGTAAATGCTCGAGTGACTTGTTTGATTTTGCGTTTTCATTTGGAAAGAATTGATCATGCATGTAGGAATTTATTTCGGAAGGAATGAAATTACAAGCTTTTGTTACACGAATTAATAATCTCTTCTATTTAAACAAATACATATAGCATGTCTAAGTACATGCTTGCATAGTGAGAGAAATTAAACCAAGAAAAAAATGCTGCGTAGCTTAGTTCTTCTTTTGACATACGCAGATGCGATACCTCAAAAGGGACGAGCAGGTCTCTTAAAAGTGGCGGGAAGGATGACTAAAAACTTTTTTGCTGATATCAGTGCTTCCTCATCAAACCAATGGACGAAAGTAGCTTCATTACAAACTTCTGAAGATTTGAGGGTCAACGTTAAGAATATTATACATGGTTTTTGGGGAATGCAAGGTGCAATTGCAACGCTGATTTTTGCTGCAACAATTTGGCTTAATCTCCCCACAACGATTATTCGACTTCTTCCATGACGTGAATTCCAGATCCAAGGTGCGTAAAATTATGTCTCACTAATTTAACGATTTGCATGCACCGTCTTCTTGCATTATATAAA
This sequence comes from Ammopiptanthus mongolicus, assembly GCA_039655645.1. Lineage (NCBI taxonomy): Eukaryota > Viridiplantae > Streptophyta > Magnoliopsida > Fabales > Fabaceae > Ammopiptanthus > Ammopiptanthus mongolicus. Next base: position 17,128,964 of record CM077346.1, on the reverse strand, counting down.
TTATTTTAGAGAATCATCTTGACGGAGAGGGCATTTTATAACATTACTAGGGATTCAAATCCGTGAGGTGGGACAAAATGAATGCATAAAAATTAATAGACAGATTATATATTTATTTGGAAATTTATATATTTATTACATATATGGGTTCACATGAAATTTATCCAATGAAAAAGAATGTGTTGAAAGAAGTGTTGAAAATAGTATGTTGCTAGCAGTGCTCTTACTCTTACGGTCAACATGCCTGCGCATAGAAACCAGATTTTTTTTCAACTCCGTTAAGCTAAATTTTTATAATTAAAGTGGTGGAAATGATTAAGTGTTAGGAGTTGTTCATGTATAAGAGCTAGCCTTGGAAATGCTATTATGAGTTCTATGAATGGTAGTTAAATCCAACTTCTTCTATAACTTCATGTAAATATATAGACATGTTAATATCATCTTTTCTTCTAAGTAATTAGGTTGAGGTACCTCTTATACTCCATTATTAATATATTTTGTTTTATAAAAAAAAAAGTATTTATGTTGTATAGTAGGAGAGGGTATTGTTATTTACAGAAACATTTTTCTTAATACTCCTTGTAACTTTTTTTGGTTGATTGATGATCGGTGTAAATAGTATTATCCACTAATATTTTAGGCACATAATTTTTATTTTTATTTTAATTATAAAACAAATATATTAGAGTAAATATTGACTTGTTAAAATATTATTGGGGTCAATGTTTACATTGAACAGTCGCTATTAATACACTTCAACAAATTCTTGTTTGAAACTTGTTTATTGCATCATCAAATTTATTTCTTTTTCTTCCTTGTTTTGATAGATTTATTGGAATTCGTGTTGTTCATTTTAAAAATTGAATTTATAATTAAGTTGAAACAATTATTATTTAACTTAAGTACCATTTATACATGCCAAATATATTTTTCAACCAGACCAATTAATTAACCATCATAGCATTGGCATGCATAAAGCTCGATGTATCACAATATATACCTTCTCACATAATTCTGTTCTTTCCTTTTGTGGATTAATCGTAGTGGGATTTGTATTCAAGTAACTTTCCTACTCGAGAACTCACCTACATCATTCAAGGGAATGATCCAAGGAACCGTGTTTCCATCTTGCACGTGGTAATTAGTTTCTTCTTTTTCTTTGATATTCTTTTAAAACCCTAGCTAAACTTTTTTAATTAATTAACATGCTCATTAATTTTGTAGCATGGTGATGATGCTACGTTTTATTTGCAAGAGAGCTACAGAGACGCAACTGGCTCCTCCTACATGGTGTATGCTCCAGTAAGTAAGCTTGCTATGTCAAACCTTTTGAATGGAGGAAATCCAGACATTGTGATTATAATACCTTCAGGGTTTACTATCCTTCCTGATGGGTTGTCATCAGGAGATGATAGTAATGATTGTAATGGTGGTGGTGGCAGTGTAAGTAGTATTCTAACTATTGCATGCTATATGATCAATAGTGTCACCCTTACTACACCAGTACCCATCGTCCCTCCTGTAAGTGTTGTTCAAGCCACCCAATTTATGAATCACATTGTCACAGGTATCAAGGATGCAGTTCTCAATGGTAATGCCTGATATATAGGGAATTTGGTGTTAGATATAGGAAACTTTTCAAATTAAGTGGTTTATCAAGTTTGAGTTTGGGATGTTGTAAAAGATAATGAAAGACTTTATTCTGCTTCTTGTCTTCTGTCTTTTTCCCTGATGAAAGAACAGGTTGAATATGAAAAGTTCTTTACTTTATATTGATGAATGAATGGAATTCTGACTTTATAATTGTCACTTGACTGGACAAAACATGCATGTTGCAGGTTTAGGTAATATATTCTACTAGTTTGGAAGATATTTTGCAATTGTTAAATCTACGTACAGTATACAAATATCATTTTACTCAATGATGCATTTATTACTTTATAGATTGAGAAAACATTTAATGCATACATTTGAAATATTTTTGTTTGTTTAATGTATTCTACAGATTACTTGAAGAATAGTAGTTTAAAAGAAAATAATTTAAAAGAATTAATTTAACTATACGCGAATTTAAAACACAATGCATCAAATAAGCACAAAATTTATATTAAAATATATGAGACATTGTAACTACGTACATTTGAATTTAATTTTAATACTCTTCTTTATAACGCATCAAATATGTATGTCACATTCAACAACAGCAAAAATATGCATGTCATTTAAGTTATTATAAAATTTTGGCAAAATCATTGAAATTTTTATCAAAATGATTTTATCATAGAGAAACCAGTCTTTTAACACACAAATTAGTTAAGGTTTTAAATTTTATTTAATAACATTAGAGATATAAGAAATATTTTCAAATTTTATTTTATATATATATATATATATATATATATATATATAAAATAAACTTGAGCCGTAGCATACATATGTGGGCAATCTTTAAGTCCCTACAACCAGCTGAAACAACCCACATTGCCCGCAATTTTGGATACAAAATGGAAGAAAGCAAAAATTAAAAAAAATTAAAAGGGAAAAAAAATAGGAAAGGTGGATTATTTTTGTAATAGGTAGGCCAAGGCTCATGTGAAAAATTCATCCATACTTTAATGAAGATGTTTTCCCTTTGACTTAAGTTAAAGATCAAAATTCCAAGTCTAATCAAAATATGAGTTAGGATAAGAGCTAAATACTTTAGTTTATGTGGCAATTCATGGTGTGTGATTTTTAAGGTAGTTAGGATAAGAGTTAAATACTTAAACTTATGTGACAATTGATGATTGATTGTCTGTGTAAAAAATTTTACACTGACAATAGATATCAATTAAATCCTTAAAATATATCATCTCAAAAAATTCAAGAAAAACTAGTCCAATGCAATTAAGGAAACTAGTCCAAGTGCTCCTTTGTGTTGCGGAACAGGACCTTATGATACGTTTTCCCTTGTGAACGTAACATGGACTAAATGAAAAGGAAAGATAGTGCAAGTCATTCCATAAGTAATCTCTTGTCGGACAATGTGTCTCTTGGATGATTGATCTGACTATAAGATTATATATTTGTAATTTATGTCATTGCTTATGATAAGTTGATTTATATTTGTATGTCAATTGGTGTGTGTAGGGACCCTCATTAAGTCTCATACTCACCCCATGCTTAATTATGTTGTAGCTTCAGGTGAGAATCCTTCAATGCTTTGTCATGCATCTCGTTATTGTAGCAAACAAACACCTTTGATGTCATGTGGAGAGTAGGGTGGAGTTGAAGTCCCATGGTTGTAATGTCTTCAGTTGGTTGTATTGAGAACTTTGTAAGTTGGTTTCTTTTGTACTCTGATATATTATATTCATTATTATTGTATAATTAATGAATGTAATCTTTTACTTTAGATTAAAACAGATTTAATATGCTTGTAATACTCCAAAAGGGAAAGAAGAATCTTTCTTTTTCAATCTATCATCACTACAAAATTCGGGTTATGCCAAAAGTTTATATAATCAGTCATGCATTGATTTACAGCAATCTTCTGCGTCTCTACAACCAACTGAAACAACCCACATTGCCAGCAATTTTGGATACAAAATGGAAGAAGGCAAATATAAAAAGGAAAAAAAGGGGAATTAGAAAAGGGGGATTATTTTTGTAATAGGTTGGCCAAGGCTCATGGGAAAAAGTCAACCATACTTTAATTTTAAAAAATAACCAAATTGTCTCAAGTCACATTCCATTAGTTTGACCATTTTCCATTGGAAAGACTAAAATCATTGTATAAATTTGAAAAGAATCAAGATCTACCCATATACTTGCTCCATCAGAGTGTTCATTTATGGGGAGAAGCGAGTCAGCCTGAAAAAGAAACCCCCTAAATCTGAAGAGGGCGATAGGATCGATCAGCATTCCATTTTTCATTTCAAACACGTAAGGGTAGACGTGAGTTGAAGATTTGATCGATGCAATTAAGTCTGGAGTATGGTTAGCAATAGCGTGCTAAATTTGGAGCGTGAAAGTTAAAACTGTCCAAAGGTGGCCAAAACTTTCCGGGAGGTCCAAAAACCAAGCAAGAAACTTAAAAAATTGGAGAAATAAAAAAAAAAATGACCTTTCCTATCTATGGGAGGGTTTGGTCACTATATGCACATTTGGGGGAAAAAAAAACAGGATTTTTTTCTGTACAACTGTGGTCTCAAGCAATACCCCACCTAGTAAGAAAATGCTTGGCTATTGTTGTGGTCTCATGCACACCACTAGCCCATTCCTAGTGGCTTAAAAAATCCAGGACTGAACATAATACCAACGCCAACCAAAATGGCTACACCAGAAATAAAAAAGACCAGCTGGTAAATTTAAGCTCTCATCATCTTCTTGGAAGGATATCTGAAAATGAAAAATCATGAAAAGGTGGTCCTGTAACAAAAAGTAACCTAAGTAAGTAACAAATTTTGACTACAAATTCAGACTCATTCAAAACCAGAGGAAAAAAAGCAATATTCCGGTTCATCTCAAGCACCAAAATTCACATTCATACAAACAAAACCAGAAGCAGGAGTTATGTGTGCAGTGTGCTAGTGCACGAGGATGTGGGCAAGGGAGTGAGAAAATAAAATATAATCTTCTCCAGAGGTACTCTCAAATGTGAAAGTGTGCACGCAATGCAGATAAAATGGATAACCAACTGGGAGGGAGAAAAGTATCCTTCACCTTCTTGTTCCCCTAGAATGTAAAATGGAATATGTGCAATCATCTTTGTTGCACCTTCATTCCAGTTTATGCTGCCAACTTTCTGTCTGGTGCCTTGTGAAGATCGGGAAGGCCCCAATATGGATGAACATATAGCAGGGTCATTCATCAAACCCAGGAAATCACATGCCCGTCTCCACACTCTTGCATCTGAAATTCGAGAACGAGCCACCTAAAAAGCATATCCTTAATTAGAAAATTAATAACACCAATGACCACTTATGTTTTACTCTGTGAAATCAATGAAAATACCTTGCCCAAGGATACACGTGCTCTCGGTAGTAATTCCCGATGGTGTGTAGCAAGCTTTGCAATGGCTGTAACAACAAAACATAAAAGCCTGGACTCTGATGACCTTCTATAGGTATCCTTATCAGAACTAAGGGAAACCTCCTGCATCATGCCCAGACGACTTCTGAGCAACCAAAGTAGATCAAGTCATCAAACAATTACCCTAGAAATCTCAGAATTGGAAGAATCAAGGTGTATCCTACATCATACCTTGAGGAAAGGTTTTCATATAGAAGAAGTTCTAAACTCTCGAAAAGCTCACGGGCTTCATCTTTGTGAGATCCACCACCTCCACCATGCTCTCCTATGGCCCAACATAATTGCAATGCCAATTCTGTCTAGAGAAAAATCAATGAATTTTTAACCCAAGAGAGTTGCATCTCTCTCCCACGAATAGTTAAAATAGTCATTGACTAACCTTGTCTGGGCTGTCATAAGCTTCTCCAAGTCTGTCCATTATAGGTTTCTGCAATAAATTCATATGAGCCATAGCTTTCTAAAACAGAAAGAATGCAGCTTTAAGAAGCATAAATTGGACCAAAGCAGGGGCACACAGCAGCGCTTCACCAAAACTAGTAATATTGTCACATCACACAATCTTCCAGGTCACAATCTTAGCTGTCTTAAATATGATATCAAGTAGATCCATGTAGATCACCAACTAAGGGTTGAACTGCATATGTAAAATCATAAATAAAAGCAGCATGAGGGTGTTTAGGTAATAAGATTTTCAAAGGATTTGGATCCTCTCCTTTTATTCTCTCCTTTTTCCTCTCATGTTATTAGAGAAAGACACAATCAAATTTGCTTTTTGTGTGGGGTCCATCAAAACTTGATTTTGTGTGTTTCTCTCTCATAACATGAGAGGAAAAAGGAGAGAATAAATGGAGAGGATCCAAATCCATTTTCAAACGGGTTTTCTTCACGGTAAATGCTGTTTTCAATAGAAGCTGGTATGTTTGGGTAAACTGATTAAATTGCAAAATAGTTTTTATGCGAAAAATTTTGTTTTAAGAGAAGCTAGAAGCTTGAAATTTATTTGAAAAGTTGTTAGATTATTTTGAAACCAATAACATTCTTTCAATTTCACCCCTGCAAAACTAACCACCAAACAAATATTATTAAATTATACAATTAACTTTATACATTTTTTATAATTTACTATATAAAAGTGATTTTTTTACACAACCCAAACGAAATAGATTATCTTACAATCGCTACTCAACAAACATATCCTAACATAAAATCGATTGTATTATAATCGATTATAATTATCGATTATGCATATAATTGATTATTGAAATAATCAATTTTTTGAAGCTAATCCAAACACACTATATTGGCAGAAAGTTACCTTCAAAAGGGCTATGAAGTTTGGGGAGCGCTGAAATGTAGCGAGCATAAACTCCAAAAGCCGTTTACGAACCTAATAGCACAGTAGAACTTAAAAGTGGTGACTGAAATAATAAATTAATTCACAAAACAAAAATTAAAAGGTGGAATTTATAAAATCAAGATAGTAATGCAAAGGTGCCCTTAAGGCGTTAGAGGGCTTTAACACCTTGAAGCGATTAGCTCCAAAAACTAAATGAAGGCATTAACATTCGAAGAAGAAAACATTAAAATATTTGACTGTTTTGCATTGATTTTCCATATCTTAGCCCCTATAGCACCACAATGAGCAAGTTAGATGGTTGGGAATCCAGATATTTTTTTACTGTTATCAATAAGATGTTGAAATTGTGCCTCTCCTGAACCATAAACACACTCCTAAGGCACCAAGAGGCGTTGACCCTTTCTAGTGCCTCGCTTCAATGCCTTAGGCATACCTTTTGGTGCCTTTTACTACACTAACAGCATCTGCTACCCTTTGCCTGTTTTTCCTTTTTTTGTTCTTTTTATTGGGAACATTATCTGTTACTCATATTTCCCTAAGACGGCAGAGTTGTATATTCAGAGCAAAACAAAACAAATGTTAAAACATTAAATAAATGACGTAGGATTAGCTATTTACTATAACACCACAATATCTTCTATGCAGGAGACATTTGTGGAATAATATGTATGAATTATAAGTTCATATGGAAAACTCTGTTAAACAAGATAACTGAAAGCTTGCTATAGAACAAAGATATTCAAAGGAGCATAGCAAAGGTTAAATGTAATGCTAAGTTGCTAATTGAACAAGCAAGCAATGTATTAGCAGTATCAAAGGTTTCTTCTTTCTTTTATGATTGGGAAAAGGCCATTTCACAACTTATGAAAAACAAAACGGAGACCGAAATTCCGGCCGAACTTGATGAATGTTAGGATAGAACAGTAAAAAGAGAAATCTGAACCTTATATTGATGATTACACGCAGAAACAGAGTCTGGAAATTAAGAGGAAATGACTGAAACTAATGGAATGGAGCAATGCTCCTTACAAAGTGATATAGAAATAGGAAAAAACAAAGAAAAGAACCCTGAGACTGAGAGATACGCCCCTCATCTCAACCTCCACCCTATTCCTTTACTGAATTCTTCCTTCCCCCTTTTCTGTTATTTTTCCCTCTCATATAATCCTCCCTTCTCCACTCTCCACTCACTTGCATGATTCCCACATCCCCTTCCACCTCTCGTTGATTGCCATCTGTCCATTCTGTTACAGCCCCCCTCTCCCTTCTCTCATTTCCACTTCAGCTGCATCAATCCGCAGGCCCATATTATTTTTGGGCCCACTTTCATTTCCCTGCCCCTCTTTCCCTTTCCTACTATAAACATGCATCATGGGCCTATCAATGAACTTGCAGAAACCTCAGATAGAAGACAAAAAAACAAAACAAAAAGCCAGTGAAATTTATTCCTTTTGGCTAGATTACTCATGCTGATGCTTCAAAGAACGGAGAGCTTGACTGAAACAGCAAATGGTTGGTCCACAGAACACTATTAACCCCAGCTTCATGTATTTTCAAATGCCAGCTTTCAAAAGCAATTCTAATGCATAATGATAAGAGAATATGTAATGTAATCAATACCTCATAAGAAAATATTTTATCTGGAAACATTGTAGCAAATCTTGACATAAGCAGGGGAATCAAAGCACAGATCAACGCTGAAAATGAAATTAAAAGAAAGAAAAAAACACTGTAAACACAGCCAGGTCATGAATATATCTCGTACTTAAGAGTACAGATCCTGAGAACAAAATTCTCAATATAATGCACTGATACCAAGTCATATAAGCATCAAGAGTGTATGAACAAAACTTACAATCATTCACATCACGCAATGCTATGAAGAAGTACACATCAAGAAGACGAGGTGTCATGCTGAGAACTGCTTTCAACCTATCAGAGTAAGGACTATTGGCTGCAGTCTGCAATATTGTGGCCATCACTGGAGACGACCAGGGGCGTTCCTGACATATGGCATACATAACTTTTAAGAACCTAAATGAAGGTTAAACCAAACAACAACCCCCAGAACTGTAATGGAGTTACAATATCAAACAAATCTGGAACAACATATAAATTTACCTTGAATAGCTAAAGGGTATAAAACTTTCCAAGTGTAGAAAGCATTATTTTATTAGTGATAGCAAACTTTTTATCAATCTTTTGTTCTAAGTGACTAAAGACATAATTTGGTAAACATGATGGCTGAGAAAAAGTGCCTCAACAACTTGAACTTGACCTTTAAAGTTATAACAAGAATCAAAGCAAATTGAACTGAACAATGGGGACTAATATGATGGAAGGTAACCATACAGCGATACCATCATTTTCATCCTTTAAAAGCTCAAGGAACAAAGGATCAGCTACATCAATTGCACTGCTATCCTCAGATTCAGAATCTCCTCCACCATCTTCTATAGTAGAACCGGTATATGCTTCATCCATAAGGGCAAGTAGCATCTACAATGAAAATAACCAACTTTACTTACAGTGCAGACTTGTGCAACTATGGCTAGACTTTTTCAAATTTAAAGTATCAAAGATGACCTTAGGGGCAGTATTTTTCTGAATTGAAGCTATGCTGCTTCCAATTAGTGGTCCTGAGCTTTTTTCCACCTTTTCCAATGCCACTACCAAAACTAGCAAAGATGGGCAGGTATTAGAAACTGATGGGAGAGAGAAAAGAGAGAGGGAGAGTGATTCTCTGAATGGTAACTGTATTTCTTAATTGGTTAGAGGTTGGTCACATGCAAGCTATTTATAGTAGCATTGCAAGTGTGCTATGGAAGCCACACGGTTATCAGAGTAACCAACTCTGCTGAGTCAGCATTAGAGCTGATCAGCTACATCCTAGCTTACAGGATTAGCGTGCACTCAAACTAACACACACTCTAACAGCAGGAACATGTTGAATTGATAAAGTTGTTGTTAAAGGTGATGAGAGGAACATATTATCAAGTATCAACACATCCTAAAACCGTCAAGCTTATTACAACTTACAAGAAGCATCTGCGGTAGCTATCTATTTTTCCTAAGTGATTTTTATTCATTACGGACGTGAATAGTCCATGCTTCCTCCTTTTTCTATTTTACGTTTTTTAGATTATGGAGGGGTCTAGATAGGCTGATTAAGAATATAACAAATGTGCCTGAAAAATCATAAGATTGAAAAAAGATTATGGATGTGAAGCTATATATATACATACATATATACACTAACCTATTCTTTAAAAAAAAAAGGTAAACAAAACATAAATGGTCATATAACATGAACTTACTTGGCAAATCTATTAGAGATGGAAATAACGGAAGAAATGACCCTGGTGACATCAATCCTGGAAAAGCTTTCAAAAATAGTTTCTCTAATCTGCAAGAGTAGACAGAAAAATCGTTAGTTAATATCCCTTGTGTATTAGGCACACTCAAGCACCACAATGCAATAAAATGCAAGTACTGTGAAATATCCATGTAATGTTTCTTTATCAGGTTCCTTTTTCAGTTCAGTGAAGATTCATTTTAGGTGTAAAGCAGGAGCTGTGGGTAAGGGGAAAGGGCAAAACCTAGTCAAATGTTGGTAAAAGAAATCAGAACCTAATACAAATACTGAGCTCATTGTAAAAGCAAGCTGTCTCAAAATTCAGCTTGTAGCTCCTAACAGATGGTAACTGAATAGTAATAGTAATTCAAACATATATAATTACTTTAGTAAGGGAAGAGAAAAAGGTACGCACCTTTCACCATGCCAAGCGATCAGCTTTAACAACAATGGAAAAAACTGCCGAAAGAATAATTATAGATAATATCAGAAAGATACATACTGGCATTATTGGAATAAAAGGCAAGCTCCAAAGCCAGAAGGGAACAATCTCAAGAATCAAGAGGCTAATTTGATGGCACTGTCATCTCATACTCCAAGTTAGATGCTAGAAGTGCACCGATTTCCAGGGTTAAACATAAGTCAGTTGGAACTTAACCCAGACCCCAGAAAACTCAATCAATCAGTGACATATTTTTAGTTTTCCATTATCCCCAACCCAAGACTTCATTGCCTAAATATAACCTTCTAAACAAAAAAAAACCCATTAAATCAAGCACTTTTTTTCTCATACTAAACTTCTTAATTTAACTGCATTTGCATGCTGCAATTTTAATAATGGAAAGTGAAGCAGAACATAGGCTATACCTGAGGCAATAAATTAGGGAAGGAAGTTAGAAGCTTCTTCTTGTTGGAAATGAGAAATTCAAGTGTTGCTTCTGCAACAACGGGATCAGCAAACTCCCTATAACAGGATACAAATAACTTTGAAGAACGGTAAACTGAACTCCATGTTCATAATATTACATTTTTTGTATCATTGGCAGAAAATATAAACTGATAATAAAGAGCAGGTGGATGTAACCAAAAAGATAAAATAAAATAAACCATTCTTAATGTCCCTAAAACCTTTATGGTAGCCCCTTCAAACTCTCTTTCTCTCCTTCCATCCCATTCTTTGGAGCACAGTTATTTAAGAGGGATTGTGTAAAAAGGAACAAGAGAATAGGCGATGTAGATCAGAAGATGCACTTAAAGAATTATTTAGTTGACACAACAAAATTACAAATACAATGCCATTGCAAAATATCCCTTCTTCTGAAAACAACCCAGATCAGTATTTGATATGAAATACACACACAAACACAATTGACATCAGTGTAAGTCAAAATCACTCTTTAATGACTTTCTCACACAATCTACCGCTGGATTAAAAGTTCCTAAGAACGAGGAGATTGTTTAGTACTTTATTAATATACATCAAGATCAATGTAATATCTATTTCTGAAATATATGGAGAGAAAAAAAGAACTATTTGCTTTCATTCTTGTTGATGTTCACATTTTTAAAAATTTGACACAAATGATCACGATGATTAATAGTTATGATTCAATGGGTAGATCCATATGAATTATCTTCCAAATAAAGTTATTAACCGGTGTAACCAAGGTTTTAAATTGCGGTCGCTGTCACGGTTGCGTTTATCGTCATTACGGACAATTGTGGAAAAATGTGACCGATGAGGCTGCAATTGTGGTCGCTATGCAGTTGTGGAGACTATCAAAATCACAACGCCGCGACCACAATTGTAGTTGCAGACCTCATTTCAAAATCTTGGTGTAACAGTGTAAATATGTCAAGCTTAGGGTAACACTGGAGTCATGATATATATTTACCTGCTCAAGCAGGAACGAAAAAATGTTCTAAGACTGGGATCAGCATCATGAAGAACAACCTCCCCAAAGTCTAGATAAAACTGAAGAATTACCTGAGAACCAAATAACAAAATAAAAAAAATTCTCTTGCCCAAAATTATACTAGGAAGTAAGAAAACATCGAATTGAAGACAAAATAAATATTAGGATAAGATTAAAAAATAAATAAAAAAGCAATACGAGTAAGAGAAGGCCATTGGAGGTTCGAGATTGAGAAAGGGAAGCAACGGCGCGCTGGAAGATCTTGTTAATCTGCGGATAAACCCTAACTACCAAGTCCTCGGAATTCTCTGCCTTACATAATTCATGAAGCTTCTTCAGCTAATCAAATTCAAATAAAGAATAAATAAATAAACAATTCAAATATTCAAAAAAAGAAAAAGAAAATATATTAGAGTCAAAATCACGATTTTCATGGAGGAAAGGGAAAAATTACGGAATGAAGAAGAGAGGGGTCAGAAGCAGGATCGTTGGCGGTGTTGGAATCTCTGGAACTATTGGACAGCGTTCGGAGGTGAAAATCCCAACCTCTTTCTCCCTCAGGCATTATCGGATTGTTGAAATGAATTGAATTGAATTATGGCGAAGGAACGAACGAGCGATCCAGCAACAGCGACGAGATGGAAATTGCTGGGACTAGGAGCGGAGCAAGTGAGAGATCAAAACGACGATTCCGTTATATCTAAACGACACTTACCACTGCTAGTTTGTCATTGTGGAAAATGCCGCGTTTTGGTTTATGACTACTGGCGTGCGTACATGGAACGAATTTGGCTTCGTCTGCATATTTTCTTTCTTGAACTTCAATTTAAGTTAGCTATGGCTTCACAATCACTGGGATAGTATATGAAAGTCTAATTTATAAAAATGAACACGTCCCAATTAACTTCGAATCGGGATAGGTTATTAGGATAAACTCAGACTTGGACACTACTATTGCATATGTTTAAGTAGGCAAAAATGGATTGATTACTCCAATATGTTAGATTTAAATTTTTATATCGATCTTATAAATTTTATTTATTTTTTAATTGATCCAATATGTTATATTTCGTTTTTACAGTAATTTTTTTTCGTTAATTTCGACTTAACGCCGTCAATTTTGATCTGACGTAATATTTATATTAGTGCTACACGTGGCTTTTGATCTGACGTCATAAGGTCGAAATTGATGGAAAGAACTAATGTGAAAACGAAATATATCGTGTAGGATCAATTTGAAAAAAATAAAATTTATGGGACTGATATGAAAATTTAAATAAACGTATAGGACCAATCAAATTATTTTACCTATTTAAATGTGTGTATGCTTTTTTTTCCCGGATCATTTGTCTATGTTTTTTTTAACATGATGTATATATTTATTTTTTTTACCGGAAGATGATGTATATATTCCTTTCATGAGATTAAATATAAGGTTTAATTGCATTTTTGGTCTCTCAGATATAATGATTGTGCAATTTTAGTCCCTCAGGTTTTAATTGCGCCAATTAGATCCCCCAAGTATCACAATAATGCAATTTTGGTACTCCAGTTTTCAATTGCGCCAGTTGGGTCTCCTAGGTATCACGATTGTTCAATTTTGGTCCTCCAAGTATCACAATAGTGCAATTTTCAACGTCAGTAGCTTACGTAAGACACGTGAGACTGATTTGACACTTAGTGAAGTCAACTTGACAGTTTACGGGACATTCTTATAAGACATCATTGAAATATCACACAATTTAATGGTCAAATGCACATCATTAAGTGTCACATAGAATGACATGTAAGCTGTCAAGCTAGCCTCATTAAGTGTCAAATCAATCGCATATGTGTTTCGTAGGCTATTGATGTTAAAAGTTGCACAATCGTGATACTTGGAGGACCAAAATTGCACAATCATGATACGTGGGGGATCCAATTGACGCAATTGAAACTTAAGGGATCAAAATTGCACAATCATGATACTTGGAAGACCCAATTGGCACAATTAAAACTCGGGGAATCAAAATTGCACAATTGTGATACCTGAGGGACCAAAAATACAATTAAGCCAAAATATAAAATACCTCAATAAGTTCAGTCTAAAGGTAACGTCTAGCATGAACATCAAATAGGTGGTTTACCATGGATCTTTTTTTTTTTGGAAGAGGATCCTAAGTCTCCCTTAAACTTTAGTCTATTTATAAATAGACATTCTCAATTACTAATTCTTTTAAATTAATCGTCAAACTTCATAAATTAGTGAAATTGATCCTTTTGTTAACTTAAGATTAATCACTAACTATGATTGAATACAACTGTTTATTTCTCTTTAATCTTAACTGTTGATTATTTTTTGTTTTTTATTTTTTTTATTTTCAGAAAAAGGATAACAAATGGAGAAAAAACCACATTTCTTCTTTTTCCTCCTTTCTCAACTCTGGAGGCTTCTTCATAGATACATTCAACTTGGTTATTCTCTAATTTTGACTCCTTAAAACCGAGAATATTAAATCTCATCACTTTTCATATAGATACATTCAAGTTCACCATTTTTAAGTCTCAAAAGTTATAACTAGATGATATCTTTTATAGCACAAAACTCGTTTGTCATGGACATACAAACTGATTTTAGAGTTGGGCCTTAGCAATTCTCACGGTTAGTGCTACAGATGCGAGAATGAGGATGCTATTGCTATTGCTATTTCTATGCAAGAATGAGGAGCAATTTTCTAATAATCAAAACAAATAGAATGAGAAAAAGAAAAACTTGGGTTTTAGGTTGTTCCAGGTTCCAACAATGAAGAATAATGAAGATGGATTCGTCGAACTGTGCAAGTTCTAGGAATAGAATTTCCAGCTCGATGCAACGCATTGAGATGGACGAGAAGGTGGGTGTGTATTTGTGTGTCCGAAATTGAACCAAGGGGGGAAAACACTTTGGTAAAAAAATGAATGGAAAAAAAAAACTATTGCCCATTGCAAAATCAATCACGAGGTTTAAAATATTTGTGTTTTGTATTTTTTATTGAAAAATGCAAAATATAAAAAAAAATAATCAACGGTTCAGGTTAAAGAGAAATGAATGGTTGGATTTGATCATAGTTAATAATTAAACCTTGGTTTAACAAACGAACCAATTTCACTAATTCATGGAGTATGAGGATTAATTGAGAAGAATCAATATTTGAGGTGTTTATTTGCAAACAGGCTAAAGTTTAAGGGGGAATTCTTTTTCCTCTTTTTTTTTCCTTTGAAAACTCATCTCTGTCCCTAGCACTCACATATATCTGACCTCGAACAAGACAACATTGCAAAGATAGTGTTACCACGCACAATAAAGTTTCTGGTCCGAATGTAACTACATCACACTTGCGAAACAATTAAATTTGCATTAATGAATCGATTATATATGCTAATCGGATCATAGATTATGGTGCACCTACAAATGGCAATGGCGACGATGGAGGACAAAGATGTTCTGCAACATCAAATAGTGGTCAGCGGTAGTCGCGATCTGAGTGGAGACCGTGGTGGGTTGAGCATGGGCCCAGATCTAGCACGGTGTGCGGGTCTGGTCGGCGATGGACGTAGGTTGGGTGAAGCTCGCGGTGGTCGAAGAAAGCAGCGCACGTTGCCACCAAAGCCCTTCCACCACCGGTCCCTTCCGCCGTTCTCCGCTTAGACAAGACTCACCACATAGATGCAGCCACCGTGCTCTGGCCAGCTCCATCCACTGCCACATCGCAACTATGCCATAATCTCGTTCCAGAGGCAGCCACCACAGTCCATCTCTGTCGTCGTGCCAACCACGACCACTGTATCTGAAATGGCCTCGATCTAACCATCGTGTGCCACTTCGTGAGTTGCGTTGCCTCCCCCGAGTTGTGGCAACCACCACACGAGTAGGCCGTTGAAGATGCACCATGGAGGACGAAGATGCCCTGCAATTTATGGTGCACCCACCGTCTATTTTTATAAGGTGTGCTGTAAGTTGGTGGTAGTAGTGGAGGAAGGGTGGTTTGACAGAGGTATGAGATGAGCTGAGGATAGGGGCAGAATAGTAAAGTTAACATTTAA
Organism: Ammopiptanthus mongolicus; assembly: GCA_039655645.1. Classification (NCBI taxonomy): domain Eukaryota; kingdom Viridiplantae; phylum Streptophyta; class Magnoliopsida; order Fabales; family Fabaceae; genus Ammopiptanthus; species Ammopiptanthus mongolicus. The sequence goes on along the minus strand of CM077346.1, from coordinate 17,113,201 downwards.
TTTTTTAATCTATTGATCTACTATCCTGTTTTAATCTGGACCATACATTTATTTTATTAATATATCTAACAGTTCAAATCGAAGGTCCACCCATGGACCACTTAACCCACTATTCCACTTTAGAAGCCACCTTATTCGTCTACGGGAACATAATGGTCCACTAGAGCTCCTTTCACAATATTCAAACTTGTGCCCTTGTCCGAAAGAGTTAAAGTTACTTACTACCTCAAACACCCTTTACAGGTGACGTTATTATTTTTTTGTTTACAGGAGGGCTAAACGCCCAAACTATAAAGGTATAACCTAACACTTTGACGAAAAGAAACATCTAAAAAATCTGGCCATAGAAGCTGCTCAAAACCACTAGCATACGAAGCCCAAAGCTTTTTATATGAGAGTATCTAGCTAGCCAATCCACAACTTTAGTTCCCTTCATGGGACCCATGAGAAAAACGAAGTCCTTATATCCTTCTTTGTATATCATCAATCACGCAAGTAGTCAAATTTCTTATAAAAGTAATAAAACCTTACTTTGATAATCCAGCAAATAATCCATCTTCTCCTTTCTCATCATAAGACAACGAAGAGCTTTTTCCATGTATGACACCAAAAGGAGAACGCACAATCTTCCCTGCACAGAATCATCGCCAGTGGGAGGGAGCATACCCATTCAAAATCAGTTATGGCCCACCAAATTCTGCATGTCCATGTATACGAATAGGGTGGACTACGACCTGCCAAATACCATCATCTAAAGTGTAGTCTCCTAAGTATGCCATATATGAGTAGTTTTATTTTCCTCAACTTTTTTTTTTTTTACAAATAAACATAAGTACATCTCAGTAATTCAAAATTTTTATTTGTATAATGGTTCTATATGTTATTTTTATTTTATTTTGTAAGTTACAAATATGTTCGTAATTAATCAATTATGTTATAATTTGGAAATATTTTTTGGAAATGTTCAATAATTAATTAATGACTAAGACTTAGAGAGGATAGTGGATTTTTGACACACCACTAGTAATTAGATTAATTTAATTAATGAATTAAAAATAATTATTGGGCTTTTTCCTAAATGCCCTTGTTATGATGGCAATTTTGTCCAAGCCTTAAAATTGTGTTTAAATAGAGAGACGTATTTATTTTCTCTCATTTTTCTTTTTCCAAGGGTTTTGAAACCCTAGCAGAGGCGGCCGTAAGGCACAAAAGAGCAAACATGAGAAGAAGGTGAAGGGGGAGGAAGTCTCAGGATCTTCACATCCCCATCTACCCACTAAGGTGAGGGTTTTGTGTTTTTAAAGTGTAATTTCTTGGGTTCTAATATGTATGAGTAAGATATATATATATATATATATATATATATATATATATATATATATATATATATATATATATATATATATATATATATAAATTCTTTGCTACATTATGCGATCTTGAATATGAATTTAATGGGTATTTTTTAATGATGCATTTTGGTCTGAAGCTTCGCATGTAATTGAGCATATTTTTGTTAAATGAGTGAATGTTTAACCTTGAGGAAACCTTTGGGCTGCTAGAACAAATATTTGGAGATAAATTTCTTTCTTCTCTGCGTATAGTAGCGTCTGCTGCAGATATAATTTCTTTTCTTTTGGTGGGGTTAGGAATTCAAAGGTAGCTAAGGTCTATGATCGAAGATGAATTAATGGGCTAGGGTATTAGATCGGGTAGGTCACACGTCATCGTTGGATACAACTAATAATGAACTGACATGTCAATAAAAATTCAAAACATTAAAATAAAAACATAAAAAATAACAAAACTATTTCGCTCCCCTGCTCCTTCATAAAGAAGAAATGCACCATCTCATCTTCTCTTTCCTAGAACCTTCATTCAAATGCATCAAACATAGTTAATCATAATCATAATCCTAATAAGATTATGATTAACTGCGGTTGATGTAGAATTAAATGAAGGTGAAAGGAAGGAGAAGATAGGATCAATGTGTTTTCTCTAGTATGAATGAGGAGTGGGAGAGTGATAAAATTTTGTTATTTTTTATGTTTATACTTTTAATGACATGTCACTTCATCATTGATTATGCCCAATGATAATGTGTTCGATATGTGTCTACCTGGTGTTACTCTAGATTGAAAGCCATTTGGGAAATTTTCTTGTGGGAAGGCCTGCAACAGTATGGTGTAAACAGGATAGTAAATAAAATCTTTAGGATAATTGCTTTGAAATGGGAGAAGATTTCTCACCTTGGGCGTCGAATAGTAGCAAAAATGGTGCTCGTGTTTTGCCTCCAGCGTCCCTTGTTTAATGTGGCAACCACTGCGCAAGAATAGACTTTTCATAGCGCTTCCTTGTGGCTTTTAATAGCGATTAAAACCGCTATCTATTCTCTCGTTATTAAGAGATGTTATCACTAAAGATAGCGCTTTTGAATCGCTATCCTAAGAAACCCTAAGATAACACTTTTTCAAGGAAACATCATCTTAAGATGCACCCGAAGATAATGTTTCTTCAAGGAAGCTCATTTAATAGCGCTGCCTTGAGGAAACGCTATTAAACATTACTACACATCTTTAAATAGTGTTTTCGTTTTAAACGCTATTAAATGGGTGTTATTATTTATCTTTTCTGACGTGGGGCACACACAAACACAATAATTTAGAATCAAAGATAGGAAATCAAATATGATATATATATATATATATATATATATATATATATATATATATATGGTAATATAGAATTAGTAAGAGAAGTCATTATGTGAAATGCTTGCTATGAGATTATAGTGTTAAATTGTATATTATGCTTAGCATATACAAACTGTTAGAAATTGAATGAGTTGATTAAGCTATTGATGAATGCTAGTTTCTCAATCATTCATTTTAAAACCTACTTTTTCTGCACATGTTTAGCCTCATTACCATTTAAAAATTTTCATTTCCATTAAGTCCAGCACCATTCATTTGCCTCTAAGCTGCAATAGAAATGTGAACCATATATGTAAATTGATCTATATATAGATGCAACACTTTTTTCTTAATTTTATCTATCTACTTAGTTTAGATAAATTCAAAATGGCCATGGAAAAAATTCAAATCGGGTATATATGCACTGCATGTGCATGGAGTGATCGACAATTGCTACAACATTCTGAATAAAAAACATGTTGAATTCTATACATTCAAAAGATGAGAAAGAACGATGGAAATGAGATTCATCAAATTCTTTCTTTGGCTTAGATATGGAGTAGGCTTATTAGAATGATGAGAAATTTTGAGATAAAGTGAACAGTGATGGATTCTCAAGAAGAAAGAAGAATATAAGATGAGGTTTGAAGCAGGTCGGGTTGAGTGCATCGCCAAGTAAAATGTTGTTGTAGGTGAATATGTGGCGAAAATGTTTCTTCATTGGCAAGCGTTATGTTGTTCGATTGACACGAACTGTCACACCAACTGCATTTTTTTTTTTACGAGAAAAAATATTCATTCATTCAAATTGATAGAGTACATCGATGACAATACAGATCCAAAATTGCTAAAAACCGAAAATGATGAAACTGCGAACAAACTCATAGCACTCAGGTTAAAAACATAATACAGCAAAGTCAAATTGCCTACAAAAGTGACACCATCAAAGTCACCAGAATACCCATGCTTTCGGATCTGTAGCATTGAGACCCAAGTCTTGATCAAATCTGTGATGGATCGAAGCAGATTTGTCAATCTAGAACAAACAAACACCGCACCAAGACGGGAATCAAACAACACCGCACCAAGACAGGAAATCAAACAAAGCCACACCAAGACTACGAAGAACAAGGAAAAAAAACACAAAAAGATCCAGATCTATGTGGAAAACCCACACAAAAGAATCAGATCTATGTGGAAAACCCACTTATGGAAGAGAAAAAGCGAAGTAAATGGGTAGTTTTCGGCCAAAATGGCCCAAAACCACCCCTGCCGCCGTCTGTGAGGGAGACGAAAGAAAGAGAGGAGATTTTCTTAGGGTTGTTACCAACTGCATTTTTTTATTGCATTGTTTTTGCATATTCATGTAATGTTGTCTTAGCTTCTTAGGAGTTTCCTTAAAATCTTCACTTTTACCAATTTTTTATCCTTTCACATTAATCTTGCCCCCAACTTATTACAAAATATTCCTTATTCAAATTATTTTCCTTTTGTTATTTTTCATTTTTTCAATGTTTTTTTTCATGAATTTAATTGAACTTTTTCTATTTTATGAGATATATTTTAATGAGTTTTGGAATTTTTTCCTTCAACAAGTCAAAAGAAAACATTTTCCTGAAAAAGTGTATGGCTTTTTCACATGAGCCTTGGCCTAACTCATTAGTTTTTGTTGTGATGTTTTAGAGCATTACCATGCAATGTTTAATTTATAGTAGTCTTTTGGTGTGTTGGCCCTCTTGTACACTTAATTAACGTTGTCAGTAAACCAATCAGATGAGATAATAAACGTATATAGAAAATGTACAAAAGGGCCAAACGCCAAAAGACTATAAATTAAACAGTACACATGGTAAATGCCCTAAAAACATCATAAAAGCCTAATGAGTTGGGCCAAGACTCATGTGAAAAAGTCATACACTCTTTAATGGAAATGCTTTTCCTTTGACTTATTGAAGAAAAAGTTCAAAAACTCATTAAAATATCATATCATAAAATAAAAAAAGTTCAATGCAATTAATGAAAAAACATTTAAAAATTAAAGTAACAAAAGGAAAATGATTTGAATAGGGGATATTTTATAATGAGTTGGGGGCAAGACCTATGTGTAAGGATAAAAGTTAGAAAGAAGTGAAGCTTTTAAGGAAACTCCTAAGAAGCTAAGACGTTACATGAATATGCCAAAACATCACCAAAAAAAAAATACAGTTGATTTTAAAGTTTGTGTCAATCGAACAAACATCGTTTCAACCTGCAACAACCATTCACTTGGCAATGCATTCAACACGACTTCTTCAAACCACATCTTATATTCTTCTTGAGAATCCATTCACTTTCTCTCAAAATTTCTCATCAATCTCCTAAGCCTACTCCATATATGCGCTAAAGAAAGAAGTGGATGAATCTCATTTACACTGATTTTTCTCATCTTCTGCATGTATAGAATTCAACATGTTTGTTTCTTTAGGATTTTGTAGCATTTGTTGGTCACTCACTGCATATATACCTGATTTGCATTTTCATGAGTAGCATTTTTTCGTGGCCATTTTGAATTTCTCTAAATTAAGTAGATAAATTAAATTAAAAAAGTGTTATATCTTACAAAGTTGGTTTACAAGTTTATGTTGCAGCTTACAGGAAAATAGATGATGCTGGACTTAACGAAAATGGAGCCATTTATATGGCAATAAGGTTGGACATAGAACAAGTCGGGTTTTAAGAAGCATGATTGAGTGTTAGAACCTAATTTAGGGGTCCCTGACCAACCAGAATGGGTCAACACTCTCTTGTTGTCAAGGCCTTTCAAGTGCGTTCAAGTTGCATCATAACATAATTGCAATAAACACAACAATAAAATATCATATTAGATAACCATAATGACATAAGCCAAAGATGGTAAGTCAACAATCAAAACATTTAAACAAAACCAAAACAGGTTTACAACTAAATGGAGAATCCAAAACTCCAAAATAACGAAGATATCCCATATGACAAAACTAAAAGAACACCAAATTAAACAACAACAGTTGCCCACACTACTCATGTGCATAGGTTCCCTGAGACGATTCTCCTTGTGAAGTATCTGAAGCTAAAACCAAAAAGAGGGGAGGTGAGTCTCATAACTTAGTGAGGGGAAATAAACAGTACAAATAATGCAGCAATTATATATTTATAACAATAAGTTTGTTACATAAGCCATAACAAAAGATACTCAACACGTGGCAGTGCTAACCCACCATATTCTCCATTCTTACCATTAAGCAAAAAGCTTATATATCTCCTTGGAGTTTCTAATGGAATAATCTTCCGTTCTGACGGTGACATTTATACTCTGGTAATCTCGCTGACCGGCTAGTGACCTCAGTCACTACATAACATCCCTCCAAATTCCGTGGTTTCTCACCGGAGGCATCAACTCCGGCAATGGCTTTTATATCCTAGTAACCCCGCTGACCAGTCGGATACACTAAGTATTGTTCAATGTGTTCAAATATCAAACCATATTCCATATGCATGCTATATCGACATAATTCCAACAAGTACATAACCTTGTACATCCGATCGTTCAACATACACAATCTATCTCATAAAACGCTACATATACGAATCACATGTCAAATTCATATAAGGTTGAAGGTTAGAGAGAGAGAGAGAGTCAAATGTTCTGGAAACAATGACGTTCAATTTTAAAACCAACAAAACGACATCACTTGTAATGGGTTGAGTCTGCTGATTTTCTTAATCTGCCATACGAGGAGCCAACTAATGATTAGGTCAATCAAATTCTTTTTTTGGTAAACAAAAATGGTAGAAAGTGAGCTACCACTCTGGGGCCTGGAGCAATATTGGTGGAGCCGGGCTCCTCCTCAAGGGATTTATTTTGCACAAAGCGGATATCGAACCAGAAACCTCTCACTGGAGAGTATCCTGATAATCCAGCGAATTATCTATTTTAGGTATGCTTTTGAAAGGATTTAAACCATTTGTGTCCAACTTTTAGCCTTGTTTTGCCTCAATTAACATTGATTTTGGACATGATTGAATGAGATAGGTAGTTGCATAAATCTCTTGAAGTTGGCGGCTTAATTGAGTATTCTAGAGCTAATTAGTGCTATTTTATTTGCAGCGAGTAAAGGAGATTAGATGGAATTCAAAGCAGGAAGAAAAGCGCCTAAAATATAAGGATGAGTGCTGTCAGCATACCGCGGAGCGGTGGAAGGAAATCAAATAGAAGGACAGTTTTGTCACCACACCGTTGGGCGATGGATCTTGCCGCTGGGCGGTGTCTGTCGCGCGGCCCATCTATTTTCTGGCCCATTTCACTTCATGAGACCCTTTCTAATCTAATTTTGGGGGGTTTTTGACTGGAGAACTGGGGAGTCACGAAGGAAAAAGCTTTCTCACCCTAATTTAGAAACCTTGTGGTTGCTCTTGGAGTGGAGAAGAGTGGAAGCTTGGATCATCTTCATAGTTCATCATGGAGTTTTCTCTTTTCTCTTTTGTCTTAGTTTCTTTCTTTAGTGATATGTCTAGCTAAACTTCCCCTTGTTGGAGTTAAGTAGATTTTGATAGATTTTGCTTGTATTTGACTTGGGTGTTATGCATGACTTCTTCTATTTTGAGTTTATTATCTTTATTCTTAAAGCTTTCTAGGGTTTGATCGTCCTTGGACTGATTTATATGGTTTATGCTTTGAATGAGAGTTTGATGCATGAATTTCTTTAAGATTATGAACCTTGAGATTCTTGAACTAGGAATAGTCTTTGAATGCTTGTTATTTTTTGGATTCTTGAACTTCATGCTTTTTCCCTTTTTGAAATACCTAAGGAATTAGGGATTTTGATTAGGAATTAAAGTTCTTTGGCCTAAGGAATTGGGTCTTGGAAAATTAGGAGAATCCGATAACAAAATAGGTGAAGTATTTTGTATTAACCCCAATTAAAGTGCAGCAAATGAAATCAAATGAAACTTAATCCCAACTCTTTTCTCTAATTGAATTTCAACCCTTTGTGCGTTCTAAGTGATTGTTAATTTATCAAAGCTAAAATCACAAAAATTCTATTCTTGTGTTTATCTTAGGTGATTTATGAATTTGCCTGAGCTCCCTTTGAACCAAAATATTTGTTTAAGTAGTAGTTGACTTCGAGAATTGATAATTGGAATTCGATCCCTGAGAACAATATCCTGTTTCACCGTTTTATTACTTGTAACGACCTGGTACACTTGTCGTGGTCCCATCATATCCCCTATACATATTAACCCTACCTGACGGACCTAACATACTTCCACTAGGTCAACCCATTTGGGTGGGTCAATCGGGTTCTATCCGAATGAATCTAATTATTCGAATCAACTCCAAAAATATTAAATTGGATTAAGTCGAGTTGGTAGTGCCGTCAAATCTATTAAATCCATTTGTGGCCCTAACTATTATACAAAATAAAGGAGCAAAAGAGTATCTGCAGTATAGATTCAACCTTTACCCAATTGTATCTATGACTATGAATTCATTTTAGAATTCGTACCTGTTTGGTATTGCATCAAAAAACTGCATCAGGATCAAAAGCATGGTAACAATGGCATTGTTGTAAAAATTTAGAAGCAAATCGTGAAAGCTTCAAATTGAAGCTTCCAAGTCCAGACCTCTTTGAACGTGATTTTGTCCAAATAGAAGCTATACCAAATACATTATTCATCTACATACTTATACACTGTTTGCAAGCAGTGCGGATTTTGATATATTTGCATGTCTATGGAATTGACCATCTGCACACACACAGCAAGATCTGCCAGAAGTTTAGTATAACTGTGTAGGATTAATTACTTCAAAATTCAAGTGATGTGTAAAAATAAAATCAAGTAGACATGAGTTTTGCGGCTTTCGTTGAATTTTTTTCTATTAAATTTAAATGGCAATAGTACGTACTCACAGTCACATCATTATAGACAGTTTGTGAAGTCAAAAGTTGTTACTTAAACTTGACGAAAAGAGAAACAAGGAAGACAGAGTGAACTGCTCTCCCAACAGCCAGTTGCGGCTAATTATAACTTCTAAGTACACGATGGGAATGGAACCTTTCAATCCTTCATAAAATCTATATTTGGTTCAAAGAGGGGAGAGATTTTAGCAAAAGTGAGAGAAAGCGAATAGAGAAATTTTAATTATCTATTGTGTTTGGTTGAGATGAGATGAGATGAGGGGAGAGATTTTAATGAAAGTAAGGAAAAGTAACACTTTTTATGTTTGGTTAAAGAGGGGAGAGATTTTAAAACTAATTTACTTTTACACCTTTATAATTATTTAATTCAAAACACATAAGTGAGGATATTTTAGTCAATACATGTAAAATGTTTTAAAATCCCCCTCCCCTCCAAATTTCCTCAATATTAGAGGGGAGCTAAAATTGAGTGAGGAATGATTTTATTCCCCTCCATTCCTCTTCCCTTCCCTCTAAAAGTTGAATCAAATATGAAAAACTTTAAAACAATCCCTCCTATCCCTTCCCCTCCCTTCTATTTCCTTCCAACCAAACACTTCCATATGGATGTACTTAACGAAAAAACCGTGGGAGAAAACTACAAACCACACAGTGTCTCCCCCAAGAGCCAGTTATTCATTATTTAATAATTTGGTTGGTGTATCATATTATTATTATTATTATTATTATTATTATTATTATGATAGCTATACTTTTTGCATCACATGATTCACATACAACTGATCCAACAGGAAGATGTCAAGAAAATGATCGGCACCTTTCAATTTTGTTACCAAAAAATAAGGTGCACATTGTGGTATGTAAGCATTTCAGCATTTATTCCCTCTTGGAGAATCACCTCAACCTTCCTATTTCGTATGTTTGCTACTCATGCCAAACCATCCAACTTTCCTACCGGGACCACCTAAATAGAGAACTGAAGTAATAGGCTGGCATGCCCTATCGTTGTCGAATTCGACCATTCATATATTTTTGTTCATTTAATCTTTTCTAATTTCTCATATCATATAAACGGGGAATGATAATTGCACATATCATATTTATGCATTAGTTTTTTTGCAGGATCCATGCCCAATCTTGTCACTCGCTACACAAGAATTGCAGTGATGTACACAAATGTGATGTACAAAAGAAAGTTCTTAAGACAATATTATATGTAGGGTAATCAGAAATTATCACAAGTTGCATGCTTTCAAATGAAGAAGAAAAATCAATAAACTTCTAGGATTTACACCCTTTTAAGATAATCAACTATTCTATTTGAGATACAATATGCAGTTGACTGGATTGTGATCATGGGATTGACACCAACAGCACTGGGAAGCACACTTGCATCACAAACAAATAAGCCTTCTGCCTCCCAGCTCTCCCCATTTTCATCAACTGCCCCTTCTTTTTCATTGACTCCCATTCTGCAGCTCCCCATTTGATGTGCAGAAGAATATATGTTCCAATTCTCACCTGGTGACAGTGCCCCCTCAACTGGATTCACACTGTCTAAGAACTCTTCCAATTCATTCTCACTAATAATCTCATTACACTTAATTCTCTGGCCATCACTTCTATGTGTGCCTACTTCAACTGCTCCTGCAGCTATTAGAATCCTCAATGCTTGCTGCAAGCCAGCCTTCATGTTCTGTCTGTCAATTGCATTCAATTTGTAGCCGATCCTTCCCTCAGTTGTTACTTCTCCACAAGCCATGTCTCTGATTATTGTGATGAAATGGGCAGTTCTTGGATAATTTAGCATTCTTGTTTTTAAGTCAAGTCCAGACTCCCAAGGACACAAGGAAGCAAAGGAAGCTGGTCCTAGCAAAGGAGTTTCAATTATAGCTCTTACTACATCTGATTTGGTGTCTTTTGATGGCACCTTATGGACTGATGTGATTATACCTCCCTCATAGACTTTACCTTTGAGGTCTGAAATTGAATCTGGAAAGTAACCCCAGGTCATAAGGACAGGGTGAAGATGAAGGTTCCTACCAATGTTCTTATTCTTCAACCCACTAGAGATCATCAAAGGGGGTGTTAGAAGTGCCCCACCTGCAGAAACTGTCACTTTGGCCTCAATTTGCAACTTCACTGTGACTCTGCCGCTTAAAGCTTTTGCCAACACTCCCAAGCATTTCTTCTTTCTACCAGTTCCAGTACTCTTGTTACTTCCAAACAAGAGCCTCTCAGCTTTGCAACCTGTTATTATTACTGCACCATTATCAACAGCGTCTACAAGCCATGTAGCTTGAGTCCCTTGTTTCTCTCCTGTTGGACAACCATAACCACAAGAACCACAGTAATGATTGCCTGATGAATTACTTGGTACATAATCAACTTTCAGGCCAAGATTTTGACACCCTTTTCTTAGTACTTGATTTTGGAATCCCTCCTGTGTACAATTTTCTGTAACACCAATCCTTGTACACACAGTTTCCATTGCACAGAGATACTCTAGGCTTGAAAAGAGGGAAAGCTTGTGGTCCTCAGACCATTCTTTCAGAACATTGTGTGGTGTTCTGATGCATGCTGACCAATTAACAGCTGAGCCACCACCCACAGTAGATCCTGCCAAAACCAGTATTCTAGAGTCCACAGAAGCAAGGATCCCTCCAGTTTCATATAACTGATTCATGGAAGGCCCTTCCAGAGAAGAATAATCTTGGGGTGCAAAATAGTTTCCTTTCTCAAGAACAACCACCTTGTGGCCAGCACTTGAAAGAACAGAAGCTGCAACACCTCCTCCACAACCAGACCCAACAACTAATGCATCACATTTGACTTTCAGGATATTGCTTTTGGAGTCCAGTGATACATTGAGGCCCTTCTCAGCTAGAGATTGTTGAAGAGTTGAGTCAGATTCATTCATGGTTTCTATAACCCCCTTTTCTAGCGGCCTCCTGTTGAAGCCATTGGTCAATTTCTCATCAGTGGACACCTCATATCCAATGGCTTTCCATGCAGGGTTGTGACCGTTTTCATCAACCTGCAAAAATTCAATATTTTGTCTAAAATTTTTTCACTTTATTTGTTGGAAGTTTTTGGAACGTTAAATAATCTTTCTGACTTAATTCATTATATGCAGATAACATGTACATGAGAGAACTTGGACCAAGGTTGAATCAATGAAGCATACCCAAGAGAAGAAAACAAAGAGGCATAAGACTTTGATGTAAGCAAATGCGAGTCTAATAGGTGTGAGGAACCTATGCTTCAGCCACCTCTGCAAAACCTTTTCTCTTTTCTCCAAAGATATGCTTGAGAAGTTGTTGATAAAGGGCCATTTGTCACCAAGACACAGCAAACCACAAAGCAACAAGGTGCCTAACCTTGTTGCCAGCAGCCATAAAACCACTCTAATCAGTACTACTGCATCTATTAAGCCCCTCTTCACGAACATCTCTGCAACCTGTTGCCATTCAAAATTAAACATGATAACTAAGAGATATGACAAAAGATTATCGCAAATAAATAAAGGAAAAAACTTAGGTGCACTTTCATAATTACTTTAGGTGTTATTTTCCAATGAGAATATGAAATTTGAAATAGTTGTTACACATGTTATGTTATACATCTCATTTTCTCTCATTAGAAAACAGCACCTGAAGCACGTATGAAATTGTATCTAAATTTTCTCCATAAATAAATGTGCTTGTATATTAAATGTGCTTGCCATGCAATAGGAGAAATTACTAAATCGGTTCAAACATTACAGATGGACAAACAGGGCTCATAATAAGAAGCTGGCAAAATCTTGGTTGTTGTGGTTTACTTTTTCAAGTCTATGAAGTCCCATGATATTGAGGAGAACATTTAATGATTTCTAGTCCTATGAACTTAGATGTTTCAAACCCTCTATTTAATTATACGATTCTTAAATCTCAGAAGAGAGGTAGCAATATTATTTGTAACTTTGTATTTTATATTTACTGTCTGTATAACTAATAAGTTTTGAAACAATCTGAATCCTGATATTTAAATGTCCTCTTTCTATGTACACAGCCACACACACACACATGAAACATACACAACAGCCAGGACTTGTGCTATACATGGAACTCACATGGGTCCCACTTTGCACTTCCCAGTTGTTCCTTGCATACAGGAATTTCTTGGAGATCAGAAGAGGCAGAGAGGGAAAAGATAGCAGAGAAGCAGTGAAGAAAAAACTTTTTAAGGTATAAATAAATTACAGGTTTAAATAAATCATTGATATTGATCCATGTACGTTTTTCAGATTTAGTCCCTACTAAAATTTATTTGATTTCAGTCCCTCGTTTAATTAAAAGTAGTGTGTCTATACTCCCTCATCAAGACTAAAAGCATACTATTTTTGGTATTTATAAGAACTAAAAATGAATAAAATTTTAATAGGATCTGGACAAAAAAAAATCCTTATATTTACCAAGAGGAAACATTTATTTAAACCCAAAGTATATTATATATGTATGTATATTATACCTCATGAGGGATTGGATAGCTAGAAGCAGAAGTGTTCCAGAAGGACTGCACAGCCTTGGTAGTCTCATGATCAGCTTGGTCTTCGTTTCTGATCTTTAAAGCATCCATTGGCAACGGTGGCAGCACAACTTCACATATGCTTGCCAGTGACTCCATCTCAGCCTCAGAAAACCCATGTCTGTATTTGCTCTCTCCCCTCCCTCCCTTCAACAATGGATGGCACTCCCTTCTCATCTCTCTCTCGTACGTTGATCACTGATGATTGATCACACTTCAAACCAGAATAATATGGCTATACCTGCAGGCTAATACAAGAACTATATATACATGCTAAGGTCTAGTGGACTGTGCCTATGAGATTAATTACAATTGAAAACAAGGGAGGCGCACATGCATATATGTATAGAAATAGAATCTGCTACAAATGAAGTCATAATTATTTATTTCTATAATTATAATAGTGGGGAGGTGGAGGGTGGAAAATAATGAACGAAAGAGATGTAATTTACCATAAATTTTATGTTTATATTCTTACCTTTTTTTGTGGGAAATATACATCGTACATACTTACTTAGAGTGTCTGTTTGGTTTAGATTATTTTCAACACAAACGTGAAAATAACGTTTCCCGAGATAATTATTTTGGAAACTATGTGAGAGGAGCTTTCTTCCAACGTGATTTTCAAACGTGATTTTACCTTCGCAGAATCTAAAACAAACAGGCTCTTACTTACTTACATTGTAATTATTACTTTCTCAAACAAAGAATAATATTTGACGTGAGTACATAAAATAAAAATTAAATTAATTATTTGGTCCTTAAATTTTCACTTGTTATATCCCTATATTTTAAAAGTTTTTTAGCTTGGTCTTTATACTTCAAAATGTTTTAAATAAATCTACAGTGGTATAAGTTTTAGGTACTTATTACAGAAAAATCTATAATTAATTGAGACTTAATTGAAAATTTATTTAAATATGAGAACCTAATTAAACTTATTTTACATTATAAAGACTTATTTAAAAACTTTTAAACTATAAGAGCTTATTTAAAATTTGCGTGTAAATGTTAAAATCAAAAGATTAATTTAACCTAAAATAAAAATTGCGGGTATAATTTTTTAAATAAGAGATGTTTTAGGTGTAATAAGTACAACCAAGAAGGATGTCATTGTAATTATTCAATATATTTAGTTCTTTGAAAAGAATTGTATTACAAAACAAAACCAATATGTAAATAAAGCTTTTTTTAATATTCTTATATAAATTTGCACAAAAATAAATATAAATCTAATCTAGGGCTTTGTTTTTTTTGTATAACCAAGAACTTATATTTAAATTAAGTAGAAATAAAATGCTAACAAAATTAAGAGCTTTAATTTGCTGATAAGAAAATAATTAAGTAGGATATATAATGTATTAAAACAAAAAATATAAATTAGTATAATTATATATTTATACTTAAAGTAGTAATATTTGTAAGTCAAAACGAGAAATTCATAAATAAAAATATCCAGTCAAATTTCATGCTAAGAAAACTAAAAAGTTGAATTTGATAAGAAAGAATATACAGGGCTCTTAAAAATTGATAGGAATCTTATTTTAGGAGTTGGCGAAAAAGAAAGTGATGCATGTCAACATTAGAACTTTAATAAAAATGTCAATTAAAAAAAAAAATGTTTGCAACACACTCATCAATACACTTTTTATTATTAAATGAATTTTATATAGAACCTAATAAATCACGTGGGTTTATTCTCTATTCAGTAGATCCCACATTAAATTCATCCGATAAAAAATCCAAATTTGAATGGACGTCTCATATAATGAGATAGAAAGACACAAAACCAAATTTGAATGCAGTCCACAACCAAAAACAATTTTAATTTTTTATATTTCTCTTATAATAAGAAAGCAAACATGAGGAGAAAAAAACTGAGAATCCAAATTTGATAAAAAGAGTATATTTTTTTTTTATTCCCAAGGTATCCTCCGCGTGCAACTGTGGAGACTAATCCCGAGCTACAGGACGACATTTAAAGGCTGACATCTCCCAATCAGATTTTCTCCATACACAATGTAACACCCCAATTTTCGAATTAAATAGTATTTATGAGTTTATATTTTTATCTGTGTTTTAGAAAATGATTTTGGAAAACTAAAATCATATTCATGCTCCATATAATCGTAAGAGCCTATGGTTAAATTTTGGATCGAAAACTCAAATGGAGCCCGGTCTATGTTTCACGTATAGTAGTGTTTTACTACTATCAAGACCTAATTTTGACTAACGGACGAGACCATTAGTCTTAGAATTTGATCCTCTACCTTTTTGCTAAAATGCGTCCTGACGTTCAAAAATGAAAATAATATATTATATTCGGACCATGAATCGAACTAGGTAACGATTGGAGCCGTATAAAGGTTTCACAGGACCCATAAAAGGATAATCTTGATGTCACATTAGTGTCACATCACCTAGGGACTCGTTCCAGTATAATGATGATTTTCAAAATATCTGGACGCGAAATGATCAAAATGTCCCTGATCTTTTAGCAAAATTGCCAAAATGCCCTTCTTACTAATTACAAGTTTGTCATTCGTGAAAAATAAATATCTCTCCTCACCCTCACACATGGGCCATACGGCCAACTCTTCCCCCCCCCCCCCACCCTCACCTTCACCCTCACTTTTCTTTCTTCTTTCTCTCTTTATTCTTCATAAACTCCATTTTTGGAAAGCTTGAAACCTTGAGTTTTTGGTGATTCAAGTTCCATTCTTTGAAGGAAGTTCATCTTGGAGGTATAAACTCTCTCCTATCTCTCTCAATCTCTCCTTTCATTCTCTCAAATTTCAATTTCATGGAGGTTGGGGTTTTTAACCCATAAACTTCAAAAATCCACGAAAAATTGTAGAAAAATCCTTTTAATACCAAACCAATTTCTTTGCCCTAGGTTCATGACATCATTTCAAGATCCAAGAGCTTGAAGCCAAGAAAGGCCTCTAACCTATATGGGTATTGAGGGGCCGAAACTCTCACCTAGTGGGGGAGTAGGTTTTTAGTTGGATTTTGATGTTTTGAGTGTGTATCTAGGGTTATCTCACTTAGTTAGGGTAGTGTCCAAGAGATGAGAATTTTTGGAGCTCCCTAACTATTTTTAAAGTCATAGGGCCTAACCCTAGAGGTAGAGATTAGGAGAAATCTTTGTGTTTTGTATTAATGCATTGATTGATTGTATATGTGTAGTAATCAGCGGATAATCGGATGAGAGATCAGACGAGTTTCGGGTCGATCGGGAGGTTGCTTTTGAATTTGGGAACTTCAAGAGGTAAGGGGTGATAGCCCGAGGAATTCCAAATTCGGACAGTTGTATGCTGTATTTGTGTATCTGGAGTGTAATTAATTATCTATGTTGAATTGGTTATGGTGTGATTTATTTTACTGCAAATATTTGCCTATGCATGATATACCTGCTTATATGTGAATGTATGGTATAGCATTGGAATAAATGTATGGATGGATCGTATGCCCTGTTGAGAGGATCATTGCATTAAAGGACCCAATACCAATTAGGATCCGATATCATGTAACATAAAAACTTTAAAAAGCTTGAGATGTGAAATGGAGAAAAATAATATTTTATTATTTTTCAATTAATTTTAAGAAAAAAAGAAATAAATTAGCTTTTTGGAATAAAATAATCATAAATATTTGCTTTTTAAGGTTAAGTCAACTTAAAAGGCAAAATAAAGAAAAATTGTCTTTATTGAATAAAAATGAAGTTTTTAGGAAGAATAGTGTTTTTGGAAAACTTTATTAGTTTTTAAAATAATAAAGTGAAATCCTTGAGTAAAAACGTTTTCGAGAACCGTGATTTCAAATTAATTGGTTTTATCTAAAAAAAAGGGTTTTTACAAATTGTACTTCAAGGTTTGTGTTTTACCGAAAAACGACGAAAAGGAAAAAGGTGATCTTTTGACCAAGTTTTGTTTTTGGGGAAAACCGATCCCGAAGGCTTTGTGTATAAGCTTCGGAGATTTTGGTTTTTGGCTTTTGAGTTTTTAAAGGGAAATGTGGTTTTTGGTTTGGAACCTAGTAACCGAGACGTCGGGGTTCTAGAGTCCAGTAGAACATGTGGATCGAGGATCCTTGTTAATGTGTTGGTCATATAAGCTAGAGGACATTCTTTGTGGTCGTAGGGGCTTACAGATGTTTTTTGAGCTTGAGAATCCAAAATCCGAGACTAGTGCATCGGTTAGGGATTTTTGGGTTAGAGCTATGTGGACTGCGTGTCCTTTTCGAGTTTCGGACTGAGTGTCCAGTTTTTGAGAAAATGTTGTAAAGGCTTTAAAGAGTCTAAAACATTGTGGCGGTTGACAGCGTTGATGCTTCAACAAGGAAATAACTATACGACACAGAAACATATACGAAAACGAAAGGTTTTCTCATGCATTTGTTTTGGGCAGACGTGCCACTGGAAGGGGAACCTTGATGATAGGAAACCCCGTGATGACTGTAAGTCATTATGTGTCATTGTACCTTGATGGGCAATGGATATACCTTGATGGGCAATGGATAAAATCCATATAATGTGAAACATTTGTACAGTGTGATATGGTAATGAAATCCATGTAGAGTGAAGCGCTATGCCTTGTGTGAATAGTGTGATATGGTACTGAAGTCCATGTAATGTGAAGCGTTATGCCTAGATTGGAAAACATGACATAGTAAATAAATCCATATAATGTGAAGCGTTATGTCTGGATTAGACAACGTGGTGTGGTAATGAAATCCATATAAGGTGAAATATTGTACCCTGTGTTGGTCTATCTGATATGCTAATTATGGAGTGCCTTGATTAGCAGTCGAGTTTGATCAACTCATTCATTTGATTATGAGATTTTTCCGGAAATTAAGAATAGAGTGTTAGATGGTATATTGGAAGTGTCATGCATATGTTTTTGAAAATGGCGCTGACTGTTGGGTATAAGACCCTGGATTTATCTGTGCTGTCATGATATTCTGTGTTATGTCTATCATGTTTAATAACCGTGCTTAATATACATATATGCTTCTGTTGTTGTGCTTTGAGCATGCTGTTGTTGTATTTTGAGCCGATTCACATCGGAATGGGAGGGATTCTGAGGCTGTGCAGGTATGAGACTGTACAGTTGAAGGAAGGCTAGTAAGAATTGATTTGTACTACCTATACCAACAAGATACATCTTCTTTTCGGGAGCCTAGGACATAAGAACTCCATAGTTAAGCGTGTTTGACTTGAAGTAATTGAGGGATGAGTGACCTTCTGGAAAGTTTCTTAGAAAGCGTGTGAGTGAGAACAAAACACGCTGAAAAGATTCGTGTTGATTTGTAGGAATAGTTGACAATTCTAAAAGCAATCCGAACCGTGAAACACAAGAGTTAGGAATCCATAAAAAAATATATTACTAATATTATTCTAATTAAAAGGAGATAAAAACATTGATTGAAAAAGGTCGCCAATTTGACTTGGTGCGTGCCCAGTTTGTTTGCTTATAGTCAAATGGACTTACCCCAACTACTATCGTATGGCACGTCATGTATGTGTGCCGCTCTGGATGTTACTGCCATTGCCGCCCAATAATGAGGTTCTTGTTTATACCCGACCCATCGATGTAGAGTTCCAAAATTGATAACAATAGGAGAGATAGACCTAGTACATGTGCTCGTTTTCATTATCCGGTTAATGTTCAAATTGGTCGCAAGAAAAACATTAAAAGACATACTATTTGATTTATTAAAAAAAAAATATGAAGAGCAAACATTCTACGCAAATATCGAACACCCCTAGCTACGGTCGTAAGAAAATCTTCCCTTTTTCTGTTTTCTTCCTTTCATTTTTACGGACAATGACAGGGATGATTGATGAAAATGATCCATTTACTTCATTTTTTATCTTTTTTTCTTTTTATAAAGGAGTTTTTAACATAGATCTAATTTTTTTATATGAGTTTTTCACATAAATCTAGATCTTTTTGTATTTTTTCCTTGTTCTTCATAGTCTTGGTATGGCTTTGTTTGGTTTCCCGTCTTAGTGCGGTGGTGTTTGATTCCCATCTTGGTGCGGTGTTCGTTTGTTCTAGATTGACAGATCTGCTTCGATCCATCACAGATTTGATCAAGACTTGAGTCTCGATGCTACAGCAGGAAGCATGAGTATTCCGGTGACTTTGATAGTGTCACTTTTGTAGGCAATTTGACTTTACCGTATTATGCTTTTAACCTGGGTGTTGTGAGTTTGTCCGCAGTTTCATCCTTTTCGATTTTTAGCAATTTTGGATCTGTATTATCATCGATATAATTTATTAATTTGAATGAATGCATATCTTTCTATATCAAAAAAAAAAAAAAAAACATTAAAGATTTCAATTTCGATACGAAAAAATTCAAATGTCAATTAAATTGATCCATTTATTAATAAAGTTTACGGACACTTTAGTCCTATAAGGAGTTATTGCGTCGGACATTTGATATTTTTAAAAATTAAACTATGTTTTCATTTCTTATGATGCAAATGTGTTTTTTATATTTATTTTTTTTGTTTTTTTCAGGGACGAATAGCCCTCACCAACTGGAAAAGCACTTTCATAATTGGGATGAAGGCACAAGCAAAAATTGTAAATTGAATTAGGACGCATTTCAGGAAATAATTTAGTTAAACTTTTATTCAAAACCTTTTTTTAAAAATAAGTTAAAAATAACTTCCTTTTATAAGTTTCTTTCATAAATTTATTGAAATAAGTTAAAAAGAGTTTATAAAAATATCATAAATTATTTTCATAAGCTCAAATAAACTCTTTATGAACTCTTCAAAACACACCCTTAATATTAGTGGAGATTCTGTTGAGTTTACCATTTTTAAAAAAAAATGTAAGTTCATGTTTTCCAAACAAATTAATTGAGTACTCAAAATGACATTGTCATTTTTAATTTGAGAGTTGGAATTCATAATAATAATAATGAAATTTTACAGAAATTGATATAGTACCGACGATCGACTAATTAAAGTCTGTTGGGTAAGTCTCATCCGCTAGCTTATAGCGGATGGTTAGTAACCTTGTTTGATAAGCGCATTCGTTAAAAGCTTATAACATTTTTTTACGAGCTTATAGCGTTTCTTCTAGACGCTACTTCAAGCAGCGTTTGAACTTATAGCTGATAGCGTGTGATTTTTCTCTTTTATCTTTACTATTTTAATTTATTTTCACCTTTGTCCTTTTCAATATATAATAAAATATTAACGCTTATATGATAACGTAACCTTTATATATATATATATATATATATATATATATATATATATATATATATTAATTTAACATTTTTTATAATAACTCTATGATAGTAGTTTAACATTTATATGATAATATAACATATTATAAATTGGTAAGACTATCATTTATATAATTTTTTTATATATAAAAAATGTTTATATAAAAAGGTATAAGCGCATGTCCTTTTATATTTATCAACTAGTTCTACCGTTAGTTTTATCAAATACTTCTATACCAATAAGCCAGCTTATCCGCTATCATCTACCTCATCCGATATCCGTTATAAGCTCATCCACTAACAGCTAACTTATCTATTATCCGTTAATTTTACTAAACAAACCCTTAGTAATTACGCCGTTTGCTTTCAAATAATAATCATTTAAAGTTAAGCATACTAATTAAGAAGCTAATTAATACTTTACTAATATAATATATAACATGTGCCAATTTTAAGTCAAAAGATGATTTCCATAACTATTTTTAGAACAATATAACATTTCTCTTTAAGTATAAAAAACAACTAATATGAAAAAAAGGTTCTTAGCGGATTTAATAACAATAAATAAAGGCAATGTTAAAAGCATGCAATAAATATTTTCTTGATTACGTAGGAGTGACAAATAATTAAGGATTTAATTGGTATAAATTATCAGTGTAAAATTTGTTTACATTATCAACCAATCATAAATTATCGCATCATTAAAAATATTTGACTATTATCTTAACTATCTTAAAAGTCATCTATACCATGATTTGTGATTGGTTGACAATGTAAATTTTTTTATACTGTGCGTACCAATTAAACTCAGTAATTAATAGAAAAATAAATTTAGAAAAGTAAGTATTATTTAGGAACGAATGTCCTTCCTTGTGATGTCACATCATCTTACTTCAATATTGATGTCACTCAACAAGAATCAATTTTATTTTTAAAAACTAGTTAAACAACTCTTATTAGAATTTCTCTTAGTCAAGGAATAAAAAAGGGGTAAATATGTGTTGAAAAAGTAAATACAACACTTATCAATAATTTTCGGTACAATTTTTTTTTTAAATCCTTAACCAGTGTTTATTTTTTTTTTGGTTATTATATACACTTTTGCTAATTAATTTAATTTTTTTGTATACACACGATAAGGTAACTTCGTGTTAGTTTATACGATAATCAAGTATTCACCAATATGTGGTTGGTAAGAGTGATAACGAACTTGACCTCTTAAGCAAGTGGTCAGAGGTTCGATCCCTGACTCTTATGTATGAAAAAAAATTTGATTGGGAGAGATCAATTCTTAAATGTCGTCCAGTATTCGTAAAGGCACCCGTCACTTCGTCCTTATTATATATCTATAATAATCTAAACAAGTAACGTAACTAACCATTAGGCCAAGTCTTAGTTTGAAATAAATGATCATTTAAATTTTCGTGGGAAGCTAGTTAGGATTGGGATACGAATTTGGATCTTTTCCTACGAGAGGCTATGACATTACTTTGTCCTGTTTGTTAGGAAGAGTTCTTTCCTTCCAGTTTCTTTCATAATCCAAACATAATGTTAATTTCTCTCGAAGCTGATTATTTAATTAACATGAAAAGGTAAAACTACGAAGTAAACGATGCCATCTGTTTTCCTCCCCTACTTAACGGCTTGCACGAGGCTCATAGAAAAAGAACATTGTCTTCGTCTAGCTTTGCTCAATGCCTGTGTGTATTCCCTAATCAACACAAATCATAACACTATTAAACGAAGTTTTAAATTGCCCTTATTCCGGGAAAATGTAGTCCATATGATCGTAATACGATTATGAAAATGATTAAAATTATAATATTACGATCTCAATTGTAATTTCGGACTTTATTTTAAAACTTTGCTGTCAAGAGTCAACACAACACTTAGAGGCATAGAGCATCCATAATGATAGGTGTTTATGCACTTTTTGCTTGTTAAATATCATTCGTAGTAAGAACCCACCATTGGAGTGAGATTCTTATTAAACATTCAATTTTGTGAAGTACTTGTATAAGCACATAGTGTTTAGAAATAAAGTGGGCAATTCTTGTACTTTAAAAGCATATTGATGAAGCCATTTAATAAAGTTGTTGATTAAATGTAATGATGTGAGGTTATTTATGCGACTCATTTAATAAAATTTTTAAAGATGATGGATTGAAGAAATGATGTTTAAGTTATAAAAAATAAAAATGAGTTATATGTAAATGCATTCCACTTAAGAATCCAAAAAGTAAAATATAAGATGTTGGGTCATGAATGCTTTCGTGGTTATGCTCATCTTGGACTTGATTGCATAGTTGACTATAAATTTATATATTGAGCAAGTTTACCAATGCTTTCACTGTATTCTACCATAACAAGTCCAGATATATAATTTGGAGTGTTTACCGAAGTTTTTGAATTATGCTTTATCTTCCTTTTTTATTTTTTCTTTTACCCTCTTCGATTCTCAATTTTATTTAACTAGCTAGCTTGTCAACCAAAGTAGGTAAAATTTCATCTCCTACCTAACTCCAAACAATCTCGTCCGATAACTTTACCAATGTATATATATCTGACGAGTCAACTGTAGTGTGCCCAGGACCCTCGATATAGATCGATGTCCGATTCATCTAACATTCACGGCGTAGTAGTGTGTTGCAACTTGCAATGGTAGGTTTACCAATGGGACAAGTTAACAAATGAGAACCCCAACTCTTATCTAATTGCCAATGGGTAGGTTTTATCAAAGGGACACGTCTTATCTTTGCCATATAGCTGTCTGGGTCAGACGTTTATGCGTAGGTCCAGACTCCATCGAATCTAATAATTGAATAGAATCTTGTCCTTTGCTAAATTAATGGTTTACCTTGACGTTATGGTTTTAGGAATTTATTTTTCAATTCTGTTAAATATTTATATGCTTCAGTTTTAACTACTTCATGTAACCATTCTTTCAGACTGTGGCAAATATATATGTATTTATTTATTGAAACAAATGTTGACAAAGGAGAAAGAAGAGAATTGGTTGAAATATTTTGGATCATACCAAGGACAAGGACGAAGCACTTAATCAAAATCATAATTCAATTTCACGCTCGTTCTCATGGAGACATATAAAGGTCAGCATTTAGACTCCTATACCTTGTTTCCATCGAAAAATATGTTAATATGCAAATAAAATTCGCTTCTTAGGGTCAAAATTTACTTACATTGCGGTCAACCATCATTTGACACATAGAAATGGATGCGTTTAATTATACAGCTTATTTAAACGTTTATGTAATAAACTCTTTTTTAAATAAGATAAAAATAATTTATTTTCATTAGCTTCTTTGACAATCTTAGGAAAATAAACTAAAAAAATTTATGAAAAGATTATAAACTACTTTAATAAACAATTTGCTTAGATTTATTATCATAAACTATTTTCATAAACTCTTCCAAACACACACATAGTGTTTTGTTTCTTAACATCATGAAAACTAAAATATTGTTTTAAATATTATAATTTGAGATAGTTGTTTCTATATTTATGTTTAGATAAAAATAAATTAGAAGGCACATTGATTTTGTAAGCTTAATAAATTAAAGTTCCTCTCTTTTGGTACATAATTAAGCAAATTCGAATGCACATAAAAATGGGCGAATAATGGGTTGGATCATGGATGCAGCCCAACTATTGATGTATAGATGTTTTGGTTATGTAGACATGGGTCGCATAGACTTTCTACAATAAATTTTAGTGGGCTGCATTATATACGGGTTGCAGAATATTTATAGGCCGAGCCATAATAACCCATCATACTATAGCCCATTTTCACCTTTAAAATAATGGCAGGCAATTTTCCATTGTTTCAATAACGGTACGGGCAATACTTGAAAAACACACTCATTTAAAGATTTTCTTCCCACAATTTAAAATCAGGCAGTAAACCAACGAATAAAAATCCAAATGCTCATAAAGTTTATTTATACTTAAGCAACTCAAGCAAGCTAACAGCTGAAACTTGAAATAACCTGAGTAAATGTTGGAGCTTGTCACAAACTATCAAAAGAAGTGGACTCCAAATTGTTGTTGAGTAAGAGGCTTCTCAATTTAGTATGATTTGCTATGACCTCCCTTCCACCCTCACCCTCACCCTCCATCATAGTCTTCACAGCTTTGAAGACGATCGAACCATCTTCTTCATTTTCTCTCTCCACTTCAACACCAGCTGCCTTTATGCTCCTACTTATCATCCTTGCATTGAGGTTCTCATAAAGTATATTTGATAAAAAGCACCATCTGAAACTTGTTCACAAGGGCCTCCAGTAAAGATCTACAATAGGTAATGAAGCACCCTACAGATGAATGCTCCAGAATAGATGTCAGCTAAACTGAACCCCATGTCCCTCTCTGGCACAGCTGTTTCAACAAACACAAATCCAACAGGTGGTTTAACTGCTGCTAAAAATAGAAAACCTGTTAACTCAAGACCCAGCAAACAATTCATGGTGTTGAAATGGTTCCTTTAAGAGAGCCATATAAAAATTGATTCCTACATCAGTTTATCTATTTTTTAGAATGCAAAATACACATTGCTAGTTTGATATCCTGTTATTGAAATAAGACAGAATTACATGTTGGACCGAAGAGTAGGGGATAAGTACACAGTTGCAGTATTGTTTGTTAGAAGTGGGTGTGGGGCCTTAGCCCCCGAACCAATGACAAAAAAGACAGAAAGAAAACATCAGCAATATTAGCCATCAGCAATATTAGCCCATCACAGAGACTCAGGCTTCTCCTGCAAAATAATTATTGAGAATAAGGCACAACTATAAAGCCAAAGTGAAAGTGAGTGAAGATTTTGAAGATCAGGCAATAAAGAGGTGACAGGGAGAAGCATTAACCTTAGTGACATGGCAGGTCATCATTGGCATATCTAATTGTTAAAAGTACACTGAATTATTGAAGATACTAACTGATTTCTGGTAATAAACTAGTTAAACTTTATGGTAATTTCTTCTCACCTTGATAACCTTCAAGTATGAACATGGTTACCCTGACGAGTTTGCAGGTTTTAAAGAGGATTGGACCGCCTACTGCTACTATTGTTTGCCTTTAATTGTTCCAGATCTCGCTTAACCTTGAAAGGTGAGGCATGGAGTGCTCCATATGTAGGAAATCCAAATTTGACATTATCAACATTGTGATTTACTTCTGGCGGCCAACATTCTGAAAGACTGAAGTACCGAACACTGATTTTAGTGCCTTGCTGTGATGAAGAGCAACCGAAATACAACGCTTTTGGTTAGTTGGATAATTAAGGAGGATAATGAATAGAGTGATCACATCATCAATTGCTAAAAATTTGCGCTTCCGAACTGTGAGTTCAAGTTAACATCAATTCAAATGCTATTGCTGCTCCCTATGCATCATTGTTGCGTCTGATTGTTTTAGATCCTGCTTAAATAACCAACGAAACCCACAACTATTCACCTCCAAATGCAAACCTTGAGATTGATCTGTGTCAAATTTGATAGTACCATCAAGCACATAAGTTTCCATTATTCCAATGAATTCTTCTTCCCTCCTGTAACAGAGTAGCCATAGGTGACCTGATTCAGAAGCAACATTCAATCTTGACCAATTTCAGGCAGTAGAAAATATATAATCCTGCTGGATATCCACTAAAGACAAATTCTCTTCGTACTAGAAAGACAATATTTGATGGGAGTTCAGGCAAATTAATATTTTAGTTGCTTCCAGTGTTCAAGTTTAAATTTACAAGTGGGGATGAGGGTAACAACTTGGGGAACAGTCATACAGAATCCATGACAATCCACTCACTATGTTTATCGTTACATCAAAAATGTTTTCAGCTACTATTGACTCATGCCCGGAAAGAGAATAGAAAAACAAAATCAGCATATCATCAACTAATATCCTGCAAAGGACACCAATTCAAGATACAAATTTATAACAATAACACTGTCTTGCTGGTTTAAGTCTTACCTTAGAATTTCCAATTTTAATGGAAGTGCAGCCAAAATGCAGTTGATACAATTTTCGATAATCAGCTCAATGATTATGGGTGTGGCTCATCATCAATGGTTAAAAACTGGCGCTTTGGAACTGACGAATTTATGCTATGTATCATTGTTGTGTTTAATTCTTGCAGATCCTCCTTAAATAGCCAACGATACCCGATATTCTTCACCTCCACCTGCGTAACTTCAAGTGGGCTGATTATGATTGCCATTTCGATACCATAAAGGTCATGTGTTCCATCTGCTTTATAATGTTCAATGAACTCTTGTCGAGTGAAAAAGAGTATCAACAAGTGATCTAATTCAAATGTAACTAGATCGTTGCCAAGATATATCGGAATAAGGGCATACCTCCCAAACACAGGTTTCTTTACAAATCCTATCCCGATACAGCTGTCCCATTTATTACAGAAATCAGTTAGATCATCAGGTGCCCCAAATGTTGCACAGCAAGCAAAGCCAATCCAATTATTGTCATGCATAATTGGAGATGGATCGATGCTTATTGATCTACCCACATATTGTTTGTTGAACCACCTTGGAATTTGACTTCCAGGAATAACAATACCAATCTTACCGAAGGGGGGAGAGGATTGCATGAGCAGCTGCTACCAAAAAAGTTAGTTATGTATTAGTTCATACACACAGAGCAAGAGACTGAGAGAAAATAGAGAAAGGAAGAATGAAATAGTCACCTCAAAGACTTGTATCATCCAAGAAAACGCCATCGTACAGCAGCATTCCAAATCACACAAATTGGGGCAGTTGAAAATATATAGTCCTGGATAACTATCAAAAAAATGTTCTCTTCTTGCTGGCAAGACAGTATTTGATGGGAGCTCAGGCAAATATTTCAGCTGCTTACAGTGCTCCAAGTTCAAAAATATAAGTTTGGAAAGCTTCTTGATGCTACAAGGTAGTGTAACAAAACTGTTCCCCCCTAAATTTAGCCTTTCTAAATAATGTAAGCTTCCAATAGAATCAGGGATTTGGAGTAGATTGCAAAAACTTAGATCAAGATCGTGCAAACAAGTGAAATTAGGCAAAGAGGGCTCATTATGTCTCCTGGGATAGAAGAAATTGATGGGCAACATAAGCATTTTGCATATGGGGGATGTTGATTGCCAATGGATACCAGTTTCACTTGTATCAAACATCTTCAAATGTTTCACATGCCTTGGTTCCACAAACAGCAGGTTTAATTTTGAACAACCAGAGAGATTTAGAACTTCAAGAGAACTAAGACCCACCATGTTTTTGGGGATACTGACTAGATTTTTGCAATTTGTCAAATTCAACAAAACAAGCTTTTTTAGAAGACCAATGGATGGATCAATCCGCACAAGTTTTATACATCCTTCAAGATTTAGACTCTCAAGATTTGGGCCCTCTCTAAAATCTGGAATCTTGATGAGATTTTTGGAGTGAGAGAGATCCATGTGTCTCAAGTTGTATAGAGGCTGCAGTGAAAGCACAATAGTACAAGACAAAATTAATAACCAAATTTAAGTAATTGCCTATGTAATTAGCTCTGAAGAAAGGGGGGAAATCAGATAATTTTTTGATGAAAATGCTACTACCAATGGTAAGCTTCCCAATAAAAACTTACCCTTTATTAATAGTAAGACTCTTTTTAATTTGTTCATTTAAAAGAAAAAAATAGGGGGGAAACAATAATTTGCAATACCTTTGTGCCTTCCCATAGTTGTTTGATGCTGCTGTGAGGCAGGATCAACTCAACAAGTTTATCCGGCTGAAAACTTGATGGCAAACAAGGGAAAGGATATTTAACTCAAGAAAGATATCTTAGTTCATTGGAAAGATAACAGAGGCTTCCTGAAAAATTCACATTCCAAAGTGAGAGCAAATTAAGGCGGCTCATTAGCAACATAACATCAGCCCTCACTATCTTTTCTGGAATTTCCTTTGAGTATTGTTTCAGAACTACGGCTTCAAGATTTTCTGATGCCTAAAGCATTATAAAGAAGAAAGCAAATGTTAAATCCTTTTAAATATTTATCAATTCTAGAAAAATGGCAACCTAGGATTTTATTTTCAAAAACTATTTTACCTTGTTCTCTAACATAACATTGTGGAGATCCTTGTAGTCCCACAACCTGCTCCACTTTCTTGGTTCTTTGGGTGATTTTTCTCGAACAATACTCCTGCCAAGCTCTTTCAACAAATCATGCATATAAATCTGCCCATCCTTTCTGGTTATGAGTGATTTATCGACGAGAACTCTTATACCAATACTAGGATGAAATCCACGAAAATCTAGAATTTTGGTCACATATATTTCCTCTACTGCATCAAAGAAACAAGCAATATCTAGAAATATTTCCTTTTCCATAACGTCCAGTCCATCATAACTGATTCGAAGCACATTCATAATATCCTTCCTTGGATCTTCTCTCAATCTAGCCAATGCACTTCTCCACTCAAAGACATCTCGACCATACAAAGATGAGCCGAACACTTTGATTGCTAATGGATGGCCGTCAGCATATCCTAGTGCATCATATGTCAGCTCCCTATAATCACTCTTAAAATCGTCACATTTGAAAGCCTTTCTACAAAATATTTGGCGAGCATTATCATCATTCACTAGTGCATCATATGTCAGCTCCCTATAATCACTCTTAAAATCATCACATTGGAAAGCCTTTCTACAAAATAATTGAAGAGCATTATCATGATTCAGGAGTTGAACGTTGTAGACTACATCCACTCCATAGCTTCTCAAGATATGTTTGTCTCTAGAAACTATGATGATTCTACTCCCTGCACCTAACCATTCACGTTTCACAGATAATTTCTCCAATTGCTCCAGTTGGTCAACATTATCAAGAACTATGAGGCCCTTTATGTGGCGTAACCTAGTTCTTATCAAATTAACTGCGTCACAATGGTTGTTTATCTGAAGGTTATTTGGTTTTAGAGTTTGGGAAAGAAGTTGCTTCTGAACGCCAATGGAACCACCATCTCTATAAATTTTGCTTACATCATCAATAAAGCAACAAGCAGGGTATTGATGAGAGATTTTGTTATATAAAACATGAGTAAGAGTTGTCTTTCCTATTCTACCCATACCACAAATTCCTACAACTCGAACATCATCATGGGATCCCAAACGTAAAAGCTTTTCTAATTCTTCTACAGGAGACTCCCAACCAACTATATCATTTGGGACACTTGAAAAGTTGAGACCCAATAAGCTTATTGTCTCTTCAACAATATTTTCAATCACCGCAGATTGTGGCCTGGAAGTTTAAAAATGAAAACAAGAAACAAACACGCAAAAAGTAATTTATATACATCACCTAAAGAAGTTGTTGCATAAAGCATGAAGATGACATACTTATCTCGTACATCCCAACCAGAGAGATTGGCGACTTGTGTGAGAGCTGCCTTCCATGTTTGCACCATGTCCAAGTCGTGTCTGAATCTTTTTTCATGTTTAACAAAGGCTTTCTCGTAATTTCCACTCTGATAGCGCACCTCAGATGGATCAACATCATAGAAAACAGGGAGAACATGTTTTGGTGATGACCCGTTAAGGCGGCAATCAACGATCTTAGCGAGTTCTCTTAAGCACCAGGTGGAGGAAGCATAATTGTTGGAGAAGACAACAATGAAAACGAGCGATCCTTCAATAGCGTGAAGGAGCTCAGGTGCTATGGCTTCCCCTTTCTTGAGTTTATTGTCATCCCTAAATGTGAGTATGCCTTTTCTATGGAGAGCAGCAAATAGATGATCAGTGAAACCATAGCGAGTATCCTCACCTCTGAAGCTGACGAACACATCATATTTTGCTATCATCAGTGGTGAAGAGCTGGTTGGGATGATGCTCGTGCAAGCCATTGCAAAAGCTGAAGTATAATGTTATGTACTAATGTACAGGTTGCTAGTGCTCTCAAGCCAAGAGGACGAGGGTTTTAGATGAGTCGTTGTAATATGATAATGTATTCAATATTTCCATGAGAAAGTTGTGTAACTTTTCTGTGAAGTAGCGTAGAAATTTCTCCCACAGTATTATTATTAGGTTTAATTATTCAGTCATTAACTATTTGAAATTTTTTAAATAAATCCCTAAATTAAAAAAACTTTTAATTAGGTCCCTCAATTTATAATTATTTTGTAATTAAGAACTTGCACTTTAAACGTTTGTAATTAAAATCCCGAACTTGTAAATAATTTATAATTGGATCCTTAGGATAGGAAAATAACCTTGTAATTAGAATACCATATAAATTTTTTTCAAGATTTCTTGTGTGTCTTGGAGCTTAATAAAATCGTTGGATCGCTATAATAGTAAAGATTTTAAAAATGCCTAGTATTTCAGGGACCTAATTATAAACTATTAACAAGTTCATAGACCTGATTACAAACATTTAAGGTGTAGGGACTCAATTATAAAGTATATCAAAGTTCAAAAGTCCAATCATAAATTTTTTTAATTCAAAAACCTATTTAAAAATTCTCAAAAAGTTAAGAAATTTCTCAAATAATTAATTCAGAAAAGCGTTACCACACTAGTCTTTCCCAGTAAGAGACAAAAGAAATACTTGTGTCAGACCATGTTTTTACACTCTTTTTTTTTTCAAGGAAAGGAGATTATATCATTATATCATGTATTGTTATTATTTTAAACTTTTAAATCCTTCAGTCTAATTGTTATTATAGGAAGGAGATCATCAATTTGTTAGATATAAAGGCTGTAAATGGAAAAGATAAACGAAGATAAATATAAAAAATTGCATTTCGCCCAGAGGACTTATTGAAATATAAAGAAGTTCCACTTCATTAGAAACGAGAAAAGTAAAGTCGGGAGTGCACAGATCCATATTGCCTCAGATATCAAGGATGAAGTAACAACTTTCAAGCACAATCCAAAATGAAAAAGACCTACTCACTAACTCACATTGCAACACTTGGGAGCTCATTCATAAATTACAAAATGGTGTCAGAGCCCATATACCAATTCAAATTTAAAGTCAATTTTAAGATTTTTCAGGAGGGTCACAGGTTTAGGGTCACGGGTGGCATTAGTCCGTCATCCTATTTTTGTTGGGCTAACCTGGCAATTTTTTTAGCATTTCACGGTTTCATGAAAAGAATTAGTAACTATTTCATACAGTGCAATAATTTTCAAAAAATAATATAGAATTTAATTAAATATTTAGAATTCTGATCTACTCGTATTTCTTTTTTGAGTGACTAATATCCAACGTGAGTTTTGAAACAGTTGATGATCCTTATCTTATATGAGAATGCCGGATTTATTGGAATAAATCAAGTGAAACAATTATAGTGATTAGTTTTCCCCAGGCAACTTTTAAAGCTAACTAAAGTGTGACCAAGTGTAATTGACTTTAGTCACCAAGAAAACAGCAAGCCTAACAGCACCAAGCTCTAGTTCTATGGATGGCTTGGACATTATCAAGTCCTACTGGGAACATCAACACCCTGCATTATAAGGCAAGATCAGTTCAACAAGTTTATTGGGTTGAAAACTTGACGGGAAATAGGTAAAAGGATAATTGTACCACTCAAGATATCGCAATTCATTAAATAGACAGTTGATGCTTCCTCAAAGATTCACATCATGGAGTATGAGCAATCTAAGACGACTCATTTTTTTACAACACTTCAGCATCAGCCATCAATGTTTTAGTTAAGTGTAGACTGGTGCTCTATTTTTTTACTACCAGTTCAGAAATCCCCTTCTCTTCTAAAAAACGTGATATTATATGTATGGTAGCTTGATTTTATCTACTTGTGCATGAATGCATGCTTTAGGTCTGATACAATCGGTCACAGATTAAAGATGGCCTGAACCCTTCTCCATATGAGTAAATGTAGTATGAACAAGTTGGAGAATATGATTAGTTCATATGCATGCGTGAAGGTTTTTATTTGATCACCTCTCCCATGCAAAGGGTTAGTTCCACAACTTTACGTGGGAATATCCGGTTAAAACAAAAAAAAAAGTGTATATTATTGATTCTTACATAATACCCACTGGCCACAGACATACGCATGAATAAGAAAGAATGCATAGTGATTTCAGTGCCTTTATGTGATGGAATGCAACAGAAATACAAATGCTACGGTTTTGGTTAGATGGATAAAGGTAATTAAGGAGGATAATGATATGGCTCATCATCAATTGCTACACACTTACGCTTCCAAACAAACGAGTTCAAATCATCATCAATTGGAATGCTATTGCTGCTCCCGTTACGCATCATTGTTGTGTTTAGTTGTTCCAGATCATGCTTAAATAACCAACGAAACCCACAAATCTTCACCTCCAAATGCAAACCTTGAGGTTGTTCTATCCTTCTGTCAAATTTAATAGTACCATCACACTCCCACGTTTCTGTAATATTAATGAATCCTCCCTTGGGACTAGCCATAGCCTATTAATGAATCCTTCCCTTGGGTAATAGACTTGCCATAGGTGATCTGATTCGACCATGACCAGATCATTCCTGATAAGCACTGGAAAATGGTTTAAATGCCCTTTCTTCTCATTGCTAAAGCCACACATCAACCACGAATCCCTTTCATTACCTAAATTAGTTGGATCATGACGTGCCAAAAATGCTACACAGCAAGCAAGCAACGCCAATACAGTTAATGGATCCGTGCTTATTGAACTACCCGCATTCTGATTTTTGAACCACCTTGGTATTTGACTACCAGGAATAACAACTTTGATGTAAGGAATGAGGGTTGGGACTTCCACGGCACCTGTCACAAGAAAAATTAGTTATGTCCTAGTCCTTATAATAACAGAAAGAGAGAGCAAATGTGAGATGGGAAAAGGAAAGAGTGCACGCCTGAAGGGCTCTTATCATCCATGAAAAATCCATGCCTAATGCAGTGTTTAATCTCCACCAATTTCAGGCAGTTGAAAATATATAATCTAGCTGGTCTGGTGGAGTGGGACTTCACACCAAATCAAACATCACAAATGATGATCAAACAGTGAATAACAGAATATCATGTAATATTAGGGAAAGTATGTACCACCTGTATATCTTGTGGTTTTTTCCTTTTATTTTTAAAGTGTTTTGCTTTCTTATTTGTTAGATCTAAAGAAATTCTTTTTTGAAAGATTAAACATTATGTTTTTGGTCCCGACAACAGGAGTCTTGGACACTCAAGTCCTATTGGAAAAACATCAACACCCTGCATCTGTCCTTCAGGACAACGTCCATTTCAATTTAAGGAGATAATTATATGAAGAGGGATGACCGCATGCTGACTCACAAGTTAGTTACAACAAATTGCCAAGTTAATTATAACATAAACAGCTTGACAGTTCATTCAATAATATAGAAATCCTAAGCTTCTCTGGCTTGAGGATCATCGTTTTTGTCCATGCTAGTTTATATTCAGAATTTCCTTCTTTTCAGGATCAGGAGTAATCATGAGGAGCAATATCACTGTTCAATTTTTCCTTGGAACAAGTTACGCCTTAGCAGAAGAGACAGAAAGTAAACACCAGAAATATCCACTTTCACCCCATCAGAAAGAAGATCTTCTGCAAAAATAAAATAAATAAATAAAAAGTCTTGGAAACTTTAAAAGCTAAGTGAAGGCGAGTGAAGAATGTTAATATCATGCAGTTTTGAATCATGAATGAGTAAAGGCTCAAAGGTGGAGAATCAACTAAACTAAGTGACATGGCTGATCAGTTTATGAGCATATCTTAATTTGCACCTTATTAGCACCAAGGGGAAGTCACTCTGATCAGTTTCCAGCTTCCAAAGAGAGGATTGAACCACCTTTCACTAAATCATCATCAATTTGAACACTGCTGCTGCTTCTTCTATGCATCATTGTTGGGTTTGATTGTTTCAGATCCTCCTTAAATACCCATGGGTACCACGGGGGTGTCTGACCATAGTTTCATTTTCATACTATAAAGATCAACCGCTTCTTCTACCATGAAATAAGAACATAATTCATCCCTAGTCAAAAGAGTACCCAGAGGTGACATGATTCAACCATGATCAGGTCTCTATTGAAAAGTACCGGAATATCGAGAAAGCCACTACCTTGTTTCGTTAGAAAACCTATCCCTAATGGTTGTGTTTCAATTTCATCACTCAAATTATTAGATGGATCAATGAGTACCATAAATACCATGCTAAAAAATATGCTAATCTAGTTAATGTCATACAAAATGGGAATGGGTCTATGCTTAATGAAGTGCCCACTTTCTGATTTAACAACCACCTCGGTATTTGACTTTTGGGAATAACAATATCAATCCAACCAATGGGGGTAGAGGATTATTGGCTAACCTGATTCCAGAAATAGAGCAATAGCTTAGTCCTAATTCCCACACAGCACAAATAAAAACAATACAAATAGCAAGAGAAAGTGATGAAGAGATAGGGAAGGAAAGAATTGGCACCTAAAGGACTTGTATCATCCAGGCAAAAGTCATGCTATGACAGCATTCAATCTCACCAAATTTGGGGCAGTTGAAAGTACATAATCAATAAGAAACTATCAAAAGAAGTGGACTCCAAAACGATGTTGAATAAGAGGCTTCTCAATTTGGTATGATTTGCTCTAACCTCCCTACCAACCTCACTCTCATCATCCATCATAGCCTTCACAGGTTTGCAGACACTCTTGGTGATCGAACCATCTTTAACACCAACTGCCTTTATGCTGCTACTTACCATCCTTGCGTTGAGGTTCTGGACATCTGCTCTAATATACTTGGTAAAAAGCACCATCTGAAAAGGGAAAGTAAATTCAAGAACACCAAATCACGAAGAAACTATCAAAAGAAATGGACTCCGAATCGTTGTTGAGTAAGAGGCTTCTCAAATTTGTATGATTTGCTCCGACCTCCATACTAACCTCACACTCATCATCCATCATAGTCTTCGGAGTTTGCAGACACTCTTGGTGATCGAACCATCTTCAACACCAGCTGCCTTTATGCGACTACTTACCATCATTGCGTTGAGGTTCTGGACATCTGCTCTAATATATTTGGTAAAAAGCACCATCTGAAAAGAGAAAGTAAATTCAAGAGCACCAAATCACTAAGAAACTATCAAAAGAAATGGACTCCAAATCATTGTTGAGTAAGAGGCTTCTCAATTTGGTAAGATTTGCTCTGACCTCCCTACCAACCTCACTTTTATCATCCATCATAGTCTTCACAGGTTTGCAGACACTCTTGGTGATCGAACCATCTTCAACACCAACTGCCTTTATGCGGCTACTTACCATCCTCGCATTCAGGTTCTAGACATCTGTTCTAAAATATTTGGTAAAAAGCACCATCTGAAAAGGGAAAGTAAATTCAAGAACACCAAATCATTAAGAAACTATCAAAAGAAGTGTACTCCAAATCGCTGTTGAGTAAGAGGCTTCTCAATTTTGTATGATTTGCTCAGACCTCCCTACCAACCTCACTCTCATCATCCATCATAGTCTTCACAGGTTTGCAGACACTCTTGGTGATCAAATCATCTACAACACCAGCTGCCTTTATGCGGCTACTTACCATCCTCGTGTTGAGGTTCTAGACATCTGCTCTAATATATTTTGGTAAAAAGCACCATCTGAAAAGGGAAAGTAAATTCAAGAACACCAAATCACTAAGAAACTATCAAAAGAAGTGGACTCCAAATCGTTGTTGAGTAAGAGGCTTCTCAATTTTGTATGATTTGCTCTGACCTCCCTACTAAACTCACTCTCATCATCCATCATAGTCTTCAGAGGTTTGCAGACACTCTTAGTGATCGAACCATCTTCAACACCAGCTGCCTTTATGCTGCTACTTACCATCCTTGCATTGAGGTTATGGACATCTGCTCTACTATATTTGGTAAAAAGCACCATCTGAAAAAGGAAAGT
The DNA here is from genome assembly GCA_039655645.1 of Ammopiptanthus mongolicus. Lineage (NCBI taxonomy): Eukaryota > Viridiplantae > Streptophyta > Magnoliopsida > Fabales > Fabaceae > Ammopiptanthus > Ammopiptanthus mongolicus. The sequence continues at coordinate 17,076,828 of CM077346.1, read as the reverse complement.
AAATTAAAGAACACAAAACCACTAAGAAACTATCAAAAGAAGTGGACTCCAAATCGTTATTGAGTAAGAGGCTTCTCAATTTTGTATGATTTGCTCAGACTTCCCTACCAACCACACTCCCATCATCCACCATAGTCTTCAAAGGTTTGCAGACACTCTAGGTGATCGAACCATCTTCAACACCAGCAGCCTTTATGCGGCTACTTACAATCCTTGCATTGAGGTTCTGGACATATGCTCTAATATATTTAGTAAAAAGCACCATCAAAAAAGGGGAAAGTAAATTCAAGAACACCAAATCAATAAGAAACTATCAAAAGAAGTGGACTCCAAATCATTGTTAAGTAAGAGGCTTCTCAATTTTGTATGATTTGCTCCGACCTCCCTACCAACCTCACTCTCATCATCCATCATAGTCTTCACAGGTTTGCAGACACTTTTGGTGATCGAACCATCTTCAACACCAACAGCCTTTATGTGGCTACTTACCATCCTTGCATTGAGGTTCTGGACATCTGCTTTATTATATTAGGCAAAAAGCATCATCTGAAAAGGGAAAGTAAACTCAGGAACACCAAATCACTAAGAAACAATCAAAAGAAGTGGACAGCAAATCGTTGCTGAGTAAGAGGCTTCACAATTTTGTATGATTTGGTCTGACCTCCCTACCAACCTCACTCTCATCATCCATCATAGTCTGCACAGGTTTGCAGACACTCTCGATGATCGAACCATCTTCAACACTAGCTACCTTTATCGGCTTTGCGTTGAAGTTCTGGACATCTGCTCTAATATATTTGGTAAAAAGCACCATCTGAAAAGGGAAAGTAAATGCAAGAACACCAAATCAGTACGAAACTATCAAAAGAAGTGGACTCCAAATCGTTGTTGAGTAAGAGGCTTCTCAATTTTGTATGATTTGGTCTGACCTCCCTACCAACCTCACTATCATCATCCATCATAGTCTTCACAGGTTTGCAGACACTCTTGGTGATCGAGCCATCTTCAACACCAGCGGCCTTTATCTGCTACTTACCATCCTTACATTGAGGTCCTGGACATCTGCCCTAATATATTGGGTAAAAAGCACCATCTGATATGGGAAAGTAAATTCAAGAAAACCAAATCACTAAGAAACTATCAAAAGAAGTGGACTTCAAATCGTTGTTGAGTAAGCCGCTTCTAAATTTTGTATGATTGGCTCTAACCTCCCTACCAACCTCACTCTCATCATCCATCATAGTCTTCACAGGTCTGCAGCAATCTTGGTGATCGAACCATCTTCAACGCCAGCTGCCTTTATGCTGCTACTTACCATTTTTGCATTGAGGTTTTGGACATCTGCTCTAATATATTTGGTAAAAAGCACCATCTGAAAAGGGAAAGTAAATTCAAGAACACCAAATCACTAAGAAACTATCAAAAGAAGTGGACTCCAAATCGTTGTTGAGTAACAGGCTTCCCAATTTTGTATGATTTTGTCTGACCTCCTTACCAACCTCATTCTAATCATCCATCATAGTCTTCACAGGTTTGCAGACACTCTTGGTGATCAAACCATCTTCAACACCAGCTGCCTTTATCAGCTACTTACCATCCTTGCGTAGAGGTTCTGGACATCTGCTCTAATATATTTGGTAAAAAGCACAATCTGAAATGGAAAAGTAAACTCAATAACACCAAATCAGTAAGAAACTATCAAAAGAAGTGGACTCCAAATCGTTGTTGAGTAAGAGGCTTCTCAATTTTGTATGATTTGCTCTGACCTCCATACCAACCTCACTCTCATCATCCATCATAGTCTTCACAGGTTTGCAGACATTCTTGGTGATCAAACCATCTTCAACACCGGCTGCCTTTATGCGGCAACATACCATCCTTGCGTTGAGGTTCTGGACATCTGCTTCAATATATTTGGTAAAAAGCATCATCAAAAAAGGGAAAGTAAATTCAAGAACACCAAATCACTAAGAAACTATCAAAAGAAATGGACTCCAAATCGTTGCTGAGTAAGAGACTTCACAATTTTGTATGATTTGCTCTAACATCCCTGACAACCTCACTCTCATCATCCATCATAGTCTTCACAGGTTTGCAGACACTCTTGGTGATCAAACCATCTTCAACATTAGCTGCCTTTATTTGCTTTGCATTGAGGTTCTGGACATCTGCTCTAATATATTTGGTAAAAAACACCATCTCAAAAGGGAAAGTAAATTCAAGAATACCAAATCACTAAGAAACTATCAAAAGAAGTGGACTCCAAATCGTTGTTGAGTAAAAGGCTTCTCAATTTTGTATGATTTGCTCCGACCTCCCTACCAACCTTACTCTCATCATCCATCATAGTCTTCACACGTTTGCAGACACTCTTGGTGATCGAACCATCTTCAACACCAGCTGCCTTTATGCGGCTACTTACCATCCTTGCATTGAGGTTTTGGACATCTGCTTTAATATATTTGGCAAAAAACATCATCTAAAAAAGGAAAGTAAATTCAAGAACACCAAATCACTAAGAAACTATCAAAAGAAGTGGACTCCAAATCAATGATGAGTAAGAGGCTTCTCAATTTTGTATGATTTGCTCTAAGCTCCCTACCAACCTTACTCTCATCATCCATCATAGTCTTCACAGGTTTGCAGTACTCATGGTGATCGAACCATCTTCAACACCAGCAGCCTTTATGCTGCTTCTTACCATTCTTGCGTTGAGGTTTTGGACATCTGTTCTAATATATTTGGTAAAAAAGCACCATCTGAAAAGGGAAAGTAATTTCAAGAACACCAAATCACTAAGAAACTATCAAAAGAAGTGGACTCCAAATCGTTGTTGAGTAAGAGGCTTCCCAATTTTGTATGATTTGGTCTGACCTCCCTACCAACCTCATTCTCATCATCCACCATAGTCTTCGCAGGTTTGCAAACACTCTTGGCGATCGAACCATCTTCAACATCGACTGCCTTTATCTACTACTTACCATCCTTGTGTTGAGGTTCTGGACATCTCCTCTAATATATTTGGTAAAAAGCACCATCTGAAAAGGGAAAGAAAATTCAAGAACACCAAATTAGTCAGAAACTATCAAAAGAAGTGGACTCCAAATCATTGTTGAGTAAGAAGCTTCTCAATTTTGTATGATTTGCTCCGACCTCCCTACCAACCTCACTCTCATCATCCATCATAGTCTTCACAAGTTTGCAGACATTCTTGGTGATCGAACCATCTTCAACACTATCTGCCTTTATGCAGCTACTTACCATCCTTGTGTTGAGGTTCTGGACATCTGCTTTAATATATTTGGTAAAAAGCACCATCTGAAAAGGCAAAGTAAATTCAAGAACACCAAATCACTGAGAAACTATCAAAAGAAGTGGACTCCAAATCGTAGCTGAGTAAGAGGCTTCAATATTTTGTATGATTTGCTCTGAACTCCCTACCAACCTCATTCTCATCATCCATCATAGTCTTCACAGGGTTGCAGACAATTTTGGTGATCGAACCATCTTCAACACTAGCTGCCTTTATCTGCTTTGCGTGGAGGTTCTGGACATCTGCTCTAATATATTTGGTAAAAAGCACCATCTGAAAAGGGAAAGTAAATTCAAGAACACCAAAATCAGTAAGAAATTATCAAAAGAAGTGGACTCCAAGTCGTTGTTAAGTAAGAGGCTTCTCAATTTTGTATGATTTGCTCCGACCTCCCTACCAACCTCACTCTCATCATCCATCATAGTCTTCACAGGTTTGCAGACACTTTTGGTGATCAAACCATCTTCAACACCAACAGCCTTTATGCGGCTACTTACCATCCTTGTGTTGAGGTTCTGGACATCTGCTTTATTATATTTGGCAAAAAGCATCATCTGAAAAGGGAAAGTAAACCCAGGAACACCAAATCACTAAGAAACAATCAAAAGAAGTGGACAGCAAATCGTTGCTGAGTAAGAGGCTTCACAATTTTGTAGGATTTGGTCTGACCTCCCTACCAACCTCACTCTCATCATCCATCATAGTCTGCACAGGTTTGCAGACACTCTCGGTGATCAAACCATCTTCAACACTAGCTGCCTTTATCGGCTTTGCGTTGAAGTTCTGGACATCTACTATAATATATTTGGTAAAACGCACCATCTGAAAAAGGAAAGTAAATTCAAGAACACCAAATCACTAAAAAACTATCGAAGAAGTGGACTCCAAATCGTTGTTAAGTAAGGGGCTTCTCAATTTTGTATGATTTGCTCTGACCTCTCTACCAACCTCACTCTCATCATCCATCATAGTCTTCACAGGTTTGCAGACATTCTTGGTGATCGAACCATCTTCAACACTATCTGCCTTTATGCGGCTACTTACCATCCTTGTGTTGAGGTTCTGGACATCTGCTTTAATATATTTGGTAAAAAGCACCATCTGAAAAGGCAAAGTAAATTCAAGAACTCCAAATCACTAAGAAACTATCAAAAGAAGTGGACTCCAAATCGTTGTTGTGTAAAAAGCACCATCTGAGAAGGGAAAGTAAATTCAAGAACACCAAAGCAACATCTGCTCTCCGCTCATTGATCTACCGACATTCTGAATGTTGTACCACCTTGGGATTTGACTTCAGAGAATAACAATTTGTAAGACAGCAATGGAGTGAGAGAAAGCGGACTTTTGTATTTCCAATGATGAATTGTAATAGCTAATTAACCTAAAGGGTGTAGCTATAACAGTATTCCATCTCCCCCGATTCCCGACAGTTGAAAAATATATAATCCTACTGGACTTTTCATTACTGTTAGTAGGACAGTAGTTGATGGGAGCTCAGGAAAAATTTCGACTGCTTGCAGCGCTTCAAGTCCAAACATGTAAGTTTGGAAAGCTCCTTGAGACTAGAAGGTGTCTACCAAAATTATTTCCTCCCATATTTACATTTCCATAAAAATATTACCATCCAATAGCATCAGGGACTTCACTTAGATTGCAGAAACTTAGATCAAGATCTAGCTAACAAGGGAAACAATGCACAGAAGGCAACAACAATCCAGAGGAATTGTTATGTTTTCTAGGATAGAAGAAATGAAAAGGATTCAGAAGTCTTTTATAAAATTATTCACCGTACTTTATTTTATTTATTTATCTTCAGAGAAAGGGGAAACAACCTACGTAAACGTTCCCTTTTATAGTCTATTTATTTAACTTGAAACAATAAATAGAAAATGGGCATTTGGTGTACCTTTATGCCTTCCCATAATTGTTTGATGCTGCTGTGAGGCATGATCAGTTGAACAAGTTTATAGAACTGAAAACTTGATGAAAAACACGTGAAAGGAAATGGAGGTCTCCTAAAATTTCCACACAATCGAAAAAGAAAACAGCAATCTAAGGTGACACATTTTTTATAATGCTTCAGCCGTCAATGTTGTATTAATCCTAGCCCTCAGTATGATGGCTTCAGTTTTGATTGCCTAAAGCATTTCAAAAAAGAAAGAAAAACTTGGTTCACTTGAATTAAATATGAACTTTAGAAAAAGGAGGAAACTTGCAACTGCATGTCAGAAATAGCAAGCATCATATATGTATGAGAGATTCTATCATATAAAACAGTGGCAACAGTTGTCTTTCCTATTCCACCCATCCCACAAATTCCTACAACTCAAACATCTTCCTGTCAGCCCAAATTCAGAAGCTTTTCTATTTGTTCCAAAGCACAGTGCATCCCAACTAAATCACCTAAACTTTTTGCTTATTAAAAAAAACCTAAATCATCTCTGGAGGACTTAAAATGCTGTGATCCAAAATGGTTGTACCTCTCCAACAATTTTTTCAATCTCTACATACTGTGCCCGAAAGACCCCAAAGAAAAGAAAAAACAAGAACACCAATTCATCAACTATGAGTGTGACAACCCAAAACAAAAAAAATACATATATCAGACATGACAAGCAGGTTCCATTAAGAGGATAATTTAATTCAATTACACCAAATCATCAGTTCATCACTAAGAATTCATTAAATATTATGGAATATGACAATTATTTTGTAATTAATTATTCATAACAACTTTTAAAATTTGCTAGATTAACTAAAAAAGTGTTGATCAAATTGTTGCACAATCACAACCATCAATCTTGGATCCAGAACATCCTACCTAGAGAGATTAGCCACTTATGTCAGAGTTGCTTTCCATCTTTGTACTTGCACCATCATCTCTAATTTTTCTTTGAATATTTCTTCAAGTTCTGCAAAAGCTTTCCCTAAAATTCCCACTCAGTTTTCGTACCTCGAGGTAACAATGCATTTTCTATGGAGAGCACCAAAAAGATTATCAGTAAAATTGTTCTGTGTCTTCACCTCTGAAGCTTACAAAAAACCATAAGCAGAGCTGCAAGTGTACTATATACACCACTCCACCGAAGCTGCAAGAGCAAGTAATACGTGAACGGCTTTTTCAGAAAAACATAAGTATAGAGTATAGACTGAAGCAGAAGCACACATAGCGTAGTGATCGGGGTCATCGCGGTGGGGAAGAAATATATTTTAATTTCTTTTGAGAAAATTTGCACTGAATGATATGGCTTCATCAATTGCAAAAAACTTGCTAACAAGTTCAAAATCTATTGCCGCTCCCTCCCTCAGCATCATTGTTGCATGTGATTGTTCTGGATCCTGCTTAAATAACCAACAAAACCCACAATTATTCACCTCCAAATGCAAACTATGAGTTTGATCTGTGTCAAATTTGATAGCACCAATCAAACCCATAAGTTTGCATAATATCAATGAATACTTCCCATCTGTACAGAGTAGCCATACTCGACCTGATTCTACAACAGCATTCAATCTTGACCAATTTCAGGCAGTAGAAATATAATCCCGCTGGATATCCACCAAAAACAAATTTTGCCACCATTTTCAATAATCAGCTCAATATGGGTGAGACTCATCATCAATTGCTAAAAACTTGCGTTTCAGAACTGGCGAGTTTCTGCTATGTATCATTGTTGTGTACAATTGTTGCAGATCCTCCTTAAATAGCCAAGAATGCCCGACATTCTTCTCCTCCCAATGCAAACCTAGAGGCTAGCTGATTATGGTTGGTTTCCACTTTGAAACCGTCCACTTTTAGGTTATGAATAAAGAACTCATTGTGCAGTTATATATAAGGTCATCTAGGCTAAGCATACCATCGATACAGAACTCATATTACAGTCGAATTTAAGGTCATCAAAGCTAACATACTATCCAGAATTTATATAACAAATAAAGAATGCATATTGCAACATGACTATAGAGTTCATATTGCAATTGAACTCAGGGACATTATGACCCAAGAACAGCATCCCATTTTGTATTATGAATTAACTGTTCCCCCTAAATTTAGCCTTTCTAAATAATGTAAGCTTCCAACACACCATCCCAAATTTACTTTATGAATAAAAAAGAGTTCCTATTGCATTTAGCATTCGCATTTAAGGTCATGAAGGCACAACACAATGCATACCAGCCAGTTACATGTATGGTCATCTAGGCTAAGCATACCATCTATACAAAACTCATATTACTGTCGCATTTAGGGTCATCAAGGCTAAAATATATTATCCAGAATTTATATACTGAATAAAGAATTCATATTGCAACATGGTTATTGAGTTCATATTGTAATTGTACATAGGGACATTATGACCCAAGTACAGCACCGCAATTTATATTATGAATTAAGAATTGATATTAAAATTACAATCAAGGCTACCAAAAGGCTCAAGTATCGCATCCCGATTTTAGATTTTGAATAAAGAATTCAAATTGTGATTGAATTTAGGGTCATCCAGCCAATTAGAGTCTCATCTAAATTTCATGCAGTCAATTAGGGTAAAATATACCAACCGATTTCAGATAATGGATAAAGAATTCATCTTGGAGGCACAATCAGTTTTCGCAGTCCAAATCAACCTCTAGGGTTTATATAGCGAATTGAATTTAGATTCATCGAGATTGAATAATCAAGAATGAGATTATGCACAATGACACCCCTGTCGCAAACGAAGAAATTGGCTCATAACGATTTTAGGGTTTCGGGGTTACGCAACAAAGACACCACTTTGGTCAAAGCATTTACCTGTCTGTGATAAAGGGTCGGAAACGACACAAAATAATCAAATTCTCTGTCTGTCTCTCTCTTTTCCAAGATTCGTGTTTCATCCAACGCGAATATGTCACGAAACACAACGAAAACGACAACCACACACAGCACACAGCATTATAAACTAGAAGGCACACAGCGAAAACGACAACAGCACACAGCTAGCTGCTCGAGTGTGATTTCATCCAACCAACACGACACAACTGAAGGCAACATCAGGATGTGAAAGAAACCAGCCCGCACACAGCGTTATAAACTTGAAGCCCCGCGTAAATGTTACGCAAAATTTGTTATAATAATGTGCCCAGGCCATAAGTTCGGCAACGTAAAAGTTACGCAAAACCTTTGGTCAACGCAAAAGCTGTTATAAACCTGAAGTCCAAGTAAAAGTTACGCAATTTATTTAAAATAAAAAAGAAAAAAAAAACGAAAAAGAGAAGTTGGGCTCAACCCACTAGCCCAATCTTTCTCTGTCGCCACGGCCCAATTTCTTTCTGCTATACCATCCCATCATCACGGCTCATCCCTCTTGTTTCCTTGTTCCTTCCACACGAAACAATCATGTTATTTAAAGATGAGAAATGTTATTCGAACACCAAGTTTGGGATATCTACGATAACACCATAGGTGTAAATGGTAAAATAATAATAAATTAATATCACTCTCAAGACACATAATTGTTTTCTCACTTATTTATTGTTTTCTTCTCTCTCATCATGTATTTCATCACTCCCAAGACACTCACCTGATATTTCTCTTATCTCAACACTCGTCTAAGCTGATCTTCACCCGTCTGATGAAGATATATGACCCGTCTGATCGAGAAAGCTCACCCGTCTACTCTCAGTGTCACCCGTCTGAAGTTGAAGATCTTCACCCGTCTGATGACTATCAGTGACGAAATGCTCACCCGTCTGATGACTCTCAGACGGGTGAACATTTCTTCACTGATAGTGATCAGACGGGTGAAGATCTTCAGCTTCAGACGGGTGACACTGAGAGTCATCAGACGGGTGATAATTTAAAAGGTTATTCACTGAGAGTCATCAAACGAGTGATTCAGACGGATGAACATTTCTTCACTCAGAGTTATTAGACGGGTGAAGATCTTCAGCTTCAAATGGGTGACACTGAGTCATCAGACGGGTGATCATTTAAAAGGTTATTCACTGAGAGTCATCAGACGGGTGAACATTTTCTTACTGAGAGTCATCAGACGGGTGATTCAGACAGGCGAACATTTCTTCACTCAGAGTCATCAGACGGGTAAAGATCTTCAGCTTCAAACGGGTGAAACTAAGAGTAGACGGGTGAGCTTTCTCGGTCAGACGGGTCATATATCTTCATCAGATGGGTGAAGATCAGCTTAGACTAGTGTTGAGATGAGAGAAATATCAGGTGAGTGTCTTGGGAGTGATGAAATACATGATGAAAGAGAAGAGAACAATAAATAAGTGGGAAAACAATTATGTGTCTTGAGAGTAATGATTGTTGAGTTGTTTTATTACAATTTTTCCATGGACACTGTAAGTGTCCCAAATTTTAGTGTTCAAATAACATTACTCTTTAAAGATTGCTCACACTCATTTGGAATTTCTATTTGGTAATTTTACTTGCCTCTATTCTGTATTGAGAAACTTGATAAATTAATGTAAATTCATGTTAATTCTTAATCAACCTTATCATGTTCTATCTGGACATGTTCATATATTTAGATAGCTATGATGTGATTGGTTTACATCATTTTAATTTTCTCCTTGTAATTTAGTATTTATTTTCTTTTTAATTTTTTAAAATCTCAAAATTTTCAAATTTTAAATTTCTGAAGATACATCTATCTATACTATATACATTTAAGAATAATCTCATTGAATGCTCTTTCATGTGTCAACCTCTGAGACCGCAATATAGAGATCAAGTCTACCATTTTTCAAAAAAAAAAAAAAAAAAGAAATCAAGTCTACCAAAAATTACATTTAATGTTTCAATTTTTTTAAATTTTTAAATTACAAAAATAATGAATAATTGTGGGGGATTTGAAATTAAATCAATGCATTAATGGTAAGTTATTTTTTGCATCAATCAAACATTAAAATTCACCTAAAAATTTGTGGAATATTTATTGCCCAATTTCAAACCACGTTAGATTCATTCTCTCACTATATTTTAAAGCATTTTATTTTCTCTTCTCCTTCTTACTTGTCATTTCCCCCTACACTACTCCACCATAGACCATTGTGTCTCTCTAACTCTCTGCATCTCTCTCCCCACCAGAGGCCACCAACCGAAGAAAAAGAAAAAGATAAGGCTCCATTCGTTCCTTCATTTCCATCATTTCTGCTCATTGTCTTATTTTTTTTCTTTCCAGTTTTTTGAAGACCCTCTGCTCCCTACTCATTCGATTATCTCTCATCTCAAGGTAATGACTCTCATCTCTTCGAAGACTATCTCTGCTTCATTTTTTTATTACATGTGCAACGCATACATTCTAAGTGCAATATCATAATATTTATGCAATATTAAAAAATAGATATAAAAAATGTTTACATGTGGAGAAAAAAATAAATAAAAGCAGAGTATATGATCAAAGAATTGGTATATGATCATATGATTTTATACTTAATGCATTCAAATTAATACTGGAAATCAAATAGATTTGTACATAAAATATCACATTGAACTTATAAATCTTATCCAAAGAATGTGATCAACTAATAAATTTAGTAGTGATCCCATTTTTTTCTTCGGGTCCAGGTAGAGACCAAAATTTTTAAGCGACCGATCCGGCAAAACAATTATAATACGTAAATCGTAAGTAAATCATCCAAACATTTAGAATAAATATTTATTATCTTCAATCAAATTCAGATAAATTTAAATAATCTAACATTACAATAAAAGATAATCTAATAATGATAATAATAATATAATATAAATTAAAATTTTACTTTTGGTTTTCAAACCAAGATGATTCAAATCAAAAAACAAATTAAATCATACCTAAAGTTCATAATTATTATTATTATAGAGTTTAATTGCTATATATTGTCAGTGTAAAGTTTTTTACACTGTCAACCAATCAAAATTCACGGTATGGATGACTTTTAAGGTAGTTAGTATAAGAGTCAAACGTTTTAGTTTATGTGACAATTTCTAATTGGTTGACTGTGTAAAAAATCTTTTACACTGACAGTGCATATCAATTAAATCCATTATTATAATATAAAGTAATGTTATGCCAATGTTAGATCCCAACATCTCATTGTCACAATAATTATATTACTTTAAAACTATTGTTAAAAATTATTTTCATGGAGCACAAAAAAAATTATTTCATAAAAAATTACAAATGAATAATTTTTTTGTTCCCAAAATTACAATTTAATTATAATTTTTATACAAATAAAGTAATAAAGTATGGATTAATAAGTTAAATTTAACAAATAAATTATAAGTAAATACTTTTAAATTTTCAAAATTAATATTTTTATATTTTAATATAATTCAAATGAAGTAATATAAAAATTTAAGAAGAAGAGATATATTTTCTAAAAGGATTTAATTGGTATGCACTGACCAATCAGAAGTTGTCATATAAGTTAAAATATTTGACTCTTATCCTAACTACCTTAAAAGTCACTCATAGCATAAATTCTGATTGGTTGACAGTGTAAAAAACTTTACACTGACAGCGCATAGCAATTAAACTCTTTCTAAAAATGGTTAAGTTGCATTGGGTAAGTAGAAGAAATAAATCAAATAGATTTTAAAAGAATAAAAAATATGGTAGATAAATATATTATCAAAAACTGTGTCACTTGCATGAGAAAAAGAGAATAATTAAATCTAATAGATTTTCATGAGATAATAAAAAAATAATATGATAGATAAATATATTTTATAAAAATGATTAACTTTCATTTGAAAACAAGAGAAATAAATCAAATAAATTTTCAAGAGAGAAAAAAAAATTATGATAGATAAATATATTTTCTAAAAACGGTGAACTTGTATCGGGAAAAGAAAAGAAATAACTCAAATTGAATTTCAAGAGAGAAGAATAACAATAATATGATAGAAATATTTTCTAAAAATGGTTAACTTGTCAGGAAAAAGAGGAGAAATAATTAAATCAAATAGATTTTCAAGTGAGAAGAGAAAAATAACATGATAGATAAATATATTTTCTAAAAATGGTTAATTTGAATAGCAAAAGAGAAGAAATAAATCAAATAGATTTTTTAGAGAGAAGAAAAATAATAATATGATAGATAAATATATTTTCAAAAAATGGATCACATGCACAGGAAAAATAAAAGAATAAATCAAATAAATTTTAAACAGAGAATAAGAAAAATAATATGATAGATAAATGTATTTTCTAAAAATTGTTAACTTTCAATGAGAAAAAAATAGAAATAAATCAAATATATTTTCAAGAGAGAACATTTTCTAAAAATGGTTAACTTGAATAGCAAAAAAGAAGAAATAAATCAGATAGATTTTTTAGAGAGGAGAAAAATAGTAATATGCTAGATAAATATATTATTAAAAAATGGTTCACTTAAAAGGAAAAATAGGATAAATAAATCAAATAAATTTCAAAGATGGAATAAGAAAAATAATATGATAGATAAATGTATTTTCTAAAAATGGTTAACTTGCAATGAGAAAAAAAGATAAGTGAATCAAATATATATTTTTAAGAGGGAAGAGGCAAATAACATGATAGATAAAGATATTTTATAAAAATGGTTAGCTTGCACCGAAAAAGAGGAGAAATAAATCAAATAAATTGTTAGGAGAGAATAATAATAATAATATGATAGATAAATATATTTTCTAAAAATGATTCACTTGCATGGGAAAAAGAGGAAAATTAACTCAAATATATTTTCAAGAGAAAAGAAAAAATAATATGATAGATAAATATTTTTTCTAAAAATGGTTAACTTGCATGAGCAAAGAGAAGAAATAAATCAAATAGATTTTGAAGAGTAGAAGAAAAATAATATGGTTGATAAATATATTTTCTAAAAATGGTTTATTAGCACAAGAAAAAGAAAAGAAATAAAACAAATAGATTTTTAAGATAGAAAAAAAATATAATATGACAGAATAAAATATTTTATAAAATTTTTTTAACCTGCACAGTGCAAAGAGAAAAAATAAATCGAATAAATTTTCAAGAGATAATAAGAAGATTAATATTATAGATAAATATATTCTCTAGAAATGGTTAAGTTGCATGGGAAAAAGAGGATAAATAAATTAAATAGATTTTCAAGAAGGAAAAAAATTAATATGATAGATAAATATATTTTAGAAAAATGGTTGACTCGTACAGGAAGAGAGGAGAAATAAATCAAATAGATTTTTAAGATAAAAGAAAAAATAATATGATATATAAATATATATTTTTTTTCTAAAAGTGGTTCACTTGCACGGGTAAATAAGGAGAATTAATTCAAATAGATTTTCAGATTAACTTGCACGAAAAAGTGAAAAAATGAATAATTACATATTTAAGAATGAAATCCTAAAAAAACTAGCATATTTCTCGTGCATGGCACAGGTCCATACACTAGTTAAATAAACATTTCATTTTTTAAACAATAAACTAAAATTTAATATTCATTATTTAAAATTACATTTATCTATATATATATATATATAATATTACTTTCTTTGTTTAATATTTTCTCTCCATTGCAGGAGTGATATGTTAGTTTTAAATTAAAGGAATTGCCTTAATGAAAAATACAAAATGATACCAAATTTTATACAAAATAATATAATAATTATATGTGGGGAAATAACAAGATATTTTGATGTTGAAAACTGACTTTCTCATTAACCATGCTACTTTTATTATGTAACTAAAAGATATATGCTTCTATAGGGATGAGTCCAAATCTACAATAGTGGCTTTGATAGCAAACATTCACTTGAAGCCATATATGCATCTTCCTCATTAATGTTTTTCACCGAATCCATTCTGTAGTAACGTAAGACTTCTTGAATCACACTCTAATTTCCAAGTTCAGAAGGCTCATTATGCACGCAATTATGCAGGCCTATGAGTTTTTGGTTGTTACCGAGATTTTGATTGTCTCTGGCCTCTTTACAACAAATTTTCAATCATTGGATGTATACATTGATTGATTTAGATCATTAGATGCACCTACAAATCCCATTACCCATGACTATTGCATGCTATAGTTGTACAAATTTTTTGATTGCATCACTGAAGAGAATCCAAATCTATGCTACCCCCTAGTTAAACTATTCAACGCGCCTTACATATTAATATACGGGATTGAAATACAGGTATAACATATAACTTATTAAAAAATCATTAAAATGTATAAAAAATGATTAAAAATATAAAAAGATTATCTGAGTTTAATTTTGATACATTGTCGATCTAAAGATTTTTACATCGCCAACCAATCATACATTACCTCATGTATGACTTTTAAGATAATTATTACATCGTCAACCAATCATACATTACCTCATGTATGACTTTTAAGATAATTATTACAAATGTCATGGATTTTTAAAGATATGGCAATCCATAATTGATTGACAGTATAAAAAATATTTACACCGTCGATACATTCCAATGAAATCCATATTATTTTATAGTATAAATATGGCAATCACCTCAATTTTTTATAGGATTTAATTAGTATACACCGTCATTATACAAATATTTTACACTATCGACTAATGAAAAATTGTCACATAAGCTAAAATGTTTTATTTTTATCCTAACTACCTTGAAAGTCACACATACCATGATTTCTGATTGGTTTAAAAAACTTTACACCGACAGTACATAAAAATTAAACTCTTTTTTATATTTTTATTCAATACATTATAGGAGTAATTTGATAAGTATAACATATTCCAGAAATATATATCATGAACCAAATAAAATTCTAAGTTATTCCCACCAAATTTTTTTAAAAAACATTTTTGAGAATGTATATTCCCAAAAATGTACTTTTAAACCTCGAAAAGACACATAAACATAACACTAGGTAAAACAAAATTAAATGTTGTTATCCTTTTTTTCTAAATAAATCTTATTATGATTTTTTGGTTTTTGACTGGACATCCACATCAAAAAATTTATTGTGGCTAAACCTCAAGCCGATGTAGTAGTTAGATAAACTCTCTCCACAATGACGACTATAGAATTTGAACCCTCTAACATTAGAGATGAAAATCATCTAGGATCGCAGCGCAATTTCACTATGACCTACCACTGTTGGGTAATCTAATATTATGGTTTGTTCATTAATAAATGAGGTATGTAATTTTAATATGACCCCACTCAATGATTCTTAAGAAAAATTAGTTACTACATTTTATATATGCATTTATGGGGTCATATACAGAAAATTCCAAAACGCTTAAAGAATCAAACTCAAGAAATTATGAATAATGAAAGTTCAACATCGGTTACACCCTCCAAAAGCTTCTAAAAAAATAGTGAACATCACTATACGATTTACAATTAGTTAAATCTTCGGACTTCAAAAGGCAACTTTTGTACAATCAAGTCTAGATAATGTACTCTTAATTTTTCAAATTACTATAAAAAGATAAAATTAAAAATTAAAAGGCATTAAAATGCCAAAAGTAGCAAGAATGACATACATAAAGAATTAGCTCCAAAGTGAAAATTTTGCCATGGGAACACGGCACCCACTAGACTAGTACTGAATCTTCTGCTGCCAGTGGTTAAGTTTGTTAGTCATGAAAAAATGGGAGAAGAAATAACAAGCAGATAAAAACGATGCTCGGTGTTATTTTATACCATACATGAGACAGGACATTAAGAAGGATAATAAAAGTATTAACACTAATGTAATAAAGAAAACAGATGAGCTTAAAAACAAAAACCAGATAAAAAGAATGTAACAGCTTTATTCTCAATACAAATACAAAAGATAAATCTGAAAAGCAATTTTGTTTTATTGCAAATATTAGAATATTCTCCGTTGAGTATGACCACTCCAAGCCTTACTAAAAATATAAAACCGAATAACATTCCCTCAAATTAAAATATAAATATACCTGAAAAGAAAATGCCTTGTGCCCAAGAGGTGAATAATATCTCCAAATACCATTGGCACCAAATCAGTATAGTACACAAAATTCAGGCTGGTTCCCGGCTCGATAATGAATAGAGTTTCATCTCAAGATGCTACAGTGCATTAGTGACTTATCTATATTCTGATATTGCTCATCACCAAAAGCCAAATGAAAGATCTGCATGTGGTCATCAACATAATGAACATCAAGACCTTCTTTCACATTAGGTGCCAGCTCATCATTTAAATTTGATTTATCAACCAAGACTTTCTATATTGTCTTTGTTTCAATTAACTGATCTTGTTCACTTTCTTTTGCAACCTGCCAAAATAAAGATCCATATATATCAAATGAGAGAACAAGTTGCTGTCAGACCACAAAAAGTTTTCTCCGGAATAAAAAAAAATCATATTAAACAACACAAGAAAAACATATTAAACTAAAAAAGGGCAAAGTTTGTGAACTGGTTGTTGGACAACAAAAAATATTTCACGTTCCAGATCAAAGTCTTTTTACAGAAAACCACCATCTTTGTTTTTTCACCAGTTGAAAATTGTCAAACCAAACCACAAAGTTGTGCACATTTCCAATGCATGAATCATCACTGTTAAAACATTCACAATATGCCTACATTCTCTTCACCTTACTGAATAAAAACTATATATCATTCAAGAATTGTCTAACTATCCAAAGAACTAGCTATAGACACATAACTATTGCTGAATATTTTATAACCTCGACATTCAGGCTCCATTCTGTCACATGTGTACCTTTGACAGATCAATCCCAACATTAAGATAGTGGTCCAGAAAATTAGCATTCTGCTCTGCATCCAGAAGCTCTAACAAATAACTTGCTGGATCACCAGAATGTCCTCTACCCAACTGCCAATAAAATAAAACAAATATGAATAATACAATCATCTTTTTCAAGAAGATTAAAAACCACAGCAAATTTAATAAAACTAAATTCACGCATTATATTTATTAGAGTTAAGGTAAAAACATAGTACACACTAACAGAGAATCGAACAGGAAATCAGAAAACAAGATTACTCGACCGCAAATAAATTGAACCATATAGCAATGTCTTACTTTGTCAATTTCATCAATCAATACAAGAGGGTTGGCTGTTCCCACATTCTTAAGGAATTGTACCATCTTCCCTGGCATAGCGCCAATATAGGTTCGACAATGGCCCTGTAAGATAAAATATTAATAATACAAAACGCTACTACATATATTGCTATAAAACCAGTAATAATTCAACCATGGCAAGGAAACAAAGAGCTTTAGCTACGATGATTCCAGCCACAGCTAATCCTCCAACCAAAAATCGGAAGAACTTACGGTTCAAGGAGCGTGCAATTGAACGGCCAATACAAGAAAGATCGGGAACCATGTCACCTGTTTTGAACATGCAAAGATGATAAGTAAGCACCAACGGCTTAAATTAAATAATTGGACTGGATTAGCATAAAATAGAAGCTACATCCAACATCTTCAAACCTTTATAACATGAATAAGCACATACAACAGAGGAAGTCTGCCTCGATTAAGTTTAAAAATAGGGCATCATATTTAAAAGCCTGACACGGTCAATCAAGTTGGTAATCTTCTAAATTATTATCCAAATTTCAAAATAAAAATTATCAGATTATGAATAAAAATAACTAATAGCATACTCCTCAGCTGGTACATGAGCATGTCCTGGTAGGAAGATTTATTTGTAAGTTCAGACATTACTATGGAATTTGTTAGGCTGAAAGCCTGAACTTGTGAGTTGTGGCTGAAAATGGAAATGAGAGAGACCAGAAATAAGTTGGTTAATATAAAATATTGAGTATGGTAATATAAGTTATGCATACATGCACCTACTGACCCCCCCTTCTCGGTTCCTACTTGATCTATAATGCATTACATTCAAAAGCATTGACTTTTGCAGACACAAAAAAAGATTTACCAAATCATGCAAGCCATATATGATATACTCTATTCTCACTACTCATTCTTAAAGTTTTAAAAATAAAAGTGAGATAAAAAGCCCTCAATATTTAGAGGAATCATAACATATTTAAGCCTATAAAAATGTATCGTTTTATATTTTTATATACTTAAATAAGTAATAATAAAGAAGAGACATCAATGTATATACTTAGTCTATATTAAGATTGGCTCCTCAAAACCATCTAATCTGATGTCATGTCAAGTGTTCATGTAGCCTCATTGAGAAATTCTCTAAGCATCTAATGTCACCTAATGCACATACTGATACTGCTATCCTTCAATACTGATCCAAGTCATATAATGTCATGTAATATCAGGAATTATATATTAACATCCCATTAAAAAAATCATAACTTACTATAATTAATATGCAAATAAAAAGGGTACATTGAATTTGTATACACGTCATTATAAAATATTCTTAAATTTAATTTAAAAACTAGCTACAAATATTTTTGTAAATGCCCAAGCCAGAAACCTATTAATATAAAATTTTATTACTATTAAAGAGAAAATAGAAAAAAAAAACACTTTATATTTTATATATTTTAAAATTTACTATAAATAATATAAGGAATTAATTGATATGCATTGTCATTATGAAGAATCTTTACACTATTAATCAATCATAAATTATCACATCATTAAAAATGTTTTAAGTCTTATCAAGTTACACAATCTAACTAACAATTCTCATTCCTGCATGCATCATCTGCAGTTGCAGTGTATTTTTAAATCATAGCAAAAGATTGCAATGAGATAGTGATGTGCTTGCATTAAAACCACATTGTAGTTACAACAGGACATAACACGCGCCACTGACTGCAACACGTTTTTAAAACCAATGTCAACCACCAAAAAATTCATATGCAATTATCGCAATCGACATTACCACACAAATAAAAATCCAAATGCTCATAAAGTCTGTTTATACGGAAGCAACTCAAGCAAGCTAACAGCTAAAACTTGGAAATAACTTGAGTAAACGCTGGAGCTTGTCACAAACTATCAAAAGAAGTGGACTCCAAATCTTTGCAGACAGTCGATTGTGACCATCTTCACTTTTCTCTCTCCACTTCAACGCCAGCTGCCTTCATGCTGCTACTTATCATCCTTGCATTGAGGTTCTGGTAATGTATATTTGGTAAAAAGCTCCATCTGAAACTTGTTCACAAGGGCCTATAGTAAAGATCTATAATAGGTAAGAAGCACCCTACAGATGAGTGCCCAGAATTGATGTCTGCTAAACTGAACCCCATGTCCCTCTCTGGCACAGCTGCTCCAACAAACACAAATCCAGCAGGTGGTTTAACTGCTGCTAAAAATGGAAAACCTGTTAACTCAAGACTCAGCAAACAATTCATGGAGCTGAAATCGTTCCTTTAAGATAGCCTATGAAAATTGATTCCTACATCAGTTTATTTTTATTTATTCTTTTGAATGCAAAATGATGAAACAGACACATTGCTAGTTTGAACGTTTGATATCCTGTTACTGAAATAAGACAGGGTTACATGTTGGACTGAAGGGTAGGGGATAAGTACACAGTTGCAACATTATTTATTAGAAGTGGGTGTGGGGCCTTAGCCCCCAAACAATGACAAAAGAGACAGAAAGGAAACATCAGCAATATTAGCCTGTCACAGAGACACAGAGGCTTCTCCTGCAAAAGAAGAAAAAGGCACAACCATAAAACCAAAGTGAAAGTGAATGAAGATTTTGAAGATCAGGCAATAAAGAGGTGAAAGGGCAGGTCATCACTGGAATAGCTAATTGTGAAAAATACACTGAATTTTTTAGAAGCTATTTGATTTCCGTTTATAAATTAGAAAATGTTGATGGTAATTTCTTCTCACCTTGTTGCAAAACTTCAAGTATGAACATGGTCTCCCAGACGAGTTTGCAGGATTTACAGATAGGATTGGACCCTCTATCCTCAAATCATTATGAATATGAGTACTGCTACTTTTGTTTGCCTTTAATTGTTCCAGATTCAGCCTACATACCCAACCCAACCCACAATTCTTAACCTTGAAAGGCGAGTCATGGAGTGCTCCATATGTAGTGAATTCAAATTTGACATTATCAACATTGTGATTTACTTCTGGCTGCCAACATTCTGAAAGACTGAAGTGATTAACCCTGATTTCAGTGTGTTGCTGTGATTATAAATTTACAACAATAATACTGTCATGCTGATTTAAGTCTTACCTAAAATGGATTGGAATTTCCAAATTTGATGGAAGTACAGCTGAAATGCAGTTGCTACAATTTTCAGTAATCAGCTCAATGATGATGGGTGCGGCTGATCATCATCAATTGTTAAAAACTTGCGTTTCAGAAGTGACGAATTTCTTCTATGTAGCATTGTTGTGTTTAATTGTTGCAGATCCTCCTTAAATACCCAACGATACCCGATATTCTTCACCTCCAAATGCAAACCTTCAGGCGGGCTGATTATGGTTTCCACTTGGATACCATCAAAGTCATGTGTTCCATTAGTTATAAAATGTAAATGATCATCAATGAACTCTTGTCGAGAGAAAAAGAGCAGCGACAAGTGATCTAATTCAATTGTAACTAGATCTTTCCTGAGATGTATCTGAATATGTGGAAAACTCCCACGCCCATGTTTCTCATGATGAAATCCTATACCTATAAAGGGTTCCCCTTCATTACCCAAATAAGCTGGATCATGATGTGCCACAAATGTTGCACAACAAACAACGCCAATCCAATTATTGTCCTGCATAATTGGAGATGGATCCATGCTTATTGAACTACCCATGTTTTGTTTGTTGAACCACCTTGGAATGTGACTTCCAGGAATAACAATACCAATCTTATTGAAGGGGGGGGAGAATTGCATGTGCAGCTAGTACCAAAAAAAATTTAATTATGTATTAGTTCATACACACACAGCAAGAGAGTGAGAGACAAATAGAGAAAGGAAGAATGAAGTAGGCACCTCAAGGACTTGTATCATCCAACAAAATGTCATCCTACAGCACCCTTCCAAATCACACAAATTGGGGCAGTTGAAAATATATAATCCAGCATAAATACGAAAAGAATGTTCTCTTCTTGCCAGCAAGACAGTAATTGATGGGAGTTCAGGCAAATATTTCAGCTGCTTACAGTGCTCCAAGTTCAAAAACATAAGTTTGGAAAGCTTTTTGATGCTACAAGGTAGTGTAACAAAACCGTTCCCCCCTAAATTTAGGCTTTCTAAATAATGTAAGTTTCCAATAGAATCAGGGATTTGGAGTAGATTGCAAAAGCTTAGATCAAGATCGCGCAAACAAGGTAAATTAGGCAAAGAGGGCAACAATAAACCAACGGGCTCTTCATGTCTCCTGGGATAGAAGAAATTGATAGGCAACATAAGCATTTTGCAGATGGAGGATGTTGATTGCAAATGGATACCAGTTTCACTTGTATCAAACATCTTCAAATGTTTCACATGCCTTGGTTCCACTAACAGCAGCTTTAATTTTGAACAACCAGAGAGATTTAGAGCTTCAAGAGAACTAAGACCTACTATGTTTTTGGGGATACTGACTAGATTTTTGCAATCCTTCAAATTCAAGAAAACAAGCTTTTTTAGAAGATCAATGGATGGATCAATCCGCACAAGTCTTATACATCCTTCAAGATCTAGACTCTCAAGATTTGGGACCTCTCTAAAATCTGGAATCTTGGTGAGATTTTTGGAGTGAGAGAGATCCATACGTCTTAAGTTGTATAGAGGCTGCAGTAAAAGCACAATAGTAGAAGACAAAATTAATAATCATATTTATGTATTTGTTTATTTAATTAGATCCAGAGATAGGATAAAGAAAACGGGTCTTGCTGACGAATGCCCTAAGGGCACTGGTTAAAGAACCCATAAAAAGTAAGCTTTTATTGGAAGTCTAAGTGTCTAACATCTTAAAATATTAAATACACAACTTCTCAATAAAAATTTTCTTCTTTTAACCCTGGTTAGCATTCTCCAAAGAAAATAGGCTAATTTTTTTGTGTGGAAAATGCTATAAAAAATGGGAAGTTTCTGTATGAGAATTTAAAATATTCTGTTTTATTTTATCTCTTTTATTACTTTGATTTTATTCTTATTTCCTTTCTCAATTTTATGAAGAGGCTTTATTGTAAACTCTCTATATATACCAGTCCTAGACTGATGAATAAAATTACAATAGCATTCCGCTTTACTATATGGTATCAGAGCCTCTAGGTTAGGATTAGGGTTCTTTTCCCCTCCCTCATGACAACACGCCCAAATTCTTGGTAGCGTGCCCTTAGAGGCGCCTCCCAACCCCAACCGCACATCGATGATGCAAACAACAATGTGATTGGTGGTGAAGGTGGTGGCGCAGGAGGCGGCCTAGGCAGTGGCGGTGGGACAGGCAGCGGCGCAGGTGCAAGCACCAACGCTGGTGCAGGAGGAGGAGCTGCCGCCGGCAGAGGTGGTGGTGACAGTTGTGCATTCCAGGCTAGTCCCTTGGATCAAGAAAAATAGTCTTCTTCAAGCACGCTTCCTTTCACTAAGGAACAATTAGACCAACTGTACAAACTTCTCGAGTCTCAAACCCTTTCTTGCTCCATAGCCCAGAAAGGTAACTTTGTTAAAACTGCCCTTCTTAGTGTCAATCATACTTGGATTGTTGATTCAGTTGCTACTGATCATATGACAGGAAAGTCTAGTTTCTTCTCTTCTTATAGTCCTTTTGCAGGTTCCTTTCACTAAGGAACAATTAGACCAACTGTACAAACTTCTCGAGTCTCAAACCCCTTCTTGTTCCATAGCCCAGAAAGGTAACTTTGTTAAAACTGCCCTTCTTAGTGTCAATCATACTTGGATTGTTGATTCAGTTGCTACTGATCATATGACAGGAAAGTCTAGTTTCTTCTCTTCTTATAGTCCTTGTGCAGGTAACCAGAAAATAAAAATTGCGGATGGCTCCCTATCAGCCATTGCAGGGAGAGGGTCCATTGTCCCGTCTCCGATGATAACTCTCCAAGATGTCTTTCATGTCCCAAATTTGTCATATAGTCTTTGATGGGTTAGTAAGTTAGCCCGGGATAAAAACTGTCAAACTAATTTCTTTCCTTCTCACTGTGTGTTTCAGGATTTGAACTCAGGTAAGATGATTAGCAAAGAATGGAGGACTTTACTACTTTGCCGATCGACTTGGATCACAACAACAATCCCCACCGATAGGTTCCTGCTTTGAATCTAGTTTCATTTCTAATAATAACAATGATATTATGTTATGACATTCTCGGTTATTTCCTAAGTTGTTTTATAATAAAGACCCTTCTTTGTTTCATTGTGAAACTTGTGAATTTGCGAAACATCATCGCTCTTTTTTTCCCTATGCAATCCTATAAGCCTTCAAAACCGTTTTTTATTATTCACAGTGATGTTTGGGGTCCCAATAAAACGAGTACACTCACCAACAAAAAATGGTTCATCACTTTTATTGATGATCACACTAGAATTTGTTGGGTGTACTTGTTAAAAGAAAAATCTGAGGCTGATCAAGCTGTAAGAAATTTCTTTAAAATGATGCAAAATCAATTTCAGGAAAATATTCAAGTCTTTAGAAGTGATAAGTGGAAGGAGTACTTTAACACAATTTTGGGGAATTTTTCTTAAAAATGGGATTGTGCATCAAAGTTCTTGTGCTCATACACCCCAACAAAATGGGATTGCAGAGAGAAAAAATAGACATCTCCTAGAGGTGGCTAGAGCATTACTTTTCAAAACAAAAGTTCCCACATATTTGTGGGGTAAAGCTGTTTTAACTGCTGCATATTTGATTAATCATATGTCATCCAAAGTGTTACAATTTCAAACTCCCCTTCATATTTTTAAAGAATGTTTTCTTACGGCTCGTCTTTCAGCCGATTTACCTTTGAAGATATTTGGCTCCATAGCTTTTGTTCATGAGCATAAGCACCTTGGGAAGCGGGAGCCCCGTGCTATAAAATGTGTTTTTATTGGATACTCACCAACTCAGAAGGGATACAAGTGTTTTCATCCAAAATCCAAGAGAATTTTTGTAACCATGGATGTCATTCTTTGAAAAACAACCTTTTTTTAAGGACATTCATCTTCAGGGGGAATTCACATGAAGATTCATTTGACACTATTATTTTATCAGAAAATACACTTACTTCACATGATTCTAAGACTTGCATTACTGCACCAACAGCAAAGGACCAGGATTCATTATCTGGACCTACTCCCATCATGAGTAAGGCTCCCACTAAATCTGGGTCTACATCCCTAAATCAAAATCTTGAAAAACAAACTTTGAAAATTGATGATAATGAAGAACTAAACATAATGCCACAATATAATGTTTCTTGTGAAGAAGAAAACAGGTTCAAAGATGGTGACCGTAAGTGGAAGGGAAAGTTCTATGTGAAGAAGAAACATAAAAAAAGGAATAATGAACCTCCTCTCCAACACTGCCATGTGTATGAACCGAGGGAAGATCCAACCAGTGATCTTGACAAAGGTGAGTCCCCATCTGAACCTAATAGTCATAATGAGTCCCCATCTGAATTTGACATGCCCATAGCGCTTAGGAAAGGTATTAGATCTTGTACTAAGCATCCCTTGTCTAAATTTTTGTCATATTCAAATTTGTCTTCTTCTTTTGCTGCATTTACCTCACAGTTGTCTAGTATAGAAGTTCCAAAAGATGTACAAGAAGCTCTAAGAATTCCAAAGTGGAAGGAAGGTGTCCTTGAGGAGATGAGAGCTCTTGAGAAGAGCAATACCTGGAATGTTATGACTCTACCAGCTGGGAAAAACACTTGTGGTTGCAAGTGGGTTTTCACTGTTAAGTATAATTCAGATGGATCAGTGGAAAGGTATAAGGCCCGCTTGGTGGCCAAAGAGTTCACTCAAACCTATGGCATAGACTACTCAGCGACGTTTGCTCTTGTTGCAAAATTAAACACTGTCAGAATTCTCTTGTCTGTTGCTGCCAACTTAGATTGGCCTCTGCACCAACCGGATGTGAAGAATGCCTTCCTTAATGGTGACCTAGAAGAAGAGGTGTACATGGATGACCCTCCCGACTTTGAAGAAAAATTTGGGTCAAATGTGTGTAAATTGAAGAAGTCTCTCTATGGCCTCAAACAGTCTCCGAGAGCATGGTTTGAAAGGTTTACCTAGTCAATGAAGAAACAAGGATACAGTCAAGGACCTACTGATCACACCCTATTCACAAAATTTTCCTCTAATAGGAAAATTGCTGCACTAATTGTCTATGTCGATGACATTGTTCTTACCGGGGACGATGTAGTAGAAATGGGAAGATTGAAGGAAAACTTGGCACCAGAATTTGAAATCAAAGATTTAGGAGCATTGAGATATTTTCTTGGCATGGAGGTTGCTCGATCAAAGAAAGGAATTGTGGTCTCTCAGAGGAAGCACATTCTGGATCTTTTGGAGGAAACTTGAATGAGTGGTTGTAGACCAGCCGATACTAACATGGACCCAAATGTGAAACTTTGGGAGAAAGGAGATATACCTGTTGATATTCGGAGATACCAGAGATTAGCTGGCAAACTAATCTACCTGTCTCATACTAGACCCGACATTGCTTTTTCAATGAGTGTTGTAAGTCAGTTTATGCACTCTCCATATGAAGAACATCTTGAGGCAGTTTACAAAATTCTAAGGTACTTGAAGACCAACCCTGGGAAAGGTCTATTCTTTAGAAAAACCAGTGATAGGAATGTTGCCATTTTTACTGATGCAGACTGGGCAGGATCAGTCATTGACAGAAAATCCACTTCAGGGTATTGTATCTGTGTGTGGGGGAACCTGGTAACCTGGAGAAGCAAAAAACAAGGAGTGGTTGCTAGAAGTAGCGCAGAGGCTGGATTTAGAGCAATGGCCCAAGGAATCTGTGCAGGGTTGCGGATCTACAGAGTCATGGAGGAACTCAAGATGAAGGTTAACCTTCCATTGAAACTGTACTGTGACAACAAGGCAGCAATAAGCATAGCTCACAATCCAGTCCAGCATGATAGAACCAAACACATTGAGATTGATCGCCACTTCATAAAGGAGAAATTGGATGTTGGAATTAGTTGCCTGCCTTTTGTGACTTCCAACCAACAAACAGCTGATATTTTGACCAAGAGCCTAGCAAGACTCGTGTTTGAAAATTTGATAGGCAAGTTAGGCATGATAGATATCTATGCACCAACTTGAGGGGGGTGTAGGAGAATCTAAAATATTCTGTTTTATTTTGTCTCTTTTATTACTTTGATTTTATTCTTATTTCCTTCCTTAATTTTAGAAAGAGGCTTTATTGTAAACTCTCTATATATATCAGTCCTAGACTGATTACTAAAATTACAATAGCATTCCACTTTACTATAGTTTCCCAATAAAAACTTGCCACCCTTTTTATTTGTTCATTTGAAAGAAAAAAACAATAATTTGCAGTACCTTTATGCCTTTCCATAGTTGTTTGATGTTGCTGTGACGCAGGATCAACTCAACAAGTTTATCCGGCTGAAAACTTGATGGCAAACATATGAAAGGATATTTATCCCAAGAAAGATAACCTAGTTCATTTGAAAGATAATCGAGGCTTCCAATAAATTTCATGTCCCAAAGTATGAGCAAATTAAGGCGGCTCATTTGTGATAGAGCATCAGCCCTAATTGTCTTTTCTGAAATTTCCACTGGGTTTTCTTGCAGAACTATGGCTTCAAGATTTTTTGATGCCTAAGGCATTGTAAAGAAGAAGTAAATATTAAATCTTTTTAAATATTTATCAAT
Source organism: Ammopiptanthus mongolicus (assembly GCA_039655645.1). Classification (NCBI taxonomy): domain Eukaryota; kingdom Viridiplantae; phylum Streptophyta; class Magnoliopsida; order Fabales; family Fabaceae; genus Ammopiptanthus; species Ammopiptanthus mongolicus. The sequence goes on along the minus strand of CM077346.1, from coordinate 17,049,772 downwards.
TCTAGAAAAATGGCAACCTAGGCTTTTATTTTTAAAAACCATCTTACCTTGTTCTCTAACATAACATTGTGGAGATCCTTGTAGTCCCACAACCTGCTCCACTTTCTTGGTTCTTTGGGTGATTTTTCTCGAACAATACTCCTGCCAAGCTCTTTCAACAAATCATGCATGCGAATGCACCCATTCTTTTTGGTTATGAGTGATTTATCGACGAGAACTCTTATACCAATTCCGGGATGAAATCCACGAAAATCTAGAATTTTCATCACATATTTTTCCTCTGCTTCCACAAAGAAACAAGCAATATCTAGAAATATTTCCTTTTCCATATCCTCCAGTCCATCATAACTGATTCGAAGCACATCCATAATATCCATCCTTGGATATTCTCTCAATCTAGACAATGCACTTCTCCACTCAAAAACATCTCGGCCATACAAAAATGAGCCCAACACATTAATTGCTAGTGGAAGGCCTTTAGCATATTTTAGTGCATCATATGTCAACTCCCTATAACCTCTCTTAAAATCATCACACTTGAAAGCCTTTCTACAAAATAATCGAAGAGCATTATCATCATTCAAGAGTTGAATGTTGTAGACTACATCAACTCCATAGTCTCTCAAGATATGTTCGTCTCTAGAAATTATGATGACTCTACTCCCTGCACCTAACCATTCACGATTCACAGCTAATTTCTTCAATTGCTCCACTTTATCAACATTATCAAGAACAATCAGGGCCTTCATGTGGCGTAGTCTAGCTCTTATCAAATTAGCTGCCTCAGAGTGGTTGCATATGTGAAGGTTATCTTCTTTTAGAGTTTGAAAAAGAAGTTGCTTTTGTGCACCAATTGAACCATCCTCTCTATAAATTTTGCTTACATCATCGATAACACAGCTAGCATTATATTGATGAGAGATTTTGTCATATAAAACAGTAGCAAGAGTTGTCTTTCCTATTCCCCCCATCCCACAAATTCCTACAACTCGAACATCATCATCCGAGCCCAAAAGTAAAAGCTTTTCTAATTCTTTTATAGGAGACTGCCACCCAACTAGATCATGTGGGAGACTTGAAAATTTGTGATCCAATATACTTATTGTCTCTTCAACAATTTTTTCAATCTCTGCAGATTGTAGCCTGAAAGTTTAAAAATGAAAGCAAGAACACCAAATCATCGTCTAAACTTCTGATATCCTTAACTTTGGTTAATGAAGTTGTTGCACAGGTATAAACCATAAAGCATGAAAGTGAGAGAAGATGACATACTTATCTCGTACATCCCAACCAGAGAGATTGGCAACTTGTGTGAGAGCTGCCTTCCATGTTTGCAGCATGTTCGAGTCTTGTTTGAATCTTTCTTGATGTTCAACAAAGGCTTTCTCATAATTTCCACTCTGTTTGCGGACCTCAGATGGATCAACATCATAGAAAACAGGAAGAACACGGTTTGTTGATCCGTTAAGGCAATCAACGATCTTTGCGAGTTCTCTTAAGCACCAAGTGGAGGAAGCATAATTGTTGGAGAAGACAACAATGAATACGAGTGATCCTTCAATTGCGTGAAGGAGCTCAGGTCCTATGGATTCCCCTTTCTTGAGTTTATTGTCATCCCTAAATGTAACTATGCCTTTTCTATGGAGAGCAGCAAAAAGATGATCAGTGAAACCATTGCGTGTGTCCTTACCTCTAAAGCTGATGAACACGTCATATTTCCATATCAACTTCGAGGAAGAGATGCTTTGGATGGTGTTGCAAGCCATAGCAAAAGATGACAAGTGTTTTAGAATAAATGTTTAGATTGTAGGTAGAGAACAAATTTAAATCATCCGAAGAAGTGTATTGTGCTTTGGGAGTAGTTGGGGAGTGATAATATAACATATCCAATGACAAAGTTGTTATACCTTTTCTGTGAAGTTGCTTAGAAATTTCATACATATAAAAACAGTAAACGCGTTTTGACTAGAACCTTTGTAAATACAGTAACGCAATCAAAATATGAGTGTGATGTGAGGGAGAGACTTCGTAGAACGGGTCATTCATACATACTAGAAGTGAGTGTGATGTGAGGCCGCCGCCTTAATTGAACAATGTTGACTTCTTCTTCGGATATGGTAACCATCTTGAGGTGCACGGTAGCCTTATGACTTTTGAGAAAAAGGTACTGTAGTAACAGGGACTGGGCCCTACGTTTGCAACGAGTAATGCTTGGTGGATCCCCTTACATCTTAATCAGCTGGACTGGTGGAGTGGGAGTATACACTAAATCAAGTGTCACCATTTATGATCCCAACAACAGGATTGATTGCCACATGAATGACCTTTTTAATGTACAAGTGTCTCTTATTTATGTGAGCAACTCAAGAGAGACAAAAGAATGTTGATATCGTGATGGTTAGGAGGTGGGTTTTATGCACCAAGTTTAACTACCAGTGCTCTAGTTGGTTCAAGTTCTGAATTTCTTGTTTGAATCAAAGCAGTTGTTCGATGGTGCCAAGAGAAATGATTTACCCAATGGTCCTGCTTGCTGAGTATATAGCTTTCATGCAAATTGATTATTTTGGTATACCGCATTTTGGAATTATGCGGAAGCTTGGTAATCGCTTTTTGCGCCACCCCTTTTTGCTAATACATTGCGCCACCCCTCTCCCACAGTGCCTTCTCCTCTCTCCCCAAACCCAAACCTTAAGAACTAAAACCACCGCTACGCCACCACATTGACATTTCCACCTCCTTCCTCACCCACCAACTTCACCATTGCCCCTCCCCTCACTTCATTTACACCACAACTCCTCCTGGGGCTTCCAAATAGCGCAACTCCAACACTGTCTCTATTCTTCGCTTCTTGCTTCATCTATCCAATTATTATTTAAATTAACACAGAAAATTTGCTTCCGGAATTATGATTCCGTTTATTGTATTCCAGAATTATATTTCTGAAATTGTGTTAGAAATTATAATTCCGGAAAGGGGTATTTTATGGGGGAAAAATTAAAAAAAAAAAGGGGGGGGGGGGAGGGTGGTGTATTAGCAAAAAGGGGATTATAGCAGGCCAGAGGAAAAATTACAGTTGTTATTAAAGCAGGCCAGATGAAAAATTATAGCAATTGTCCTTGAGGAAAAGGTCCATTTCAATTGGAGGAGATAATGTTATGAAGAGAGATAACTCACAAGTCAGTTACAACAATTTGCCAGGTGGATGAGGGATTTGATGTAAGGGGATTATAAGGTGTGGGAGACGGGTAGCAGAGGGGGAGTTCTGACAGAATTGTGAATTTGCTCCTCTAGTCCCTCTTTCCCCCTTTGAGTGCTATAGTTCTTCTATTCCACTTTCATTATAACATACACACCTTGACAGTTCATTCAATAATATGAAAATCCTAAGCTTTTTTGGCTTGAACCACCTTTTACTGAATCATCATCAATTTGAACGCTGTTGCTGCTGTTTACTGTATGCATCATTGTTGGGTTTGATTAATTCAGATCTTCCTTAAATACCCATCGGTACCTGCAACTCTTCACCCCTAAATGCAAACCACAGGGGTGTGTGACCATAGTTTCCATTTTCATACTATAAAGATCAAACATTTCTTCTATCATGATATAAGAAAATAATTCATTCCTAGTCAAATAGAGTACCCAGAGGTGACATGATTCGATATCGAGAGAGCCACTACCGTGTTTTGTTAGAAAACCTATCTCTAATGGTTGTGTCCCATCACTCAAAATTATTGGTGGACCAATAAGTACCTGAAATACCATGCTGAAAGCAATGCCAATCCAGTTAATGTCATGCAAAATGGAAGATGAGTTTATGCTTATTGAAGTACCCACATTCTGATTGAAGAACCACCTCGGTATTTGACTTCCAGGAATAACAATATCAATCCAACCAATGGGGGTAGAGGTTTCTTGGCTAACGTGATACCAGAATAGAGCTATATCTTAGTTCCTAATTCCTACACAACACAAATAAAAAGAGAAAGTGATAAAGAGACAGCGAAGGAAAGAATCAGCACCTGAAGGACTTGTGTCATCCATTCAAAAGTCATGCTATGGCAGGCATTCAATCTCACCAAATTTGGGGCAGTTGAAAATACATAATCCTCTAAGATATTTAGGAAAAGAATAATTTCCTCTAATTATTGGCAAGGTAGTAGTAGGTGATGGTATCTCAGAAAAATGTTTCAATTGCTTGCAATGCTCAAGTTCAAATGTATAAGTTTGGAAAGCTTGATGATGCTACTAGGGAATCTGACAAAACTGATTCCATTCCACCTAAATTTAAGGTTTCTAAACAATAAATGCATATTCCAATAGCATCAGGGATTTGGCTTAGATTGCAGAAACTTAGATCAAGGTCATGCAACCAAGAGAAACTAGGCAAGGAAGGCAACAAACAAACAGCTGATACTTTATGTGCTCTAGAATGGCTTAGATTGCAGAAACTTAGATCAAGGTCATGCAACCAAGAGAAACTAGGCAAGGAAGGCAACAAACAAACAGCTGATACTTTATGTGCTCTAGAATGGAAACGCAGCTTAAGCCTTTTGAAGATGGATGCTGCTGTTTGGGAATGCATAGCAGTTTCCTTTATATCAATCTTTTTTAGATGCTCCTCATGCCTTGGTTTATCTAACAACTGATTACTATATACTTTCAAACAGCCAGAGATATTTAGATATTCAAGAGAACTCAGACCCAATATATTGTTGGGTAGACTTACTAGATTTATGCAGTTTTCCAAACTCAAGAACAAGTTTTCATAGAAGACCAATGGATGGATGGATCTGGACAAGCTTTATACATCCTTCAAGAATTAGGCACTCAAGATTTTGGACCCCTGGCAACTTGGTAAGAATTTTGGAGTGGTGGAGATCGATAGTTCTCAAACTGGGCAGATACTGTGAAGCACCAACAAGAACAGATATAATATTACTTACCATATTTATGTTTTCTTTGTTTTTTTAATTTATCCCAAAAAAGGGAAATAAAATGAGAATGTGTTTTTTTCTTATTCTGTTTATATTACTAAAAGAAAAATTAAAAAGATAATTTACATTACCTTGATGCCTTCCCATGCAGAAATCTTTGTAGAGCCACAACCTGCTCCACTTTCCTGAATCTTTGGGTGAATTGTCTTCAACAATTTTCCTGCGCAGCTCTTGCAACAAATTATGCATTTCAATGAAACCATGCGAACCGGTTATAAGTGACTTATAAACGAGAACTCTAATTCCAATTTCTGCAAGAAATCCACAGCAATCTAGAACTTTCTTTACATATGGCTCCTCATACCTGCGAGAGAAACAGGCAATATCTAGAAATATTTCCTTTTCCATATTCTCCGGTCTATCATAATGATTCGCATCACATCCATAATATCTTTATTTGGATTTTCTTTTAGTCTAGCTCCTCTAAATTTTCTTCATTTAGAGCTTCACAAAGATATTTTTTTGTACACATATTGCTCCATAAACTCTCTAAATCATTAAATGCATATTGCGGGATGAAAGTTTAAAGATAAGCAAGAACCCCAAATCATAACTAAGAAAACCAAAACTAAAAGTACATATATAGTAGGACAAGGTAACATAGATTTTTATTTTGTACCTTTTCAAACTCTTCCCATTAAGCATGTAAATTTTGACCGAATTTGTGTGTTATCTCTTGAATAGATTACACAGTACTCTCTTTCAATTCAAGTTTGAAAAGGGAAAGTAAATTCAAGAACATAAAATCACTAAGAAATTATCAGAAGAAATGGACTCCAAATCATTGTTCAATAAGAGGCTTCTCACCCCTACCAACCTCACTATCATCATCCATCATAGTCTTCACAGCTTTGCACACACTCTTGTGATCGAACCATCTTCAACACCAGCTGCCTTTATGCTGCTACTTACCATCCTTGCATTGAGGTTATGGTCTAATATATTTGGTAAAAAGCACCATCTGAAACTTGTACAAATGGGCCTCTAGTGAAGATCTACAATAGGTAATGAAGCACCCTACAGTTGAGTGCTTCAGGATTGGTGTCTGCCAAACTGAACCCCATGTCCTGCTCTGGCACAGCTGCTTCAACAAACACAAATCCAGCAGGTGGTTTAACTGCTGCTAAAAATGGGAAAACCTGTTAACTCAAGACCCAGCAAACAATTCATGTAGTTGAAATGGTTCCTTTAAGATAGCCGTATGAATATCGATTCATACATCAGTTTATTTATTTATTTTTTTAGAATGCAAAATGATGAAACAGACACATTGATAGTTTGATATCCTGTTATTGAAGTGGGTGTGGGGCCTTAGCCCCCAAACCAATGACAGAAAGGAAACATCAGCAATATTAGCTCAACACAGAGGCTTCTCCTGCAAAAGAATTATTGATCTGATTCAACCATGATCAGATCTTTCTCAACAAGTATAGGGATGAAGACAGTGAAATCGGGCTTTATATATTTCAATATTAGACATATGGGATCAATTAAAAGGGGTAAGAAATGCTGCACAGCACATAACAGAAGATAGATCTCCGCTTATTGATGTACACACACTTTGAATGTTGTACCACCTTCGGATTTGACTTTCGGAAATAACAATTTGCATGACAAAAATGGGGAGACAAATGAGAGAGAAAGAGGACTTTTGTATTTCCACTTATTAATTGTAATAGCTAAATAACCTATAGGGTGTACCTACAACAGTATTTCATCTGCCCAATTTCTGACAGTTGAAAATATATAATCCTACTGGACTTTTAATTACTGCTGGAAGGACAGTAGTTGATGGAAGCTCAGGACAAGATTTCAACTGCTTGCAGTGCTTCAACTCCAAACATGTAAGTTTGGAAATCTCCTTGATACTAGAAGGTAGTCTACCAAAATTATTTCCTTCTAAATTTAGTTTTCCCAAAACAATGTAACCATCCAATAGCATTAGGGACTTGAGTTAGATTGCAGAAACTTAGATCAACATCACGCAAACAAGGGAGCAATGCAAACAAGGCAACAACAATCCAGAGGAATTGTTATGTTTTCTAGGATAGAAGAAATGAAAAGGATTAATCAGCCTTTTGTAAACAAATTCATCATACTATATTTTATTAAAGGGGAAACAACCTTTGTAAACTTTCCTTTTTATAATAAATAGAAAATGGGCATTTAGTGTACCTTTATGCCTTCCCATAATTGTTCCATGCTGTGGAGGCATGATCAGTTGAACAAGTTTATAGAGCTGAAAACTTAATGAAAAACACGTGAAAGGATATGAATGCCACTCAAGATATGGTAGTTTTCTAGAAAGGAAATGGAGGTTTCCTGACATTTCTACACAATCGAAGAAAAAAAAAGACCAATCTAAGGTGACACATTATTTATAATGCTTCAGCAGTCACATGTTGGACTAATGCTTTCCCTCCGTATGATGACTTCAGTTTGGATTGCCTAAAGACTTTCAAAAAAGAAAGAAAAACTTAGTTCACTTGAATTAAATGTGAACTTTAGAAAAAGGAGGAAACTTACAACTGCATGTCAGAAATAGCAAGCATCATACATTCATGAGAGATTTTATCATATGGAACAGTGGCAGGAGTTGTCTTTCCTATTCCACCCATCCACAAATTCCTACAACTCAAACATCTTCCTGTGAGCCAAAATTCAGAAGCTTTTCTAGTTGTTCCAAAGCAGAGTGCATCCCAACTAAATTATCCAGAAGACTTAAAATGCTGTGATCCAAAATGGTTGTACCTCTCGAAAAAAATTTTCAATCTCTACATACTGTGCCTCAAAGACCCAAAAGAAAAAAAAAAACAAGAACACCAATTCATGACCTATGAGAATGACAGCCCAAAACAAAAAAGTAATACATATATCAGAAAAGACAAGCAGGTATATTATTAATGCAAATGCATTGTCCCGATGCTTCAATGCAAATGCAATGGACGATCTTGCAAGCACCATGTGGGTGAAGCATAGTTCTTTAAGAAGATAACAATAAAAAACTGATGATGTTGATACCAATGCATTTTCTATGGAGAGAACCAAAAAGATGATCTGTAAAATTTTTGTGTGTCCCTCACCTCTGAAGCTTACAAACACTTGTAGATCTTCTGAAATGAAGAGCTGCTACTGTAGTGTATACACTACTCCACTGAAGCTGCAAGAGCAAATAATGCGTGAACGTCTTTTTCAGCAAAACATAAGTATAGAGTATAGACTGAAGCAGAAGCACACTTAGCGTAGTGATCGGGGTCATTGCGGTGGGGAAGAAATATATTTTAATTTCTTTTGAGAAAATTTGCACTGAATGATAAGCTTCATCAATTGCTAAAAACTTACTAACAAGTTCAAATGCTATTGCTGCTACCTATGCATCATTGTTGCATGTGATTGTTACGAAACCGACAATCATTCACCTCCAAATGCAAACCTTGATTTGGTATGTGTTAAATTTGATAGTACCATCAAACCCATACGTGTGCATAATATCAACAAATTCTTCCCTACTGTAACAGAGTAACCATAGGTGACCTGATTCTAATGCAGCATTCAATCCTGACCAATTTCAGGCAATAGAAAATATAGAATCCTGTTGGATATCCACCAAAATCAAATTCTCTTCTCACTGGAAAGACAATATTTGATGGGAGTTCGGCCAAATTAATATTGCAGTTGCGTCCGGTGTTCAAGTTTAAATTTCCAAGGGTGGATGAAAGTAACAAGTTGGGGAACAGTCAGAGAGAATCCATCGACTATGTTTATTGTCACTTCAACAATGTTTTCAGTTACTATTGACTCATTCCCGGAAAGAGAATAGAATAATAAAATCAACAACTCATCAAATAATAACCTACAGAGGGCACCAATTCAAGATACAAAAGCACAGTATTTACGAATTTGATTATAAATTTATAACAATAACATTGTCTTGCTGATTTAAGTCTTACCTCAAATGGATTAGAATTTACAGATTTTATAGAAGTGCGGCCGCAGTTGCTACAATTTTCGATAAGCAGGTCAATGATTATGGGTGTGGCTCATCATCTATTGCTAAAAACTTGCGTTTCAGAACTGGCGAATTCTTGCTATGTGTTCAATTGTTGCAGATCCTCCTTAAATACCCAACGATACATGATATTCTTCACCTGCAAATGCAAACCTTGAGGCTCGCTGATTATGGTTTCCACTTCGATAGCATAAAAAAAGTCATGCGTTCCTTTTGTTATAAAACTTCAATAATCATCAATGAAATCTTGTTGGGTGAAAAAGAGTAGCCAGAAGTGATCTAATTCAACTGTAACGACATCTTTCTTAGATGGATCCATGCTTATTGAACTACCCACATTTTGTTGGTTGAACCACCTTGGATTTTGACTTCGAGGAATAACAATACCAATATCACCGAAAGGAAGAGAGAATTGCATGAGCAGCTGGTACCAAAAAAAATTAGTGGATCCAAGCCTTTGACAGCAGAAGGAAGATCACCACCATTCTCAGCAGTTTACTGACTTGGCAGTGACTCATTTCCTTGCTTCTTAGTTTGTCTAGGCAATCATGTAACATGTGCAATCTTGTCTTTCACTAATGGCACTAGGCCCAATCTCCAGAACTTGGACTTGGCAGCAGGTAACAAGTCGGCTATCTGTATTAGTTCATACACACACATCAAGAGAGTGATAGACAAATAGAGAAAGGATGAATGAAGTAGGCACCTCAAGGACTTGTATCATCCAAGAAAACGCTATCATATATATAGCAGTGTTCTGGCTCACACAAATTTAGGCAGTAGAAAATATACAATCGAACATAATGTTCTCTTCTTGCTGGGAAGACAGTAATTGATGGCAGCTCAGGCAAAATATTTCAGCTGCTTACAGTGCTCCAAGTTGAAAACTATAAGTTTAGAAAGCTTTTTGATGCTACAAGGTAGTGAAAGACTGTTAACCCCTAAATTTAGCCTTTCTAAATAATGTAAGCTTCCAATAGAATCAGAGATTTGGAGTAGATTGCAAAAACTTATATCAAGCTCGCGCAAACAAGGGAAATTAGGAAAAGAAGGCCCCAATGAACGAATGGAATCTTCATGTCTCTAGTAATAGAAGAAATGGATAGGCAACATAAGCATTTTGCAGATAGGGGATGTTGATTGCCAATAGGTACCAGTTTCACTAGTATCAAACATCTTCAAATGTTTCACATGTCTTGATTCTACTAACAACAAGTTTAATTTTGAACAACCAGAGATTTAGAACTCAAGAGAACTAAGACACACTATGTTTTTGAGGATACTGACTAGATTTTTGCAATCTTTCAAGTTAAACAAAACAAGTTTTTAGAAGACCAATGGATGGATGTCCACACAAATTTTATACATCCTTCAAGATTTAGACTCTCAAAATTTGGGAAAAGCTACTGCAGAATTTCTGGATGACTGTTTGAAGAAAAGAAGAGATTGCTAATTCAGTTATCAACAAGTTCATTTAAAGCAGAATAAAGAATGAAAAAGCTAGCTGACAATAAGAGGAGAGACACTGCATCTGACATGGGTGATTGGTCTAGAATTGACTCATAATCTATCCTGCAGGTATGTAGGAGCTTTCCATGTCCTCACTCTTGAATTGAAGCTATTGCTTATCACTTAACTCTTCTACCAACAGAGTGCAAAGTCCATCCAGTTGTTCACATTAGTCTGCTGAAGTATTTTAAAGGTAAAACAGCAGGGTCTGCAAAATACAATAGCAGATGAAGATTCAACTTCAAGACTTTATCCCTATTTCTAAGGGCCTAATAAAGAATTCAAGCACACCATCCCAAATTTACTTTATGAATAAAGAGTTCCTATTGCATTTGGCATTCACAATTAAGGTCATGAAGGAACAACACAATGCATACCATCCACTTTTACGTTATGATTATGAATAAAGAACTCATAGTACAGTTTCATATAAGGTCATATAGGCTAAGCATAGTAGCATACCATCAACACAGAAGAACTCATATTACAGTGGCATTTAAGGTCACAAAAGCTTAAATATACCATCGAGAATTTATATAACAAATAAAGAATTCATATTGCAGCATGACTATAGAGTTCATATTGCAAATGTAGTTAGGGACATTATGACCCAAGTACAGCATCCCAATTTGTATTATGAATTAAGTATTCATACTAAAATTAAATTCAAGGCCACCAAAAGGCTCAAGTATAGCATCCTGATTTTGAATAAAGAATTCGAATTCAAATTGTAATTGAATATAGGGTCATCCAGGCCAATTAGGGTCTCATATGAATTTAAAACATTTATAATAAAAAAAATCATCCAGTCAATTAGGGTAAAGTATACCATCCGATTTCAAATAATGGACAAAGAAATCGTCTTGGAGGCACGGTTCGGTTTTCCCAGTCCAAATCAACCTCTAGGGTTTTATATAGCGAATTAAATTTAGATTCATCGAGATTCAACGTTCTTGAATAATCAGTGCGCCCAATAAGCTGAGTATGCAGATCATACATACGAGCAAGTTTGATGGAATATCCCATTACTATCGCAAACGAAGAAATTGGCTCAAAACGATTTTAGGGCTTCGGGACAGAGTGTTTACGCAACAAAGACACCGCTTTGGTCATAGAATTCCAAAGATAAGATCAAAAAATCGAGAGAGTAGAAAGAGAGAGATGTGCCTGTGATAAACGACAAAAAATAATCAAATCCTCTGTTTCTCTCTCTCTATTCCAAGATTCGTGTTTCATCCAACGCGAACATGTCACGAAACGACAGCTAGCGGCTCGAGTGTGATTTCATCCAGAGAAAACGACACAACAAGTCAACAACTGAAGGCAACGCGAATATCAAAAAACGACACAACAGCTAGCAGCTCGACTGCTCGAGTATCCAACCAAAACGACAAAACAACTGAAGGCAACCGTCGTGATGTCCAAAAACCAACCCGCACTCAGCTTTATATACTTGAAGCCCAACTTAAAAGTTACGCAAATCTAATATAATGGGCCCAAGCCATAAGTTAGGCAATGTAAAGTTACGCAAAATCTGTTGTAAACTTGAAGTCCAACGTAAAAGTTACGCAAATTTATTTAAACAAAGAAGAAAAAAAAGAGAGAAGTGAAAAAACTCCCACCCGGTCATCCTAGACGTATGGCAGCAAAATAATCAATAACCATCGGATTCATCCATAAAAAAATTCATTCAAGATATTCATTTATTAAAAAAATAAGTAGATTGAATAGGATTATATTCTTTTTTTAATGGATGATTCATGATCATCTATTACTTTTCGTAAATTCGTTGGACCAAGAAAAAAACATAATGGATTTTTTTTTATTCATTCGAAAATATTTTTCATATACCAAAAAAATCAAGTGAGAAGATAAGACCCTCCTTCGACGTTATATTTCAAGCATTTTGAATTTTTGAAAGTGGTAGCCAAACTTTGTAAAATATGTAAAAGGTGGAGTTAAATATCAACACAAACTTTGATGATGATAATTAATTATTAGGGGACATATAAGAGGAGTGATAGTGTCTATTGCCGATGATTCTTGATTACTTACTTTTCTCCATGTTACACCTCAGATTCTTAATGTGCAATGGCATAGAAAATTGGCATTAGCTTGCGGTGCTTCATATACCCCAATTTCTCAGGCATTGAATTTAACCTCTGATGTTTCAAAAGTCTTTCTAACAAAATTTTTTTCATAAACTCGGACCGGCACGATCGACCACCGACTGTCTATCAGTCCGTCAGCCGATCGACGAACCAGTCTGTAACCTGTATGTGAAAAATATTAAAATAAAAATGAATAGGTCGAATATCCATCCATATAAAAATAATTAATGGATAGGTTGGATAGTTTTTTATTAAATGGATCGTGAATGGATTGAATTTTTTTAATATATTTTTAATGGATCGAAATAGATTGACTGTCGTTTGCCACTCCTGCCTAGACCGATATCCGGAACCGGGTCATCCTCTGCGCCCTTTCTCTGTCTCCATCCACCGCCCAAATTCTTTCTCGTACAGCATCCCATCATCACCGGCCCTCCCTCTTGCTTCCTTCCATTCTCCATTCCACACGAAATAATCATGTTATTTACTAACAGGGATTGAAAGAATGTTCATACTCATTTGGAATTTCTGTTTGTTAATTCATAATTGGAATTTTGATGGAGCACCAACTGTTCGATGAAATGCATGGATTAAATCATATATCCATAGCTGTGAAAAGCTTTTGAATATGCTCTGGTTGGTTCATGGATGCCTAGAACTAAATTTGCTTTCATTTGTTCTGCTTAGGAGAGTTACAAATTTTACTTTAACTTGTAAAACTAAAAACAGTGTTGGGAACTTAACTTCTTCATTACACAATGTGTGTTTGATTAAAAGCTGATAAATTTGTTTATGCATGATCAAGACAGCCTGTTTGAGATTTATGTCACTCATTTGAAAGTCATTAACATGTTAGGACTATGTGATTGAATGTATTCTGAATTATAATGGTTTATGGAAAGAGATAAATGAAGGAGATAGTGAGTTTGAAAACCTGCTTTATTTCATATTTTTCTGTTTTACACAAAGAAATTTGAAAATTAGGGTGACGTAATGAATGTGACTGTATTGAGAATGCTGGGCTTGTGTAATTGATTTTGGCTACCTGCTTGAGAAAATGGCTTTTCTTCCTATGCAAAAGTGAGTTGTTGAAAGAGTGCCTTGTACATTTGCAAATGGTAATTTTGTTGATCATGTCAGATTATCTTCCAGAACTTAGGCTTGATTACTTTGATCCTGATGTATGCATTTTTTTTATCAGAAATAAGGATGTGATGGTACATGTTGTTTTGTATGTGACTGATATTGAGAAGGCGGGGACAATTTTTATCACAATTTTCTAGCTGCATTTGTGGACAATGAGAAAGCTAATCTTCTTGTCCTAATTTTTGTTCATAACATGGTAGGGAACAACTGCTGCAGTTTATGAAAATTCTATGTTCATATGCTATGTGTGTTTAATAAAAAATTACTGAATTGGCATGTGTTTGTTGAAGTCACTTGGTTGCCTTATTTTGGTTTGCTCAAGCATTAGAAGTCATGGTTAGTTCATTACTTCATTTTTTCATTAAGTAAAGACCGGTCTGAAGCATGTAAGCACTTATGCTTGTTTGGTAGCTTTTATTATGAGATTGCAGGGCCTGTACAGATACTGTGATGACTATAACAATTTTGTGGATTTAATTAATGGTTTATGTGTGCATCTTGTTTATTTGATGAAAGACCTGCATAGCTTCATGTGGATTTGATTTTGGAATGGTCTTAGATGCAGCAATGGTCTGAAGCATGAGAATAGAGGCCCATGTTTTTCTTCCTTTTTCATACCTTGGTGATTTGTTCACGATTGGCAGCATGTGTTTTGTTCATCATGTTGTTTTGTAGCTTTTAGATGAAAAGGCAGATTGACCAATCTTTTAATAAAGGAAATCGTTGATTGTGAACTTATATTAACTAGCAAAGATTGTTGATTATTCCTTGGAGCTGTACGATTGTGGTAAAAATCAAGTTATGGGACGTTACTTTTGTCAAGTGTAAAAGGTGAGATAAAACTGCATAGAATTTGTTTGTGTTTTACGGTCCAGCACATATTATTAATCTTATTTTACTTTAAAAAATGATAATTTGTTGTGCTCTGTTTGCTGATTGATGATTGAAGAGATCGAGTCTTGTCGTGCTCTAAGTGAATATACCCTAAAAAAATGGGTGAAATCTTCAATGGTGAATATAAAATGAGTTGAAGTGCTGATCTCATTCTGCCTTATATATAGTTGTTGCTCTCTTACCCCATATATAGTTGTTGCTCTCTTTCAAAGCCACACCAACATTAAAAGACAATCAGAATAGAAAACAATTTATCAGAATCGCAATAGGAATAACTGAATAAGGCAATAAGCATCAGTAAGAAAGCATCATATTAGTATGATGAAATGAAGCACTAGCAAAGACTTCTTTCTATGTTTCTCTCCTTAGAAACCGAAAAATGGCACCTAAAGAGAAAAAGCAAAAGTAATGAAGAAGTTTAAGTAAACTGCTTTATTATATATCAGAACTCTTGTAGGCAATACAAGAAGTTTAATACTTAATTAGCACATGGCCAGTCTACAAAACCATGTAGCAAAATGAGGAAGCTACAAGAGCAACCTTATTATTAGGACAAAATAGGACTATTTCTTGTTCTTTTGTTCAGCATGCAAATCAGTAAAGTAGCCCTTAGGGTTTTTCTCGAATTCCTCCCTTGAAATATGCGATCCATCTCCACCAGGAGCTTTCATCACTGTATCCCCGGACCCGCTGCCAACATTTTCTTTGGGTTTGGGAACATCTCCTTCAGGTGCGCCAGCACCTTTAGTAGCAGTTGCACTAGCTTTGCCGTCCATGATTAATTCAAAATATAACACAGAGATGCACTGTCAAGTTATAAAAAGTTTTCGAAGTAGGATATGGCTCTTAAGCTGGCTGGCTAGTTTTATAGAAGGGAAATGGTGATGCTCAATGAATGAATGAAATATCTTTCATATTTCCAAAGCAAGCATGGATTCATGCATAGACTAGGGAAAATGTTAAATGCATTTGATTGGTCCTTCTATTTTCAATGATCTCAGCTTTCTTTACGCCCCAATTGCTATCAATTCTTAAATTTACGAAACATCGGTACCAGATGGGTGTTAAATGCATGCGTAGCTTGAATTATTTAAACATGTAGAAGATTAAAATATGGTTGATTTGATTGACTTTTGCTTATATTTGAGTCCAAAAATTTAGGTATTTTTTTGCTTATATATAGGCCCGGAGGGAGTATATATTTGGCGGCATATAGGGTGAAGCAGTGTAAAATATGCCACTACTTTCGGTCATTAGATATAGGCAAAATAGGTTGATTAGTCCTATACGTTTATTTAAATTTTCACATTAATATTATAAGTTTTATTTTTTTAAAATAAAATTGGTCTTACACGTTATTTCTCTCAATTTCGACCTAACACCGTCAGTTTTGACCTGACATGGCTATGATATTAGTATTACACATGGCTTTTGATCTGACGCCATAATATCGAAATTGACGGAAAAAACTAATGTGAAAATGAGACATAACGTATAGGATCAATTTAAAAAAAATAAAACTTATGGGATTGATGTGAAAATTTAAATAAACGTATAGAAAAAATCAACCTATTTTACATTAGATATATTATTAAATTAAATCAATGATCCTGATTTCATGCTTCAAAAAAAATTGATACCTTTACCTGGTAATACAGGTAGCCAGGGGCGGAGGCAATGGGTGGCCTTTGTATGCCATGGCCACCCCCAGCTTGTTTACCTTCTAACCAGTAAGGTACTCGTGTATTCGCATAGGTCACTTTCCTTTTTACGCATGTTCGAAACGATCTGTTAATAAACAATCTATTATATACTAATTAGTTTGCTTGTACTAAGTCTATGTATATTAACAACTGTTATAAAGAAAACAAAGACTGCATCAATAATATAACAACTTTTCAGTTCCTAAAAATTACATGTGCTTTTATATTCATGATAACATAAAATTGATATATGCTCAAATACAATGAAGTTATTTCAGCAAACTCAATCCAGGTGTATATATCTTCATGACAATGCTTCTCCGGTGTATATATCCAAGCCAAAACATGTTTCTCGTTCAGACTTGAAAACACATGGGAAAAAGGAGATCCCTTGCTCGAAACTTCATACGCAATATGCATTATATAGGCCCTTTAGTTTTTAAATTATTACCTTTGTACGGGTCACGTTGGTTTGTACGCATGTTCTTAAAACAGTATGTATATATACTAATAATATTCTAATAAGCTGATAATATAAATACTTTGAACAATATGTATATTTGGAATTAAATAAGTCAATGAAGTGTTTTTACTGTTTGATCTACATACAAGCAAATGTGATTGTAAAGCAATGCATAATTCTCATATATTCAACAACTTGAAATTGTTGACTATTATTCCCTAATATGTAGCAGTCCAAAATAATGGCAAATAAAAGAATAGAAGTCCAATGAATGAAGATGTTTGACAAATATATATCAGTCCAAAAGAAGAGCTCTCTTGCATGATTGCAAATAAAATTATAAGCAACATAAGTAAACCCTCTAAACAACTTGCAAGCAACTCAATGTCAAGGTTAAGAAGTTAACCGATACATGCATATTGGAGAACAAAGCTACAGATTCTTTGTATCAAAGGCTTGAGGAGGGGGGATTTCAAGCTCTGATTTCTTACCCCTTGTGCTTGGAAGGAGATGATGTTGTTAAAGAGGCCCAGCGGGATCCCTAACATTAACTTGCACATGAAAGTGATGAGATATGGACAATAACAACTTATTAAAAAGCTAGCAGGTAAGCATGCTTTAACTGTTTTTATTAGGCTTTTGGCTTAACATCTGTTACCGAGAATAAAAATAAATATGAACCTAAAATAATGCAAATCATAAAACATATACCAACTCAAGAAATGCTTCCCATTTTCACCTTCAAGAGTTCTAGTTACTACAAAAAAAATTAAAAAATTATGGCCTACTAGCTTCATTTAATAAAACCAATGCCTCTTAGTGGTTTTTGTTCAAAGGAAGCAAATACAGGCAGTGCATCACAGTAAGAAGATTATTTCAGATTTAACCAGCAAGAAAGGATAACAGTAATTGTGAAAACTATTTATGAACTAAATTTAACTAAGCTGAGAAACAAAGTCTCTCCACTACTATCATCTTGATTAAGTTGTTTCAGATTCAAGATATCTTCATTCCAAATAGAGCACCTACGGCATACAAATGTTGTCTATCCAACTAAAAAAGCTATATTCTGTGTCTTCTCGGCAGGTTGGGAAGATGTTAACAAAACGTTAAGACTCCTTAAGATCTTAAGAGTGATAAACAACAAAAGTGGTATCTGTAATCAGTTAATCAAATTGTCTTCATGAAAAATCTTTTTTCAAACTCTGGACATATTTTCTCTTTTTGATAAAACAAACAGTTGACATATTTGATATTGTTAAAACATTTTATGGAGTCAAGCAAAGTCAATTCTTGTCGATGCATAAGATAAACTAAACATGTATGAAAGTCGTTCATGTGTTACAATTGCTCCATTTTAGCACCAAAGAGTAATATGAACATCATCAGTTAGTTGAGAAATAACCCTCTAAATTGTCCTTTATTATAGTACTAAATTTGATGCACCTAGCAATAGAATTGGTTTTGGAGATTAGAAGAGAGTATGTCAAAAAGCTTGAGTGGCAGTTCCCAATTGAAGCATAGGTAAAAATTGAAGCATCTAGATAAATGAGTGCAATTCTTTGCTATAAAAGATGACATTTTCAAGGTTGAAATTTTGTGCAATTCTTTTAAAACTACATCAGATCCAATTTTCATTTGAATAAACTTTTATTGTTACCAATTACTCCACACTAAGGTAAAATGGTTCAGATTTGATCATTAAACACTATCAATTTGATGCATACCAGCATTGGACAACTCCATGTATGATGCTACAAAAGCTATTAGTTCTTTAAGTTGAATGCACGATTACCAAACTATCACAAGGAATCGGCTACCTTTCATAGAGAGACATGTGCCCCTGAGAGGCAGAGTCTTGTTTATGAACTTGACCATTTAGTTGAATAGCTAAATAATGTAAAAAATAAACATTGGTTCACTTTGTTTAAAAAGTAAATCAACACCTGGAGTGGTTGACAAGGATTTGGATCATCTCAATTTCTCAAATTGCAGAGTAAATAAATCACTAATCAGTTTCTCATTCTCAATAATAAAAAGAAATGAGCTCCTTGCATACAAAGTGAGCATGCCTAGTTCATATTGAATGCATAAGTGAGGCTATGGAAACCCATTTTGTGAGCTTTCTTACCTTATTCTTGTAATAGTTCAACCTACAGAGAAGAGAAAGGCCCAACAAACATACATAAACAGGAAAATTGTGATTTTCATATTGTTAACCGATAGATATTTTTTGCTCTTATTTTTCAATTGTGATTTTCCCCTATTGTAAAACCAAGGGTCCAAACTCATGTGAATTCCACATGAAAATTGGCAATGGTCTATTTATTAATAATTTGCTAAAGACGCCATTATGAAATTCTCAAAAGAAATATTTATAATAATACAATACACCTATTCAAATCCCAATGGAACATTGAAGCTAAAAATAACTTATCTAGTGAGACTTCCAATGGAACGTAACAACAAACATTTTGGTTCAGTTTGTCCCAAAATAAAATCTGGTTGTCCGCACAAAAAGAAAAGCTATGAATTTAAACTTAGTATATGTCTTTGATCAAATCTTTCTATCAAAGGCATGCCAGAAAATGGCCAAAACAATAGTGAATCCACAAAAGAAATGGCTACAAATTATGTACTTGCCCTTAACTTTGTCTTCCGCAAAAGAAGTCATCTTCTTATTACTATTACTTTAGAATTACAAATTAATTTGTATTTCAATATGACATACAATCTCGTGAGACATGAACTATTTAACGGGATTTGCAACATCACAGAGAAAGTATTCTTCACAGTGAAGCATAATCTTTTTTCAAATATTAATCATAGCATGTCTCGTCCTTTTGATAAATGAAAATTCATGGCTTAAACATGCGTACTCAAATGCTTAATGCCATAGAAATTTATGATTGAGAATTAAAAATATTCTTCACTGAATGGCATCGTTAAAAGAAAAGGTGAAAAAGACTCAAACAAAACAACCATAAAAGGCTCCCGAGAATGGCAATAATTTATAATGCTCCCAAAAAAATAAAACTAAGGAAGTTGATTCAAAGTTAGGAAGGCTCTCACAACAAAACTTCTATGCAAACCACAAGCATGCAAATAGAAACTTACCTTGTTTTATTAAAAATTCAGGATTTGGAGACAGTGAATGAATCAGAGCACTCCTGCCCTGTCATCAACTCATCATAATTTCACTGATGTACATCTTGTTTATGAAGTAAACTGAAATGTTACAGATATGGTTGTGGAGGCACAACATGGTTATCGAGGCACAAAACAAGGAAGACATACCAATAATATCGTTTTCCACACTTCTCCCTAGATCCTTATATGTGCATTTCCTCATTGAATTACTAATTCCAATTAATGTGAGGACATTCAAAGACTGATTTAAGTGACAGATTGCGCATTCAAGAGTGTAGAGGGTAAGAGACTAACTTGATCATTTACTCTAAAATTTAATTTATATTGCTCTTGCAGATTCAGTCTTGGGTAAGCACTTTGTACCTACTCTCCATAGTTAATAAAATTGACTATGTTTACAGCTTCTCATCAAATTCAGCTACAATAACTTACCCGAATTTGTGTACATAATCACAAAATAGAGTTTAAAATTTAAAGAGGAAGTGTTTTCATATTTGAGAGTAACTATAGTATTTTTAGTAATTTTACTCATTAGTTTTCTAGTGACCACCATCATAATTCATGATAACACAACAGCTAACGGTAATTTTAACCAAAAATCAAAATAGAAGAAATTATTAAGTCAAATGAGCAAAAGAATAATAGAAAATAAAAGACAAAAAAAACACATAGAGAGACACACAATTATTACACAAAACCAATAAAAAGAAGAAAAAACTTGCAATATACCTCTCTTTCAGGATGGAAGGGAACTTCAGGTCCACCAGTAATCTCAACAGCAACGACGTCAGCCACAACAAAAAACACTTATGCTCTGTTTTGTGCATCGTGAATTCTGGCACAGGAAGAGAAAATAGATTATTTTTAATATGTTTCTACCCATAATAAGGCATTAAATATAACTTAAACATAATTAATTGGATAAAAGCCCAAAAAAGAACTACCATTATCAAGTAGAATTGCATTTACAAAAACTGACAGATGATAGCGATATAAAACAGGGCAAACACATTTTTTTCTTATGCTTCTATACAATCACCCAAAACAACTTTTTTATGCAATCAATTCACATATTTACTTCCACCAATCACACCCAACCTCCATTTTTTATGAGATAAAATACAAAAGCCTACTTGCCAAACCTTTCTTGCCACATCCCTCTATTTGCCATCCTTTGGGCTCCGTACTTAAACTTCGATTCCTTTTTCACAAAACAAAATAATATTATCTAAATATACATAATATATATTATAAATTTCTTTCTTGTTTCAAAAAAAATATTATTACTTTCTTTGTTTAATATTTTCTCTACGTTGCAGGGGTGATATTTTAGTTTAAGTTAAAGGAGCTGCCTTAATGAAAAATGCAAAATTATACCAAATTTTATACAAAATAATATAATTATTATACGTGAGGAAATAGCTAGAGTATTTTGATGTTGAAATCTGGGAAATGGATCCCCTGCAGTCACTTTTTGACTGTAGGGAGATCTTGACCATTGATTAATTTTGTGTAGGATAAATATATTAATGTAAAAATGAATGTATGAGATCCTGACCATATATTAAGGTGAATGCGTGAATGCATGAATTCGATGAATGTGGAGGATCCGGATCCTGATCCTGAAATCTGACTTTCCCTTTTACCATGTTGGTTTTATCATCTAACTAGAAGATATATGCTTTCAAAGGGATGACTCCAAATCTACAATATAGTTTGATACTAAACATTCACTCAAAGCCATTTATACATCTTCTTATTAGCGGTCTTCCGCTAATCCTTTCTTTACCGACGTCAGACTTCTTCACTTACTCTCTAATTTCCAAGTTCCGGAGGCTCATAATTATGCAGGCCTACGAGTTTTCAGCTGCTACTCGGATTTCGATTGTCTTCGGTCTCTTTGCAGCAAATTTTCAATCATTGGATTCATGCATTGACTGATTTGGGACGCTAGATGCAAGTAAAGACCCTAGTAGCCATGGCTATTGCATGTGGTAGTTGTACAAAATTTTTGGTTGCACTGCTGAAGAAAATCCAAATCCATGCTCCCCCTAGTTAAATTATTCGACGAGCCTTACTTATTAATATATTTGTATTAATATATGGGATTGAAATATAGCTATAACATATAAATTATTAAAAAATCATTAAAATGTATAAAAAATGATTAAAATATAAAAATTGTTTATCTTTTATACAAGTGTATAGATTTTTATACTATCAGGCAATCATATATCGTCTCATATATGATTTTTAAGGTAATTATTACAAAAAGAATTTTTTTTAAAGATATGACATTTCATTATTTCGTGACTGTAATAAACATTTACACCGTCAGTACATTTTATTTAAATTCATATTATTTTAAAATATAAGTATGGCAATCACCTAAATCTTTTATACTTTTATTCAATTCTATATCAATTGTGTTGTAATTTTGATATGTAAATAACATTTTACATGATAGGGATATTTTGATAAGTATAAAATATATTCCAATACTATATATATATATATATATATATATATATATTTAAAAATCTCAAGAATTTTAAACGCCAACCAAATATATTTTCCAAAATATCAACAATAACATTCTAGAGAATGTATTTTTCCAAAAATATAATTTTAAACCTTGAGATATCAGATAAACATAACACTAGATAAAACAAAATTAAAACTTGTTATCTTGTTTTTTCAATAAATCTTATGATTTTTTGGTCTTTAACCGAAAATCCCCATAGCAAAATTGTGTGACTAAAACTTGGGTTAGGGGTAATAGTTAGTTAGAACTCTCCCAAAGTAATGCATGCAAGATTCAAATATCTGACATTACAGAAAAAAGTCGTTTGAGGTCGTAATGCACTTCTACTACGACCAACCACTATGAAGTAAATTTTGTTATGGTTTGTTCATTCATAAATGTGCCACCCAATTTAAATATGAACCCCCTCAATTATTCTTGAGAAAAATTAGTTACTACATTTTATATCACTTATTATGGGATTATATACATAAAATTCCAAAACGCTTAAAGAATCAAACTCTGGAAATTGTGAATAATGAAAGTTCAACATTAGTTACACCCTTCAAAAGCTTCCAAAAAAAGAGTGATCATCACTATACACACTGTACAATTAGTTAAATCTTGGTACTTTAAAAGGCAACTTTTGTACAATCAAGTCAAGATAATGTACTCTTAATTTTTCAAATTTCTTTAAAAAGATAAAATTAAAAGGCATTAAAATGATAATAATAGTAGCAGGCATGACATACAAAAAGAATTAGCTCCAAACTGAAAATTTTGCCATGCAAATACGACACCCGACTACTACTGAATCTTATGCTGCCAGTGGTTAAGTTTGTTAGGAGAAGAAATAACAAGCAGATTAAAAACAATGCTAAGTGTTAATTTTATACCACATGAGACAGGACATATATGAAGGATAATAAAAGTATTACCATTATTGTAATAAAGGAAACAGATAAACATAAAAATAAAAAAGAGATAAAAAATGCAACAGCTTTATTCTCAATACATATACAAAAGACAAATCTAAAGAGTAATTTTGTTTTATTGCAAATATTAGAATATTCTCCTTTGAGTATGAACCCTCCGAAGGCTTAATAATGATATAAAATTGAATAACATTACATTCCCTCAAAATAAAATATTCATATACCTGAAAAAGAAAATGCCTTGTGCCCAAGAGATGAATAAAAACTCCAAATACCATTAGCACCAAATCAATATAGTACAAAATTCAGGCTGGTTCCCAGCTGGACAAAGAATAGTTTCATCTCAAGATCCTATAGTGCATTAGTAAAAGTAAGTCACTAATGCACTATAGGATCTTGAGTATATATATTCTGAGATCGATCATCACCAAAAACCAAATTAAAGATCTGCAAGTGATCGTTCACATAATGAACATCAAGACCTTCTTTCACATTAGGTGCCAGCTCATCAAAATCTCTCCTGTTAGTCGATACGATGTCCTTAACTTCACTCCTTCTGGCAGCTATGATTTTATCCTTAACCTACATTTTTCACATCATTGTGAGAATGGCTGTTTCAAATACAGAAAATGTTCAGAAAAGAATTCCTAGCACAGAGTATTGAGCATTGGCTTCAGATCAATAATCAGTCGGCAGGGCAAGTGTTCCTATAGATACTAACCACCATATATCAAATGAGTGAACAAGATGTTTTCAGACCACAAAAAGTTTTCTCTGGAAAAAAGAAAATCATATTAAACTACAAAAGAGCAAAGTTTGTGAACCGGTTGTTGGACCACAAAAAATATTTCAGGTTCCAGATCAAAGTCTTTTTACAGAAAACCACCATCTTTGTTTTTTCACCAGTTGAAATATGCTGTTAAACCAAACCACAAAGTTGTGCACTGGTCAAATAAGAGCTGTTAAACACAAAAATGCATGTACGTAGCCACCGTCATAACAAGTAATATTAAGAAAAACCATTAACACTTGGAACTTCGTAGGTCACTGTTTTCTTGCTAACTTTAGCAAAGATCTTTTTTTGTATAAAAGAGAGAATTATGATCGTGCTCCCATTGCGTTAAACTACCTCCTTCTGTGGATGGATTGTCAGGACATTGAGATTGATCAAGCTAGTAGATCTATTTGCAAAACCTTGTCAACTTCTTCAGAGGTTTCACCCATTTCTTCGGGATTACTACTCTCTTAACACGTTCTCTTTTTTAATTGTATTTTGACTTGATTCATCATTATCTACTTTGGCATTTTTAGGTTCAATAGACCGAGCACTAGCAACAGTAGCATCAATCGTTTCCCCTTGCCTCATAAGTTGTAGTGCTTTCAGCCATGCAATAAACAGAACATATTAGGCCAAAGGTCTGAAGCAAGAAGAGCTGCATTAGTCAGATCCACCTGAATCAAGTTAGTACTTAATACTTTAAGTCAATTAATATGAAAAAGGCAATAAAAGCAGACATCATTATCCTAGCAAAAATTCTATGCTAAGACTATCCCATTATTTGAAGGAAAAGGGACCACAAAATGGGTGGAGAAGATAAATAATTGTTCAGGGCTTTATTCCACCTGCTTCACGTGTACTCTTCTCCAGAAAATCTTTTGCACTGTGCATTTTCTCATCATTAATATGCCCAGCAATAACAAGAACCTATATCCTATCCAATAGAGGATTGGGTATCATTTCCACTATATTTGCAGTGCAAACAAAGAGAACCTGCAATGAGATTTCCAATGCACGAATCATCGCTGTTAAAACATTCACGATATGCCTACATTGTCTTCACCTTACTGAATAAAAACTATATCATTCAAGAAATGTCATCCAAAGAACTAGCTATAGACACATAACTTAAGTCCCTTTAACATGGCAACGTAGTGTAAATAAACCATGAACTGTTGCTGAATCTTTTTTATAACCTCAACATTCAGGCTACAGACTGTCAAAAATGTACCTTTGAAAGATCATTGCGAACATCAAGATAGTGGTCCAGAAAATTAGCATTCTGCTCTGCATCCAGAAGCTCTAACAAAGCACTTGCTGGATCACCAGCATGTCCTCTACCCAACTGCCAATTGAATAAAACAAATATGAATAATACACTCATCTTTTCCACAGAAGATTAAAAACCATAGTAAATTTAATAAAACTAAATTCATGCTAGGGAATCAGAAAAAAGATCACTTGACCGCAAATATTGTACCATCTAGCAATGCCTTACTTTGTCAATTTCATCAATCAATACAAGAGGGTTGGCTGTTCCCACATTCTTAAGGATTTTACCATCTTCCCTGGCATAGTGCCAATATAGGTTCAACAGTGGCCCTGTAAGATAAAATAATAATTATAGAAAACACTGCTACATATATTGCTATAAAACCAGTAATAATTCCACCTTGGCAGGGAAAAAAAGAGCTTTAGCTACATTAGTTTCAGCAACAGCTAATTCTCCAACCAAAAAATCAGAAGAACTTATAGTTCAACGACCGTGCAATTGAACGACCAATTAATACTTGTTTTGCCCCACCCAAGGTGGACCAGAAAGACAGCTTATTTTTCCTGCATATACAAGACAGATCAAGAACCATGTCACATTTTATGAACATGCAAAGATGATAAGTAAACACCAATGGCTTATATTAAATAATGGGAGCTACAACCAACATCTTCAAACCTTTTTAACATGAATAAGCACATACAACAGAGGAAGTCTGCCTTGATTAAATTTAAAAAATAGGGCATCATATTTAACAGCCTGACAATCAAGTTGGCAATCTTCTAAATTATTATCCAAATTACAAAAAAAAAAAATTATCAGATTATCAGTAAAAATAATTAATAGCATACTCCTCAGCTGGTACATGAGCATGTCCTGGGAGGAAGATTTATTTGTAAGTTCAGACATTACTATGAAATTCCGTAGGCTGAAAACCTGACCTTGTGAGTTGTTACTGAAAATGGAAATGAGACAGACCATAAATAAGTTTGTTAACATAAAATATGGAGTATGGTAATATAAGTTCTGCATACATGCACCTAATGACCCCCCTTTTTCTCAGTTCTACTTGATTTACAATGCATTACATTAAAAGCATTTATTTTTCCAAAAGAA
Source organism: Ammopiptanthus mongolicus (assembly GCA_039655645.1). NCBI lineage: Eukaryota > Viridiplantae > Streptophyta > Magnoliopsida > Fabales > Fabaceae > Ammopiptanthus > Ammopiptanthus mongolicus. The sequence goes on along the minus strand of CM077346.1, from coordinate 17,023,164 downwards.
AAACAACTTGTTGATTGATTAACTACATCGATTGGTATGCATTGTCATTGTAAAAAAATTTTGCAACGCTAATCAATCATAAATTATCACATCATTAAAAATGTTTGACTCTTATCAAGTCACACAATGTAACTAAAACTTTCATTCTTGTATGCATCACCCGCAATTGCAGTGTATTTTTAAATCATAGCAAAGGATTGCAATGAGATAGTGATGTGCTTGCATTAAAACTACATTGCTGTTACAACAGGACATAACATGCCGCAACTGACTACAACATGTTTTAAAAACCAATGTCAACCACCAAAAAACTCATATACAATGATCACAATCTACATTACAATGACCATAATATCTGTGATCGCAATAGTCACCCACAATCTAAAATCAGGTACCAAACACCAAGGAATAAAAATCCAAATGCTCATAAAGTCTATTTATATGGAAGCAACTCAAGCAAGCTACCAGCTGAAACTTGGAAATAACCTGAGTAAATGTTGGAGCTGGTGACAAACTATCAAAAGAAGTGGACTCCAAATCTTTGCAGACACTCAGATTGTGATCGAACCATCTTCTTAAATTTTCTCTCTCCACTTCAACACCAGCTGGCTTTATGCTGCTACTTATCATCCTTGAATTGAGGTTCTAGTAAAGCATATTTGGTAAAAAGCACCATCTGAAACTTGTTCACAAGGGCCTCTAATAAAGATCTATAATAGGTAATGAAGCGCCCTACAGATGAGTGCTCCTGAATTGATGTCTGCTAAACTGAATCCTATGTCCCTCTCTGGCACAGCTGCTCCAACAAACAAAAATCCAGCAGGTGGTTTAACTGCTGCTAAAAATGGAAAACCTGTTAACTCAAGATAGCCAAATGAAAATTGATTCCTAAATCAGTTTATTAAGTTACTTATTTTTTAGAATGCAAAATGATGAAATAGACACGTTGCTAGTCTGAATGTTTGATATCCTGTTATTGAAATAAGACAGTTACATGTTGGACTAAAGAGTAGGGGAAAAGCACACAGTTGCAATATTATTTGTTAGATGTGGGTGTGGGGTCTTGGCCTTAGCCCCCAAACCAATGACAAAAGAAACAGAAAGGAAACATCAGCAATATTAGCCCGTCAGAGAAACAGAGGCTTCTCCTGCAAAAGAATTATTGAGAATTGAGAATAAGGCACAATTATAAAACCAAAGTGAAAGTGAGTGAAGATTTTGAAGTTCAGGCAATAAAGAGGTGAAAGGGAGGAGTATTAACCTCAATGACATGGCAGGTCATCATTGGAATAAATTAGAAAAAAGTTTATGGTAATTTATTCTTACCTTGTTGCAAACCTTCAAGCATGAACATGGTTACCCTGATGAGTTTGCAGGATTTAAAGAGAGGACTGGATAGCCTATCCTCAAATCATTATGAATATGAGTACTGCTACTTTTGTTAGCCATTAATTGTTCCACATCATGCTTACATACCCAGCGCAACCTGCAATTCTTAACTTTGAAAGGGGAGGCGAGTCATGGAGTGCTCCGACAACATTGTGATTTACTTCTGGTGGCCAAACATTCCGAAAGACTGAAGTGCTGAACACTGATTTCAGTGTGTGATGAAGTGCAACGGAAATAGGAAATACAATTGCTACGCTTTTGGTTAGATGGATAATTAAGGAGGATATCGAGTTGAATGATCTCATCATCAATTGCTAAGAACTTGTGCTTCCGAACAAACGAGTTCAAATTATCATCAATTCAAATGCTACTGCTGCCCCCTACGCATCATTGCGTTTGATCGTTCTAGATCCTGCTTAAATAACCAACTAAACCCAAACTTATTCACCACCAAATGCAAACCTTGAGTTTGATCTGTGTCAAATTCGATAGTACCATCAAACTTGTAAGTTACCATAATATCAACTAATTCTTCCTTACTGTAACAGTGTAGCCAATGGTGACCTGATTCTATTGCAGCATTCAATCTTCACCATTTTCAGGCAGTAGAAAATATATAATCCTGCTGGATATCAACCAGAAACTAATTCACTTCTTACTGGAAAGACAATATTTGAAGGGAGTTCGGGCAAATAAATATTTTAGTTGCTTACAGTGTTCAAGTTTAAATTTACAAGTCTGGATGAACTTGGGGAACAGTCATAGAGAATCCATGACAATCCACCCACTATGTTTATGTTTTCAGTTACAATTGATTCATGCCCGGAAAGAGAATAGAAAAACAAAATCACCATATCAACAACTACTAACATGCAAAGGAACCCAATTCAACAATGTTTTCAGTTACAATTGACTCATGCCCGGAAAGAGAACAAAAAAACAAAATCACTATATCATCAACTAATAACATGCAAAGGATCCAAAAGTTGGACTAATGCTATCCCTCAGTATGATGGCTTCAGTTTTGATTGCCTAAAGCATTTCAATAAAGAAAGGAAAACTTAGTTCACTTGAATTAAATATGAACTTTAGGAAAAGGAGGAAACTTACAACTGCATGTCAGAAATAGCAAGCATCATATATTTATGAGAGATTCCATCATATAAAACAGTGGCAAGAGTTGTCTTCCTATTCCACCCATCCCACAAATTCCTACAACTCAAACATCTTCCTGCGAGCACAAATTCAGAAGCTTTTCTAGTTGTTCCAAAGCAGAGTGCATACTAACTAAATCATCTGGAAGACATAAAATGCTGTGATCCAAAATGGTTGTACCTCCACAACAATTTTTTCAATCTCTACATACTGTGCCTGATATAGCCAAAATAAAAATAAAACAAGAACACCAATTCATCACCTATGGTGTAACAGCCCAAAAAAAAAAAAAAAAAAATACATATATCAGACATGACAAGCAGATGTTAGAGCAACTTCCATCTTTGTACTTGCACCATCATCTCTAAATTTTCTTTGAATCTTTCTTCATGTTCTGCAAAAGCTTTCCCAAAATTCCCACTCAGTTTTCGTACCTCAAATGGATCCACATCGTAAAAAACAGGCAAATACATTGTCTTGATGTTTCAATGCAAATGCAATGGACCATCTTGCAAGCACCATGTGGGGGAAAGCATAGCTCTTTGAGAGGAGAACAATCAAAATACAAGATCCTTCAATTGCTTGTATGAGATTTTATGATGTTGAGTTTTGTGTCATCTCTGAAGGTAACAACGGATTTTCTATGGAGAGCACCAAAAAGATGATCGGTAAAATTGTTGTGTGTCTTCACCTCTGAAGCTTACAAACAATGATATGAAGAGCTGCAAGTGTAGTATATACACCACTCCACATGCGCCGGTAAAGTAACTTAGTACATCTTTCATCTTTGAGGGGGTTCTATCTCTAGTTCTTTATTTACTTCATCTCTTTCTGTGTATGTGTATCTATCTATCTTGCGGTGTTTCTTCCAAGCATTCGCGCACTGAAGCCATTAAAAGAGGGAGAGGGGTGTGAGTAATAAAAAAAGGGTGCAAAAAGCAAACCCCCTCTTTTTTCTTCAGTTTTTAAATAATTTGAGTAACTTCTAGTTGGAGAAATAATTTGCGTTGACCATAGTTGCGTAATTTCAAAGTTTATAACTTTTTTTTATAATAATTTGCTTAATTTCTACGTTGGGCTTCAATTTGCGTAACGTTTATGTTCCCAACTTATGGCTGGTACAATCTCAATACCTGATTTCCATACCTGGGTGACAAGAATGATATGATGAACAACTTACCTGATGGCATTCTTCATTACATTCTTTTTTTACTCTCTACCAAAGATGCTTTGGAAACTTCCATGATAACAAAAAGGTGGAAGAACTTAGGGACCTACTTGGCTACTTATCTGCTTCCCATAACTTGATTTTCACCACAATCGTACAGCTGCACGGAATAATCAACAACCTTTGCTAGTTAGTATAAGTTCTGCCTTCTCATCTAAAACCGACAAAACAACATGATGAGCAAAACACATGGTGCCAATGGTGAACAAATCACCGAGGTATGTAAAAGGAAGAAAAATAGAGGCTTCTTTTCTCACGTGCATTTATCTCATGCCACATCACCACATCAAATTTTAAGCCAAATCAAAAGAAAATGCTTCAGACCATTTCTACATCTAAGACCATTCCAAAACCAAATCAACATGAAGCTATTCAGGTCTTTCATCAAATAAACAAGATGCACACATAAACCATTAATTAAATCCACAAAATTGTTATAGTCATCACAGTATCTATACAGGCCCTGCAATCTCATAATAAAAGCTACCAAACAAGCACAAGTGCTTACATGCTTCAGACAAGTCTTTACTTTATGAAAAAATGAAGTAATGAACTAACCATGACTTCTAATGCTTGAGCAAACCAAAAGAAGGCAACCAAGTGCCTTCAACAAACACATAACAATTAAGTATTTTTTTAATTAAACACATAGCATATGAACATATAATTTCCATAAACTGCAGCAGCTGTTCCCTACCATGTTATGAACAACAATTAGGACAAGAAAATTAGCTTTCTCATTGTCCACACATTCAGCCAGAAAATTGCGACAAAAATTGTCCATGCTTTCTCAATATCAGTCACATACAAAACAACATGTAACATCGCATCCTTATTTGTGATAAAAAAAAATGCATGGTAACATCAGGATCAAAGTAGCCGAAGTGCTGGAAGATAATATGACATGACCAACAAAATAATCATTTGCAAATGTAAAATGCACTCTTTCAACAACTCACTTTCGCATAGAGAGAAAAGCTATTTTCTCAAGCAGCAAGCCAAAATCAATGTCAAGCTCATTACCTCACCCTAATCCAAAATTCTTTGTGTAAAACATAAAAATATGAAAGAAAGCAGGTTCTCAAACTCACTATCTCCTTCATTTATATCTTTCCATAAACCATGATAATTCAGAATACATCCAATCACATAATTCTGACATGTTAATGACTTTCAAATGAGTAACATAGATCTCAAACAGGTTGTCTTGATCATGCATAAACAAATTTATCAACTTACATATATAATTGATATAAATGAAAGCAAATTTAGTCAAGATAATAAAAGTCATTCCTTGTCCATCTTCTTTTTGTATAGTTGGATCTTGACAGACATTAACAAGAAATATTATATTTTTCCTTCTTGTTTCTTCATTCTACCAAATTGAACATGATTGGGGAAATGACAAGTGTTAGAATTGAAAGGCATATCCAAATATGTATAAATCTTTTAAGAGCCAAAGGCCAAAAAAAAAAAAAAAAGACACATTTTTTATTATAGCACAGCGCACAGTGAACGCAATAAGAGTTTCTGAACATCGACATGTGTTTATTCAATGCGCAGGGGGAAGACACATTACCCTCTGACATGCGCCGGTAAAGTAGCTTAGTACATATTTCATCTTTGAGTTGAGGGGGTTCTGTCTCTCGTTCTTTATTTACTTCATATCTTTCTGTGTTTGTGTATCTGTCTATCGTGCGGTGTTTCTTCAGTTATTAAATAATAAATAATCTGCGTAATTTCTACGTTGGGCTTCATGTTTACAACAGATTTTGCGTTGACCATCGTTTGCTTAACGGCATTGCTACCTGCACTCCCGTTTAAACTTCCATCCCCATTTTAGTTTTTATTTGTGAAAAGACAAATAAAAAAAAAAAAACTCCTTTTCAAATCTGTTCCAATAATTAATTATTGAAATATAAAAAAAATTATGTTTCAGAAAATAGTTTTCGAAATACATAAATATTTTTTTTTATTTCGAAAATTAGTTGTCAGAATATAATTTTTTTGTATTCCGAAAATTAAATATCGAAAGATCAAAAAATTTGAAAAATTTTGGAGCACAATTTTTTTGTATTTCAGCAACTAATTATCGGAATACATTTTTTTTTTGTATTCCGAAAACTAAATGCATGAAGGTAAAAAAGCTTGAAAATTTCGGAACATAATTTTTTTATATTTCGGCAACTAATTATCGGAATACACTTTTTTTGTATTCCAAAAACTAATTATCGGAATATATTCGAAAATGTGTGTATTCCAGATAGGGGTATCTTGAAAATAAAAAAATTAGAAAGAAAAATATGGGGATGAATGAGTAAATGATGGGGTGTATGTAGTAAAAGCCTTTCTTTAATTTCAACTTCGAAGGTTATAACTTTGTTTTAATCTTGTCTTAAAAAAAAACGTTTTTTAAAAAATAATTTGCTTAACTTCTACGTTGGGCTTCAATTTGCGTAACTTCTACGTTCCCAACTTATGGCCTGGGCCCATTATAACAGATTTTGCGTAACTTTTAAGTTGGGCTTCAAGTTTATAAAGCTGTGTGCGGCGGGCTGGTTTCTCTGACATCACGATGTTGCCTTCAGTTGTGTCGTTTTGGTTGGATGAATGAAGCACGAATTTTGGAACAGAGAGGACTCAGAGAATTTGATTATTTTGTGCGGTGGATGTATCACAGGCAGATCTCTCTCTTTCTTCTCTCTCGATATTTTGATCTTATCTTTGAAATTCTATGACCAAAGCGGTGTCTTCGTTGCGTAAACACTCTGACCCAAAACCCCAAAATCGGTTTGAGCCAATTTCTTCGTTTGCGATAGTAATGGGACAGCGATGTTAAATGAACTTGTTGATAACTGAATTAGCAATCACTTCTTTTCTTCAAACAGTCATCCAGAAATTCCGCAGGAGCTTCTCCCAAATTTTGAGAGTCTAAATCTTGAAGAAGGATGTATAAAATTTGTGCGGACATCCATCCATGGGTCTTCTAAAAAACGTTCTTGTTTAACTTGAAAGATTGCAAAAAAGTCAGTATCCTCAAAAACATAGTGTGTCTTAGTTCTCTTGAAGTTCTAAATCTCTGGTTGTTCAAAATTAAACTTGTTGTTAGTAGAATCAAGACATTTGAAACATTTGAATATGTTTGATGCAAGTGAAACTGGTACCTATTGGCAATCAACATCCCCTATCTGCAAAATGCTTATGTTGCCTACACATTTCTTCTATCACTAGAGACATGAAGATTCCATTCGTTCATTGGGGCCTTCTTTTCCTAATTTCCCTTGTTTGCGCGATCTTGATATAAGTTTTTGCAATCTACTCCAAATCTCTGATTCTATTGGAAGCTTACATTACTGAGAAATGCTAAATTTAGGGGGTAACAGTCTTTCACTACCTTGTAGCATCAAAAATCTTTCCAAACTTATAGTTTTGAACTTGGAGCACTGTAAGCAGCTGAAATATTTTGCCTGAGCTGCCATCAATTACTGTCTTCCCAGCAAGAAGAGAACATTACGTTGGATTGTATATTTTCTACTGCCTAAATTTGTGTGAGCCGGAACGTTGCTATACGATAGCGTTTTGTTGGATGATACAAGTCATTGAGGTGCGTACTTCATTCTTCCTTTCTCTATTTGTCTCTCACTCTCTTGCTGTGTGTGTATGAACTAATATAGATAGCCGACTTGTTACCTGCTGCCAAGTCCAAGTTCTGGAGATTGGGCCTAGTGCCATTAGTGAAAGACAAGATTGCACTGCTCATGCAATCCTGAATACAATGCTGTGTGTGTACGAACTAATACATAACTAATCGTTTTTTTTTTGTACCAGCTGCTCATTCAATCCTCTCTTCCTTTGTGTGATATTGGTATTGTTATTCCTGGAAGTCAAATTGCAAGTGGCTCAACCGACAAAATGTGGGTAGTTCAATAAGCATGGATCTATCTCCAATTATGCGTGACAGTAGTTGGATTGGCGTTGCTTGTTGTGCAACATTTGTGACACATCATGATCCAACCTATTTGGGTAACGAATGGGAACCCTATGTCAGGGTAGGATTTTCATCATCATACCTAACATGGGCGTCAGAGTTATCCACATATTCCGATACATCCAGGAAAGATGTAGTTACAGTTGAATTAGATCACTTGTCACTATTCTTTTTCTCCCGACAAGATTTCATTGATGATTTATGTAAGTTTTGTAACAAAAAGAACACAACTGTTTTTTATGGTATTGAAGTGGAAACCATAATCAGCCAGCCTGAAGGTTTGCATTTGGAGGTGAAGAATATCGGGTATCGTTGGGTATTTAAGGAGCATCTGCAACAATTGAACACAACAATGATACATTGCAGAAATTCGCAGTTCTAAAATGCATGTTTTTAGCAATTGATGATGAGCCACACCCATAATCATTGAGCTGATTAATTGCATTTCGGCTGCACTTCCATCAGATTTGGAAATTATAATCTGAGGTAAGACTTCAATCAGAGAGGCAGTGTTATTGTTATAAATTTACAATCAATTGATAAATACGCTGCATTTGTATCTTGAATTGGTGTCCTTTGCAGGTTATTAGTTGATGATATAGTGATTTTGTTATGCTATTCTCTTTCCAGGCATGAGTCAATACTAACTGAAAACATTGTGGAAGTTACAGTAAACATGGTAGGTGGATTGTCATGGATTCTCTATGACCGTTCCCCAAGTTGTTACTTTCATCCACCCTTGTAAATTAAACTTGAGACGGAATTGAAATATTAATTTGGCCGAACTCCCATCAAATATTATCTTTCCAGGAAAAGAGAATTTGTTTTTTGGTGGATATCCAACAGGATTCTATAATTTCTATAGCCTGAAATTGGTCAAGATTGAATGTTGCATTAGAATCAGGTCGCCTATGGCTACTCTGTTACATTGGGGAAGAATTCGTTGATATTATGCAAACTTATGGGAATGATGGTGCTATCAAAATTGACACAGATCAAACTCAAGGTTTGCATTTGGAGGTGAATAATTGTGGGTTTTGTAACAATCACCTGCAACAATGATGCGTAGGGAGCAGCAATAGCATTTGAACTTGTTAGTAAGTTTTTAGCAACTGATGAAGCTATATCATTCAGTGCAAATTTTCTCAAAAGAAATTTAAATATATTTCTTCCCCACCGCGATGACCCCTCCGATCACTACGCTACACGTGCTTCTGCTTCAATCTATACTCTATACTTATGTTTTGCTGAAAAAGACGTTCACACATTACTTGCTCCTGCAGCTTCAGTGGAGTAGTGTATACACTACACTAGCAGCTCTTTATCTCAGAAGATCTACAAGTATTTGTAAGCTTCGGAGGTGAGGACACACAAAACAATTTTACTGATAATCTTTTTGGTGCTCTCCATAGAAAATGCATTGTTACCTTCAGAGATGACACAAAACTCAACATCATCCCTGCTCATACAAGCAATTGAAGGATCTCGTATTTTGATTGTTCTCTTCTCAAGGAACTATGCTTCCCCCACATGGTGCTTACAAGATCGTCCATTGCATTTGCATTGAAACATCAAGGCAATGGATTTGCATTTGTCGTATCCTATAATATTTAATGCTTTCTTAGTGATGATTTGGTGTAATTGAATTAAAATATCCTCTTAATAAAATACCTGCTTGTCTTTTCTGATATATATATATTTTTTGGGCTGTCATACTCATAGGTGATGAATGGCTGTTCTAGCATTTTTTTTGTTTTGGGAGTTTCTGGCACAGTATGTAGAGATTGAAAATTGTTGGAAAGGTCACAGCATTTTAAGTCTTCCCCATGATTTAGTTGGGATGCACTCTGCTTTGGAACAACTAGAAAAGCTTCTGAATTTGGGCTCACAGGAAGATGTTTGAGTTGTAGGAATTTGTGGGAAGGGCGGAATAGGAAAGACAACTGCCACTGTTTTATATGATAGAATCTCTCATAAATATATGATGCTTGCTATTTCTGAGTTCTATGCATTTGTAAGTTTCCTCCTTTTTCTAAAACTCATATTTAATTTAAGTGAACTAAGTTTTTCTTTCTTTTTTGAAATGGTTTAGGCAATTAAAACTGAAGCCATCATGCTGAGGGATAACATTAATCCAACGTTGACTGCTGAAGCATTATAAAAAATGTGTCACCTTAGATTGCTCTTTCTTTTTCGATTGTGTAGAAATTTTAGGAAACCTCCAATTCCTTTCTAGTAGAAAGTTACAATATCTTGAGTGGCATTCATATCCTTTCACGTGTTTTTCATTAAGTTTTCAGCTCTATAAACTTGTTCAACTGGTCCTGCCTCACAGCAGCATCAAACAATTATGGGAAGGCTAAAGGTACACTAAATGCCCATTTTCTATTTATTGTTTCAAGTTAAATAAATGGACTATAAAAAGGAAAGTTTACAAAGGTTGTTTCCCCTTTCTCTGAAGATAAATAAATAAAATAAAGTATGGTGAATAGGCTTATCCTTTTCATTTCTTCTATCCTAGAAATGATAACAATTCCTCTGGATTGTCTTCTTTGCATTGTTTTCCTTGTTTCCGTGATCTTGATCTAGGTTTCTGCAATCTAAAACAAGTCCCTGATGCTATTGGATGGTTACATTGTTTAGGAAAACTAAATTTAGGAGGAAATAATTTTGGTAGACTACCTTCTAGTATCAAGGAGCTTTAAAAACTTACACGGTTGGACTTGCAGCACTGCAAGCAGTTGAATTACAATTAATAATTGGAAATACAGAAGTCCTCTTTGTCTCTCATTTCTCTCCCCAATGCTGTCTTGCAAATTGTTATTCCTGGAAGTCAAATCGCAAGGTGGTACAGTGTGGGTAAGCGAAGATCTATCTTCTGTGCAGCATTTGTTGCTTAATCAAACTCATTTGTGTAATATGAAATATGAAATATATAAAGCCCGATTTCAGTACCGCTTTAGCTCGGCGTTCCCTGTCTTGATTCCTATACTTGTTGAGAAAGATCTGTTCATGATTGAAATGGATCAATAATTCTTTTGCAGGAGAAGCTTCTGAGTTTCTGTGATGGGCTCATATTGCTGATGTTTCCTTTCTGTCTCTTTCGTCATTGGTTTGGGGGCTAAGGCCCCACACCCACTTCTAACAAAAATAATATTGCAACTGCTTACTTATCGCCTACTCTTCCGTCCAACATGTAATTCTCTTATTTTAATACCAGGATATCAAACTAGCTATCTGTCTGTTTGATCATTTTGCATTCTATAAAACAAATAAATAAACTGATGTAGGAATCAATTTTCATATGGCTATCTAAAAGGAACCATTTCAACTCCATGAATTGTTTTCTAGGCCTTGAGTTAAAGGGTTTTCCATTTTTAGCCGCAATTAAATCACCTGCTTGATTTGTGTTTGTTAGGGTTCAGACGTTCAGTTTAGCAGACATCACTTCTGGAGCACTCATTTGTAGGGTCCTTCGTTACTTATTATAGACTAGATCTTTACTAGAAGACCTTGTGAACTAGTTTCAGATGGTGCTTTTTACCAAACATACTTTACCAGAACGTCAATGCAAGGATTGTAAGTAGCAACATAAAGGCAGATGGTGTTGAAGATGGTTCGATCACCAAGAGTGTCTGCAAAGCTGTGAAAACTATGATGGATGATGAGAGTGAGGTTGGTAGGGAGGTCAAAGCAAATCATACTAAATTGAGAAGCCTCTTACTCAACAATTTGGAGCCCACTTTATTTGATAGTTTCTTGGTGATTTGTTGTTCTTGAATTTACTTTCCCTTTTCAAACTAGAATTGAAAGAGAGTACTGTGTAATCTATTCAAGAGATAACACGCAAATTCGGTCAAACTTTACATGCTTAATGAGAAGAGTTTGAATAAGGAACAAATAAAAAGCTATGTTATCTTGTCCTACTATATATGCACTTTTCGTTTTGGTTTTCTTAGTTATGATTTGGGGTTCATGTTTATCTTTGAACTTTCAAGGCGCAATATTCAGAGATTGACAAAATTGTTCTCTTGAATATCTAAATATCTCTGGTTGTTCAAAAGTATTTAGTTAACCAGTTGTTAGAGAAACCAAGGCATGAGGAGCATCTGAAGAAGATTGATATAAAGGAAACTGCTGTGCAATCCCAATCAACATCCTCCATCTTCAAAAGGCTTTAAGCTGCCTTTCCATTCTAGAGTCAGCTGTTTGTTTGTTGCCTTCTTTGACCAGTTTCTCTTGTTTGCATGACCTTGATCTAAGTTTCTGCAATCTAAGTCAAATCCCTGATGCTATTTTAGAACCTTAAATTTAGGTAGAAATAGTTTTGCTAGCCTCCCTTGTAGCATCAACAAGCTTTCCAAACTTATACATTTGAACTTGGAGCATTGCAAGCAGTTGAAACATTTTCCTGAGTTACCATCACCTACTGCCTTGCCAATAATGAGAGAAAATTATTCTTTTGCTAATTATCATCGAGTATTATGACTTTTACCTGGATGATACAAGTCCTTCAGGTGCCAATTCTTTCCTTCCCTATCTCTTTATCACTTTCTTTTTCTACTTGTTTTGTGTAGGATTTCAGAACTAAGATATAGCTCTATTTCTGGTATCAGTTTAGCCAAGAATTCTCTAGCCCCATTGGTTGGATTGATATTATTGTTCCTGGAAGTCAAATACCGAGTTGGTTCTTCAATCATAATGTGGGTACTTCAATAAGCATAGACCTGAAATGAGCCGTATCATTAAAAAAGAAACATAATAATATAAACAAATAGAGATATTTTTTTCTGTGTCCGGAAAGCATAGGAAGGGGACCTCTGTCCCGTGTGTTCTCATTTTCCACGTTTCCGTATCTCTCTGGTTCGGCTTCCTTCTTCTCCACCGAGGGTACCTTTTTCCTACTCATCCCACCATTTTCTTGCAATTTCATCTCAAATCTCCTACACCCATTGCCACCCGAGGCACCCGCACACACAATTAGCCTATGATAGTTTGGGAGGAAGCAATAGAAACAGTAATGCGAAGGAAGAAATGGAGGCAGCAACTCTTAACCCGGTCTTTACCCCTTTTTTTCCATCAAAATCCATGGACCCATGAGAGGTAGAGGTTAAGGGTCAGTCTTTGGTTGAAAAGAGCAATACCCATTCCTTGATATTGATATATTTGGACTTCTTTGAGATTCAGTGGAAATTACTCCAGTGGCTCCTCTTGAAGGCATAGCAAGGGATTGAGTTGGTCTTCAGAGTTGTGAGTAGATAATTTACCTAGTGGCAATTTTGGCAATTTTTACTAAGTGATTATTTTCTATGTGGGAGAAACAAATTCTTTTAAAAGATGAATTTTTCCTTCCAAAATAAAATAATTTCTTTTTTATCTTTACGAGAACAATTCAGTTATAGCTATATTGGATATTTTGAAGATGATTATCGTTATAAATTGTTTTATCCTTTATGAAGTCAAATTTTATGGTTCTCAAATGATTCTATGGTCAAATCTCTTGACTATGATATAACTTGCTAAATTTGTGATTGTGATGACTATAAGGATATCGTAAAAGAGTATTCACTGAAAGTATATTGTGATGGTATTATTGGAATAGGAAAGGTTATGGTATGATGCATTCTTGATAGTATGACTTGGTTTTGGTAAAATTATTCATTTCAAATATATAGGTTGATTTTCCACTGTGGGTAATGTGATACCGTTTGCTGCAACGAAGTGATAACGCAGCCTACGTGCTAAGTGCTCGTAGCCTTATGATGATTATCGTTTGCTGCAACGAAGAGATAATGCAGCCTATGTGCTAAGTGCTCCTAGCCCTTATGATGATTTTTGTTTGCTGCAACGAAGAGATAATGCTGCCTACGTGCTAGGTGAATGTAGTCCTATGGTTACCGTTTGCCGTAACAAAGAGATAATATGGCCTATGTGCTAAGTGCACATAGTATACCTAGATGAAATACCGTTCGCCCCAACAAAAAGATAATGTGGCCTATGTGCACATAGTGTGATATGGTGTTGGGTGAGGCGAGGCCCCCAACTTAGGAGATGCATGGTATATGATGCAGTGAGTTGAGATTGCTCCCCATTTTATATTGAGATGGTTATTCATGTGTAACCCACTATGGAATTGTATTGTGAATCTTTGAGAGAAATCAACATCGTTGATTTTGTAATATTCTCAATATCTATAAACGAGTTTTCAAGAGAAAGTATATGTTGAGTTTTATGAGTTTGGTCTTATTATATGGTTTGTAGCTCTCATTATGTATTGATTTACTTTTGCTTTTAAACACTCGTGATCTATGTTTCTCTTTCCTGTTCACTTGGTATGTTATGCTCTCACTGAGTCTGTGACTCACCCTATTCCTTTTATTTTCCTCAGATTCACAAGTTGCAGAGTCGATAAATTTTTGGGTTTGCATATCTATCCAGGAGTTCTTTCATCCGGTAGGCCCCTATCTTGAGTGGTGGCCATTGCGTTGTGACTTAAGTGTGATGCAGCTATAGGGGTAGGAGTTGTTCCTTTATGTTGAATTGTACATAGGATCATATGTTTTGAAATGCTACTTGTGCAGCTGTTATCTTGTTGAGTATATGAAAATTATGGAATGTGAATGATAGAGTTTATGGTGGGTGAATTCTAGTTATATATATATATATATATATATATATATATATATATATATATATATATATATATTGTTATCAAGTTATTGATAATTTGGGATGTCATAAAAACAGAGGATAACTTGTTGAATTTTTGGTAGCTCCTTGATTAGTAATGTGTATTTTAATGGTGTGTCAGGCTTGGTAGGCTAAAGATGCGTTCAGTAAATGTTAGCCTGTGCGCCGGTCATGGCCTAAGAGTGGGTCGTGACAAAGTTGGTATCAGAGCATAGGTTTGTAGGTCCTATAGCTGTATCATTTTGGCAATTGTTGTGGAATCTTGTTTGTAACTTGTGTACCCGGGCACAACTTACAATCAAGAAGCTATGACTGCCAACTATCACACTGAAGTACGTTATTTTTGTCATTGTATTCATGTCTTCTAAATTCTACTCTTGCCTCAGGTTGAGATGCCACCTAGAACTAGACTTGCTAGCACTTTCAATTATTTGTGTTTGGCCTGTTTTATAGCCTTACATGGCTTATTGCTTTCAACCCTTGATTCAGGTTTTTCAAATGTTTTGAGCTTAAGGTATGTGATAAAGTACGGTATTTGATGCTGACGGATTTGATAGAAACTTAATACTAGTACAAGAGTCATGGATAGAGCTACAATACTATTTTATTGGAATATTGTTAATCCAATGTGCTGCTAGTTTATGGCTCTTTAGATTTGAGCTTAACATGGAGGATGCAGGGAGAGATCTATATTTTTCTTTTTCTCTTTTTGGGCAGAAAATGCCATGGCTTGACTATGGATAACTGAGAACAATGTTTAATTCTATGCTACTGAGTTACTAGTTATGTTATGTGGCTTATTTTGTTGTCTTTGAGATTTTGGGACTTAAACTTGGCATGGACACATACTGAAATATTTTATCTTACGAGAAATAACAAAGCTTGAATTAGTGATCCTTATGTTGAATTAAGTTGCATGAAGAAAGAAAGAAGGGAATTGGGAATCTTTGGTGGCCCTAGCAAGAGAATCCTAAATCCAGGTCATAGATATATATTTGATATATGTGAGTTTGTAGTTTGTATGTTATATGATGAAGTTGTATGAATTGATATTCTGTTTGAAAGAATTGAAATTGAACACCAAGGCAAATTTGAGGATTTCATGGAGTAAAGGTCCAATGTGTACATTGAAATTGCATGCCTCGTATTAGTGTATCAAGATGGTTCATGCTTTAACTTGCATTTTATTGTGGAATGGCGTCTTAATGATACATTTGTGAAACTGAAATTAAGCATGATGGAGAGATTAGCTAATGTTATATGATGATTAATTATGTTTTGGATGTATTTGAAGATTTAGATTGAAGTTAAGTGATTATGTAATTGTTGGTGTATCTAGGCATGATTTCGGGTTTCATAAGGATGTGAATAAGAGTTGGTATACATAATATGAGTTAGTTCATCAGTTTGTAAGGAAACATAGACCAACCCGAAATGACATGGTGGTTAAGGTCATTAGGAATGTATTCTAGTATTTGGCTTGAGAATTCATAAGTATAACTTAGAAAAGTAAGATGTTAGACCCTTGCCTATGTCTCCTAGGATTTAAAGTGTGCTTTCTGCATAATTATTCAGAAACAAAAGTTTATATAGGGTATTACAAATCTTGAACAGAGTGGCTAAGTGGCTCCTAGGCATTCAAGTACCTAAGCATTGGTTTAAGGTATCAAGTGAAGTGAAACTTTGACATTCCAATGGTTTTCGAGTAGCTACTCATTTTGTGCAGAAAAATATAGCTAAACAAGTTTGTTACCAACTTAGATACATGGAGAAATGGTAAGAATTGGAGGGAAGCTAAAACTTGGAGAAACGGCCTTGAAAGTGGAGTTTAGGACTACATAATGCTTAAAATCATGACTATGCAATAACAAGTTGATCAAAGGAATTTAGGACTGGTTTATTAGCTTCCCCACAACCTCTAAGCAGTGATATAAGGTGGTACACCAAGTTTAAAAGCTGAGTTTTGAGTATAACCCAAAATGAGCCTCTAGCCTCAAGTACCAAAGTATTATTCCAAGCCTAACTCCAAATTGGCATAACTCTCAATTGAAAAATGATATTAATATGGGGTTTGTCCCTATAGTTTTCATTTGCCAAGCTCTAATTGCAAACCAGAAAACAAACCAAATAGACAACCTGAACTCAGATTGGACCCCTAGAACCAAAATCATGACTTTAAGGCTAAAAAGGGATGGCTTAAAGGGTCAAATCTGAAATCTGATGTAGAAATGAAACAAACTCTTCACCAACAGTCCCTATAGGTGGAAATAAACTTGGATGCAAGGGGAGAAACCAATCTAAGCAATAGAATATAAGGTACGGGCCCTATTGGGCCTGTATAGCAGTATTAATTATTTCTAGTAACTGCTGTATGTTATTAACTGCTGTGTAACTGCCTTAGTTTGAATTATTGTAACTGATAAATAGGAGTAGGGGGGAATAGAGAAACCATTCGGTTAGTTTGTGGTGGATTGGTATGGGAGAGGACTAGGCTCTCGAATCCTAGTATTCTATTTGTATTTTCTGTTTCCCTGTGTACTCATTCTCTGTTGGAAACCATTTCCCAGAGATATATCAATAAATTATCAGTATTATACAGTAAATTTAGTGACATTCTCTAACCAGTTCTATCAACTGGTATCAAAGCAGTTCTGATCTAGGGAGAAATTCATGGTAAGGAGGAAAATGGATTCAAGAATGATGCCAAGATTTGACGGCAGCGGGGATGCCTATTGGTGGCTGATCCAATTCAGTCAGTACCTTGAAGCCTTTAGAGTTCGTGAGGAAGATTGGTTAGCATGGATTTGGATGGGCCTTGAGGGAGAAGCTTACCGTTGGTGGCTTTCTTGGAGAGAAACCAATCGGAAGGTTGCGTTCATCACCTTTGAGAAGGCTCTGCTCATACATTTCAAACCAGAATTTGGGATGTATCTTCAAGATTCTGGGGAACAAGAACCAAAACTTGTGGAGTTAGAAGACAAAAGTTCAAAGAATCATAAAAAGATGGGGCTACATGGAGAGTTTGGAGGTTCGACAATGGGGAACACTCGAGATTCGCAGAACTTGGGCTATGGTGATGTGAATAACATCGTCTATGAAGTAATTGAAGAACTCCCATGCGTTGCAAAACAAGATGCCGAGATGCCATGTGAGCAGACCACCATCGAGAATGTAGAAACCACTTGGAATCGGGTAAAGAAGACGGAAGGGACCGAGGGGAAACCTTTAATAGTGGCCCCAAGATATCATAGAGAAAAAGCATATGGGTGGTGAAACACACACTCTGGATAGCGGAGAGAACGGGGGAAGTAAGGAGAAGCCAGACGCGAACCCACTTATGGTGGATGGAGCGACGTTTTCCGACGAGCCACCGAGGTGCAGCGACGGAAAGATGTGTCGTATGGAGGCAAGCTTGCTTCTGCGTCTAGCCACCATCAGGGAGAAAGAGAGACATGCAAGGGCGCAATTAGTAGTCTGCTAGAAAAGTCCAAGGTTCAACCTAATGGGCCAGGCCCAATTACTTGAAAGGAGGTTGTGGGTTCTCGAAAGGTCTAATGGGTGTGTAATGATTGACCAGAGTTCATTCCATATTGGACCTATTTATCAGAGTTATTTTACTATGGGGCCACAACCCAGCACCTTGAGGAAGGTTGAGAGAACTCTTGGTGAAATTAAGGTAGAATTGGTTCAAAAGGAGCAGAAGCAACATATGTCTACAGCAGCCAAAGTGTCATGCTTCAAACAATGGGACCCAGGGAAATTTTTTCTTCACCTTGAGGACAAGGTGAAAGTTTAGAAGGGGAGTATTGTAAGGTACGGGCCCTATTGGGCCAGTGGAGCAGTATTAATTATTTCTCGTAACTGCTGTATGTTATTAACTGCTGTGTAACTGCCTTAGTTTGAATGATTGTAACTGATAAATAGGAGTAGGGGGAATAGAGAAACCATTCGGTTAGTTTGTGGTGCATTGGTCTGGGAGAGGACTAGGCTCTCGAATCCTAGTATTCTATTTGTATTTTCTGTTTCCCTGTGTACTCATTCTCTGTTGGAAACCATTTCCCAAAGATATATCAATAAATTATCAGTATTATACAGTAAATTTAGTGACATTCTCTAACCAATTCTATCGTAGAACTCAGATGTGCCCCATAAGTTCCAAATCGAGGTTAGATTAACCGAAAAAGGGGGTATAATGATACAACTCTCAAATCAGAAGATGTTTTTGAATGGGACCTTTTCCTATAGTTTCCTATGACAAATTAGGCTTGTTTATCATAAATCAAGTCAAATGGTTAAGTATAACTCGAATTATCCCCCAAAATGCAAAATACGCAAGTAATGACTTAAAACTGAAATGTCGGTAAAAAGTATAGTTAGGGATTGAATCTGACTTTGGAAATTGGTACACGATGGTTATATGGTACAAGGATACTTTGTGTCAAAACTGAGATTGAATGGACTATGGGAACTTGGTCTGGGCTTAGGGGTCTAAATTTGAAAGTTTAATGTGAACAAAGAGGTCTAAATAGGAACTCTGAGCTAAGTATGATGTGATTTCAATTCAAACCAATTTCCCCAACTCCTAAATACTGAATATGGGCTAGACATCAGGTAAGAAGTGACTCCAAATCTAGATGTTGGAAGTACTGTTAGCAACAACAATGATCGAAATAAAGCCGTTTTAGGACAGTCCAAAGAAGGAAGTTGATATTGGAGTTCTAACCTCATCCTCAAGCTTGCCAAGCCTGACTAGGGTATAAATCATGAAAATAGGGTTAAGCACACTAAAATTACAAATTTGACCTTTGTAGTCCCATGAGGACATGTAAATCCTAACAAGTGTGTGATAGGTGCGCGATAGTTAGGAATATATATGTTAGGGGCAGCCCTTAGGAGAAAAGGGCGGGAAAAGTAGTTATGTCCGGAACTACCTATAAATGGGAGGTTGGTAGGTTTTCTGTTAGTTAGAAACTAAGTGGAACCTAGAGGAGAGAATTGGTGCTCTCGAAACCACCATAGTTCAGTCTTCCAGATTGTAATTCCTTGATTCAATCAATAAAACTTACTTGGGGCGAGATTCCCCAATTCGGTCACCCTTAGACCTAGATTACCAGTTGAATCTATCAGTGTGTTAAGAGGAATCTAAATGTTTGCATGCCTTGCCTTGGTGATAAATTTGATATGTTTGGATTCCTTATAGTTGGGATCAATACTTACCTCTGATGGAGTTTGCTTATAATAATAATTATCAGTCTAGTCTAGTATCAACATGGAACCATTGAGGCCTTGTATAAGAGGCATTGCATGTCACCAATTGGTTGGTTTAAGGCTGGAGAATGTTGACTTGTAGGTCTAGTTTTGATTTAAGAAGCTATTGAGAAAGTCAAGGTAATCCAAGATCATTTTGTAACTGCTCAAAGTAGGCATAAGTCTTATTCAGATAGGAGACGTTGACCTTTGGAGTTTAATGTTAGACAACATGTATTTCTATGTGTTTCTCCGATGAAAGGAATTACGACTTACGAGGTTTGGCAAGAAGGGTAAGCTAAGTCTCAAATTCATTGGGCCTTTTGAGATTTTAAAGAGAATAGGGCAGGTAGCCTATCGTTTAGCTCTCCCACCTGATCTCTCAAGAGTTCCCCCTGTTTTCAAAGTATTGATGCTTCGAAAGAAAATTCATGGTCCCTCTCACATTATTCAACATTAGTTAGTGCAACTTGATAAAAATCTTAGATAGATGTCTGAAATGTTTACGCTCTAAAGATAATAATTATGTAAATGTGGTTTGGTGAGCACTAGTTGGTGAGAAGATGACTTGGGAGCAAGAGTTGGTTATGCATAAGAAATATCGTCACTTGTTTGAAGTTCAAGGCTAGTAATAACTTCGAAATTTCGCCTTCGAAATTTTTTTAAGGGAGGAATGAAAAAAGCATAATAATATTTTTTCTCTGTCTGGAAAACATAGGAAGGGGACCTCTATCCCGTGTCTTTCTCATTTTCCACGTTTCCGTATCTCTCTCGTTCGGCTTCCTTCTTCTCCACCGAGGGTACCTTTTTCCTACTCATCCCACCATTTTTTTGCAATTTCACCTCAAATCTCGTACACCCATTGCCACCCGAGACACCCACACACACAATTAGCCCATGACAGTTTGGGAGGAAGCAGTAGAAACAGTACTGCAAAGGAAGAAATGGATGTCTTCCGCCATGCACGACGGCGGTCAGCCGCCACCACTGACTCCGCCTGCGACAGCTGTTCCCAACCTCTCTTCAGTAATCACGACGAAGCTCACCGATAACAATTTCTTGCACTGGAAACAGATCGTAGAAGCAGTTGTTCGCGCGAATCGCCTTGAGCTATTTGTGGTAAGTCCACGTGTTCCTCCACGATTTTGCACTAACGCTGATCGACAAAGTGAAATTGTGAATCTTGTGTTTCTAGTATGGGAAGCTCGGGACTAGCATTTGTTTATCTAGATGCTGAACTCAATTCAATTTCAGAATAGGTTCATGCTAGAGTCATTGGATGCACACACGCCTGGGAACTTTGGGATGCATTGCACAACCACTTCAAATCTCAGACAAAAGCATGTTGTACTCAACTTCGCGCAAAGCTTCGTCATATGGTGAAAGGTGATCGAACAATATCAGAATATCTACTCCGAATCAAAGCAATTTTAGACAATTTCGATTGATAATCCTGTTATGTTTCAAGAATAAGTTGATGCGATTCTTTTGAAGGACTATCGGAAGAGTACCGCATCTTGTTTCCAACCATTGAAAGCCGAGTGGAACCTTACACGATTGCAGAGATCGAGTCTCTTTTGCTCTCGCAAGAATCTCGCTTAGAAAGCTCCAAGGCCAAAGCGTCTTCTGATGCCTTTTCGGTGAACATTGCGCAAACAGCACCTCCTACTTAGGTGTCCAATCAGGTACAATCCACTCCACAACCTACTTTCACCTATTCAAGTGATAACACCTATCAAAATTCTAATGCCAATTTTCACTCTAGAAATGGCTTTCGAGGTGGAAGAGGTGGTCGCTTTGGTCTGCCTGGCCGTGGACGTGGTGGCAGAGGTCGATATGGTGGTGCCTCATGCCAGATCTGTAACCGCAATAATCATTCTGCCATGGACGGTTATTATTGTTATGATGACTCTTACTCTGCACCTCAATACAACCAGCCACAGTCTTATGGCAGAGGTCAAGCATATGTTGCACAGAACTATGCACCTCAGAATCTTGCACTGGTTTTCATCAGTATATTGAAAGTTAGAACTATGCTTCCAGTTCACAGCAACCACAGTTTCAGCAATCGCACTTGCCTGCTCAGCCACAATTACCTGCCCCACATCCTTTGCTGCAACTCCCCTAGCATAACACTGCTTCCTCCAGCCAGAATAATTCACAACAAACCAATGCTCCTATGGTTGTGGTTGCATCTAACTAAGGTTCAGATCCTAATCTCTGGTATCCTGATAGTGGAGCTACTCATCATATCACATCAGATGCTTCAAATATGACTCAGCAAGATGATTCCAGTGGCCTTACACATATCTACATGGGTAACGGTTTTGGTCTTAACATACTTGCTATAGGCTCTACCAGTCACTTCTCCCGTTGATAACACTTGCACTCTTAAACTTAATGATCTTCTTCATGTTCCTACTATAACTAAAAATCTTCTAAGTGTTAGTCGTATCTCAAGAGATAATAATGCGTACTTTGAGTTTCTTCCTCATGTCTGCTTTGTCAAATCTCAAGTTGACAACAAAATTCTCTTAGATGCATCAGTGAATTCTGATGGTCTCTTTGTTTTTACCAAGTTTCCTGCTACTGCCAAAGGTGTACCAGCTTCTGCTAGTGGTGTACCTCGGCCTCCTAGTTGTTAAGTGTTTCTTGTTCCATAAATTGTACTCCACATACTATAGACCCCTCTCCCACTTGTACTTCTTCGAGCAATGGTATCATAAATAATGTGTCTATTCCCTATTTTGTATGGCACTGTAGGCTAGGACATGCTAATGACATGGCTATAAAAACCATCTTGCAGAAATGTAAAATCAATCATGTTAATAAAAATGTGTTGGTTTTTTGCACTGCTTGCTGTTATGGAAAGTCCAAAAGACTCCCCTCTCAATCCTCTACAACTCACTATGCCAAACCCTTTGATTTGCTATTCCTTGACCTATGGGGCTCAGCCCCTGTGCAATCATCTACTGGACAGTCCTACTACATGTCCATTGTAGATGCCCACTCCAAGCTCACTTGGATCTACTTGCTTAAGCAGAAATCAGAAGCTCTCACCATCTTTAAACAATTCAAAGAATTAATTCAAGTTCAATTTCAAACAATCATTAAGTTTGTCCAAACAGATTGGGGAGGGGAATTTCGTCCCTTTACCAAGTCCCTAGCAGACCTAGGCATTATTCAGAGTGATATACCCCCCCCCCACACACACACCATCAAAATGGTAGTGTTGAGCGAAAACACAGACATATTGTAGAGACTGGTCTTGCTCTACTTGCTCAAGCCTCTTTACCAATGAAATTTTGGGACCATGTCTTCACCACTACTACCTATCTCATAAACAGACTTCCCACCCCTGTCCTCGACCAGAAATCACCCTTTTCTGCCCTATACAACATTGAACCTAACTATATGTTCCTCAAGATTTTTGGGTGTGCATGTTATCCTTGTCTCAGGCCCTATAACAAGCACAAATTGGACTTAGGTCTTGTGAATGCTCCTTTCTCGGATATTCCTCCACCCATAAAGGATACAAATGTCTTTCCAATGATGGCAGGATATACATCTCTAAGGATGTCCAGTTTAATGAACATCTTTTTCCATTCGCCAAGAGCAGTGCAAATCCATCACACCTCAAGAATCTCCTTCTCAGCATGTCTATACTTGTCCTATGCCTCTCACTGTTCTCTCACAATATTCACAGTTCACATCCCCAACACCCTCTAACTCATCCAATGTTGTCTCCCCATTCCCTTCTAGTCCTACTGTCTCACCTAGTCCTGTTAGCTCTCATCCTGGTCATGTCTCAGCTGCTGGTGATGACACCTCCCGTGTCTCTGCATTCAGCACTAGTCCCTCATCATCATCTCACAGCAATCTTGGCTCAACCTTAAACTCCATTCCCTTTCCTCCTATTCCCCTCATTATCATCCCACCTTCTCCTTCATCTTCTCAGTCAGCCTCTTCCTCTTTATTATCCCTGTATTCTGGCCTCACTCACCAATATCCCTCTGATCAGTCCCCTGCTACACCTCCTCCCAACATTCATCCTATGGTCACAAGGTCCAAGACTGAAGTGTTATCACTGGGAGACCCTACTATGCTCCTCACTCACATAAAGCCTAGCAGTCCTAAAGAGGCCCTAACTGTTCGCCATTGGAAGGAGGCAATACAGGCTGGGTATGATGCATTAATTGCTAACCACACCTGGACTTTGGTTGATCTACCGCCCCATAGGAAGGCCATTGGATGCAAGTGGGTGTTTCGGGTCAGAGAATCCGGATGGAACTATTAATAAATATAAGGCAAGGTTGGTTGCCAATGGCTTTCATCAGAAATTGGGACATGATTATACAGAGACATTCTCACCTGTTGTTAAACCAGCAACTGTCTGAGTGGTTTTAACTTTAGCTATCACACATAACTGGACTTTACAGCAGTTAGATATCAACAATGCCTTCCTTAATGGCCTTCTAGAGGAAGAAGTCTACATGGAGCAGCCCATAGGATTTCATAGCTCAGTCCCAACTCAAGTCTGCAAACTTAACAAGGCTATCTATGGTCTCAAACAAGCCCCAAGAGCTTGGTTTGAAAGACTAATTAAGATCCTAGTGCATTTTGGGTTTACACCCAGCAGATGTGATCCTTCACTCCTTATTCACACTCATTCTAGTCACACAACCTATGTGTTAGTGTATGTGGATGACATAATAGTCATAGGTTCTTCATCCCAAAGAATCACTGAGTTGATTACCAAATTAAACACAGTATTTGCTCTCAAACAGCTGGGTGATCTGGATTACTTTCTTGGTATAGAAGTAAAAAGGTTGCCTAATGGAACTCTAGTGCTCTCTCAGTCTAAATACATACAGGATCTTCTCACAAAAGCCAACATGGTAGAAGCAAAAGTACTTCCCACTCCCATGGTCAGTCACTATAAACTGACCAAGTATGGAGGGAATTACATGGCAGATCCCTCCCTATACAGGTCCATAGTTGGAGCCGTGCAGTATGCAACTATTACACTACCAGAAATCAGTTATAGTGTCAATAAAGTCTGTCAGTTCTTATCTCAGCCACTAGAAGAACACTGGAAAGCAGTAAAAAGGATCCTTAGGTATATGCAAAGTACAGTTTCTCATGGTTTAGTGCTTTAACCAGCTAGCCTAGATCATCCACCGACTCTCCAAGCTTCCAGCGATGCTGACTAGGCTGTAGACATAGATGACAGGAGATCCACTTCTGGTTCTTTCATATACCTTGGTCCTAACCTTGTCTCTTGGTGGTCAAGGAAGCAGCAACTTGTAGCAAAATCCAGCACTGTAGCAGAATACAGAAGTCTGGCAGCCATTACAACTGAGGTGGTCTGGTTACAATCACTGCTTAAGGAGCTGAAAATTGACACACTGAAACCAGTAATCTACTGTGACAATTTGAGCACAGTCCCACTATCTCATAACCCAGTGCTTCATTCCAGAACCAAACACATTGTATTCTTTGTTAGAGAAAAGGTTCTCGATAAGTCCCTCATTGTGTGTCACATTCCTGGGGAAGATCAAGTAGCTGATCTACTTACAAAGCCATATTCACAGACCAGATTTGAGGTGTTGAGAAGCCACCTTGTGGAGACCTTGACAAGTTCTCTCTTGTAAACCCACCTTAGTTTCTGAAGGGGGTATGTTATCCTAGTTATTCAACTTTGTAAAAACACTGCTAGCTACCCACCTTGATCTTATAAGGGGGTCTGTTAGAGTGTATTAGAATACACTATAGGATTGTCTACAGAGGATTAGGCGCCTGCTGAGTCAGCAGGTTAGTTACAGTTATTTAGGTTCAATGTTGTCGAAAAGCGGTTATGGCGGTGCTATGGTGGAAAGCGGTGGCGGAAAATGGACAACCCGCCACAGAGAAGGCGTGGCGTGGCGGGTTTCGTATGGCGGTCCATGGCGGTCGAATAGCGGTGGCGATCCATGGCGGTAAGGCGGAAATGGCGGAAAGGCGGCTGAGATGCTTTTTTTGGGGGGTTCTCGCAGGTCTGGGTCATGCGACCCGACCCGTTTAGGCTTCTCTCTTACATCCCTCGATCACCCTCTTCTCTTCCCATCAACCCCTTTCTTCTCTCATCTCTTAAACCGGTCTCTGTCCATAATTTTCTCCGACGACCATCAACCTCTCCGGCGGGGAGAAAGCAACAATGTAGAAAGAAGAAGAAGAAAGCAATAGTGTAGAAGAAGAAGAAAGCAGCAGCTGATGTATGAAAGGGAGAAAGCGGCGGCTATAGTAGAATGAATTGCTACTAGGTCTTTTTTAAGTTTTTATTACAAGCAAGGTTCTAAATTGCGGTTACGGTCGCGGATGCGGTTGCGGTTGCGGCTGCTGCGATTGCGGCCGCAACGGCCGCTGCGATGGGAAATGCGGCCGTTGCGGCGTGAAATAATTTTATAATTGAACAAAATGTAAAAAAATTATATAATTATTGAAATTCTTTATATATACTTTATTGATAGTGTTGTATAAATTTCAATTCATTTTTAAGACATTGCATTATCTTTGTGAATAATTTAAATTTAATTATAGTGAAACTAATATTATTATGAATAAACATTTTAAACACATATATATGTACTGAATTAATAAAGAAGTAAGAAAGTGACAAACTTAAAAGTGCACAAATGTATACAAATCACAAATAAAAAGAAACTAGTCTAACATAAAATAATACACCCAGTTGTAATTTTGATTCTGAAAAACGTCACATTGTCACCATTTAGAAATAGGTCTTCTGTCTTCACTACAAAAAAAAATGATAAATACAAGCAAATTAATAAATTCAAAATAATAATAATAATAATAATAATAATAATAATAATAATAATAAATAACAAATATATGAATCAAAGATAATATAGATAGAACTTACATGACACTTTCTACCACATGGTGGAGTGACGTGGAGGGTCATAACCTCTATTTTCACTTTGGCTATCATCTTGTGTAACTCCTTGCCCAAAGACATAATAAAAAAATCCACCACTTGATTGTTGATCATAAGGATCTTGATAATTCATTGATGGTTGGTGGTATGAGGGAGTTTGATCACTTGCATATGGATTATATGTGTTGAGATAAGGATATTGATAAGAAGGTGGATAAGATTGTTGACTACTCTGAGAAGAATCATTAATACCAAAGTCACTAAAACTTTGTGCAATACTAGAAGAGGAAGAATCTTCAAGTGGAACATTATGTTTTCTTTTTCCTCTCTTAGAATGTGACCCACCTCTTCTGCTATCAGGTAATGAACTACCAGAAGGAGCCATATCAGTCAAGCTCCTATAACGCCTATTATATGGTGAATCCTGATATTGATCATTTTGAAATTGCTCATCATCATCATCATCATTATCACCACCATCACCACCACCTTGTTCAGCTTCTACATCACCACCCCCATCACCACTATTATTACTTGGTGGACTTAAACCGCCACTATTTCCATTAGAATCATCATTATCATGAACAACTTCCACATCTTCATTATCTGTATCCATTATGGGCAACCATTCTGCATTTTGTACACCATCTAATAGTGGATTTTCTCTCTCTTCAATCCATGGAGATAATGCATCATCTTCTTGAAATATATAATCAAGATTAATAGGATTAAAACTTGCTTCAATTTCATCTTGACTTTTTCTCATTTGATGCCTCATTTTCAACTTCATGTTGTAATGGGTGAAGACAAGCTTTTGTAACTTTTTATACTTCAGTCTATTCCTTGTCTTCGTGTGGATATAACTAAATGTGCTCCAATTCCTCTCACAATTTGTGGCTGAAGTTGTTTGACTGAGAACTTTTATAGCCACACGTTGAAGTTCAGGAGCACATGAACCAAAAAGCAACCACCATTCAGCTTTATAAAGGAGCGCCAAAAATTAAACAAATTATTAGTTATATAATAAAAAACAAAGGTAAAGTTGATTGATTGATATAAAATAAAAATTAATATTTTACCTGGATTCATCTTAGACCAAGCTTTTTGAGCTTGAGGCGTACCAAATGTTTCACTCATTTCTCTAAAAAGCATTAACTATATAATATAACATAATATGTCAATACGTAAACATATATTGATAAACAATGATTTATAAGATTAAAAATATAAATATTCACTACTAACCTGGTTCAGAGCTTTAATTTGATCATCCATGTCCTTTTATAATTTGGTGATGAACCTACTCGTTCTTTCAAATGTTTCTTTATAGACATCATCTCCATGTTCAACTCCATATTGAAATTGCGGATTAAGAAAATAACCTAAAAAAAGGATAATCAATTATTGTGGATGAAATTATTGTAAATATAAAAATTACATGATAAAATTAAATTTATAAGTTTTATTAACATACCAGCAGAATGATGCATGAAACTCCAGCGCTTGTCTATTATATCATTGTACCTGGAATGATAACGAGAAGCTTGTTGAATTGCTTGTTTAGCTCGATCAATGACTTCATATATAAAACCCATTGTTGGTTTCTCGTCACCATCAA
Source organism: Ammopiptanthus mongolicus (assembly GCA_039655645.1). Classification (NCBI taxonomy): domain Eukaryota; kingdom Viridiplantae; phylum Streptophyta; class Magnoliopsida; order Fabales; family Fabaceae; genus Ammopiptanthus; species Ammopiptanthus mongolicus. The sequence continues at coordinate 16,994,912 of CM077346.1, read as the reverse complement.
CAAGTCTCAAAACTTTTACTATAGGCTCAAACACCTTCAATATGTCATTGGCCTTACTCCAGAATTCACTATCTTGAACAATTTTCCTTGCTTCAAATGCTGGTCCAGTTTTCTCCCTACCAAATTTGGATCTTCTAAACTCTTCAGAGCTGAACATGTTTCTTAGACCTTGCTTTTGCTTCACAATTGCTTGAAGTTGTAGAAATTGTGTTGCAAATCGGGTAACACCAGGACGAATAATTTCTCTACCTCCAGTATATTTTTTCATGAGATTTACAGTCCATATATGGTTATAGATAAAAGTTGTCACTATCTTTGCATCACTTAAGGACTTTTGTACATTTTTCTTTTTCCCTATATCCTCCAAGCAAAGATCTAAACAATGAGCCGCACAAGCAGACCAATACAAATGTGGCCTTTTCTTCATTAATTCTTGACCAGCTGCTTTTAATGCTGCTTCATTATCTGTAACCACCTGAACTACAAACTCTTCTCCCACTTCTTCCACAACTTTATCTAATATCTGAAAGTAGTATTCGGTATTTCTACTATCAACACCAGAAGCATCAATAGATTTCAAGAAAATCGTCCCCTTACTACAATATACCAAAAAATTCATAATATGAGTATGGTTGATACTGTCTGTCCAACCATCACACATTATTGTTACTCCTTTTTCTTTCCATGTACTCTTCAACTTATTCAACCACGCACACATGTTCTTATATTCATTCTCTAAATATACATCTGAGATTTCATAAGGAGTCGGACATTTAACCCCTTTACCTACCTCGGCAGCTGCTACGATCAAATTATGCAACCAAGGAGAGTTAGATAAATTCATAGGTAAACGCTCATAAATTATGAACTTGCTTACAGCCTCTCCAAGCTTCTTCCTCAATGTCTTCATGAAACCCTTACTGATTTTTGGCTGCTTCATGCTTTTGCTCCTAACAAGGTCAATATCTGTAGATCTCAACTCAAAAGAGACATCTTGAGGAAGGGAAGGGCCACCTACACTTGCATGAGAGCTTCCACCTTGTTCATATATATTTTCATGCCCTCCTGTTTGTTGCCTGAATCGTTGCCTATCTTCCCATTCCTGTTGTGATCTAAGGCTTTCTTGTGTAACAAACCTCATTTGCTCATCACTAAGGTAATGCACATCATCCTCTTCATCATCTCCTCTCAAACGTGCTTCAAATTCATCTTTTCTTTTCTTAGAGTCATTTTTCTTTGCTTTTCCATCAAGGAGAAATTTCATCATATTTTCTCTAACCATTGTGTTCACTCTAGCACAACCAGCCACTTGTCCTTTCATATGTGCTATATGTTGTTTCAATCTTGTAATGCCACCTTTTATTATTTTGTGACAAAGTTTGCATTCGATGTTGTTCCGACTTCCAGCTATTTGTTTTCCAAAATGCCATCCAATATCTTCACTTGGAGCACCCTCTGATCTTGAAGTGGGAAATTCTTCTCTTGGTGGCATTGTGTATATTTTATATTACCTATTCAATATTTATAAAATAAATATCAAATTGCTTGAAAAAAATAAATATCAGACAATAATTGAATCAAGCTTACAACTTTAATATAAACTAGTAATTAGTTAAATACAAATAATCTAATTACTTACCTGTAATGTAAATAAATAACAATTTAACATAAAATATAAGGTTCTAATTGACTAAATACAATAGATCAAGTTAAAATATTGCGGAAAAAAAAAAGATCAAGTTAATATGTAATGTATAATACTGATAGACATCAAATAAGCACATCGGAAAAACGATCTCTTCTCCGGTATCCCCAATAATTTTGGGATAAAAGTTATCTGACCTAACCCAACTAGAATGTATTACCTCAATTAAATTTGTTATATTAATGATCAAGTCAAATGGTTCTGAGGTTCTCACCATTTGATTGAACCACATAGATAAGATAAATTTACACTTGAGGTACCAAAAAATTCATCAAAAAAAATTAACTGAATAAAAATAATTAACCGAAAAAAATTTACTGATAAAAAAAATTGCTTCCCTTTACCAGTTGAATCCCACTCCCAACAGCCTTCACGAATGTTCCAGGGCAGTGGCACTACCTTATTATTAATTACCTAACCTAATCTTCAGTTCTTCACTCTTCAGTGTCTATTATCTAAACTCTCTGACTCTCTCCATTCTCTGATTTCTCTCATCTCTCCCTCTCGGCCTCTTCCTTTCAACCCCCTTCATCACCCTCAAGCCTCACAATCACAAGTCACAACTCTGTTTCTATGTCTCTTCTCAAGACGAAGCCCTCAGCCAGTCACCCTCAAGCCGCCGCATGCCTCTTCTCTGCCTCTCAACAAGCTCTCAACTCTGTTTCTGTGTCTCAACTCAAGAAAACCGAATCCTCATGCCAAAATCGCCGCGACGCCGCCCACCACCGTCACGGCGTCACCCACCACCGTCACCCACTTTCCCTTCCACCACCGTCACCCACTCCCTAAGTCCCAAGATCAAACACGAGATGAGAAAGCAGAGGACAACTCACCAGAAACCAGAAATGGCAGATCGAGGCAGCAAAGGAGAAGGGCGTGACCGTGAGGCAGTAGAGGACAACCGCCGTTGGAAGATTGCTTCACTCTTCAGATAGATCGGGTCATCGGGGGCGAGGCAGAGACGCAGAGTGTTGAGGGCTTGAGCTTGAGGCAGAGGCGCAGGGAGAAAAGAGATGAAGCAATAAAGCATAAAGGTACAACTACAAGTCTACAATCTTATCATAAATGTATGAGGTCTGAAATTTTTGATTTTGAAAATAGCATGGAACGGGGAACGGGGAACGGGGAACGGGGAACGGGGAAAGGGGTGATGCGGTGATGCGGTCCGTTACGGATCCGAGGTGGCCCCGTTGCGGGCAAAATGCCGTTATGTTGCGGCCGTTATGGGAGATTTTGAATCTCACCGCAATTGCGGCCCGATGCCGTTGCGGCCACCGCCGCATCCGCAATATTGCGGCCGCAATATGTATTGCGGACCGCATTTTAGAACATTGATTACAAGTGTGTTGGGCCTCCACCCAATTTGGATCCACAGGCCTTAAAATAGGCTGCTAAATAACGATTACACGGGGAACACCCCCTTTCACTTCTTGTCTGTTACTATACTTATACTTATATTATATATATATGAAATATAAAATATAAAGTATCATATAATATTGTCTCAAAAAATAAAAAATATCATATAATATTTAAGAATTTCTAAAAAGGATAAAAATGTTAAACATGATATTTTCTATCAAACTAGATATGGTTCTTGACATATATTGTGGCTTGTTTTGTATTTTATATTTTTGCTGCATTTTTTTTGTTATGTATATATATATTTATAATATTTTTTATGTTGCCCCCGTCATGGCATCCATCATATGGCCGCATCGCCATCCGCCATTTGTATGGCGGATTTTTGGCTTTCCGCCATAGACCGCCATCCACCATCGATAACACTGGTTAGGGTATAGCTTCTCTTATACACTTCACTGCTATGCTATGTTAGCTCTCTCTCTGTATCAGTTGTGATCAACTAATTCTGCATACACAGATTCAGTTACAGCAAACTCTCTCTTTCTCTCTCTCTCTTTATTCTTCAAACTCTCTCTTTGTAACAGTTCTTAACATAGAATTTTTGATAGGATAATGATGTCTGCTTTTATTGCCTTTTTCATATTAATTGACTTTAAGTATTAAGTATTAACTACAAACGCTAGCTTGATTCAGGTGGACCAGACTAATGCTGCTCTTCTTGATTCAGGTGGCCTGAAATGTTCTTTTTGTTGCATGGCAGATAGTGTTCGATCATAACTACAACTTATGAGGCAAGGGGAAACAATTGATGCTACTATTGCTAGTGTTCGGTCTATTGAATTATGATGAATCAGGTCAAAATAGAATTCAAAAAGAGAAGGGGTTAGAGGAGTAATCCTGAACAAATGGGTGAAACCAGAAAATCATGTTCTTTGCAAATTCATAGTTACACTTCCATTTTCCCGCAGGGGCTACACTAAAGGACGGACCAAGTGCTGGTTGCACAATGACCACTTCACTGCTGTCCCAAGCCTGTGAAGAAAGGATCTAGCAATGACTGGGGAAGTGACACTTGCTGGAAAAATTCGGTACTAGTCTACTTGTTTTAAAATAACACTTAGCATCGTTTTTATCTGCTTGTTATTTCTTCTCCTATTTTTTCATGACTAACAAACTTACTGGCAGCAGAAGATTCATTACTAGTCTAGTGGGTGCCCTATTCCCATGGCAAAACTTTCACTTTGGAGCTAACTCTTTTTGTATGTCATGCTTGCTACTTTTAGCATTTTAATGCCTTTTAATTTTTTATTTTATCTTTTTAAATAAATTTGAAAAATTAAGAGTTCATTATCTTGACTTGATTGTACAAAAGTTGCCTTTTGAAGCACGTAGATCTTCACTTTTTTTTTTAGAAGCTTTTGGAGGGTGTAACTGATGTTGAACTTTCATTATTCATAATTTCTAGAGTTTGATTCTTCAAGTGTTTTGTATTTTTCTGTATATAACCCCATAAATGCATATATAAAATGTAGTAACTAATTTTTCTCAAGAATCGTTGAGTGGGGCGAAATTTAAATTACATAGCACATTTATTAATGAATAAACCATAACAAGATTTATCCAACAGTGGTTAGTCGTAGTGAAAGTGCATTACGATCCCAGACGAGCTTCATATGTAATATTAGAGGTTCAAATCTTACCGTCTTCACTTTGGGGAGAATTTAGCTAACCATCACTTTGGCCCTAGGTTTAGTCCTACGATTTATCTATGTGGATGTTCGGTCAAAAACCAAAAAACATTAACAAGATTTATTTAACAAAAAAAGAATAGGTAAAATAGGTTGATTATACGTTTATTTAATTTTTCACATCAGTCCTAAAAGTTTTTTTTTTTTTTTGCAAATTGGTCCCATATATTATTATTTGTTTTCACGTTAGTCCTTTCCGTCAATTTTGATCTAATGCCATCAAATTAAGAGACACGTGTTGCACTAACATCGTGTCACGTCAGTTCAAAACTAACATCGTTAGGTCGAAATTGATGGAAAGAACTAACTTGAAAACGGAATGTAACGTATAGGACCAATTTGAAAAGAAAAAAAATTATGGGACAGATGTGAAAAATTAAATAAACGTATAGAACCTCTACCTATTTTGCCAAAAAGAATAACAAGATTTAGTTTTGTTTGATCTAGTGTTATGTTTATGTGACATTTCGAGGTTCATTTTTTGGAATATATACTAAAGAATGTTATTGTTGATATTTTGGAAAACTTATTTGGTTGACATCTAAAATTGTTGAGATTTTTTTAAATTGCTGGGAATAAAGTTTTATTTGGTTCATGGTATATATTTTTGGAATATATGTTATAATTATCAAAATATTCATGTTATTTGTATATCAAAATTTAAACGCAATTGGTAAAGAATTGAATAAAATTATTTAAAAAAAAAATTGAGGTGATTGTCATATTTATACTATAAAATAATGTGGATTTAATTGAAATGCATTAAACTCAAATAATCCTTTTTATATTTTTAATCATTTTTTATATAGTTTAATGATTTTTTAATAATTTTAATGTTATACCTCTATTTCAATACCATATATTAATATGTAAGGCAAGATGAATATCTTAACTAGGAGGTAACAAGGATTTGGATTGTGCCCAGCTATGCAGCCAAAAAATTTATCCAACTACCGCATACAGTAGCTTTTAGTAATGGGATCTTTATGTGCATCTAATGATCTAAATCAATCAATGCATGTATTCAATTATTGAAAATTTGTTACAAAGAGGTCGGAGACAGTCCAAATCGGAGTAGCAACCGAAAACCTGTAGGCCTGTATAATTCTGAGCCTCGAGAACTTGGAAATTAAAGTATGAGTGAAGAACTTTTACCTTGCTAAGGAATGGATTAGCTGAAAATCGTGGATGAGAATATGCATATATGGCTTCCAGTGAACAATTGGTATCAAACTCACTATTATAGATTTGGACTCATTCCTTTGGAAGCATACATCTTTTAGTTACATAACTAAACTAGCATGGTTAAAGGAAAAGTCAATTTTCAACATCCACACACTCTTTTGATTTCTCCACATATAATTATTATATTATTTTGTATAAAATTTGGTATTATTATGCATTTTTTTATTAAGGCAATCCTTTAATTTAAACTAGTACGTCCCTCCTGCAATGTAGAGAAAATATTAAACAAAGAAAGTAGTATATATTATGTATATTTAGATTAAAGTAATTTTTAAATAATGAATAATAAATTATAGTTTATGTTTGAAAAATGAAATTTTAATTTAATGTATGTTCAGAAATTTAAAATTTCAGAATTTTGAGATTTTAAAAAATTACCAAGAAAAATTATGAAGAATAGAGTCAAGTACAATTATGAAAAAACAGAAATTCCTAATGATTCTGAATGGTCTTTCAATCTCTATTACTAAATAACATGATTGTCTCATGTGGGATGGAGCAAGAGGGATGGTGATGATGATGGGATGGGGTAGCAGAAATTGGCCGTGGAGACAGAGAAAGGGGGCAGACTATCTTGACCGATGTGGGTCTAGGATGATCCGGCTGAGTTTTTTTTTTTTTCTTTCTCTCTTCTAATATGATTGGGCCTAGTGGTTGAGCCCAACTCCTCTTTTTTTGTCTTTTTCCGTTTATTTTCTATCTCTCTCTGTTTTTTTAAAATAATTTAAATAATAATTTGCAGGCATTTGCTCTTTATACTTTATTATTTATCATTCTTACCTCTTCTTTCCATTTTTTTCTAATTGAATCCCATAAACATCCTTAAGATCTTTTTACATTAGTTTTTGTACTGTATACAATTTTTAATACACGTATTCAATTTTTTACATTACGAAAACTATAGTCTCCGTAATGTATTCAAGTTTTTCTATATTATAGAAACTATAATTTTCGTAGTGTATTCGATTTTTTAATACATGTATACAATTTTTAATATAAAAAATATAAAAAATTGAATACATATGTATTCAATTTTTTATATTGCCGAAATTATAGTGTATTCAATTTTTTTAATACATTATGAAAATTGAAGTTTTCATACTGTATTCAATTTTTTTATATTATGGAAACTAGTTTCCGTAATGTAAAATATTGGAAACATTATGTATTCAATTCTTTTACATTAGTTTTCGTAATGTATTCAATTTTTTTAATACATTACCGAAACTATAGTTTCTTTAATGTATTCCATAGTTTTCATAATGTATTCAAGTGTTATTACTTATATTTCCGTAATGTATTCAATTTTTAATTTTTAATACATTAAGAAAAGTTTCCTTAATGTATTCAATTTTTTTACATTAGTTTCCATAATATATATAATTTTTAGTAACATATTCAAAATTTTTTACCAACTTTTTACCTTAACTTTATGGAAAGTAATGTATTTAATTTTTTACATTAACACTAATGTAAAAAAAAATATAAAAAAATTGAATTCATTAATGTATTCGATTTATTTACATTACGGAAACTATATATAATTTTCATAATGTATTCAATTCTTTTACATAATGTATTCAATTTCTTTACATTAAGGTATTTTATTTAGAACAACGTATCCAAATTTTGGTGCATTACGAAAAATGATAGTGTAATTTGAAAAAATCTCTGAATTCTCGCGTAACATGCATGAAAAAAACAAATCCTTACACGAGTTCTCTCCCGAAAAAATATCACTGTTGTGTTCATTATCTTATTTGTTGTGCTCCCTTCTATAGCTTTTCCGAGATGACAATGGGATTGGATGAGATTGGGTTGAGAGTAAGAAAATAAAATATGAGAAGAGAGACGGAAAAGAAGAAATAGAGAGGGTAAGAGGTGTTTGATCACAAGTAAGAAAGTTAAGATATTTGCTTTTAAAATGAGAAAAGGGTAAGAATAGTAAATAATGGAGTATAAAAAGCAAATATCAAAAATTAATTGTGAAAAAAAAAATTAATATAAAATAAAAGGATAAAAAATTATTTTAAGAATTTATTTGAGAAACAATCCCGTCGAGAAGGTAAAACATTATAATATGTGAAAAGCAAATGCCTAATTTGCGTAACTTTTACGCCTGACTTCTAGTTTATAACAGATTTTGCTTAATCTGCGTAACTTTTACGTTGCCGTAAGGCAAAGGGCCCATTATAACAAATTTTGCGTAACATTTAAGTTGGGCTTCAAGTTTATATTGCTTTGTGCGGGGGGTGGGTTTTTTGACATCTCGACCTTGCATTCAGTTGTGTCTTTTTCGTTGGATAAAATCTCACACGAGCAGCGGGCTGTCGTTTCGTGACATATTCACGTTGGATGGAGCAAGAATCTTGGAATGGAGATAACATAGTATTTGATTATTTTGTGTGGTGTATGTATCACAGGCACATCTCTTTCTTTCTTCTCTCTCGATTTTTTGATCTTATCTTTGAATTTCTATGACCAAAGCGGTGTCTTTGCTGCGTAAACACTGTCCCGAAACCCTAAAATCGTTTTGAGCCAATTTCTTCGTTTGCGATAGTAATGAGATATTCCATCAAACTTGCTCGTATGTATTATCTGCATACTAAGCTTATTGGCCGCATTCATTATTAAAGAACGTTCAATCTCGGTGAATCTAAATTTAATTCACTATATAAACCCTTGAGGTTGATTTGGGCTTGGAAAACCTAACTGTGCCTCCAAGATGATTTCTTTTCCATTATTTGAAATCGGATGGTGTACTTTACCCTAATTGATTGGATTATTTTCTATTATATATGTTTTAAATTCAGATGGAACCCTATTTGCCTGGATGACCCTAAATTCAATTACAATTTGAATTCTTTATTCAAAAGCTAGCTGTCGTTTCGTGACACATTCGCGTTGGATGAAACACGAATCTTGGAATGGAGATAGACAGAGAATTTGATTATTTGTTGTCGTTTATCACAGGCACATCTCTCTCTTTCTTCTGTCTCGATTTTTTGATCATATCTTTCAAATTCTTTGTAAATGCTTTGACCAAAGGGGTGTCTTTGTTGCGTAAACACTCTATCCTCAAACCCTAAAATTGTTTAGAGCCAATTTCTTCGTTATTGGGCGCATTGTGTATAATCTCATTCTTGATTATTCAATTTCAATGAATCTAAATTTAATTGGTTATATAAACCCTAGAGGTTGATTTGGACTTCGAAAACTGAATTTTGCCTCCAAGATGAATTCATCCATTATCTGAAATCGTATGCTATATTTTACCCTAATTGGCTGGATGATTTTTTTATTATATATTTTCAGATGAGACCCTAATTGCCTGGATGACTCTAATTCTTTATTCAAAATATAAAATCCGGATGCTATGCTTGAGCCTTTTGGTGGCCTTGAATGTAATTTTAGTATGAATTCTTACATCATAATGCAAAATTGGGGTGCTGTACCTTGAATCATAATGTCCCTAAGTACATTTGTTGATATATGAATTCTTCATTCATTATATAAATTCTGGATAGTATATTTGAGCCTTGATGGCCTTAAATGGGACTGTAATATGCCTTCTGTTTTGATGGTATGCTTAGCCTAGATGACCTTACATGTAACTGTACTATGAGTTCTTTATTCATAACCTTAAAGTGGATGGTATGCATTGTGTTGTGCCTTCATGACCTTAACTGCGAATGTCAAATGCAATAGGAACTCTTTATTCATAAAGTAAATTTCGGATGGTGTGCTTGAATTCTTTATTCTGTATATAAATTCTGGATAATATATTTTAGCCTTGATGACCCTAAATGCCACAGTAATATGAGTTTTGTATAGATGGTATGCTTAGCCTAGATGACCTTGCATGTAACTGGATGGTATGCATTGTGTTGTGCCTTGATGACCTTAACTGCGAATGCCAAATGCAATAGGAACTCTTTTTTATTCATAAAGTAAATTTGGGATGGTGTGTTGGAAGCTTACATTATTTAGAAAGGCTAAATTTACGGGAACAGTCAATTCGTAATACAAAATAGGATGCTGTACTTGGGTCATAATGTTATATTTGTTGCAATATGAGTTTATTCATTATATAAATTCTGGATACTATTTTTGAGCCTTGATGACCTTAAATGCGACTGTAATATGAGTTCTGTATTGATGGTATGCTTAGCCTAGATGACCTTATATATAACTGTGCTATGAATTCTTTATTCATAACCTAAAAGTGGAAACCGTAATCAGCCACCCTCAAGGTTTGCATTCGGAGGTGAAGAATATTGGGGTATCGTTGGGTATTTAAGGAGGATCTGCAACAATTGAACACAACAATGATAGATAGCAGAAATTCGCCAGTTCTGAAACGCAAGTTTTTAGCAATTGATGATGAGCCACACCCATAATTATTGAGCTGATTATCGAAAAATGTAGCAACTGCATTGTGGCTGCACTTCCATCAAATTTACAAATTCTAATCCATTCGAGGTTAGACTTAAATCAGCAAGACAGTGTTATGGTTATAAATTTACAATCAATTCATATATATGCTGCATTTGTATCTTGAAATGGTGTCCTTTGCAGGTTATTAGTTGATGATATGGTCATTTTTTTATTCTATTCTCTTTCCAGGCATGAGTCGACTAAAAACATTGTTGAGGTGACAATAAACATAGTGGGTGGATTGTCATGGATTCCCTGTGACCGTTCCCCAAGTTGTTACTTTCATCCACCCTTATAAATTTAAACTTGAACACTGGACGCAACTGAAATATTGTTTTGGCCGAACTCCCATCAAATATTGTCTTTCCCGTAAGAACCGAATTTGTTTTTGGTGGATATCCAGGAGGATTATATATTTTCTACTGCCTGATATTGGTCAAGATTGAATGCTGCATTAGAATCAGGTCACCAATGGCTACTCTATACAGTAGGTAAGTATTCATTGATATTATGCAAACTTATGGGTTTGATGGTACTACTAAATTTGACACATATCAAAGTCAAGATTTGCATTTGGAGCTGTGAATAATTGTGGGTTTCGATGGTTATTTAAGCAGGATCCAGAACATTCACATGCAACAATGATGCATAGGGAGGGAGCAGCAATAGCATTGAACTTGTTAGCAAGTTTTTGCAATTGATGAAGCCATATCATTCAGTGCAAATTTTCTCAAAAGAAATTAAAATATATTTATTCCCCACCGTGATGAACCCGATCACTATGCTACGTGTGCTTTTGCTTCAGTCTATACTCTATACTTATGTTTTGCTGAAAAAGACGTTCATGCATTACTTGCTCTTGCAGCTTCAGTGGAGTGGTGTATATACTACACTTGCAGCTCTTCATATCATTGTTTGTAAGCTTCAGAGCTGAAGACACAGCAATTTTACTGATCATCTTTTTGGTGCTCTCCATAGAAAATGCGTTGTTACCTTCAAAGATGATACAAAACTCAACATCATCAGAGCTCATACAAGCAATTGAAGGATCTTGTATTTTGATTGTTCTCTCCTTAAAGAGCTATGCTTTCCCCCACGTGGTGCTTGCAAGATGGTCCATTGCATTTGCATTGAAACATCAAGACAATGTATTTGCCTGGGTTTTACGATGTGGATCCAATTGAGGTACGAAAACTGAGTGGGAATTTTTGGGAAAGCTTTTGCAAAACATGAAGAAAGATTCAAAGAAAATTTAGAGATGATGGTGCAAGTACAAAGATGGAAGGTTGCTCAAACATCTGCTTGTCATGTCTGATGTATGTATTTTTTTGTTTTGGGCTGGTACACCATAGTTGATGAATTGGTGTTCTTGCTTTTTTTTTTTTTTTTTTTTTTTTTTTTGGTATTTCAGGCACAGTATGTAGAGATTGAAAAATTTGTTGGAGAGGTACAACCATTTTGGATCACAGCATTTTAAGTCTTCCAGATGATTTAGTTGGGATGCACTCTGCTTTGGAACAACTAGAAAAGCTTCTGAATTTGGGCTCGCAGGAAGATGTTTGAGTTGTAGGAATTTGTGGGATGGGTGGAATAGGAAGACAATTCTTGCCACTGTTTTATATGTTGAAATCTCTCATAAATATATGATGCTTGCTATTTCTGACATGCAATTGTAAACTTCCTCCTTTTTCTAAAGTTCATATCTAATTCAAGTGGACTAAGTTTTTTCTTTCTTTTTTGAAATAATGTAGGCAATCAAAACTGAAGCCACCGTTGAAGATAAATAAAATATGGTATGGTGAATAATAAATCAAATAAAGTATGGTGAATAATTTTACAAAAGGCTTATGAATCCTGTTCATTTCTTCTATCCTAGAAAACATAACAATTCTTCTGGATTGGTGTTGCCTTCTTTGCATTGTTTCCCTTGTTTGCAAGATCTTGATCAAAGTTTCTGCAATCTAAGTCAAGTCCCTGATGCTATTGGATGGTTATATTGTTGTGGAAAACTAAATTTAGGGGGTAATAATTTTGGTAGACTACCTTATAGTATCAAGGAGCTTTCGAAACTTACATGTTTGGAGTTGAAGCACTGCAAGCAAGCAGTTGAAATTTGTCCTGAGCTCCCATCAACTACTGTCCTGCCAGCAGTAATGAAAAATCCAATAGGAATATTTATTTTCAACTGTCCGGAATTTGTACAATTAATCATTGGAAATACAAAAGTCCTCTTTCTCTCCCCATTGCTGTCTTGCAAATTGTTATTACCGTAATTCAAATCCCAAGGTGGTACAACATTCAGAGTGTCGGTTGATCAATAAGCGGAGATGTATCTTCTGTTTGGTGCTGTGCACCTTTTATTCGAACTCATTTGTCTAACATTGAAATATATAAAACCCGATTTCACTGTTGAGAAAGTGCTAAGCACGGTTGAAACGGATCACTAATTCTTTTGCAGGAGAAGCCTCTGTGTCTCTGTGATGGGCTAATATTGCTGATGTTTCCTTTCTGTCTCTTTTGTCATTGGTTTGGGGGCTTTGGCCCCACACCAACATACTTTGTCTTATTTCAGTAACATGATATCAAACTAGCAATATGTCTGTTTCATCATTTTGCATTCTAAAATATAAATAAATAAACTGATGTAGGAATGGATTTTCATATGGCTATCTTAAAGGAACCATTGCAACTCCATGATTTGTATGCTGGGTCTTGAGTTAACTGGTTTTCCATTTTTAGCCACCTGCTGGATTTGTATTTGTTGAAGCAGTTGTGCCAGAGAGGGACACGGGGTTCAGTTTAGCAGTCATCAATTCTGGAGCACTCATTTGTAGGGTGCTTCATTACCTGTTGTAGATCTTCACTAGAGGCCCTGTTGAACAAGTTTCAGATGGTGCTTTTTACCAAATATATTAGACCAGAAGTCCAGAACCTCACTGCAAGGATGGTAAGTAGCAGCAATAAAGGCAACTGGTGTGGATGATGGTTCGATCACCAAGAGTGTGTGCAAAAGCTGTGAAGACTATGATGGATGATGAGAGTGAGGTTGGTAGGGAGGTCAGAGCAAATCATACTAAATTGAGAAGCCTCTTCCTCAACAAGGATTGGAGTCCACTTCTTTTGATAGTTTCTTAGTGATTTGGTTTTTTAAATTTACTTTCCCTTTTCAAACTAGAATTGAAAGAGAGTACTGTGTAATCTATTCAAGAGATAACACGCAAATTCGGTCAAAATTTACATGCTTAATGAGAAGAATTTGAAAAGGTACAAAATAAAAAGCTATGTTATCTTGTCCTACTATATATGTACTTTTGGTTTTGGTTTTCTTAGTTATGATTTGGGGTTCTTATTTATCTTTAAACTTTCAGGCTGCAGTATGCAAAGATGGAAAAAAAAAAATTCAAGAGATAATAAGTATATTGGGTCATAAATTTTCAAGTCTTCCAAATGATCTCTCATCAATATGATGCTCACTGTTTTATTGATTTATAGAGTTTATGCAGCAATAGGTGTACAAAAAAAATTTCTTTGTCATGCTCTAAATGAAGAAAATCTAGAGAGGTTCAATCTCTACTAAGCGACATATTCGATAAGAGAGGAGTGTTAGCAACACACTCTAACATTCTTTCCTATTGGTTGAAATTCATATGAGTTCCACTAATTCATGTGGGTCCCACTTAAATTTTGTAGGACCCACATGAATTTTAACCAATAGGAGAGTGTGTGTTGCTAGCATTTATCTCGATAAGAACTAGGTTTTTCCACATAAAGACCTTTATTGTTCTTGATAATGTTGATAAAGAGGAGCACGTGGAGGATTTGGCTGTAAAACCTTGAGTGGAAAATTCTTGAAGGATGTATAAAGCTTGTCCAGATCTTCCATCCCTTGTTCTTCTAAAAAATCGTGTGTTCTTGAGTTTGGAAAACTGCATAAATCTAGTAAGTCTACCCAACAATATATTGGGTCTAAGTTCTCTTGAATATCTAAAGTCTAAATATCTCTGGCTGTTCAAAAGTATTTAGTAATCAATTTTTAGATAAACCAAGGCATGAGGAGCATCTGAAGAAGATAGATATAAAGGAAACTGCTATGCAATCCCAATCAGCAGCCTCCATCTTCAAAAGGCTTAAGCTGCCTTTCAATTCTAGAGCACATAAAACAATCAGCTGTTTGTTTGCTGCCTTCCTTGCCCAGTTCCTCTTGTTTGCATGACCTTGATCTAAGTTTCTGCAATCTAAGTCAAATCCCTGATGCTATTGGATGCATGGTTTGTTTAGAAACCTTAAATTTAGGTGGAAACAGTTTTGTTAGCCTCCCTAGTAGCATCAACAAGCTTTCCAAACTTATACATTTGAATTTGGAGCATTGCAAGAAGTTGAAGCATTTTCCTGAGATACCATAACCTACTGCCTTGCCAATAAGGAGAGGAAATTATTCTTTTTGCTAATATGTATTTTCAACTGCTCCAATTTCGGTGAGATTGAATGCTGTCATAGCATGACTTTCTCTTTATTACTTTCTCTTCCCATTTGTGTTGTGTAGAATTGAAGAACTAAGCTAGAGCTCTATTTCTGGTATCAGGTTAGCCAAGAATAATCTACCCCCATTGGTTGGGTTGTTATTGTTATTCCCGGAAGTGAAATACCGAGGTGGTTCTTCAATCAGAATGTGGGTCAGCATGCGGTCTTCCCTCTTCATATCATTATCTCCAACTGAAATGGACCTTGTCCTCAATGACAAATGCAGGGTGTTGATGTTCCCAATAGGACTTGATAATGTCCAAGCCATCCAATGAACTAGAACTAAAGTCAATTACACCTGGTCACACTTGATAATTGTGGGTTTCGTTAGTTATTCAAGCAGGATCTTGAACAATTAAAGACAGCAACGATGCTTAGGGAGCAAGAATAGTATTTGAATTGATGATGATTTGAACATGTTAGTGCAGAAGCGCAAATTTAGCAATTGATGATGAGATCATTGATATGATTATCCTCCTTATTTATCCATGTAACCAAAAGCATCGCTATTGTATTTCAGTTGCACTTAATCGCTGCAAGGCACTGTAATCAGTGTTCAGCACTTCAGTGTTTCAAAATGTTGGCCACCAGCAGTTAATCACAATATTGATAATGTCAAATTTGAGTTCACTCTACATGGAGCACTCCATGACTGGCCTTTCAAGTTTAAGAATTGCGGGTTGAGTTGGGTATGTAAGCAGGATCTGGAACAATTAAAGGCAAACAAAAGTAACAGTACTCATATTCATAATGATTTGAGGATAGGCGGTCCAATCCTCTCTTTAAAACCTGCAAACTCGCCAGGATAACCATGTTCATACTTGACGGTTTGCATCAAGGTGAGAAAATTAGCAGAAACTTTTTTCTAATTTATTATCGGAAATCAAATAGTTTCTGTAAAAACTCTCAGGGTCCTTTTCACAATTATCTATTCCAAATCCAATGATGACCTGCCACGTCACTGAGGTTAATACTCCTCCCTTTCACATCTTTATTGCCTGATCTTCAAAATCTTCACTCACTTTCACTTTGGCTTTATAGTTGTTGCCTTATTCTCAATAATTCTTTTGCAGGAGAAGCCAGTCTCTGTGATGGGCTAGTATTGCTGATGTTTCCTTTCTGTCTCTTTTGTCATTGGTTCGGGGGCTAAGGTCCCACACCCACCTCTAACAAATAATCCTGTTTACTTATCCCCTACTCTTCCGTCCAACAGGTAATTCTGTCTTATTTCAATACAAGGATATCAAACTAGCAATGTTTCTGTTTCTTCTTAAATAAATTAACTGATGTAGGAATCAATTTTGACTTGACTATCTTAAAGAAATCATTTCAACTCCATGAATTGTTTGCTGAGTGCTGAGTTAACAGTTTTTCCATTTTTAGCAGCAATTAAACCACATGTTGGATTTGTTTTTGTTGAAGCAGCAGTGACAGAGAGGGACGTGGGGTTCAGTTTAGCAGACATCATTTCTGGAGCACTCATCTGTAGGGTGCTTTGTCACCTTATTATAGATCTTTACTAGAGGCCCTTGTGAACAAGTTTCAGATGGTGCTTTTTACCAAATATACTTTACCAGAACCTCGATGCAAGGATGATAAGTAGCAGCAAGCATAAAGGCAGCTGGTGTTGAAGTGGAGAGAGAACAGTGAAGACGATGGTTCGATCACAATCGAGAGTCTGCAAAGATTTGGAGTCCACATCTTTTGATAATTTGGCATAAGCTCTCCCACATTTACTCAGGTTATTTCCAAGTTTCAGCTGTTAGCTTGCTTGAGTTGTTTCCGTATAAGTAGACTTTATGAGAATTTGGATTTTTGTTCTTACATATAAATTTTCCTTCCAGGACATGCTCATGTACAGATGAGGAGTATGGTATTAGTTATTTTTACTCATAATCTAATGATCTTTTTTTTTTTAGAAATTTGGATAATAATTTAGAAGATTACCAACTTTATTGACTGTGTCAGACTTTTAAATATGATGCCCTATTTTTAAATTTAATCGAGGCAGACCTCCTTTGTTGTATGTGCTTATTCATCTTAAAAAGGTTTGAAGATGTTGGTTGTAGCTTCTATTTTATGCTAATCCATTCCAATTATTTAATTTAAGCCGTTGCTGCTTACTTATCATCTTTGCATGTTCAAAAAGGGTGACATGGTTTCCGACCTTTCTTGTATCTGAAGAAAAAGTAAGATGTCTTTCTGGTCCATCAGGGGTGGGGCAAAACAAGTATTGGCCGTTCAATTGCACCGTCCTTGAACCGTAATTTCTTCCGATTTTCTGTTGGAGGATTAGCTATGGCTTAAATCAATGTAGCTAAAGCTCTTTGTTTACTTGCCAAGGTAGAATTATTACTGGTTTTATAGCAAATATATGTGGTAGTGTTGTGCATGATTAATATTTTATCTTACAGGGCCATTGTCGAACCTATATTGGCGCTATGTTAGGGAAGATGGTAGAATTCCTTAAGAATGTGGGAACAGTCAACCCTCTTGTATTGATTGATGAAATTGACAAAGTAAGGCATTGCTAGATGGCTCAATTTATTTGTGGTCGAGTGATCTTGTTTTCTGATTTTTTTTGTTCCAGTTCTCTGTTAGTGTGTACTATGTTGTTAACTCTAATAAGTATAATGCATGAGTTTAGTTTTATTATATTTGCTATGGTTTTTAATCTTCTCTGAAAAAGATGATTGTATTATTCATATTTGATTTATTCAATTGGCAGCTGGGTAGAGGACATGCTGGTGATCCAGCTAGTGCTTTGTTAAAGCTTCTGTATGCAGAGCAGAATGCTAATTTTCTGGACCACTATCTTGATGTTTGCATTGATCTTTCAAAGGTACATATTTGACAGTCTGGAGCCTGAATGTCGAGGTTATGAAAGATTCAGCAATAGTGTATGGTTTATTTACTATATGTTGCCATGTTAAAGGGACTTGAGTTTTTTTTTTTTTTTTGAACAAAAAGGGACTTAAGTTATGTGTCTATAGCTAGTTCTTTTGATAGTTAGACAATTCTTGAATGATGTATAGTTTTTATTCAGTAAGGTGAAGACAATGTGGGCATATCGTGAATGTTTTAACAGTGATAATTCATGCATTGGAAATCTCATTGCAGGTTCCTTTTGTTTGCACTGCAAATGTAGTGGAAATGATACCCAATCCTCTATTGGATAGGATATAGGTTGTTGTTATTGCTGGGTATATTAATGATGAGAAAATGCACATTGCAAAAGATTATCTGGAGAGGAGTACCCGTGAAGCAGGTGGAATAAAGCCCTGAACAAGTATTTATCTTTTCCACCCATTTTGTGGTCCCTTCTTCCTTCAAATAATGGGAAAGTCTTGATATAGAATTTTTGCTAGCATAATGATGCCTGCTTTTATTGCCTTTTTCATATTAATTGACTTAAAGTATTAAGTATTAACTACTTGATTCAGGTGGACCTGTCTGATGCGGCTCTACTAGCTTCAGATACCTTTGGCCTAAAATGTTCTGTTTGTTGCATGGCAGACAGCACTACAACTTGTGAGACAAGGTAAAACAAATGATGCTACTGTTTCTAGTGCTCGGTATATTGAACCTAAAAATGCCAAAGTAGATTATGATGAATCGGGTCAAAATACAATTCAAAAAGAGAACGTGTTAGAGAGTAGTAATCCTGAACAAATGGTGTAGAAAGTGTGAATCCATGAAGCTTGAACAGCAAGCTATCGATAACAGAGAATGAGAGCAGAGAGAAACACAAGTATATGTGGATGAATAAACTGTATTCATTCAAATAACTGAAACTGATACAAACGAAGTAGTTTATATACATCAAGTTAACTCTAGGTTAGTTAACAGAAAAATAACTAACTAACTAACTAAGGTAAGTTAACAACTAACGGATAAATAAGTTTAACTAATGGGTTTAACCGCTGAGTCGTGAGAAAACTTTTTGTGGTCTGACAGCAACTTGTTCACTCATCTGATATAAATATGTTTCTTTATTTTGGCAGGTTGCAAAAGAAAGTGAACAAGATAAGGGAATTGAAACAAAGACAATATAGAAAGTCTTGGTTGATAAATCATATTTAAATGACTTTGTTGGCAAGTCTGTCTTCCATGCTGAGCGAATATATGATCAGATAACTGCAATGGGTGGTTCCACTCTGCATATGGATACCACACTCGTCACTGGTCAATTAGGAGATGTGATGAAAGAAAGTGCACAGATAGTTCACACAGTTGCTAGAGCAATACTACTGGAGAAAGAACCAAAAAATCCCTTTCTTGCAAAATTCAAAGTTACACCTCCTAATTGTGCAGGGGCTACACCATAGGACGGACCTAGTGCTGGTTGCACAATGACCACTTCGCTGTTGTCCCAAGCCTGTGAAGATGGATCTAGTAATGACTGGGGAAGTGACACTTGCTGGGAAAGTTATTCCCATTGGCGGGGTATGTTGAGAAATGCCATCTATTGCAATATTATTGTTCATAATCTTTATATGTAGAAACTCCTGACCCCCTTTTAGCGTCTCTGGTATTCAACTTATTATTGATGAGCTAGCACCTAATGTGAAAGAAGGTCTTCTGTTCATTATGTTGATGACCACATGCAGATCTTTAATTTGGCTTTTGGTGCTGAGCAATCTCAGAATGTAGGATCTTTGGGGAGAGTTTAGCTAACCACCTCCTCGGCCGGCCCGAGGTTTAGTCGCACAATTTGCCTATGGATGTCCGGTCAAAGATAAAAAAAACCATAAGATTTATTCAACAAAAAAAGGATAACAAGTTTTAGTTTTGTTTTATCTGGTGTTATGTTTATGTGATGTTTTGGGGTTTAAAATTATATTTTTGGGAATATACATTCTCAAGAATGTTATTGTTGGTATTTTGGAAAACATATTTGGTTGGCATTTAAAGTTGTTGAGATTTTTATTAAAAAAAATTGCTGGGAATAACTTGAAATTTTATTTGATTCACGATATATATATATATATATTTTGGAATATATGTTATACTTATCACAATACCCCTATCTTGTAAAATGTTATTTACATATCAAAATTTGCAATTAGTAAAGAATTGAATACAAACATAAAAAATTGAGGTGATTGTGATACATACTTATACTATAAAATAACATGGATTTAATTGGAATACGTTGACACTGTAAAGATTTTTTACATTGTCAATTAATCATGGATTGTGATACCTTTAAGAATTTGACTTTTGTAACTATATTAAAAGTCATACATGAGGTGATGTATGATTGGTTAATAATGTAAAAATCTTTACATGACAATGTTTCAAAATAAAACTCAGAAAATATTTTTATATTTTTAATCATTTTTTATACATTTTAATGATTTTTTTTTATAATTTATATGTTATACCTATATTTCAATCTCATATATTAATATGTAAGGCACCTTGAATAGTTTAACTAGGGGTGGCAAGGATTTGGATTTTCCGCGAGGCAACCAATTTTTTTTTTTCAACTACCGCATGCGGTAGCCATGGGTAATGGGATCTTTATGTGTATCTAACGGTCCAGATCAATCAATACATGCATCCAATTATTAAAAAATTGCTGCAGAAAGGTCGGAGACAATCCAAATCCGGGTAGCAATCAAAAACTCATAGGCCTACATAATTGCCTGCATAATTATGAGCCTCCAGAACTTGGAAATTAGAGTGTGCGTGTAGTATTACGTTGTTAAGGAATGGATTAGCTGAAAACCGTTAATGAGAAGATGTGCATATGGCTTCAATTGAATGTTTGGTATCAAACCCACTATTATAGATTTGGAGCCATCCCTTTGGAAGCACATATCTTTTAGATACATAATAAAACTAGCATGGTTATTGGGAAGGTCGGTTTTCAACATGGAAATACTC
The DNA here is from genome assembly GCA_039655645.1 of Ammopiptanthus mongolicus. NCBI lineage: Eukaryota > Viridiplantae > Streptophyta > Magnoliopsida > Fabales > Fabaceae > Ammopiptanthus > Ammopiptanthus mongolicus. Next base: position 16,973,999 of record CM077346.1, on the reverse strand, counting down.
TTGTTATTTCCCCACATATAATTATTATATTATTTTGTATAAAATTTGGTGTCGTTTTGCATTTTTCATTGAGGCAATTCCTTTAATTTAAACTAGTATATCACTCCTGCAATGTAGAGAAAATATTAATCAAAGAAAGTAATATATATTAGGATTTAATTGGTATGCACTATTAGTGTGAAGTTTTTTTTGCACAGTCAACCAATGATAAATTGTCACATAAGTTAAAATATTCGACTCTTATTTTAACTACCTTAAAAGTCACTCATACCTAAAGCTGGGTATACGGACCGGACCGAAATAATCCGCAAAATAAATGGACTTGTATTTATCAAATCTGCGTCCAATCCACATAGTCCACGGGTTAAATGGATTGGTCCACGGGTTCAAAAAATTAGAGAAGCAAATTTTGTAAGCCAGTTCTAAATTTTATTTATTTGTTTATTTTCTTTAGTTAAAACCTTTTTTATGTTATAAAGACTGAAATTGGTAAATGTAAAGTCTGAATATAACTTGCTTTAATAGCCTGCACTATTTTCATGCAATTTTATCTAAAAATTCTCCAAAGCAAGTAATATTTGACTGAAGTACATCAAACATAAGTACATCAAACACAATCCAAAGCAATCTGATGGGTCACAAATTGGTCCCTAAATTCTTTGAGCACGTAAGTCCTCCTAATTAAGGATTTTTTTTATATTGTGTAAGTCCGCCGACTGATCCGCAAGTTCGAGGACCAAGTCCGTTTAGTCCACGGGTTAAACGGACCGGACTTAAAAAATGGACATGAATTTTGTCTAGTCTAGGCTCACGCGGGCTGCGGGCTAAACGGACTGTTCGCAGACCCAGGTCCATATGCCCAGATCTACTGATACCATGATTTCTGATTGGTTACACTGACACTGCATAGTAATTAAATTCTATATATTATCTATATATAGATAAAAGAAATTTTTAAATAATTAATAATCAATTTGAGTTTAATTTTTATACACTGCCGGTGTAAAGCCTTTTTACACAAATATCCAATTATAAATTGTTATGTCAATAATTTTTTTTGATCCTTATTCTAACTATCTTAAAAATCATCCATATCATGATTGATGATTGGTTGACAGTATTGTCAATATATAAAAATTAAACTCAATAGTTTATTGTTTGAAAAATGAAATGTTAATTTAATTTACGTTCAGAAATTGAAAATTTGAAAATTTTGAGATTTTAAAAAATTACAAAGAAAATAAATACTAAATTACAAGGAGAAAATTAAAATGATGTAAATCAACGACATCTATCTAAATATATGAACGTGTCCAGAAAGAACATGATAAGGGTCACCAGAAATATATTAACAATGTTCAGTAAAAAAATAAAATTAACATGAATTTACATCAATTTATAAAGTTTCTCAATACAAAATAGAGCCAAGTAAAATTACCAAACAGAAATTCCAGATGAGTGTGAACAGACTTTCAATCCTGTTAGTAAATAACATGATTATTTCGAGTGGAAGGAAGCAAGAGGGATGGGCGGTGATGATGAGATGGTGCAGTAGAAATTAGGGAGTAAATAGTCAATTTGGTCCCTAAAAGTGTAAGGTGATAGCAATTTAGTCCCTGAATTTAACTAAATAGCAAAAACGTCCCTGAAGTTGTAAAACGTTAATCAACTTGGTCCCTACGTCAACCCCAGTTAGCTGATGCCGTTAACGGCGCCGATGTGGCACGTTAAGCACCGTTGTCACTGGTTAGGTGGTGTCCACATGGTCATGGACCAATTTGAAACTCTGAACCAGGGACTAAATTGATACTCGCAACTCTGAACCAGGGACTAAATTGATACTTGCAACGGTCTTCTTCTTCTTCTTCTTCTTCTTCTTCTTCTTCTTCTTCTATATTTCCCTTTTCTCTCTGCTATCTCTCTTTGCTTCCTCTGCCTTGCGCTCTCTTTCTAACCACCCGTCTATAGAGCCACCCGTCTATAACCACCCATCTATAGACGGGTGGTTAGAGAGAGCGCGAGACAGAAGAAGCAAAGAGAGAGCAGAGAGAGAAAGGGGAAATATAAAGAAGAAGAAGACTGTTGCAAGTATCAATTTAGTCCCTGGTTCAGAGTTGCGAGCATCAATTTAGTCCCTGGTTCAGAGTTTCAAATTGATCCCTGACCACGTGGACACCACCTAACCAGTGACAACGGTGCCAACAGGGCACTTAACGTGTCACATCAGCACCGTTAACGATGTCAGCTAACTGAGGTTGATAGAGGGACTAAGTTGATTAACGTTTTACAATTTCGAGGACATTTTTGCTATTTCGTTAAATTCAGGAACTAAGTTGATATCGTCTTACACTTTCAGGGACCAAATTGGCTATTTACTCAGAAATTGGGCTGTGGAGACAGAGAAGGGGGTAGACAGGGTCTCGATTGACCCGGTTCCGGATGTGGATCTAGGATGATCGAGTTGGGATTTTTTTCCCTTTTCACTCTTCTCATAGGATTGGGCCTAGTGGGTCGAGCCCAACTTCTCTTGTTTTTTTTTTTTTTTCCTTTCTTCATCTCTCCTTTTTTTTTAAATAATAATAATAATTTGCCTAACTTTTACGTCTGACTTCAAGTTTATTTCAGGTTTTGCGTAATAATTTGCTTCACTTTTACGTTGCCCCACTTATGACCCGGGCCCATTATAACAAACTTTGCGTAACATTGACGTTGGGCTTTCAAGTATATAATGCTGTGTGTGGGGTGGTTTCTTTCACATCCCGATGTTGCCTTCAGTTGTTGTGTCGTTTTGGTTGGATGAAATCACACTCGACTCGAGCAGCTAGCTGTGTGCTGTGTGCGGTTGTCGTTTTTGTTGTGTGTTTCGTGACATATTCGCGTTGGATGAAACACGAATCTTGGAAAAGAGAGAGAGAGACAGACAGACAGAGAATTTGATTATTTTGTGTCGTTTCCGACCCTTTATCACAGACAGGTAAATGCTTTGACCAAAGTGGTGTCTTTGTTGCGTAAACACTCTCCCCGAAACCCTAAAATCGTTCTGAGCCAATTTCTTCGTTTGCGATAGTGGTGTCATTGTGCATAATCTCATTCTTGAATATTCAATCTCGATGAATCTAAATTCAATTGGCTATATAAACCCTAGAGGTTGATTTGGACTACGAAAATTGAACTGTGCCTCCAAGATGAATTCTTTATCCATTATCTGCAATCGGATGCTATATTTTACCCTAATTGACTGCATGAAATTTAGATGAAACCCTAATTGCCTGGATGACCCTAAATTCAATCACAATTTGAATTCTTTATTCAAAATCTAAAATCCGAGTGCTATACTTGAGCCTTTTGGTTGCCTTGATTGTAATTTTAATATCAATTCTTAATTCATAATATAAATTGGGAAGCTGTATTTGGGTCATAATGTCCCTATGTACAATTGCAATATAAACTCAATAGTCATGTTGCAATATGAATTCTTTATTCAGTATATAAATTCTGGATAATATATTTTAGCCTTGATGACCCTAAATGCGACAGTAATATGAGTTTTGTATATAAGGTATGCTTAGCCTAGATGACCTTACATGTAACTGGATGGTATGCATTGTGTTGTGCCTTCATGACCTTAAATGCGAATGCTAAATGCAATAGGAACTCTGTTTTATTCATAAAGTAAATTTGGGATGGTGTGTTGGAAGCTTACATTATTTAGAAAGGCTAAATTTATGGGGAACAGTTAATTCATAATACAAAATGGGATGCTGTACTTGGGTCATAATGTCCCTGAGTACAATTGCAATATGAACTCTATAGTCATGTTGCAATATGCATTCTCTATTTGTTATATAAATTCTGGATAGTATGTTAGCTTTGATGACCTTAAATTCTACCGTAATATGTGTTCTCTATTGATGGTATGCTTAGCCTAGATGACCTTATATATAACTGCACTATGAGTTCTTTATTCATAACCTAAAAGTGGATGGTTTCGAAGTGGAAACCAACATAATCAGCCAGCCAGCCTCAAGGTTTGCATTTGGAGGTGAAGAATATCGGGCATCCTTGGCTATTTAAGGAGGATCTGCAACAATTGAACACAACAATGATACATAGCAGAAACTCATCAGTTAAGAAACGCAAGTTTTTAGCAATTGATGATGAGTCACACCCATATTGAGCTGATTAACGAAAATGGTAACAAAATCTGTTTTTGCTGGATATCCAGCAGGATTATATAATTTCTGCTGCCTGAAATTGGTCAAGATTGAATGCTGCTGTAGAATCAGGTCAAGTATGGCTACTCTGTACAGTAGGGAAGTATTCCTTGATATCATGCAAACTTATGGGTTTGATGGTACTATCAAATTTGACACAGATCAAACTCAAGGTTTGCATTTGGAGGTGTGAATAATTGTGGGTTTCGTTGGTTATTTAAGCAGGATCCAGAACATTCACATGCAACAATGATGCGTAGGGAGGGAGCAGCAATAGATTTTGAACTTGTTAGCAAGTGTTTTGTAATTGATGAAGCCATATCATTCAGTGCAAATTTTCTCAAAAGAAAGTAGAATATATTTCTTCCCCACCGCGATGACCCCGATCACTATGCTACGTGTGCTTCTGCTTCAATCTATACTCTATACTTATGCTTTGCTGAAAAAGACGTTCATGTATTACTTGCTCTTGCAGCTTCGGTGGAGTGGTGTATATACTACACTTGCAGCTCTTCATACCATTGTTTGTAAGCTTCAAAGGTGAAGACACACAACAGTTTTACCGATCATCTTTTTGGTGCTCTCCATAGAAAATGCGTTGTTACCTTCAGAGATGACACAAAGCTCAACATCACCAGAGCTCATACAAGCAATTGAAGGATCTTGTATTTTGATTGTTCTCCTCAAACAGCTATGCTTCCCCCACATGGAGCTTGCAAGATCGTCCATTGCATTTGCATTAAAACGTCAAGACAATGTATTTGCCTGTTTTTTATCATGTGGATCCATTTGAGGTACGAAAACTGAGTGAGAATTTTGGGAAAGCTGCAGAACATGAAGAAATATTCAAAGAAAATTTAGAGATGATGGTGCAGGTACAAAGATGGAAAGCAGCTTTAACACAAGTGGCTAATCTCCCTAGCTGGGATGTTCTGGATCCAAGATTGATGTTTGTGATTGTGCAACAATTTGATCAACACTTTTTTAGTTGATCAAGAAAATTTTAGAAGTTGTTATGAATAATTAATTACAAAATAATTTTGCGATGTCCTATTTTGGTGTAATTGAATTAAAATATCCTCTCAATGAAACCTGCATGTCATGTCTGATATATGTATTTTTTTGTTTTGGGCTGTCACTCTCGTAGGTGATGAATTGGTGTTCTTGTTTTTTTGTCTTTTGGGTCTTTCAGGCACAGTATGTAGACATCGAAAAAATTGGAGAGTTCCAGCAACCATTTTGGATCACAGCATTTTAAGTCCTCCAGATGATTTAGTTTTTTTTTTATAAGCAAAAAGTCCAGATGATTTAGTTGGGATGCACTCTGCTTTGGAACAACTAGAAAAGCTTCTGAATTTGGGCTCATAGGAAGATGTTTGAGTTGTAGGAATTTGTGGGATGGGTGGAACAAGAAAGACAACTCTTGCCACTGTTTTATATGGTAGAATCTCTCATAAATATATGATGCTTACTATTTCTTACATGCCGTTGCAAGTTTCCTCCTTTTTCTAAAGTCCATATTTAATTTAAGTGAACTAAGTTTTTCTTTCATTATTGAAATGCTTTATGCAATCAAAACTGAAGCCATCATACTGAGGGATAGCATTAATCCAACATTGACGGCTGAAGCATTATAAAAAATGTGTCACCTTAGATTGCTGTTTTCTTTTTCGATTGTGTTGAAATTTTAGGAAACCTCCATTTCCTTTCACGTGTTTTTCATCAAGTTTTCAGCTCTAAACTTACTCAATTGATCTTGCCTCACAGCAGCATCAAAAAATTATGGGAAGGCATAAAGGTTCACCAAATGCCCATTTTCTATTTGTTGTTTCAAGTTAAATAAATAGATTATAAAAAGGAAAGTTTACATAGGTTGTTTCCCCTTTCTCTGAAGATAAATAAATAAAATAAAGTATGGTGAATAATTATAAAAGGCTTATGAATCCTTTTCATTTCTTCTATCCTAGAAAACATAACAATTCCTCTGGATTGTTGTTGCGTTCTTTGCATTGTTTCCCTTGTTTGCGAGATCTTCATCTAAGTTTCTACAATCTAATGAAGTCCCTGATGCTATTGGAGCAATCATCTGTAGGGTGCTTCATTGCCTGTTGTAGATCTTCCCTAGAGGCCCTTGTGAACAATATGGTGCTTTTTACCAAATATATTAGACCATAACCTCAATGCATTGATGGTAAGTTGCCGCATAAAGGCAACTGGTGTTGAAGATGGTTCAATCACCAAAAGTGTGTGCAAAGCTGTGAAGACTATGATGTATGATGAATGATGAGAGCGAGGTTGGTAGGGAGGTCAGAGCAAATCATACTAAATGAGAAGCCTCTTACTCAACAACGATTTGGAGTCCTCTTCTTTTGATAGTTTCTTAGTGATTTGGTGTTCTTGAATTTACTTTCCGTTTTTAAACTAGAATTGAAAGAGAGTACCGTGTAATCTATTCAAGAGATAAAACACAAATTCGATCAAAATTTACATGCATAATGAGAAGAGTTTGAAAAAGGTACAAAATAAAAACCTATGTTATCTTGTCCTACTATATATGTAATTTTGGTTTTGGTTTTCTTAGTTATGATATGGGGTTCTTATTTATCTTTATACTTTCAAGCTGCCGTATGGAAAGATTGAAAAAATTCTTAACGAGATAATAAGTATATTGGGTCATTAATTTTCAAGTCTTCCAAATGATCTCTCATCAATATGATGCTTGCTGTTTTATTGATTTATAGAGTATTTGGAGCAATAGGTGTACAAAAATATTTCTTTGTCAAGCTCTAAATGAAGAAAATCTAGACAGTTGCAATCTCTATGAGGCGACCTATTCAACAAGAACTAGGTTACTACACATAAAGGCCCTTATTGTTCTTGATAAGTTGATAAAGTGGAGGAAATGGAGGAATTGGCTGTAAGACCTTGAGTGGAAATTCTTGTAGGATGTATAAATCTTGTCCAGATCCTTCCATCCATTTCTCTTCTAAGAAAGTTGAGTTTGGAAAACTGCATAAATCTAGGTAAGTCTACCCAACAATATATTGGTTCTCAGTTCTCTTTAATATCTACATATCTCTTGCTGTTCAAAAGTATTTAGTAATCAGTTTTTAGATAAACCAAGGCATGAGGAGCATCTGTCGAAGAATGATATGAAGAAAACTGCTATGCGATCCCAATCAGCAGCCTCCATCTTCAAAAGGCTTAAGCTGGCTTTCAATTCTAGAGCACATAAAGAATCAGCTGTTTGTTTGCTGCCTTCCTTGCCCAGATCCTCTTGTTTGCATGACCTTGATCTAAGTTTCTGCAATCTAAGTCAAATCCCTGATGCTATTGGATGCATGTATTGTTTAGAAACCTTAAATTTAGGTGGAAACAGTTTTTTTAGCCTCCCTAGTAGCATCAACAAGCTTTCGAAACTTCTACATTTGAACTTGGAGCATTGCAAGCAGTTGAAACATTTTCCTGAGATACCATCACCTACCGCCTTGCCAATAATGAGAGGAAATTATTCTTTTGCTAAATATCATCGAGGATTATGTATTTTCAACTGCCCCAAATTTGGTGAGATTGCTTTTGCATGGATGATACAAGTCCTTCAGGTGCCAATTCTTTCCTTCCCTATCTCTTTATCACTTTCTCTTTCTATTTGTGTTGTGTAGGATTTAGGAACTAAGATATAGCTCTATTTCTGGTATCAGGTTAGCCAAGAATTCTCTATTCCCATTGGTTGGATTGATATTGTTATTCCTGGAAGTCAAATACCGAGGTGATTCTTCAATCAGAATGTGGCTACTTCAATATTCATAGACTCATCGCCCATTTTGCATGATAATAACCGGATTGGCATTGCTTTCAGCATGGTATTTGAGGTACTTATTGGTCCAACAAATAATTTGAGTGTTGGAACACGCCCATTAAAGATAGGTTTTCTAACGAATCACAGTAGTGGCTCTCTCTATATGCTGGTACTTCTCAACAGAGGTTTGGTCATGGTCGAATCATGTCACCTCTGGGTACTCTATTTGAATAGGGATGAATTATTTTCTTATTTCAAGATAGAATAAATGCTTGATCTTTATTGCATGAAAATGGAAACTGTGGTCGCACACACCGTAGGTCTGTATGTGGAGGTGAAGAGCTGCAGGTACCGATGGGTATTTGAGGAGGATCTGAAACAATCAAATCCAACAATGATTCATAGAGGAACCAACAGCCGCGTTCGAATTGATGATGATTTAGTGAAAGGTGGTTCAATCCTGTTTTTAGAAGCTGGCAACTGATCAGAGTGACTTCCCCTTGGTGTGAATAAGGTGCGAATTAAGATATGCTCATAAACTGATCAGCCATGTCACCTAGTTTAGTTGATTCTCCACCTTTGAGCTTTACTCATTCATGATTCAAAGCTGCATGATATTAACATTCTTCACTTGCCTTCACTTTGCTTTTAAAGTTACCAAGACTTTTTATTTATTTATTTAATTTTTGCAGAAGATTCTCTTTCTGATGGGATGAAAGTTGGTATTTCTGGTGTTTGCTTTCTGTCTCTTCTACTAAGGTGTAACTTGTTCCAAAGGAAAAATTGAATAGTGATATTGCTCCTCATGAAATCGACCTTGTCCACAAGGACAGATGTAGGGTGTTGCTGTTTTTCCAATAGGACTTGATAATGTCCAAGACTCTTGTCGTCAGGACCAAAAATATATTGTTTAATCTTTCAAAAAAGAATCTCTAGATCTAATCTAACTAATAAGAATGCAAAACATTTTAAAAAATATAAGAAAAAAAACCACAAGGTATACAGGTGGTACATGCTTACCCTAATATTATATTCTATTCAGTTATTCAATGTTTGATCATAATTGGTGACGCTTGATTTAGTGTATAGTCCCACTCCACGAGTCCAGCTAGATTATGTATTTTCAACTGCCTGAAATTGGTGGAGATTGAACAATGCATTAGCATTGGCTTTTTCATGGATGATAGGAGCCCTTCAGGCGTGCACTCTTTCCTTCTCCCATCTCACATTTACTCTCTCTTTCTGTTATTATAATGACTAAGACATAACTAATTTTTCTTGTGACAGGTGCCAGGGAAGTTGCATCCCCGCATTCCTTACATTGAAGTTGTTATTCCTGGTAGTCAAATACGAAGGTGGTTCAAATATCAGAATGTGGTTAGTTCAATGAGCATGGATCCATAAATGTATTAGTGTTGCTTGCTGTGTAGCATTTTTGGCACGTCATGATCCAACTAATTTGGGTAATGAAAGGGACCCGTGGTTGATGTGTGGCTTTAGCAATGAAAAGAAAGGGCATTTTAACCATTTTCCAGTGCTTATCAGGAATGATCTAGTCATGGTCGAATCAGATCACCTATGGCTAGTCTATTACCCAAGGGAAGGATTCATTAATATTAAAGAAATGTGGGAGTGTGATGGTACTATCACCTATGGCAACAATGATGCGTAACGGGAGCAGCAATAGCATTCCAATTGATGATGATTTGAACTCGTTTGTGCGGAAGTGTAAGTTTTTAGCAATTGATGATGAGCCATATCATTATCCTCCTTAATTACCTTTACCCATCTAACCAAAACCGTAGCATTTGTATTTCTGTTGCATTCCATCACATTAAGGCACTGAAATCAGTATGCATTCTTTCTTATTCATGCATATGTCTGTGGCCTGTGGGTATTAATGTAAGAATCAGTAGTATACACATTTTTTTTTTTTTGTTTTAACCGGATATTCCCATGTAAAGTTGTGGAACTAACCCTTCGCATAGGAGAGGTGATCAAATAAAACCCTCCACGCATGCATATGTGTGTGAACTAATCATATTCTCCAACTTGTTCATACTACATTTACTCATATGGAGGAGGGTTCAGGCCATCTTTAATCTGTGATCGATTGTATCAGACCTAAAGCATGCATTGATGCACAAGTAGATTAAATCATGCTACCATACATAATATCACTATTTTTATAAGAGAAGCGGATTTTTGAACTGCTAGTAAAAAAATAGAGCACCAATCTACACTTAACTAAAACATTGATGGCTGATGCTGAAGTGTTGTAAAAAATGACTCGTCTTAGATTTGCTCATCCTCCATGACCATGATGTGAATCTTCTAGGAAGCATCAATTGTCTATCTAATGAATCACGATATCTGGTTAGTATATTTTAGCCTTGATGACCCTAAATACGACAGTAATATGAGTTTTGTATAGATGGTATTGTATAGATGGTATGCTTAGCCTAGATGACCTTACATGTAACTGGATGGTATGCATTGTGCTGTGCCTTCATGACCTTAACTGCGAATGCCAAATGCAATAGGAACTTTTTATTCATAAAGTGAATTTTGGATGGTGTGTTTGAATTCTTTATTCATGATCTAAATTCTGCATGGTATGTTCGAGTTCCTAATTAATTTCTCATGGTATTTACTTAATGATTCACAAAATTGCTTGTATCTTCTAACTATTAAACTGTGGTGTATCAATATTTTCTTGTGTGAAAGAATCCTTTTCAAAAAGTTACTGTCATGTAATTGAGGGAACAGGAGCTTAAGAAATAAATTTTGTAATACGTCAAGATCTTCCCAGGAAGGCATCATCTTATGTGAGGCCAGTTCAATTAACCAAATATGGCACTGTCTGATTGTTGTCAATATTGACTATTTTAGATCCAAGTAGCCCTTAGGAATAGGGATAAAGTCTTGAGTCTTCATCTGCTATTGTATTTTGCAGTCCCTTCTGTTTTACCTATAAAGTACTTCAGCAGACTAATGATGCTGTACTGGATGGACTTTGGACTCTGTTGGTAGAGCTAAGTGATAAGCAATAGCTTCAATTCAAGTAAGATTGAAAACATGGAAAGCTCCGACATGCCTGCAGGACAGATTTTGAGTCCATCTATTAGCCAGTTATTCTTGTTTGTAATTCTAGGTTTAACCTAGACCAATCACCTATGTCAGATGCAGAGTATTTCCTCTTATTGTCAGCTAGCTTTTTCATTCTTTACTGTGCATTAAATGAACTTGTTGATAACTGAATTAGCAATTTGTTCTCTTCTTCAAACAATCATCCAGAAATTCCATAGTAGTTTCTCCCAAATCATGAGAGTCTAAATCTTAAAGAATGTATAAAACTTGCGTCTTCTAAAAAAACTAGTTTTGTTTAATTTGAAAGATTGCAAAAGTGGGTCTTCTAAAATGTTGATAGTAGAACCAAGACATGTGAAACCATAATCAGCCAGCCTCAAGGTTTGCATTTGGAGGTGAAGAATATCGGGTATCGTTGGGTGTTTAAGGAGGATCTGCAACAATTGAACACTACAATGATACATAGCAGAAATTTGCCAGTTCTGAAACGCAAGTTTTTAGCAATTCATGATGAGCCACACCCATAATCATTGAGCTGATTATTGAAAATTGTAGCAACTGCGTTGCGGCTGCACTTCCATCAACTTTACAATCAATTCATAAATACGCTGCATTTGTTTCTTGAATTGGTGTCCTTTCCAGGTTATTAGTTGATGATATGGTGATTTTGTTATTCTATTCTCTTTCCGGGCTTGAGTCAATAGTTACTGAAAACATTGTTGAAGTGACAATAAACATAGCGGGTGGATTGTCATGGATTCTTTATGACAGTTCCCCAAGTTGTTGCTTTCACCCACCCTTGTAAATTTAAACTTGAACACTGGGTGCAACTGAAATATTACTTTGTCCAACTCTCATCAAATATGGTCAAGATTGAATGCTGCATTAGAATCAGGTCACCCATGGCTACTCTGTGACAGTAGGGAAGAATTCATTGATATTATGCAAACTTATTATGGTACTATCAAATTTGACACAGAACAAACTCAAGGTTTGCATTTGGAGGTGAATAATTGTGGGTTTCGTTGGTTATTTAAGCAGGATCCAGAACAATCACATGCAACAATGATGCAAATAGACAGCAGCAATAGTGTTTGAACTTGTTAGTATTTTTTTAGCAATTGATGAAGCCATATCGTTCAGTGCAAATTTTCACAATAGAAATTAAAATATATATATTTCTTTCCCACCGCGATGTCCTTGATCACTACGGTAAGCATGCTTCTGCTTCAGTCTATACTCTATACTTATGTTTTGCTGGAAAAGACGTTCATGCATTTCTTGCTCTTGCAGCTTCAGTGGAGCAGTGTATACACTACACTAGCAGCTCTTCATCTCAGAAGATCTACAAATATGAAGTGTTTGTAAGCTTCAGAGGTGAAGACACACAAAACAATTTTACTGATAATCTTTTTGGTGCTCTCCCTAGGAAATGCATTCTTACCTTCAGAGATGATACAAAACTCAACATCATTAGAGCTCATACGAGCAATTGAAGGATCTCGTATTTTGATTGTTCTATTCCCAAAGAACTGTGCTTCCCCCACATAGTGCTTGCAAGATCGTCTATTGCATTTCCATTGAAACATCAAGACAATGTATTTGTTTGTTTTTTGCGATGTGGATCCATCTGAGGTAGGAAAACAGAGTCAGAATTTTGCGAAAGCTTTTGCAGAACATGAAGAAAGATTCAAAGAAAAATTAGAGATGATGGTGCAAGTATAAAGATTGAAAGCAGCTCTAACAGAAGTGGCTAATCTCTCTAGCTGGGATGTTCAGGATCCAAGTTTGATGTTTGTGATTGTGCAGCAATTTGAATAACGCTTTTTAGTTGATCAAGTAAATTTTAGAAGTTCATATGAATAAATAATTACAAAATAATTTTGTCATATCCTATAATATTTAATGCTTTCTTAGTGATAATGTGGTGTAATTGAATTAAATTATCCTCTTAATCAAATACTTGCTTGTCTTTTTTGATATATGTACTTTCTTGTTTTGTTTTGGGCTATCATACTCATAGGTGATGAATTGGTGTTCTTGTTTTTCTTTTCTTTCGGGTCTTTCAGGCACAGTATGTAGAGATTGGAAAAATTGGTGGAGAGGTACAAACATTGTTTTTTTGGTGAAATACAACCATTTTGGAACAACTAGAAAAGCTTCTGAATTTGGGCTCACAGGAAGATGTTTGAGTTGTAGGAATTTGTGGGATGGGAAGAATAGGAAAGACAACTCTTGCCACTGTTTTATATGATAGAATCTCTCAAATATATGATGGTTGCTATTTCTGACATGCAGTTGTAAGTTTCCTCCTTTTTCTAAAATTCATATTTAATTAAAGTGAACTAAGTTTTTCTTTCTTTTTCGAAATGCTTTAGGCAATCAAAATTGAAGCCATCATACTGAGGGAAAACATTGGTCCAACATTGACCACTGAAGCATTATAAGAAATGTGTCACCTTAGATTGCTCTTTTCTTTTTCAATTGTGTGGAAATTTTAGGAAATCTCCATTTCCTTTATAGAAAATTACGATATCTTGAGTGGCATTCATATCCTTTCACGTGTTTTTCATCAAGTTTTCAGCTCTATAAACTTGTTCAACTGATCCTGCCTCACAGCAGCATCAAGCAAATATGGGAAGGCATAAAGGTACACTAAATGCCCATTTTCTATTTATTGTTTCAAATTGAAACAATAAACTTTCAAGTTAAATAATAGACTATAAAAAGGGAAGTTTACAAAGGTTGTTTCCCCTTTCTGTTAAAGATAAATAAATAAAATAAAGTATGGTGATTAATTTTACTAATGGCTTATGAATCCTTTTCATTTCTTCAATCCTAGAAAACATAACAATTCCTCTGGATTCACAATGACTGTTCCCCAAGTTGTTACTTTCATCCACCCTTGTAAATTTAAACTGGAACACTGGACGCAACTGAAATATTAATTTGGCCGAACTCCCATCAAATATTGTCTTTCCAGCAAGAACAGAATTTGTTTTTGGTGGATATCCATCAGGCTTATATATTTTCTACTGCCTGAAATTGGTCAAGATTGGATGCTGCATTAGAATCAGGTCACCTAAGGATACTCTGTACAGTAGGGAAGAATTCATTGATATTATGCAAACTTATGGGTTTGATAGTACTATCAAATTGGACACAAATCAAACTCAAGGTTTGCATTTGGAGGTCAATAATCGTGGGTTTCGTTGGTTATTTAAGCAGGATCCAGAACAATCACATGCAACAATGATGTGTAGGGAGCAGCAATAGCATTTGAACTTGTTAGTAAGTTTTTAGCAATTGATGAAGCCATATCATTCAGTGCAAATTTTCTCAAAAGACACTAAAATATATTTCATGCCCACTGCGATGACCCCGATCACTACGCTATGCGTGCTTCTACTTCAGACATACTCTATACTTAATACTTAATTACTTAAGTTTTTCTGAAGAATATGTTCACGCATTACTTGCTCTTGCAGCATGTTAGAACTGGTTAGAATTTATACTAGAATACTGAATATGCCTCAAATATTATTGATATACTCTGGGAAGTTACTTAACAGAGATGATAGTACAAAGCAAATAGGGAAATACAATGAGAATGAGTAAGAAATGAAGGAACCACTAGGAGTTCGAGAGCCTAGTCTCTCCCAGACCCAAACCACCACAAACTAACCGAATGCCCTCCCTAATCCCTCCTCTTTCCTATTTATCAGTTACATCTAATTAACTGCATAATAGCAGTTACATAACAGTTACATACAGAAGTTATTAGATACAAAACAGTTACTAATATGTAATAAAACTATCTTACAAATATTACATGTCTGCTGCCCCTAGCCTAACTGTATTTCTAGGCTTCTTCCTAACATAGGTCCTCGTGATTGGAAGCCTATTGTTAACACAGCTTCAGTGGATTAGTGTATACACTACACTAGCAGCTTTTCATCTCAGAACATCTACACGTGTTTGTAAGCTTCAGAGTTGAGGACACACAAAACAATTTTACTGATCATCTTTTTGGTGCTCTCCATGGAGTATGTATTGTTACCTGCAGAGATGACACAAAACTCAACATCATCAGAGCTCATACAGGCAAGTGAAGGATCTTGTATTTTGATTGTTCTCTTCTCAAAGACCTATGCTTCCCCCACATGGTGCTTGCAACATAGTCCATTGCATTTGCATTGATACATCAAGACAATGTATTTTGCCTGTTTTTTTCGATGTGGATCCATCTGAGGTATGAAAACAGAGTGGGAGTTTTGCGAAAGCTTTTGTAGAACATGAAGAAAGATTCAAAGAAAATTTAGAGATGATGGTGCAAGTACAAAGATGGAAAGCAGCTCTAACAGAAGTGGCTAATCTGATCTCTCTAGCTGGGATGTACAGGATCTAAGATTGATGTTTGTGAATGTGCAACGATTTGATCAACGCTTTTTTAGTTGATCAAGAAAATTTTACAGTTCTTATGAATAATTAACTACAAAATAATTTTTTCATATCCTATAATATTTAATGCTTTCCTAGTGATGATTTGGTGTAATTGAATTAAATTATCCTCTTAATTTAATATCTGCTTGTCTTGTCAATATGTATGTACGTTTTTTTTTTTTTTTTTTTTTTTTTTTTTTTTTTTTTTTTTTTTTGGGCTGTCATACTCATAGTTGATGAATTGGTGTTCTTGTTTCTTTTTGTTTTTTGGTCTCTCAGGTCAGTATATGGAGATTGAAAAAATTGTTGGAGAGGTAACAACAATTTTGGGGTCACAGCATTTTAATTCTTCCAGATGATTTACTTGGGATGCACTTTGCTCTGGAACAACTAGAAAAGCTTCTGAATGGGTATTTCTTGAGTTTGAAAAGCTGCATAAATCTAGTAAGTCTACCCAACAAAATATTCGGTCTAAATTCTCTTGAATATCTAAATATCTCAGGTTGTTCAAAAGTATTTAGTAACCAGTTTTTAGACAAACCAAGTCATGACGAGCATCTGAAGAAGTCTGATATAAAGGAAACTGCTATGCATTCCCAAACAGCAGCCTACATCTTCTAAAGGCTTAAGCTGCCTTTCCATTCTAGAGCACATAAAGAATCAGCTGTTTGTTTGTTGCCTTCCTTGCCTAGTTTCTCTTGTTTGCATGACGTTGATCTAAGTTTCTGCAATCTAAGTCAAAACCCTGATGCTATTGTTTAGAAACCTTAAATTTAGGTGGAATGGGATCAGTTTTGTCAGATTCCCTAGTAGCGTCAACAAGCTTTCCAAACTTATACATTTGAACTTGGAGCATTGCAAGCATTTGAAACATTTTCCTGAGATACCATCACCTACTACCTTGCCAATAATTAGAGGAAATTATTCTTTTGCTAAATATCATAAAAGATTATATATTTTCAACTGCCCCATATTCAGTGAGATTGAATGCTGTCATAGCATGACTTTTGCATGGATGGTGCAAGTCCTTCAGGTGCCAATTCTTTCCTTCCCTATCTCTTTATCACTTTCTCTTTCTATTTGCGTGGGGTAGGAATTAGGAACTAAGATATAGCTCTATTTCTGGTATCAGGTTAGCCAAGAGACCTCTACCCCTATTGGTTGGATTGATATTGTCATTCCTGGAAGTCAAACCGAATCAGAAAGTGGGTACTTCATTAAGCATAGACCCATCTCCCATTTTGTATGACATTAACTGGATTGGTATTGCTTTCAGCATGGTATTTGAGGTACTCATCGATCCAACTAATAACTTGAGTTATGAAATTGAAACACAACCATTAGCGATAGGTTTGCTAACGAAACAAGGTAGTGGCTTTCTCGATATTCCGGTACTTCTCAATAGAGATCTGGTCACGCTGGTCATGGTCGAATCATGTCACCTCTGGGTACTCTATTTGACTATGGATGCGTTATTTTCTTAGTTCAATATAGAAGAAATGCTAGATCTTTATAGTATGAAAATGGAAACTATGGTCACACACCCCTGTGGTTTGCATTTAAGGGTGAAGAGTTGCGGGTACCGATGGGTATTTGAGGAGGATCTGAAACAATCAAACCCAACAATGATGTTAGCAATTTGTTGTAACTAACTTGTGAGACAGCATGCGGTCATCCCTCATCATAACATTATCTCCGATGGAAATGGACCTTGTCCTCAAAAACAAATGCTATATTTTTCCTTTGGCCTGTTTTAATATCAAGTGTAACATTAAGCTTCCGCATAATTCCAAAAAGTGGTATATCAAAATAATCAACTTCCATGAAAGCTATATATCAGCAGGGCCATGGGGTAAATCATTTCTCTTGGCACCATGGAACAACAACTTTGATTCAAACAAGAAATTCAGAACTTGAACCAACTACAGCACTGGTAATTAAACTTAGTGCATAAAATCCACTGCCTAATCCAGACCCCTTGCGAAAGGATATTCATATTACCATCACGAAATCAACATTCTTTTGTCTCCCCTGAGTCCTGATTCCCTGACATAAATAAGAGACACATGATCAAAAGTGTACTTACTCTAATATTATTACATGATTATTAACTGTTTGATCATAATGGGTGACACTTGATTTAGTTTATACTACCACTCCACCAGTCCAGCTGATTGAGATGTGAGGTGATCCACCAAGCATTATTCTTTGCAAAGGTAGGGCCAAGTACCTGTTACTTTTCAGTACAGTACCATTCGTTGTCTCAAAAGTCACAAGACTACCATATCCGAAGAAGTAGTAACATTGTTCAATTAAGACGGCGCCCTCACATTGTCTGGGTCCTGTGTTAAGCGTGCTTCTACAAAGCCTCTCCCTTTCACCATGAAGCATTTTTCAAACGAACTTCACATCACAGGAAGGAAAGGTATGTCTTAGGATGATTCAGTTTCATCGCCACCAAATTCCACTGCTTGCCATTTATTCCAAAAAGACTTGTACAAAGGCTGTTAGCTTTATATATCCTCCTCAACAAGTTAGCTTCCGCGTTTGCATGCAACAGCATCCAAAGCAGCTCAATGATAAAAAAGACTTGTACAAAGGCTCTGGTCAATACGCGTTTCCTATTAGTACTGTTTTCATCAGTAGGAAATTTCTACGCAACTTTCTTATCGAATATATTAATTAATTATATTAACACTCCCCAACAACTCATCTAAAACACTTGTCCTCTTAGCTTAAGAGCACTAGGGATCTTCAGCTTTTGCTATGGCCTGCAACAGCATCCAAAGCATCTCTTCATCACTGACAATAAGGAAATACGATGTGTTTGTCAGCTTTAGAGGTAAGGACACGCGCCATGGTTACATTGATCATCTTTTTGCTGCTCTCCATAGAAAAGGCATACTCACATTCAGGGATGACAATAAACTCAAGAAAGAGAAATCCATAGCACCTGAGTTCCTTCATGCAATTGAAGGATCACAGGTTTTCATTGTTGTCTTCTCCAACAATTATGCTTCCTCCACGTGGTGCTTAAGAGAACTCGCAAAGATCGTCAATTGCCTTAAGGTATCAACAAAACATGTTCTGCCTGTTTTCTATGATGTTGATCCATCTGAGGTCCGCAAACAGAGTGGAAATTATGAGAAAGCCTTTGTTGAACATCAAGACTTGGACATGCTGCAAACATGGAAGGCAGCTCTCACACAAGTCGCCAATCTCTCTGGTTGGGATGTACGAGATAAATATGTCATCCTCTCTCACTTTAAATATGCTTTATACCTATGCAACTACTTCATTAACCAAAGTTAAGGTTTTCGTGAAAAATCTTAAGTTCATGTGATGATTTATTGTTCTTATTTTCATTTTTAAACTTTCAGGCCACAATATGCAGAGATTGAAAAAATTGTTGAAGAGAGAATAAGTATATTGTATTACAAATTTTCAAGTCTCCCAGATGATCTAGTTGGGTGGCAATCTCCTCTAGAAGAATTAGAAAAGCTTATACTTTTGGGCTCCGATGATGGTGTTCAAGTTGTAGGAATACATGGGATGGGTGGAATAGGAAAGACAACTCTTACTACTGTTTTATATGACAAAATCTCTCATCGATATGATGCTTGCTGTTTTATTGATGATGTAAGCAAAATTTATAGAGAGCGTGGTTCAATTGGTGCACAAAAGCAACTTCTTTTTCAAACTCTAAAAGAAGATAAACTTCACATATGCAACAACTCTAAGGCAGCTAATTTATTAAGAACTAGATTATGCCACATGAACGCCCTGATTGTTCTTGATAATGTTGATAAAGTGGAGCAATTGGAGAAATTAGCTATGAATCATGAATGGTTAGGTGCAGGAAGTAGAGTCATCGTAGTTTCTAGAGACGAACATATCTTGAGGGATTATGAAGTGAACGTAGTCTACAATGTTCAACTCGAATCATGATAATGCTCTTCGATTATTTTGTAGAAAGGCTTTCAAATGTGATGGTTTTAAGAGAGATTATAGTTGTTTGACATATGATGCACTAAAATATGCTAATTGCCTTCCACTAGCAATTAAAGTGTTGGGCTCATTTTTGTTTGGTCGAGATGTCATTGATTGGAGAAGTGCATTGGCTAGACTGAGAGAAAATCCAAGGCCAGATGTTATGGATGTGCTTCGAATCAGTTATGATGGACTCGAGGATACGGAAAAGGAAATATTTCTAGATATTGCTTGTTTCTTTGATGGAAAAGAGGAAGCAAATGTGACGGAAATTCTAGATTTTCGTGAATTTCATCCCGGTATTGGTATAAGGGTTCTCGTCGATAAATCACTCGTAACCAAAAAGAATGGGTCGATTTATATGCATGGTTTGTTGAAAGAGCTTGGCAGGATTATCGTTCAAGAAAAATCACCCAAAGAACCAAGAAAGTGGAGCAGGTTGTGGGAATACAAGAATCTCCACAAAGTTATGTTAGAAGACAAGGTCAAATAGTTTTTGAAAATAAAATCCTAGGTTGTCATTTTCTAGAATTGATAAATATTTAAAAAGATTTAACATTTGCTTTCTTCTTTACGGTGCTTTAGCCATTAGAAAATCTTGAAGCCATAGTTCTGCAACAATACCCAAAGGAAATTCAAGCAAAGACAATGAGAGCAGATGTCTTGTCACAAATGAGTCACCTTACTTTGCTCATATTATGGAATGTGGATTTTTGAGGAAGCCTCAGCTATCTTTCCAATGAATTGGGATATCTTTCTTGGGATAAATACCCTTTCACTTGTTTGCCATCAAGTTTTTAGCTGGATAAACTTGTTGAATTGATCTTGCCTCACAGCAGCATCAAACAACAATGGGAAGGCACAAAGATATTGCAAATTATTGTTTTTTCCCTACTTTTTTCCTTTTAAATGAACAAATAGAAAAAGGTCTTGCAATCCATAAAAGGTAAGTAATTTTTATTGAGAAACTTAGGCCTGTTTGGTTTGACCATTTCCTGTTTTCATTTTCAATGAAAATAGAAAATGAGCTTGAAAATGCGTTTGGTTGAGTTTAGTGAAAATGTTTTCACTGAAAACATTTCCTGAATTGGACCCAAATCTGAAAATAAAAAATAATTGTTTTCAATGTTTTAATTATCAAATTTTTGAAAATAGAAAATGAAAACAGAAAACAGGAAGTCAAAACAAACACGTTTTCAAATTTTTCAAAATTTGAAAATGAAAACAATTTTCAGAAAATAGAAACAGGAAATGAAAATGCAAACCAAACAGGCCCTTACCATTCTTGATAGTATTTTCCATAGAAAAAAATTATCTCATTTTCTTTCCCCTTTTTTAGGAGCTAATTACATAAATAAATACATAAATGTGATTATTAATTTTGTCTTTTAATATTGTGCTTTCATTGCAGCCTCTATACAACTTGAGACGAATGCATCTCTCTCACTCCAAAAATCTAACCAAGATTCCAAGTTTTAGAGAGATCCCAAACCTGAGAGGCTAAATCTTGAAGGATGCATAAAACTTGAGCGGATCTATCCTTCCATTGGTCTTTTAAAAAAGCTTGTTTTCTTGAATTTGAAAGATTTCAAAAATCTAGTCATTATCCCCAAAGACATAGTGGGTCTTAGTTCTCTTGTAGTTCTAAATCTATCTAGTTGCTCAAAATTAAACCATCTGATAGTGGAACCAAGGCATCTGAAATATTTGAAGATGTTTGATACAAGTGAAACTGGTATCCATTTGCAATCAACATCCTCCATCTGCAAAATGCTTATGTTGTCTATCAATCTGAGACATAAAGAGCCCTTTGGTTCATTGTGACCCTCTTTGCCTAGTTTCCCTTGTTTGTGCGATCTTGATCTAAGTTTTTGCAATCTACCCCAAGTCCCTGATTCTATTGGAAGCTTACATTATTTATGAAGTCTAAATTTAGAGGGGAACAGTTTTGTTACACTACCTTGTAGCATAAAAAAGCTTTCCAAACTTATATTTTTGAACTTGGAGCATTGTTATGCTGGATTATATATTTTCAACTGCCCAAATTTGTGTGAGCCAGAACGCTACTGTAGGATGGCGTTTTCTTGGATGATACAAGTCATTGAGGTGCCCAATTTATTCTTCCTTTCTCTTCTTCTCTCTCACTCCCTTGCTATGTGTGTCTTTATGACCTAGTACATAACTATTTTTTCTGGTATCGGCTGCTCATGCAATCCTCTGTCCCCTTCGGTTATCTTGATATTGTTATTCCGAAAAGTCAAATTCCAAGGTGGTTCAAATATCAGAATGTGGGTAGGTCAATAAGCATGGATCCATCTCCAATTATGCATGACAATAATTGGATTGGCGTTGCTTTTTGTGCAACATTTGTGGCACATCATAATCCAACTAATTCGTGTAATGATCCACCTGATGATCTAAGATCCTTTATTAGAATAGAATTTTGTCATAAGAAATATAAGCGTGCAAATATTTTATCACGAATTCCGATACATCTGGGGAAACCCGAATCTTATCGCCTCAAGGTTTGCATTTGGAGGTGAAGAATATCGGGTATCGTTGGGTATTTAAGGAGGATCTGCAACAATTAAACACAACAATGATGCATAGCGAAATTCGTCCGTTCTGAAACGTAAGTTTTTAACAATTGATGATGAGCCACACCCATAATCATGGAGCAGATCAGTGAAAAGTGTAGCAACTGCATTTCGGTTGCACTCTCATCAAATTTGGAAATTCAAATCCGTTTTAGGTAAGACTTAAATCAGCAAGGCAGTGTTATTGTTATGAATTTACAATCAATTCATAGATACACTGCTTTTGTATCTTGAATTGGTGTCCTTTGCAGCTTATTAGTTGATGATATGCTGATTTTGTTTTTCTATTGCTGCCCGCTGGTTATCCGCAAAAAATATCCATGATGGATAGGGTAAATACTCGCTTTGTGGGTACGGATACGGGTCTGGATAATTACCCACAAACAAGAGAGGGTATGGGTGCGGATACGGGTACTATAGTACCCACCCCGCCCCACACCCGCATATATAAATATATATATTTATATATTTATTTATTTATATTAATACATATAATTATAATTATATATCAAATTTTAAAAATAAAGTTAATGTAACCTACGGTTTCTTAATTATTTTTTCTTTTCAGACTTAATCACCTACTGTCGTAAGCACTAACGGCAGTCCCTGATGTTCTTTGTGTTATTTTTTTCTTTTTCTTAGTTAAAGTGCGAGTAATGGGTGCGGGTATGGGTACTTAGGTACCCAGAGGGTACGGATAAGGGTACTTAAGTTGCTACCCACGCGGGTACGGATTCGGATACGGATATTTTTTTCAAACGCGGGTATAGGAACGGGTACTATAGTACCCTACCCAGACCCTACCCATTACCATCCCTATTTTCTATTCTCTTTCCGGGCATGAATCAATAGTAACCGAAGACATTGTTGAAGTGACAATAAACATAGTGGGTGGATTATCAGGATGATCCAGCTAGTTTTGAAGATTTCAAGGGGTAAAAAGGTACATAATCAACTTGGATATTACTATCTTCAAGTGGAAACTTCTAAGTTCTAACACTGTTCCATTGTTTGGTTGAACTGTGAATATAACTCCTTTTATTATGAAAAAATGCTAAAGTGAACAAAAGTGTAAAGTGAGAAAATAAGGATGTATTCATCCATGATTAGTTAAAGTACATTGAGATTTCAACCCACTTTAACTAATCAAGGGTGAATACACCCTTACTTTCTCACTTTACACTTTTGTTCACTTTAGAAGAGCCTAATCATTTATTATGTATATATTCATTGCGGTCTTCGCGGGATGTGTTGCCGCCTTGGCATTACTTCATTTCATTCAACAAAATCTTTTCCAATTCACTTTCACAAAAATGAATTTAAGAAATTTCAAGTCAATTTCACATAGGTGTAACATAAATATATCTAAATACATGTTACATGCCCAGATCTATCATCCATTTATTAATTTAGTGCGTATAATTCTTCAATTGGATTACTCCCGCAGTCTTATTTCACCTTCAACTTTGCTAACATGATCCACTTCTGCACCAGAATTCTTACTCTTTGATAAACTTTCATCTCTTGCAACCATAATAGCAACCTCAAAATCAGAATTATATATAAGTGATACTACACAACATTTTGCAAAATCCGCTAATCAAGGCAACTTATCTTGTGTTGATTGATTCTCCCCTGTTTTGCCAAACCAAGATCCAATGATTCTGATTCTAACATCAATCATATTGGGAGGACTGTATTACAATGCACAAATTGTCAGAAGAATTGGAACAAAAAATCATTACAACTTGAACTAAACTTCAGTTGAAGACTGAAACTCTATGATATAGACATGAAATTAGCATTCATCACAATGTATTCTAATTTATAACTTTCAAAATAAAAACAATCCAGTTCGGTTTTGTTTAGTGAAAACCAAACCAAATCAAACCATAACAAGTCTTTGCTCAATAGTTTCAAATTTTTACACACACCATAGGTATATTATAGCAAAAAGAAATGAAAGAAGAAAATTAAATATTTTTGACCAATAAACTATTGCAAACTCAGGGATTGTATATTTTTCATTTCAGCCAAGAACATTAAATAGTCAATAAATTCTGCTCTAAAGAGAAACTTTGCTCTGCAAAAAAAAATTGATTTCATGCAATAAGTTCATGGCCTATAACTACAAATTAGCAAAATATGCCTATACCTCTGTCAAGGCATGGGGCAGCCAACGCCAACATCCTTTCATAATTTCCCTTTTGTGATTTCATCTCGTTTCCAGACTTGTTTGTTTCTTCTTCCCTGTAAATATCAGAAAAAAGAACCAAAGAAAGAAAACTCAACAAACTCATCCTGAGGCCAATTTTCACCCTGAATTCTGTATGGGTCAGATATCCTCCAAACTATCTTAAGAGGTTGAATCAATATATTATCAGCTTCCTTTGATCGCAGAAAAGCTTTAAATGAATCCAGTGGAATGGCCTCTGTTGGGTAGATTGAACAAATCATGTTATCATGAACATGCAAGAGAATTTCATGGAAGCAATTGAAGACAAAATTCAAAATGAGAAGCAATTCCCATAGTCAAGAAAATTCTAGATTGGAGCAGTGATACATGTCCATCTCATTATGACACTATGGAAATCACACTGACATTCAAATGTTGTTAAAAGAAATAAAAGAAGTTGGTATTCAAAAAATGTTAATACTAACCATATCCAATTACAAAAATAGCTCGGCAAACTCCCATCTACTGTTATTGACTTTTAGTCTTGTTCATAGCAGTTGTTCTATTGCCTGCAAACTAAGAAACCAACAGAGGGAACATAAAATTCATTTGTAGGATGTAGCCAATAACAAAGCAAAACAATGTTTCTAATAGTCATGCTCTGGTTGGTTCATGGATGTCAGATGCCTAGAACTAAATTTGCTTTCATTTATATCAATTGGTTCTGCTTAGGAGAGTTAGAAATTTTACTTTAAGTTGTAAATGTTAAGCTTGGATCAAACAATGAAATGAATAATACTCTCTTGATTATTGACAAAAAAGGTTTGGCTCTTATAGAGCAAAATACACCATAACTGAAAAACTAACAAAGGCATAGCCCAACTAACTATAACAGAAAAAAATGAAAACTAACTAACAAAAGAGAGACTTTGACTAAGTCTCTAAACAAACTATGACTCAACAAACCCTCCCTTAAATTAGTGCATATCAGAAAACCTCTTCTGTAAAACGCAATTAGTTTAACTTGGGAATTTCACAAACTCCCAACAGCTTTCGAAGCTTGACAAACAATTCTAACTTCAGAGGCTTGGTCATCAAGTCATCAAGTCTGTAATTTGATCCTTTGTTCCACAATGCACCATCTCAATAGCACCTTCTTTTGTAAGATCTCTGAGGAAGTGAAACCGCACATCAATGTGCTTACTTCTACCATGTATAACTGAATTTCTGGACAACTTTATGGCAGAGTTGTTATCACATAGCAAAGTAGTACAACCTTCCTGTTAGTCTAGCTCACTTAAGATTCTTCTCATCCAAATAGCTTGACAAGCACATGCTGCAGCTGCTATAAATTCGGCTTCTGTGGTGGAGAGAGTGACAATAGGTTGCTTTTTGGAAATCCAAGCAACTGCTCCACCACTCAAAAAAAAAAAAACATATCCAGATGTGCTTTTCCTATCCTCCAAGTCACCTGCATAGTCACTATCTGTATAGGACAGCAACTCTTCATTCCCTCCCTTCTTGTATAGAATGCCAAAATTCACAGTTCCTTGCAAGTACCTTAGAACTCTTTTGGCAGCTTGAAAATGCAACTGAGTAGGCTTACTCATGTATCTGCTAATGAGGCTCACAGCAAACATCATGTCTGGTCGAGTAGCAGTGATGTAGATGAGACTTCCTACTATTTGCTTGTAGTAAGTGTCATTTACCTTTTCTTCATGTTCATCTCTATGCAGCTTCTGTCCTGGAACCATAGATTAGCAGCTTGAAAATGCAACTGAGTAGGCTTACTCATGTATCTGCTAAGGAGGCTCACAGCAAACATCATGTCTGGTCGAGTAACAGTGATGTAGATGAAACTTCCTACTATTTGCTTGTAGTAAGTGTCATTTACCTTTTCTCCATGTTCATCTCTATGCAGCTTCTGTCTTGGAACCATAGGAATTCCCACTGAGTTGCTTTCTGACATGCCAAATCTCTTCAAGATTTCCATGGCATATTTTCTTTGATAAATGTAAATTCCATCCTCTTCTTGCAGAGCTTCAATGCCAAGAAAGAATCTCATCTTTCCTAAATCTGTCATTTCAAACTCCTTTTGCATAGAACTTATAAAGGAATTCATTAAACATTCATCATTGCCAGTGTAATAAGATCATCTACATAGACACTGACAATAAGAACATTTCCCTCACTGCTGTGTTTTAAAAACAAAGTTGGCTCATTCTTGCTTCTTTGAAAACCTTCACTGATGAAGTAGGACTCTATGCGGTTAAACCAAGCTCTTGGAGCTTGCTTGAGTCCATATAGGGCCTTATGGAGCTTGTAGACCTTATGTTCACTGCCTTGCTTTACATAACCCTTTGGTTGTTCAACATATACATCTTCATTCAGCTTTCCATATAAAAAAGCAGATTTGACATCTAACTGATATAATTTCCAGCCTTTATGTGCAGCAACAGCAATTATCATCCTAACTCTGTTGATCCTGCTTACTGGTGCAAATACTTCAGTATAATCCACTCCATATTGCTGAGAATACCCCTTTGCCCCCAACCTAGCGTTGTATTTATCTACTTGACCAAGTTCTTTCAACTTAGTCTTGTAAATCCACTTCACACCTATCTTCTTTGCACCATTTGGTAGATCTGTTAGTTCCCAAGTTCCATTTTTAATCATGGAACTTATTTCTGCATCCATGGCTGTCCTCCACTTGGAACTTTTGACTGTTGCTTCAAATGACTCGGGGTCTGCAGAATCAACCTGAACCATGTTAACTGCATCTCCTTCATCCTCTGAAAGTTCTTCACCTGTGGTAAAGTCCTTCATCCATCCAGGTGGATGCCTATTTCTTCCTTGTCTATTACTGTCAGCTTCTGTTGATGTGTTAAGGGGCAATGCAACTTCATTTGAATCGATGTCAGCATTTGTTTCTTCTTCTGCTTCTGATTCACCAAGATCCATTCTACTATCAAGTCTTCCTTGTGCTCGATCTCCCAATTCCATTGAGTACCTTCTTCAAACACCACATCTCTACTAACAATGACCCTCTTTGTGATTGGATTATATAATTTGTACCCTTTTGATTCATCATTCATGCCAAGAAGTACACATTTGCAACTCTTATTTTCTAACTTGTTCTTTTAACATCTGGAACATGTACATGTGCCACACATCTAGACACTCTAAAGTGATCAACTGCTGGTTTTATGCACTCCATGCCTCTTCTGGAGTCTGATTCTTGACAGCCAGGGTAGGTGTTCTGTTCAAAACGTACACAGTCCAATTCACTACCTCAGGCCAGAAACATTTGGGAATTTTCTTTTCTGAAAGCATTGACCTAACCATGTTCATAACGGTTCTATTCTTCCTCTCAGCTACCCCATTCTGTTGAAGGGTATAAGCTGGAGTTAGTTGCCTCTTTATTCCATTCTTTTGACAAAAATCATTGAATCCTACAGATGTAAACTCCCCACCTCTATCTGTTCTAAAACATTTGATAGGCAATCCTGTCTCTTTCTCAACTAAATTCTTGAAACATTTGAAGTAATGGAAGGCTTCTGATTTTTCAACTAAGAAGTAAATCCATGCTTTTCTTGAGAAATCATCTATAAAGCATAAGAAATACCTCTTTTGACTGTTTGAGGCTGGAGTGATTGGTCCACAAATGTCAGCATGCACAAGTTCCAGTCTCTGACTTGCTCTCCACTTGCTTTTCTTTGGAATTGGATCTCTGTGCTGCTTCCCCTGCATGCAGTCTATACATACAATTGTTGAGTCTGTTAATTGAGGAAGTCCTCTCACCATTCCCTTGTTGTGTAGAGTTTTCATACCTTTATAGCTCAGATGTCCATATCTACAATGCCACAAGCGAGTGAGGTCTTGTGCACTGGTATGAAAACACACATTCTTCTTGGCAGGAAACTGAACAAATAGAATAAACATTCTATTTGTTGTCATGTTGGTTTGCAAAATCAAACCTTTCTCAAGTGAAACACCCTACACTTTCCTGATTGAAACATTACAGTTAAGCCTTTTTCTTGCAGTTATCCTATACTCAAGAGACTGTTCTTGAGTTCAGGCAGAAATGTGTAACTCCTTTTATGCTCAACTTCACATTTCCCTTTCCAGTCACATCCATCCTTGTGTTGTTCTCTAGTTTCACTTGTTGCTTGAAACTTTCATTCAGTTCACAGAGCCATGTTTTCTTCCCACACATGTGGTTTGAACAACCTGAGTCCAAGAACCAAACATCTCCTTGATGCACATCACATTTCTCATCATAAGCCATCAAGAGCATCTCTTCCTCTTCATTAAATTCAGCATAGTTCACCTCCTTATCCCACTCAAGACATTCATTTTTGTAATGTCCTAGTTTGTGACATTTGAAACATTCAACTGTTGATCTACTTTTCCTCCCTCTACCTCTACCTCTTCCTCTATAGCCTCCCCTTCCTCTGCCTCCAAGATCACTTCTTTCTTCAGAGGTAACCTTTAAGGCCTGCTCCTCTCCATGATTCTTGTGAAACTTCTGTTCATGTACAATCAAAGAACTTTGTAATTCATCAATGGATAGCACATTTGTATCCTTATACTCCTCAATTGAACAAACAATATAATTTAATTTGTCAGTTAAGGATCTAAGGATCTTCTCGACTATAGTGACATCCTTCATCTGCTCTCCATGAATCCTCATTTTATTTGCCACACTCATCACTCTAGAGAAGTAAGAAGTAATGGTTTCTCCAGTTTTCATTTCAAGAACCTCAAAATCCTTCCTCAAGGCTTGAAGAATGATCTTTTCTCCCTGACATTACCTTCATACTTTCTTTTCGAGGTGTTCTTCTCCAAAATTGTTTCCAAGATGGTTCTGTCTATCGCTTGAAACAAGTAATTCTTCACCTTGAGATCTTTCAGCTTTGTCTCATCGAGCTTCTTCTGCTGAGCTTCATTCAACACTTGCCCCTTTGTTGGTTCTATGAAACCTGTATCGACTAGGCTCCAATACTCCTTGGACCTCAAGAAATTCTCCATTAGCATGCTCCAATGATCATAATGACCATCAAAGCGAGGAATTGTAGGTTGCACAAAGTTTCCTTCATTCGCCATTCTTGCTAACACTTCTAAGTATGCGACTTTTCTTCTCAGGCCCCAGTAGGAGCTCTGATGCCAAAATGTTAAGCTTGGATCAAACAATGAAATGAATAATACTCTCTTGATTATTGACAAAAAAGGTTTGGCTCTTATTGAACAAAATACACTATAATCGAAAAACTAACAAAGGCATAGCCCAACTAACTACAGCAAAAAAAACTGAAAATTAATTAAACAAAAGAGAGACTTTGACTAAGTCTCTAAACAAACTATGACTCAACAGTAAAAACAGTGCAACATTACAGTGTAATTCTACATTCATGGTTATGAATGCTGCTGTCTTGCTCGACTTGCCGGGGGAATTTTAGTGCTATGTCAGCCAACAAAGGCAAGACCAATATGTATTTCTTATGGGGAGGGTGATGGTTATTTTATAGCTACGGTTTTGGGGAAGTGGGGAGCCATTTTTGGGTGCAGTAGCTACTATGGAGTTATTGGAATGGTCAGGCAAAGTCTCTATGCATTTGGTTTTTGTTACTGATTTACAGGGGTTATATACACTTTGTAATATTCACATTGTTTTCTATTTGTTAGAGTCAGTATGGTAGTTAAATACGACATTTTTCCCCTTTTTCGTATGGGTACCTCTTGTACACTTATTAATATATTTTGGCGTATAAAATAATATTGGTTTACCTGTTTCATTTTGAAAAGGATAATGTTCAAATAACATTTCAGGTGTATTTTTACTACTTTATTCTTACTTTGTCCCAATCATATTTTTAGGGGGCTTACAAAATACAGGAGCTAACAGGTCAGAAGGGGAAAGCATTAATTCAGCAAATTCAGGCAAAAAGGAAACCCACTTTAAGGCAAAATCTCACGTAAGTAAGAATGCATCTTCATTTCATCACAACCTTGACCAGCAGATTCAATAGGAGATAGATGAAGACATATCAAGTACAAGAGAAACAAAAATTCAACAAAAGAAATGCATGACATAACATCCTCGGACGAAGAACCAATCCTCATAGAAAGCTAAGGAGAAGCAAAAAGGATAAAACAGAAGCAACAAGCAACAATAGCTAGGGCAAGAGAAAAAAAAGCAAAAAAACAATGATGAAATCAAAATCAATAAGCATCATGTAATTGAATCATTTATATTGGCAGTAATACAAAAGAAGTCTTCTATTACCTTTCACTGTTTTACACAAATATTGTCT
Source organism: Ammopiptanthus mongolicus (assembly GCA_039655645.1). Classification (NCBI taxonomy): domain Eukaryota; kingdom Viridiplantae; phylum Streptophyta; class Magnoliopsida; order Fabales; family Fabaceae; genus Ammopiptanthus; species Ammopiptanthus mongolicus. Next base: position 16,943,376 of record CM077346.1, on the reverse strand, counting down.
TTTATTACCATCTTATTTAGAGTGTGTTTGGGAAAGCTGAAAAAAACAGATTAAATCAATAATCGATTATTTGAATAATCGATTATTGTGATAATCGATTATAATCAGAATCTATTTTTGTTTGGGTCTGTTTGCTGAAAACGATTTTAAGATAATCTATTTCGTTTGGATGATGCAAAAAAAAAAAAATCACTTTTACATAGTAAATTACGAAAAAGTGTATGAAATTATTTTATTTATATTAATAATATTTGATGTTTTTTTAATATTAAAACTTTTTGAAATGTTTATTTTTCTATATTTGTCATCAACTTTTTCCTATTACAAAAAGTTGAATAAAACTTATAAAAAATTTCATGATTATGAAAATATGCTTCATGACAACAGAGAAGCACATGCACTAAACATGTTAAAAAAGTTCATGTTCAATTGTAAGCACGGTAACATTATAAAACTTATAAAAATTGCTTCACACAACACTAAGCACCGTAACATGTTGGGGTAAGTTGGGGAAAAAAATCTGGGATAAAAAATAATCAAATGAAAACCATCTATCAGTCATTTCTATGAGATAGCAAAAAAACAGTTTTTTTCTACAAAAAAAAACCTTTTCTTAAAATTTAATCTAAATGCTAAACAACACAAATTATTTTAGAAACTGATTTTTTCCCTCAAAAACAGCTGAAACTCAAAAAATCCAGCTGCCCCAAACACACACTTATTATCAATTTATTCCCAATTTGACACAAATTGTGAAACAAAATTTTAACCGTGCAACGCGCGGGTCACAATCTAGTTCAATAAGTTTATTTCCTTCAAATAAGTTAAAAACAACTTATTTTCATAAGCTATCCTAACAACATTATGGAAATAAGCTAAAATGGGTTTATAGAAAGATCATAAATTATTTGAATAAGTTTATTTTCATAAACTCTTCATAAGCTCTTCCAAACACTTCCTTATTCTCGAGCCTAATCTCTTTAACTTGGGACATGGTTGGAATGTTAATTGTCTCTTACCCCAGTTATAGTTGTCGTTGCTCTCTTTCAAAGCCACACCAACACTTAAACACAATCAGAATAGAGAACAATTTATCAGAATCGCAATAGGAATAGGGCAATAAGCATCAGTAAGAAAGCATCGTATTAGTATGATAACATGAAGCACTAGCAAAGACTCCTTTTTCTGTTTCTCTCCTTAGAAACCAAAAATAGCACCTAAAGAGAAAAAACAAAAGTAATGAAGAAGTAAATTAAGTAAACTGTTTTATTATAGATCAGAATTCTTGTAGGCAACATACATGAAGTGAAGTTTAATACTTAATTAGGACATGGCCAGTCTACAGAACCATATACCAAAATAAGGAAGCTACAAGAACAACCTTATTATCAGGACAAAATAGGACTACTTCTTGTTCTTTTGTTCTGCATGCAAGTCAGTGAAGTAGCCCTGAGGGTTTTTCTCGAATTCCTCCCTTGAAATATGCGATCCATCTCCACCAGGAGCTTTCATCACCGTATCCCCGGAGCCACTGCCAACATTTTCTTTGGATTTGGGAACATTATTTACACCTTCCGGTGCGCCAGCACCTTTAGTAGCACTTGCACTATTTTTGCCGTCCATTATTAATTCAAAATATAACAGAGATGCACTCTAAAGTTTTTAAAAGTTTTCAAAGTAGGATATGGCTCTTAAGCTGGCTGGCTAGTTAGTTTTATATAAGGGAAATGGTGATGCTCATTGAATGAATGAAATGTCTTTCATATTTCCAAAGCATGAATGGAGTCATGCATAGACTAGGGAAAAACTTAAATGCATTTGATTGGTCCTTGTATTTTCAATGATCTCAGCTTTCTTTACTCCCCAATTGCTATCAATTCTTAAATTTACGAAACATCGGTACCTGATGGGTGTTAAATGCATGCTTAGCTTGAATTATCTAAACGTGTAAAAGACTGAAAAGAAGATTCATAAATCATATACATTGGGCGGCGTCTAGGATGAAGTAGTGTAGAATGTGGTCCACCGGTGGACCACTACTTTCAGCTATTAGGTCATCTGGAATAGGAGGTGCTTATGCCACTTTTGCTTATTAAGCATGGGTTTTTCTATCATGTGCAAACTTGCACATGTTAAAGAATCAATAATAGTAATCCTCTCTTGGAAAATGTTGCATTCAATATATTGAAAAGTTAAAAGTGTGATTTCCCATAAAAGTTTTCTTTATATTGATTCCTTAACATGTGCAACTTTGCACATGATAGAAAAATTGATTAAGCATCCTTCTTATTAATAAGCAACTGTTGGAGTGAGGTTAGCATTGAATTTTGAGAGGTGCTTATAACCTTATACAAGCACCTATGCTTAAAGGAAAAAAAAAAAGGTAGGTGGTAGACCCTATTGAGTAATAAGGAGTGGTGGTTGTTGATGAAATGTAAGGATGTGAGATCAGTAGTGAACCCTATTTAGTACATTTTTGAAAGTGCTGGGTTGGAGAGACGAGATGCTTAAACACAATGTTTTCTCCATATACAAGAGTCAAAATTTGATCTCCTGACCACTTGTTTAAGGTGTCCGAGTCCCTGACTACTCGAACCAACCACATGTTGGTTTATTAATTAATAGTTTATTTACTGAAATGTAGAAGATATTTTGGTAATATCCATTTCTTTTATGTCTATATCTATAATTTCTCTGTATAAAAAAGAAACTAAAAAAATTACCTTATTGGACAAAAATTATGCATAATTTTGTGAGTGAATGTGCCACAATTGTTCATCATAAACTTTACTAGAACCATCCTTCATTTTATCAAAATATTTAAATTTTTTTTTTTTACTTATAAGACAGACTATTTGATCTTGACCCCCTTAAACCAAAATTCTGACGCCGCCTCCGGAGACAATGGTACTATACCCAAGAGTAACCACCCCTATCTTTGCAAAGAATGATGTTTGGTGTCACCAATTATGATCAAACAGTAGGGATGGCAAAGTGGGTTGTGACCCGCGGGTCAACCCGCCAACCAGCTAGAATTTGGCGGGGTGGGTTACTAGGTTGGGGTTCTCAACCCACCAACCCACTTTGACCCGTCCCGCTTAACCCACCCGAAAACGGGTTGGTGGCAGGGCGGGACGGGTTGACCGGCCAACCCGCCATATTAAAAAATAATTTTTTTAATTAATTTATTAATTATTTAATATTATTTAATTTAATTTAATTGTTACTTGAAATTATTTTATACTACAAAAATAATGTCTTTACTTTTGTAACACAAATTGTATGTTATAAGATAAGATTATTCCAATTTTTTAATAATAATTGAAGAAAGGATATGAAGATTACCCAAAAAAAAAGAAATATTATATGATTTTTTGTTAATTTTTTTATTTTTATAGCGGGTCAACCCGCCAACCCACCAACCCAAATTATGTTTTTATGTGTTTGGCAGGCCAACCCGCCAACCCGCCATTAGGCGGGGTGGTTTGGGGGTTCAACCCATATGTCTAAAACGGGTTGGCTCGCCCCGCCCCGTTTTGGGTGGATTAATGGCGGGACGGGACGGGTTGACCCACTTTGCCATCCCTATCAAAAAGTGCATAACATGGAATATTTAGGGTAAGTATGTACAACCTGTATTGCTTATGGTTTTTTTTCTTTTATTTTTTAAAATATCTTGCATTCTTATTTGTTAGATCTAAAGAAATTCTTTTTTGAAAGATTAATCAATATATTTTTGGTCCCAACAACAAGAGTCTTGGACATTATCAAGTCCAATTGGGAACATCAACACCCTGCATCTGTCCTTGAGGACAAGGTCCATTGCAATTGGAGGAGATAATGATATGAAGAGGGATGACCTCATGCTGACTCACAAGTTAGTTACAACAAATTGCCAAGTGGTGAAGTGGATGAGGGATTTCATGTAAGGGGATTATAAGGTGTGGGAGACGGGTAGCAGAGGAGGAGTTATGACAGCATTGTGAATTTGCTCCTCTCTTCGGATTCCCTCTTCCCCCCTTTGAGTGCTATAGTTCCTCTATTCCACCTTAGTAATAACATACAAACCTTGACAGTTCATTGAATGATATAGAAATCCTAAGCTTCTCTGGCCTAAGGATCATCGTTTTTGTCCATGCTGGTTTATATTCTGAATTTCCTTTAGTTCAGGAGAAATCATGAGGAGCAATATCACTGTTCAATTTTTCCTTTGGAACAAGTTACGCCTTATCAGAAGAGACAAAAAGCAAACACCAGAAATATCAACTTTCACCCCTTGAGGAAGAGGATCTTGATCTTCTGCAAAAATAAAATAAATAAAAAGTCTTGGTAACTTTAAAAGCAAAGTGAAGGTCAGTGAAGAATTATAATATCATGCAGTTTTGAATCATGAATGAGTAAAGCTCAATGGTGGATAATCAACTAAACTAAGTTACATGGCTGATCTTAAGCGTAATAACAAAACTTGGAAATCATGTGTGCAGAAACACTTTTCAGACTTTCGCAAACAAATTCAAATACAAGTTTAGGAGCATATCTTTATTGGCACCTTATTCGTACCCAGGGGAAGTCACTCTGATCAGTTTCCAGCTTCTAAAGAGAGGATTGAGCCACCTTTCACTGAATCATCATCAATTTGAACGCTGCTGCTGCTGCTGCTGCTGCTTCCTCTATGCATCATTGTTGGATTTGATTGTTTCAGATCCTCCCCAAATACCCATCGGTATCCGCAACTCTTAACCTCCACATGCAAACCACGGGGGTGTGTGACCATAGATTCCATTTTCATACTATAAAGATCAGGCAGTTCTTCTATCTTGAAATAAGAAAATAACTCATCCCTAGTCAAATAAAGTATCCAGAGGTGACACGATGCGACCGTGACCAGACCACTATTGAGAAGTACTGGAATATTGAGAATGCGTCTACCGTGTTTTGTTAGAAAACTTATCTTTAATGCCTGTGTCCCATCCCTCAAATTATTAGTTGGATCAATAAGTACCTCAAATGCCATGCTGAAAGCAATGCCAATCCAGTTAATGTCATGCAAAATGGGAGATGGGTCTATGCTTATTGAAGTACCCACTTTCTGATTTAAGAACCACCTCGGTATTTGACTTCCAGGAATAACAATATCAATCCAACCAATGGGGGTAGAGGATTCTTGGCTGACCTGATACCAGAAATAGAGCTATATCTTAGTTCCTAATTCATACACAACACAAATAGAAAGAGAAAGTGATAAAGAGATAAGGAAGGAAAGAATTGGCACCTGAAGGACTTGTATCATCCATGCAAAAGTCATGCTATGACAGCATTCAATCTCACCAAATTTGGGGCAGTTGAAAATGCATAATCCTCGATGATATTTAGCAAAAGAATAATTTCCTCTCACTATTGGCAAGGCAGTAGGTGATGGTATCTCAGGAAAATGACTCAACTGCTTGCAATGCTCCAAGTTCAAATGTATAAGTTTGGAAAGCTTGTTGATGCTACTAGGGAGGCTAACAAAACTGTTTCCACCTAAATTTAAGGTTTCTAAACCATACATGCATCCAATAGCATCAGGGATTTGACTTAGATTGCAGAAACTTAGATCAAGGTCATGCAAACAAGAGAAACTAGGCAAGGAAGGCAACAAACAAACAGCTGATTCTTTATGTGCTCTATAATGGAAAGACCGCTTAATCCTTTCGAAGATGGAGGATGCTGATTGGGATTGCATAGCAGTTTCCTTTATATCAATCTTCTTTAAATGCTCCTCATGCCTTGGTTTATCCAACAACTGGTTACTAAATACTTTTGAACAGCCAGATATATTTAGATATTCAAGAGAACTTAGACCCAATATTTTGTTGGGTAGACATACTAGATTTATGCACTTTTCCAGACTCAAGAAAACAAGCTTTTCTAGAAGACCAATGGATGGATGGATCTGGACAAGCTTTACGCATCCTTTAAGAATTAGCCACTCCAGATTTGGGACCCCTGAAAGATCTGGCACCTCGGTAAGATTTTTGGAATGGCTGAGATCAATAGCTCTCAAACTGGGCAGATACTGCAAAGGACCAACAAGAACAAACATAATTGGTTAACACATTTATGTTTTCTTTTGTTTTTTAATTTATCCTAAAAAGGGGACAAAATGAGAAAGCTTTTTTTTCTTCTTATTTTGTTTATATTTCTAAAAGCAAAATTAAAAAGATATTTTACATTACCTTGATGCCTTCCCATATTTGTTTCATGCTACTATCAGGCATGATCAACTCAACAAGTTTATTGGGTTGAAAACTTGATGGCAAATAGGTAAAAGGATAACGGTACCACTCAAGATATCGCAATTCATTAGATAGACAATTGATGCTTCCTAAAAGATTCACACCATGGAGGATGAGCAATCTAAGACGAGACATTTTTGACAAAACTTCAGCATCAGGCATCAATGTTCCTGTCTCTGTTGAAATGTCGAAAACTATGGCTTCATTGTTTTTGGTTTCCTGAAACATTGCAAAAAAAAAGGAAATAAAAACTCGAAGCACTTGAAATATATATAGGTTTTGCAAATATGGAAATTTAAAAGGGTATTTGGTTTGTTTTCTTGTTTCATTTTCAATTGATGTTTGTTTGCTAATAATTACAAAATGAAACCTTATTTTTATTTTGTTTCTTGTTTTCAAGATTTTGTGAAAGTAATTTTCACCAATGACATGATATTTTGTGAAGTAACAAAAATAAAATGAAGTAACAAAATAAAGTAATTTTGTAATGAAGTAAAATGAAGTAATTTTGTGAAGTAACAAAAATAAAATGAACACACAATGATATTTTTGTAATTATTCCTAAAAGCATATCAACTAAAAAAAACAATGCAAACACTCTTATAATCTTCTATTTCAAATAACTACTCTACCGTAACGTTGCAAAAATCTTTGCGAAGCCACAATCTGCTCCACTTTCCTGGATCTTTGGGTGAGTTGTCTTGAACAATTTTTCTGCCCAGCTCTCGCAACAAATTATGCATTTCAATAAAACCGCGTGAACAGGTTATAAGTGATTTATCAATGAGAACTCTTATTCCAATTTCTGCATGGAATCCACAACAATCTAGAACTTTCTTTACATATAGCTCCTCATACCGGCTGAAGAAACAAGCAATATCTAGAAATATTTCCTTTTCCATATCCTCCAGTCCATCATAACTGATTTGAAGCACATCCATAACATCTTTATTTGGATTTTCTTTCAGTCTAGCTAAGGCACTTCTCCATGCAAAGACATTTCGACCAAACAAAAATGAGCCCAATACTTTAATTGCTAGTGGAAGGCCATTAGCATATCTTAGCACCTCACGTGTCAGCTCTTCATAGCCTCCCATTATATTATCACATTTAAAAGCATTTCTCCTAAACAATTGAAGAGAGTTATCCCAATTCAAGAGTTGAACATTGTAAAATCCATCCACTCCATGTTTTCTTAAGATATGTCCATCTCTAGAAATTATGATGATTCTACTCCCTGCACCTAGCCATTGAGGTTTTACAGCCAATTCCTCCAATTGCTTCAGATTATCAACATTATCAAGAACAATAAGGGACTTTATGTGGCGTAACCTAGTTCTTATCAAATTAACTGCGTCACAATGGTTGTTTATCTGAAGGTTATCTAGTTTTAGAGTTCGGGAAATAAGTTGCTTCTGAGCACCAATGGAACCACGATCTCTATAAATTTGGCTTACATCATCAATAAAACAACAAGCAGGGTATTGATGAGAGATTTTGTTATATAAAACATGAGTAAGAGTTGTCTTTCCTATTCCACCCATACCACAAATTCCTACAACTCGAACATCATCACCGGAGCCCAAGCGTAAAAGCTTTTCTAATTCTTCTACAGGCGACTCCCAACCAACTATATCATTTGGGACACTTGAGATGTTGAGACCCAATAAACTTATTGTCTCTTCAACAATATTTTTAATCACTGCAGATTGTTGCCTGAAAGTTTAAAGATCAAAACAAGAACACCACCAAATCATCACCTAAACTTAAGATATTTCAGGAAAACCTGAAGTTTGGTTAATGAAGTAGTTGCATACATAGGCATAAAGCATTATCAAAGTGAGAGAAGATGACATACTTATCTCGTACATCCCAACCAGAGAGATTGGCGACTTGTGTGAGAGCTGCCTTCCATGTTTGAACCATGGTCAACTCTTGTTTGAATCTTTCTTCATGTTTCGCGAAGGCTTCTCCATAATTCCCACTCTGTTTGCGGACCTCAGATGGATCAACATCATAGAAAACAGGAAGAACATGTTTTGTTGATGACCCGTTAAGGCAATTGACGATCTTCGAGAGTTCTCTTAAGCACCAGGTGGAGGAAGCATAATTCTTGGAGAAGACAACAATGAAAACCCGTGATCCTTCAATAGCGTTAAGGAGCTCAGGTGCTATGGCTTCCCCTTTCTTGAGTTTATTGTCATCCCTGAATGTGAGTATTCCTTTTGTATGGAGAGCAGCAAATAGATGATCGGTGAAACCATAGCGCGTGTCTTTACCTCTGAAGCTGACGAACACATCGTAGTATTTCCTTGTCATATGTGATGAAGAGCTGCTTTGGAATTGGATGATGGTCTTGGAATCCATTGCAGAATGTGTAGTTTGAAATCATGCTTGTGGGAGTTGATGAAGATATAGTGTGAATGGAAGTGCTTTGAATGTGAGGTAAACGTCGTACCTTTTTCCTTGAAATTTCTACTACTAGGAGTAAAAGTAATTAAGGGAATGGGAAGGAAGCACGGATCACAGAACTGTAACACCACTTCTACTTTATTGACCAAAAGTAAGTGTGAGAGCGTCGTCTTTATTGACTTGAACGACGCCACTTCATTTGTTCAGGCACTTGGCCAGCTGGCCCTACCTTTGGAAAGGAAATGGATTCCCTAGAACTGTGTTAAGTGACTATATATATTATTTAAAGTTGGTTTAATAAAAACATAAGGTGGGTAGTAGAATCTCAAATCAATAGTTGAGATTATTTATAATGTGTAATGTGTAATTGTATGTTCTCGTTACAGTAGGGAATATTGATCAAGGTCACCCACCTGCTATACCAGGGCGACTTTTTGGATATTCTATTTTTGAGAAATTATCTATATTTATTCTTAAATAAAGAAATAAATTTTAATTTGATTCTTTAAAGTTTTAAAGATTAGCACAATATTTTTTTTGAGAAAGATTAAAAGTGTTGTTAAAAAATTATTTTAAAAACCAATAAGGTTGACACATCTAATCAAGTTTTTCGCTTATATTTATTGTGGTTTGAGTTCAATTCTTAGATTTTTCTTTTTGATAAGTGGTATGCAAAATTTCACTAATGGTCTTTTCTGATCTTAGAAGAAACTTTCCCTCAAAAAAAAGTTGTTTAAAAAATAATTAATTTAATTATCATTTGAGATTCTTAAGATAAATTGAGTTTTTTTTTTGTTAAGAAATAAATTGGAGATGGTATTGTTTGGTGTTGAAATTTGAGTATTTATAATTAATTAAAAGCTTTGCATTCTTAGTTTTTTGGTTAGATTTAAGAATTTATTTTTTTAATTTGTAATAAATGTTTTTTAATAAAATTTATAATATATTTTTGGTTCAATTCAAACTCATATTAAAAAACAAGTTATTACAAAAAAAAATAAAGTTGAGCCAAAAAGTTATTTTGTCGAAAAAGAAGCTCTGGTTTGATTTGATTTGGTTTGGATTGGATTGAATTATTCCAATTAAAAATTAAAAATTAAAAAAATTCAAAACAATCAGAATTGAAAGATTTCGACCTTGTTTGATAAAATTAATTGTTAACGAATAAGTTAGCTTATAGTGAATAATAGATGAGGTAGCTAATAGCGGATAGCAGATAAGGTAGATTATTTTGGGCGGAAGTGTTTGATAAAACTAGCTGTTGAACTAACTGCAAAATATAAAATGACATAAAAGTACATATATTTATACCTTTTTATATAAATATTGTTTATATATTAAAAAATTATACATACTTTAATATTATAAATGTTGATACATTATTATTATTATTATTATTATTATTATTATTATTATTATTATTATAAATAAATAAATAAAAATTATATAAATGATAATCTTATTATGTTATATTATCATATAAAAATATATTATTATATATAATATATTATCAAATAAATGTTGAAAGAATAATTATAAAAAAAGGCTAAATTATATAAAAAGAGTAAAAATAATAAATCACCAATTTTATTGATAATAAAAAATAGAGTTTAATTGTTGTACACTGTCAGTGTAAAGTTTTTTTACATTGACAACCAATCAGAAATCATGGTTTGTGTGACTTTTAAGGTAGTTAGGATAAGAGTCCAACACTTTAGCTTATGTGGCAAATTTTGATTGGTTGTCTATGTAAAAAAAATCTTTACAGTATATATCAATTAAATCCTAAAAAATAATCAAAAAGAGTAAAAATAATATAATAATTAAAATAAAAATATAAGATTTTTTCAATTACACAAAAAATTCTCATCTTTTATTAATTAATATTATATTAAAAAGATAAAATTAGAATTAACATAAGATAATAAAAATAAAAATAAAAAAAAAATATTCTAAGTTATAAACTCAAACCTTTCATCATAAAGATGCTTGTGAAACAAACTATTTTTTTTTTTTTTGTCGGCTATAACTAACCCTTATAACCTCGCAAATGGATGTGGCTAACAGGCCGTTCGATTTCTGTATTTTGAGTCGAATCCGAACCAATAATCGGAATCAATCCACAGATATCTGGTTTGGTTTGGTTTGGTTTGGAATGGAATGGAATGGAAGGACAGAGTTACTCGACTTGCCGCCCTGGGCGCATGCCACGCTCCACTTCCCTTCTTTCGTTGCGTCGCTTTTACTCTTTGATCCCATGACTCTTCCTCAGGTACGAGTCACTTGAGTTCTCTTCGATTTTGTTGTTTTTATCCTACAGTTCCGGTAATTTCACGATTTTCTCTTTCTTGACGAGTAACCTTTGCTTCATTTGCGTTTTATTACTCTACAATATAACATATTGCAAAACGTATTTGAATCCGACCAGAAATTTGTAGGGAAATTGAAATTTCTTGAAAGTTCCTTTCGTTGAGTGGTGGTGTTTAAAAATGGATTCCACTATAATTGTTTAGTTTAGATGAATGATAACTGCAACTGGGGTTTTGATTTTGATTGGGACTGCATTACCTTGTAGTGTAGTATAGCAGTACAATTGTGTGAGTTAGGTCATGTGTCTCTTATTTATGATAGAGAGATAAAACAATGTTCACTTGATGGTAAACAATGAAAATAATGTATACCATGTTTTTCAATTAACACTGGTTGGAATTGCATGACTGTGCTTTGCACCTCTTATGAAGATAAAGTTCTTAAGCTTTTATGAAGCCTGCCTGATTTCCACGTAGATGATAGAACCATTCTAGTTGCTCCTCGCCATGATGATATTATATGTATTGTTATTATAAACCTTCGAAATCCTGATTTTACTGTCCACTTTTGATTATAAGGCAGGAGGTGCATTTGTTAGGTTTAAAAGTCTTTAGTTGGTCCTTTAATTGTATGAGAAAGAAAAGAATTTTTTATTTATTAAGCACGTGATTTAGGGAAGATGAATCAAATAATCCATGGCTGGGGAAATTGATAAAACTTGTTACAAATTCAAATGTACAGAGATCTTGGATGTAATGTCACTGCTATATAAGTTTAAACTACCAATTGTCACATACAGACATGTCACTCGGATGAGAGTTGACACTAGAATGGAAAAACGAGTGCAGTATATTCATCATCATCATCCGCAGTCTGCACTTACTTGTCACACCCGACACTCATGGAACACTTGATCCAACTCTCCCTTACATCTAATTCAGCCATTTTTCTGCCTGCTTATCACTGTTATATACCTCTTACTGGGAAGTAGCCATTACTTATTTATGTTTTATAACCTGAAAAAGTCAGGCTTCCATTTATGGTCGCACATACTTCTTCCCTCTTGTAGCTCCGGCCCTAAGTTAACAATGAAGTAGTAATTGGGTAAAGCCAACTCAAAATGTAGTATTTTAAGTGTGTGCCAGAAACTCATAAAAAAATATAGAAGAAAGAAGTGCCGGGATGATTCTTTCAATGGAAGAAAAATTGGCTGCTCTTTCAACTTTTCAGAAGTGATTAATAGATTACCGGTGTCATTATTCAGCAGAAAACGACCAAACCAATATTTAAATAAATGATTATGAATATAATTTTGTATTGATATAGAGTGTGATACAGTGTGACCAAACCAATATTCTCAAATGATTAGTAGAGTGTGATTTCTTGTCTTGATATAATTTTGTATTTGTTTCTCATTCTATCCTGAGATATTTGATGTCTCTTGTTGTCAGATATGAATAAGAGAGGATTGTTACTGAAGTTGTGTTCTCTCTTATTATGGTTAGTCTAAGAATAATGAGTTCCCGAACCATCTAGTCATAACATGAATGGAGTGACCACTGGCAATTTAGCAGTGAAACTCATGAATGCAACATCCATTAACATTCAGATTCTTATGTTATGATCCAAATATAATGACGAATTTCCCTAGGCACCTTTCTAAAGCTAATAATGGGACCTCCTTTGATGTAAAAAGGGTGATTACAGTAATCCAGTTCCAGTCTAGTTCCTGGACTTAATTTTTAATAGGGTATGAATTAATTCAGGAGAATAGGTGTATGTTCTTCAGCCTTCCATCCATTTTAATTGCCAATGCACTGAAAACCCATCTATTTGAATATATTATGTACAACAGAAGCCACAAAGCCAGATTTTTGCTCTGTCTATTTGGAAGCTTGCAGCATGGATCTTAATTGCCTGTATTTCCACTCTTTCATTGGACTTGTCCGCTTTGCATTAATATTTCTTTTACTTTCATTTTTATAGTTGGCAGAATTTATGGCCGGTACAATCTCATCACCTGATTTCGAGAAGCTTCAAAGACAGTATGTGGGTGACGGGAAAGATATGATCAGCAACTTACCTGATAGCATTCTTCTTTACATTCTTTCTTTACTCCCTTCCAAAGATGCTGTAAGAACTTCCATATTTGCAAAAAGGTGGAAGTACTTATGGACCGACTTATCTGACTTTAATTTTGAACATGATCTGCCGATCATCTCCTTTCATAAAGAAAACCAAATTCAGAAGTCAGCGAATTGCCTTTTAGATCTAGTGGACAGACTATTTTGCATAGCTGGTTGTATAAAAGGCTCCGTTTTGCATTATATGGAATTACTGTTCATGCAGGCCAAGTTAAATCTTTTATGTCTGCTGCAGTGAAGCACAAAGTTGAAGAGCTGGATCTTACCCTATATCTGAAGTCTTCCTTTGTGTTACCCCATAGTTTCTCAGCTTCTGAATCATTGAATAAGCTATGTTTAGAAGTGGGTTGTGTTCTAAATATTCCTAGTGGCATTTGCTTTCCTAGTCTGAAGACTTTAAATCTTTCATGCCTTGCATTTTCAAATGAAAAGTCAGTTCAACGACTTTTCTCCAGGTGCCCTGTCCTACAAGAGTTGACCTTTAATAATTGTGATTGGAAGAGCGTCAAGCACATCACCGTGACAATTTCCACATTAAGGACCTTAACCATTTATTATGACCCTTGCAGTCCGGATGATTTGCTTAATTCTAAAGTCAAGATTGATGCTGTGAATCTTTTATCTTTCGGTTGCACAAGCTATCTGACAGTAGAATTTGTCCTTGTTAACCTAACTTCCATAGTTGATGCACATGTTGATGTTTGTAATTACCGTTCATCAGTGCATCTTCATGCTGCTCGTCGTGCAATTAAACTACTGAGTGGACTTGGTGATGTCAAGTCTCTCAAACTCTCAAATGATACTCTTTAGGTGTGTTTGGCCGTTTGCTATCCTTCATTTTTTTAATATTGTATTAGATAATGTCTATTGACAATGTTGCTTTAATTACGTGTTCCTTATATTCATTACATATTTCCTCTGTATTACAATAATAATTTACTTTTATTCCTTTACTAGTGTCTTTCCCGTGAGGAAGATATTCTCCTTCTCCTTCCTTCATTCCACAATTTGATACATCTTGATGTGGTTCCGGGAACTTGTGAGTCCACCAGTGAAGCATTGATGGACATTCTCCAAAAGTCTCCTAAATTGGAAGTTCTTGATATTTCTCAGGTACATCTTATATCCTGCTTCAATGCAAGCATTTGCCATATTTCAAGTGGTTATTATTTCCGTCCATTGACTTGTTTTTTTCTTAATTCTTATTTAGGGATTTGACCCAGACGTCCGCTTGGATGGTGAGAAATGGATATGGAGTTCAGCGCCTTGCTGTTTCAAATCTTGTCTCAAATTATTTTGCATTTCAAATTTTGATGGAGTTGCAGCTGAAATCCAGTTGCTAAAGTTTTTGTTGAAAAATGCAACAGTTTTGGGGGAGATCCAGATATTCTGCTCGGAAAGTTTATCAGCTAATTTGAAGAAGCAGGCCGAGATCAGCAACCAATTGCAATGTATAGGGTCTGCAAGTTTGGTCATTAAGTTCCTGTAAATATTTTTGTTTCGTGAAAAAGGATACACAGACCCACCTCACCTTATTCCGAAACTTGAAGTGTGATTTGATGAATTAGCTTCAGGCTAGACTAGTTTATGGAACATGAACTTTGCCAACTTAATTAGTTTATATTATTGGAATTATATGTAAATATTGGATGACATTGTCTATACTCCGTAGTTAAAATTTTCAGAATGGCTTGCAAGAATTTAAGATAGTGTATTTAAACACCTTAAACGTTGAGGCTTTTGCAAAGAGCCACAGGAAACTTTAAAGTTTTCTCAATTAGTTTTTAAATTTTGATTATTACTCAAATAGATGTCAGTTGGTAGCTGTGATATATGATTATTGTGAGTGCATCGGTGCAAACCCCAACAATGCATGATAAAAAAAAAAAACAAATAGATGATTTTGTTAAACTTTTGTTAAGTCCTTAACAAAAGTGCCCGGGGGCAAATTCTGAGCCCTCCATCTCTATATATAATTTTTTAAGTCCTTAACAAATGTGTATTAAGTACTATTATGCATTATAGAAATCCAAGTTACATTCCAGATTTGTTGTTCATACAACATTTTTGTAGAAATAATGGAAGGAAATTTTGTTTGAGGTAGTAATGGGCATCGTAGCTTGTCAAGTGAGGCTCCCTTTGGAAAGTGTCCCATGACCAGCTTCTTACAAACTATCTCCAGAGTCAATGGTATAGAGGTATTTTATGGAAAGATGATGAGCAATGGCTGAAAGGCTTCACATATCACTTTGGTTGTTGCCCTGCGCTTGCTATGGGATATACTGAAAGAGTAAAAGGACTGCAAGTTGCCTGGAATATTAGGGTGAAGAAATTAGTGGAAGTTTGGGGCTTGCTGGGTCTCTACATCTTCTGGGCTCAAGCGGCTGACAGAGTTGGTGATGTGTTACAGGAGCATTGCCGGCGATGGCAGGTAGGGCGCTGTTGGTCATGGTTGTTGGTTGTTAGAATATTTTGTGTGGACGCATAAGTCTGTTATACAAACTGCATACTAGTTTACATTCTCAATATGGTTTTAAATTGCAGTTACAATTACATTACATTTATCATAATTGCAGACAATTGCAAAACAATGTGATCGATTAAAGACTATAATTACAATTGCAATGCGGTTATGAAGACAATAAAAACTGTAATATTGCTTATTTCAACTGTAGTTGTGGTTGTAGACCGCAATTTAAAACCACTTATCTATATTTTTCACCTCCCATTCTATTCCTTTTTAGGAGCCATTCACGTCCTTCCAAATCTTCCACTTAACATTAAAATAAATTAAGCATCCATTAACACTTAAAGAATATGATTCTTTCTTGATTTCTTTACGCTCCATTTCTGGGAAGCAGCCACCAGAAGGAGCATCTTCAAAATGGAGTAAGAATCGAGCTTTGCATCAGAATAGAAAATAAAGGAACTAAAAAGTAAAGAGGAGAAGTGACAGCATTACTAAGGATATGTTCTTGCTGACAGCTAAATGAACATAGCCATTAATTACCACAGTTAACAAATAAAGTTATATTTACACCAAAGCAAGGAAAGGATACTTACAAGTTGATCAGTTGAGGAGGAAGGTGAAATCATGAGCAGCAACATGAACAACTTTACGCCTTTGCCAGGGGCTTGGAGGACAGGTGTTAGACCCTATGATGCCCAGACTTTCAATAATAGTGATATCAATGAGGTGCCTGTGTTTTACAGATCTCGCTCTACTCAGGTCACTGTAAGTATATTATATTCTTGTTTTAGTACCAAGATGTTTAGGATATGGTAGAGAAAAGAAAGCCAAATTAAATTTATATGTTCATAGGAGCACAAAGTGGAACTATCATGGTTTGAGGATAACAACTTGTATATAATTTTGGTTTATATTAGCAGGATGACAGGAATTCAGGTGTACTAGATCCACGGCGGTTGAGGGAAGATAGAGCACCTACAGGACTCCACAGTATACCCAAGTAAGCCAAATTCCACAAACTTGCAAGCTAATTTGTATATGAGCATAGACTCTCTTCATAGCTATAGCTATATAAAACATACTAATTACTAGACCATTTTTTCATTAAACATGAAATATAGACATGGTTGTTATGGATTATCTAGTAATATTCTACAAATGCCATTTATTGGGTTCCTTAGGACCTGTTTGGTTTGCTTGTATTTTCTGTTTTCATTTTTTATTTTTATAAATAATTACAACGTAAATAATTACAAAATTGTCATATTGTTTTCATTTTGTTTATTGTTTCCAAAGATTTGTATAGGAAACAATAAAAGTTTGTTTTTATTGTTTCCTATACAAATCTTTGGAAACAATAAACAAAATGAAAACAATATGACAATTTTGTAGTTGTTTATGTTGTAATTATTTTTGAAATTAGGAAATGAAAACAGAAAACAAGAAACAAACCAAACAAACCCATAGGTGGTTATGAAGCCGGGTATGAGCCAAGCAGTAAGTACACTTCAGATGTAAAACTCAGAGAAATCCTGTAAATAATATTTCCTACATATTCATGACTTCACAATTTGTTTTCCACCGGTAAATGGATTAACAATCAAATTGCAATTCTCAATAAAGGAAAAGGAAGACACCAGAAGCAAGGCAGACAGTGACCACTATCTGGATAGTCAGACGTCAATCTTTACCTAAGCATTGGTAGTTTATAAGGAGGTGCATGATTGTTTGCACATGTACTATATCATGGACAAAATCTAGTGGATCTTGCCCAATTTTCCTTATGAACTTCATATTAAATAAACCCAACTCAATTCTTTTTCTTCTACTACAACAGGAGTAATGGAATATGCTTTATGTAAATAATATTTCCTACTGCAATGCTTGAAGTGGGTAGTTGCATGAACTTATGATTTACCAATTTTTGAGCAATTTGCAGTTTTCCAGCACAACCACATAGCAGACAACAAACTTATGTTCACAATGGGAACATGGGAAGGGGTTTAAACCCCAGGCTCAGAGAGATTTTCCGGCACTCACCTCCAGGATTCACACTTCAAACAAGCACACAAATTCCCCAAGTGGTAGAAAATTCCAAAGCAGCAGTTTTGAGCAAGCTTAAGAAAGAAATCTATAACCCCACCCCAAAGCTTTTAGCCAGGAGATTGAGCTTATATTATAGAGATAATGCTGATTTGAAAGAGAAAAAGAAAGAGAAAGATGAAGATGGTAAGAGGTGTGCCATTTGCTTGGAAGATTTTGAGCCTAAAGAGGAGGTGATGATCACTCCATGCAACCACATGTTTCATGAGGATTGCATAGTACCATGGTTAACAAGCAAAGGTCAGTGCCCAGTTTGTAGGTTTGTGATTTGTGAGAAAATGGGAGGGAACCCTGCATCCTTCAATAGCAATGACAATTCCAATTTGGAACCCAGTGACCTAATTGCTGGAGAGCTTTTTTCAATTTTGAGGGCCATGGAAGAAGCTTTTCACTTGAGCAGTCACTAATATGCATATAAGAATTTACTACTGGTTGGAGGAAGTTTTATTTGTAAGATCAGACATTACTATGAAATTTGGTAAGTTGAAAGCCTGAACTTGTGAGTTGTGACCGAAAATGGAAATGAGAGAGACCAGAAATAAGTTTGTTAACATAAAATATTGAGTTTGGTAATATAAGTTCTGCATACATGTACCTAATGACCCCCCTTTTTTACAGTTGCTACTTGATCCATAATGCATTATATTAAAAGCATTGATTTTTCCAAGAAAAATAAAAAAAAAAACAATTTGTTGATTAATTAACTACACAAATTGATAAGAAATATCAGTCTTACCAAATCATGCAAGCCAATGAAGCCATATATGATATACTCTGTTCTCACTTCTCATCCAACTTCTTATTCTTTTCGTAACAGAGTTAAAAACATTCCTAACTCTGTTTGAATGACATCTTAAAAAAAATAACAGAAGTTAAAAAAAGTGGATCAACCGCTTATTTCAGAAGCTAACAATCTGAATTTTTCAAAAAAAAAAATGGAAGAATAAATAGTTTAAAGTTTAAACAGTAGTGGTTTTTAGTATAAGCACTTTTTAAATGTTACATTTAAATGCATAATAGTTTTTTTTTTTTTTCCTTTAAAAGAGCTCTTTCGAAAAAAGTGAAAAAAGAACTTCAAAATCACTTTTTTCATAATTGTCTAAACCAGTCTTACATTTTTCTTAAGTCAAGAACTTTGAACCTCCCCTAATGCAACGCAACAATTATATGGATATCATGGCCCCTTTTTGTTTTCTTGACAAGCAAAAGAAGAAAAGTCTGGGGTCCGGATGGATGAGTTGGTTCGGTTTAGATTTCTTGTAAAAATGATTACAAATTGAACGTGAAACTAATTAATTAATTGGCTGAATTATACTTTTTGATCTCATATCTTTATTTTAGATTTCATTTTGATCCCTCTTTTATTTTTTGTTCCGAATTGGTCTCTTATCTTTATTTTAGGTTTCAATGTGGTCTTTTCCGTTTAAATTGTGGTATGGAGAGGATCACATTGATATAACTTTTGTAAAATAAGGGACCATTTTGGAATAAAAAAAATAAAAGAGGGATCATGTCGAAACAAAAAAAGGAACCACATTGATATAACTTTGCAAAATAAGGGACCATTTCGGAACAAAAAATAAAAGTGGGACCATATTGATATAACTTTGTAAAATAAGGGACTATTTCGAAATAAAAATTGTGGAATAAAAAATAAAAAAGGGACCAAAATAAAATTTAAAATAAAGATAAGGGACCAAAAGTATATTCCAACCTAATTAATCGATTTTTATTGATTGGAATTTTTTTTCAATACAAATCTGAACAAAATCGACTTGTAAATAGGCAAGCATTAGGGCCGGTCTAAGATAAGATAAGGACTAATATTAGGTGTGGTTTCGAAGTGAACAAATCTCAGAAGCCTTCAACTGATTTCATGTTTTCAACCAAAGCAGAAAATTTAAAAGAAAATAAAAGAAAGATGACATAGGATGCAAAACATTTAGCATTAGCCAAGTCGTAATGCCGCCAAAAAAGGAGGCAATTTGATTACGTGTGAGAGAGGTTGAAGGTTATTTCGAATCAACAGGAATAAACAGCAACCAAACGTACCGCCGTTACTTCGAATCAAATACGGTGCCAATCCTTATCAGTTATCACACATTCACACTTGCTTCAACGTTGAAGCACGTACACAGGCGTGAACTCTAAACAAAATACACTTGCAACACGCGAAAGCAGCATATGTGCACGAGATGACACGTGTCACCCTCAAGTAAAATCCACTTTGCCTTGTTTTACTCACTCCCTAGATTCATCTAAGATTCTTTGGCTGTGACACTGCCATGTCGGCAACACTACCTTCTACGCCAAATCTTCTTCCTCCTCAAAAATTTCGAAGATACTATTTTCCACTCATAAAAATATCAACACTTACTCATATTTTTATTCTTATTTCATTTCACTGTTGAAGGAACAAGCTTCTTTTCACTGGAATTGGTGTTTTTGAATGGCTCGGTTACTGTCTCCAGTGTACACAGAAGCTCTCAAAGTCCAAAACCCATCACTGAGTTTGTGTTCAAGAAGCTCATGGCTGATGCTGCCAACGACAGCAAGACCTTGGACCTTTGTAACACACAACAGCAAGAGAAGAGGATTTGGAAGGGTAAGAGTTGCTGCTGACGAATCATTTTCTCCGAGTGAGACTGTTGCAGATGACTATTATGCAGTTCTGGGTCTGGTAATTCATCAAACACTGATTTTGCCTCTCTTTACTTCCTGCTGAAAAAATGTTCAAACATGGGGGGAAAATAAATCTTTTGAAGTGAATGAAAATATATGCTTATTGGACTTTCAAACTTCATTTCATCCATGATCTGATTGAATTTTCAGAAGGGTAGCATATATTTTTTTGATGATGGGTGTAATTTATAGTGACAATAGGGCAACCCCAGATGATAACTTAGGTAGATTTTTCTATATATTCAGGTTCTAGTACATGATGAGAGTATGGATTTAACTGGTATGCTGAGTATAAAGATTATAATATCAATCAATCATAAATTATCACGTCGTTAAAAATATTTGACTCTAACTGCCTTAAATGTCCGATTGGTTACCATCGTAATTACGTTGACCTAATTACGTTGACCTTGTATCAAAATTAAACTTATGGTCTGTCCTTTTTACTAGCTTCCAGATGCCACACCAGCTCAGATCAAGAAGGCCTATTATAATTGCATGAAAGCTTGCCACCCTGACTTGAGTGGCAATGATCCTGAGACCACGAATTTCTGCACCTTCATCAATGAAGTCTATGCGGTGGGTTCCATTTTGTATATCTTAAAGTTTAACCTTCAGAAAAATGTGATTGAAGTTGTTTCCTGTGTTTTGTTTGTTGTAAATTGACTATTGCAGTGCAGGTGCTCAGTGATCCTGTTCAGCGCATGGTTTATGATGAAATTCATGGGTATTCTTTGACTTCAATCAATCCTTTCCTGGACGACTCTAGCCAGAAGGATCATGTTTTTGTTGATGAATTCAGCTGCATAGGTACTTTTATTCACTCTTTACAATGTCACCTTTATATGTTCTTGTCAAGCACATTTGATGTCGCCAACTCACCATCTTTCACCTCTATTGGAAGAAGAAGAATTATGATTCTATCTAAAAACTTGTTTTAGAGGGGGAAAAATGGTTTTTGAATATACTGGAATCAGTGAAATCGTGCAAAGATAGAGAGTGAGCCTTGGCACGATGGTAAAGTTGCTGCCTTGTGACCGGGAGGTCACGGGTTTAAATCTTGGAAACAGCATTTCCGCTTGCGAGGGTAAGGCTGCGTACATTTACCCTCCACAGACCCCATTAGGTGGGAGCATCGTGCACTCGGCCGCCCTTTTTAGTGAAATCATGCTAAGATACAAATCCTGACATCTAAATTCTACAATCCTAAGTACTTAAATGATTTGCTTCATTTCTTGATAGACTTAGATGATGATCCATTGTCTTTGGTAGATGCCAATTATATATCTAGAAAGCTCTGCAAGTTCAACTAGAACAATCACAAGGTATATTACATAATCATATTGCAAATCCTTGAACAGGCTGCAAAAATTGTGCAAATGTAGCCCCTGATGTGTTTGCAATAGAGGAAGACTTTGGTAGAGCCAGAGTATACGACCAATGTGGGGAACCTGAATTAGTTCAACAGGCGATTGATACTTGGTATGTCTATGTGCATCACTCTTCTTTCAGTAGTTTCCATTATTATAATTACTTAAGTATAATAGAAGTGTAATTAAAACCACCTCAACTCTTCACTATTGTCTGAATATAACCAGGTTTTGCTTCTAAGAATAGGTTTAAATTTTACTTCTACTAATATTCTGTATTCCCGACATGTCTTTTATGCTGATACATTGTCTTAAGTGCTGCCGTTGTTTTGTAGAACCCCTTCTTGCCCTTTTCCCATTTTTATTTTATATGATTAGTGTTAAAGTGGTCCTAGTTTGGCTTTGGCCCACATTTTACCGTGTAAAAAACGTTGGACTATATTATGGTTATCTTTCTTTCCTTTCTTTGTTCTAGTCTTGATGGCATGATCTACAAATTGTGAAGCATCCCACCCTGCTGAAACTTGTGTTTAGACCTAAGGTGACAAGGTATCAAATTTATAGAAACTAAAAAATATAGTTTAAAACTGTTAAGAGCTAAATATACAGCTAAGGCTGCCTTAGGCATGTTGGTTCATCATAGATGAATGTAGGAATAAGCCTTCTTCTCTCTGAACTTACTACACAATATATATTTTTTACATTCCATTGATGCTGTTAGATACTTGAATTTTAGAAATTTTGCTATGGAAATGGCATAGATTCTGAGGTAACAAAGCTAAAGGAGATTGCTGAAATTAAATTGACATTTTTTTTGTATTTAGCCCTGTTGACTGCATTCATTGGACATCAGCTGCACAACTATCATTACTTGAAGACGAAATGCGTCGTGTAGAAAGAGTCAATGTAAGGCCGTAGTCTTCAACTTTATTTCTTCCCCCTTTTTTTTTTTCTTGTGATACCTATTCCTAAGATAACATCATCTCTTTTTCTTTTTTTCTCTGTTGGATGCCTACTGATACATGAGAAGTAATTTTGATCAAGCAGCATATGATTTTTTTAAGTTCTGAAAAAATTGAATTTTTTTATGGTTTTCTGACCCTGTTTAGTATAGCCTTAATGTTTGTCAATATGAATTTGAAGTCTTAAGGCTTCTGCTATTTCTTTATTTTCAAAACATGAAGCTCAACTTTCTCAGTTATAACTTATAATCTGCTTTATAATGGAGAGAAGACACTGAAAACTACTGTATGAAATTTTGGTAAACCAATTGGCGATTTGAGGGGGGAATTGTTGCCGTAGGCATTTTGGAAGGAAGTTTCTTCAGTTGGCTAAAGTAAGGTGGTTGATTTTTCTCTCCAAATAGTGTAATCCCCTCACCCAATGGATTCTGGACATGCACACACTTATGATCTGGTTAAGTTTTTTGTATAACATTTATATATTTACTGATCCTCTGAAACATGAGCAGGTTGCGCTAATGCTTTCAGGTATGGGATCAGCATCAAATGATGTTTTCAGAATGGTAAGAATAATTTGTTGACTACTGCGTTGTTTAAATGTTCGTAGGTTTTCTTCAAATATTTTATCTACATTTGGATATTTTGGGGGTTGATGAGATTTTTAGTTTGAAAAAATTTGAAATCGTCATATTCTGCATATCCTATAACCTGGCTGAAAGACCTTGAGTTTGAAACTTTCTTCATTCTGACTCTTGAAACAATGGTTAAAAAATCATCATAACATGGATTAAGAAAATAGTTTTTCCTAATATTATACTTCATAGTAGCACTTTGTTAGAATTGTTGTCCAAGATGGAGGAGGCCTTCCAACCCAGCATGTCAAGCCCAATTCTGTACGGCCCAGAATTATTCACACCTATTCTAGAAGGCACAAGTCAGAGAGGCAATTGTAATTCCCAGGATTAGTCTATTATTTTGGTATTTGCTTAGGCGTGAGAAGTTCATCTTCCAGGAGGGGAGCATTGCTCCATCACCTTTGTTAACTTTTTTCAGTATATTTCAATAATACAGTACCTGTTTCCTATCACTCTTTCATCGTTCCATCCTATAAATTTGATGCCTCAAAACTTTCAAGCTTATTTAAGGGAAAATCTTGTGATCAGTATGCCTAAGGGCTCAAATTTAGTGTTTTAGCATAAATATACTGTTTTAGTGTTGTACTCCTCTAACATGATTTAACTGTCCTAATGACAGGCAAGTTCCCGATGGGAAAAGAGGCAGGCAAAAGTCTTGGTAAGAATTCTTATACTCTGATTAACCTTATTT
Source organism: Ammopiptanthus mongolicus (assembly GCA_039655645.1). Lineage (NCBI taxonomy): Eukaryota > Viridiplantae > Streptophyta > Magnoliopsida > Fabales > Fabaceae > Ammopiptanthus > Ammopiptanthus mongolicus. Next base: position 16,919,319 of record CM077346.1, on the reverse strand, counting down.
TTTTGCTTAAAAGTCCAAGAGTCACTTATTTACATGCGGTTAATGCTATGGGAATCATCATGGTTTGTCCTGCTATTCTCTGGAAAGTGCATGGGTTCGTAAGGAATAAAGATAGTCTGTGCAAGTTTCCTCGTCTAAAATATTGAAGATGTCTTATTGGTCCTTGGTTGTGAGAATACGATTGTTTCTTACAAGTTTTATTATTCCAAGCATAAATGTAAATCAATGGCTCCATAAATGATTATCTGAATAGACTTTTGTTAGATTTGATATAGACAGAGAATTATCTAGGTGTTCAATTCATCCTTGTCCAAAGTAACAGAAAGTTTTACATCTAGAATGCTTGTTGTTTTAAGAGAAATGAGAGGCTCTGCGGTTTAAGATAATGCAATACTTGCTGAATAGTACAGAACTCTTTTTGAAAATTCTTAGTACTTGCTTCTTGGACCAAGCTGCTTAAACAGACAAAGCAACTACTAAATTTTACGACCTTAAACTAATATGAATCTTTGTATGACAGAAATTTCACACCATCTTCACTCTTTCATGGGGTAGAAAATTTTGTGATTATTGATTAGTTTCACAGTGTACAGCATGTTATGCACATGATTAGTTTGTTTTCTGGCACAACTGAATAGTAAATACTGACGAGTTTCTTGCAGCAACAAGCAAAATTAAGGATGATGAAGCAGAAAGGTTCGGACAAAACAGATTCTTACTGGGACAATCTTTGGGGAAAGCCGAAAGACTGCCAAAGTTCAGGTATGGGGACGTGAAAGTACAGAACTGAAAGTACAGAACTGGTGTGCACTATTAATTATTGGAAATTTCAATATTGATCTGCCAAATGTTTCTGTTTTAAGAGTTTTCTTGCTTCACAACATGATTTCAGTAACTCTTTGTTATAGAGGGAGAAAATATCTTTGTAATTCCTGACTTCTGCATACGTATTGACAGATTTTGGCTCCATATTCTTAATTTGATTTAATTTTGATGCATTATCAATGTAAAGCTTCTTTCCACTATCATCGAATCATGTATTGCTAAATCATTAAAAAAGTTTGACTATCACAAAACCACTAAGTAAAAAGTCTTACCTTTTTAATAATGCTCCAAGTTCCAACACATAATTGGATGATAGCGTATAAAACTTTAGATTGATAGTGCATCAAATTTAAACTCTAGCAAGTATGCTTAAGGATACCTAATTATTTGGTTGTGGCAATTACTCTAATATGACTCATATGAGGTGTATATTGTTTATGCTTCTTAGTCTTACAAATGGTAATCATTTTGCAGAGGAGGAAGTCAAAGAAAGAGCAAAAAGAGCAGCTGCTGCTGCTCGAAGATGGAGGGAGTACTCAAGGAGAGGTGTTGATAAGCCTCCTCCATTTAAACTTCCAAAGGCAGCCTCCAGCAAGGACAAGTGACCAATAGTTTCACCATACTTTCTATAACTATAACTTCCAGTCTCATGTAATTAATTCATCCTCGATCTATCATTGAATCATAAGTCTATTTCTCATTAACAAACATAATTGTATATGCAGCCACTTTAATCAAGGTAAATATAACACACATGATTTATAGTAAATACAGGGGAAGTAAAAGAAAGCTAGTTCTGTGTGCTTAATTCCTGGGGTTTACTACTACTATTATTTTACATAAGCTTACAGAGTCCAAGCAGTGATAGGTATTCCTATTTTTTAGCTGTTTTCATTTAAATTGCTAAATTCAGCAAACAAATTTAAACAAGCCGTGTAGTGAGCTTCTGTTTCACCATATATAATATATGCAAGCTAAAGCAATTGTAAGTTATATGGTAGAAGAATTAACCTGCAGTTTCTCACATGGGTAATAATAGGCAATAAAATTTTCCTTATGCCCACTCTTCCAGGTATGGAAAGTTCTTGGGTGCACCTAATGGTCCATGGACTGTGTAACATGATGTAAAACAGAAGTAAATTATGTTTTGTTTCCTATACTTCAGGATTCTATTACCTATTTCTTTTCTGTTAATAAATTTGTTATTATTATTCAAAAGTTTGTAGATAACAAATCACTAAAAAGTAAAATTGAAGTTACTAAAATTTATAAATATCTTCTTAGTAGCTTAAAATTGTGAGGATTTGAGATTAAGTGCTTGTTTGGGAACGCTTGATTTTTCCCATTTCAGCTGTTTTTTGGCTAAAAAGTTGTTTCATATATAATCTACCATGTTTGACAATTAGCTTAAATTTATAAAAAAGCTTTTTTTGGGGGGAAAAAAGCTGTTTTATGTCATTTAATTTGTTTTAGCTTAAGATTGTTATGATTTGATTATTTCTTATTCTCAAAACTCTCTTCCCTATTTACCCCTACAAAACTAACTTTCAAATAAATATTATTAAATTATACAAATAACTTTATACCCTTTTTCGTAATTTACTATGTAAAAAGCGATTTTTTTAGACCATCCAAACGAAAAAGATTATCTTGAAATCGCTTTTCAGCAAACAGACCCAAACAAAAATAGATTCTGATTATAATCGATTATCACAATAATCGATTATTCATAAATCGATTATCAGCATAATCTTTTTTTTTCAGCTTTCCCAAACACACCCTAAGTTGCATGATTTTAGAGCCATACACCTACATATATCATAATTGTGTAATTTTAGTCTCTTAGGTTTTAATTGCGCCAATTGGATCCTCCAATTATAACGATTGTGCAATTTTGGTCCCCCATATTTTAATTGCGACAATTGGATCCCCTAGATATTACGATTATACAATTTTGATCCGTCAAGTATCACGATTGTGCAATTTTTCACGTCAATGGACTACGAACCACATGTGAGATTGATTTGATACTTAATGAGGCCATCTTGTAGCTTACATGTCATTCCTATGTGACATTTAGTGATGTGCATTTGATCATTAAAATGTGTGAGATGTCAATAATGTCACATAAGAATGTCACGTAAGTTGTCAAGTTGACCTCACTAAGTGTCAAATCAGTCCCACGTGGGCCAAGTAGGCTACTGGCTTTAAAAATTGCACTATCATTATACATGAGGGACTAAAATTGCACAATCGTGATACTTGAGGAATCCAATTGGCGTAATTGAAAATTGGGGACCAAAATTGCATAATCGTGATACTTGAGGGACTCATAATCGTGATACTTGAGGGACTCAATTAGCGCAATTAAAACCTAAGGGACTAAAATTGCACAATCATAATACATGAAGGATCAAAAGTTTGAGGGACTCAATTGGCGCAATTAAAACCTAAGGGACTAAAATTGCACAATCATAATACATGAAGGATCAAAAGTTCGTGATCTTTCCGTCTCGAAAGGAATTAATTAAAGTATCTTCTATTTTACCAGCAAGCTCAACAGAGTTGGTAGATAATTGGATTTCTTAAGCATGTTGTCAAGGTTCGATTCCTACCCTATATATTATAAAAAAATTATTGAAAGATATTATACACACTTTCGTGATCTCCCCACGTCGAAAGAAAATAATCTTCGATAGTTGATCGAAAGACACCCTTGGTTCATACAAAAAAAATCTTACTGTTTTAAATAATCTTGCATAATAGTTTCATGAATCATGATTAGAAAAGATTGTAAAAGATAAGTTTTATTGATAGAATTCCCCTCTTCCTGAATCAGAGAGGGAATACAAGTATTATAGAAAATACAACATTGGACATACTGATATGAACACTCTTTGCTCAAGACATTCGAGAGTCATGTGGACCTAAATATCCCAATTGACAGTTCTTCTTACTTATATTCAACTACTGCAACTGGGGGGTATTCTTTTAATTTTGTACATCATAACCAAAAATTAAAATTTCATTAAAAATTAACATGATAGTAACTTCTTCCCATTGACTCGATGTAATACCCCAAATATTAAACCAGTGCAAAATTTCAAAAGCAAATCTATAAGTTAAAAGAATGTCGCTGACTCAATTGCTGTGATAAAACAGCTATGATTCAAAAGTCTTGAATTTGATTCTAATAGTTGTTCTTTTATTGGTAGATCATTTGTAAGTGTGGAGGCATGTCCTAAATCTTGAAATGGAACAATCTCCTCTCCTTATAGTCTGTTTGGTTGCATGTCCACCGATCACTTTCTTCGTAACTTTTGTGAAGCTACTAATTGTAGCTTTTACAGTGGGCATTGTTCCCACTTCCAAACATATGCTTAATCTTCTTGTTATAAAAAAAAAAAGTAAAATAAAAATATTTTGCTTAAGCAAAAATGAAAATGTCTTTCTTTGACAAAATTCCAAAAAAAAAAAATCATTTTGATCTATAAATTAAATGCGGAAAGATAATCATTAAAAAGTTAGAGTTTAATCTTTTTGAAAAAGTTTCGGTTTTCATTATTGCCTCATACCATGAATGGCACTTTTGTGTGATCTCAATTTCCCTTTATTTATTTTTTTCATATTTGATTTATCTTTTGCTAATACGACACGATGCCAAAAGAGACAGCCTCCAATAAGAGAGGCTTCTTTCTATTCTTTGTGTCTCTTTCACTTGGGCCCTACCATTCTTGTTATTCACTAAACATTATTTAAGCAATTTGAGTTGATATGAACCCGTGTCAACTACGTCAATGACGTTCAGCCAATTCTACTGTATTGCTCAATTATTGAGAGCAGCTGAACAGAGAAGACAAATTAAGGAAAAGAGTATCACTATGCAATTGCAGTTTCTTAAACGCATTTGGAATAAACAAATCAACATTCTTTAGAGTGGAAAAAAAAAAAACAAATTTATCTTACGCAAGATGCCAAAATTAACCATTACCAGAATGTCTAGAAAACACATCAAGGATTCGCCACTATTCAGAAGTATATTTCCCTCCATTACACTTTGTAGAAGGTTGAACACCCTCCCTCCAACCCAAAAAAAAAAAAATTGAAATTTTTTTATACTAATAACGAATAATAATTAAATTTAAAAAAATTATAAAAAAAAAAAAAAAAAAAAACTTGAAAAATATAACCTGTATGACTCTAGCTTGAATCTGATATCTACAATTATGGAATTTTTTGAAGACAGGCAACAAGTTTGCACCTAGAACTTCCACCACAAAAAGAGAACTTCTTGTTCATTGTTATCTTACAAAGGATGCCACTGTGTGAGCCCAGAACCTAAGATGATGTTTCATATCAATCTCATTACCTTGAACTGGTATCCTCCAATTCCATAATGGATTACTTACCTCCCTTTGGTCTAAAACACCCCAAGCCTCAGATAAATAAGGCTTATTAGAAATCACAGTTTCATCAATGTTGTGCTGTTCTTCATCACCCTGCCCTGCATCTTCTCTTCCTAACCTCTGCAACCCAGGTATCAAAGAAACCAGTCTTGAGTCCTTATCCTCCTCAGAAAACACAAAACCCAAATCCATAAACCCTTTGAGCTCCACAAACTCAAGCTCTGGTAAGCTCATGCTGGCTTTGCCTTTCCTGAGTCTTCTTCTGCTTCTATGACTATGCCTAATTAGTTTCTTCTTAGTGTTTATATCTTCCTTTTCATGAGTTCTACTACTTACCACTGAAAATTCTGTCCTTAGCTTCTTCTGTATGGTGAGGACAGAATTTGGTGATAGGGAATCAGAGAAAACGTTCTCTGTGGAGCCCAAGTTTTGATCACTGTAGGATCTGACTTCAAGTGTTGGAACTACTAGGAGCTTTGTATCTAGAGGAAGCACTTCCACCACCTTGGTCTGATGAGATATTGGATCCACTCTTGGATGAAACTTTAAAGGGGTTTTGTTGTTGAAAATTGTAGTCTCAAACCAGTAGGAATCTAGCAATTTCAGAACTTGTTCTGCTGCCATTATTGTGTTCCAAACTGAATGGCTTGAATTTTGGATCCTAGGAAGATATGAGGATGTTGGAGAGAGGATTGGTAGACTTTGGAGATAAGAAGAGAAAGTGGCCCAGTATTTATGGACAGTGGCATTACTTAATTGCCACTGATGCTATGCTATGCATTTTATCTTATCCCCATTTTATTCGAATATGCACTTCAGGAAGTTTCAAGAAGCTTTCTTCTTTGATTTTTGGGTTTCATGAAAATGACAAAAATTCATATTTGATAATCTTAACGAATGTTTTAGAATGAGATCCGTAATAGGTCATCACTTTGTCATTTTAATAGTATTTGCAATCATAATTATCATGGTAATTTCTGATAATTATCCACAATAACGATAAATATAGGATTATTATGACCGTTATCGTAATTTAAAACTTTGATCTTGTAATTAATTTTACATTAAATGTTATTCTTTTCTTTTATTATTATTGGTAGGTGTTTTACAAAATTGAAAATTTTAGCATGAAAATTAAATGTCGGTAAATTTTTAGCCAAGAAAAAAGATATCTGAATTTGTGCTGTTTGAAAATGTATTTTAGCAAACTGAGATGATGCTGTGTCATAATTTTGATGATGAACATAACGGATTAAATATTATGCCCAAATATCAAATACCTTATTTTATCTTATTTTTTGCATGTCTACCTTCTGACTATAAACCACCTCTTATATAATGATCTATCTCTAAACTCAAATGGATAATGAATTGTGTACAGCGATTGGCATAAGAGAGAGTAATGGCGCTCCCCAATATCCAAGCACCTCCCAGAATTGGCAATGGACACAGTACATTGATTCTGAATCCATATGTTTCGTGAGAACCTACTATGATATCGTTCTGTAATTCTCTGAAGAATTAAACTTTAGCACTGAGAATAGGGGTATATGAAGAATCATATCCATAACTGAATTTTCATTCTAGTAATAGTAATGACTATGCCTTTAGTTACACCCGGAATAGGGATCCTTATGGTATAAACATTGTTACAAAACTAAGCAGACATTTCTTCTACCCTCTAAAACGTAATTCTAAAACAGAGAGAACTAAACCATCAGCACCATAATTGTAGCACATCATACATTAGAATCCTATATGGAATTTGGGTAAAAAGATTTGTTCCAAATAAGCCTTCAGAAAGACTGTTTTAAGAAGCATAAATCCTGCATATGGAAGCATGTAAACATTATCCAAACAAGAAGTAAAACTAGCCTTATTCTATAGAATGATATCACCATTCACATGTAAGCATTTACAAATTGACACAGGCTATCAAAACCACCAGCCACAGATAAAGCATCTAATTTGAGCAGCATCCAAATCTCTTCAAAACTGAAGACTCCTCTTTCACATTTATTGTCTGTCCTTTAGACGGGACAGCTGAAGCACTGGCACTGTCACCAGCCTCAACTGCTCTCTTGCTCACTATGCGGTATATCTGAGAAAGAACCTCAGTGAAAGCATTTTCAACATTGGTTGCTTCCAAAGCAGAAGTCTCCATGAAGTAGAGAGATTCCTTCTCAGCAAAAGATTTTCCATCCTCGGTTGAGACAGCAACAAGGTGTCGAAGATCTGATTTGTTTCCAATAAGCATGACCACAATGTTGGGGTCTGTGTGATCCCTCAGCTCCCTCAACCACCTCACAGCATTCTCAAATGTAGAAGTGCGTGTTACATCATACACAAGTAAAGCACCAACAGCTCCTCGGTAGTAAGCACTAGTAATGGCACGGTACCTATTACGAAAAACAAAAAACACAATTTCAGTGACTCAGTAAAATAGCCGCCACTGCAATAAAGACACTTCTACAACCATTTCAGTATGGGATAAGGCTCCTCTAAAGTGAGTTTGAGTGTTAAGTGAGAATATATTTTTTTATAAGAATACAACATATATATATACTAAATTTTTAGAAGATATTGAAGCTCACTCCCCACTGAATCTGTCCTTGCCTATTGAACATTACCACCTTTGGGAGTAACACACTTAATACAACAATTAGCAAGGTATATTAATTGATACTAAATAAAGTTACATAATTTAATTAATAGTTATTCAAAATGAAAAGCACCCATACCAACAGCGACTAAAGTAAAAAACTAAAAGCTTTGCTTATACTAATTTCTTTTTTATGCCAATCTTTGTCGTCCCCTCATATGTACTTTTGCTTATCTGTTGACTAGAATTATTTCAAGAACAAAGAAAAATTAATAAAATATGAAAGTTAAACCCAACATGTAATAGCAGAGACAAGTCAAATGTTAAAGAGCCGTAAAATAGAGCTACAAAGATAATCAGTCTCTTGTATTAGCATACTTCCCTCACTCTTTATCTTGTAGACCAATAGAGTATGCTGCTTCACAAATTAGGACCAACTCAGCATAATATAGTTTGGTTGAAACAATGTTGCCTTGAACAGACTATCATTGAATAGACGTGAATTCCATTAGACCCAAATGAATAAAAGGCAAAGCCAACTATTTTCTTCTTCATGATTCCCCCCTTTCTTTACGTGATATCACGGCTTGTATAGCAGGGAATCCAATTTAAGAACGTCTCATTAATTAGTGGGAGTCAGTGTCACTACATTGAGCAGAGCTCCTGGGCACCACAACTACCTTGTATCCTCCACATATCTTATTCGTGTATTACTGTATTATATAGATAAGTACAACGGGGGGATACATTGATTAAACTATTTAAAGGCTAGTCAAAATCATGTTCGGCTAGAATAAGCATGAAACAATGAATTGGCTGCATCCTAGCCATATCCACACCAAGTAAACATAAGTACAATGGGGATACATAAATTAAACTCATTAAAGGTACAACTGGGATAGTGGATACATAAATTAAGCTCATTAAAGGCTAGAAGTAAAGATCAGGTTTGTGAGATGCACATGCATATTCAAATCCAACTGGACTATTTCGAAGGCAATATGAAGTAGATATTACATACAAGCAACTGGAATGCATGTTGAGGTCACTGATGGTTGTATGCACATGCATGTGTTAAAAACATTCAATTACAAGAAAAATCCAAAATGCAAGGAAAACTATGTTATAACTTAAGCTTCTTGTTATCTATACTCTCATATAGTTGTCTCGGATATGTTAGGAACTAACCCTCAAAATGATAATAGAAGCTCCTCAAAGACAAGTGTCAGCTAAGCAAAAAGTAATACTTCATAGGGCACTGATTTACAACTTAAAGAACTACTCATTTGCCCATAGGCAATATCACTTTTTGACTAGCTCATGATCATTTCGATTGATGGGAAATCAAAATGACTTTTATTCTCCACCAATCACTTTATGCAGTCAAAAAGGAGCAGCAAGAAAGCCCTGATTCATTTACAGATAACTGAAGGGGACCAAAGACACTCGTCAATAAAAAGTATATGTTAATCCCCAAAATGTTAATTTTCAATTTCATCAAAGTTGACCCTTGGTGCAATCCTATTATAGTTATAGTAAAATCTTCTGCGGCCTCACTTTGTATTCTTGCAGTAGTCGTGACCCCGTCATACATATCTTAGAAAGGTTAAGGTGTGCTAAAAATTCCAAAAGCTTGAAGAATTGATAAAGAAGTTCCCAAGGGACTATCATTATCAAATTGATATCCTAACATTTAAAAGTATCTATACTTTTGCTAGGCACAAACAAAGACCATCAAACTCCACAGCACAACCCTAATTAGAACCTTGCATTCAGCACAGCACTTTCTCCATAATAAACTGGACCTAAAATTAACAATCACCAAGCAAATCATTGGATCAAGATCCACATTAAAAGCTATATGAGAAACCATACATGTTTCCATAATGCTAGCAATCGAAGGGTCCATTGGCACAGTTAATATGTGAAATAACGTAATAATATGATAAACATATAAGTTCAAAGAAGTCCTGCTTTTTTACAATTTATTATTTATTATTCCTTGATCCTTGATTCCTTGTTGTATTTTATATATTATAACTAGCTGACCAGAGAGAGAGAGAGGATGAGACAAATTACATAGAAAGATATAATTTTGTTTCAGGATTAAAGATTCAGTGCCAACATGCAAGAAGACACTCCAAAGGTTTGCCGTGAGAACCAACCAAAACGAATATTTGAACTAATAAAAAAAAAAGGTCCTGAATGGTGACTTAGATTTCCAATTCCAGAGGAGTATGGTGACTCAGATTTCCAATTCCAGAGGAGTATCTGAAGCTAAAACTAATATTCAGCAACTAGAACAAAAAGTTGTTGAAGAAGTGGGAGATCATGAAAGTATGAAAGTTCAGATCATGATATTAATTATTACATCCACTCCAAAGAGTTGAAAGGACTAACAAATGTGATTATGCAGGTTTTAACCTTAGCGAACAATGGAATATTATCATGCTTTTTCCTTTTGATCATAATTTTACAAAAGAAAAAAAAAGAAAAAATCCCTAATGTGGAGTCCACAGAAAATGCTGAATTATACAAATCAATCCGTAGTATTACAATTATCCACTTAAATTTAAGTTTTCAACCTCAAATTAACATGCTGTACCGAAAGAGCTAAACTTTAAACATTTCAAATAAGCTTATATACTGTACAGTAATCAAGCAATTTTTAATGATTAAATGGAAAATGAGAATAGGATAAGTTTAGAGTACTACAGATTACAGAATAAAATCCAAATAAGTAGGAAAGCTTCATAAATCCTAAAAATTCAGTTCGAACAACATAAAGTTTAGATAATAAAAATACCAAGATAATCGTCATTATTCAGTGGTCTCCTTATGAAACAACTATACTTGAATACTTCACAAACCCACTGGAACCCAAATAAAATTATGACAAACCATACTCCATACGTTCAACGAGAAATAATATCCTTCACAACCTCGAGTGGTATCACAAACAAACACCTGTTCCTTTGATTAATAAAAAAGTAAAAACAATATAAATTTTAAGTCCTCAAATATAAGAATTTCACATCTGGTTCAATATTAATTAAATCAAAAGAAATGATCATGCTTTCCAGTACTGAAGCAACAAGGGTTTTATGAAACAATCACAACCACAACCACAGCTCAAACTTTAAAATTCAAAATCAAAATCAAAATTTTCTTAAAAAAGGTTAAATACCCATGATTTTGAAGATAGATAAATCAATCATAGCGGAATAAAAATTAAGAAAGAAGAGACCTTTCCTGGCCAGCAGTGTCCCAAATCTGAGCCTTGATGACCTTCCCATCAATATTCAAACTTTTTGTTGCAAACTCGACGCCTATGGTGGACTTAGACTCCAAGTTGAACTCGTTCCTTGTGAACCTTGATAGCAAGTTGGATTTGCCAACCCCAGAATCACCGATCAGGACAAGCTTGAAGAGGTAATCGTACTCATCATCAGCCTTGTACCCAGCCATGTTCTTCTATTCCTTTGTTTCTTACAAAAATCAAAGACAAAGAAAGAGAGAGAAGAATAAGCAAAAGGATCTGTGATTCTGCTTTTGGAGGTGATGTTACTGTTGATGGTGTCCTTTTAGTTTAAACCATTCATTCATCCCAAGTTGTTAGAGAGAGAGAGAGAGAAGGAGAGGTTTTTTGGGATGGTAAAATGGAACATAGCGTAACGGGTGAATTTATTTGAAATGGGATAAAAACCGATACCACTGTTGCGGGATCACCCCGTCGAGTGGACACCCTAGATCATGGGAATCCTCGGTATTTTTCTTTTCGGGCAGTTTGGAAAAATTTATATAGAATTTATTTGGATTTATGAAAATAATTTATTGAATCAAACTTATTTAAATAATTATGAAAGTATGATTTGCTTATATAAATAACTTAATTAAATGTTTATACAATAAATTTTTTTAAATAATCTAAAAACAGTTTATTTTCATAAGTTTTGAGTTGAATTTCATAAATTTTTTCATAAGCTCATCCAAACACACTCATAATTTATCTCTTATAAGCTCTTTTAATTTATTTTCATAAGTTTGTCAGATAACCTTATAAAAATAAATTATTTTTAACTTATTTAAAAAATATTTATTGAATAAATGTTCAATCAAGCTTATTATCTAAAGGTATCCTTAAGTAATTTAAGATAACAATATATATTGAAAATAAGCAAAATTAGTTTTTATTTCTCTCCTCAAAGTATATTTATTTGTTTTTAAGTTAATCCTCTAAAACTTTAATAGATGTGTGCTGGTCCAATGTAGCGGCGTTAAAGACACTTGAGGGAGAGCTTTATCAATCTTTACTTAAACACTTGATAATATCTCCTCAGATTGGTCTCTCGCTTATCAAAAATTACGTTCCGCGTGGTCTTACATAGCTAGGGATGTAAATGAGGCGTGGTGGGTATGAATGGTAGTCCCCCACTACCCATCCCGTTGGATGAATTTCTTATCTGTCCCCACCCCATATCCATGGTGGCGGATTTTAAACAAATTTATCAATATTTGTGGGTATCCATAGATGTTCAACATCTCACAAATTTTTTTCTTCGCACATAAAATTTAAACTAATTCTGCATTTGAGTTCCTTGGTGATATGAGAAGTATTATAGTAAATATACTAAAGAATATAATATGTAAACAATATAATCATACATGTCATTAAATTAAAATTTAAAATATTAAATAGTAAAACTAATCTATAAGCGTGTCTAAATTAATCCATTTACACATGAGCATCATTTCAATCCATTGGTCTAATATTTTTAAATGTAAATATTCTAACCCCCTCAGCAGGTACTCGCATGTATGGATACTATACTGTCCACCCTGCCCCATTAATAAATGGATAAAGAAAATACCTATTTAATTTACCTATGAATATCCATTAAGATATTTATTTTCTACCCATTGTGGATATTATCTGCAGGTATTTGTGATTCCGGATAAAATTTACATCCTATACATTGCAAATAAAAATGATATATAGACTCCATTTAGCTTTAATTAGCCTAATAAATTTTCTGTTTTCTGCCGGTAATGAACTTTTTATTTTTCCCATATAAACTATGTCTCTATTTTGCTCTCACGTAAGCTATATTCCGCCCAATAACAAAGTATTAGATTTTAGGTTAAAGTAATAACTTGGTCTTTATACGTGATATATATTATTCATTTAGTTTTTATACGTAAAAAAATTTGAAAATGAGTTTTTACATGTGTAAACGTTAACAAATTTGATCCCTTTATATGCAAACGTTAACAAATTCGTCTCTGCCGTCAGCAAATTAGTCGTTATACATGACTCAAATTTTTTATTTGGTCTCTAAACCTAAAAATAATTAAAATGATCCCTTTATATGCAATCAATAATAATTTTATCCTTATCGTCTGTCAAGAAGCTCGGACCCAACTAAAAATTTTTTTCGTATTAATAATTTTTCATATATTATATCAATTTATTTATTTTATTGAGAGTCAACTTAGATAATTTCAGAATATACAACCATTTATGGACCAAATTATACAACTTTTACTATCAATAGAAAAAATATATTGATATAATATATAGAAAATATTCAATACGAAAAGAATTTTTAGTCGGGTCCGAGCTCCTGGATTGACGACAGAGACAAAATTATTATCGATTGCACATATAATGTCGGATTTTTTTTTTTAGGTTCAGGAACTAAATCAAAAATTTGTGCTGCGTATAAGGACCAATTTTCTGACAACAGAGACGAATTTGCTAACGTTTGCACATATATGGACCAAATTTGCTAACGTTTACACATGGAGGGACTCATTTCCAATTTTTTTACGTATATGAACTAAATGAAGAATCTGTATCACGTACAGGGACCAAATTATTACTTTAACTATCATTGGATTCACAAAAAAAGATAGAATAAAGTGGAATGAAATTGAATGATATTATATTTTACTGTTTAGATTGTTTAAAACATGATGGAATAATATCAAGAACCTATTAATCACTCAATTTCATCCCGAAAGATTCAAATAATATTATAATAAGAGTTTAATTGTTATACACTGACAGTGTAAAACCCTTTTATACAGACATCCAATCAAATATTGTCACATCAATAACAAAAATTAACTTTTTTTTACTAAAAAAGATATTCATTCATTCAAATTGATAAAATACATCGAAAACAATACAAATTCAACATCGCTAAAAACCGAAAAGAATGAATGTGCGAACAAACTCACAACACCCAGGTTAATAGCATAAAACGGTAAAATGCCGACAAATATGACAAAATCAAAGTGACCGGAACACCAATGCCTCCGGATCTGAAACGTTGACGCTTAAATCTTGATTGAATCTGCAATAGATCGAAGCTGATCTGCCAGTTTAAACCAAACGAACACCGCAACAAGACGGGAATCCAAACAACGCCGCAAGAAAACGATGAACAAAACAACGCCGCACCAAGATGACGAACAAAACAACGCCGCACTCAGACGATAAAATCATGGAAAAACACAAAAGAAAAACCAGATCTGTATATGTGGAAAAACCACTTATTTAGATAAAAAAAAGGGGAAAGTTAACTTATACTTAACTACCTTTAAAGTTATTCATATCATGATTGGTGATTGGTAGACAGAATAAAAAACTTTACATTATCAACACATAACAATTAAACTCTTATAATAATTTTATTATACTCAATTCCTTTCCACCTATCATTAATTTAGACATAATCTTAGAAATCGGAATAGCTCATTTGAGCTCTCCATGTAGAGGAGCCTCTCCTCTTTGTTACAAAAAGATAGTTTATCCCAATACTTTCCCAATATTTGTTAAACTTGATTTGCATATTTGATGTCATCCTTTCCAATACCTCATCATCACTATGCCTCCATTTGTTTAATGATTTCGAATGTCACACAACTTTTTGAAGAAAGTATTAGTTGCAACATGCAACGATCCAGAAAAATAAAGAGTTGCATCATAAAAAATCTTTAAAAATTTCACAAAAACACGTGCATGATTCCAATCAACACTATGAGGACATCATCCTTCACTAACAAGTTGAAGCATATATGCATTATCCTCATATTCAAGGCGTTTAAAGGTTTTTTTCCATATTTTTCAACAACATCTAACATCAAATAGATAGAGTTCTATCTAGTTGGCACATCAAGTGATATCATTGTATTGATATTTATATTTGCCTCTTTTGAACACCTTTTAAAAGTAGCCAATCTAGTCGGAGAATCCCTAATAAACCTACATGCAACCTTTATTCTACTAATAGAGGGGTCAATTTCTTTCAGTCCATCACTAACAATCAAGTTCAAAATGTGAGCACAACATCTCATGTGCATGCACTCTCAATTTAACAAAGTACGATCATTCCAATCACTCATTCCTCTCATCAAATATGTGATAGCCACTATATTAGCACTTGCATTATCAACTGTTACACAACAAACATTTTTAATCCCTGATTCTTTCAAGCATCTCTCTAGGTTTTTTCCTATGGTTTCACCTTTGTGGTCGGCAATCAAACCAAAACTGAAAATTATCTTATGCAAATCCCACCCCTCATCAATATAACGAGCAGTTACACGCATGTAATTCATGTTTTGGATTGATGTCCAAGTATCAAAGGTAAGAGAAACCATTTGTTTATTTGCAAACAATATGCTTTTCAACTTCTCCTTCTCATCATTAAACAATACCATGCAATCTTTAGCAACGGTAACACGAGAAGGAAATTTAAATCTAGGACATGCCTCACTCATCAACCGCCTAAATCCTTCATTTTCAACAAATTTAAAAGGCAACTCGTCTATAACTACCATCTTTGCAAGTTTTATTCGAGTCCTCTCTTGACTGAATTCAACAAGTTTCATACTAACAGTTGTATTAGGATCATCACAATCCTTTTCAAGAGCAATTGTTATTTGTCTCTTATCAACTACCTTATTTGGGTTTTTCACACAAACCTTCAAATGCTTTAGCATGTTACTGGTATGGTTCCATGGCTATCACTATTGCATGCATATTGTCTTTTACAATATTTACATGTAGCATTATCATTTTCCTTTTTAAAGTGTGCCCAAGCATTAGTAGGGGGTTTACTCGGTTTTCTTTTCAATACATCTTCTTGTGATGATGGTGGTGGTTGTTGTCCTTGTTGTGCTGGAGTTGTACCTTGCAGTCCTTGCTGTACTGGAATTGTAGCTTCTAGTCCTTGCTCTACTGGATAAATAACTTGCAAGGGACTTGGAGTGGAACCAGTGTTAGTGGTTGTTGTTGAAGTTGTCATTTTTCAGTTGCCTATGAACAATTAAAATAATACAACGAGAAGCAAGAACAGAACTGAGAGTATACTAAATGACTAACAAACAACACAACAACTCAACAAATTATGATACGTGATTGACAGGCAACATAGGGAACTCAGTATACTAAGTGACTAACATAGGCAACTCAATAAACACAGGCAACACAAGGGCTGAGGATCTAGGATTACAACAGAACAGAACACTTAATTTACATTATCACCAACACAACAACACAAAACCGAATCTGAGAACTCGCCTCTCCGGTGGAAGAACAGATTTAGGATCTTAGAAGCAACTTCAAGCAAGGATTAGGAATAGCAACCTGAAAAAAGGGGGGCACGCACAAGAAGAACAATCGATTAGGATCCTTCTAACTTCGAAATATACCTTTTGGGAACACGATAATCAATTAAGACCTTGGGGTAATCGATTACTTCGTTCATCCACTACTGGAAAGGGGTATCTCGTGCCGGTAATAGATTATGGGTTGTTGGTAATTTATTACCATGTGCTAATAGTTGGTGATCTATTAATACGTGCGGATAATCTGTTACGGGATGTTGTAATCTGTTACTGTGAACAAGTAATATGTTATCATTATTGTGGACCTCTAATCTTATTAAGTATTTGTGGCAAAATTAGTGTGTACAATATTGTGGTGGTACGATGATGAGATGTAAGTGTTATATGAAATGAAGAAAATAATATATAATGGGATAAAATAGGTTAATTCGTCTCATACGTTTTTTATTTTTCAAATTGATCCTATAAGTTTTTTTTTCTTTTTTTTCAAATAGATCTTATACATTATGTTTTTTTGGCACGTTAGTCCTTTCGGTTAATCCGTATATGACAGCGTCAGTTTTAGGACTAATGTGGAAGACGAAATATAACGTATATGACCAAAATGAGAATCAATAAAAGGAAACATATATTTTATTTTTTTCATTTTTGTCATATACTTTATTTTCTGTTTTTCATATTAGTTTTTTCCCTCAATCCCTTCTTGATGACGTCACTTTTAGGACTAACATGGTGATGAAACATAACATATAGGACCAAAATGCAAAAAAACATATATGACCAAAATGAAAAATAAAAAACGTACATGATCAATCAACTTATTTTGCCTATATAATTAATTATATTTATATTAGAGTCATAATTAGGATTGCAATATTATCAAATATATTATAAATAAATTAATATTTGCGTTTTTAGAATTATTGGTCATCATAATAGGCAAAAAAATATAAGTAGTATGTAAATAATTTTTAAATGCTGTTAATTTGAGTAAGACGTGATATTCGTTCGCACATTTTAAATTTGAAAGATATATATTTATAAAAGTTTAATTGTTATGCACCATTTTTTACATCGTTAACTAATCATTAATTATGGTATGTATGACTTTTAAGGTAGTTAGGATAAAAGTCAAACATTTGACTGACGTGACAATTTATAATTGAATATCTATGTAAAAAAACTTTAAATTATCAGTGTATAGCAATTAAACTCTAATTATAACTAACAAATATCTTGTGCATTATTCAATTTTAATATTCCCTTAATTCTTATTTATTAGCTACATTTTGGTCTTTAAAAGTATGTATCGCTGTCAGTTCAGTCCCTAAAAACAGTTAAATTATGAAAAAAATCTATCAATGTTAATTTTGTTAGTCAAGTTAATCTCTTAATATTAAGGGACTTTTTAAGAAATTAACATTGAGGAACTTTTTCGTAATGTAATTATTTTCAGGGACCGAATTGACAGCGCCACACACTTTTAGAAACCAAAATGATGGTTTACTGTAATTAGTATTTGAATTAACTTTATCGTTCTTATAGTTCTATCCGAATTGATGGATTAGTCTCCTCTGTTGCACGCAGAGGATATCCTGAAAAACCAAACAAATAAAATGTGATAGCAAATAGATTAGTAATTAACTTTAACAAAGCTAATAGTTTGAGTAAAAATGTGATATGAAATAATGTAGACAAATATTTGGTAAATAATTAGTATTTGACAATCAGAATAAGATGTAATATTTACTTATTACAAAAGTTAGTTAAGTACAATTAATATTTGGATGTTAAAATAATTTAACTCCTTCTAAAGACTGAATTGATAATATCTCATATTTCCAGGATCAAAATAATAATTTACTCATTTACATATTACAATAATTTGTTAAGTATAATTGATATTTGGATGTAAAGAAAAATATAGTTATATTTGCTTAGTGACTATTTTCAAGTACTACTGTACTAGTATAGTATTTTACTTTTTACACTCCGCGGTGATTTTCCACATCACAAAAATTTCACTCCTCTTTTTCACCCGTCCGCGTGGTGGGTACCAACACAGACACAATGACGATCAACGTACAACTAGTACGTGTCAGATCATGAGCTGGCACGTGCAGAGCGTGTGGTCAATCTCGCGCCGGGTGTTGCCAGCTGGCAACTAGGTCGGCTCACTCGGCTGGCGAACCTTATCCATTTTCTTATTTCTTATAAAGTTTCGATAAACTCACTCACTCGTCACCCGCTTCTTCCCTCACTGTCAATCTCCATTGGTCACCGTTCACCTCACAATCATTTACAATTACGGTCTTGTCTCCTCCTTTGACCACACACGTGCCAAAACGATCTGCCATTTGTCCGTGACGCAATCGCGTTAGGTGGCACCCTACGATATTGTAGATAAGAGCTCCACGATTAAATTGTGCTTAAAAAGTTAAAAAAATTTAAGAGATAATTAAACTTTAAATTTTTTGAAATATTTCCAATCCACCTTAATTCATATGAATATATTAATAAATAATGTGTAAAATATTATATTAATTCGTGAATATTCATATTTTGTAGCGTTTTCCTATTTCATAATTCATTTTCATATTGTGAGAGAGGAAGGAGGAGGAGGAGGAGGAGAAGAAGAACGAGGAAGAGAAAATAGGTGAGATCTTGTTAAATAAGGAAACCCTAGTTTTTCCTATTTTGGGTTATTTGCAAATCTTCCAATTAATTCAGCTCCAACCTGCTACTGTTTGAGGAATCTCTTGTCATTGCTTCAATCGTTCAAGGTCTGTTTCAATTTCAATTTTCCGTTTCTCAATTTATGTGCCCTTTTCTGTATTAGTTTGAATAAGGGAGAAAAAAAGTGTATTTTTTATTCTTGTGTTTGTTTTAATCGAGTTTTATTGTCATTGACCTTTATGTAATGGGAATCGCTGGAGTTTTGTTGATTCCTATGCTCATTGTGATATAACCCTTGTTGGGGGGTCAAGAATTTGAGCCTTTTGCATACTGTTTAAGATTGGAATATTTCGTATCTTATGACCATGTATCTTTGGTAAACTGGTGATTGTTTTCTAGCAGAAAAGGACGTACCATAAATTCGTGTGCTCGATTATCACTTCATAAATATTGTTCTCACGTGATGATGTTTGAGTGTGCGTGCTAGTGTGTGTGTGTGTTTTAGGTTGTGAGTTTGGTTGTTTTTGTCTGTTCAATGATGAATGGGTTTATGTTTGCTGTTCTTTTTGTCAATTTTTGCAGAGTGAACGAGTTTTGTGGGATTGTGTACTTTAGGAAGACGCAAAGATGATGTCCAGGTCGTATACAAATCTTTTAGATTTGGCTTCTGGGAATTTCCCGACAATGGGGGGGAGGGATTTTAAGGAAAGGAGGCGGATGCCGAGAGTTATGAGTGTCCCTGGGATTGTCTCAGAACTGGATGATGATCAGGCAGTTAGTGTTTCTTCTGATAATCCGTCGACTGTTACTACAGATCGAATGATAATCGTAGCAAACCAGCTACCTTTGAAAGCAAAGCGAAGAGAGGACAATAAAGGGTGGAGTTTCAGTTGGAATGAGGATTCCTTGCTTTTACAGCTTAAGGATGGACTTCCGGAAGAGATGGAGGTTCTTTATGTTGGGTCTTTGCGTGCTGACATCGACCCAGCTGAACAGGATGACGTGTCACAGTATTTGTTGGATAAATTCAAATGTGTCCCTACTTTTCTACCCCCTGATGTTTTGGAGAAATTTTATGATGGCTTCTGTAAAAGGCAGTTATGGCCACTTTTTCATTATATGTTACCATTTTCAACCAATAAAAGCCACCGTTTTGATCGCTCTTTGTGGGAGGCCTATGTGCTGGCAAATAAGCTATTTTTTCAAAAGGTGGTTGAAATAATAAACCCAGAGGATGATTATATTTGGGTTCATGATTATCATTTGATGGTGCTACCAACCTTTATAAGAAGGCGCTTTAACAGGGTTAAAATGGGATTTTTCTTGCATAGCCCCTTTCCATCGTCAGAGATATATAGGACTCTTCCTGTCAGGGAAGAGATACTTAAAGCTTTGCTAAACTCTGATATCATTGGATTCCATACCTTTGACTATGCTCGTCATTTCCTTTCCTGTTGCAGCCGTATGTTGGGTTTGGAATATCAGTCGAAGAGGGGCTATTTAGGGTTGGAGTATTATGGAAGGACTATCAGTATTAAGATTATGCCTGTTGGGATTCACATGGGTCGAATTGAATCGGTTATGCGAATGGCTGATGAGGAGTGCAAGGTAAGGGAGCTCAAACAGCAATTCGAAGGAAAAACCATCTTGCTTGGTGTTGATGATATGGACATTTTTAAAGGCATAAATTTGAAGATTTTGGCTATGGAGCAGATGCTCAGACAACACCCGAAATGGCAAGGAAGAGCTGTTCTCGTCCAGATCGTTAATCCTGCAAGGGGTAAAGGGATACATATAGATGAGATACATACTGAAATACAAGAAAGCTGTGGCAGGATTAACAGAGTGTTTGGGCGCCCTGGTTATGAACCTGTTGTCTTTATTGATAGATCGGTTTCAATTGCTGAAAAAGTTGCCTATTACAGCATTGCTGAGTGTGTTATCGTCACTGCTGTAAGGGATGGGATGAATCTAACTCCTTATGAATATATTGCTTGTAGACAGGGAATATCTGGTTCTGAATCATGTTC
This sequence comes from Ammopiptanthus mongolicus, assembly GCA_039655645.1. NCBI lineage: Eukaryota > Viridiplantae > Streptophyta > Magnoliopsida > Fabales > Fabaceae > Ammopiptanthus > Ammopiptanthus mongolicus. The sequence goes on along the minus strand of CM077346.1, from coordinate 16,898,143 downwards.
CAATGTCAGTGCCCCAAAGAAGAGTATGTTAGTAATATCAGAGTTTATTGGGTGTTCTCCATCACTCAGTGGGGCTATCCGTGTCAATCCATGGAATGTTGAAACAACTGCAGAGGCAATGAATGAAGCCATATCAATGAGTGAAGGAGAGAAACAGTTGCGGCATGAAAAACATTACCGGTATGTCAGCACTCACGATGTGGCTTACTGGTCACGAAGTTTCTTGCAAGACATGGAGAGGGCTTGCACAGACCTTCTAAGGAAAAGATGTTGGGGAATAGGTCTTAGCTTTGGATTTAGGGTTGTGGCACTTGACCCTAATTTTAAAAAGCTCTCAATTGATGCTATGGTTTCGGCTTACAACAGGGCAAGTAGTAGGGCCATTTTGTTGGACTATGATGGTACCGTGATGCCACAGAACTCCATTAATAAAAGTCCTAGCAAGGAGGTCATCTCTCTTTTGGAAACACTTTGTGCAGACTCCAAAAATGTAGTTTTCATTGTTAGTGGAAGGGGGAGGGTTAGCCTAAGTGAGTGGTTCACACCCTGCAAAAAACTTGGAATTGCTGCAGAACATGGGTACTTCATGAGGTCTGATCTCTTTCTCTCGCCCTGTATCTCCTCTGATGTGTCATCTATATATTTATTTATTTATTGTTTTTCTTAGTATTAGTTGTTCAAAGATTACTTATTGCATGTGTCATATGAAAGATATATTTTAGGCACCTGCAAAAATGAACTTATGCTAGAGTTGGGAAGGCCATTTCTTTTTGCCTGAATATCTCAAATTACAGTACGATGCTTTCTTCCCTAAGTTTGACCGGGACCCCTTTGGTGGGGTCAAAGTGCTTTTCAAGTCAATTTTGATAGTATATAATCTAATTTGAAATCCATTTGTCTCTGGTTTTGGAAACACTGTTTGTAAGTCATCCTACTCTCAGTGTTGAGAAAACCAACATTGGCATTTTAGAGTCATGCCAAGGTGGAACTCTTGAATGGTACTATATTGCTGAAAATGTTTTCCAATTTCCACTACCTCCTCCAAGTATGGATCTGCTGATTATTCTAATCTAGAAGCTACTAAATTCAGTAGATGCGTTTGTTAATTTGAAGATTAGTATGGTGGGCGTCTTGTCATTTGCTTTTGCACTTTGCTAATATATAGTTTCTCATATGTTACCTCTATTGATCTTCATTCCTTAATTTTGTCCAGTGTTCTTTGCTCTTGTAATGTGGCAATTTTTTTAAGTTTTGGGCATTTTCAGATGGTCACAGAGTGGAGATTGGGAAATTTGTGGCAAGAGCTCCGAGTTTGGATGGATGCAGATTGCTGAACCTGTGATGAAACTATATACAGAGGCAACTGATGGTTCCGGCATTGAGAAAAAGGAAAGTGCTTTGGTCTGGCAATACCGGGATGCAGACCTTGGTTTTGGATCTTCTCAAGCTAAGGAAATGTTAGATCATCTAGAAAGTGTTTTGGCCAATGAACCTGTTGCTGCGAAGAGTGGCCAGTTCATTGTTGAAGTGAAGCCCCAGGTATCTATAATTTCTCTAAATAATTTTTTGAGAAGAGAATGTAGTAACTTTTTATTTTACAATCTATAATTATGAAAACCTCCTTTCTAAAATATATTCCAGATTTTGAATTGAATATTGTATGTCATACTCTAAAAAGGGGCACATATGTAACAAGCTTTATTTTTTATATATTATGGTTGTCTGCTTCATTACATCTGATCCTTCAGCGTTCATATTTCTGATGGGATTAGGAACCGCTAGATAGCATATAGTAAACTAATGGTTAATCCAAAAAGCACTAAGATAACCTTTACCATCTTGTTTTGGCTTCTGGAGTACGACTGAGGCTTATAAATCATTGCTTAATAAGCATTAGAGAGGGTTTGTGTGAGCAGCAGAGAACTCATGAATGGTTCTTTTGCTTCTTTGTTTTTTTTTTTTTTTGGGGGGGGGGGGGTGCGTATACCTGTCTGCAACTTTATGATTGCAGTGTTATTTAATTCTTCCATAAAGTGATTTGTTCAGATAATTGTGGCGAGTGCAATCATCAGGGTTGGAAACGTGATGTGTTGATGTCAATTTATAGGATTTCTCGTTAAAACAAGAAGAAGAAAATCTGATCCCATTTGACTGTCTGTTTTGCAGGATGTGAGCAAGGGGTTAGTTGCTGAAAAGATATTTTCATCAATGGCTGGGAAGGGCAAACAGGCTGACTTTGTGCTGTGTGTTGGTGATGACAGATCAGATGAAGATATGTTTGAAGTGATCAGTAGTGCAATCTCAAGAAATATTCTTTCATCCAATGCTTCTGTTTTTGCTTGCACGGTTGGACAAAAACCGAGCAAAGCTAAGTATTATCTGGATGATACGTTTGAAGTAATAAGCATGCTGCAATCTTTGGCCGAAGAATCGGATTCTTCACCATGCATAGAAGAAACTGGGGATTCCTCTCCAAGGCAAATGTGACTGTGAGGTCCCTCCTGATTTTAGATGATTTGTTTAATGGGAATGTAATATTCGTGGTGATTACAGGATGTGGGCTGTTGGCGGGGTATGTTTTCATATATTTTTTTCATCTTTCATTTATATATTACATATATTTTTGAGAGAATACCATTATTATTTTTTGTTCTTGTCATTGATAATTTTAGTTCTGGTGGAGGAGAAAGATGTTAAATTGTTTATAGGATATAGATACACTAGATTTTGAATTTTGATTAAAAGATTAATTTATTAAGGTAGTGTTTGATATCAGAAATATTTTAAAATTTCTCATGAGAAATTGTGGTGGTCTCTTTGTTTCCTGGGGTGGTTGAGATTAATTCTGGATTTCATGGCTGAGATATGGTAGCATTTTGGAGTAGTGTGGGATTGCTGAAATGGAGTGGAAATAAGGAGAGCTTCACAGTTTAGTATGGATATGTTTCCAAAACTGAAGAAGAAGAAAAAACAGAAGAGAACAGAAATTAAAATTTCATCACAGAACCTCATGGATCACCGAAGTGGTAACCAAATATATTTTGTAAATTTTTTGGTTTAATTGCTCTTTTAGTCCCTCAATTTTTTAAATTGTGCGATTTTGGTCCCTCAAAATTTTTTATTGCATTTTTATCCTTCAATTTTTTCAATTGTGCGATTTTGGTCTTTCAAAAAATTTAATTGTATTTTTTATCCCTTAATTTTGTGAAATTGTGCAATGAAAGCTTTTATTTTGGTCCCTATAAGGATTAATTTTGCACAATTTCAGAAAATTGAGAGATGAAGAGTGTAATTAAATTTCTTGAGGGATCAAAATCGCACAATTAAAAAAATTGGAGGATGAAAAGTACAATTAAATCAAATTTTTTCATGTTTCATTTCGTATTTGAAAATAAAATATTTCATAAATCAAATCTCATCTAAGAAAAATGAGAGAAGCAAGAGGATAAATCCTTTTTGCTTTTTAATATATGCATCGTCTATCACGAATAGAGTACTCTAGAATTGATCGGTCAACATCAGTTTTAAGACATTTAAAAAACATTTTTGTTATTTGAATATATAAAAAATGGGACAACAATCGATAACGGTTAATGATATTTAGGGAAATGAGAATATTTAAAATATTTTGAATGTATTGATTCAAATATTTTATGTTTTTAAAATTCAAATTATAAAGATATAAAAGTAAATTAGTTTTAAAATCTTTCTCTTTTACTTGTGCTCCAAACATGAATGATGTAATTTCCCATCCCCTCCACTAAAATTCCTCACGTCTCCTCCTCATGACTGAACAAAATATTTAATTAAAAATTTCCCCCTTCCCTTTGAACCAAAGATAGCCTTGGGAGGGCTACGGGTGAGAACGGCTAGAGAAACAAATACAGCTTTTCTTGGGAAGTTGGTCTGGGATATGGTGCAGCAATCTGATAAATTGTGGATCAATGTTCTGTCCAAGAAGTATGTCAAGCAGAGACATTTCCTTCATAGACACAACAACAAAGGCTCCTATGTGTGGAATTCTATATCTAAAGCCAAAACTATTCTATCCCAAGGTTTCAAGTTCAGAGTTGGTGATGGTAAAACTTCAGTTTGGTACTCTCCTTGGCTTGGAAAGGATAACTTGTGTACTATGGTTGACTTTGTTGACATCCATGATATTAATCTCAGCATTAGAGACATCTTCAGTAATGGGGAATGGAAACTGCATTACCTGCACACTATGCTCCCAAATTTCATAAAACAGGATATTAGTAGTTTGCACATTCACATTAGTGATCTTGTTCCTGATACCTTTGTGTGGGAGACTAATCTTAATGGTGATTACACAACCAAATCTGGCTATCTGTGGCTTCTAAACAGAAGGGAGGATCTTGATTTTACGAAATCTTGGTCTTGGATTTGGAAAGTTAAAGCCCCTCAAAATGTGAAGTTCCTTATTTGGTTAGCTTGTCATAATGCAACTCCAACCATGTCTCTTCCCTACTAATATTTGTCAGAGGTGTTTTTTATATGAAGAAACCTTCCCCCACTATGTTAGAGACTGTTTCTACTCTAAACAAATGTGGGATTCTTGTGGCTTTAGAAATCCCACCTTTTATAACCATTTGGACACGGTTCTCCGGCTGCAAGAGGGAATCTCTGGCTTAAATGGGGTTACTTTCCTGGCTGGCCTTTGGTGGGCTTGGAGAGGTAGGAAGAAGTGCAGTGGCATGATCACGGAACGAGGTATACACACGAAGGGGTTAAATTGTGATTTTTAAAACATTTGCTACTGAAAAATTTGAATCTTTATCTGATCTTAAGATAAAATTAGGAGGTCAAAAAGATGTCTAGAAAACTCAAACTGATGTAAGTCAAACAATTCTGAATTAAGCTAAAGTAATGGATTATCAACAAGCAAGTGTCTTAGCTTGGTTGGAGTCTAAAATTGTTTTTGTACAAATTCCAAAAGAACAAAGTGAATCTTTCAAGAAAAGGTTAAACCACAAGGATATGCTCCCTTTTTTCTTAGAGAAACAAGTTTTTCAGTTTTAAGATCTTGTTAAGGGGTGAGGGACCTTGGCAAGTCGCTTGCCGTGAGTGATAAGGTAAGAATTGTTAGATTTTTGTAAGAAAAATTTGGACGGGTGAGATGAATTGATTATCACCGCTTGTGTCGATTTTTTATTTAGCTGAAATTGAACGTTTACTACTTAAATAATCATTTCAATTCGGGGTTTCAATCCCTAATCAATTCAATCCTCAATTTTTGAATGGATTACACTTATCCACATTCTATCACATTTGCTATTTTTTGATCAACTAATCTATTTTTTGTGCTTGCATCCATTTAATTCATCTCACCCGTCCATTTAAATAAAAAACTGACACAAGCGATTTGACGGGTGAAGGGCGTCCTAGATGATTTGAAGTTTCTTTGTGCTTGCATCCAAATTAACTAGCCCCTGAATCTTCACAAAAGGACAAAGCATCTAAGGTAAACTTATCCATTTGTAGATGTATGATCCGGAGAGTAGGAGGAAGAAACACAAGAAGACGGTGATTGTGCTAATATAATCCACTGTCTGGCATTCAATACTGAACTATTCTTTTGTTACCATTTTCCACATTTAATAAGTTTCCTTTCAAAGTCTCGTCTGGGTGTTGGAATCTGTTTTCCTCCCTGTAATCTTGTCTCTCCCTTATGCTATTTATCATCAAAGTCTCATTTCTATGTGTCCTTGCAAAGTAGAGGCGTGAGAAACAAATCTTAGGTATGTCTCTGCAACCGTGTTCTTGTTTTTTTGAAAGCCACCTCTGATTAAAACATTCCTGAGAGCACCTCCTTTGGTCCAGTACCGACGACATGTCTTGCAGAAGTGGGTGGAGGGAGGGGGAGATAAGGGAGATGACAATGGTGACGAGGAAGAAAAGAAAAAAGAATGATCGAGAAGGAAGGTAAGAAACCAGTTAAAATAAGTTGCAATGTATTGATCTCACCCGTCCAAATTTTTTTTCCAAAATTTGACTTAGATTTATGTCTTGCACAATGAGTAACTTGTCAATGTCGTTTACCCTAGAATTTGTCTAGGTGTGATAGACTGGAAGAAGGAGTTGAGGAAAAAGAGAAATGTGCTTACAATATTTTATATCGGTTCAATAGACAATTTTTGGGTTACACTCAATCCTCATCCACATGATATTTTCACTATACAAATTCAATTAGGAGAAGTTTTTTTCACCGGAGCGAGAAACTTTATTAATTTTTCTATTTTTTAATGACTCACACAAAATGCAGTATTCATATTTTTCAAGATTGAGAGATGAAAGAGCATGGATTGGTTTCTGATTTTTTTGCCATACATACAAGGAAGGAAACTAATGTGTTTATGTTGTATTTGGTTTGGCATCTGTGGTGATGGAATCATGTCTCCGGTAGCAATTCCATAATTCTTTTATGTCAAACATGAAAGCATTACCTAATACGTGGTGGTGGAATCATGCTCGTGTCGTGTCAAACACGACCCTCAACCAAACACGCACTTAGTAAGGTTGCTGAAACTTTTTGCTCCTTCTATGGAGTTTGTGTAGTCACTATTTGATGAGCTATACCTCGTGCTAGATTGTTCTTCTTTTATTTGATGAGCTATACCTCGGGCAGTACTAACATCTTCTTACTCGATAAAAAATTATGGTAACATTTTCCTCGCTAAGAAATGAAAAATATCAATTGATCTTCAAGAATATAAACTGTAGATCAAAATAAATCCTAACCGAGACTAAAATGTCCCTAAAAAGGATCAATTTGACCTGCATTTTATATTCTTGAAGACCAAATTGATATTTTCATTTCTGAGGGACCAAAATGTCAGTGTGATTTTTTGTCAAGGACCAATTTGGGCTTTTACTCTAACATATATTATGAAAAATTAACAATGTAAAATATCTATAAAATACACATGAAATAGTTTATATTATGAGTTTAATTTTAATGCACTAACCGTGTAAAATTTTTTACACTATTAACCAATCACCAATCATGGTATGTGTGACTTTTAAGACAGTTGGAGTAAGAGCCAATTTTTTTATTGATGTGCCAATTTTTGATTGGATGTTTGTGTAAAATAACTTTACATTGTCAGTATATAGTAATGAAACTTTTATATTTTATAAAATCTTATTTTAATGTACCAAAAAAATCTTATTTTAATTTTTTGAGTAATCTCACTAAATAAAAAAGAATTTAATCTACGTTAATTATTGATTATTAATTGTCTGAACTTCACTTTATTATCCAATAAAGTAATCTAGCAAATGCTTAAAAATTTCTTATAAAATCTTAATGAACAAACTTTTTTTTTTGAGACAATCTTAATGAACAAGCTTAAAGTAATAATATTTACACATAAAATTTTTATATTAATCTTTTTTTGACATATTATATTAATCTTATATTTTACTCATTTGGATAAAACATGAAAAACATATACAGAATGTACATATATTTTTTGGACAAAGAATGTATATTTTTTTTTTAATCATGTTATAGGTACGGATATGAATGTAAATTTTATCCGTACCCGCGGATAATATAGAATTCTTTTTTTCTTTAACTTTTAACTAAATTTAGTTAAAAGTTAAAGAAAAAAAGAAAAGTGTTCATTGTTTAATGGATAGGACAGAGGTCTTCTAAACCTTTGGTATAGGTTCAAATTCTATTGGACGCAATTTATTTGCTATATATATATATATATATATTTCTAAAAAGATTTCCAATAATTTGAGAATTGTGAACAAGAGCCGCTTAGACTTTTAGAATAATATTCAAAGATACAAAGATAATAATTATTAAAATTAGAATGTGAATTTATAAAGTTATTAAATTATTAATCAATTTTTTTCTACTTGTTCCTGGAGTAAAAATAGTTCGATTTGTTCCTGAATAGCTTCCTTCAAAAGGGCTTCTGCTTCCCCAGTGAATGTCTTGGTAGGTAGAAAATGGATACCTTAATGGGTATCCGCGGATAAATTAAATGGGTATTTTTTCTACCCGTTTATTAATGGGTGGGGGCGGGTAATGTAATATCCATATCTACGGGTACCAGCTAATGTAAATTTTAGTATAGTGCACGCTTATGAATTAGTTTTACTATTCAATATTTTAAATTTGAATTTAATTACATGTATGATTGTACTGTTTATATATCATATTTTTTAGTATATTTACTATAACACTTTTCAAGCACAAGAACTTCTCGAACCAGCAAGGAACTCAAATGCTAAATTACTTTGAATTTTATGTGTGAATAAAAAAATTTGTGAGGTGTTGAATATCCATGGATAACCGCAAATATTAATAAATTTGTTTAAAATCCGCAAGATGGATACCCGCACGGATATGGGGCGGGGACGGATACAAAATTCATTTAACGGGGTGGGTAGTGGGGGGCTAATACCTGTATCCACCCCACCCCATTTACATCCCTAGGTACGGAGTATCCAGTAATTAATCTTCATCTAGGAATCTGCTGGGCACACAAGATGATTTCTCCCCTCCCAACCAGATTTTCTCCACACACAAGAGTTAAGATTCAAACTCCTGACCACTTGCTTAAGATGTCTGAGTCTTTTACTTATATTATTTATTTAGTTATATAAAGCAAAAGTTATATAAAAATAACAATTTAATTTTGGCACATTGTCGTCGTAAAATTTTTACACTGTCAACCAATCACAAATCATCATATGAGTGACTTTTAAGTTAGTTATGATAAAAATAAACATTTTTTTATGATGATATGATAATTTAGGAATAGTTGATAGCGTAAATAAATGTGAAGTTTCGTAACCATTAGCTCCTAGATTTAGTTTCGATGCTCCTTTAGTTATTTACATGTCTCATAACTATTCTACTTGACCCTTTAGTGATCCCTTATGACTTATGACCAATTTCCATTATGAAAAAAACTAATGAAAAAGTGAATAAAAATACATAATTTTCAGATATAAATTTGTATATATATTTTGCTTTTTATTTGTTTTATATAGATTAAACTTATCATAGGCCAGATAGGACAATTAACACGACAAATAACTTAACTATAAAACTAAAATATCCCGCATTTCTAAATTTGGACATTGACAGTAAAATGAAGTAGCAATTGAGTCCCACAAGTGGTGGGACCATTTGGCTTTCAATACATATCTATCTACTCAAGACACGACGACGCATATGGTTATTTCTGTCTTCCGATTCTTCTCTTCTCTGTCTCCTCTGTTTCTCCGCTCGACGCCTAGTCACCGAGTCATGGCAATTTGCAACTCGTTTACCGGAAAACTCCTCCGCCGGAGCTCCGTCGATGGAGTCAGATTCATGACGTCGTGGTTCCGGAACATAGAGCAGGCACCGAAGGATCCTATCCTTGGAGTTACCGAAGCTTTCCTCGCCGATCAGAGTCCTAACAAAGTCAATGTCGGAGTGGTGAGTTCTCTTACCATTTTGCTCGGAATGTGAAGTAAACTTAAATTATCGAGAAAGAAAGTGAAGTGATCCAATCACCTCAACAGGACTGTTCTATTCGTCACAGCAAATAGAAGTTTATCTCTCTCTCTCTCTCTGAAATGAATTTCGTTTATTTTTCTGTTCGGAGTTTTCATTCTCGCATTTTCTTAGCAGCATATAGTGACTCTGAATAAATCTTGAATTAAATATTTCAAAATCTGTTTATACGGCATTAAAACAGGATTTTTGTGATTTTGTGAAATTTATGTTCTTTTAGTGGATGATTGTGTAACTTAATTTTTTTTTAAGGAAAGGTCCAAATTAGGTTCCCTCAAAATGAAAGATTCCAAAATGCCGGTTAAAATAGTGGATGATAGAGAAATCTATCGTGAAAAGAACTAATTTGACTGCATGCAAGATTTTTGAGGATCAAGTTGAGATTTTTTAATTTTTCAAAGAATTGATTTTTTTTTTTTTGATTTACAAAAAGGGCGCGTATCGTGATGATAACGGAAAGCCTGTGGTTCTGGAATGTGTTAGAGAAGCAGAGAAGAGGATTGCAGGAAGCCAATACATGTGAGTGAAAGATATATTTAAGAGTTTAATTCTTATTCACTATCGATATAAAGATTACTTTTTGTCAACTAATTGGAAATCATGACTTAGAAGTAAGGTAGTTAGAGTAAGAGTCAAATATTTTAGCTTACATGATAATTCTGTATAAAAAATCTTTACACTAATGGTGCATATCAATTTAATCTATATTTTTTTTTGGTGAATAATTTAATCCATATTTTAGTTGTTATATATGTTATACGAATGCAATTATAATTGGTTCCAATTGCCACTTTGTGTGGTGGTGGCGTAAAGTTCACCCACTAGCTCATTTTGCTTTTTAGGTATGGACTGCATAAGGCACTTCTGGGAATATGGGCTACTTGTTCTGTTCTTTGATAACTTTTATTTTTTACCTTTGCTAGGGGATCGCGATTCCGTGCATTGTATAATTGTTTTTCTTTTAGGTGTTTTGGTTGATGTTGGAAATCTGCTTTATTGCTGCTGCTTTTCTGGTGTCAAAACTGAAAACTTTTCATAAACTCGTCCTTGAAGTTTTTAGTTTTTACTCACCCTCATTTTTAAGGTTGTACCAAACTGACTATGAAGAAGATTTTTTTTTAGTAGGTTTGGTCAATTTAATTTAATATAGGAAACTTTAGAACTATCCTGTTGATATAATTGGTTTTCCAGAACGTGGAACTGGTTGAAAATTTTCAAATTTAATATGTATAAAGTTTTTAAAAATTAAAATGGTAAAGTTCTATTGCCACAGAGAAGAATTCTCTCAAATCATCCTTTCTCCATATATAGATTTGGTCATAAAAAAGTATTTGGGGCTTGTGTCCTATATTGGTATCTATAAACCATCTCAACTTTGCCCTTTTACCTAAATGAATGCATCATCAGCTGCCAAAATATTTCTGAAAATAAGCCTATTTGGTTTAACTATTTCCTGTTTTCATTTTCAATTAAAATAGAAAATGGGTTTGAAAATGCGTTTGGTTGAGTTTAGTGAAAATGTTTTTACTGAAAACATTTTCTGAATTAGACCCAAATTTGAAAACAAAAAGAAATTGTTTTCAGTATTTCATTCCCAAATTTTTGAAAATAGGAAATGAAAACAGAACACGGGAAGTCAAAACAAACACGTGAAAATGAAAATAATTTTCAGAAAATAGAAACAGGAAATGAAAATGCAAACCAGACTGGCATTGCACATAAGCTTGAAGATGTTGTTCAAGTAAGAGGAGGATAGTAGCATTTTTCTGTATATTAAGGAGGAAAAAACAGAAGCGTAAAGGTGGAGGTGATATATTTTTGGTCATTTTTTCAACTTCTGCTGCCCTGCCGTGAAAATCTAGTTTTGTTGAATTGGCTTTTATTGTCTCTGTTTTCAAAAATATTTTTGAGGATGAAATAAATCAATGAAACTTCGATTCTCAGGGTTCATAGAATAAAATGTTCCATCAGATTTCAGACCTCCTTTCAGATACAAGCTTCTAAGAAAACCAGATAGTAATATTCTCCAACAACATGTTTTTTTTTTTTCTAAATTTTTTTAACTATCCTGCAACAAAACAAAGTTCTTATCTGTCCATATAATTCCAACTTCAGGTATCACTTTCTTATACTAACTAAGTTTATGCTATTACTTTGCACTGATGCAATTTTTTGGCCAGGGAGTATCTTCCTATGGGTGGAAGCATAAAGATGGTAGAAGAATCACTGAAGCTGGCATATGGAGAGAAATCCGAGTTCATCAAAGAAAAAAGAATAGCTGCAGTGCAGGCTTTATCTGGGACTGGTGCATGTCGACTTTTTGCTGCATTTCAACAGCGTTTTCATCCTAACACCCAAATCTATATACCAATACCTACCTGGGCCAAGTGAGTATATAATACAAATCTTCCTTTACATATTTAATATTGTAATTGACTTTGTTTTGTGAGCCTTCAGATTTGATATTTAGTTATAAAATTTTCTGTTTGCCTCATATCTTGCCTGGATATTTACTTCTTAAGTGAGATATTACAGCCACCATAACATTTGGAGAGATGCTGGAGTGCCTATGAAGACATTCCGTTACTATTACCCTGAGTCCAGAGGATTAGATTTTTCAGGACTGATGGAGGACATAAAGGTATATGCCCTAATTCCCAACACTTTCCAGACTTGCTTTATAGGTCAACTTTTATATACGAAGGTTTGCTAATACTTTGTACTCCTTTTACCTCTTAAAATGGTTATTTCACATTCAGAATGCTCCAGATGGTTCATTCTTTCTGCTTCATGCTTGTGCTCACAATCCTACTGGAGTAGATCCTTCAGAAGAACAATGGAGAGAGATCTCTTCATTGATCAAGGTAATCAATTTACGAGACTGATATATAAAATTGTGGGTTTTCTTATTCTTGTTTCGGTTTTTGACTCTTGTTCATTATTATGGTTGTTTCCAGGTTAAAGGTCACTTTCCTTTCTTTGACATGGCATATCAAGGTTTTGCCAGTGGCAATCCAGAGAGAGATGCAAAGGCCATTATGATTTTTCTTGAGGATGGCCATTTAATAGGACTTGCTCAGTCATATGCAAAAAATATGGGACTGTACGGCCAGCGAGTAGGATGCCTTAGGTAACTTTATGCTCTTCGTAATCCTGTATTAACTCTAGCTAGCCTAAGCTATAATTCGGCTTGTTATAACATACCAACAGTTAGTTGCTTATGTATTATGTATAAAATGCACTATGTGTAGGGTACCTATTCACTTTTGAATGAAACATTCAGTTTCTCAATGCTTTTAAGTTCCTTGCAGCTTGCTGTGTGAAGATGAGAAACAAGCTGTGGCTGTAAAAAGTCAGTTGCAGCTGATTGCCAGACCCATGTACAGTAATCCACCTCTACATGGGGCACTTATAGTTTCAACCGTCCTTGGTGATCCAGAGTTGAAAAAGTTATGGCTTAAAGAAGTTAAGGTAAAGCGCTAAAGCCTTTGTTCTCCCCCTCTCTCCCACTCCAGCCTCTTTTTGCTTTATGACCTTTATGGTAAAAACACCATATATAATCCTGCAGTTGCTGTGATGGAGAAGTAGAATATATCATATATATTTTACCTTTTTGAGTTTTTTCAGTGTTGCTGACTGAGCTGAGAATTCCATGTGCCATTTCCTGCAAATACTTTAAGGGATCGTTTGGTGGTCAGGATAGGATAAGGATGGATAGGATATGAGAGCTGGATAAGGATAGGATAGGATATGAGCATGATAAGCTCTTATCTTGTCCAATGTTTGATGTGCATCAGATAATGACAGGATATGATATAAAATATCCACAAATGATAAAATTATCCTTATATCAAAATTACATTTTTTTTTCAAAAATAAATTTTAATATTACGTGGTTGTTTTATACATTTAAATTAAAAAATATTTAATAATATATATTTTCGGCTTTTTAATTATAAATTAGTCCATTTTTTTAAATTATAAAATATTAACTTTTTTTCACTTTTTATAAAAATTGTTAATTAAACCACATATTTTAATTAGTATTAAGGTTGACTAATTAGGTTTGAAACTGTAATTAAATAATAACAATATTAAAGATAAGAGATAAAAGAAAACATTTTCTTATCCTATCCTGTTGGTTCTAACCCACCTCCAACCTCAGGATAGAATTATAACTAAGTAACAGGATAGGATAAGCTAATAGGATAAGCTTATCCTATCCTGCTGGTTCACCAAGCTACAGATTAAAACAGGACATGATAACTTATCCTATCCTGCCTCCCTTATCCTGACCACCAAACGGGTCCTAAGATAATTAGTAGAATAGCAACATGCAGTACTGTTATGTCACAACGCACAAGTCTTTTCAGTTCATTTTATTTCTGTTAAATATACTATTTACACATCTTCACCTGCATGTTATTTTCTATGTCTCTGTTACTATACTTAGGTTTGTTAATTACTATTGTGTTATTGAATGTTAATATATTGCAAATTATAATTTAAAAAGACAAAATTATTAAATTTCATAAATCATCAATTCAAAATTACAAACATACAGAAGTTATGGTAATAGATTGAAGATGAACTTACATAAATAGTATCTTTACAGGTGATGGCGGACCGCATCATTGGAATGCGGACCACACTACGAGAGAACTTAGAAAGGCGGGGGTCTCCTTTGCCATGGCAGCACATAACCAATCAGGTCCAGTTGACTTTTTCTGAATGCACAACTGTTTCTTGGGAAATTCTGCTGTGCCCATATGTTTTTTTAGGGTACAGTAATTAGGATGCAAACATTTCATTGTGGTTATTTTTAAACATTTATTATGAGATCACTATTGAATACTTTAATACTTAGGTTAGGTTTGAGAATTTTGAAGGAGACCGACTTGAGTAGTTAGTAATGAAATGATTTAAAATGGAGTGGGTAAGTAAAAATATATTATTCTATTGTTTCAAAGTTTTAATGAGGATATAGAAGAAGATTTCAAATTATAAAGATATGAAGTGGTTTACATTCCACTCCATCACAAACTCCTTAAATTAGAGGGTATGAAAATAGAAAGATTTGAATGATATGAAATGGTTTTGGCTTCTCATTTTTAACATTTCCACTTTATTACTTAAAAAACTTTTAAATAATGAGTTAAAATCTTTTTATCACTTTATTCCATCCATCCAAAGGTAGCCCTTGTCCGTGACAATTGAGCTACAAGCTTGTTGGCTAGAGTTTTCTCGCAAGTATTTGTTACTTGTGTTGTGCAGATTGGCATGTTCTGCTACAGCGGGTTGACACCGGAGCAGCTTGATCGTTTGACAAGCGAGTTTCATATTTACATGACTCGTAATGGTCGTATCAGGTAATACACCCAATCTTCAGTTTCTTTCTACTGTCATTTTCTCTACATATGAGTTCCTAAGAGAGAGTTTACTTATGTGAATGTTGCAGTATGGCCGGTCTTAATACAGGCAACGTTGGATATGTGGCTGACGCTATCCACGAGGTTACAAAATCAGTCTAGATTATTCGGTTACGGAAGAGACCAAAATTTTCTCCGAGGGACAGAATGGCAATAAAATTTGAACCCCTTTTTGCCATCATACACATCCTGACCTTGTTTTGTTTCAATTGTGGCTGGATAGTGACACTCTTCGGGGTTTTACCTTGCATATTGAAGCCCTCTGTGCTGTGGGATTATATCTTCGATTTTTTGTAGTCCTCTTTTGTTTAGCACTGTGCCGTGCATCTCTCCATCGCTTCATTTTAAAAAATAATAATAATTTGAGTGGATTGGAATAAGAGGGTTTCATTTGTTCAGCGATGGTTGTTTTCTGTGCTAAAAGGGATATTGAAAAGCTATAGGGACATTCTTTGTGATGACTGGGTCCATGTTGGTGGAATAGCAACTTCGTACAAGCGGGAAGAGTTATATTATTTGAACATCAAAATTCAGATATCGTATGTGTTTATCTTTATCTTACTTATTTATCTTTTTAGGTATAAACGCATTTCAAAAGTATATCAAAAATCAGAAGGGACATCATAGGTGTCCCCTTTTTAAGTGTTCAAATATCTTTTCCCAAGCAGCAAATGTTCCATTATAGAGTTTAATTATTATATATATACTGATAGTGTAAAGTTTTTTTATACAAATATCCAATCAAAAATTATTATATGAGTAAAAAAAATCGATTTATTTTAATTATCTTAAAAGTCACTTATTAATGATTGAGTGATAGTATAAAAATTTTACTATATAACAATTAAACTCATAAAGATATACGTTACTTTAACAAATGCGACATTGGTTAAAGAATATAAGAAACAAAATTTTAATTAAAAAAATAATTTTTATTTATATTATTTTTACAAATATTGAATGCATCAATTTTTAATAAAAAATGTTGGATAATTGGTTGACATTCCATTGCCTAATTGCATGTTTGGTTTTGAAGAAAGGTACCAAACACAGGTTTGGAGAAAAGCTAGCTAACATGATGGTACAAAATAGATCACGCAAATCTAAGGCCGTGTAATTCTGGAGGATGGTTTGAATGGATTTTACTCAAGTCTCCAATTTACTTTTAATACATCTAAGCGAGAAATTTTTTTGGTGCTTGGGAATTTCTCGATTTTTTTCTAATCGAGAAATTAGTTTCAAACAAGTGGTTCATCTTAGGCAATTAAAGTTAAATGATATTTTTTTTATACAAAGGGACCTAAGTTCAAAGGAAACAAAATCTAAACAATAACAGTCCTATGATGTAAGAAAACCCCACATAATCGAAGTGAACTCGGTAGGAGGTACTAAGATTTCTTCAAACCCATAATCTTTAGTAAGGCTTCAAACCCATAAATGATATTTTAAATTGATTAAAATCACAACTTTTAAGGTAATCTATACTATAAAGGGGATTAAACTTGATTTGTCAAATTTCAGTTACTATATTATAAGTGATGTAACATAAATTTAGTTGTTACAAAATTAATGTTTTTACCACCCAAAAAATAATAATTAATGTTTTATTTTCAAATTACAATTATATTCAATCTTTACTACAATTGACATCACCCCCCCCCCCCCAAAAAAAAAAAAATTGTAATACTAAGCTTACAAAGGACCTTTTTTTATAAATAAAAAACCTTTTGAGTTAACATAGGATCGAAGATAGCATGGTTACTTTATTGTAGGAGTGGACAACTGGACATCATAATAATTAGCTTATTCTGTTGAGGACCTAGATTTTAAATTCACTCTTATTGTTAACAGTAAATAAAATAGTCCTTGCAAATACTAAGCCACAAATTGTTCGAGTACGCGAAAGATATGGCACCAACGATGTCGCAAGCAAGTTGTTTTCACAGGTATCGAAATTATCCCTCATCTGAACCGTCAATAAAACATAAAACCGTCACTCTCACAACACACTCTATCATCATCAACAGAAGAATTCGTATTTTTCTTCAGTGATCAACTTTTTGGATTGATTCCTTTCGTCTAGTCCAAAATCTCGTGACTCTTCTCCGATAATAACAGCCTAAAGCACGTGCTGGCAAACTCAAATCTGGTTGCATGTGACAGGCATACTTCTTTGAAAAATGGGGAGAAAAGGGTTAGTAGAGTATTGGACAATGAGGGAAAATCTGGTTTCAAAATAAAAAGATTGCCATAAGTTAAGAACTATAGAAACAACACCATGAGTATGCTCATGTAAAAAGCAAGCCAAAATACTACCGAGGCCCTTCAATTTCTGGTGGCCTCCCCTACCTATGTAGACACGATTGCTATCATTTTATAGCTTTCTGAAAATCTGACCAAAACAATGTACAGATGCAGGGGATAAGTATGCTTTAACTAAAATGAAATAATATTACACATAACACATAATTCCAGGTCATGCCGAGCAGCTAGCACATGTATACATCGTCACAGGGGGAAAACTGCATATTAGGCTGGAACCCCCCAGCAATATTGACCACAAACAGCCCATCCTTTGCTTCACTTTGATCGCTAGATCAGTTGACTCAATTTTTTCATTATCTCTTTACATCTATGTACCAGCCGGATGAAGGAAGCTGAGACCAGCCTGCCGCCTAATGTGCTCTGGGATGAGCCTATTGATCAGTTCAGGTGCTGCTCCAGCTAACTGCAGTAAAAGTTTTCATTACAGAATCACTAAGCCATATATAGAAACCTCAGAAGTTACAGTCAGTAGCAGCTATAATAATCACAATGATGATAAGCATTTCACAATCCAAGCTGCCGTAAACTGCTATCATGGACTGAATTGATTGTGATCAGATGTGTATAAACAATGATATATAAGCCCAGAGTTATTAGACTAGATACTATTTGTACTATTTTTTGGGGTGTTAGATACTTGTTTGCAATTTACACATACGACAAATTGTTAATTGGATTCCCTTGTGTTTAGATCATGCAGAAGTAACAAATGGTGCAGTTATTAGTCATAAGAACACATGAACGGTAAACAATACAAAAGTCTTGCATATATCACATTAATAACACAAACCAATCAGATACATACTTCCTGTTTAAAGTTGAAAAGCGGGGGCAGTGGCCGACCATTAGGTAATCGAACATTCGGTTCACGGAGCTCATCAAAGAAGGGATGCGCACATGCTTCCAGCTGAAATATTAAAAGCAGTAGTGATAATTATACCAATTATGTTAACTAAACCATAACAAGCTGTAAGGCATATGGATCTAATCTCACAGCAATAAGATTCAAAAAAGAGAACTTGCATAAATATATGAATCTTTAAATCAAGACTGTTGTGAATTTGTGATATGCATGTTTGCCTTCCTTTTAAAGGGGAGAAGTGAAAAGGGAGATATTAAGGTTTGTCCTACTCACTGCAGTGCAGCGAAGACTCGGTGAATATTGGAGAAGCCTTGATGCAAGGTCAATCGCTTCAGGTGGCATTCGCTTGTGGAAAACCTGAACCATAAATCATGGCAATAAATGCATCAATCACCAGCCAATAACTAACAACTAACAACCAACAACCAAGCCACATCCCATTGGTGGGTTGGCTACATCAGTTAACACCATTGGGCTCATCAATCACAAAAACTTAGTCAGAGCAAGTTATTGAGTTTGAAAATTATATTTTCTTCTTTTTGATTCACATTTTAAAATCCATTTGCCTTTTATTACATATTAAAAGGAGGATGGCCGAGAAATGCCTTTACCTTGTGCCAAGGATGAGCTTTAACCTGAGGGAATCTAAAATCTGTATAATTTGGATTCATGCAACGAATTTCTTCTCGAGTTGGAGTACCAAGAACCTACAAGAAAACACCTAAAAAATGACCTCTCTGTAACATATTCATGCAATCCAAAGTGATACCAACATGGACTAGGCACCACCTTAATAATTTCCACAAGTTGGTCCACCTGATTTTCTCCTGGAAATAACGGCTAAGCAAACATATGAAACTATGAGAAGTCAATAGACTCAATACAACATATCTATAAAACAAGGAGAAAACACATCTTAAGTGGCAACATTAGTGCATAGGTTGCCAAAAAGTTTAAAAACCTGGCCTAGAAGAAGTTCAGCAAGGACACAACCAGCTGACCAGATATCAATAGAAGTTGTGTATTCTGTTGCACCAAATATTAGTTCTGGAGCCCTGTAGTAACGTGAACAAATGTACGAAATGTTTGATTCACCCTTGACCTGATATTTAAAAAGAGTATCATAATACCATCTTAGCATGTGGTGGCCTGACTGAGAAACTTCACGAGATTGATAATTGTAACCACATTTGGCATGTTATTCCAATTGACAAGTTTCCTCCCATTTATTGTTCATATAACAGGAAAAAAAGAATAGGTTGGAGTTAAGATTCTTAACAACATTAAAATTTTAATTGCTATTAACTGAAACGTCATCATCACATATACAGATTAAATTAAAGTCGCACTTGTGGAAATATCTTAAAAGAGCTTTTGCATATCAATGTTCATTGGACAGCATATGATTTTAGTAGTCAACCATTATCATGCTGGAAGACAGGCACGAAATAAGTATATGTACAAGTAGAATGCAGTCGAACATACCAGAACTTTTGCACTCCCGAAATCACAAAGCTTAACTTGGTGAGTAAGAGGATGAACCTGCAGTTCATACATGCAATAAATTTAAGTTTTGAATAATTGAATACACTTCATTGAGGTAAAAAAAAGAATAACATACCAAAAGATTTTGAGGCTTTACATCCCTATGGCAAACTCCTGGTACGGTATGGATATATGCTAGTCCGCTAAAGATCTAAAAATCAAATCCCAACTCAATTATTATGATGTTTCAAAACAACACAGCTCAAAACAGCATATCAAAACTGAATTTCAAACAGGGAAGAGTTCATACTTGATATGTATATAATTTCACATAGATGAGGGGCATTCTCTGGTTCATACTATTGTAGTGCTTTAGAACTCGGTACATCGTCTCAGGGACATATTCCATTACCAAGTTCAGAAAAAGTTCATCTCTGCTTGTCGTAGAGAAGAAACAGTGCTTCAGAGAAATTACATTTGGGTGATCCATCAAGCGCATTAACTGCAGCTCACGATTTTTGTACCGCCTGTCCTGCAAGACCTTCTTTATAGCCACTGCCTCCCCAGTCTCCAAGCATTTTGCCTTTGTTTTAGGTCAAAAAGAAACCCACGCGGGTGGAAAACAATGAGGTACTTGACAGCAGAGAAAGCTTTATTAGGAATAGTTTTCACCTTAGAGATTATTGTCCATACCTGGAAAACAACTCCAAATGATCCAGTGCCCACAACACGCTCTGCCATGTAACTGATGGTCTGCAAGTGATGTCAGCGAAGGAATAAGTTTTGAAGAATAAAATAATTGTGAAACTCAGATTATATCACCAACTTTAAGTGTTCAAAGTTATTGAAGCATCATTGCAACAAAACAATACTCTTCAAATTATACATCTTCAATGACACTAAGTTGGTGGAAAAAAGCTACCGCATTAGGTAGGCACTGGGAAAATAAGCCAACCTCTGATTGACAACTGGTATTATATTTCTGGAAGCCCTTGAATATAAAAGGTAATATTATTTAATTTTGATTCCCCAACCCCCAAATGTAGCTACGCTCCATCCCCAAAAGGAAGTGAATAATTAACTAAAACAGTAATCACTATACATAATTACAGACACCTTAAGAGGATATGAATTGAATATTTACTAAAACTGAAAGTTGAGAAGGAAAAGGGTTAGAACACGCCCGCACCCGTTTAGGTTCACCATTTTTGCCTCCAATTGTGGTGGAGATTATGTGGCCAGTGACTTCATCATTCCCATCAATAACAGTAGCTGACATATCCTGCAACTTATAGCAAAAAATAGATATTTAATACGGTAAAGCGATTCTCCTAACACAGAACTTGAATGTCAGACTCTTGATACAATATTAGTCATAACTTGTTTATTTAATTAACCAACTGTTAAATTTGGTTTATGGCAATTATCAATAAATTGATTAAGAAACAACCACCTAATATGGTAACATTATGTGCTTATCATGTACAACATGCACGCTGCGGCGAATACTAAGTTAAAAAGTTGCGAATTTAAGAAAGAAAGGACAGGATAGCATCTCATGATTGCCAATTGGTTAAAACAAGTGTTATACAATAAGAAAAAAAGAACATAAATGGAACATAAGCACCAGCAATGGATGGATTCCAGAAGAATTAAGCCACACACCAGAATGTGAAGTTGAAGAAAGGCAAAGCGTAAAGAGCTGAAAGGTTATAAAGTAAAATCAGGTTACCACAGTTCACAAGAAAGCATCGCACGCCAAAAAAAGCTCTAGCATAAATTAGGAGACCACAAAGAGAGAATCTAAGGAGATTAGTTCCCTGAAGCAAACTAAAACAGTTTGAACAACAACAGTGCACCAGTCCACAACTGAAGGAAAGAGATAGGGATTGAAAAAAAAAAAATTACAAGAACCATGGCATTTAAAGAAGAACCCGTTCACAGAAACTTAAACAACAACAAACCGCACAAGGAGATATAACATTAGCAAGGAAAATAACAGAGCAGATAATAAAACAGAGTAAGAATAGCTAGAAAGAAAAGTGGTAACAGAAAGAAACATGACTAAACACAAAATTAAAAGATAAATTGTCACATACATACACCGATCCTATCAATTTTCAGGAAGTGAAAGGAAAGTGGGGATTCGAAATTCAGGTACCCACTACCTCGAGGCTAAGACAATTTGATTCCAACTAACAGTACACCTAATCTCTCTCTCTCTCTCTCTCTCTCTCTCTCTCTCTCGTGCATTAAATTGAATCACAGGATTCTACATTTCACTTTGTTCGATTCCCTTCCTTTGTTCAGCACCAACAAACCAAAAAGTTGCAAGCTTCAATTTTTCAGCATTGAAGATCACAACCACGAAAGCATCAACCAAAATAGATCAAAAATCAAAAATAAAAACAAAAATAAATAAATTTTCTATTTTCACAATTCCTTAGGAAGAAATGCCGTCGCTCTTCAAGGAAACCGTAAAATCACTGCGATCGGGGCGTCGTCGCCGGAGATTTTCTCCGGCGAGCATAAAACAACGGCAAAACCGATAGATCGGTCGAAATTCCAGCTATAACGAAGCTTGTGAGGTGGATCAACGAAGATCCGAGTACCGGAAAGCACTGGGGAGAAGAGCAGAGCTAGGGACAAGACACGGGTATAGTGAGAGAGTGGTTGAGCGGAAGTACCTTATCAGTCTCCATGTCGGAGCTCCGGCGAGCCACTGCAGCTTGCGGCTGTTGTGGCGCCACCGACGCCGGCGGTGGGTGGGGGTGGTGGTGCGGCCCCAACGGCATGGAGGCCATGTGATGTGAGGAACACTCTCTTTCTCTCTCTATTTACTTTATTTTGTTTTCTCTGTCTCTCTCTTCTCAGCTTGTTTTTTTTTTTTTAATCAAGGAGGGAGAAAGAGAGTGAAGTCACGCGAATTTTTTGGAGAGTGAAAACACGCTTAGATCAGAGCCTTCTTGTTGAATATGGTATGTTGATGATGATGTGAATCTGTGATCAGGTGTGGTAAGGTGCAGGGGAAGATATTCCATTGGCCACCGCTTGCATGAATAATGAGGTGTAATTAATCAATTTGGTGGTGAAGTTTCGTACCAACTTAATCCTTCATATTTTTATTATTTCAGAATAATTTCTGAAATTGCAGAAAGTTAATCAGATTTGTTCCTCCTTTGGTATTTGAATGGACTATAATGACATTAAGTTGATAATGTCAGGAATATATTTGAAACTAGATGAATAATATCAGAGATGCATTTACCATATTTTTCAATTCTAATGATCATTTTGAAATATTGATAATATGGGGGATTAAGTTCATACGACTCTACAATTTAAGGGACCAAATTGAATATTTACTCGAATAATAAGAGAATGAAGGAGTAAAACTTCAATTTGATTTTTAAAATTATAATATCATATTAATTTAGTCCTTAAAATTAATCAAATTTTAAAAATGTCCTTAAAATTATAAAATATTAATCAATCTAATACCATTTGTTAACCTCATTTTCTGATATCATTAACGATATTGATATGACAGGTTAAGTGTTCTGTTGACTTTTATGTTACTGTATACGTGAGTTTCACGTCCCATGAGTCAATTAATTTCAAGGACAAAAGTAATATTCTGGAGCAAGGATTAAATTGACACTCCCATTTTTTCACTGCTGCAACTCTAGCTTTTTGGGAAACAAGGTTGGGAGTTAGACCATCTCCTGCAGCAGCAGCCTTTCTTTCACACCTTGAAATTCTGAAGCCTGATGTGGTGGCTCCTGGGATGAATATTCTTGCTGCTTGGAGTGGAGTCATTTCACGGGAGGGTGAAAGTTCATTGATATTTGCTTGCTTCCAAAATGATATTGCATGCCTCTTAATCCACCTTAGAACTGAATTATCATAATTCGCCCCATTTATTTAATTCATAGGCTTGTTGGGAAATAATTAGTATGTGTTAGATCCAATTTATTGAGTAATGCATTAAAGTTATTTTATTTTGACAAAATAATTTTGCATTCTATTAAATGATTTTACTTGTCATATTTATTATTTAATTATTTACTTGATATGACAAAATCTTTGATTAAATTAGATATTTATCATCGTGATAGAGATTATGATAATGAGAGACAAGTCTTTGATGATTTAATCTAAAGTGTTCTTGATCGTAGGATTATTAAGAATGAGACATCAGTAATCCAGATAGATCAATATATATGTGATGGTCTCTATTGGATAGAGATTAACAGATCTCATTTATTAATTCACATATATAGATAATGCATATGGAGATATGATCATTGAACTGGCTCAAATGAGAAATCCTAATGGTTTATATTACCGTTAAATTATCAATAGGATATTCTAATGAAGAACATGATGCAAATATTTTCTTTCACCTGAGACTATCATAGTAATTAACAAACTACTTGTTATATTTTGATTCTAGATACCTAATCCCTCAAGACGCTAGTTGAAAGGATATTGGGTATGACTAAGTACTTGTAGGATTAATGATGTGTCAAGAAGGAATCCCCCAACTCTTGGTAAATGACTTTGAGCTCTATGTTTATAACAACAAAGTTAAAGACATTAGCCTAAGCAATTGAATGAATGAAGAAATGAGTTTCTTAAGTCATTCACTAGTTGGTTATAAAATATAAGAGTTTACCTTTCAGAGTTTTGACAATTATACCATACTTTAAGATTAACTCAGAGTTAGAACGATTGAAGGAAATAATGCATTATTCTTCTAAATGTTCTTGAAGATATTGCTTAATGTTATCCAGTTATTAAGGATTGTTGCTAGATTCCAACCTTGATTAGTAATTTGATTAGACTAATTTACTACCGGCATAGTATTAAACCTATGGGATCACACACTAACAAATGTTCTAGTCTTTACCAAGGCATTATTTAATTTATTATTTGATAAATTAAATTAAAGATTTTAATTTAATCAAATAAATAATATGTAATCCAAATGAAATATTATTATATTCTTTACTAGCAATTGGAATATAATTAATATTAATATATAACACAATTAATCGTATTAGATAGGACTTCACGTTGCGCCATGGCTTCAATTTATAAGCTTACAGTTGCTATTCATTTGAGAAATAAAAGATTGAATAGCAGTGATGACTATTGAAGTTAGCAATGCAACGTGCGTCAGGAAAAAGAAAAATTGCACTTCCATGGTTATAAGCTCTTCATAGGTTTTATGGTATTGAAGTGCTGCAAGGTATTTTATTAGAATGACTTCATTGCCATTGCAAATAAAAGGAGCTTCACACCGGCCGGCTTAGCACCTCTGAGTAAGAATTTCCTCCCCTTGACATTAAATTCCATCTGCAATTTGGTGAAATCCCACAAAATTGGACCTAATGACTGCAACCATTGTATGCCAAGGATTAGATCACAGCAACCAAGAGGCAAAACGATCACATCAGCTGTGAATGTTGCTTGTTATAGCTGCCAGCTGAAACCCTTGCAAATAAATGGGGCCTCCAACCTTGTGCCACCCCCCGCAGTAATGGACATGGGGGTGATTTTCTCCAATTTGCAGCCTAACTTCTTGGCTACCTCCAAGTCTAGAAAGTTGTGTGTACTTCCACTATCTAGTAAAATTTACAACATCTTTTTATCATGCATTCCTGTTACCCTCATCGTTTGGTACCCAGCGATTCCAGTCATGGCAATAAGAGACAATTGAGGCGCCTCATTATGTGGACCTTCCATGTTCAATAGCCCTGTGTCAGATACGACCTCAACTTCTTCCTCCATCTGATCCTCATCATCCAATTCCATCACCAATATCTACTATTTTTTGTGTTTCAGGTGGTGTCCTGGAGTGTAGGGTTCCTCGCAAAACATACATAACCCTTTAGCTCTCCTTTCGGCCATTACCGCTGCACTAACAGTTCTAGGAATTCCGTTAAACAGTGGTTTCTGACTTTGAGCTTGAGATGCATTGTTATGAGAAAATGCAGGGTTAGCATTATAATTAGGTCGGTTACTCAACTTATTCACCGAAAACCTCGATGCTTCATGTAACTTAGCAAGACTAGCCGCATGCGAAATTGAAATTGGGTTAAACATTCTTACTTGCATCTGAGTGCTGCTTTCTAACCCAGCCAGAAAAATGCTCAAGGAATGCTCTGGGAGGAGCGAAACTTGAGTCAGGGCCAGCTCAAATTCATCCATGTACTCTTGAACCGTACCCTTTTACTTCACTTGAATCAAGGAAGATAGGGGATCTTCGTATGCTACCCCAAACCGCATAAGCACATCAGCTGCGTATTGTTGCCAAGGTGGGTAAGTGTCGAATTTGGACCTCATATAGTTCAGATGCCACTGGAGGGCGATACCGTCGAGGTGAATCGAAGCTAAGCGAACTCTCGACTCCGTTGGGGTATCATCTAGCGAGAAGAATTGATCACACTTATACAACCACTCCCTCACGTCCTTTCCGTTGAACTTGGGAAATTCCACCTTTGAAATCCTTGTAGAGTATGGATTCCTCGGATGGTGGCTTCCGTTGTGTTCAGGTGTCCCATGGTGATGTTGATTGTTGTTTGAGCCTTCACCATTGTGGTTGTGCGAAGACTGGGCTCGTAACAGGCTCCTGATTTCATCCATTCCCATGTTCATCTGCTGCATACCAACATTCATCTGTTCCAAGCGAGCACTAAGCTCGTTGTGCCTGTCATCGAACCTCTGTTCTACTTCTGCGAGTGTAGCTTGCGATCGAGTCATTTCACTAGGCACCAGGTCGGTGCTTTGATACCAATTGTGATAGAATTTGGATTCTTAGGGATAAAACCGGTAACAATCCAAGCTCAGGCAGGAGCTCCAATGGATGAATAGAACTCGGTGTCCTAGAGCTAGAAGACGATACAGAGAGTTTGTTAGAGGAGAGAGAAATTGAGTGTGTAAATGATTGGGTATCTTTCATATCTCACATGCTTACAAATGAATACAGCATAGAATCTTCCAATCCTTACTACTACCTGAGCCACATCATCGGCTGGCAGTTACTACACAAATAAAGAAATATTCTAACTTATGCCCATAAGCAAGTACCACGACTTAGGTAAAATATAAAGCAAATACAAAGTACTGGAATAAGGTAAAATATAGGATACTAAGGTATATGTTATCAGTATGTGCAGTACTGTAACACAATGTAACGGTGCAGTTAAGGACTTCAATGTTTTTCGGTGATTGAAGTGGTGCAACCGTATATATATATGAGAGTGTTTTGTTGAGAAGATACTCGCTGTATTCCTTTTCTTCAATTTCATTGTGTAAGTTTCAGGTTTCAAATAGTTGATAGCAAGACTTGGTTTCGGTGTGGATAGGATCTTCGTACAATCAAAGATAAATTTTAAAAGTGTCAGGAATCTCTTACCGGATATTTCGATTAACATTTTATTGCAGAAATATATTTTGAACTCAAAAGATTTTATTTTTGGATTGCTTGTTTCGCTGTTGATATGATCACCATACAATCCTTCACTGGTATCAGAATATATGTTGTTTGTGTTTAAATTGTATTAGTGAATCTGTATAGAAGATACATAATTTAATAAATTAATTATTATGATCATTTTTTTATGATACCATTCTTGAATTTGATTTGCAAATGGTATAACCTATTTTTTTATTATTCTCTGCAATGTTTACATGCAACAAGAGAATTGTATGAGTATGTGTTTTATTAGATAAACTGACATGCTCTGTGCGCGTTGTTTTCTCACACAATGAAAATGTTTTTAATATATGACATTGAATTGCTATTTCTTATTGTTAGATTGAGTTGCTCTAATCGACATATATTTGTCTTTTGGAAATTTTATATGATAAAATATGATGTATCAATTGTATGGTTTTCTATATTTTTAATCACGATGAGCGGCCTGACAATTAGGAGACTTGTGATTTTGAAATAAAATAAAAATTATTATTACATGTGATGAAAATATATCAAAAGGAATTAAGTTGTACTAAACGCCTGGAATACCCGAGGGAGTATAAAGGTTAATTCGTTTTTACCAATAGGAATGACCTGACAACCAGGTAACTCTATGATATGAAATTTATTTTAATATTGTATATGATACAAAATTATATTCCTTAAAATATACATGCTTGAGAAATGACTTGACAACCAAGGGGCTCATTCATGCGTATGTTATTAAGGGATTTTTTTTTAATTCCACTACAAGAAATAGAGATTTTTGAAACTGTCGTAGTTTGTGAAAAAATTTATCTAGATAAAAATGTATATCTATGATAAATGAAAATGCGAACTTATGTTCTTGTATTTCTTGTTCTTAGAATTCTCAAAATGTCTTCTCTATCATTGCGCTACATTCTTGATGCCAACAAGCTGGTTGGAGCCAACTATGATGATTGGTTCCGCAATTTAAGAATTGTTCTTATGCATGAAAAACTTATCGATATGATTGATAAGCCTGCCAAAATTGCCCCTACTGACAAAGAAAATGCTGAAACAACCAAAGCTTATGAAAAGTACTTGGAAGAGTATCTTAGTGCTAAATGCATCATTATGAACTTCAAAGGCAACATGAGGATATGGAGCCACCTGCAATTATTGAACATCTTAAGAAGATGTATGGTGGACGAAGTAGGATAGCTAGGTATCAGTTGTCCAAAAATTTGTCTAGGTCCTTTTTGATTATAGGTTCTTCAGTTGGACCCCATGTTCTAAAGATGATTGATCTTGTTGAGCAACTTGAGAAGTTGGGGTGCAAACTTGGAAAAGAGCTTTCTCAAGATTTGATTTTGCAGTCGCTCCCTGATTCATTTTCACAATTCATTATGAATTTCAATATGAATAAAATGAGTTGTGAACTTCATGAGATGCTTAATCTATTGATTGATTATGAAAATCAGGTTGCATCAGGGAAAAAAGATGGAACTACTATGGTGGTTGGTAAATCCTTAAAAAAGAAGGATAAGGGTAAGTATAAGTAAAAAAAAACCCTTTGGATCTAAAGGTGGTGTGACCAAACCTAAGGTTCAAGAGGGTAAGCATGACAAGTCTGATGCAAAATTTTTCTTCTATAAGGAGAAAGGTCATTAAAAAAGAAACTGCAAGAAGTTTCTTGCTTCTTTGAAAGAAAAGAAACAAGGTGAGACTTTAATGAAAAATGTTTTCATGATTTCTTTAACCATTACTGATTCATCAATATGAGTATTAGATACCGTTAGTAGCTTTAATATATGTGATATGTTATAAGGAATACACATGAGTAGAAGGTTAAAAAAAGGAGAAATAAATCTTCAGGTTGGGAGTGAAGCAAATGTTGCGGCCCTAGCTGTTTGATCTATTTCTTTAATAATGTCGAATGATAAAACTTTAGAGTTGGAGAATTATTATTATGTTCCAAAATTTGTTTCGAACATTATTCCAATTTCAATGTTGGATAAACGTGGTTTTCGTATTATTTTCAATAATAACATTTGCTCAATTTATCATAAAGATGATTTATATGCGAATGGTTATCTCCAACATGGTATTTATGTCTTATTTGATGTGAATGCAAAACCAATTATGCATGTTTCTAGTCTTAAAAGAGAAAGAGATGATCAAGTAAGTCGGTAGACTTGGTCATATAGGCGAGAAAAGAATTAACAAGTTACACGAGGAAGGTTACCTTGACCAGTATGATTATGAATCATATACAAACTTGTGAATCTTGTCTCAAAGGAAAAATGACCAAATCTCAATTTACTGGAAATGGAGATAGAGCTTCTGGATTATTGGGTTTAATCCATATAGATGTTCGTGGACCCATGAAGATTCAAGCCGAAGGGCGGTATTCTTATTTCATCACTTTCACTGATGATATGTCAAAGATATGGTTTTGTGTATCTTATGAAACACAAATCCAAGTCATTTGAAATGTTCAAAAGATTTCGTAGTGAAGTTGAGAAACAACTTGGTAAGAGTATTGATCAAGGCACTCAGATCCGATAGAGGAGGAGAATATCTTTGTGACAATTTTCTTGACTATCTGAATGAAAATGGAATTCAGTCACAGTGGACACCTTCAGGAACACCACAACACAATGGTGTATCTGAAAGAAAGAATTGAACTTTATAAGATATGGTAAGATCCATGATGGGGTTCAACTGACCTTCTAAAGTATTCATGTGGATATGTTTTAGAAACTGCAACATATTTGTTAATTAAAGTTCCCACAAAGTCAATTTCTACGACACCATATAAGATATGGAATGGTCGAAAGCCAAGCCTCAAGCAGATTAGAGTTTGGCGATATTCGGCCTATGTCAAGAGATTGCAAATAAACTTGCTGCAAGGTCTGATAAGTGTAGGTTCATTGGGTATCCCAAAGAAACACAGGGGTATTATTTCTATCCTTGTGACCACACAGTGTTTGTGGCAAGAGGAACAATCTTTTTAGAAAAAAGAATTTCTTTTAGAAAGAAGTCGTGGTAAAGAAATAGAACTTGATGAAGTTCGACAAACCAATGAAATACCACAGACTCGAAAGCTAGAAATACAAGCTGATGAACCATTGCTGGATGTTCTGATGTTAACCTGAAGGTCATCATCACCTTCGCTCGTTGAGATTTCTAAAACAGGTTAATGAACTGATTACAGAATCGATTCAACAACCACCAGATCTAGTAAAATGTGAATTAGTTGTAAATGAACCTCTTATAAGGTCTAATCGTGAGCATCGAGCACCAAATAGATTAAACTTATTGGTGCATGATGATGCGTCGAATGAGGTTGATCATAATGATGATTACCTTAGAACCTATGAAGAGGAACCTTGAGTTTATAAAAAATTTAGTGGGAGCACAATTATTTTCTTGGTGTTGTATGTTGATGAATATTTCCCATAGGAAATGATGTGCCAACATTACGAAGTACAAAGATTTGGCTTTCTGAATATAATCTTCCATGTAAGATTTGGGAGAATCAACTTATGTTCTGGGAATAAAGATTTATAGAGATAAAATGTTGATTGGTCCCTCACAATTTATGTATATTGATACCATCTAAAAGAGGTGTAGCATGGGAAACTTTAAAAGAGGTTATCTGCCAACAGGCATTGAAATCTCTCTCAACAATGAGGATAGTCCTAGAACCCTTGAAGAGAGAGAGAGAGCGAATGAATAGAATCACATATGCAAGTGCAGTGGGAGCTATCATGTATGACATGACTCCTATGCATCCTGACGTTGCTTATGCATTGCATGTTGTCAAAAAGTGTTTGACAAGCGCAAGTGGGAATTGAGAATGAAACACATGAGAGATTGTCTCTAGTGCAAGTGGGAGATTGTTAGAGAATAATTAATATGCCCTAGATCCAATCCATTGGGTAATGCATTAGAATTATTTTATTTTGATAAAATTATTTTGCATTCCATTAAATGGTTTTATTTGTCATATTTATTATTTAATTATTTACTTGATATGACAAAGTCCTTGATTAAATTAGATATTTGTCATCATGATAGAGATCATGATAATGAGAGATAAGTCTTTGATGATTTAATCTAAAGTGTTTTTGATCGTAGGATTATTGAGAACGGGACATCAGTAATCTGGATAGATCAATATATATGTGATGGTCTCTATTGGATAGAGATTAATAGATCTCATTTATTAATTTACATATATAGATGATGCATATGGAGATATGATCATTGAACTGACTCAAATGAGAAATCCTAATGGTTTATATTACCGTTAAATTGTCAATAGGATATTCTCATGAAGAATATGATGCAAATGTTTTCTTTGACCTGAGACTATCATAGTAATTAACAAACTACTTGTTATACTTTGATTCTAGACACCTAATGACTCAGGGCGCTAGTTGAAAGGATATTGGGTTTGACTAAGTACTTGTAGGATTAATGATGTGTCAAGAAGGAATCCACCAACTCTTGGTAATGAGTTTGAGCTCTATGTTTATAACAACAAAGTTAAAGACCTTGGTCAATACAATTAAATGAATGAAGAAATAAGTTTCTTAAGTCATTCACTAGTTGGTTATAAAATATAAGAGTTTACCTTTTACAGCTTTGACAATTATACAATACTCTAATGTTAATTCAGAGCTGGAACTATGGAAGAAAATAATGCATTATTCTTCTAAAGATTCTTGAAGATATTACTTCATGCTATCCGGTCATTAAGGAATGTTGCTAGACGCCAACCTTGATTAATAATTTGGTTAGACTAATTTATTATTGGCTTAGTATTAAACCTATGGAGTCACACACAAACGAGTGTTCCAGTCTTTGTTAAGGAATTATTTAATTTATTATTTGATAAATTAAATTAGAGAATTTAATTTAATCAAATAAATAATTTTTAATCCAAATGAAATATTATTATATTCTTTGCTAACACTTTTTTTTTTTTTGACTGAGAATGTAATAATTATATGAAGAAATCCTATTAGATAGCACTTAACATTGCACTACGACGGTTTCAATTTATAAGCAAGGTTACAGTTGCTATTCATTTGAGAAATAAAAGATTGAATAGCAATGATGACTATTGAAGTTAGCAATGCAACGTGCATCAGGAAAAAGAAAATTTGCACTTCAATGGTTATAAGCTCTTCAAAGGTTTAATGGTATTGAAGTGCTACAAAGTATTTTATTAGAATGGCTTTATTGCCATTGCAAATAAAAGGACACCACTGGACGGTGTTTTGATGTGAATGGCTTTATTGCCATGAGAGATCAAACGGCGCAGCATTTTAATTAAAATCTAATTGGTCATAATGCAATGTAACGATGCAGTTAAGGACTCCAATGTTTTTCAGTGATTAAAGTGGTGCAACCATAGAGCAGGAGACTGAAAATATATATATCTTCTTTATATATAAAAGGGAAGCAATGTCTTGGGTATTTTTGTAAACTCACTTGCAGCTTTTAAGGGCATTTTTGTCAAATCAATTTGAGTTTTTCTTTTTTCGTTGATATCAGTAGAAGATTTACAGGGAACATTTTCAGCCTCTTTCTCGCATCCGGATTCCTGCGGTAGGAATTCACACATCTTTATCTTTATAACTTAAAATAAGGCTGAGTAGCCTATTTCCTGTAGATGAATAGTAAACGGTGAGGTGTCCTTGTGTGGTTAAGTTTGGACATTAAAATATTCGTATCTCACTTCTCCATAAGGGAAAACCCACCTAAACCCGAAAAAAGTGGAAAACCCATCCTGTCCCTGACTTCTTTTTCCTCTCCGGTACTTTTTTTTTCTCACTCATTCACTCTATTTACACTTTCATTTCTCTTTCTATCATCCCGTCCTCAACTTCCCTTTGCTTCTCCGTTTCGTCATCGATATCTGTGGCTGATGGTATGGGTGGTGGGCTGCAGTGTGGCTGGACGCAGGTGGGTGGCAACATATCGCGTTTGGGTCGCATTTCGTGGCCATCCAAGTCGTTGCCGTCGCCGTCTTCAGCTTCATCTTCCTATCTGACTCAACCGAGTGGTCGATGGCATCAGTTACTGGGGTCTTTCGTCGGTCACGTTAGGATGAGGAGCTGACCTTGACAGCATTTTGGTCATGATTCGATTTCCACCATTGAGGTAATGCTAGGATCTAGGGTTATGATCCTCTATTTTCTCTACCCTTTTTCTTCTTCTTTTGTGCTCTCCATTTACTGTGAAATCTCTTTGGTTACAATGTTCCCTTTATCTGAAAAATGTAAGGGGCTGCAAAATTGAATCTTCCAAATCGATCGTTGTAGTGTTCCCATTTGGATTAGTTTGTGTTTTTATTGACCTGTTGAAAATTATTTTGTATGTTGAGAAGGACGTCTTGCTAAAGCTTCCCTGTCATCTGGATTCGGGGAAGTTGTAGGTGAAACTGATAAAAGGAGAAAACCGAGATTAGGACATCGTCAGAGAACACGAGCGAGTGGTATGCATTATCATATTCTCAGTTTTCCTATTTTCTATTAATAAGGAAAGGGGGCTCATCAATGCAACTGAAATGTCATGTTTTATATCTTATAATTTTCAAAATTTACTTTACCGACAAATTGTTTTGTTTACAGAAACTCAGCATAAGATATTTTTGTTAATTCATCTTTAATCGTGCACTCAAAGCACATATGATATCTTGATAGTTCATTCTGGGATCTGACCTTACATGCTTATATTGACAGTATTTCTCATGGAACAATTTTACTCTTTTGACTGTCATGTTTTCAGTTGAAAGTAGTGGCTGATATGGACCATCTTTACCTTCAATCTAAGATGGAGCAAGAAGAGAGGTGCATAACCTAATGACTGAAAATAAATGTTCAGTGTGTGGAGGAAAGGATACCCTATTAATCAATAAGTACTCTGTCATTTTTTCACCTTTGTATAAAATTTGAGCCATTCTGAATGCTGCATCTATTTTTATCAGTAAAATAAATCAAGGTATAGAAAACTTAGTCTTTCACTGCCCATTTATAAATTTCACGTTTTATATATTTTATTTTATTTATTTGTAATCCTTATGAGCTTTATATGTTTCTATGTTGATTTGATTTATGTTTCTATGTTAATTTAATTTATGTTTCTATGTTGATTTGAGTTCATTTATATTCTATGTTGATTTGAGTTCATTTATATTTGATCTTGGTTTGCCGCGGAAGGACTTGGGGAGGCATATGACGGCCTAGAAACTTCTGCTGTTGGGCATAATGACTCCATCATTGCTACTTTTGGAGGTATGCCTATTTTTATCATCATTCTTACTGATTTCAGTTCTCATTATACAAATCAAAGCTCTTTTTTAACAGTTTCTTCATTTTTTAATACTTGAACTGTATGTTCTCATTTTTCTACAAGAAACTTTTAGTATCAGTCATTGAACTGATTTAGGATCAATCATTTCAATTTTCTAACACTGGAATATGGAGATATAATATGACCTTCTTAAGGTCAAGTAAATTCACTAATGGATTTGAAATCTGTGTTATATTTCCAGTTTAGGAGCTACAATGAATTACCAGTTTAGGAGCTACAATGAATTACCAATTTAATTTTCAAAATTAGTCATGGGTGTGGTGGAATTGTTTCTTTGTTTTTTATGTAGCTTAGTCGTCCCAATTCTAGGCACTATAGATTCATGAAGAAAATTTGGAGAAAATTTGTAGCTGAGTATTACTCTCCTCTTATAAAGAAAATAACTAACAAGCACTTTCCTCTTTCTCAGAACAACAAGCTCTACAAAAGTGAGTTTCTTGCTTCATCAAAGGTGAGCTTCAAAGATTGCTTCTTTCTCTCATTTTTTCAAAGTGGGTGTTTGTTCTTGGGGTCATACTTCTCCTGCATTGATATCATTTGTTATGATATGAAAATGGGGTTTGCTTGTGAGTTGTTTGTGGTTGAAGCGGGGGAGGGAGGGATGTGTGGACTGGGGAGAGTAGCTGTGAGTGGTTAGATAGATCCATTTGAGTTGAAGATTGTCATCTAGGGTTTCAAGAGATAGGTGTTTGACACAGATTGGGATGAAGCAGCTTTTGGTTTTGTTTCTGGAATAATAACCGTTCAAAGGAAGGTGTCAAATTTGAGGTAGTTATTTTGAGGTAGAGTAGCTTCACACTCTTCAAACTGAGTGGTAAGAATTTTTCTTCTAATTTAATTTAGTGGTTGAATTTTATACTTTATTCTTTTTAAGTTCCTTGGTCATTATTCTTTTTAATCTCATGATAATGATGTTGCGATCTTGTGATCCTTGGTTTCAGCCCTATAACTCAAATAAAAAAGGAAAAAGAAGAAAAAGGTATCAAGTGAATAAAATCATAAGAACAAAAGAGGAAAGGATTCTTTGTACACCAGGCACCAGCTAAAGTTGAAAGAGGAATAAATAGGTGGACAACAAATAAAAATTTTAGAATTTCAATTTATGTTAATTACTGACAGGTAATAAATTTTGTTCCAGACAGTATGCTTTTAGGTTGTTTGATGCGTGGTTAGCTAGGAAGGAAGAGCCTCTGCCTTGGAGGATTGTGAGAAGCACAAGGCCCTACCATGGTGGAATCCTTTCTCTATGAGTTTGAAATCCAATAAAGGGTATGAACTTCTTTGACCGATATTTTCTCAAGTAACTATTATATTCCTTTTCTGAGGTGCTTTCATCATTTATAATTGGTGGAAAATCATTCAAACTGTATATGCCATCATTTCAGTTCTTCATTTGTTTTTCCTTTGAGAAAATCGTACAAATTGCTTCTTGGTGGTGGTGACCGATTGAATTCATATGTGGGTTTGTTCTTTCTTATATTTGTGTGCAGATATAAACCCTTAACCTGTTATTTAGTAGGTTTTGCTAGGCTATTGAGACCACCAACTTTGTAGATCACACTGTTTCTAAGTGAGGATCCTGCAAACTCTTGGAAGAGGAAACAACTATAGTTGGAGAGATCCTTGGTATAATTTATGATGAGAGAGCGATGGGCGAACACCAATGGGATACATCCAATCAACTCAAGATGCAGCCTATTACCTAGAGCTCATGGAAGTGCTTTTTTTACAAGAGGCGAGGCCAAAATTATGTTCTGATGATATGTAGTGATGTCTTCAATTCTTCATATGCTTGTGCAGCCACATAAAAGTGCACCTTTTCTTCTTTTGTTAGTTTTATTAGAAGGGAAAAAGAATGATTACAAATACAAAGGTGGATTAAAGATCCTCTTTACTCCTGAATGAAAGAAAAAAATCTTATAATAGAAAAACTATTTGGCCCATTAACACTCTTCTTTTCACCTTCAAAGATCTAACCATTCCTCTTTAGTCATTATCCACCTTTCTTATCATACTAAACTGTCTCCATGTTCAGTAATTGGCAGTCAAGCCCTTGAATACACTTGAATCTTATACAATTTTGAAATGCTAATGAAATTCGAACTATGAAACTATGTAACAAATTGGTATATAGACACAGTCCATAACATAAAATTTTCTATTGGAATCGAATCAAAAGTCAATTTTCTACTCTACATCATTTCCTCACCCTTTCTCATTTTTTTCATTGCAGGTTTGGAGGTGCATTTCACCTACGGTTTGTCTTATCTTAGGTGAGCTCCTTACCAAGATTAATTTTTTATTTTTCCTCGGTTGTCTGCTTCTGCATTTCAGTTTCCTTACTTTTCTTTTTTAATGCACGGTTCAACTGCTTTTTAATGTCCTTCGTTGTCTGCTTTACTTACTGATAAATAGACCCATAGTTAAATGGAAATGAGGAGCATGCATCAATTTGAAAGTTTTGTTGAGATAAAAGCCATGTCTATAATTTTGATGTCTATAATTTCTAGCAGTTTTTTTTGTGGATATTGCTTCTGAAATGTGAGCTTCATTTTGGGATAGAAAGTGAGTGCACTACCTGTCTATCATAAATGTCAATGTGATGAAAACTGCTTTATAGGTTGAACCAAATTGATCCGCTTTTCGAAAAAGGAGATAGCACATTGTTGAAATGAACTAGACTAGGAGTATAAAAGCCTTTGGTCCATACACCTCTTAAAAACATGAAAGCAAACTACAATTTATTTAAAACCCCATTTGATTACCAGTAGGAAAACATATGAAGTGAATGAAAATAAAGATGGGGTATTGTATCTTACTGCTGCACCTGAGAGATTATTCTCAAGGAAGAGAAGAGGTGCAACTCATATAGGTTGAACCAAATTGATCCGCTTTTCGAAAAAGGAGATAGCACATTGTTGAAATCAACTAGACTAGGAGTATAAAAGCCTTTGGTCCATACACCTCTTAAAAACATGAAAGCAAACTACAATTTATTTAAAACCCCATTTGATTACCAGTAGGAAAACATATGAAGTGAATGAAAATAAAGATGGGGTATTGTATCTTACTGCTGCACCTGAGAGATTATTCTCAAGGAAGAGAAGAGGTGCAACTCATATATCCATTTTGTTGTTTTCATTACTTTATTTTTTTTAGTTCTCTACTTCTCATCTGAAGCTTATATCACCCTTCCTCATTTTTTTGTTGCAGGTTTGGAGGTGCGTTTCATCCGCAGTCTGTCTTTTCTTACGTGAGCTCCCGACCAAGATTAAATTTTTTTCATCGGTTGTCTGCTTTTGCATCTCAGATTCCTTGGTTTTTTTTAGTGCACACTCAGCGGTGCTTAAAATGAGCCTCTTTTATTTACTTTTATTTTTATCTTTTTATGCACGGTTTAGTTGTGTTTCAAATGAGTCTATTTTATTTACAGATAAATGGACCCGTAGTTAAATGGAAATGAGGAGCATGCATGTCGAAAAATATTTGTGGATTAAGATGAGAAGGCATTACAATGTATGGAACTGATGCTGAAATTTTCTTAACTATGGAAAGGTCCATGTCCTAAAACATGAATGTCCAAAAATCATTGCAGATTGGAATCCACAAATTGTGAAGCATAAAAAATGTGAGAAGATAAAATAGCTGACTTACATGTATAACTTTGATGTTGAACCTGTAAAGGTGTATTTGATCTAATTACTGTACTTGGTCTGGTGTCAGATGTGATGCCTTGCCTCCAAGGGTGGTTCACTTGGAACTTGGAAGCAGAAAACTTACAGGGAAAATATGTGAATGCTTAGCACGTTCAAATCAACTAAGAGTCTTTTGAGTGGGACAAGCAGTCACCTTTGTCAGACTTAAACCTTTGTCCTGTTTTACTTTTTGATTATAGTTAATTGAATTTTGGTTACTGAATAATATCATGCTCTATTTTAAGTTATTTCAATTTTCACCCAACTAAAAATTAAATTTGTAGGCAATAGCTGGAGGTTTTTATTCAGATTATATTTGTAATCATAGGATGCAACAAGATTAAACCATGTATGTCAGGAACGTTTCACTTGCATCTGTACTAACATCTTCTACTGAAACACTATCTCATCTAGATTTCCAGTTGCTCAATGGCTACATCCCGCTGTTAGTTTATCTTTGAGTATGAAAGTCGACTAATAAGTGAGCGGATGCAACACCTTCTCTATGAGGTACATTGCATTTTTAGCATTGGTAATTGGTATAGTCTTAATAATATAATCATTTGGTGATCTAAAATTGGATCTAAGGTTGCTAAAATGCATTTACATGCACCATATATAGAACATGATTCAATATGGGGCTATGTATATTCAAGATCATTCAAAATGAGAATGTCAGTGAAATATTCGTAAGTACCCAAATGCATTTTGAGACTGGAATTCTCTGTGTTGTGTTTTATCATATATCACTGCTTATTTTGAAAATGACAGCTAATTAAAAAACCAAAAGGCATTTACCAATTTGAAATTACAAATACTGAGAGTATTGTATTCTAAATTCATAGTATTGATCTTATTGAGATTGAGTTAATTAGGATATTTTGAATTTTGAAATGTTTTTTCTTGATATATTTTTTTGCAATGTAAAATAAATGATAATACCATGGAGAGATGAGCTCAATATGTTGTAGGTATTGATTGTGATGTTTTTTTATTCAGTAGGATTTGATTGTTCTGAACATGTTTTACTGTTAGCTCTTGGAGTTTGATTGAAATGAGTTATCTGCTGCCCATCAGTGTGCTTTTAGTTAAAATCCATGTGGAGCAGACAAGAGTTTTTGATGCACTATGTTTCTATTCCTATCAACTTATGTGTATTAGTTAAAATTTAAAACGCTTGTCAGCCCTTTGATTTTTTTGGATAGAAAAAGAAAATGGGAAAAGAATTTTGGAAATACTTTTAAATTAGATTTAACTACATATATTCTCATTTCTTACGGAATGTCCACCTGCAAATTCTTTGAAGGAACTACAGCGGATTATACTTCTCTTTCCTACGTTTGCTGATCTGGTAGCCTTTGAATTTTTAGTTTTTCTTCATTGCTGGAGTGGATTTGTTTTTTTTCCTACTCTGTTGTCATCTTAGTTATTTTTGTTTCTACACTAATTGCAAATTTTTTCTATTTTAAATATTTAGACAAACTTTCGATAATCATTAATACATGCAGCATTTCTCTGGTAAGTCCAGTGTCTAATTGAGGTATGTTAATCTACCCTCCCAACAGCATAAGTCCAGCGCGTCTAATAATTACGATGAAAATAAATTTTAAAATAGTAAGGTACTTAATTATGTCGATTTGTTTTGCTAAACAAGATTGAAGGTGAATCTAACAAATCTTCAGTGGTGTTGTAATGAAGCTAAAAGGACAATCTTCAGAATAGTCTTGGTCCCTTGGAGCAAACTTTCTACTTTATGAATTTTTTAAGGGTGTGTTAAAATTAAATTTAGCACTCACACCTCAGTGTGGAAACTTTTTATGCTGAAAACTTAAGCACTAAATTTTAATGTTTAGAAACTCTTTCGTAAGTGTTTAATGAAACAATTTATGCTTAATGTAGTCAGTGTCCTCTTGCATCATAAATTGTATTCCCATTTGACATAGAGATGGACACATCATTAAGTGTAGCAACTGAAATGGTTGCAGAAGTCGACATTACTGATTAGGATGTTACCTGAATAGCAGATATTATAGATGGTGAAATTGTTTCCTTGGTACCTGAATGGAGGCCAGGTCCAGGAATTGAGGAAACTCCCCATTTTGCAAATCAAAGTTTCTGTTAGAATTGTCTGTCTAATCATACTTCCAGTGGCTCTCTTTGTGTATTTTATTTCACAAAATCAAGGTCGAAAGAACTTGCAGCTTCTTCAATGTTGTAGGCATGGATGTGCTTCAATGCATGGGTGGTTTGAGGAGATCACCGTCCAATCTAAGAAGTATGACAATCATGCCAGAGAGGATGCACCCAACGTGTCAAGCCAATCAGTAGTTACCTAATTTTAATAGCAAGAGTAGTAAAATACAATCGAAGGTGTCTTAAGAATCCATCTTTGAAATTTCTCCATACACTTACCTTAAATGCTACATGGCCGTTAGTCAGGAGGTAACCATTGCCACTAATGTATGGTTGACATTATAAGTCTATATCTTGCAAAGTTCTCAGGTTTCTGGCCTTGAATCATGAATAAGTTTTATGTACAATCATCTGTACCAAAAGTTTTCACTTTGGAATGTGAAATCTGTTTCTTAATTAACATGAATGACTTCAACATATGGTACATGCAACTATAGTGTTGTTCTCCCCATGTCTGTCCCGGGAACACTTCTAAATTGGTAAGCTGGATTTTAGGGAATATCTTCTGATACCACGTTCAAATTATTTCCAACGATTAGATTCATTGGTAATTGTTGCATTCTTCAATTGATGTGACCATGTGATTCTGTACTCCTTCTTGGTAGTGTTTTTTTTCCTCTTGCTCTATTGTTGAAATATTATCCATGTAGCCGATCGACCTAATGGGAAAAGGCTTGGTTGTTGTTGTTGTTTTGTTGAACTATGAATTTTCAGGCATATTAATTACAAAAATATAGTGTTACCCTTTGTTTTGTACTTATTTTATTCTCCTCTATTAATTATTGTTTAAAAGTGCAAATAATAAATTACCTATAAAATATCTGGATGAATGTGTTGTTATGTATCTGTCAACCTTAGTAAGGCAACTTATCACTCCCTATAAAACAGTTTTTAGTTGCAGTGTTATATTGGTCCATTGAAAGGTTACAAATTCCACTCCAAACTAGAGGTATTGCGATATCTTGAAACTATAAAGGACAACAACTGCACTCCCAAGAAGGAGAAAAAAATGCATTAACATGCATTCTGTAAGCAATGTTTGTAGCTATATTTGTCTAATTTTCTTTTCCTTTTTGTTGTTATTTATGAACTTTATCATTTTGGCAGATTTTTTTTCTTATCATCATCCCTTTAGCAGGATAATATACAAGCATTAAGAGTAGGTGTTGTTGCCTGAATTTGTACAGTTCCTTAATTTGTGGTTTTCTTAAGGTGTTATTTTGTTAAAGAATGTATCAACTATATTAACTTGCTTCCTTCATGAATGAAGATCAGTGTTATGGCCTGAATGTGGTTGGCAGCCAATTTCTTTGACTAATTTAATTACAGCTGCTGCTGTTAAAAAAGCTTATAGGAAAACTACATTATGTATTCATCCTGATAAAGTGCAGCAGAAGGGTGCACTCTTCAGCAGAAATATATTGCAAAAGTGTTTGATCTACTCAAGATATTTCTGGCCATTTTATATAACTTCTAAATGCTCTCTCATTAATGCCTTATAAAGAAAGAAGAAATTGTTTTAGTAGTCTGTGACAATGAATGGATTCTTGAATGCAAATTATGCTATTATTATTATTCTAAGGAGTTTCTAAAAGTGGGTTAATACATAGCATTTTGTGGTCAAACTCTATGCATGGCAACACGGCATTTCCCAACACAGGGTTTCCAATATCTATATTTTTAATTATCCAGTTGTACAACAAAATAAGAAGTAGCTGGGTGGGGACTTCTATGATGTCTCTTAGCTTGCTCTTTTTGATTTTGTAGGTCCCGCTGATTCTTTTGAGGCAAAGCATTAATAAGAGCATGCATAGAAATAACAAATGAGTAGCCAAGAAATTTGCTCTCTTACGATTAAAGTAACTTTATTCTGAACTTCATCTATATTGAACAATTTTTACCTGACTTGAAGTTTGCGTGTTTTGTGCAGCAATTGATGTCTAAGATAATGCACAAAACCTGTTGTTACATTAGGAAGCTGCAGAAAGAGGTGGAAGACCCGAGTGAAAAGCTTACAAAGCGGATGGATTCTATGGAGATTAGTGATAGCAGAAGAGCTGAATTTATGTAACAGTAGCAAATGAGTCATTTCTCTGTCATATAGCCTCTTCCTGTTACCTCCCTATTGCTTTTCTGGTTTGGTCTTTTGATGTTGTATTGTATGCATTTCAATATTCACTTCTTATTAAATGTTATATGAACTTTAAGCATTACCATCTCAAAAAAGCATATCGATAAAGTCTGGATCTACTTCATAGCCTTTTTATTTTTCTTCTCCTTGGCACGACTTGCAATTATTTTTTAGTTAAATTAAAAATTACATTTATTTAATTTTGCAAGAAATATTTACCCGGGTGTTAACGTGGCTGAGGAGGAATTGAGGATTTTCTAATTGGGAGTATTATTCGAGGATTAAAATTTTTGATATATATGTAATAGTAAATAATAAGGATTTAATTGGTATATACTGTCAGTGTAAAGATTTTTTACACAGACAATCAATTAGAAATTGTCACATAAGGTAAAGTAATTGACTTTTATCCTAACTATCTTAAAAGTCACACACATCATGATTTTTGATTAGTTGTCAGTGTAAAAATCTTTACACTGACAATGCATAGCAATTAAACTCAAATAATAAATAGAAATAATTAGCATAATCTGAATTATTCTTTTCATAATTTTGTATGGGTTTTATAAAATTGTGATTCATAACAAAATTTTGTTTCTCTATTCATAATATAATATTTAAGTACATTTAATCTAATTTGTAGTATATTTTGTATCAATAAAAAATTAAGGTTTAGGGTTAATATTGCTAAAGTTTTTTTCTTGCACTTAATTACATATGACTAATTTTATATTATGTAAATTAAAGATAATATTCTTTAATGCTTTTGGATACCTATTTTACAATATATTTAGAATTATTTGAGTTATATTAGTATTTTGGTAATATTTCATGTACAAATGTTTTTATTGTTGGTTGTGTAATTTAAATATTTATTAGTGAATCTATTTATTTAAATTTTATACTCTCTAAGCGAGAAATATCCATCAATCAGTTCTTTTATAGTATAAAGGATAAGTTGAAAGGAATATTGAATCAAACTATCATTTATTTACCGTGTTTCTTCAATTCG
This sequence comes from Ammopiptanthus mongolicus, assembly GCA_039655645.1. Taxonomy (NCBI): domain Eukaryota; kingdom Viridiplantae; phylum Streptophyta; class Magnoliopsida; order Fabales; family Fabaceae; genus Ammopiptanthus; species Ammopiptanthus mongolicus. The sequence continues at coordinate 16,854,631 of CM077346.1, read as the reverse complement.
TCATTTATCCAGATAAAACTTTCTTATTAGTTTTATCATTTCATCTCATTATGATGTTAGGTGCAGGTTGAGAGTCACTTGCTATTTATATCTTAATTAGCATAGTATAATTATGGTATCATTAATTTCTGTATATATGTTTCAGTCAATAAAATATAATGTAAATATATTTCAAAATATAAGTAACAATTATAATTAGAAGTTTAATTAGATATTATAATAATATATTTTAAAGGAAAATCTATCTGTGTTAATTAAAAATTATTCGTAATAAGTATTAAATTATTTTTGGTATTATTAATTTTAAACGTATGTATAAAAAAATTAAACTTTCCTGCATATTTATACCTCAATTATGTATCATTTATTATGATACAATTTTTTTAAACTATAGTACATTTAATGTGTATAATTGTGCTTTTACTTTTTAATTAATAATATATTATTATTTTCTTTTTTTAATCAAAATTGTTATCATAACTATTAATATTATTCAATTTTTAATACTTTTTCTTTAAATTAAATGTTCATCCACGGATAACAAATACTAGTTTGACATATTTGTATAATTTATTACATTAAATTTGTTTCTTTTATATTCTTAATCGTTGATTTGTTTTTTCCAAAAAAAAATAGCGAGAGATAGAGATACTCAAGTGGAGGAAATCCTAATCCTTTTTTCTCTAGGTTGTTTCATCCGCGTCAATCCAGTTTCATACTTGGGAGAGGGACAGAAAGAGAAAAAGGGGGTGATTCTTAGCAGTGGTGGGCGGAGAACAGCCGCGTTTTGTGGCTGGCAGTGGCGGAAGAAGGCTGCGCATGGCAGCGGATGGGAGAGGAAGCGACTCGGAGGCCACTGCAACGGTGGACGGTTGCGCGAAGAGAAGAGGCCGCGAATCTCTCGCTGTGGGGGAGGAGGAGACTCTTGCGGTAGTGGGCTTAATGGTTCGTTTCTTCATTTTCTTCGTTTTCGCTCTATCTCTTCGTTTCCTCTGTTGGCTTCGTGGGTCGATGTTGTTTTGTTGATTGGGAAAAGATTTCATTGAAGCCCTAAATCTATGCGTGCTCCGAGGTCAGTTCTATCTGTTTCAATTTCTGGTAATCTTGGATTAACCGACTTTAACTGAAAAGCCTAACCCTAGAAAACGCTGCTGTGTATTCGAATATAGATGGGTGAATTGAAGGATACTGAAGCATACGAGGAAAAGCTCATCGACTACGAATAAGAAGATGCAAAAGCCCTCGATTCTTCTAAACTCGGTGCTGAATCCGGCCAGAAGTTATTTCCTTCTCTCTTCTTTCTTAACCACTATTTTTTTTGAATTTTTTCCAATGGCAATTTGTTGCGTTTCTCTGATTTTTTTTTTGTTTTTTTTTTCTACTTCCATGGTCACTGTAACGAGCACAACGGTAACAATTTGTGTTCTTTCAAGTTATTTTTGAAAAATTTAGTGATATGGGAGTGGATATAAGAGAATTGTTGTGTTATGTGTATTTGGTTTGCTACTTTTGATTTTTGAACGCAAATTTGAATTCATGTTTTTTTGTGTGGTTTTCAGGCTGTTCCAGCCTTGTGTGTAGGAATGAAGCACAGGGACTTGCACATTTTTAAGGTTTGGATATTTATCTTATTTACAAGCAAATTTTTTTTTAATATATGAATGTTTTAGAATTTATTTCATAGTTCTTTCTACAATTCTGATAAGAGAGAGGATGGTTTTTTTAAATTTCATAATTTGCAAGTTCTGTTTAATTGGTTTGCAAAGAGATGTCAAGGTAACCTGGTGTTCTTCTGTGAACTTAAGATTCCTACATGGCTCCATCTTGGTACTTTGACTTTGGAATTTGATGATTGGGGAGGTTTTCCCATGGAGCAAGGTATATTTTCACTGCTTCAACTTTTATTTGCAAATAAGAAACCATATTTCATTTCCATTTTTTCTTTCTATTTTGCCTTTATTGAAAGGAATAAAATGCACTTTTATATCATTGCTTCTTATGGGGAGGCGGAACCTTTTGGGGAATCCTTATCTTTTTTTGTGCTAATTTCCTTCCATTTTTATATGCTACTATTCCAGAATATAATAGTCCATTAGTTTGTGTCTGATATATACTAAAATGATTTTATCTTGGCAGGTATCGTATCATTGTGGGTGTTAATCTTCCCTTCAAAGTATTGCCAACCATCACAGAGCTTGGTCTAACACAAATGGAAGTCAATGTTAAGGGTTGACAATTTTTTGGTTTAAGGTTACATCTTTTGAAAGTCATCTATGGTCTATTTGCTTTAATTATTTATATTTTTTAAACATGTTTTTCGGGTGAAGTGTGTCTTTGGGGCAAAGATGTTTGCACTTGGGGGTTTGTCAAAATTCATGTGCCTTAACAAACAACAAAAAGAAGTTTCACAGTTACATCTGGCACAACAAAATAAATGCTTCTATAGAAAGCCTTTTTTTTTCTCTATATTAAATATATTAAATATAGCTATTTCTATGGTATTTAAGCGGATGGAATTTGCATAAGAGTGAAGTACAGCTTATAGTGAATAAAGCTATGAATGCTTAGAGTGAAGTACAACAAGAACAAGTTTCAGTTACATCTGGCACAGCCAAATAAATGCTTCTATAGAAAGCCTTTTTTTTTTCTCTATATTAAATATAGCTATTTCTATGGTATTTAAGCGGATGGAATTTGCATGAGAGTGAAGTACAGCTTATAGTGAATAAAGTTCCAAACTGAACTTGCCATATTTTTCAGTACAGACAGGCTGAAACATTTTTATTTGATTGAAGTTGAACAGGTTATAGGATTTGGCACAAGGATACATGACCAAGGCTGACCTTGAAAGGGCCATCAATTAATTTGGACATAGGTGCAACATTTGTAGGATATATAGGCGATTCCTCATACCTGTGCTTCTTTCTTGATTATCTATCTCAAGGTTGTGCCATCAATGAATTTGGACATAGGTGTAACAACATTTGTAGGATATATAGGTGATTCCTCATACCTGTGCTTCTTTCTTGATTATCTATCTGAAGGTTGTGCCATCAATGAATTTGGACATAGGTGTAGCAACATTTGTAGGATATATAGGTGATTCCTCATACCTGTGCTTCTTTCTTGATTATCTATCTCAAGGTTGTGCCTCAACAAAGGACATTACAGCTCCCAATATTCTTTAATATCATACTTAATGAATAAATGAACTTCTAAGAAAGTCAGTGCTTCTTGCAATTGCTAAACTGACTTGCAATTTGTTTCTCTCTTTGAGGGATTCTTGGAATGATCTATTAGTATTGGGAAGAGTGTGAATGGAGTTCCATTGTTAATTTTTTTTCCTTTTAGAATTCATTTACAACTTACCTCTGAATCTAAATGGCTTCATTTTAAGTGAATGTTGTCTTTCTTTTGATTTTCCTCCATATAGTGGGTGATAGAGATTTCTGACACAGCAGACTAGAAAGGAAGATGTTTTTGGACATCTGTATAGCATTCTTTATTCAATTATGATATTCATACCAATTTTGAACATCTGTCTAGAATATTTTGAACTAAAGCATACAAATGATCCTGCGGTAGTTTCATTGCCATACTTTTGTATTAATTCAATAACCCAAAGTCATAAATTATAGCACACAGAAAAATAAAGATAAGGTCTTACTTCCTGTAGCTAGGTAAATTATATATTCTAAGAATTATATATAATCAAGAAAAATCTTAGTTAGAAAATTCTAAAAGGTCGATGTTAAGGTTTGACAATTTTCTGGTTTAAGGTCACATCTTTTGAAAGTCATCTTTGGTCTATTTGCTTTAATTATTACTATTTTTTAAACATGTTTTTCAGGTGAAGTTTGTCTTTGGTGCAAAGATGTTTGCACTTGGGGTTGTTGTCAAAATTCCTGTGCCATGACAAACAACAAAAACAAGTTTCACAGTTATATCTGGCACAAAAAAAAATGCTTCTATAGAAAGCCTTTTTTTTTTCGCTGTATTAATTATAGCTATTTCTATGGTATTTAAGCGGATGGAATATGCATAAGAGTTAAGTACAACTTATAGTGAATAAAGTTCCAAACTGAACTTGCCATATTTTTCGATACAGACAGGCTGAAACATTTTTTCTTTGATTGAAGTTGAAAAGGTTATAGGCAATGTTTGTTATTTACCTGGAGATACAGATGATACCAAGTCCAGTGTTTTAGTGCTTTTTGATCAAGATAGGAAGTATCTATTCAAAAAGTAACTTGCTGAAATGGTTGCTGAGATGTAGAAGTTAAGGTATCTTCATTTAAATATGATTGTATTGGTGAAAACCCTTTTGCATGGCATATGATTTTGTGCCGATTAAATGGGTTTTATTTGATATGAGCTATAGTGATGAACATAACCCAAATTTCAATTTGTTTTGTGAATTATCATTTGTTAATTTAAATTTATGTGTTCATTTTGTTCCCTGCCATTTGTAGAACTTCTGAAACTTTATCTATTCACATTTTGGTTGTTTAAGTTTCTTACTTCTTTTTATTAAAGTCTGCACATGAAAAAAGAAGACATAGTTTGCTTCTGTTGTATGATCTTAATAAGTATAATGTGATGACCAAATAACACAAGTTTTTGGTCATGTAGTTGATCTTCATCGAGTGATGATGATGGTTAAGGCCACAATGACTTTGATGAATTCATTGCTCAGAATAATCTAAGCAATTCTGAAAGTTTACCAAATGGTGACTGACAACAATATAGATGCAGCCATGGAAGAACCAAATAATACACCACGAGGTACAAGTGTATGATTGGTAGATTTGATAATATTTACTGAGATATAAATATAGACTAGACTGACTCATTTGACTGGTTTTCTGTTGTTTACTGAGATATAAAGCAGAGAATGCTAACAGCTTATTTTTTGAAATGGATCAGACAGCTGAGATTGTTGTTGTAATTTTGTTCTGTGTACTGAAGGGGTTAGGAAGAGAGGCACATATAGGATCATGATGTCATATATTATGTCTTTAGCAAGGCCATTTAGATCTAAGTATCGAATCCATGATAACCATTATGTTTAGATTTGTTTTCAGTTTTGAATTGATTTACTGATATGTTTGGAGCAGGATGAATGTTTCTCAAGAGTTGTAATCCATTTGACACCTGGGAAGGCTACAAGTGTAGTTCTATTTTGCTGGAAGTGGTTTGCTGGGAATTTTGCATCTGTTTCTAACTGTTTTGTTTATGTTGATGGTAAAAGACTTCAATAATTGTAGTTATGCAACTCGTGCAAGACGTTTGTTTGAAAACAATGAATCTCAGTCTCAGAAAAAGGTAATCATAATGGTTTTCTTATTCCCATGTATGGCAATGACATAGTTACTGCATTGCCATGCCTATGATTATTTTGTGCATTTAACTTCAAGTAGTGCGCATTCATTTTTACGAATTTATTTATTTATTAACTATCTCCAGCAGTGTTGAGTTGGCACAAGGATACATGACCAATGCTGACCTTGAAAGGGACATCAATGAATTTGGACACAGGTGCAACAACATTTGTAGGATATATAGGTGATTCCTCATACCCATGCTTCTTTCTTAATTATCTATCTCAAGGTCGTGCCTCAACAACTCAACAAAGGACATTAGAGCCTCCAATATTCTTTAATATCATACTTAATGAATAAATGAACTTCTGAGATAGGCAGTGCTTCTTGCAATTGCTAAACTAACTTGCAATTTGTTTCTCTTTGAGGGATTCTTTGTCCTTTTAGAATACATATACAACTCACCTCTGAATCTAAATGGCTTCATTTTAAGTGAACTAGATCTTGTACTCGTGCGATGCACGGACATATTATGCGTGTTTACATTATTTCATTTGGATTGTTTGTTTTAATAGTAGAATGTAACAAATTTAATTTTGTGTAATATCTGAATTGAAAAATCATCACATTAGTGTTTTATGTTTGGAATTTTTAAATTTGAAAACACTAAAATTTAGAAGTTTAAAAAATTTATATTGTGACTACAATCAAGCATTTAAATATGGAAATTCAAATTTTAACATCAAACTGTGGCAAGATAAACTATTAACTGCAGTATTTAATGTAAAGCTTGCTGATCTCACATTTAAATCAGTGACAAACAGGGCTAGAGAGTAGAGATCCTTAAATTATAGTGCGAATTCAGTCCAAACAAGCTTAATGACATAACACACCGGTAGAAGGAAAATAACTAAACAAAGCATACTTGATATACAGACAGTTATACACCTGCAATAAGGTTTTGTTGTGTATAACTTGATTGTGCCAAGTCGTCCTTTTCATCTAGACTTTGATGCTCAACAAAAAGCAACCCTCTATAGTCATTGTTCTTTGTATCTGAATTCAAGTGTTTGATATTGTACTACTTAACTGATCAAGCAACAAAGCCATACTAAAACAAATGTGGAGAAAATGACATTGTCTAAAGTATTCACCCACCAATTTGTGTAATATACATGAGCATCTTATGATATCTTATCGTAAGGTATTCCACAATCTTCTCCATGCCCGTTGGAACCACAAAGAACCTTGGCATTGCTGTCTATTTTTTTTTCCAGGGTATCCTCCGTATGCAACTACGGAGACTAATCCCTTAAGATACTGAATGACATTTAAGTACAGACCTCTCCTGATCAGGTTTTCTCCGGACGCAAGAGTCAGTAATCGAACCCTGACCGCTTGTTTAAAATAATAGAAATTATATCACATTATGTTCAATAATTAATCTTTTATCCAACATTTGAGTAATCAGTATAACACAATGATAAGCGCAGCTACATGTTCACGTCGATAATGGAATCTCCAATTGACTTGCAAACAAAATAATGAAAACTATCCTTGGAATTATTTTGTTTTCTACTGCAAAGGGGAAAAAATCTTTTTATTGATGTTGTCAAATATCTGATACATTTCATAGCCCTAAAGTTTCGGTTGATAGAAAATTGTAAACACTGAAAAAAGCATACAGTAAAAAGCAGTAGCAAAAACATAGCCAAATAGCAAAATGAGGCAATAGCAATAACAATAGCATCAGTTATCTGAGATATCCCAACTTCAAAATAATTAAGTGATTCTAATATTGTTCAAGTCTTCTTTGTTCTTGTCCTTTCTAAGAAAAAATAATAAAATATACAAAGTTTGTGCCTAATTAGGTCTGAAAAATAAAATATAAAGTAATTTTTTTCATAAAGCCTTGATAAAGTAACTTTTGGTCCATGCAGAAGGCATCAATATATGCCTCCTGGTTTTTCAATGTAACTATCCTAGATGTTGCTATATTGAGCTCATCTATCAGATAATTTTTTCGCAAATGACCCTTCTTGAATTCCAATTGGTTGAGTACCTGAGTTCAAGCTCTCAATAGCTTCAATTTGTGATGAAAGTTGCTGCACTGTGAGGATAGATGTGAAGATAGTTGTGTAGGTTGAATTGATAATCAAGACCATAAAAAGCCATATGATCAGCACCAATCTCCCAAGAGTACTCAGTTTTCTCTCCTGTGCTAGTATAGTGATCATGTTTGGATGGGACTGGAGGGTGTATTCTAAAGTAACTGTTGATGCCTTGCGACCCATAAGACGGATGAAATAATAATACTGGAAAAGAAAAGTCAGTCAAAAAGGTACTTGAAAATAAAATTTTGGGGGAAAATAGCTTACTTGTTGCATTAGACCCATTACCTTCTCTACAGAGAGAGCATTAATTGAGACATTACTGATGAGCTGAGAATTCACCTAAATGGAGGACGGAGCTTTAAATTACCAATTTGATGTTGAAAATGGAGGACAAATGTGATGTTATATTTAGAGGATCAATATGGGCGTTTACTCTTTCAATTTTATTTTTCATTACAGCAATAATGACTAAGAACAACCCTAATTCTTATTTGATGGCAAATGAATTCAACAATAATCAAATTAAGAGTTTGTGCTTCAAGGTTCCAACCCCCAATGTGTTTCCCCTCAATTACACACTATCGGTCTCAACCCTCATTCAAATATACTGATGTAGCAGTGAAAACATTCACACAACAAACTCAACAACAAAACATAGAGTAAAAGAAAGTCCCAAAATGCTAAATCATTGCTTGGAAAAAATGATGGTAACTAGGACAATAATTTACTTGAGTTCTAGAAATTTCCACGACTTCAACATGAAATAAATCAACCCTTTTTGGTTAATTCATAAGCTTCCTCCTGAGTGAGTGAGTGATCCATATCGCTCTCCACCCTCGTTAGACCATAATGGAGGAGCCTCCACTGAGTCCACTTTGTTGCCATCAGCCCACCTAGACTAATTGCTCCCATCATTGCTTCAAAAAAAAAATTATAAATGAATGCACAAAAGTGAGAACATGTGAGCAAAATAAAAAGGCATAGTTAATAACACTAATGATTATTACTCACAAAAGATTACATTTGTAAGTTACCATGGTAAGCTTTTAAATGTGAATGTGATCAAATAGCTTTTAAGAGCTTCATGTGTCTAGCCTGATGTGTCACAAGATACTAAGAGCTATCTTCTTATAATACATGAATCTATCCAAAAAGAATTGAAAGTTACAACTGTAAAGGGAAGCAAACCACTCCAAGCTTCCAAACTTATTTTTAGCTTTCCTTCTTACAAAACCAGCAAGAAGTAGTACTACTTCTAAGTCATGGGATATGAAGTTCAACCAGCGTAAATATGTAGTGCTTAGCTTAACAATTTTGGTATTAATTCTAAATATTCGTCACTGTTTGAAGAGAAAAGTTCTTGAGATTGTAAACCAAAATGCTAACTTTATACTCTCCTTTTTTGCTCCTCAGTGCATGGACTTTTAATTCAAGGGAAGGACATATAAACATAAACCAATTAAATCAGTTTGAGTGCATCAGAATGAACTTAAAACAATATAAAGCACCAAGAAGAAGCAAGTGAGCAAAAGGATGCTCAAACGGATTTCTTAGAATTATTGCAGGGGAAAGACAATTAACACTTGGAACTGTTGCAAGGGAACCATCTTGCAAGGTGCATTAGATTGATCCTCATCAGATGCTTGATGATTCAGAAGCAAACAAAGTTTTGCATTTCTGCAAAGGTGTTAATTCAAAGCAATAATTTCGCCTGCACAAATTGAATGTATCAATACGACCACACTCAGTTTGTTATAAACTTATAAGGGAAAAAATAAAAATAGCCCTTACCTTCACCATTATCATCTACCTTCAACGTGATAATGGCATACTTCAGCAAAGAAATAATAGACAAAGTCCAAATAATCAAAGAAAATGCACCAAATATTGCATCCTCATTTTGAACATGTTTCAGTCTTCCAGAAAATATACTTTGATAGACATAAACAGGGGAGATGCTCAGGTCACCAAACAGAAAGCCTAAACTCTGGCATGCCAAAAAAAAGAAGTGCTTTATGTTGAGATTTGCAATCCACCTGTTTATAGAGAGAAATCAGACATCAGACACATATATAAGTAAGGTCTATAAGTTCAATAAAACAAACTTCACGTAAAAAAGGTAAGCCAATTAAACAATGAATTGAAAGCCATGAATAATAGTATAGAGTTATTCAGTCGCTTCTTTCGATTTTCCTTCTTTCTTAACAAGCATGCAACTCCTATAAGTCTAGGGTTTATGTTCACATTGTTTGGGGAACAGTTTCAGCTTAAATTTTCAAAGTTTCTACTTTCTACTTAGATGCTAAGTATAGTATATGCTGCCAGTTATTACTTCCATCCATAACTTGTAAAGGTCACATGATCCAAGGTGCATTAGATTGCTTTCTGTTTTTCTTTTCCTTTGGTATAACAGGAGTTTTGGATTTGGATTTATTGACATGATAATACTAAACATAATCAGCCCAAACTTAGTTTGAATCAAAAGGAATCAGCACAAACAGAGGATGAAGAAGAAGAGATGAATAGAGTACTCACAATATTTTCTTGTTGGTAATCGATTATGTGCACGTAATTTGTTACAGGTAATCTGTTACGATAATCATGGGGAGAAAATCGTCATTCCAAGGATGAATTGGATACCTTCTTACATAGTATGAATAGAGGCACATCAATACAACGCTGGAAAGGATCTTACCGACCATTGCATTTAGAGGTGGTTCTTCAATCTCACTGCCAACCTCCTTTTATTTGATGTCTTTTAAATTGTTTAGCTACACAAAATAACAATTAGCAAAAACTTGAGTTCCTTAAAACATTTTCCTCTTTGTAACAGCATTGTAATACTTCATACACTTAGCATAAGCATACGTAAATCCCAAATCACTACTTAACAAAGGAAATTGAAATAAATCTCGAAGCTTATTAATTGTAGAATAATGAGAGTATTTGATAAAGCATCAAGTAACAGTTACTACAAAAATCCAAATAAAACAAATAAACAAACCTAGCTGAACCTCGGGTAAGCTAAATCGCCAAAGCTAAGTTTGAAAATTGATAGTTAAATGGAGAGAATAATGAATAATTACCGAAAGAAGATGATGAAAGGGTGTTTGATGAGTTATGGAGAGCCATTGGGAACAAAGTGTCTCAAGAAACATGATCTCGTCCTCAAGTTCGAAATCCTTAACATACTCATATTTCCCGTTTGCCATACTACACATAAAAATTTATACAAAACAAAATTAAAAATTAAAAGAAACAGAATTAAAAAAAATGTAATTAAAATTTTAAATTAAAAAAATAAGAGCTTAAAAAACATGACAGAAATGAAATCAAAATTTCAATTATTAAATTGACCCCAACAAAACACATCCACTACTTCAGCTGAATATTCTGGTAGAAATTTGTCATCCAAAGATGTTTTTTTTCTTTTTCTGTTCACATGCTCCTCGAGTTTTTACTTCTCCGCCAAGGATACAAAAGCACGCAGATAACAATCAAAAGCAGTAAAAGTAAGCCACATTTACAAAAATGGAACACAGAAAAATTAACAAAAATATAAATGGAGGTGCTTACCAGTAATGGAGTCACAATGGAGAGAGAGACGCATAAGGAGATAAGGGTTCCTAATCAGAAAAGGAGTTCAATCAAAAAAGGGGTCCCAAAAAAATTACAAATTACAAAAAATAGACATTACCTAAAGATGGTAGAGGTGCTTACTCGTGGTGGGTGGCAGTGTCTCGTCGGATGCTTGATGGTGGAGGTGGCAGCGTCACTGTGCAGAGTACGACAGAGAGGGGGGAGTGCAAGAGAAACAGTGGACAGCCATTGCAGAAAGGGTCAGTGGAGAGACAAATTTAGATGGTATGGATGAGTAGAGTAGAGGAATAATAAAAAACAACATTTAAAAAAAGGAAAAATTAAATTGGATGCAAATTAAATTCCATTGCTTTCAATGTAGCAACTGCGCATGAAGAATAGAGAGAGATAGAGAAAAGATGAAAAGGCTGAGAGTGATTTCGTGAGATGAGAGGAACATGGAACAGTGCAAAAGCCACAATGAATAATAAAAGTGCAGAATAAGCGATTTCACAAAGAGTAAATACTCAATTTGGTCACTGAAATTAGAGGGTCGTATCAACTTAGTCCTCCACATTATCAATATTCCAAAATGATCCCTGGAACTGTAGAAAGTTAATCAGATTCGTCCCTCCGTTAAAATTTGCATGGGCTATAAATATATTAAGTTGGTAATATCAGGGATGTATTTGAAATTAAGTGGATAATGTCAAGGATTTATTTGCTACATTTTGTAATTTCAAGGATCATGTTGGAATATTGATAATGTGGGGGACTAAGTTGATACGACCCTATAATTTCAGGGACCAAATTGGATATTTACTCATTTTACAAATTCACCCCTCTTTTAAAACGCTGTAAACTAATGAAAATGGTGTAGAATAACCCAATGACTACTATTCACTAAAGGTTGATTTTTTTATTAAAAAAAACTAATTTACACAAGTGTTTTTATAAATATAGAGGGGGTAGTGCAAGAGAGACAATGGATAGCCATTGCAGAAAGGGTCAGTGGAGAGACAAATTTAGATGGTATGGACGAGTAGAGTACAGGAATAATAAAAAACAACATTTAAAAAAAGGAAAAATTAAATTGGATGCAAATTAAATTCCATTGCTTTCAATGCAGCAACTGCCCATGAAGAATAGAGAGAGATAGAGAAAATATGAAAAGGCTGAGAATGATTTCGTGAGATGAGAGGAACATGGAACAGTGCAAAAGACACAATGAATAATAAAGGTGCAGAATAATCGATTTCACAAAGAGTGAATACTCAATTTGATTCCTAAAATTATAGGGTCGTATCAACTTAGTCCTCCACATTATCAATATTCCAAAATGATCCCTGGAATTCTAGAAAGTTAATCAGATTCGTCCCTCCGTTAAAATTTGCATGGACTATAAATATATTAAGTTGGTAATATCAGGGATGTATTTGAAATTAAGTGGATAATGTTAGGGATTTATTTGCTACATTTTGTAATTTCAAGGATCATGTTGGAATATTGATAATGTGGGGGATTAAGTTAATACGACCCTACAATTTCAGGGACCAAATTGGATATTTACTCATTTTACAAATTCACCCCTCTTTTAAAACGCTGTAAACTAATGAAAATGGTGTAGAATAACCCAATGACTACTATTCACTAAAGGTTGATTTTTTTATTAAAAAAAACTAATTTATATAAGTGTTTTTACAAATATACCCCTGCCAGTACACTTCTTTTATATATAAAGATGTTGCCTTTCTTTTGTTTTTGCTCCATATAGAGGGTGATAGAGATTTCTGACATAGCAGACTAGAAAGGAAGATGTTTTTGAACATCTGTATAGCATTCTCTATTCAATTATGATATCCATACCAATTTTGAACATTTGTCTAGAATATTTTGAACTAAAGCATACAAATGATCCTGCTATAGTTTCATTGCCATACTTTTGTATTAATTCAATAACCCAAAGTCATAAAATATAGCACACAGAAAAATAAAGATAAGGTCTTAATTCGTGTAGCTAGGTGAATTATAAATTCTAAGAATAATATATAATCAAGAAAAATCTTAGTTAGACATGTTCGTTCAAAACATTATTTAAAATGCTGAAAATTAGACATGTTTAAGTCACATTGTTTTGTTTACTTGGTGAGATTTTAATTTAGTGTTTTTTGTCCCTTATGAAACAAAATGAGTGTTTTAATATTGCCAAATCTTTTAGGATAATTAATTGTCAAATTAAGTTATGCTGCAAATTGTTTGTTTCCATATTTATAGGGGTTCACATATTCGTAATTGTTTATCAATTATTATTATGTACTTCTTTAGGGAATAGTTATAAACAGAGCTTATACATCATTTGGTTTGGTTTCCATTTTTCATTTCAAGACTCATTGTAACACGAGTTGTTTTGCAATTTTGCACGCACACCTTTCTCTTTTGTGAAAAACTAAAGGTAAAATAATGTATAGGCACTCATAATACAATCATATAGTACTTCTTTATGTTGAGATCACCTCTTGCTTACTTTTGCATTCACTCATAAGTAAGGAGTAAAACTATTTGAATGTGAGGTTGACGTTGTTTAAGTATTTGAGATTTAAGTTCCCATTGCCTAAGCTGCTGATCTTGGCACTTGCAGGACCGCTTGGGTGGAATCGGCCGTTGACGTGTATATTATCTTGGCACTTGCGGGGCCACTTGGGTGGAATCAGCCATTGATGTGTATAGTTTTATTTATTTATTTTTTTTTTGTATAAAATTGGTGTTTAAATTTATATCTAGACTTATGTTTAACGGATATAATGTTCGTCTGCTAAGAGATCGACTGTATCTATATTCTATATATATGATAAATATTACTTTGATACATTCAATTATATGTTTTAAATAAAGAGTCTTTTCAATATCATTTCCATTGAATTACAATCTGGTGTTATATCTCACAATTTTCACCTTTTGTTTTTTAGTGTTAATTTTTGCATATTTAAATGCTTGAATGGTAATCACAATATTAAATTTTTACTCTTTTAATTATATCAGTATTTTCAAATTTAGAAGTCTCAAACACAACAACCATGCGATGATTTTTCGTTTCAAATATCATATGAATACTTATTTGTTGTTCTTTTAGTTTGTTATTTTTCTTCATTTAAATATAAATATACTTTCAAAATAGTGTAAAATATTCATCCTCATACATTATATGTCGATGCATTGCATGGGTACAAGATCTAGTAGATATATATGAGTGTTTTGTTGAGAAGATACTCGCTCTGTTCCTTTTCTTCAGTTTCATTGTGTAAGTTCCAGGTTTCAAAGAGTTGATAGCAAGATTTGGTCTCGGTGTGGATACGCATAGGGTCTTCATACCATCGAAGATAAATTTTAAAAGTGTCAGGAATCCCTTACCGGATATTTCGATTAACATCTTAATGCAAAAATACATTTTGAACTCAAGATTTTATTTTTGGATTGCTTGTTTCGCTGCTGATATGATCACCTTGCAATCCTTCAATGCTGAACCTAGATTCAACTTGCAGCTTAAAGTAGTCAAAAAAAATGGATTTTATTTCCCTGAATCTTAAAAATTGTTCTCACTTGAACTCTTCTTATGTTTCGTCAATCTAAAGACAAGTTAAGGTTGCAGAGAGAGGGGGGAAAGAGAAGAGAGTCATTGGGTATTTAAAGTGGTATCAATATCAGTTTAGTCTCTATGTCAATATAGTCCCTAAAATTAGCATCTCAAGTGACTCATTTGACATGGAACCCATGTGTACAATGACATGGAAGCTAACAGAGCACTTAACGTGTCACATCAGCATCGTTAACGGTGTTAGTTAACTGAGGTTAATTAACGGATGAGTTAGATTAATTAACGTTTTGCAATTTCAGTGGTGTTTTTAGAATTTCGTTAATTTCGGGGACTAAATTGATACGATATGACAATTTCAGGACCAAATTAAGGTTTTATCTCATGAATGATCATTCACTTACAAGAAGAAAGTACTACTCACATTTTTTAACACTTTCAGATTTAATGGCTATGCATGTCACTATAAAATAATTTTTTTTTTTTTTGGTATTGAGATTAGGGGAAGGTACGTTCCCTTGCAAGATCAGAGAATACCACCAAACTCAATAAGGATTTATAGTAGAATTTACATATCGCCTACCAACAGGGGAAAACTGAGAATCGAACCCAAACCACAACGAGTGTGCGCGGAAGACTTGACTAAATGTGTCAACTCTATCAAAAAATTTACGCGGTCAACAAATCACGTATTTTCACTTATTAAAAATGGTGAGTTCTCTAGTATTAAAGGGTAATTTTTATTCGTCCTAAGTGACCCGATCAGATAGTGAGAACTTAGCCTTATGTGAGAGTTGTTGACTTATCTAATTGAGGCGACACATTCTGGTTGGACAAAGTAATTTTTACCCCAAAATTAAGGCATCATTAAAAATACTCTTATATTAATGAGTTTAATTTTGATATATTATCAGTGTAAAACAGTCAATCAACAATAAATTATCTTATTTGTCACTTTTAAGTTAGTTATAAAGTTATGATAAGATTGAATCATTTTTAATGGTATGATAATTTATGATTGGTTGATAGTGTAAACAAAATTATATTGATAATACATATCAATTAAATCCTAATAATTATCTTAAATGTCACACATGAGATTATTGGTAATAGGTTGGCAGGGAAAATCTAGGGATGTGACCAACCCCTCTTTTGCAAAGAGATTTGCTCTGCGAGCGACATTTTCTCCGTCGCACCGTCTCTCCATTGTGTCGCGCTTCATTAGCAGTCATTCGTTCCCCAACTCCATTGAGTTTGTCAACAATTGTGGTGAATCAATTACAACAAGAGCCCAACAAAATATTAGAATCGATTACTATAGTAGAATGATTACAACAAGAGGGTCGTGAAAGTAAGAACCGATTACAAAAAAATAGAATCGATTACTTGGTCTCTTCCACAAAATGAGGAGAAAATAAGAAAGAAGAAATGGACTAGTGTGAGGGGGGGGGGGAGGAGGAGAAGGGTGACATTGACACGGTAAAAAAATACTTTACATTGATATATAAAAATTAAAATCATATATTATTTGATAGATCAACTTTATTTTATAAACAAGAAAGCTTAAGACATATTTTAAAATATTAATTTCAATGTATAAATATCAAATAACTAGTTATATATTGATTTTTTCTTTGTTTACATGATGGGGCTAACGCCCAAAGAAAAGCAACTAAACTCTAACTAAACGAGGTAAGGAAGCCCCAGGCACATCACCTGACAGATTAAACACCAGATGAGGAGGAGGAGGAGAGACCACTAATTCCTTATAACCATAAGGTTCCTCCAAGCTTTTGTTTACTAGAAAATCAGCACTTCTTTTGCTTTTTCTCATGGTATGACAAAGTTTCAAGTCCCATTGCCTCTTAACAAAGCCTATGATAATCCAAAAAATTTGATTACCCGAAAGAGAGCCAACAGTCTTCTGTAAACCTTAGATAATTGCTTGAGAGTCACTTTCAAATAACAACTTTTTTGAACCTCTTTTCCCAAGCCCAACTAAGACCAATATAGATCCCCCAAAGTTTTGCATTTATCATAGAACAAGTGCCAATGTGGTGCATGAAACTGACAATCCGACAACCATCATCCCCACGAATAACGCCACCACAACCTGCATTTCCCAAATTCCCTTTCAAAGCACCATTTGAGTTGACTTTTACCCATCCGATGGGAGGCATACGCCATCCAAAGTGAACCCATTATGAGTTATGCATACTCGCATCCAAGGTAGAATTAGTAGCTATTTGCCACAAATTTACGGATTCTAGTAAAAGGGTTAATAGAGTATGAGAAGGACTCATCAAACATACTGCAATTCCGCCATTTCCAGATTAACCAGCACTGGGATGGCAATGGGTAGGGTATGGGTAGGGTACTATAGTACCCGTCCTCGTACCCGCGTTTTGAAAAGATACCCGTACCCGGACCCATACTTTTGTGGGTAGTAACTTCAATACCCACATCCTTACCTTCTGGGTACCTAAGTATCCGTGCCCGCATCCGTTACCTGCACTTTAATAAAATAAATTTTAATTAAACAATAAAATGCCAAAATTCTTGTAAACTCTTGCATTCCAAACTAAAAATGCAATCCATGAATCTAATAATCAATTTGTGAACATGAAATGCAATTTGGGGCGGGGTGGTACTAGAGTACCCGTACCCGTACTCATACCCAATTAGCGGGTAATTATCCTACCCATAGCGGGTAAATTTTGCGGGTACCCAACGGGTCCAGTACCCATTAACATCCTTAACCAGAAGGCCACACTAAAATCATGGTCCCAGTTAGATATACCAGCAACAGTCTTTATACCCAGCTCTTCAGATATACATCTTTCCAACCATTATTCTTGAGTCCAAAGGAAGAAAACCACTAGTTTATCCGGGACAAAAAAATCTCTCCAGATCGTCGAAGCAACAGAATAATCCTGTAAAACATAAATAATCGATTTAGGTTCATTGATGCATCTATGACAATAGGCCAAGGAACCAGACCATTTGCTCCTATTAAAGGCATACATGAGTCTATTATGCCCTACCATCCACAAGAAAGTAGATATATGCATAGGCCCCTTCCACTCCCATATTTTCTTCCAAATAGCTTTCTCCACAACTTGCGGATTCAGAGTTGAATAAACACTTCTAATGGAAAAGCAACCATTGTTCGCGTTATTCCAAGTGAAGGAATCAAGGCCATCGTTTTGCAATGGAGGGAGGAAAGCTTTGACTTTACGCACCATATCTACTTCCAAGACATTCCCCAGTGCACTGAAATCCCGGTTTGCAGATTCACTAACAAAACTTGCAACCGATTTTTGTAGGTTTTCTTACGGACAAAGGGCCCAATGCATAATCACCAAAAAGGATATTTGACCCATTCATGATTCCAAAATTCAATGTCATTGCCATTCCCTACATTGAGATGAGAATTGGATTTGAGAAGGGGCCAAGAGGCAGCAGTGTTTTCCCATAGGATGGAGTCACAAGCATAAGAGAGTGCTAGTAACACACTCTCTTTCCAACACACACCCTCCTATTGGTTGAAATTCATATAGATCCCACTAATTCATGTGGGTCCCACTTGAATTTTTTAGGCCCCACATAAATTTCAACCAATAGGAGTGTGTGTTGGAAAGAGAGTGTTAGAGAGAGTGTTGATAGCATTTTTCTAGGCACAAATCTTAGGTTGTTGATCAAACCCAATGCCTCGATTATGATATTTCCCACGAACCACTTGGACCCACAAAGCTTCCTCTTTTGTTAAAATAATACAACTTAATTTAAGCATAAAGGCGTCATTCATCTGCTTCACATCCTTTAGACCTAATCCTCCCGCGTTTATGGGCTTGCACATTGTACCCCATTTAATTAAGGCTTATACCTTTCCTACCTCCCTCATTATTATTCTTACCTCTCATTCCCTAATTTTTTTTAATTTCTTTTTCAAAAAACCCTTCCCCTTCTCCCCACCCCTCCTTCACTTTCTTCTTCTTCCACCTCCCATTACACCCTTCCCCTTCTTCCTCTTCACACCCCACCCTCAGCATCACCAGACAATTGTCTGGATAAGACGAAGATCTTTGCAAAAAATAGACAATATCAAAATTCCAATGAGAAGAGGAAGAAGAAAAAATATTAAAAACAAGACCAACAATCAGTGTAGATAAAAAAATGATTATATTAAGCACCCCAAAAAAATGACAGTATTATAGAGATTCATAATTCACTACAAAAACAAGACTACTAAAATGAAAAATTATAGGAGATTATCCAAACAAGTTCCCTTGGATTATTTGTGCACTTTTAGTAAATTATGAGTCTGAAATCTCAATAATTTTGAGAAGACAATGTGTACAATCATAGCCATGTTATTTGTTGGGAAAGAAACAAATTGTGCCTTTCAATGTAAGGCTTGAGTTCTTTTCAGAAACCTTGCTTTTGCTCAAAGCCAATTATAACCTGGCTTGGGGTGGGGTATGGAGAGGAAGAAAAACCGACAGTGAGTTACCCTTCAAAGCAAATGCAACAGTGAATGCAATTGGCGATGGTTGGGGGCGGGTTATGAAGAAGAAGACAAAAGGGGAAGGGTGTGATGAGAGGTGAAAGAAGAAGAAATGGAGGGAGGGAGGGGTGGAGAGAAGAGAACGGATTTTTTGGGGAAGAAATTAAAAAAATTTAGGTGATGAGAGGTAGGAATAATAGGGAGGTAGAAAAAGTATAAGCCTTTAATTAAATGGACTCTCTTATGTGATTCATCTTCTTCCCATATGAAGTTACGTTGGGCCTGTTCAATTTGCTTACAGATGGATGGGGGAATTTGATCATGTTGTATATGATATGTGGCCACCGATCCTAAAACGGATTTAGCAAGAGTTATGCTACCTGCCATGGACAGGCATTGCCGTTTCCATCCACTGAGCCTCTGTTGGATCCTATCCATAATAGATTTAAACCGGCCCAAATTTGATGACCATTATAATATTGTGACCCCAAGTAGCGACCCAAATTTGGGAAGTGCTACCTACACCACCACATTTGCACATCCACCACCCCATATCATTTAATTATTTTTTTATTGCAAAAATATCCCTACAGGTAAATTCACTACTCCACAACGTTATTTTTTTTCGTTATTTCCTGTTCTTCCGGCAACTAAACGCCGGAACACAAAAAACACGTACTTCCGGCAATTAATTTCCGGAATACACAAAAATTAGTGTTATGAATATTTCAAGTTTTTTGACCTACCAGCATTTAATTTTCGGAATACAAAACAAATTATGTTGAGGCAATTAGTTGCTTGAATACAAAAAAATTGTGTTATGATATTTTTAAAGTCTTTTTATCTACCGGCAATTAATTTTCAGAATATATAAAATTGGTGTTTCGACAATTAATTGCCAAAATACAAAAAAAAAAATGTATGTATTTCGACAACTAATTTCTAGAACACAAATTTTATGTATTCCGAAAATTAATTGTCGGAACACAATCATAATGGTTTTTTTTTTCTTTTCATGTGTAAAAAAGAAAAACTGGGATAGTGAATGTTTAAGTATGGTGATGTACGTAGCAAGAGCCCCTAAATTTTTTGTTATTGAGAACCCACCCACCTGAGCAATTTTGTGGGCTTCACTGTTTTCATTTTGTGAGAAATTTCTTTGAACAAAAGAAAACTATGTATTGCACCAAAAAAAATATGTGAGAAATTTCTACGCAACTTCACAGAACTTCTATGCAAATTTCTACGCAAATTTCTATGCCAAGGTCAATTTTCCAGTGGTAGGGCCGATCAGCTTTTTCTTTGATTGAATAGGGCCGATTAGCTTTACTCTTGAGTAACACTGTCTCAAGTCTCAACGGTAACGTTGTATCAAGAGGGTCCGGTCCCTCCCCATGGAAATTTTCTTGGCTTTTTTGACTGTCTTGGTGTTACTTTGAAAAAGCAATTATTAGTTTGCGATGGTTTTTGTGATAGGATTTTGTTTTTTGCTAAACTACTATTTTGATCTTTTATTTATTTTAATTAATTTAATTTTATTCTTCTATGTTAAAATAGTCAACTTGATTCCTTGTCTAACGTTAAAAAATTTGATCTTTTTTATTAAATTTTATCATTAAGTTTTGGTTAAATTACTTTTTTTGTTTTTCATTTATTTTAATTTATTCAACTTGATCTCATTTTTATTTAATTTATTATTGGTCCAACTTGAACATTTTTAAAAGGAAAAAGTGTATACAACCTCCTCAAAACTTTAGCCCGTTTGCAAATAGGCACTTTTAGTTATTTTTTCTTCCTAGTTAGTCCTTAAATTTCTACTATTAGTGAAATTGATCCTTCAACTATTTTTTCGTCCCTATTTGTCTTTGAATTTCTATTATTAGTAAAATCAATCCTTATATTAGTTTCTAGTATAGATAAAAAAATAATTTAATAATTTTATACCACTTTATATATTTGAATTTTATGTGCATTTATTATTTTCCTAAAATAATTGAGCTGGTTGAGGCAAATAAATGTTTGATAAACCAATAAATTCATGTTAATATATTTAATTAAGTGCGACTGTAAGGACTAATTGAGATAAAAAAAATAGTTAAATGGTCAATTTCACTAATAGTAGAAGTTTAAGGATTAATTGGGAAGAAAAAATTATTAAAGGTGTCTATTTATAAATGGACTAAAGTTTAGGCGGTTATATGTATTTTTCTATTTTTAAAATAAAGGAATCAAGTTGAATAAATTAAAAGAAACGAAGAATAAAAAAAATAATTTAACCATTTTTTTCCATGCTGATGCAGAAGGAATATGAAAAGCCCACCTGATATTATTTTCATTAGGATTTGTATTGGTTTGGTTTGTATTAAACGTCTCGAAATCACCAATCCAAACCAATATATTTTTCAGCCTATTTTATTTTTGTAATATGCTCAATCCAAGCCATTTACACTCTTAACCAAAATTATCTATCAAGATATTTATACCAAAATTAATAGCTCTGGGCTTCTCCGCATTTTAAAGTTTTATGTACAAAAATATATGTAAAAGGAGTATAATTTATTTTTACTGTGAAAAAATGTATCAAGATATGAAGACATCTATAAGGATTGTGCTATATGATTAATATCTAATCAAAGAAGAAATAATAAATATATAATGATGATATTTTTATGTATATATGAATCTATTAAAATTTTGATATATACTTATAACCAAAAGAAAAATTTGATATATACTTCCCCTCATTAAAAACTTCTCTGTGAAAAATTCAAATTTAAATGGATTATGATTTTTTTACTGAAAAGAAATAGATTTAAATATAAAGGTATCTAATATTATAAAAAAAAAAAATATAAAGGTATCTAAACAAATAAGAAATAATAAATACATAACAATATTGTTATGTATATATGAATCTATCAAAATTTGGTATAATACTGTAAATTTGTTTAAATACACAGAATTATTATTATTATTATGATATGTAATTTTATGTAAATACACATGCAAAGAAGGTAAAAATAGCAGAACTGTGCGTTTCAAATTTATCAAATCTTCCATTATTGATTTATTCAATTTAGTGTCGGTTATGATGCTACCTATTAAAATTGAAAATATTCGTAATTGATATCTAGTGTAGGTTAAAGTTGATACTAAATGTGAAAGATTTAATTTTTTTTTACAACGTATAAAATTGTGTCACATAATACAATTTGATAAAAACGTTATTGACAACAACATTTTTAAAAAACACAGATCAAAGTATCATTTTTTATGTTAGATAAAAAATAATAAAATATATCATAAAACTAAAAATAGATTAATTTAATAAATAATTTTAAAATAAAATTATACTAATAAATATTTAAGAAAGCGAATGAGACAAGGAATATTTACACATTATGGAAAAGTGGTTGAAACTTGAAAGCACAGGCACACACTTGCAATTAAAAATTTGTTTTTTTGTATCTTAATGGGAAAGACTTGTACAAAGGCTCTAGTCAAAAAGCGTTTCCTAACAAGATGACAACGTCTTATCTTAGGATGAAATTATAACAACTTTATTTCAGCATTCTTTTACTTTTTAGAATTTTTTATTGGATCTCACTTTTACATATAATTAATTTTTATTTTTTATAATTTAAGTATTTCATTTTTTTAATTTAAAAACTTTCAAAAAATTCTTAAATGGATCTTATCAGTGATCCACATCCTTACATTTCATCAATAATTTATTTATTAGGGCATAATTATTTGATTTCTCAAATAATAAAATTATAAATATTAAGGAATTAATTTATAATATTTTTTTATTAAATTAAAATTACGAAATTTTTAATAAAAATTAAAATATAGGATAAAATTTAAAATGATGAAATTACAAATAACAAAAATACAAAATCAAAACATTAAACATTAAAATGAGATTACTTAATATTTTGTTCCAAAATAACACAAGCACGAAGCACCCCTCAAAAGTGGGGTGCTTAATGAGATAGGGCTCAAAGGGTGCTTTCCACTTAAACATCGGTGCATCATTGGGTAAGCACCCCATTGAGGAACCAATAAAGATGATAAATGATTAGATTGACTCACTTTTAGAAATTATTTATCAATATTATTTTGTATTGAAATTGTTTACCAAACTAACATACTTTTAGCCACGTGGCATATTTTATTATTTTTTGCTTAACATAGAAAAATGCTACTTTGACCAGCGTTTTTTAAAAACACTACTGTTAGTGACGTTTTTACCAGATTGTACCAGGTACAATTTGATTCGCTGTAAAAAAAAAAAATTAAAGCTGTCACGTTTAGCGTCGGCCAAAGCCGGAGCTAAAGGCCAAAGGCCGACGCTAGATACACATTACAAATATTTTCAACTTTAACAAGTATGGTCGACGACCGACACTAATTCAATAAATCAAAATTTAACTCATATTAAATATAACAAATTTTAGAAATCGTAACACATATTAACACTTGACATGGACCGAGCCGACACTAATTTCGTAATATATCAAAGTTAACTCATACTTTAAACTAAATATAACAATTTTTAGAAATGTAAAGTGGGTCAGGACCGACACTAAATTTAACTCATACTTGAAACTAAATACAACAAAGTTTAGAAGTTATAACAAATATTTATTAGATAGCGTTGGCCCAGCCCACGTTAAATTTGCGCAATTTACAACCAAAAATATTAAGTTATTATTAACTATTGTGTAAAGTAGTTATTTACTTTTTTTACTTTTAACAAAAAGAGTCTGAATTTTGAATATAATAAATTTTATAGTATAATAAAGTTTATTTTCTCTCTTCTTATTAAAGTTATTATTAACTATTCTCTCTCTGTGATTTTTTGCCAATATATTAATGTAAAA
Source organism: Ammopiptanthus mongolicus (assembly GCA_039655645.1). Taxonomy (NCBI): domain Eukaryota; kingdom Viridiplantae; phylum Streptophyta; class Magnoliopsida; order Fabales; family Fabaceae; genus Ammopiptanthus; species Ammopiptanthus mongolicus. The sequence goes on along the minus strand of CM077346.1, from coordinate 16,830,635 downwards.
ATTAATTACTAAATATTATTATAAGAATTTTAATTAATAAGTTAACCCCTACTTATAAATATTTATATTGACTTTAGTTAACTTATTTTTTATGAAACTTGTTTTCCTTATGGTACATCCACTCATGATTCCACTTTAAACACTGCCTCCCTCCCCCCATCTGTCCATAATTCGCCCTTCACTGATATCTGGCATGACCTATTCCCTTATCCCAACACTGAAACACCGGTCCCAATGCCATTAGAAACTGCCACATTGCCTCATATTCCTCCTCCCCAAATTACACTTGATCCTGCACCACCTGCCTTCACACCTGATCACACTCTCCAAGTCATACTAGCTCCAACTCCGCTGCCTTTGAGACAATCAAGCAAACACAGGAAGGCTCCAACATATTTGCAAGACTATCATTGCTCTCTTACAACCTCAACAACTGCACCTCATCATTCTTCACAAGTCAAGTATCCCATTTCCAACTTTCTTTCCAACCATCATCTATCTACCGCACATAAAGCATTTGCATTGGCCATATCCTCCTCCATCGAACCTAATTCCTATGCAGAGGCAATAGTCCATGACTATTGGAATAGTGCTATAAGTGTTGAATTGGCAACTTTGGAGAAGAATCATACCTGGATTCTCACTTCTCTTCTCAAGGGAAAACAACCGATCGACTGTAAATGGGTCTTCAAAGTCAAACATAAAGCCGATGGTTCCATAGAGAGGCACAAGGCCAGACTTGTCGCAAAAGGGTATACTCAGACTGAAGGTCTTGATTACCTTGAAACTTTCAGTCCCGTGGCCAAAATGACTACCATTCGAGTTCTCCTTTCACTTGCCTCTACCTTTAACTAACATCTCCATCAATTGGACGTGAACACCACCTTTCTCCATGGAGATCTTCACGAAGAAGTCTCTATTAAACCTCCACCTGGCTTAGCTCTTCCTGACCCTCAGTTGGTTTGTAAGCTTCAAAAGTCCCTCTATGGACTTAAACAAGCCAATTGCTAGTGGAATGCAAAGCTCACTCAAGTCCTTATTGATTCCAACTACCACCAATCCAAAGCTGACTATTCCTTGCTTCCTAAACTACTCCAGGAAGCTCCACAACTGTTCTCATCTATGTGAATGACCCGGTTTTAGCTGGGTCTGATCTTGTAGAGATTCAACACATGAAACAATTACTTGATGATAGATTCGGCATAAAGTATTTGGGAGCTTTGAAATATTTCTTAGGCTTGGAGATAGCTCGATCACACAAGGGCATTAGTCTTTGTCAAAGAAAATATGCTCTCGACTTGCTGCAGGACACAGGGTTGTTAGCTGTCAAACCTGCCACCACTCCTATGGACAACAAATCTCGCCTGCACAAACAATCTGGTTCACCCCATGTGGATCCTAGTGCTTACAGATGCCTCATTGGCAAGCTCTTATACCTAAGTCATACCCGGCCAGATATCTCATTTGCAGTTAGCAATTTGAGTCAATTTCTCGACTCCCCTACAGTGGAACATCATCAAGCAGCTACAAGGATCCTTCGATTCATAAAGGCCTCACTTGGATAGGATTTATTCTTTCTTGCTACTACTGCCATACCACCCAAAGGATTCAATGATTCAGATTAGGCCACTTGCCCTGACACAAGGCATTCCATCTCTGGTTTTTGCTTTTTCTTGGGTTCCTCCTTGGTTTCTTGGAATAGCAAGAAACAAACTACCGTCTCTCGTTCTTCATTCGAAGCTGAATATCGAGCTCTAGCACAAGCCTGCTGTGAAGCTCAGTGGCTGATATATCTCCTCCAAGATTTTGGTACTCCATCTCCAGCTCCTGTTACAATCGACTACGATAATCAGTCTTCCCTCCATATAGCAGCCAACCCGGTTTTCCATGAGCGTACAAAACACATCAAGATTGATTGCCACATTGTCTGCGACAAAGTCCAATCTGGCATTCTTCACCTTCTCCCAGTCATCACCAATGCACAAGTTGCTGACATACTCACCAAGCCCTTGGCAAAAGGACCCTTTCAGCAGCTTCAGTCCAAGCTCGGAATGGATGACATACACATTCTCGCTTGTGGGGGGTGTCAACGATACCCAATTAACTTAAACTTATTATACAGTTAGTTAGTTAGTTTACTGACTTAGTTAGTTAGAATGTTAGTTATCAGTTATTTTGCTAACACTCTTGGTATAAGTAGCTATTATTCTTTTGTACAAAATAACTAATTCATTTCATTGAATGAAGAAGCATTCTTCCCAATTCTCTCTTCTCTGTTTCTAGCTTCCCTGTTACACAATTTTCACATATGTATGAGTTAAATTTTGATTTATTGAATTTAGCGGCAACCATGATGCTACCTATTAAAGTTGAAAATATTCGTAATGAGTATCTAGCATTGAGCAAAGCCGACGCTAAACGCGACAACTTTAATTTTTTTACAGCGAACCAAATTGTTCCACATGACACAAGCTAGTAAAAATGCTATTGACAGTAGCGTTTTTAAAAAACGCAGGTCCAAGTATCATTTTTTGTGTCAAGTAAAAAATAATAAAATATCACATTAATAAAAATAGATTAATTTCATAAATAATTTCACAACAAAATTATATTGATAAATATTTAAGAAAGCAAATGCCAATAGGAATATTTACACATTATGGATAAGAGGTTGAAACTTGAAAGCGCTGGCACACACTTGCAATTAAAAATTTGTTTTTTTGTATCTTATGGGAAAGACTTGTACAAAGGCTTTGGTCAAAACGCGTTTTCTATTAAGAACCTATTTAGGTAAACAGCTTAATTAAGCGCTTATAGGATAAGCGCTTATCATACAAGCGCTTATATATAAGCTATTTCTATAATCACAGAGAAAATATAATCAAACTGTTTTAATATAAGTTATAAGCTGTTTTCATAAGCTACCTTAGAGAGCTTATCAAAATAAGCTGAAAACAGCTTATGGACATGTCATAAGCTGTTTCCATCAGCTCTTCCAAACACACTGACAAACGTTTATGCCAGTAGATAAGCCCAAATAAGTTATTTATAAGCTAATCCAAACAGGCCCTAAGATAACAACGTCTTGTCTTAGGATGAAATTAGAACAACTTTATTCTAGCACTCCCCTTTTTTTTCTTTTTAGAATTGTTAGTGTGTGTTTGGAAAAGTTGAAAAAAAATAGATTATGCATATGTATAATTGATTATTGTAATTATCAGTTATAATCAGAATCTCTTTTTGTTTGGTTATGTTTGCTGAAAAGCGATTTTAAGATAATCTATTTCGTTTGGGTGATGCAAAAAAAAAACACTTTTATACAGTAAATTACGAAAAAGGGTATGAAGTTATTTGCTTGTATTAATATATTTGATGTTTTATTTAATAAACTTGTTGTAATGAATTTTCTTATATATATTTTGTCTTCATTTTTTTATTATAAAATTGAATACAATTTTAATATTTTTTTTATTGGTGATTAATTTTACTTGCTGTACAGGGATTGGAAACACTGCAGTTAGACACACCAATGTATTTCAAGTACGGGTAAGGATGGCAACGGGGCGGGGCGGGCACGGATAGTAGCTACCCGCTACCCGCCCCGCGAGAAAAAAATCCGTCCCGTGCCCGCCCGCTACCCGCGCGGATATCCGTTAAGAAGATATCCGCGGATTTTTCAAAAATCCGCGGATATCCATGGATATTTACTAAAAAAATAAAAAACATATATTCCTATTGAAACACAATAAAATTCTAAAATTAATTACTACAACAAAAATCTAAATTCCAATCCAAGTTCAAAGTTACATAAACAAGTTACAAAAATCCGTGAATGAGAGAGTGAGAGTGAAATTAGGATTATATTATTAGGGAGAAAATATTTATTTTAGTATATGCGGGTATCCGCGGGTACGGATAGTACTAAATCCGTACCCGCCCCGTTAACTAACGGATAGTGAAAAAATTCGTTAAGCCTTACCCGCGGATATCCGCTAAACTATCCAAATCCGATCCGCGACGGATTTTACCCTCGAATATCCGCGGGTACGGATTTTTTTGCCATCCCTAAGTACGGGATAGTAATAGAGAGAAGGGGTATTTGGCAAAAACAAACAGGGTTTTTTTAGTAATCCTACGGTCCTAGAAAGGAGATGCTATAAGAACAGCTTTTTTTTTAGGAAAAAAACTTTTTGAAAAATTAAGCTAGTAATCCAAATAACTTATTTTTATTTTTTACAACTTAAGTACCTCATTTTTTTTAATCCAAAAACTTCTTAAATGGATCCCACCAATGGTCCACATCCTTACATTTCATTCATAATTAATTTATTACGGCATAATTATTTGATTTATCAAATAATAAAATTATAAATATTAAGGAATTACTTTTAATATTTTTTTATTAAATTAAAATTAAAAACTAAAATTAAATTTACTAAATTTGCAATAAAAATTAAAATATAGGATAAAATTTTAAATGATGAAATTAAAAATAAAAAAAATTATAAATCAAAACATTAAAACATAAAAATGAGATTAATTACTTGTTTAAAAAAAAAAAAGAGATTACTTACTATTTTGTCCCAAAATAACACAAGCACAAAGCATCCTTCAAAAGTAGGGTGCTTAATGAGATAGTGCTCCAACGGTGCTTTCAAGTTAAGCATCGGTGCTTATCTGGGTAAGCACCCCATTGAGGAACCGATAAAGATGATAAATGATTAGATTGACTCACTTTTAGAAATTATTTACTCATATAACTTTGTTTTGAAACTATTTACCAAACCGACATACTATTAGCCACATGACATATTTTATTATTTTTTGCCTAACATAGAAAAATTATATTTTGACCAGCGTTTTTTAAAAACGCTACTGTCACAATAGCGTTTTTATCACATTGTGCCACGTGACACAATTTGGTTCGCTGTAAAAAAATTAAAGTTGTCAGGTTTAGCCGACGCTGGATATCCTTTACGAATATTTTCAAGGCCGACACTAAATTCAATAAATCAAAATTTAACTTATACATAAAACTATATATAACAAATTTTAGAAATTATAATACATATTAACAATTAACGTGGGCCTGGACGACGCTAAACAAGCAAACAAATATAGTGACTTAAGTCACATAAATTAAAAAAAATATGATATTAATATATAAACTTACATATTAAATTAAAATATATATGTCAGTAATTAATAAGTTAACTAAAGTCAATATAATTATTTATAAGTAGGGATTAACATATTAATTAAAATTCTTATCCTAATATTTAGTAATTTATTTTTACTTTAATATAATTGCAAAAAATCACCGAGAGAGAATAGTTAATAATAACTTTAATAAGAAGAGAGAAAATAAATTTTATTATACTCAAAATTCAGATTTTTTTTGTTAAAAGTAAAAAAATAAATAACTAATATACACAATAGTTAATAATAACTTAATATTTTTGGTTGTAAATTTCCCGAATTTAACGTCGGCCGGGCCAACGCTATCTGATAAATATGTGTTATAATTTCAAAAATTTGTTGTATTTTATTTCAAGTATGAGTTAAATTTAGCGTCGGTCCTGGTCCACGTTACATTTCTAAAAATTGTTATATTTAGTTTAAAGTATGAGTTAACTTTGATGTATGGTTGCCATTAGAAATAGTAAAAATAATAATAATAATAATAATTCCGCGAAATTAGTGTCGGTCCGGCCCACGCTACGTGTTAATATGTGTTATGATTTCTAAAATTTGTTATATTTAGTATGAGTTAAATTTTGATTTATTGAATGTAGAGTCGGCCACCGATTGTACCTGTTAAAGTTGAAAATATTTGTAACGTGTATCTAGCGTCGGCCTTTGGCCTTTAGCATCGGCCGTAACTTTAATTTTTTTACAGCAAATCAAATTATGTCATATGACATAATCTGATAAAAACGCTATTGACAATAGCGTTTTTTAAAAATACTGATCAAAGTATCGCTTTTCTATATCAGGAAAAAAAATAATAAAATACGCCATGTGAGTAAAAATAGATTAGTTTTATAAATAGTTTTAAAATAAAGTTATATTAGCAAAAAATTTATAAAAGTGAGTCAGTCTAATCATTTACTTCGATAGAGATGCCTTACACAAGGTCAACTCTTGTATGACACGGCACTTTGCCTTGAGCTGGCTTTTCGTTTGAAAAGTAATACATGAAAGACATTAATAGTGCTAGGAGAAGTTAGATTTTTTTATTTTCAGCTATTTTTTTATTCAAAAGTTGTTTTTGGAGATAATTTGTAATGTTTGATAATTAATTTAAATTGTAGAAAAAGTTTTTTTCTTGAAAAAAAAAAACTACTTCTATCCATCTAATAGAAAGAGCTGATAGATGAAAAAAAAAAAAAGTTTTTTTTCTCCAAATCCTATATCACTCCCAAGAAAATGGCCTTTCGCTCCTTCTCCCTCCTACATTAAAGTTCTCTTCACTCTCTTTGGGCAGTTGGTTTTTTTTATTTTTTTATTTTTTTTCTCTCTATTCTTTTTGCATCAGATAATTATTTTGCTTGTTGCTTTGTATGATAAAATATAAAAAAAATATTTAAATAAATTTTAATGTTTAAAAAAAATCATCAAATGTTATTAATATAAAATAATGATTTCATATTCTTTTTCATAATTTATTATGTGGAAGTAATTTTTTTTAACCATTCAAATAAAATAGATTATCTTAAAATCGTTTTTCAGCAAATATACTCAAACAAAAGCAGATTTTGATTATAATCGGTTATCACAATAATTGATTATATGTATAATCGATTATCAGCATAATCTATTTTTTTTAACTTTTCCAAACACACTCTAAATACCACATAATTGCTAGCAAGCAAAGATTGACAATAAATTATAGAAAAGAGAAGGATCACTTATTTCAGTGTAAGACTTCAACACTGTAACACAATCCAATAACTTTTTATGCAATATAGTTTTTATAGAACCGATCTTTAAATTATATCATTTTAGATGTGTGTTTGGATTAGTTACAAAAATTTAATTATTTCAATAATCGATTATCCATATAATCGATTATTGTTATAATCGATTATAATAGAATCTGTTTTATGTTTGGATGTGTTTGCTGAAAAACGATTATAAGATAATCTATTTCGTTTGGATTGTGTAAAAAAATCACTTACATATAGTTAATTACGAAAAAATGGTATGGAGTTATTTATATAATTTAATAATATTTGTTTGGTAGTTAGTTTTGTAGGGGTGAAATAGGAAGAATGATATTTGTTTCAAAATAATCTAACAGCTTTTTAAATAAGCTTCAAACTTCTAGCTTATCTAAAAATAATTTTTTTCCCCATAAAAATAACTGTTTTAAAATTTAATCAGTTTATCCAAACATATCAGCTTCTACTAAAAAATAACTTTTACCATGAAAAATAGCTATTTATGTAAGAAATAATCTTACCCAAACACCCTTCTAGAAGTATTTACACATCATGGATAAGGGATTGAAACTTGAAAGCACCGGCACACACTTGCAATTAAAAATTTGTTTTTTTTTGTTCGTTAGAAGGTGTTTGGGTAAGATTAATTCTTATTCAAAGAGTTATTTTTCATAGTAAAAGCTATTTTTCAGTAAAAGCTGATATATTTAGGTAAACTGATTAAATTTCAAAACAATTATTTTTATAAGAAAAAAACTGTTTTTAGAGAAGTTTGAAGTTTGAAGTTTGAAACTTATTTAAAAAGCTGCTAGATTATTTTGAAATCAATAACATTCTTCCTATTTCACCCATATAAAACTAACTACCAAATAAATATTATTAAATTATACAAATAACTCCATACTCTTTTTAATAATTAATTATATGTAAGTGATTTTTTTACACAACCCAAACGAAATAAGTTATCTTATAATCACTTTTCAACAAACACATTCAAATATAAAACTGATTCTATTATAATTTATTATTAAAATAATCAAATTTTCGCAGCTCATCCAAACACATATTTAATACGCGAACGACTTGTACAAAGGCTTAGTCAAAACACGTTTCCTAATAAGACAACGTCTTGTCTTAGGAATTAGGATGCTTTAAATTTGTTCTCTACCAACAGTCTCAACATTTGTTCTAAAACACTTGTGATCTATACATTATACTTTATCTTCCGCTTCTGCAATGGATTGCAAGAGCATCATCCAAAGCAGCTCTTCATCACAGACAATAAGGAAATACGATGTGTTTGTCAGCTTTAGAGGTAAGGACACGCGCTATGGTTTCATTGATCATCTTTTTGCTGCTCTACATAGAAAAGGCATACTCACATTCAGGGATGACAATAAACTCAAGAAAGGGGAAGAGATAGCAACTGAGCTCCTACACGCTATTGAAGGATCACTCATTTTTGTTGTTGTCTTATCCAAGAATTATGCTTCCTCCACGTGGTGCTTAAGAGAACTCGCAAAGATAGTTGATTGCCTTAACGGGTCATCACCAAGACATGTTCTCCCTGTTTTCTATGATATTGATCCTTCCGAGGTCCGCAAACAGAGTGGAAATTACGAGAAAGCCTTTGTTCAACATGAAGAAAGATTCAAATATGACTTGGACATGGTGCAAACATGGAAGGCAGCTCTCACACAAGTCGCCAATCTCTCTGGTTGGGATGTGCGAGATAAGTATGTCATCTTTCATTCTTTATGCAACAACTTGTTTAGGTGATATATATATATATATATTACTTTTTTTGTGCTTGTTTAGGTGACGATTTGGTGTTCTTGTTTTCATTTTTAAACTTCTAGGCCACAATCTGCAGAGATTGAAAAAATTGTTGAAGAGACAATACGTTTATTGGATCTCAAATTTTCAAGTGTCCCGAATGATGTAGTTGGGTGGCGGTCTCCTGTAGAAGAATTAGAAAAGCTTTTACTTTTGGAGTCGGATGATGATGTTCGAGTTGTAGGAATTTGTGGTATGGGTGGCATAGGAAAGACAACTCTTACTAATGTTTTATATAACAAAATCTCTCATCGATATCGTGCTTGTTGTTTTATTGATGAAGTAAGCAAAATTTGTAGAGATGGTAATTCCATTGGCGCTCAGAAGCAACTTCTTTCCCAAACTCTTGAAGAAGATAACCTTCAGATATACAACCATTGTCAGGCAGTTAATTTGATAAGATCTAGGCTACCTCGCAAGAAGGCCCTCATAGTTCTTGATAATGTTGATCGAGTGGAGCAATTGGAGAAATTATCTGTGAATCGTGAACGCTTAGGTGCAGGGAGTAGACTCATCATAATTTCTAGAGACGAACATATCTTGAGAAACTATGGAGTGGATGTAGTCTACAAAGTTCAACTCTTGAATGATGATAATGCTCGTCAATTATTTTGTAGAAAGGCTTTCAAATGTGATGATTTTAAGAGTGATTATATGAACTTGACATATGATGCACTAAAATATGCTAATGGCCATCCATTAGCAATCAAAGTGTTGGGCTCTTTTTTGTCTGGTCTAGATGTCTCTGAGTGGAGAAGTGCATTGGCTAGACTGAGACAAAATCCAGAGAGAGATATTATGGATGTGCTTCGAATCAGTTATGAAGGACTGAAGGATTCGGAAAAAGGAATATTTCTAGATATTGCTTGTTTCTTTTGTTCTGGTGAAGAGGATGAAACATATGTGAGGAAAATTCTAGATATTCGTGGATTTCATCCTGTTATCGGTATAAGAGTTCTCCTCGATAAATCACTCATATCGAGAGAGTATGGGAAGATTTTCATGCATGATTTGTTGATAGAGCTTGGCAGGAGTATTGTTCGAGAAAAATCACCCAAAGAACCAAGAAGGTGGAGCAGGTTGTGGGACGAGGAGGATCTCCACAATGTTATGTTAGAGAACAAGGTAAATTTGTTTTTGAAAATAAAACGCTAGATTGTCATTTTTCTAGAATCGATAAATATTTAAAAGATTTAACATTTGCTATCTTCTTTACAATGCTTCAGGCGTCCAAAAATCTTGAAGCCATAGTTATGCCACTCGATTTTGGAACACATTCAATGAAGGCCGATGCTTTATCAAAAATGAGCTGTCTTAATTTGCTCATAGTTTGGACTGTGGAATTTTCAGGAAGCCTAAGTTATCTTTCAAATGAACTAAGATATATTTATTGGGAAGACTATCCTTTCACTTGTTTGCCATCAAGTTTTGAGCCGCATAAACTTGTTGAGTTGATCCTAATTCATGGCAGCATCAAACAACTATGGGAAGGCACAAAGGTATTGCATATTATTACTTTTTTCCTTTCAAATGAACAAATAAAAAAGGGTCCTGCAATCTGTAACGCCAGTCGTTACAATAATAATTTAATTAATATTTAAACAAAATGTGGAGAAATAAAAATTTTCTTAATAATAAATCTGAATAAATATTTAATATCATAATATAAAAAAATTGTTTACATCAATAAACCCATAAAATACTGAAATAACATATTTAGTTCAAAAGCCTCAAAACCGGACGTCTAATACAACTCGTATAAATAAAATCAAGAGTAGCGATAACGTATGTCGTCCTAGCATAAGTCGTAACATACTAACCAAACTCTAAACTAAAGAATCCTCTGTATGATCAACGGTGTCATCCTCAGGCTCTGAAAATAATATTACTAAGGAGATTTATAATCCAAGTGAATAAAAATATATTTATAAAGATTTTCTCAAAAGCATTGTTTTACGCGACAACTGGAAAAACAATTCATGGTACCCGCTATTTTCCAAAATAATAGCATTATAAAATAATATTAATAATAATAATATAAATTATTATTGGCAATAATCGGTCATCATCAACACATCATAAATCATGTATCAAAATCTCATATATCAAATTATTCTAATAAAACACACATGTCATATGACTTTCAAACATCACTAAACAATGAGATCCCATTGCCTACCTTTACTCAAGAGAGGTATTTCGATGTTGTGACACCCGCTATCCCGCATACGATAAATATAAAGTAAAGCATGCAAGTTAAAACAAAAACTTTAACATAAAAGGTAGCAATTACCATATGATCCAAAAACGTTTAAAACTTAAAAAACAACTGCGGAAAAACATAACATAAAACAAAACTCAAATACCGATGTCACATAATCAGAGCTGGTAAAAACTACCGATACTACATCGGAAAACAACTAACATAAACTAGACTATACTATAAGCAAGCGATATTCTCGGGATCACTCCTCAGCTGGCTGCTCACCATCCTTTGCATAACCAAAGATACATGCAAAATACAACAACAACAAATAGGCAGTAAGGAACTGTACGTATAAACATAAGCGGTAATAGAGCAGTTAGCAAGATAATCATGCATCATATTATAACGCATACCATCATATCACATTAATAACATGTTATGCGATAAATAACTACTCCACTACTCCATATGCAATATGGATCCAATAATTAACTCAGGAAGACAATTCGGAGTACATCAACTTGTTGACCATCATGCATCAACACTGGCTGTTCACCTTACTCTCGGATGAATACCCACGAGTTGTCTGTCCACTAAACTCTCGGGTGAACTCTCAACACTGGCTGTTCACCTTACTCTCGGATGAAACCCCATGAGTAACGATTCACCTTACTCTCGGATGAATCCCCACAAGTTGCTTGTCCACCAAACTCTCGGGTGAACTCTCAACACTGACAGTTCACCTTACTCTCGGATGAACCCTCATGAGTAACGATTCACCTTACTCTCGGATGAATCCCCACGAGTTGCCTATCCACCAAACTCTCGGGTGAACTTCCGTGTCTCCTCGTTTCCTTCCATCCATCTAACAACTCCATGTCATGAATGCATGCAATGCTAACACAAACAACATGGCAACCACCTCCATCAACATCTTTAACAATGGCTCTCGACTTTGACCAATAAACATCAAAGGTGATTTATCAACATCAAACTTGATCAATAAGCATAAAAAAATGATTTAATCAACAACATTGGTAACAGTACGGGCGTGCCACCCTGTCAGGATCACTGATCTGACTCGTTCTAAGGTTAACGACCTAAAACACGTTCCTAAACATCTAACGTAAGCATACAACACATAACATATGTATAACAACAAGGATAACATATATAACAACACTATATAACAAGCAAGCGAAAATTGGTGTGTTACAGATGTCACCTTCTTATCGGTGACATTACTCATTTTTTTTGATACCATTCATATGCACTAACAGTATTGCTCATTTTTCGACATCCCAATATATGACGATGTTGCTTTCGATATCCCATCAACTGGCGATATTACATAATTTCGACATCCCAATTCAATGACGATGTTACTTTCGATACCCCTTTCATAGGCAGTATTTCTCAAACATCATGTCACATGCATAATGATCAATTAAACATGCAAAATCAAATATATATCATCACATAAGTAAAACATGTCAATCAACCAATACATGTACCAAACATATATTGTTTATCAGCAATCACGAGAATAAATGTTCAATTTAATAAACTTTAATTTTAATCGAAAACCCCCAAATCAATTTAGTGTTCTTGAACCCTAATATAGAAAAATCCAATTTTCCCAAATCAATCTCCCAAATTCATTATTGGTTTTAAGACCCAAAACCCCAAATCTTTGTACCATGAAAGGGTGAGAAAAATGTATTTTTACTCATTTCTTGTAGACCTCCAAAAGTTACCCCAAATATTCAATCCCTCGATCAATCCTCTTCGGTCTAAAGGCTCACTCCCGCTACGTCTCTGTTATATCGAATGTCATAGAGTTATGTGCGTTCCAAGTCTTTTTTCTTTTTTTAGAAACACTTTTTTGAACATCATAATAGGGATACCATATGGTGTCCCTTTGTTTTTGTGGTGTATTTTTAAGATGCGTGTATATAAAGAAGATAAAAAGTAAGTGAGAGATAAAAATAAACACATATAATATCATCTATAATATCCAAAATTTGATATTCAAATAACATACCATCATTTTTATTCATGCAGCAAAGTGTTACGGTACCAACCTGTCTAGCCCTTGTGAATTGTGAGTGTGTAACTTGGCCAAAAGCCAATTTCAAATTGGCAATCACGTGAAACCCAATATGCTTCTTTTCTTTGTATTATTGTTATTGTTATATTATTATTATTGCCAAAAGGCATTTGGCCTGAACGTGTAACTTTCTTTAATTTTTATTTTTATTATTTTTCAAATCAATTTTATACAATTGTGAAACCCCCTAGACTTCTTATTATAAATAAGAGAGTTCTAATAAATTCTTATACGAACTATTTTTTTTTTACACTAAACCTTAAAATACCTTAACTTTTTTATTAAAATAATTATATTGAAATTTTAGGATGTTATATTTTCTCAATTTCTTTAAGAATTTCGTCCCCGAAATTAACATCATACTTAAACAATCTAACTAACCAATAGCATATTTAACAAAATTAAGAGTTACCTTGGTTAACGAGATCCGGATATTTACACATGATATCCTTCTTTGCAGACTCTAACAAAGTGTCCCACTTTTCCACATTTGTTACTGGTGACTTGTGCCGCGGGGCACGTGCGATCTCCATGTTGCCACCCACACTTATAACATCCAGTACTCTTATCACTTTGAGCACCCTTGGAGATTGTGAGTACAAGTCATAGCCTCTTTTGGAACTTGCCATCTTTGTTGTGAAACCTCTTGCCATCATAAGAAGTCTTCTCCCTTAATTTCTCGACCACCAAAGCCTGCATCTTTTGCTCAGTCACCCTATACTTGTTTACCAAAGTGGAATAGTCTCGAATCTCCAGGATCCCAATAAAGCTCTGCAACTCTGACTTCAAGCCTTGCTCAAACTTGATTGCCTTCTACTCATCCAAAGGATTATCCCTCAAGTAACGAGAGAACCTTGCCAAGCTCTCGAACTTAGCAACATACTCAGCCACTGCCATGTCTCCTGACGGAGCTGAAGGAACTCTGCCTCTTTCTGTATGCAAACACTATGCGGGAAGTACTTTTCCAAGAAAACTATTTTAAACATGTCCCATGTGATAGGGGCGCCCAAAGCTTGCAAACCACCCCTAGCACAATTCCACCAATGCTTTGCATCAGACTCTAGAATATAGGTGGGGAAATCCACCTTTTGTGCATTAGTGCACCTCATGACGCGAAAGATCTTCTCTAACTTTAGCAACCACTCCTCTGCTTCAACTAGATCAGTAGTACTTCAAAAGGTTGGCAGATCATTCCTCCTAAACTCTGATAGTCCCATATACTGTGGATCTTGAGCTGAAACTGCTTCAGCGTTAGGCACGTTCCCGTTTTCCCTTATCTGACAGAGAGTCTCCATCAGCTTTTGCATAACTCTACTCATTTGAGTCAAAGCCGCCGCAAGTGCATCATTAACATTAACCCCTCGCCTATTAGTTGTCATAACTTTGCACACCACCAATCAAACATTGGGTTGGCCAGGCCCAATATCTAAAATAATAGCATGCGGCATTTATGATTCTAACAAACATCTTATGCGCCTAAGTTTTGTTATAGAAAAGCCCAGTAATCACAGTCCAATTTAGGATTGAACTATTTTGATACCAAAAAGTAACGCCCTTCGTTACAATAGTAATCCAATTAATGTTTAAATAAAATGTGGAGAAATAAAAACTTTTTTAATAATAAATCTGAATAAATATTTAATATAATAATATAAAATAAATTGTTTACATAAATAAACCTATAAAATACTGAAATAACATATTTAGTTCAAAAGCCTCAAAACTGGGTATCTAAGACAACTCGCATAAACAAAATAAAGAGTAGCGATAACGTAGGTCCTCGTAGAATAAATCGTAATATAATAACCAAGCTATAAACTAAAGAACAAATCTTCAAGCCTCTATATGCTCAATGGTGTCGTCCTCAGGCTCTGAAAACAATACAACTAATAAGATTTATAATCCCAGTGAATAAAAATATTTTTATAAAGATTTTAGTAAAAGTATTGTTCTCAGCCGGCGCGACAACCAGAAAAACAATTCATGGTACCTGCTATTTTCCAAAATAATAACACTATAAAATAATGTTAATAATATAAATTATTATTGACAATAATCGAGCATCATCAACACATCATAAATCAAGTATGTCAAAATCTCATATATCAAATTATTCCAATAAACTACATAAGTCATATGACTTTCAAACATCACTAAACAATGACATCTCATTACCTACCTCTACTCGAGAGAGGTATTTCGATGTCACCTTCTCATTGGTGATATTAATCATTTTTCGATACCAACCATGTGCGCTGGGGTATTGCTCATTTTTTTGACATCCCAATATACGACATTGTTGCTTTCGATATCCCATCAACTGGCGATATTACATAATTTCGACATCCTAATTCAATGGTGATGTTACTTTCGATATCCCATCAACTGGCGGTATTATATAATTTCGACATCTCAATTCAATGACGATGTTACTTTCGATACCCCTTTCATAGGCGGTATTTCTCAAACGTCATGTCACATGCAAATGATCAATTAAACATGTCAAATCAAATATATATCATCACATAACTCAAGTAAAACATATCAATCAACTAATACACCTACTAATCATACATTGTTTATCAACAATCACAAGAAAAAATGTTCAATTTAATATACTTTAATTTTAATCGAAATCTACCCAAATCAATTTAGCGTTCTTGAACCCTAATATAAAAAAACTAATTTTTTCTAAATCAATCTCCCAAATTGATTATTGGTTTTAAGACGCAAAACCGAAGATCTTTATATCATGAAAGGATGAGAAAAATATAATTTTACTTATTTCTTGTAGTCCTCCAAAAGTTATACCAAATATTCAATCCCTCGATCAATCCTCTTCGGTGTAAAGGCTCACTCCCGCTGCGCCTCTGTTATACTGAATATCATAGAGTTATGCGGCGCTCCAAGTCTTTTTTATTCATGCAACAAAGTGTTAGGGTATCAACCCGTCTAACCCTTGTGAATTGTGAGTGTGTAACTTGGCCGAAAGCCAATTTGAAATTGGCAATCAGGTGAAACCCAATGTGCTTCTTTTCTTTATGTTATTGTTATATTATTATTAGAGTTTAATTATTATGGATTGTCAGTGTAAAGTTTTTTATACTGACAACCAATCAGAAATCATGATGTGTGACTTTTAAGATAGTTAGGATAAGAGTCAAACACTTTAACTTATGTGATAATTTCTGATTGATTGTCTGTATAAAATTTTTTTACACTGACAGTGTATATCAATTAAATCCTTATTATTATTGCCAAAAGGAATTTGGCCTGAACGTGTAACTTTCTTTAATTTTTTTTTTATTTTTATTTTTTTCAAATCAATTTTATACAATTGTGGAAACGGCTAGACTTTTATTATAAATAAGAGAGTTCTAATAAATTCTTATACTAACTACTTTTTGACACTAAACCTTAAAATATTTTAGTTTTTTTATTAAAATAATTATATTAAAATTTTAGGATATTACATTATCAATAAAAAGGTAAGTTTTTAGTGAGAAACTTACCATTCTTGATAGCATTAAATTGCCATAAAAAAATTCTCTTTTTCATTCGCCTTTCTTTCGGAACTAATTACATGGATGTGATTATTAATTTTATTTTCTCTACTAATGTGCTTTCACTGCAGTCTCTATACAAGTTGAGACATATGGATCTCTCTTACTCCAAAGATCTCATCAAGCTTCCAGATTTTAGAGAGGTCCCAAATCTTGAGCACCTACATCTTGAACGATGTATAAAACTTGAGCGGATTGATCCATCCATTGGTCTTCTAAAAAAACTTAGTTTGGTGAATTTGAGGTATTGCGAAAATCTTGACAGTGTCCCCTTAAACATATTGGGCATTAGTTCTCTTGAGTTTCTAAATCTCTGTGGTTGTTCAAAATTAAAGATGTTTGATGCCAGTGAAACTGGTATGGATTGGCAATCAACATCCTCCAGCTGCAAAATGCTTATGCCCAACAATTTCTTCTATCCCAGGAGACATGAAGAGCCTGTTGGTTTATTGTTGCCCTCTTTGCCTAACTTCCCTTGTTTGCGCCATCTTAACCTAAGTTATTGCAATCTATTCCAAATCTCTGATTCTATTGGAAGCTTACATTATTTAGAAAGGCTAAATTTAGAGGGGAACCATTTTGTTACACTACCTAGCATAGAAAAGCTTTCCAAACTGGCATATTTGAACTTGATGAACTGTAAGCAGCTGAAATATTTGCCTGAACTCCCATCAATTACTGTGTTGCCTGTAGTCCCAGCAAGAAGAGAACATTTTTTTTTCCGTATTTATGCTGGATTATATATTTTAAACTGCCCGAATTTGTGTGATTTGGAACGATGCTGTAGGATGACGTTTTGTTGGATGATACAAGTCATTGAGGTGCCTACTTCATTCTTCCTTTCTCTATTTCCCTCTCACTCTCTTGTCTTGTTGCGGTGTGTCTTTATGAACCAATACATATATAACTATTTTTTTTTTTGTGGTACCAGCTGCTCATGCAATCCTCTCTCCCCTTCCCTGATGACTTTGGTATTGTTATTCCTGGAAGTCAAATTCCAAGGTGGTTCAACACACAAAGTGTGGGTAATACAATAAGATTGGATCCACCTCCAAGCATGCATTGGATTGGCATTGTTTGTTGTGCAATATTTGTAAAGCCAGTGAGTGTACATATACGATTTCGTCTTATGAAACTTGGGCGTGAGTGTGGGCCTGGTTCAGCGATTTGGATAGAACTCGGGGGAAATCCAAGTAAAGCTCAATCAGATCACTTGGTCCTAGTCTTTTTCAATCGACAAAATTTCAGTCATCGATTTGTAAGTGATGTTACAGGTGGTACGCATGACTTAGCTTGTTTCGATGAGAATCCCAATGTGTGCAGAGATTTATCTTCTCATGTGGAGGTGAAGAATATCGGGTATCGTTGGGTATTTAAGGAGGATCTGCAACAATTAAACACAACAATGCTACATAGAAGAAATTCGTCACTTCTGAAACGCAAGTTTTTAACAATTGATGATGATCAGCCGCACCCATCATCATTGAGCTGATTACCAAAAATTGTAGCAACTGCATTTCAGCTGTACTTCCATCAAATTTGGAAATTCAAATCCATTTGAGGTAACACTTAAATCAAATCAGCAAGACAATATTATTGTTATAAATTTACTATCAATTCATAAATGTTGTTATATATTTTGTGGGATGTGTTGCCGTTTATGTACCAGTATTGTCTTTCCAGTAAGAAGAAAATTTGTTGTTGATGGATATTCAGCAGGGTTATATATTTTCTACTGCCTGAAATTGGTCAAAGATTGAATGCTGCTGTAGAATCAGATCACCTATGGCTACTCTCTTACACTAGGTAAGAAGAATTCATTGATATTATGGAAACTTACGAGTTTGATGGTACAATCAAATTTGACACATATCAAACTCAATGATTGCGTTTAGAGGTGAATAATTGTGGGTTCTGTTGGTTATTTAAGTAGGATCTAGAATAGTCAAACGCAACGGAGCAGCAGTAGCATTTGAATTGATGATGATTTGAACTTGTTCGTTCGGAAGCGCAAGTTTTTTAGCCATTGTTGAGCTGATTATCCTCCTTAATTATCCAACTAACCAAAAGCGTAGCAATTGTATTTCGGTTGCACTTCCTCGTACTGAGACACTGAAATTTGGTGTTGATCAGTACTTCAATCTTCCTTATTCGTGGACGTGTTTGTAGGTTTTAATGTAGCAATTGATATATATGCATGGATTGATAAATAACTGTATACTATATCTGGTAATTTAAAACTTTGTTTTCTCCAAAATTATCTGTATTGGAATTAATTGGTGGATTTAATTAATATTTTGACACCCATAAAATTACTCTAAAAGTCATATATACGATGATTTGTGATTTGTTGACGTTATAAAGAACTTTACATTAATAATTAATATATCAAAATTAAACTTACCGAGTAATTTGACACTATTAACAAAATATTAATTAAGTTTTTTTCACTTTACACTTGTTATTTTTATCTCAACTAAACCAAGTATAAAAGTTAACAGTAGTTGGAGGCAAAAATTAATAAAATAGAAAAATGATAAATTAGTTGCGTTAAATTATATTTCTCTATATTCTTTTTTTGGTACGAATATTTCTCTACTACTCTATATTCGAACATATTTAATATAGCAGCTTGTATTCTTGTCACCTTGAAAGACAATTATAAATGGGAAGGAGTAGCAATTAGAATAGTGTCAAAATATCGTGCAAAGCTAATAATTTTTTTAAAATGATAACCGATGTCCTTAAGACATGATTTAAGAAATTTAAAATGAAAAGTTTTCATTGAGATTGAGTGAATTCAATGGATTGAGAAGTAATGGTTTTAATTTTTCAATAAAAATTTACCTCTTATTGATTTTATAACCAGTAATACTCTAATGATACAAGTTAGTAATACCCAAATTCTTTTGATAATAATGGCTTTATTCTACACACTAGCACATGTTAACAGATGTCTAGTATACAAGTAATTGAAATCAATATGAATTTATATTTTATTATTTAAAACTTATTCTTCACGTGGCATAGCATCCGAACTTCACAGGTGTTGTTAAAATATGGCTACAGGTGGCGTGTTGGAAATGGAACCCAGATAAACATTTCGTTGACTAAGCGATCAAGATAAAAGTTTTTTTTTTTTTTGGAGACAGTACGCTCCAATGATGTTCTACACTTCAGAGTTTGTGATCTATTTAGCCCGGATGGAAGTAGTTGGAATCATCAGTTATTGACCTCTTTGTTGAACCACAATGATGTTAATTCAGTCCTAAATATTCCCCTAATTGATTCTACAGTGCCAGACCAAGTCATTTGGGGGATGAGTAAAGATGGGGCTTATAATGTGAAGTCTGCCTATTGGTGTTTCAGAGAAAAATTGCTTGATGATAGTCGTTTGAGAATTCAGGGGAACTAGAATCTGTTATGGAAATTGAAGGTCCCGAGCAGAGTCAAACATTTGCTTTGGAGAGCCTGCAGAGGTGTCCTTCCCACGCGTTCTAACCTTCAACAAAGAGGTATATCTTGCCCAAATATTTGCCCTATTTGCGAGGTTCACTTTGAAAATACATGGCATATTTTCTTTGATTGTAATCAGAGTAAAATCTGTTGGCAACTAGGAAATTTGTGGGAGAGTATCGGAAGACTAATTGATGGGGAAGATAGCTTTGCTAGCTTAGTGTGGCATTTGCTCGAGCAGCTGGATGACAAGAAAAAAAGCACCTTTGCTATGATTATTTGGGGTATATGGAAGAACAGGAATGATATGGTCTGGAATAACAAACAAATGCAACCGCAAAAGATAATCTATAGCTCAAAGTACACTATTTGATTGGATTCAAGCTCAAAATAAGGTACAAGAACAAGGGAGGCAGAATCACGTACCTGTGCGAGTTGGGTGGGAACCTCCGCCTTTGGGCTATGTTAAATGCAATGTCGATGCAGCTTTTTTCCAGCAAGAAATGAAGTTTGGAGTGGGCATGTGTGCTAGAGATGAGAAGGGCTCTTTCTTGGGTGCTGCCACAATTTGCTCATTGGGGAATCCTTAAGTGCATGAAGCAGAAGCAATTGGGTTGTTGAAAGCACTTAATGGCTCATATCAATGGGATTCCAAAATGTTGTCATTGACTTGGACTGCAAAATGGTGATTGTTAGGTTGATTGGGTCAGCTGCTGATAACACAGAATTTGGAGTTATATTAAATAAGTGTAGAGATCTTTTGAAGATTTGGCCAAATTACCAAGTTAGGCATCTTAGGAGACAAGCAAACTTATTTGCTCGTGCTCTTGCAAGGGCCTTTATGCTAACTCTTTTATTTTTCTGATATCCCATTTTGGATTGCTGACCAACTTTATTTGGAAATGATATGAGGTTAGTTGTTTCAAAAAAACTTAGATTTAATATTGATAATGTAATAAAAGTTTATTACAATTGTACAATATGCTACATGTTTTAAAAAATAATTTCTTTTTATTAAAGGTGATAATTTTCAAGTTGTTCTATTATATTATTCTTAATAGTTTTTTCACATATTTGCATTAGTATTATTTTCTTTTCTTCTACTTTTTGATAGAAAAGTATTATTTTCTTTTAAGTATTCAAAATTAATTAAAAGACATGAAGGTTAAGTTAAGATAAATTTACAAAGGGACATATTAACTATTAAGTAATGTTTTAAGTATCGAAGCCTAAAATTACAAACATTACCTCTCTAATAGTACTTCTTGATTGGGGGGGGGGAGTATTTCATTCATTTTTGGGGGCTATCATTTTATGAAATTTAAATATGTTTTTATAAATATACCATTTTGTTGTTTCAGTCCTTCATTAACTTCGGTATTAGTTTTGGTCCTTTTTTTTTTTTTTTTTGAAAGTGTGTTCTCTTAACAATTGCCGTTTTGGGAGTTCTGTTAAGTGATGGATCAGAACTTAAACTCAACTTGTCGTATGTCATACTTGTCCAATGTATCATTCTGTGAATCCAAGCTTGTGGCTTTTAGGTTGCAATCCAGGACAATTCTGCTGTCTTTGGATACATGACTATTACACTGAAACCACGTCTTGAATGGCAGAAAGGTGTTCTTTTTTGTTTTTCTCCAAATGTAACATGAAGGCAAATACTTGCGGCTCCTGCATCCGCATCCACACTCAAGCAAACACATACTTCAATTTGAATGCAAATGAAAAGGGAGAGGGAGAGGGAGAGGCCGAGAGAGAGGCGGTGATATGTCAAACAATGAAAACATGACAAACGGTGATATAATGCCGCATGGGAATACAGAACTCGTCACCTAAGTTGAAATTCTGATAATCATAGTCACATTTCTACTAAAGCTCACAAGACAGCAGAGACAACTTTCCACTAAACCAAAACCGAAATAAATGAAAGAATGAAATAAAAAGTGATATATTTACAAGGACAAAAAAATATTTTAAGTCTTCTATGAGGTAAAAAGTAAAATCACCCATATCAAGCAATACATAAGTGTGTAACGCGAGGAAGAGGGACTTGAAAATGGATATGTAGAAACGCGAGTAACTTTATGGTAAAAATATACAAACATAACATTTAATCCAGACAAACATTAACCATCAACGGCTTAGCTCAGTATTACTTTAAAAGAATAAATTTAGTAATCCATATTTTACAGTTCGGATAAGGAAGGTGATACACTGAAAGGCGACCAGAAAATTCATCAATTTCACACAAAAAATTCACTAATCCAATTACTTATTGCCACATATATCACAGAACAAACTTGAGAAAGACAATGGTAATAAACAAGAATTACGGCAACATATGTCTATCAAAACTTGAATTCATGTTGAAAAAGCCCGCAACTGCATGACCCATATTCATGATTCATACCACATGCACTTTCTTGTAGTTATCTGCTGCTTTGGATATCGATTGTATTGAAACAGGTAATCCTGGGCCCATCTGCATCAATACCATTGCACTGAATAACTTGAAAGAAAACAGGCATACAAGAATGTGGCAATGTGCACCATCACTTCAGCTAATGGTACTCTAAAATTATGTCTGTTTTCACTTCGTCCCTTCTATAATTCCCTCTCTTTTCTCTTACTCACCCTCCCACTGCTCTCCCTTACTTGCCCAAGTTGATTCCTCTGTCTCAATCACTAAGGCATTGTTACTCACCCTTTATCTCCCACAATAGATCAACTTGACGAGCACAAATAAAATAGATGTGTTAATTGTCAACGTGATCACCTACCCCTCTCGTCAATTGAGCTCTCCCGACATAAATTCATCATTTTATCCACACAGCACAAATTATACAGTTATCACAAGTGCAATCATCAATTTTTATGAACCTGTATGCTAGAGAAATAAAAATTTTGCATCACAAATTTTATAGGCTCCACTAGAATGCTTTGTGGTTAGCACATGAATCTGAAACACACCAATTAGGAGCTACCTTATGAAATACTTTTCAGTTTTCACCATTCAGCCTTATGTTGTTACTCGTTACCCCTTTTCTCCACACAGCTTATACTCTAACTAAACTCAAACAAGTCTAGACTTAAGTTTAATTGGTAATCCCCTCTCTCTTCGCCCTTCATTTAGTCACCATAATTAGCCGAGGCCTTATACTCGCTTTTATGAAAATATTTCATAAACTCTAACTTCTGTACCAAGCATCAGCTCCAGTCATTATGCTATATCCACAATTCCATATTTCGCCCAAAATTTCTTTTAACATCAAGGATAAAGTTTCGTGTAAATTTAATTGCATGCTGCTCCAAATCAATATACTGCCTCTATGCAACTCATGAATAATTATCCTCCACAGAAGGTCATTTCCAACATAAGTCCTTTCTAAATTAGATCTGTCATAGTAAAGAGAACATTGATAGTTAAAAACCCTGATTCACACTAATTATTTCCAGCAAACTGTTAAATGACGTTTCATCATATCAAAATTCTAAATCCACTACCCTCTATTATCAGAACCGAATAGGGATAGAGGAGAGGGGAATTTACGTACATTAAATGTTTATTTCAGTAATGTTAATATGAAATGCAAGTTTTCAACCTTAAATCCATATAATAAAGATAAAAGAATGAAACAAAGAACGAGAATTAAGAGCTTACCGTGCTGCATATATTGACAGACAGCACATACCCAGCATACTTGGAAGCTGGACAGCAAAGAAGACAGAATATAAGACAATCGAAATAACCATAGAACATAAACTTGGTGATCATGTTATACCATGTTAAAGCAGAAATTGAGCACTCCAAATTGCTCATCTACCCAAAATAGCCTTAAGTCCTTAACCATAAATAGGATTCCATGTGACAAAAAATAAGAGTTTGACACAGGACACACTAGCATCAAGAAGGCATAGGCTTAAAGATTTGTGTTTGGGTTTCATTTTTTACTTTTTGGATAATTTATTATTCATTAACCTTAAATAATTTATGTTCTGTGGTTAATGAAAATTTTAGGGCTTTGTTTACTTGTTAGATAATTTTATTATACCTATAGTGCGTTCTATGCATAACATGAGTTACAACTCAAATTTTCAGTCATCAACTTATCAATATTATTCCAAGGATTTTCCTTGTTTCCTGAAAATCCCAAGGTTCTACGTCAGAACAATACCGAGCCCATCTTTTTGCTCTTCATCCCCTGCATCACATTTAGCATTTGTACCAAGCTGTTTACTTTTCGCAATTAGCCATGTCTTATTATGCCTATAAAAGTGCTTATTAATGTGTAACATGAGTTACAACTCAAATCCTGTGGTTCTATGCCTGAACCATATCCAAGCCCTTAATGCTTTTACACTTCTGCCTTGCATCACATTTAGCACTAGTACCCACTAATCTTGGTAGCTGACAACAGGAATCTAGAAAAATGATAGGTTCAAGTTATGAGTCATTTCAAAGGATAAAGTCAGCCTCAGTGCAAAGGATGAGTCTCAACTTTAAACAAATGTCAAAATTTTATGTGTTATCTCAACCTTAAATACTATCATTTTTTTATAAAACCTTAAATACGATATAATAACAGAGTAAAACTACCATAACTGTATACATGATCTATTGATCTTTAGGTATTAGCATTCAATCAAAACAGTTGGATATATGCAGCAGTTTTGAATTCTATAACCTTAAATTGTTGAATCCTATAAGAAAAGATATGGAGGTTTTGACGGAAGAAACAAGCACCCAATCAAAGACTTGGTATGTTCACTCCCAGATTGGGATTTCCTTGTTTCCTGAAAATCCCAAGGTTCTATGGCAGAACAATACCCAGCCCATATTGCTCTTGCACTTCATCCCCTGCCTCACATTTCGCATTGTACCACTGTTTACTTTTCGCAATTAGCCATGTCTTATTATGCCTATAAAAGTGCATATTAATGTGCAGCATGAGTTACAACTAAGTTTAGTTACCAATATTATTCCAAGGATTTTCCTTGTGTGTCAAGGAAAACAACCCCTTGTTGTTTTTAAACTTCCGCCTAGAACCCACTAATCTTGGTAGCTGACAACAAGAATCTAGGAAAATGATAGGTTCAAGCTATGAGTTATTGCAAAGATAAAGTCAGCCTTAGTGCAAAGGATGAGTCTCAATATTAAACAAATGTCACAAATTTTGAGTGTTATTTCAACCTTGAATACTATCAGTTTTTTTGATAAAAACTTATACATCAATTGACCACAGCCATAAATAAACAACTCAAACTTTACGTTATAATAACAGAGTAAAACAACCATAACTGTATACATGATCATTAGGTATTAGCATTCAACTAAAACAGTTGGGAATATGTAGCATGGAACTTTAATTGTTAAATTCTGTAAGACAAAATATTGAAGTTTTGACAGAAAACACAAGCACCCAATCAAAGACTTGGTATGTTCACTCCCAGATTGGGAGTTTTAAAAGGCTTAGACGCACCTTTCAAACATGCTTACTTATTTTACAAGTCAAATATTGGGGCACTTGTCAATCAAAGCCTTAAACACCTGTAAGCAACTATTAGCATACAAATCTACGCTTTATCGCATTCACATCTATGTATCTCTACAACACTATGATTTTCCTTTGGTAGAAGGGGGAATATCAGTTCGGGTCTGACATTTCATCTTTTCTTTTCTCAAAAAATTAAAAATAAATTGGAAAGCATAAGAGAATGTTTGCCACTTACTCTTCTTTAAGCCAGCAGGCTTGGCAACCAATACAGCATTCATAAATGCACCAATATTCTCCCGTAAAGACTCTTCAGTATAGCTTACCTGCGGACATTATTATATGCAGATGAGGACATCGCATGCAACACACCTAATCTTTTAGTAATGAAGCCTATATGATAGTACCTTTCCAACACCCAAATGTAAAATTGATTTGCTTTCCATTTTAAACTCGACACGACCCTGTCTTAGCTCTTTCAACTGCCCAGCAATATCACTAGTCAGAGTACCTAGCTGTAAACATATTAATACAACCAAACAAGAGTTAAATATGATCCATGTATGACCTGCACTTCAAAAAAAAATATAAACAGATGAAGGGTCAATAAGCATTGACAAACTAACTTTCTTGTCTGGCATCAGTCTGCGCTTTCTAAGATATTGTGCTATCTGCTCAAGAGTTCACATAAGCTTCAGAATAAGAAACCATTAATTTAAATGATGTTACAAGAATGAAACCACTCAAATTCCAAATACCTTTCCAAGATGAGGTGCCATTCCAGGAGTTGAGAAGCACTTGTCAACTTTGAGCTTATTATTACCACCTATAGAAGTATAAGCTCTATTACATATGAATAACATAATTTAGAGATTTTATATTCTTGGCATGAAGAGGAGACATTATCATTGCTAAGGCACTGAACAAATGCTTAATGAGTGCGTTTGTTTAAGATTATTTGATGATAAAAATCATTTTTTTTAAAAATGATTTTTAGTAGTTTTAATTGTGTTTGTTAAAGATTTTTTAAGAAATCATTTAAAAAAAAAATCATTTTTATGGCTAAAATGAGAAGCTATTCTCATTAGCTTCTCATTAAAATCTGATTCTATAGAGGAGAGAGAAAATATGTTTGTTACAGATTACGAAAAAATGATTTTCATATAATCTCTAAATTATTTTATATGAAAATCATTTTCGGCCCCCTGCATTATTTATGACACTCAAAGTAACTCCAAATATAGCACACAATGAAGAAAACTAATTTCACACATTTGCCTCGATGAGGACATACTAGTTTAGAGTTTAGACGCATGCACATGCAGAACAAATCAGAAAAATAATTACAGATAAGCTTGTATTTACAGATAAGCTTGCATATTCCAAACAGTGACCATGAACATACAAAAGCAAGCATAGAATCAACAAGAGAAAATATACATTTGCATGTTCTCACTTCACAAATTTAGTATGCGAAAAAGCTATCAATATGGTGAACAAAGTTAACTGGGGAAAGAGACCAGTTCCTTACTAGCAACCTCCTCAATAAGCTCTTTACCACCAACTATATCAGCTCCTGCAGCTCTAGCTTCCTCTGCCTCTGCCCCTTCTGCAAAAACAGCCACACTGACGGCCTGGAAGATATGAATAATTAGATGACAAACCTAGCATTATATCAATTGCTTAGCACTGATATCTTACCTTAGGAGCACCATGAGGCAGAATAACCGTACCACGAACTGCCTGCCAGAGTTGAAACAATTATCTTCTATGTAACCAAAACAAAAAAGCAGCATATAACAATGATATGGGATGTATAGGCACATAAAGTTTACAGAAGACACAATTATGAAAAGTTTGTATATCTTGTTCGATTGTATTAGAGTAAACAGTAGCTATTAACCGTAGCTAGTTTAGTTAGCTTATGTTCAGACTACACTAGTTAGTTTCCGTTAGTCTTTAGTTCAAAGCGAAGGCTAGGGTGGGAGACTTGACATGTCTCCCACCATGAGCAGGGGTGTTTATGCGAAAAAAAAAATTTATTATTTTTTACTCTAATTATTTTTTAAAATTGGAAAAATGATCCATCCCCTACCTTCTCCCCAAATCACACGGCCAACCATACCTCCCCACCATCAAATGATGTCGGCGAAGCCAAAATCAAGATTCTGCTCAACAGCATCTCCGACGAGGGAATGACAAGGCGGAACAGGACACGCGGGAAGCGGGGACAAACGAGCGGCAGTGGTCCCGAAGAAGGCGACCAAGACTGCGACCGGTCAGAGAATCAGAACGGCGCGGCGGCTCGCGAAAAGAACCCGTGGTAGAGGAGCAGAACAGACAATGGCGCTCTTGAGGGGGAGAGAATGCTTGGTCTTAAGGAGGAGAAATAGAGAGTGAAAAAGATGGAGAGAGAGGAGATCTAGAGGTGATAAGAAAGATGAGAGAGAAGAGGTTTTGAAGAAACAACAACAGAAGAGAGGGGGCAAGGCTGAAATCACGAAGAGGAGGAAAAGTTTGGCCGAAACACACTGTTCTTCCGGCTCATTTTCCGGCGAGCAGAGAAAGGGAAAAAAGAGAAAGGGGTGGTTCTGACGATGGCGGGTGTTCGCCGGCGAGAGGAGCGAGAGAGAAACGAGTGAGGGAGTGGGAGGGGAGGCCGAAGGGGAGGGGATGGAGGTGGGGCGGAGGAGGAATGGCGGAGGAGGAGGAGAGAAGGGGGGAGAGAAAAGGGAAAGAGAGACTAGAGAGGGGCTGAAAAATAAATTTTGTTTTGCAAAACAGGCCTCTCTCATGGTGAGAGACTTTGTCAAGTCTCTCACCCTAGAATTCACCTTAGTTCGATTGTTACAACAGTTACCGTCACGACAGCTGTCATACTCTTGTAGACAGCTGTCACTATAAATAAATAGTTGTAAATCTGTGTTAAGATCTCAAATTTTCAACATACATCAGATTCAGCTACCGAGAGATTCTCTCCCTTTTATCTCTATTCATTTTCTTTCCCTTTCCTTCTTTTTCTACTTACCAAACACTAATAATCGCAGTCTTGAGAGAAGTTTTCAAAAATAATGCATTAGTAACAATAATAATAAATTCAAAGCATGCAATGTTTAGAGCATTTATAAAGGCTATGTCAGTCAAAGATATTATCGTATATTTATCAAAGAGTATGTCCTAAGCAATCCATAAAAAAAGATGCCAAGCAAAGCTAATGCTATTCAGCAGTTTCTGAAAAGAACAGAGATGTTCCATGTTTGCTAAACAGAGAAATGCTAGCAACACACTCTTTTTAACACTCTCTAACACATTTTTTGCTATTGGATGAATACTAAATAGAGGGGGTCCCACATAAAATTCATGGCCCCACATGAAATTCATCCAATAGTGAAGTCTGCTGAACATATCAAACAATAGGACCCCTTTCTCTAACTTACAATTCAAAGCATATATAAAGATACAGGTGGTTTGAGGAAGGATGTAAAGTCCTTGTAGACAGGGCAAAGTTTTCTAGCACAATGAAGTTATATAGATGAGAACCTATTTGTTTAGTAAGTACAGAGAGAACTACTGCATATTAATCTTCGAAGAGAATGTCTCTCAACTTGCGAGAGTACCACTGATAGTATACAACTTGTTGAACATGTCAAACCTACCACGCTTTAAGTCAATATGTCAAATTTGAAATTACATGGTACTCAAAGAATCACTCAAGCACGTGGGCACACGCGCACACATGCAGAACAGGTAAAAAGCAAAAAATAAAAAATAAAATAAAATATCTTGACATATACCAGTTCTGTTCGCTTTGAATCAATGCCCAATCTTACGTGTACTTCAACAGTTTCATCAAATTTCGCCTTGGCGTTGGCCTGAACAATATTTAAAGAAATCAAATAACGATAACCAATAGAACATTTTAGGTAAAAATGAAAAGATTATAGCTAAGGATGTTTGGTACCCTCAATCCAATCGATGTCACCAAAACTTAAATATAAATGAATGTATGAAAAAGTTACAAATCACTAAAACATTTGAAACTCTAAAGACCAATAATTTAACCAATCAAGAAAATAACACTCACATAAATCACCATACATTAGAAATTAATTTTGTTTCTGCGAAATAGATTATTGCTAAGGATGTGCAGTATCCCTAATCCAGTCGATGGAACCAAAACTTCGAGATAAATGAATGTATGAAAAATTTACATATCACTAAAATATTCTGAACTCTACAGGCCAACAATTGAACTAATCAAGAAAATAACACTTACATAAGAATTCGTCACTTTAGCACTATTTATTATACAGATATTGTTAACAGCCCAGATAGAGTGTATGGGACATGCCAATAGAGTTGTTACAAATAATGAAAATTTGAATTTCAAAACTCAACAGGGGAAAGCTGCTTCAGATTACATCCATAACACATAAAACTACATACCAAATTCAAACACATTTATATCTCTGAGTATATATACAGAGTCAGAGGAAAAAACAGCCTGTCATTATCACAATCCCTTCACAATTTCTTAAGTCTCTAAATTGGTATCCCTAACAAGGAAAGTAGCAAAAGTAAACTCCACATAGTTTTCCATCCATACATCTACAGGACTACGGACGACTTCTGTGCACCAAAAAGAAATGGTGCATGGATGCACTAAGTGATTTGGACCATTGATTTAATAAAAAAAAATTCAGCCAACGATTCAGATTAAAATGGTGACTAGCTGATCAGGTAAAAAATCAAAATGACAACTTCGTCCCTATACCCAATGATGTTGTGTAGCGCCGCACGCCACCCCACCATCTGCGCCTCACCGCAACAAAACTGGAATGGTGTGGCGGTGCTCATCATCAACCAAATCCACCCTGGGCCATCCTTCAACATTCACCACTGATCTCTGCCTCCATTATCAATACCAAATCATTGCCATCACCACTAACCCAGAGGCCACCTCCACCTGGATTTAGTAAAATCGTCATCACCATTGAGAATAGGCTCCTCCAACCATGGTATTAACCGAAGTTTCAACAAAACCGTAAGGTAGTGGACACAATTCAACTGCTCTGCAAATTATACTAATAAGATTTATCACCAAAAAAGAGTTGACATATACCTAGGATTGTTCGAAGGAAAAAATCTCCAAAGTCCATCTTTATGGTTCGAGATAAAGAAGAAAATCAAACTACAAAATGACCCGCCATTTCAACAAAACTGTTAGGTAGACGTGTAAACAAATGTAATCTTAGTTTAGAGTATGCAGCACTAACAATTTTTGCACAAAAATTACCAGACCCAGTCTTTGTTATTTCTATCCAAAATCTTAAGATATGCTTAAAGAAAAAAAATTAACCAACCACAATTACACACCCATTATTCAATCTAAATGTTGTCCATTAGCACGATGACCTACACTAAAAAATTGGGCACTAAACTAACAACTTCATCCTACAGAAAAAGAAGAAAAGAATAGTAACAAGAGAATCTAGACAACTCAACCACTAAACTGAATCCATAGAAACAAAACAAACTTGAAATCACAAACCTTAACTTGGCGAATGGCGTCGGTCAAATCAAAGATAGGTGGCTTGTGATTTTGCTTGGGCTTGATGAGCATAGGGAAAGGTACCTTCATCTTTTCGTCTTCCGCAGCCCTAACCATCCTTCTCCTCAATTGATCCTCCGCCTCAATTCTCATCCTCTCTTTCTCCATTTCCGCCGGAACATTATCGTCGGGAAGCGGCGCCTCCCTTAAAGGATACGACACAGGCGTGACCGCAGGCGCGTCCTTGATGTACCGAATGTCTTCACGAGTCCAGGCCCGCCGAGATTCCGTGCCCTCCGCCGCCGGGTTTGGTGGCGGTTGGGGGAGGGAGTGAGGTTCTGAGGGTTCGGGCGGGGGATGTTTGGGTTTGGGAGGATAGGAAACTGGTTGGATTGGGACGGATTGGAAGGGTGTGGTTGGAGGGGATTGTTGAGGGGTAGGGTTTGAGTCTGATGATTCATGTGAAGATGAAGAAGAAAGGAATCTATGAGAGGTGAGGAATAAGGGAGAGTGAAAGTGTTTCGTGGGGTAATAATAGCGGCGAGCTTCGGAGAGGAGAAGCTTCAGTGCCGCCATGTTACTATGACTGTGTGAAGAGACGAGTATGGGTTTTGGACGCGGGGTCGGGTTTATGAAAACGGCCGGGGAGCTTTTTTTTTTTAAAAAAAGAAAAGAAAAAAAACACTTCACTTTTAAAGATGAGGGGAGAGTGCAAACAATCCCGTAAACTTTAATATATTTATAAATAGATATTTTTAATTATTTTTTCTTTCTAATTAATCCTTAAACTTTTATAATTAGTGAAATCAATCATTCAATTATTTTTTCGTTTCAATTAATCCTTAAACTTCTACTATTTCTAACATTAATCCTTCTCGCTAATGATGAATAAATTCAACCATTCATTAAAATGATTAAAATCCAATCCGTCATCAAAATCTAAAATCATAACTTTTTTAATTATAGTTTCTTATAAAACATTCTACTGTATATAATGTTATTTTTTAAATTTAAGCTATGCGGATTATACCCACAGCTCCAAATCGCTTATTCTTTACTAAAAAGTAACATACGAACTGAATATTTATTAAAAAATTAATTTGTAACAATATAGAATTTTTAAAAACATTTTAACTTTAGTGATTTTTTTTCAAATAAAAGTATAAACTATATAAATTAAGAATTTATTTTCCATCACCAATTAATAACATTTTAATTTTAATATACAGTGACATGTTTTATAGAAAAATTTTAATTAAAAAAGTTATGATTTTAGATTTTGAGGAAGGATTGAATTTTAATCATTTTAATGAATGGTTGAATTTATTCATCATTAGTGAGAAGGATTAATGTTACAAATAATAGGAGTTTAAGGATTAATTGAGATAAAAAAATAGTTGAAGGATTGATTTTACAAATTGTAAGAGTTTAAGGATTAATTGGGAAGAAAAAATAGTTGGAGGTATCTATTTGCAAACGGGTTAAAGTTTAAGGGGTATGTATGCACTTTTCCCTAAAAATAATTGGTACAAAAATAAGAGTGTTCTTTATTTGCCATTTTTTTTTAAAACAATCTTATTTAAAATATGAGTGATTTAAAAAAAGGTAAATAAGGAAGTTAAAATAGAAATTTTTTATTGAAAAGATGTGTATTTAAGTCTAGTTCAGATAACACAACTTACAGCTTATTAGAGTTTCTTTGTTGATATAAGTGTTTTTATATAATAAAAACAGTGTTTGGATAAGCTTAAATAAGTAACTTATTAACCCTCATAAGTTGTTTTTAGCTTATTATGATAAGTTAGTTGTTTTAGCTTATTGAAAAACTGTGTGGAGGCTTATACGAGAAGTTGTTTTTATATTTTATAAGATAATCACATTCTCATAATAATTTGAAATTACATCAAAATCAACTCTTCCATCTTCTTCTCTCAAGTTTATAGATTTTAAAAGCGATTCTTCGTATATATATTCAAACACTAAATAACTTAATTTAAAAGAAGCTTAATACATAAAAGTTTTTCACATAAGGTTTACTAATATAAACACTTAAATAAGCTATTTATCCAAACGAACCTTAATAAATTATATATATATATATATATATATATATATATATATATATATAAATGTTCCGATGAGCTTGCAAAAGCAGTTAAAAAAGGTACATTTTTGAATATTTTTTGAAGAAACTACACTTCCTAATTTCTAAAAGAAGATACGATAAGAGAGAGCGAGAAACGAACATATTTTCTGTTGCTCAATAATATTCCTGCAAGAAGTCGAAGTCATTTTTTTCAAGTTTATCTAAACACATTAGTTTTGTTTTTAATAATAGCTTCTGCTTCTTCGGATTCTACATTATAAAAGCCTTGTTTTAAAACTCATCAACCTTTAAAACTTGATTTAAAAGTCTTATTAGTTCATATTTTATTTCGATTTTTAAAACATTGGATAAACTTATCAAATTACTTTAAAATTACAGGTGCAGAGTTATAGATCCGGACATCCGGTTATTTTTATAATCTAAAGGATCTCTATTTGCTCTGATCTGATTTTATCATGTAAAATATTTTCCAGTAATTCATCTGACAATGCTTAGTGCAATTTGTTAAAGAAACTAGTGGTTGTTACCCGTGCAATGCATAGAGAAGATTTCTTTTGAGGTAATAATTTTAATAAAAGACTAAATAATAGTACAATTTTTTTTAAAATTAAATAACTATTATGTGAAACATATAGCAAGTGTGACATGCTCATATGTCAAAAGGTATAACATAAGTAGAACTGTCATTACATACATAAATATACAGAACTTTACAAAACTCAAAACCATTGGCTAAAAAAACACAAGTACTGTTTTTGAAGGAAATAAAGTGATCGAAACTAAAAAAAAAAAAAATACTCCAATTACATAACCAAAATTATACAGTGACTGAACTTTGTAATTCATAGGTTGAAGGCATATATATTTGAATTTGAAAGTTCATCAATGGCAATATCCAAAATCAAACACAAATCACATAAAAAAAATATCAACCTATAAACTACATGAGTATTGACCGAATAGATTAAACTAATGAGAAATAACATAAAAAACCTATAACACACTACAAAAGACATCCTCTTTCTTTCTTCTCGATTTAAAGAGGCAATAAAGAACAAACTTTCGTCACGTCCAGCTCCTCAACTTAAACATCATCATTTGAACTCACACCACTAACAGAGCCTTCAACTTGGAATGAATTAAACTCTCAATCCAATTTCCGTTTCACATTCTTCTACACTAGAAAAATGAAAACAACTGAAGAAAGTTTATTAATTTAAGAAAAGCAAAGAAAGGAAATTAAATATCGACCAAGAGTTATTCACAACAGATGGTCCTTCGAGGTCCACAATATCAATTTCTACTCTAGGGATAGGTGGAGCAAACACCGTCTTAAAAGACAAGACAGAACACATGTATAGTAAAGTCTAACCAAACTGCTACCATAACTACCATGCAAGAGGAAGTTTTCGTTTAAGCTAGCAATTTTGGAGGAAAAAAAGGAAATAATAGTACCTAATAGAAACTGGTTCAGATTACAAGAGAATTGTATGAATACACCTTCAGGTTATTCGAGAGAACCTGATCTTTCCCTAGTCCCAAGACTATCTCACAAAATGCCCCCTTCTCTCTCAATCCTCCCTCTATTTATAGGCAACATGCCTTATTCTCTTATACAACTACCTAACAAACTACTAATCACTTTACTAACAAGGCCTAACATAAGCCCATTAAGGCATATATCTATCAATACTCCCCCCTAAAGATTCACCTTGTCCTCAAGGTGAACGCTTGGGCCATGCTCTGAACTGCTGACATACGCCACCCGGGTCCCATTGTTGGAAAGATGAAGTCCTAATCATATTTGAAGTAGTGCATAATTGCTTTAATATTTTGCCCCCAGCTTCTTGTAATTTGGTGAACTTGATCATGCTTTTCAACAGTGGCTGAAAAGAGCCCACACTGAAGAGGAATAAGGCAAACATGATTCTGTTGGACTTGGACCCTTGCACAATAATATGGGCCTTATTCAATAGCCCCACAAATTGGCCCAAATTCTGAAACTTGGGTATTGACCCAACCTTCTTCTTCCCGATGCAAAGTTCAATAATATGTGTGATGCAACCACCACGAGGGAATGGTGCAGCACCCCGCCACTTTTTCAGCGTTGTCCCAGAGGCTTCAACGCACACCACACCACTAATCGGGTCAGGCAGTTCCGACTGTGGTCTGACCGGCAATACCTCCTCCATCGTCGTTCTCCCTTTTGTGGCCGAGCTTGCATCCGACGGTTTGGGTTCTGGTGGTGGATCGTCCGGCCTGTACGAGACCCACACCTTCATGGTGATGGGTGACTCTATCCCCCTGCCCTTCGCCGCTCTCCTCCTCATCTGACTCTTCTTTTCCTCGATTTCGGCCTCCGACGGCACAACGTCAGTTAACGCCATTGTCGACCACAACTTTGTCTTCACCGGCGTTTCCGTCTTCCTAGCCGATCTTGAGTCTGGCGATTTTAGTGGCCGCAAGCGGTTGACCCGCCTACATGCACCCCGTTGTCTTCTTTGAACTTTGTCCTCCAACCTCTTATCTGGAATGAAGGAGTTTGGTGTTGTAGGTTTCTCATCTTGAATCTCTTTCGCTCCCTTTGTTTCTTCTGTTGTCTCTGTTCTTGATTCTTTTCTCGCTGCTTCCAACAGTTTTGACTCTTCTTTATTGCCATGATTCTTGATCTCTATAGCTTCATCTCCCCTTCTGTTTTCTTGCCCTTCAAACTCTGAATCTTGAAGATAAATCCCAAGCTCTGGTTGAAACCGCTTGAGTAAAGCCTTCTCAAACTTCCACCTTGATGCATTCGAGTTGTTCTTCTTCCAGGAAAGCCACCAACTAAAAGCGTCTCCTTTCAACGCCATCCAGACCCATGGTAGCCTCTTCTCTTCACGTATCCCGCACGCCTCAAAATACTGATCTAATTGGATCATCCACCAATAGGCGTTACCGCTACCATCAAATCTGGGCATCCCCGTTGGAGACATTTTTTTTTTCTTCTGCAAGGAATCTTGCCCGGATCGAAACTGCTTTGACACCAGTTGATAGAAACTGGTTCAGATTACAAGAGAATTGTATGAATACACCTTCAGGTTATTCGAGAGAACCTGATCTCTCCCTAGTCCCAAGACTATCTCACAAAATGCCCCCTTCTCTCTCAATCCTCCCTCTATTTATAGGCAACATGCCTTATTCTCTTATACAACTACCTAACAAACTACTAACTACTTTACTAACAAGGCCTAACATAAGCCCATTAAGGCATATATCTATCAGTACCCTATTAGATTAAAAAGTAAACAATTGTTATGTGACGCGTATATCTTAGAGCAATAAAAAAGGTAGAATATGTAAAGTAAATTGAAAATTTTAATTACTATGACAACTGTCATTTCATAGATCGGACTACAGTACTTACCACAATAAAAAACCTTGAGTAATAAGCCACAATCTACATGACTTCAACTTTTGATCCTTTTCAATCTTAATAACATCATAGCTGAAGCTCCCATCATTTGCAATCTTCTTAGCTGCATGCAATCTTCTCGGATGATCGTTTGAGCTCTTCTCTTGAATACAAAGAAATTCATCATCTAGCTTCCTCTTTGCAGGACTAAAGTTTCGATTAGAACCAAGCTTAACAGTTTCAATGAGGAAGGACTTACAACCACCTCAGAATATTATCACCATACATTTTTTCTTTCTTTTTTTTTTTGTCATGAGTCAAATACTGTAATTTGAAGACCGAATATGAAAATTGACATAGATACAAATAAGCACCAATAGTGCAAAAACTTGAGTTTTGAATGAGACAGAGGAGGGTGGACAGCGGGCATGTGTTGAACCTGTACATGCATGAGCAAGAAAGAATGGTTGCACATCCTGCAGGTACTTATGTCAAATACATATGTTATTTGTAACATTATGCAATATAATAATTATTATTTGGCATATTAACTCCAATATGAGAATGATAGAAATGGTGAACTCATTATTTGAGCCATTAAAGCAAGGCGTTGTATTAAGAATGCATTACTCAATGACTTCACGTATATCACACTTCCCTATAAATGATTAATCTGATTTCAAAAGGGCAAATAGATCATTCCGAGTAATGTTATTATAGTGCCTGCTTGATTCTCAAAAGTGCACCAAACTTAAACTCAGCCAAAGCATCTCTAGACCTTGAAACTCAAAACTAACTCTAGGGATGTGTTCACTTTAAAACATGAAGAAATCATTATAAGCTTGTTATTGAAGTATAAATAACTAACATCTATACACGTTCTCTTCCACACTCAAATATTTGCTTCTATATTTACTCGAGCCAATAGTAATTTTAATTTCAAATTTCTAGACATGAAATAACCTTAAAATAAGGTAATATCTTTTTCAAAAAAAATTGGTTCTAGATGAAAATCAATGTCAAATATTACCGTAAACTACTTATTGCCAATTTAAGATTCCCTATCTTATGTTAATGAATATTACTCGTATAAGATAAAATCAAAATTCTATGATGAACTTATCAACTAAGGGTGGTAAAACAGGGCAGTTCGATCCGACCCGACCCGCCAAGTGGTCGGGTGGGTTGACCCTCTTGTGCAATGTGGGTTGAACCTCCTAGCCCATCCCGTTTAGTGGTGGGTGGGCGGGTTGGACCGCCAAAAACAAGAAACTAGAAAATGGGTTGGTGGGACGACGGTCAACCTGACCCGCCTCTGACCCGCTAAAAAATAAAAAAAATACAATTAAAATATATGAATTTGTAAAAATAGGCGGGTTGGCAGGCCAACCCACCCCTGACCCACCTTCTTGGTGGGTTGAGCGGGGCGGGTCAAAACGGATTGACCCGCGTGTCACAACCCACTTCACCATCCCTTTTACCAAGGACAGTACCTACTTCTATAATGAATATTACCTAGTTGCTCTGTGTCTAGATTCCTCGGATCCAAGTTCATGATATGTTTTGCCATCAAATTGAAGGTGAACTGCAATTTAAAGCCAAGCAAGTAGACTTTAGTTTGCTCCTTTATTTCATAAGTGTGTGGTGCCTTTTATCTATTAAGTACGAAGTTAATAATAACTCAGTTACCTTCTTTACTTCATCTTGAGTTGAGAATATGAAACTTTCCTTTCAAGAGCTTAGAACCAGCAAGGTTGTCGACTCCACCTCTATCAAGGGAAGTGTTCTGAGCTAGGCATGGCTCGAAAGTTGAGTGGTATAACCGGCATGTCCCTGTGCATGTAATCAACCAAGACCAACATAGACTATTTCTCCAATATTCCACCAATGCTTTTAAAGGATATAAAGTAAATAAAGATTTTGCTCATGAAAAGAAAAATCAGACAAGAGCTCTAAGTAAAAAAACTAATTTTTGAGTCTCTTGTTTCCAACAAAATACTTATTTCCAACCAAGTAGTCTCAATTTGACAAAAAAAAGTTATAATATTCAAAATAAGTTTTGCATGTACAGCTACAACCAAGGTGTCAAAACTAAGCAAACAAAGTCCCTATGCATGTCACCAACATAGACCATTTCCCCATTATTCCACAATGCTTCTAAAAGATCTAAAGTAAATATAGACTTTGCTTATGGAAAGAAAATCAAATAGGAGCTCCAAGTAAAGGTAATTTTGAGTCTCTTGTTTCCAACAAAACACTTATTTCCAACCAAGTGGTCTCAATTGGACCAAAAAGTTATAATACTCAAAATAAGTATTACATGCACAACTACAACAAAGGTGCCAAAACTAAGCTAGCAAAGTCCCTGTGCATGTCACCAACCAAGATCAACATAGAACATTTCCCCAGTATTCCACCAACGCTTCTAAAGGATCTAAAGTAAATATAGACTTTGCTCATGGAAAGAAAAATCAAACAGGAGCTCCACGTAAAAAAAAAAATGTAATTTTGAGTCACTTGTTTCCAACAAAATACTTATTTCCAACCAAGTGATTTTAATTGGACCAAATAAGTTATAATATCTAAAGTATTTCAATATAAAGAGGATGTGTCAAAACATGCTGTCAAAACATGATTAACACTATTTATTGCCTACATTATTATAGATTTACAAAATAATTAAATCAAGATGAAAATATCACAACTTTTATTCATTTGGTATGTTTTTTTACTGCAAAATATGCCTTCTCAGTCATTGTTTTAATGCATACATTTGTACCATCACATGAAACAGAGAGCTACAATGAAACAATACCATATTTTTAAAACTTGATATTGATTTACAAAATAATTTTTGGTTCAATAAGAATTTTCTGAAATTGAAACACAACAGGGATGGGCAGCCTAATTATATCATATTGTGTATAAAAAGGATTTATCCATGAAATATAACCTTAAAGAAAAGTATAAGAATTGAATAAGTAAATGGATGGAAAACAAAACATTAAATGTTTTATATCAATTCAGAAGCATTTAGGCAATCCGTATCTTAGATACAGTTATAAGATGGATGTAAACAATAACTAACATGGGCTCCAGAGTAGTTAAATGCACAATGTTAACTGAAGTGTGAACATATCATACAACCAATATTAAGAATATGGTAGCAACTATAAATCAT
Organism: Ammopiptanthus mongolicus; assembly: GCA_039655645.1. Classification (NCBI taxonomy): domain Eukaryota; kingdom Viridiplantae; phylum Streptophyta; class Magnoliopsida; order Fabales; family Fabaceae; genus Ammopiptanthus; species Ammopiptanthus mongolicus. The sequence continues at coordinate 16,790,798 of CM077346.1, read as the reverse complement.
GTTCACAATCTAATTTTCCAATTTAAAATGTATTTGTTCTTCATAGCAATGATAATGTCCTACAATTTGGCTCAAAAAAAATAAGTTGGAGAGGAGGATTAGTTTACATGGCCTAGCAATCAAGTGTAAGTGAACATCATTTTTTACAGTCACAACTTGTTTATCTTGTTCAAAAAGCAAGTTGCAAGGAACTTAAAACTATGAGTGCTTTTCTTTGCATAAGCAACTTAAGAGCCAATACAGAAAATGACAGACTTTTCAATAAAGCATATCATGTAACATATCATGTGCATATTGAATGAGTTGAGCAAGATTAGGATTATGATCAAACAAAAAATTGACCATTAAATATGCTCCATGAAATGAACCTGCAAAATATTGTATTTATTAAAAATGGTAATACAGCAAATAGAAGCCAAATGGACCTTAATTTGAGTCAGAAGGAAGCATCCATATGTTATTCTACTGATAAATGGCTCTACTTATATGTACTGGTGAGTCACTAAAATTGTTAGTCATTGTACCTTTCATGTCACAATTTTCCATAATTTTGTTTACAGCCATGTATGGAACATACATTAAGACCCATGTATGTGCTTTTAGTTCTCTATATCAGTGGCATAATAAGGAAGCAGCTGGACACCAAGACTTATGACATCCCACACCTCTTTCCTTTCCCAATATTTGTTACAAATCTAAAGCTACTTGCTGTGTTGAGCAGGATCCACCACAGCTCTACTTGGTTTCCTTTAAGCAGCTAGTTTGGGGGAGTAAAATCACAAATAGGTTATTGTCAAACAATTTAGAAATAGAGGAAGTAGTAGGTAGCATACCTACAGAAGTTCATTTCAAGTTGCTTTGCATATAAAAAAATGGATTCAGAAACAGGTTTCTATTGTGTCCAAGGCTTTCTCCCTGATGGTCGGTCATTTGCTATGAAACTACTAGGACCCCTGACTGAGGCTGTGAAGCGACCTACATCAGCTGTAATTAGTAGCATTTTGGAATTAAAAAAAAAAAACAGTAAAGTATACCCTACCAAAGATAAAATGATTTCACTAACCAATAGCCCCCATGCTCTCACACCTCAAGACCTACCTGTTTCTGCAAAGCCTACATGCAGGGGATTCATTGGAGATATAAAACAGTAAAAACAACAAATCAATTGACACATGACATTTCAATAAAGGAAGAAGGTACCAAGACCATGGTTAGGACCAGTTAGTATTACATAGGCAGTGAGGTCTAGGAGAATATTTTTGATATAGAGCTAAGTTCCTTGTAAAATTCGTAGATGGAATAAGCTTCAGCATTCAGACTCCATATCCTTTCCAAGCAATTGATATCATGCAGCAATTGATTTCCATCTTTGCTCCCTGTTGGAAGATCAAAGGACGTTAATTAAATCCTCTATTGACCATGTAAATTTTTATTAGAACTTAATTTTATAAAAACATCCAAGTAAAAATCATACATACAACCAATCAATGGAAAACAAAAATACCCACTTGGAAGCTCTCTAAACCAAGCCTGGAAGGCATTAAAAAAATGATTGCAAAGAATACGTCATTCACAGTTGTGAGAGAAATTATCAAGATATTAAACAAAGTAGGTCATTAAAAACTATAATATCCAATAAGAACCTGGTTTCCATAAGTCATCGACAAACTCAAAGTTATAGATCAAATATGCTAGAGAGAGTAAACAATACCTGTCATAAAAAATCGCTAAAGCAAAGAGTCTCTACCTTGATGTTATAAAAGCCTCACTTAGGCTAATGATGTTACAATATAAGTTTTCACTGAAATCAAGACTCAACCAAATAATCAATAAAATCTAAATTTCAAAGCTGGTGAAGGAGAAGTTGTGTAGCAATGGCTCTAAGAAGTCCAGACTAGGATAATTATGTCATAGAGAAACAAAACCAAAACCAAAAACTTATGATAAAAAAAAAACACACTGTGCATTTTGTTTCACAACATTGGTAATAGACATGCAAACAAAATGTGCCAACGTATGGAAAAAAAATTTGCAAAGCAAAACAAAGCAGCAATCACAGGTAGAAGTCTAAATAGATTGGACAGACAAAGAAAAAGTTGTAGAATAGGCGAGTGATCTTCAAATTGAGAAAGAGGGAAAAAATTCATTCAAGATAATGCAATGTGAGAATGAAACAATAAATTCTATGACCAAGTTTGTATCACCATATTTTTCTATGACCAATACCAATGACCCCTAAATCCCTTTACTTATATAATCTGTTCCATTAATCAATCTATGCACTGTATGTATAAATGTCTCAACTACAACTAACTATCGTATGAAACATAACACAAATCAGCAGGCAAACACAGTAAGTCACCTACTTGGGTGCCTGCAAAACACAGCAACATAAAGCATTGCAATAAATTGATTCATTCTCGGGATAAAACTTAACATCTATTTATACATTAAGTGATACAAACAGACGGTACACGCCAGTAAGTCATACAAAAAACACAAACTGTTGCATCATGAACCTCCATCTTTACTTTGAACCTGCAAAAATCCACCTCAAAATCAGTCACTCAGAAATAAATAGACACTTAGCTTACACCTAAATACATAGAAGAAATTATGTAAAGGAAATATAAGAAAGACAACATTAAGAAAGAAAAAAAAGAACAACAGAGGTCAGAAAATACAAAGGAAATTGAACCTAATCCAGTACTCTAACACAAATCTACTGACCCAAAATCCCACGCCCAATATCATTTCCCAATCTGCCGAAAGCAAAAAGCAAAAAAAAAAAAAACCTTCCCACAATAACCCAAATGACACTCCAAACCACCTAGCTCTCACCTAGCGTTCTTCCCAAGTTTTTAATGTTCTGCCGGTAGCATGCCTATTGTCATACAGATAGAATTATTCGTTACAACTCCAACGTCCATTGGATTGCAGAACGATTTTCCGTGCTAACAATTTTTTGATCAAACTAGACATTTTTTAATCAAGCAAACAAAACATCCTAAACACAAGTGATGTATGTGAGTGATCATCCCAAAACTTAACAATAAACATGATATGAAAAAAGTAACACCAAAAGAAGTTTGAGAATGAAATGGACTTTACACAATAGGCAATAGTGGTTGATCGCAGTGAAAGTGAATTACGACCTCAGACGACTTTCACCTGCAATGTCAGGGATTCAAATCCTAGAGCCGTCATTCTGGAGAAGGTTTTACCTAACCAGACACCCCCAATCAGAAGGTTAATCTCACAGCTTGACCGTGGAATACCCGGTCAAAAATAGAAAAAAAGAATGAAATGGACTTTATTTGACTCACGGTATTTTTTTGGCTGGAAGAAGGCCAAAAATATTCAACCATCAAGTTAACCCATGTTAACAGGCTGTCATGCACAGTTTTTTTTTTCCTCAAAATTTTAAATAACTATATAATTATTTACTTATTAATTCATTTTATTTGATTGGCATTCAGCCTTTTCTGGACCGTGAGGGAGAAAGAGATTCAGAGAAGGCTAACTTTGTTAAATGATATGTATGATGCATGCATGCCTGTGTGGACAAGCAAATTTCTGATGATCGAGACTAATTATTAGCTTATTAATTCATTTTATTTGGTTGACATTCAACCCTTTTCCGGAGAGAGAGAGAGAGAGACAAAGATCTTTGTTAAAGGATATATATATATATATATATACATACATGTGTGCGTCTGTTTACAAGCAAATTTCTGGTGAATGAGCCTATGAATAAAGTGCATTTCCGCCTAGATGTTACGAATGCTAGCTTCTAGTATCCATTCAGTTTGTAATACTAGGCTTAATCCGCAATCAAGCTTCCATTGTATTATTTTTCTTGTCCTTTCTGGATTTTGCTGAGAAAAATTTTAAGATCAGTTACAGGTAGCTAGGATCAATGTCTCAGGATGCTCGTCATGTCTAGCGGCTACGACTATCCTCGTTTGCCAATTTGAAAATTAGTAAAACCTCAGTGCTTCAACATCAAAATGATATATAAATGGTTTAGATTCGTCTTCCATGTGACTAGTAAGATATGAAAGGCATTTATTTACGAATTCTAAATGCCAGTGTGAATTGTCTTCAACAAAGAAAGGTTGGATCTTCTGGTTAATCTCAATCCAACTACACCCTGGATTCTTCTTTAATCCGAGCTCTTTCATCTTTGATCTCACCATCCGTACCTCATCCCATTTCTGTGCGGAAGCATACAGATTTGATAAGATAATATAGGTTGATGAATCATCAGGGTCCTTGTCAATAAGTATTCTTGCAATTTCAACCCCCAAATCAAGATTTTTGTGTAAACGACAAGCAGAAAATAATGTGCTCAACAACCCAACATCATCCCTGATTTCAGGGTTTCTTTGCAGAATCTCATAGGCTTCATGCAATCTCCCAGCACGTCCCAGAAGATCAATCAAGCATGAATAATGTTCAACTCTAGGTATAATACCATAAACATTGACCATTTGATTGAAATGATAGCATCCTTCATCAACCAACCCAGCATGGCCACAAGCAGATAATATGGCAAGAAAAGTAACTCTATCAGGTTTCACATTGGACTGCAGCATTTCAACAAAAAGCTCCAAGGCTTCATAGGCCCGACCATGAGACCCGTAAGCAGTAATCATGGAAGTCCAGGACACCAGATCTCTCCCCGGCAAACATTTAAAAACACCAAATGCGTCATCTACAGCACCACACTTTGCATACATATCAAGTAGGGCCCCCATAACTACTATATTGTTTTCCAATTTTTTCTCAATAACCAGATCGTGAATCTCTTTTCCCTTCTCTAGTGCTGCTAGTTGTGAACAAGCTGCTAAAACACTGGTAAAAGTAATAGCATCTGGTTCAACATGAGATTTTCTCATTTCACTAAAGATGCCAAGGGCTTCAAAAAATTTCCCTGCACTTGCATATCCAGAAATCATCACATTCCAAGAAAATGCTTTTGTCTTTGGTATTAATTTAAAGACATTTTCAGCTGATCCAACCTTTCCACATTTTAAGTATAGATCCATGAGAGAACTATTAATAAAAATATCAGGTTGTATTCTGTTTCGTATGATATATCCATGTACAAACTTACCCTCTAGTAGTTGAGCTGATCGTGAACAAACCATAATTATGCTGCTTAAAGTAGTCAAAGTTGGCTTGACTCCCTCATTGTGCATCCTCTTAAAAAGTTGAATGCATGAAATGCTGTCACCTTTCAAACCATATCCTGCAATCATGGAATTCCAAGCAACAACCGTCTTTTTTGGCATTTGCTCAAAAACCTCTATGGCCATTTCTAGGTGGCCGCATCTTCCATACATGTCAACAAGAGCAGAGCTAATGAAACTATCCATCTGAAGGCCACTATTAATTAATTCCTTGTGAACTTCCCTTCCCCTGTCCAAATTCAAAAGTCTAGCACACGCGGAAATTGCAGTTGTGATTGTAACTGAATTAGGTTCGAACCCAAATCTTCTCATTGCATCAAAATATTGTAGGGCCTCTTCAAATTTTCCGCTTTGGTAATAACAAGAAATCACTGTATTCCAGCATGCCACATCCTTTTCAGGCATTTCATTAAACATCTGTATAGCATACTCAAATGCATTGCATTTAGCATACATACCCACAAGAGAGCTTCCAACTACAATGTCAATCAATAAACCAGTTTTTATCAAACATGTATGAATCATTCTTCCCAAGGCAACTCTACTCAGTCCACCGCAGGCCTTAAGAACACTCGGGTAAGTATAACCATCAGGTTTTAGGTAAGGGTAATGTAGGAACTTCTCAAAAAGCTCTAGAGCTTCCACATACATGTAATTCTTAGTATAACCCGCCATTAGGCCATTCCACAAAGATATCTCACATGGGTTCTCAATGGTATCAAAAACATGTTTGGCACAATCATGTAAATGGCAAGAAACATATAGACTGATAAGGTTCTTGCACAAGAAAATATCGTTTTGGAAGCCCAGAGTTACAACTTTCTGATGAATCAGCTTGCCTTGCTTCAATGATTTGGAATTCACACATGCCCTCAAAAGGGATAGTAGTTTTCTTGTGTCCATTCAGCAATGGCTAGAAAAGATACTAAGAGAGAGCAAGTATCCATTGAAATAATAGATAATGCTGCATTTGTCTAGCTTCGGGTTCCATTCCAATTCCACCTAGGGCAAGGAGCATAAAACCTACATCAGAAAAAATGAGAAGAGAAATAGGAGGAAAAAAAAGTAGAGAAGCAAGAAAGCAAACGTGAGAGAGAGATGGAAAAATACGGAACCGCCACCACCTGCACAACCCATCGTAGCTGCTGGGAACAATCAGAGAACCACCACGATTGAAATCAAAGGCGACGAACGGGAAAGGGTGGCTGTCGATTCCGGCGACGTCGACGCTGATTGAGATGCAGGAGACCGGGAGATGCTGGAGCATGCGGCAGCGTTGGACGGCGGTTCGGAAATTCCTGGCAGTGTGGATCTGGGCTCCGTTTCGTCAACGACAGCCAAACAGTGGCCGGAGGAGCTTGGGACGATGGTTGTTTCTTAGAGAGAAGGAGGAGAAAAGAGAGAGAGACAGAGAGAGAGAGAGAGAGAGAGAGAGAGGGAGGGGATGAGCTGAAACGAAGAAAGGGAAAAAAGAAAGATTTAAAATTAAATCAGAAAGCCCCTACCATTGAGTAAATACTGGATGTAGGGTGTATCAACTTACACCTTACATTATCAATTATTTAAAATGATCTTTAACATTATAAAATGCTAATCAATTTTGTACCTTCATTTAAATTCGTTAATAAATATATTCCTCATATTATTTACTTAATTTCAAATCCATATTTGACATTATCAACTTATTATCATTATAATTCATGTAAATATCAATGGAAAGACAAACCTGATTAATATTTTATAATTATAAGAATCATTTTGAAATATTGATAATATGAGGAATTAAATTAATATAATCCTAAAATTTCAAGGAACAAATTAGATATTTACTCCCCCATTATTATCAAATAATAATGATTTAATCACCAAATTCAATCACACCCTATTATTAATCATATATAATTTTGATCCCTATAATTTTTTTAAAACACATTTTTTAATGATATCAATCCATTTCATTAATAATTTAATGACCAGATTCAATCCCTTATTTTTTTAATATTATAAATTCGATACTTCCGTTCGAAATCTGTTAATCTTTTAATGATAAATGAAAAGACATAAGTCCTAATCAATTTCTTTTTTATCAAATGGTATGTAAGGATTGTTTATGGATAAGAGAATGGGATATAATCATATAAACACCCGTCTATCTAAAAGTTAATAACTTAATAAGTATAATAACTCATTCTCTTTTCACTCAGCTAAATTAAGCCACTTATCATACATGTCCACATCATGTTGCATGCTCTAAGTGTAACAATGAGAAAACAAATAATAATATTATTAATATTTATTTATTTAATGATCGACACTGCCTTGACACAAATCCGATTGTGTCCAAGGTGTATGAGTATCGAAACTCTATCAGACACCATTATGATGGCCCTTCTACAATATCCATGCTTCCTTTTACGGTAACTCATCTAAATTCTTCAACCTTCATTTATATTTTCAGAAAGCCAGTTTTGACTCTATTTTCCTTTTGTGAAGAAAGTAAAATTTGAACTGTATATATAACAATTACCACATGAAGGATTTGGAAAAACAAAACTCTACTTAATTTCTATCTCCGACTTTTTTTTATCGATGGAAGAATCAAGATTCAAAAGTAGGAAGAGTCCCCTAGCAGTAAATTGAGCATATCATCAGGAGTAAGAAGAGTTGTTCCACCAACAAGCAATTCTATGTCAGGTCTTCCGCTTTCAGCCAATGCCTCATTAGCTTCACGTACCTGTGTGACAGAAAAGTATTAAAAAAAAAAAAAAAAAAAAAATTTGTTACGTTACTATTCCATGCTAATAAGGGATCAGATTATAAATTAAACACGGGGATATAAAGAAAAACGATAACCAATATGCCATCTTTCAGAAAATATTTGTCAAGTTTATATAACTTCGGTGGCTATAGGATGACCACCTTGATTTTCAGTGAAGAGAGGGGAATGAAATGAGAGATAGAAAAGAACAAGGCATTCAAGAATTTTCACCTCGAGTCCATTAATGCCCCGAATAACAAACACCAAAATGACATTTTGATCAGCAAGACTTGGTTTTGCCTGCAGCATTTGTATTGACAGGAAGAATAAAAGGAGGAAGAAAAAAAATGATTAGCATATTTGAAGAACTGGACTACTAAAGCAGGAGTGTTGTATAGTTTAAGAAACATAATCACCTGACCAAGGCCAAATCTTCCAAACCCACTCTTAAACAGGCGCCCTACAGTGGAAGAATGATACTCTAACCCTGGCACATCATACTTGCCCAGCACCCTCGTTAGTAGCTTATAAAGTAATCCTTTTCCCACATTGGTATACTCATCAAAATTGCCTTCCACGATCAATGATCCACCCCTCAGTGGTACATTCTTTCTTCTCAGATCAGATAACTTGTGAAGAAATTGGAAAAAGGTATCCACCCTATCACGCAACTCCTCCAACTTCAGTTGCATGTCATCATATACTTGTTCATTTTTATTGTCATCATCACCATCTTCGTCGCCCCATTTGCCCCACTGATCATCATCAAAATCGTCAAAATCTAGTTTTGAAGGTGCTTCAGCAACTTAATTCCTCTGATTTTAACTTGTTTACATTAGTTTCAAGTTCTTCCCTCAGTCCATCTAGAAACTTGAGATTTGCCATTGTTGGATTTTCAAGAAGGGCATCTACAACAGCTTCTTTTAATTAACAAATGTTCCTCTTGCCAAGAAAATGGGCCATCAGAACCATGAGCACTCTTATTGATGAAATCACCAATTTGAGCAGCAAGGCTTTGACTGGTTTCTCTGGAACTTACACTCAGAATCTTCTCTGCGCTGCTAAATGCATCCCATTTGGCACAATTTGATTCCTCAAGGGCAAATAATGTGGCTGAAGCTAATTGGATAATTCCTTTGTTCCTCAGCAAAGATGATTGGCTCCTGGACAATGCTTTGATCATAGCTTGCAACTCCGGTTTTGTAACAATAACAGGACGAGATTTCACATGCACAGTAACGTTTTCCCTGCGCAGAGTTTCTTGAAGCCATTTCTTTACCAATAAGGCCCCATCTTTTGTTCTTCTATCTAGTATAGCTTCCAAGAATGGTGTTCCACGAAAAGTTTCGGAGGAAACAAAAGACCCAGCAGTAATTAAGTATCTCTACATCAGAGTGACTAGGCATATCATGAATTTTCTGACTAAGATCAATCAAGCCTGCAATCTGAGAACCAGAATTACCAGAATTCCTCCCACACAAAAAAGCTTCAGCACTTTCTAAAAGCCGAAAACTGTCTATTTGCCGGTCTTCCTCATTAAGGATCTTTTCAAGCGGTATCTGAACATCTAAAGGAGCAAGTTGCAGGTACGAAGAACCAAGTTTAATTGAGTTGGCTTCCTGATCCTTTACTGGGAAGTTGTTCTATTTCTATGGGGCAAACAAGAAAACATACGGTCAACAAGTGAGTCCCCGTGACACGAAGGAGTTAGAAGATCGAGTGTACGATCAATTAGTAACAGCCCTGTTGACATATGACTTTTAAAGTAATTATAAAAGTCAAATATAAATAACATGATAATTTAGGATTGTTTAAGTACTCCCTGAAAAAATTTTACATCTACCTATCGATTAAATCCTTTTTAAAGTTAGTAAGTAAAATGAAAATACATAACCTTTGCTCCAATAATAGTCATGTGGGGATAGCACCACCTCAATCCAAGGACCTTGGTCTCACATATGGGATACCCCCAACAAAAAACAATGGCCATGTGCTCAGTCCATTTCGCAATTATTAGACCAGACATTATCAATACAATAAGGTGGGGGTCCAACCATCACAATGCTTTCACTAAGTAGTGGAGCCATATTATCTGACTTTCTCAAATAATCTCTCATATCATATCTCCCATTCCCTTTGATCTCATCATGGCCACTACAACCCAACCCACATGGCCACAACTCTTGGGAAGCAACAACTGGGAGGGCCTCCTCGACCCTCTCAACCTCCACCTCCGCAACCTTATCCTCCTCTGTGGCGACTTCATTCAAGCCACCTACGACGCCTTCAACAACGACCAAAACTCCATCTACTGCGGCTCAAGCCGCTACGGCAAATCTTCCTTCTTCAACAAGGTCATGTTCCACAACCCTACTCACTACAACGTCACGTGCTTCCTCTATGCCACAGCACGTGTCACCGTCCCCGAAGCCTTCCTCCTCCACTCCCTCTCCAGAGAGTCTTGGGACCGTGAGTCCAACTGGATAGGTTACATCGCCGTCAACTCCGACGAGGTCGCCAGAGATTCCGGCCGCCGTGAAATCTACGTCGTGTGGCGTGGTACCACTAGAGACTATGAATGGATTAACGTTTTCGGTGCTGCTCCTGAATCAGCTAAGGGTTTGTTAAGTGCCAAAACACTCAAAGAGTTCAACGTTGGTGGCAGCGGTAGTAGTAGTAGTAGCAGTGAGGATGAAGATGATGATGATGATGATGAGAGAATGCCAAAAGTAATGAAGGGTTGGCTCACGATTTATACCTCTGATGATCCGAAATCTGCTTTCACCAAAACAAGTGCAAGGACACAGGTTTTGAACAAGGTGAAAGGGTTGTTGCAGGTTTACAAGGATGAGAACCCTAGTGTGGTGTTTGTAGGGCATAGTCTTGGGGCAAGCTTATCCATTGTGAGTGCTTTTGACTTGGTGGAAAATGGGGTAACGGATGTTCCTGTTGCAGCTTTTGTGTTTGGTTCCCCACAGGTTGGAAACAAAGCTTTCAATGAGAGGTTGAATAAGTTTTCTAATTTGAAGGTTTTGCATGTAAGGAATGTGATTGATCTCATACCACATTATCCGGGTAGGTTATTAGGGTATGCATATACGGGTGTGGAGTTGGAGATTGATAGTAGGAAATCGCCTAGCTTGAAGGACTCGAAGAATCCAAGCGATTGGCATAACTTGCAGGCTATGTTGCATGTGGTGGCAGGGTGGAATGGGGTTGGTGGAGAGTTTGAGATGAAGGTGAAGAGGAGTTTGGCTTTGGTGAATAAGTCGAGTGAGTGTTTAAAAGAGGAGTATCATGTGCCAGGGTCATGGTGGGTGGAGAAGAACAAAGGAATGGTGCGTAGGGAGGATGGAGAGTGGGTTGGTGCACCAGACGAGGAGGACCTACCTGTGCCGGAAGAATATTAATTAATTAATTGAGTGGCTTGAGGAGATTCGAGATAAAGGTAGTACCATGCTATCATGTTTTCATGTGCTGTTTATGACTTTTGTTGTGTTTGTAACTCTTTTGTACTCTTGTGTATTAGTTAAATGATTTTTGAGTGGGTCATATGGCACCTGGGTCATATAGCACCTGTTCCCTTCCTTATTCTTTGTGATGCATATTTATATTTAGGTTAAAGAAATAATTTGATATACTTGAGATAGATTCTTTATTTAATTTCTATACATAAAAAATTTGGAGATGAATCCCTATATGTATAAACGTTAGCAAATTTGGTCCTTACATGTACAAACGTTAGCAAATCCGTCTCTATCGTCTGCCACGGAGCTCGGACCCAACTAAATTTTTTTTTCGTATTGATTATTTTTCATATATTATATCAATCTATTTTTTCTATTGAGAGTCAACTTAGATAATTTCAGAATATAAAATCATTTACGGACCAAATCATACAACTTTTACTCTCAATAGAAGAAATAGATTGATATAATATATAGAAAATATTCAATACGAAAAAATCTTTAATTGGGTCCGAACTCCTAGATAGACGGCAAAGACAAAATTATTATCGATTGCACATATAAGGACCGATTTAATTTTTTTTTCAGGTTTAGGGACCAAATCAAAAATTTATGTCACATATAAAGACCAATTTGCTGACGGCAGGGTCGAATTTGCTAACGTTTGCACATACAGGGATCAAATTTGCTAACGTTTACACATGTAGGGACTCATTTCCAATTTTTTTATAGACAAGGACTAAATAAAAAATCCGTGTCACGTATAGAGACCAAAATATTACTTTAACCTTATATTTATATTTATAATAATCCGTACGTATAGGAATTGTATATCATATGACACAACAATATCTTATAACCTCAGTTACATAAAATTAAATGTCTGGTGAATTAAGTGGAAAAAAAACCATTTCTCATGTTTTGTAGATGTGATTTTGAACAGAGAAAGTTGAGAACACGTGCAACCAGGATTGTTGCTTAAAGTTAAATCAGGGGATGTAATTTGATCAAACCCTTTATATTAACCTACATTAAATTGGAGGCTTCTGTTTGTTTTGACGGTGAAATTTTTGTTGGATCAAATTTGGCTGCTAGAGGTAGGGTGTAATGTTAAGCTTGGGAGGGACTTGTAGTGAAATGAGCATTCCGGTATTTGTTAGTGTTAAAAAAGAAATAAAAAGAAAAAGAGAGATTTCATTCCTTCATAAAAAGAAAAAGAGAGATTTCATTCCTTCCCTCATCCCAAATAATTAGAATTCATCATTCTTCTGAAATAAGATATTAATCAGTCCATGCGACATGATAAGATGAGGTGTAATTAATTTTCCCCTAACCTACGAATGATAATAGTTGCCGTCAATTAAATTTAACCTGGTTGAATCTTAATTTTATTTTTAGCCTGCCTAAACCTAACCTTATAGATTTTGAAATTAATTTCTTCTTAAATTTAAATAAAATAATGATTACTAAAAGAACACAATAATACGTACTAAAAATGTATATGAAGTATCTAATTTGAAAAATAGTACGTGTTTAATATTTTTTTTTTCAGGTTCGTGGCTACAAATTTTAATTTTGTTTTGACCAAGAGTCCCCCAAGAACTTCGGCCCAAATGTAAATGGGAGCAATGAAGAGAATACTTGGACGAATATGTTTTGAGAAGGCTTGATGGGATGAGATAAGAGAAACTCAGAGACTGTGAGCATGAGCTTCAGCGTCACTTCAGTAATATAATCCATAATTAGAAGCGTGAAAGATGAAGTGAAATCAAGTAGTTTAACATCATATTGTAAACCCCTAACACTGCACAAAACCAGTGAGTTTGGCAGCTCTCCAAACATGGATCGATGCATGCTACCCAACTGTGAAGCATAATTCACTCTCCAAGTCAAAGTGCAACATGTAAACTCCTGTAACAAACACCAACCCTTCAGCAATACAATCCATAACTAGAAGACATTGAAACAGTAAAAAAATCGAACAAGAAAAGGGGAAAAATCCTCTGAATACTATAATTCAACTAGTAATTTCTTTAGAAAAGAAGAAACCAAGGTGGTTGTTCCTTATCATAACTCAGCCATGTAACGAAGGGAGAGGAAGAGGCCATGAGGAGAGAGAGGTGTTATTCGTGAGGCATGTTACCGTTTCATCAAGTTTCAAGTCTTCAATCACAGTCGTTCTTATTCTTTAAAAATATATCAACGGCTCAGATGATGGATGAATGAGTCCTCCAAATATTTTGTGGAGGATTGAAGACAATGCCCAGATGGATAATGCTACAAAGTTACTAAGGGCTAACCGTGAAAGAGAAGCCTTGAAGTAGAAGTAGAAATGGAAGTAGAGAATCGCTGAAGCTGCTTGTCAAATCCCTTTCCTTGAAGGCTAGGGCTTTCGCAAAAAGATATACAAAATGAGGGATTTTGTGAAAGGGAGGGATACTGTGAAAGAAGGGGCCAAATGAGAAATGGGTTCGCAGCGAGTAATCCCCGTATTCTCCTACCTTGATCTTGGACGTTCCCCTCCCCTCCTTTTGATTTTGGGATAAAAATCCTCTTTCATTTCTCACGAGAGAAATGGAGTTCCATTAATATGTTTTTGAAAAAATAACTGAACCCTAAAACATAAATATATCATCTTCATTTCAACATTTTTTGCTGATAACATGCAAGTTGGAACCTTTCCTCTTTGCTTTACGAGACATGCCATTTACACATTTTTCACACTTAAATCCTAACCATTTATTATCTTGATGCTTCTTCCAATGCAAAAGTGATTTGATGATGCTTCCAATGCAAAAGTGATTTGTTGAATGATTATAAAGTAGAAGAAAAAGGAGTGTAAAAAGGAAGTCAGATGTAACCAATGTCTAGCACATGCTTATGGTTCCAACTCTTTTTTTTTTCAACAGACATCAACTAGAAGGGTGTTAGCTATGAGAGCAACACGTAAATTAACGGGATTAAACACTTCTTTAAAAAATCAATTCAACTAAAATCTAAACCAATCTTACCATACCATCACTGTAAAAGGAGGATTTATACTGAATGCATCTCTATTTATTCGAACGGGTGAAAACCACAGGTCCACAACAGCTTTTATCTGTCTTACATATACACAATTAGCGAACAAACATAACCAACTTCGATAGTGACATGCAAAACCTAACTACATGCACAACCATGAGATTGGCTTCCTTATTTCTTGCCACGCAGTTTAGCTCCAAGCGCTCTCTCCAACTTGCCAATTATCTGCTGGTTTGGAATGGCTTTCCCTGACTCGTACTCCTGAATCACTTGAGGCTTCTCATTGATAATCTGCAAGTAACAATGCACGTCATTGATGACACCTAACAACTAATAATGAGCATCAAGAGACATATAAATTGTTTTATTTTTTGGGAATAAATACTTGAGCGAGCTGAGCCTGAGTAAGTTTCTTGTCTGTCCTAGCTTGCATTATAGCCTTCTTGAGTTCAGTGGGTACACGTTCATCTGAACACAAAAGTTGAAGCACATGCGCATCAAGATAGGAAGATATGCCATTCAAGAATATTTGATGTCAAAAGGAATAAAAACAAGATTGTCAATGGTGGTACATAGAAAATGCTCGATACTTCAATTTTGGCATAAGAATCTAAAACTAGAATAACTGCAGTGCTACCGGCCAGTCTTTCTACATCTTTCAAGCAGGATTGATATTTACAGGAATCCAAAAAAAAAAAGAAAAAAGAGAGAGAACAAAATATAACTCTTCAACACAAAAGCAAAACAGGATGTTCAACCATGTTTGATGCTCATGAAGCCAAGGGAAAATTTTGATCAAAACCTTAAAATAATTACCCCAGGACCCCCAGCAGTTCCACATCTCATGAATCAGAAGTTTATATAAGAAACAGATTGTATATGAGACATGTTTATAAATGGTAATGTTAAGAATATAATATCATTTAACTTAGAAATTGCATCAGGCAATAAATTAGGGCAATGCTCTTGCAGAAAAATCTTTATTCTGGTTGGGGAAGAGGTTTGCTATCATAAAAGATGGACTCATGAGTTGTGAACCTGTATAATCATTTCCACCCATTCGTAAATAGCACATTGAACTAAGTTCACACAACCTTGTCCAAGTTACACATAATTTTCTGAGTTATGCTCGGAATAAAGAGTTAATCATTGATTTGAATGATTTCTATAACTTGAATTCGAGTTGTGAAATCAAACAAAAAAAGCTACCGAAAGAGAATTTCAAGCAATTAAGTAAAAATATTCATAATATCTAATACCACTTACAAAACTTTGTCATGATTACCAAAGTTAGCAATAGTAAAAATATTTACAAGTTTCTTGATTGTGATTGTATCAGTATTCAGTAACTTAAGTTCAACTCATATGCTGAACCTACCATATAGACAACTAATATTCAGAGAAAAGGCGGAAATATAGTCCTGTTGTAACGAGAATATAGACAAAATATAAAAACCACCAAACAAAACATGCTCCAGGCAAAGTACTGTAGATGAAAAATACTAAATCTGGACAAATAAGTCATTTCAGGGAAGATCCCCTAACTGCAACACCCATTACGATGTATAACATAGTTTAGATAATTGGGCTCTTGATTCTCCCCATATAATTGCTTATTCAAAAATAGCCTTACTAAGGAACATTTAACGGCAGAAAATAATAAACAAATAGTGTATGTATATGGCTAAATAGTGTATAACTCACGAGCAAGATTCTCTGTATCATCATCCAGCCTCTTAGTGTTCAATGAAGTGCTGCTAGAGGCAGCTTTGTTTGTCCCAGCATTAACTGCAAAGACAATAATTGAAACGATCAGCATTCAAACTAACCAACAAAGAAGCCCTATCAAGATCAAGTTAACACACACACACAATCATGACCATTCTATTAGAAAATAGCACGGTTCAAGAACCCCCAAACTAGATGATCAGGATTAATTCTTTCCCCTAAACCTTTAAAAGATTTCAAAAATAAAATATAAATTTGAAAATTAAATCTGCAGCTTCAACACCAAATCATCAAGATGAGACGTTCAGATCCGAAATTTATAAATAAATAGTAATAATAATAATAAAACAATAAATTTATTAGTTCATACAAATTTTCATGGCGATAATAATTGATTCAAACGCTACAAAAACAAAAATGATAACGAACATTTCTTGACGGTGTCGATGTCGGCGCCGGTGCGTCGGGCGGCGTTGACGGCTTTCTCGTCCTTCTTGGCGGCGGCGGTGGGGGCTTTCTTGCGGAGGACGACGGGTTCCCAATCCTGAGAAATAGGGCCCACACCTGACATGGTTCTGTGGTTAGGTTTTCTGTGTTTGCTTTGGGGTTTCTGTTGTTCGAAAAGCTTCTGAAGAAAAAGATGAAGATAAAGATGAGCTTGCTGTAGAGATTTTCCGAAACCCTTCCCTTTATATTATTCTCTTTTATCTGATAATCCGAATCTGGTTCAGAGCTTTGCCTGTATGGACGTGGTTCGGGTTACTGACGGCCCAATAATCTGATGAATTGGGCCCGTCTCTTGCTTCCTCTGCCCATTTTGCTGGCCACCGCGTATCTTAACCTCAAGACTCAAGAGTAAATAGGTTGTTGTATTTTTAAAAATAGGTGGTTGTATTTTAAAATTTTGTAATCGGATCCCTGAACATATAGAATATTTGTAATTAGGTCTTTGATATATTTTTCCTTAAGGGTTTCGTTAAGTACATGAACATATTTGAATTTTCTTAAAAGGTATATCGATTTATTTGAATTTTTTCAAAAAGTTCAAGGATCCACAAATGACGAGTGAATAAATCACTTAACGGATGCTAAAAGAAACTCTAAAGAAAAAGTGTTCCTCTGGACCCAATTACAAATTGTCTATTTGTTTAAGGACTCAATTACAAACTTTTAAAATATAGGGATCTATTTAAAAATTTTATAATAATTCAATGACCTGCAAATTAATTTAATCAAAAAATAATGTAGTAACACTTTTGCTATTAGTCAAAGATTTAGGACGTTTATTGAAATAATCAGGACTTTATGATTTTGAAACTGAAGTTGAAAAAACACTGATTGAAATTAAGGAAACTTTTGTAACCAAAAAGGGAAAAAAGAAATTAAGGGTTTTGCTGTACCCTGCGGTTGAAATGAGTTTTTGCGTAGGTTATACTTCATGTAAACAGGTCTAGATTTGAATTATAATGTTTCCGTATAAAAAAAATTATAATGTTCCGGCTTGAGTGTTTGACTTTTTTTGGTAAGAAGTATGCGTTTGACTTTTAATTTGTGATAAGCATTTTGTATCTTTATGAAAATATTTCTAAATGCATGTTACATATAGTTTTAAGAGTTTAATTATTATGCACCGTCATTGTAAATTTATTTTACATTGACAACCAATCAAAAATCATTGTGTGTGTGACTTCTAAGATAATTAGGATAAGAGGCAAACATTTTAGCTTATGTAACAAATTCTGATTGGTTGTTTGTATAAAAAATCTTTTACACTGACAGTATATACCAATTAAATCCTAATTTTAAAGGTGGAAGAAACTTAAAATTTTAAATTTTTGACCAAAAAACTTTCAATTTTTAAATAGATATAACCTTTGAAAAATTATTTTCATTGCATATAAAATAAATGTATTATACTAATATATAATTATTAAATTATGCAAGTATTACAAACTCTCAATTATGTAAGTATCAAATATATTTATTTTAGGCCGGAGGTATGTTTATCCTAACCAGGGTTTGTCCTTACCAACCATTTTATATTTTAACTACCAATCCTACAAGGTGTACAGTGAAAGATATTAAGTGTGTGTATATAGATACATAGAGAGGGATGAAGGTATGTTTATCCTAACAAGGCTTGGTCCTATACTAACTATTTTATATTGTAATTATCGATAGGTGGCAATTCGGGCTACCCAACCCATTGCGGACTAAGCGGATTTGGGTTTTATTGGACTAGATTAAAAAAAACCCGATTTCAATTTGGGCTAGAAAAAAGGTGCACAAGCTCTGTGCTATGTGGCTGCAGGCTTATCCA
Source organism: Ammopiptanthus mongolicus (assembly GCA_039655645.1). NCBI lineage: Eukaryota > Viridiplantae > Streptophyta > Magnoliopsida > Fabales > Fabaceae > Ammopiptanthus > Ammopiptanthus mongolicus. Next base: position 16,772,306 of record CM077346.1, on the reverse strand, counting down.
GATCGGCCTAGTTCTACCATCAAAATTGCATTTTTACTCATAATATCATCTATTAATTTCTTATTTTCTTTGACTAAATTTTTTGCTAGATACTGGATTTCATTCACATATAAATAGTTAAAACTAGTAAGTGTCAGTGTGGATAAATTAATAAAATAATGGGAGGTAAGTATTTCCATATGGATTGGCCATGCTTGAAAATTTTATTTGCATCATTGTACTGAAGCTTGAGAATTTGTGGTAAGAAATCATTTCCATTCATATAGGTTATAGTTCTCGGTCAAAAAAAATAACAAAACATGGTGCATAATCAAATGTTTGTAATGTGTGTTCAGGAGCAGGCCAATATGCATCCAGCTATAACTGATATTGTCACATCCATTTTGATGTTGTCACGGCTGTATGAAACAGAGACAAATGAATCCAAAATTGCACAATTAAAATTTGTACAAACCTGTTTTCCGATGCACACTTATCGGGCTTATTCGGATAGGATCAATCCATTTTGTCAACTCTATAACTATCAATCCTAAAAGGTGTATGGTGAAAAATATTAAGTGTATGTGTGCATGCATGTGTGTTTATAGGTTAGTCTAATAGATTAAATATGTTTTTTTTCAAAAACCTAAGCCTTAACATTCATAAATAAATAGGTTTTATTGAAAAGTCTAAACCCGATTTGTATGGATGATAATGGGACGGGACACCTAGGAGTAATAACCCCTACCATCTCTCCCGTCGGATGAAAATTCACCCTACTGCAAATAATGCAGAGGTGAAAATTACTTAGAAAGTATTGAACTATTTCCACAAGATATTTATTATCCTACTGCAAACCATGAGCCCTGGATATATGGACCATAATTCGTAAGTAGGCTCATGCGGATTAGGATATACAAAATATAAGCTTGTAAAAATAATGGGCCTACTAGTTTGGTATGGTTAATCCATTTAACATTAAAAAAAAATAGCTTATTTATAATTTACCATACAAGTAATAAGATTGGCCTAATATATGCCCAAAAAATAAAATCAGGTAGGACAAAATAAAAAAAATATTAAAATTTAACAATAAAACAAAGGAATAAAAAAATCGTAACTCATCTACCCCTCTTGTTCTATCATTTCCTTCATTATTAGGGGATGTTTCTTTCGAGATCTAAAATTACATACCCAATACCAACCTAGTATTGGGAGAGTTGATAACGTGACTCTCCCACAAGAAAAGAATGCAAGTTCGATTCCTAAAGTCGTCAAGTTGGAAGACAGTCCAACCCCATATGTAAACAATCGGACATCCATCACTGTCGAACTGGTCATTAGTCTCATAATCAGTCTAAATGATCGAAGCTGTGAGGACACTCCGGTGGACCCACTGAGGAGCCAAAGGACACAATTAAGATGGGCTCTAAACAAAAAAAAAATTACATACCCAATAATCATATATCCAGAATTACTATTATTAGGAATGTCATTGTTGGATATTTTGTAAAACATGTTTGGTTAATAATTAAATTCCTAAAAATATTTCTTAAAATTCCTAAGAATAATTTGAAGTTTGTTTGATCTATAAAATATATTCATGAGAATAATAGTTGTAGTTATCAAAATACTTATGCAATATAAAATGTTATTTGAATATTAGTTTTTTAATGTGATTGATAAAACTAAAATAAAAAGATAAAAACAATATGATTATCATACCTATATTATAAAATAGATGTTTTTATATTTTTAATAAAATTTAGTAAGTTTTAATAATATTTTATAATTATATGTTATAATTATGACAATATACTTTATGACAATGGTATAATAATAATCTTAAAATTAAAATTTTTAATAAAAATTAGGATTATCAAACTTAAGATTAAAAAAACAACAGCTCTTATGGTAATATTTTTTATGGTCTTTAATAATTTTTTATGGTTATTAAAAGTAAAATCTAAAATTAAATAAATTAAAATTTTAAAATTACATATGAGAAAGTGGAGTTGTGGAATGGGAAGTGGGAAGCTATTGGTGACATAGGGGTGTTTTGGGTAATTTCTTGTAATGGTCTTTATTTCCATTTCACGGAAATAAACTTTCCCAACATATCTCTTCGGAATCAAAATCTACTAGAACATGAGAATATCTTTTTCCAATGAATGATTGTTTCGTAGGAATATATTTTTAAGAAGATTGAAACAAACATTAATGAATGTTACATTCCCACTTTAACATTTCCCATATCATCTTAACATAACATTAAATAAAAGATTTTGCTAATCAATATCCTAATGATACTAGTTAAGGAATCCATAACAAATAAGTTTTTATTGAAAATCTAAATATTTAACATTTTAAGTTTTTAAAATATTAAATATATCACTTCTCAATAAAAAAAAAATCATTTTAATTCCTTAATCAATGTACTTAGGATATTAATTAGCATTCTCCTAAAACAAATACCTCATTAGTTTCTCACTTTGTTATCAAGTTCCCTTTGAACCTCATTGACCGCAGTATGTTTGAGACGATCTCAAGTCTTGCTTCCCATGTCACATACTTGCCCATTTCAGCTCATACTATGTGCGATTGTGGTTTTGAAAAGTATAATAAGTGGATCAACTGGTAGCTACAGTGGGAAATGATTTCTATAGGAGTTTCGTAACATAATGGAAAGGGATTGAGATGTTAAGTTACTCAGATTGTTAGAGAGGCTAATAAATGTGTTAATGCACTAGCAAATAGTATTAGTTGTAATCACCAAAATCAGCTTGTCGTTAATGTTCATCCACCTTTGATAGTGTTGAAGTTGGTTCTCCTTGATTTAATGGGAGTTGGTACTCCATGTAGTAATCTGATAATCTCACTTAGGCTTAGACCCGTTATTCATCCCAAAAAAACTGTTAAAAAAAATGGTTGTGGGGCAACAAACGAGACTGTGTGTTTGGGGTGCTGACGGAATTAATATTATGCTGGAACATTTAAAATGTAAACCAATTTATATCAACCTGTTTAATTAATCTTATTTTTTGATAAAGATTAATCATTATTAACGATAGTGAATATTTTATATATATAACATGATTATAAAAAAAACATATCAATCTGTTTAATTTTGGCCCACTTTTAGAGAATACAAACCCGGATGGAGCTAGACTCAACTTTAGCTTTAACATAGTGTTATAAGTTTTTTATTTTAAGTAAAATAAAATAAAAAAAGTCCCAACTTGTCATCCTGGCACATCTGGTCAATAATATTAATGAGTCGTGTTGTCTATTAACTTTCCTTCTAAAAAATAAAGTTTAATTTAATATTGATAATGTATAATTTTATACACTATTAACTATTTACCAATTATTATTTCTGTAACTTTTAAGATAGTTATGATAATAGTCAAATATTTTTAATGACGTGATATTTTATGATTATTTGACAGTGTGAAAAATCTCCATGCTCACATTACATATACAATTTTTTTAAAAAATGGATTATATAATAAAATACTATTAATTTTAAAGAAAGTTATTACTTATTAGTGAATATTAAAATTTAAAAATTATTTATAATAAAACTGAATTTTTGAAGGGTGATTTTGTGTATGTTTATTTTTATAAAAACATATTAATGAAGATTTAAACTTTGAATTGTTTATAATAACATGAACCGTTATTTATTGAAATTCAGAATTGGGATTGAGGAGAGGAAATTCGGGTAGCTCATGCATCAACCAAATACAAGACCTACAAATTGGGTTTGGATTCTTTTCTTCCCTCATTTTTCTTCTTATGTTATAAGATAGAAAGATATAACACTACAAAGAAATTTGTCTTTCAGTAACAGATAAAATCTATTAGTATATGTTTAAAATCCGTATGTATATGTAAACCTTATATTCACCTACGTCCGGTCCAACCGTCCATTATGAGCAACGAATAACAACGGTAAATAACTGTCACTGCTAGGAAACATGGCATCCGTGGAGGGAGAAAAGAGAATTAGGACAAAATGTAAAATCGTATTTGATTGAATGGAGAAAGTGATTACAAATGAGTATATCAAGCCTTTATATAGGCTAATGATCTAATAACTAATGATTAACCAACTAACTATATATCTAATAGCCCCCCAAGTTGGAAGTGCTAGCACTTCAAGCTTGAAATTGAACAACAATCAAGAAATGAATCTAAAAAAAACAAGTCATAATTACATCATCGACTAATCAAGAAAAAAAATCTGAAAATGATATAGGTAACAGTCGAAGTTTATAGATCCGAGAAGTCTTCAACCATTTTTTGGGTCTCGTCAATCTTCTTCTTGCGTCTCCACGGACTAGTTCCAAAAGCAAAAGAATCATGTCAAAATAAACATTGGCAAAAAAATATGCATTTGTATGTGAAATGAGCTGACTTGCTGGAATTAACTTCAGCTATAAGTCACTCCAAAATGGGTTTTATGGGCCTCGAAATATGAATTCCAATTTTAGGCAAACGCTTAACTGTAACGTTCCGATTTTCTTAATCTTTTTATTTAACTAGTGTTTAAGTGATTGTACTTTATTAGACTATCTAGAAAATTAAATAAATAATTCCGAGGCCATAGTCATGCTTTACGCTATCGTAGAAAGCTATGATTAAGTTTTGGGTCGAAAACTCAGACAGAGCCCGGTCTGCGTTTTTCCTTGACAGTAGTGTTTTACTACTATCGAGACCCAATTTGGACCCGTGAACGCGACAGTTAGTCTTAGAATCACGTTTCCTATATTTTCGTAAAAGTTCGTCCTGACATTCGAAAATGAAAATAATATATTATATTTGGGCCGATAATCGTTCTAGGAGACGATTCGAGTTGTCTTAGGGTTTTTCGAGAATCTTGAGCCAATGATTTTCATACCAGGGCTATGTTAAATCATTTGGGGACTTCTATCAGTGTGGTGGGGACTTTCAAAATGTCGGGATGTGAATTGACCAAATTACCCTTGATTAGTTTTTACTAATTACCTTTTTTACCTTTCTTAACCCTTAACTCTTCTTAAATATCTAAAATTCTCTCACCCACTCACCTTTTTCTCCCCCTCATTCTCGCTGGCCAGCTGCTGCTGCTGCTCCTTCTTCTTCTTTCTTCTTCCTCCATTTTCAACTTCATTTTTCTCAAGCTTCCTCAAGCTTTTTCAAGAAAGTTTGTGAAGCAAAGTTGCTCATCTCATCCTCCTCTATCACCTATAAGGTATAGATTTCATCCTTGAGCTCTCAATCTTTATTTTCTCCATTTATTTTCATGAGTTTCAATTTCTAGATCTAAACTTCAAAAATCTCTAGAAAATTGTAGAAAAATCATTTTGATGTCAAACCAATTCCTATGAGCTAGTATCATCCCCTACTATCATAATCCAAGAGCTTGTAATGAAATAAGCTCTCTAGACTATTTATCAAAAAGGGCTGAATATGTGCTTAAGAGGAAAATGGGTTTTTGTTGTTCATTGTTCTTGATTTTACATATTTCATCCCATAATCATGTAATCCAAGTGATTAGGAGGCCAAATCAAACTCTCACCTATTTTTCATGGTGATGGCTGAAACCCTACCTTGTGGGTTTAAGGGGTTTTGGTTCAAATCTTTGATAATTGATCATTGATTATGCATTAGGTATGCTTAAGGGTCATTGACGCAAGAGTTGGTAGAATTTCAACATCTCTAGCCTAATTAATTAAATAAGGACAGTAGCTAATCCTAAATATTAGGTAGATTATGATTTAATTATTTTAATTTCTGGTCGTGTTTTACTGTATAGAACCCGACATGACTCGAACGCTCGATCGCGCACTCGATTGACTGTTGCGGAGCCGCATTCGGAATCTCTCGGGAAAATCACTAAGGTGAGGGAAAGAACCACAATATCGTCGAGGAGGCAAGCTTTAAATAATATATATTGATATGCGTAGGGGCGGCCCAAACCCTACTAGAGGTCATTTGACCATTAGGTTGATTTTACTGCATATTGAGGTTGTCTGTGCTGTGATTGGATATTTGATATATTATATGTGATATCAGTATAATGTCTATTATATGCTATACTTGATTAAATGTTCTTTATTTGTAAGTTGATTTTACTGTTGAATATATATTCTGGCTGTTGTTGATGTCTGTTGTGACTGCTGATGTCTTAGTAGAACTAGGCAGTGATTTCAGATAAATCGGGTGATGAATATGTGGTGAGAAAGTCGAGATTATATATATGTCGTAGTGCTCAACCTAGTGATATAGTTGATCTGTTGTTGTTGTGATGTGAGTTGATACCCGGTTAAGCCGGATGAAAGTTGGTCGTGGTTGTATATAAGTCGTGGTTGAGGCACTAAGTGTTGATTCTGAGATGAGTCAGGGAGATTCATGATGCATAGTTGTTATTCATCACTGTATTGGCATACGAGCGATTTCGATCTTACCTGCGGGGAGATGGTCGTACCGATTAGTTTGCCGTAGGGGCGATTTCGATCTTACCTGCGAAGAGATAGTCGTACCCGTTAGTCGAATTATAGACGGACGGGCGAATATCTCGACCTAGCCTGCGGGCGGGGGGATATGTCGTTACCGAAAGTTGAGTTGTTAATGGACGGGCGGATGTTTCGACCTAGCCTGCGGGCTGGGGAACACGTTGTTGCCGTAAGTTACGTTGTTGACGGGCGAATATTCCGACCTGGCCTGCGGGCGGGAGAATATGTCGTACCGATGAGACGAGTTGGGCCTGCGGGCTTTAGACCGAACCTTACCTTATGGGGGATGGCATAGTGATGATTGGGACACCTTGATCCGTTGGGGATGTCGTGTCGTGATCGCGTCCATATAGTCGTTAGTTGCATGAGTATGAGAGACAGTAGTTAAGGGAAAAATTATCCAGAAGTTGTTTGGTTGTCACTGTTGTGATTTGGTGTGTTGCTATCTATATACATTATTTATATCGCTGTTTTTCCCATTTATGACATATTACTGTTTCTTATCCCCTTTATTTTCTATGTCGTATTTTATCTTTATTCTCGACTGTATGAGAAGACCCTAATGAGGAATTTCTAGAGGAGATTGATGGCATACCTGTTGAGCCTGATGTCAGCGGGAGAGCCTCGGATCCCAACGCTGGGGGACCTTGAGCACTAGGAGATGTCTGATATACCTTTATTTCCGTTGCTATGTTTTCAGTTTTAGTTATTAAGTATTCTGAAGTTTGTTTATTTGGTATTAGTTGTTATAGGCTCTACTGAAGGAGTCAATACTCTTATGTCTGTATATATTATTATGGTATCAGTATGTATTGTATGTTTTAATATTTCCGCAAATTTTATACTACTATCCTACGCTATAAGGCTAATAATTATAAGTGGGGTCACCAATGAGACCTCCTAGAAATGGATTGTCTCATTAACCACCACCATCAACAGAAGCAAGAAACAATGCCAATGTAGATGGGTCGATATGCAGGAGAGGAGCAACTGTGAAATTGAAACCTCCAAAAAAAGATATGATGTTGTGAGCGATGGTTGTATTTTTCTACCTTCTCGATGCCACGTAATTTGGCAATCAATCAAGTTGAGAAGCATAATCTTTCTCAATGAAGTTAAGTCACTCCATGAATTGCAAAGCCCTCCCATACATTTTACGGTTCCCAATATCAGCCAATGCCAATGAGATCTCTTGCTTGCCAAAAAGAAATGCAAATAGATCCAACTCAGATATGAACCAAAAAGTGAAGCTTTAGAGGGAGAGAAAATGCAAGAAAGTGAAAAAAGGAATCAAGAAACAAAGCATCAAGAGCGTAGAGAACAAGAGAAAAAAAATAAACTAAGAAAAGAAAAAGAAAGATAATGCAGCGGAAAGAATCCCTCAAGGGGGATGATATCTCTCTGATACCATGTTAGGAAACATGACATCCGTGGAGGGAGAAGAGAGAATTGGGAGAAAATGTAAAATCGTATTTGATTGAATAGATAAAATGGTTACAAATGAGTATATCAAACCTTTAAATAGGTTAATGATCTAACAACTAATTATTAACCAACTAACTAATTTCTTCAACTAACTATATATCTAATAGTCACTGTAGGTTTTACCTACGATCCACAAACATTTACCTGCAGTTATATTTGACTATCAATAAGCTTTACCTATGGTCCATATACCTTTACTTACGGTTTGACTGACACTACTACTTATACCTACAGTTATAACGACGGTTACTAAAAGTGCTCATAGATATATGACAAATTTATTGCAGTGTAAAAACAAATTTTAATGAGATATAATGACGATCACAAAAGCTTTCTCTCTAACATGAGAGAAGAAAAGGAAATGATTGAAATCCTCACCAGATTTTAGAACAAGAAGCTACATAAGTTATTGTCTGACATATTAAAAAAAAAAAAAGAGTTTGATTGCCGGTGTAAAATTTTTTACATTTTCATTCAATCATAAATCATCTTATGTGTGGCGTTGAGGGTTATAATAAAAGTAAGACATTTTTCATAATATGATCATTTATGAATAGTGGTTGACAATGGAAACAAATTTACATTGACAACACATATATATCAATTAATTAAATATAAGTTATTGTATTAGGCACACACAAGGCAAAAGAAAATTTGGCACACCTAAAAATCATATCAATATGAATTGTTCCCTTATAAGATAATCATAGAATTAAAATTAAAATTTGTACCAAAAAAATATTGACATAATTTAGTGAGAAGACTTTGACAGAATTTTATAAATATAGTTCTCTTTCTTTATATATTAAATTAATGATTGATGATTGCTGCTATTTATTGTCAAATCATATGAAAATAAAATACAATGTCTATGTCTATGAAGCAATGGCTTGATATTCTACCAGGCGAAAATATCAACTAAATTATTAAAATATTTTGTGAAGGATAACCTTTCAGAATCACCTATGGAGAGTTATATAAGTTGGCCAACCAATCTATTAAAACATTATCATTTTAATAATATATAATGATATTTCACTATCCATTTATACTTAAGGATATTAGTTATCCCTTTGAAATATTGAAAAAGCACATTTCCAAATCACCTGAAGCTAAATAACTATTTTATACACCAGTAAAAAAAATAACTATTTTATACACATATACATTGGTTGAGATATTAATAACAAATAAAAGAATTAGATAATGATAAAAGAAATATATGTGGGTTTTTAATGAGTCTTCTAATATGAGTCATACTTTTCATCGAGTAGTTATTAACGAGCCATATCACCTCCCATATAAAAATAACTCTCTCACTTAATTGATACATCTCCATGCATGCATACATATATGTAGCATATATTGTGAGAGCTTTACAATTTAAGAAGTGATAACAACAAATCATAATCATAAAATCATATATATGACCAAGATTAAAAGTGACTTAATAATCACGTGATCACTTAAAAAGTTATATGTATTTATCTTTTTAATTTTGATCATTCAAATAAAATCTAATGGTAAAAATTCATTATTCTTGCTATCTTAAAATGTACATCTGTTCTAACCTAAAATGGCTATATATATGGCAGATAACATGCTAGATTGAAGGCAACAATCCAAGTCATGCGGTTTTCACCTATAATATCATGTTTAAATTAGATGTAATAAATAAATTATTCTAACGATTGATTATATAATTATTTATTTTTATAATCAATTATAATATAATTAGTTTTATGTTTTGATATATTAATTAAAATAGATAATCTTTTTTGTTTGATTTATTTAAAAAAATCGCTTTTATATAATACATTAAAAAATCATTTGAAATTATTTGTTTAAATTAATAATATTATTAAATAATTAGTTTTATAATGGTGAAATAAGGAAAAATGGGATTACTTTAAAAAATAATCAAACATGTTTTTCAAATATAAGTCTCAAACTTTTAGATTTTGAAAGTATCATTTTTTTTCATCTAAAAAACTCTTTTTTATACTTTAATCGTATTTATCAAACATGTTAGATTAAATCAATAATAATTTTTATTTCGAATAAGTGATTTTAGAAAATGGAGGATTTTGTCTAAATCATTAATAAAAGTTAGTGTTTTAGTCCCTTAAGTTAATTTAATTGTTTAAATTGGTTCCTTAATTTTTTTTTGTTACAAGCAGGTCCCTTAAGTTTTTTTTATGGCAAATCACTGATTTAATAGCAAAATCATACACTATCATAACAACTTAAGAGACCCGTTTGTAAAAAAAAAAATTAAGGGACCCGATTGTCACAAAAAAAAACTTAAAGGATCAATTTAGAAATTAAATTAACTTAAGAGATCAAAACATTAATTTTATCTAAAATTTATATTTGTTTCCATTTTGATTTAGGAATTCAAGGATCGTGCCACACTTCTGTGCTCAACCATCCCTTATACTCTAAAGAATTTCTAGCTCCAAGATTTTTTCTCCTTCAATAATGCTTGACCAAGTAAACGAAGGGTTAGAACTTTTTTGCTGCGTGAACGAAGAATGGTCCACTTAAAGGATCTAGCTCATGTTCCATAAGAACTTAGGTTTGAATTCCTTCATTGATGTGAGGACTTTATTTATGGATAATTTATAAATATTTTTATAAATATTCTTGAAATTGTAAAGTCAATTTTGATTTAGATGAGTCCTCACAATCCAACTCATCTAAATTTTTCGAACAAACAAAAAGAATCTTTTTGTGCAATTATGAAAGACCCGATAGAAAAATATTTAGCTCTGTCAAAAGTAGTGCTCAATTGTACAAATGATGTGGTACAACTTTCATGGTATATTATGGGAATAATGGGATTTAATAATAAAATTAATTGGTTTCATCAAAATTTTGAGAATGAAACATGGAAAAGTTATAATAAATCTTGTATTCATTATGCTTAAGTTTTTCTTTTATTATTAAATTCCACTTTTTACCAAAAGAAAATAATCCCAGTACCCTCATAATATACCGTGAAAATTGTGGCACATCATTGGTACTCCCTTTAAATATATAAATAAAAAAATATCTAAATTTTTTAGATTCAAATATAAACAAAAGTTAATCAAATCAATCTTATTTAGTGTCAATATTTTAAAAATACTCTTTGGTTAATTATTTTTTTTATTTTTTCAATAACATTATACACTTCCAAGAAATGACAGTTTAATAACTATAGCTTATTTTTTACACAAATCAAGACAATTAAACTAATATAACTAACTTTGTTAATACATGTGAAGTTAATTTTTTTTGCCTATAAATAGATCTGGAGAAAGTACACTATTACTATAAACACTGAAACCATTCAATACTACTATTAACTCTAGAAAAATGCTAACGAGTGTCCTTGAGACACTCATTAAAGAAATAAGAATAAAAGTTTTGTATTGAAAATTAATGTATTTAGTATTTGAAGAGATGATATATTTGGTTCTCCAATGAAAATTTTTTTTTTTTTGTTTTCTTAAAAAATATCCTTAGGCCACTCGTTAACATGATCCTTACCACTAATCACCATTGCCACACGTGAATCATATCTATCATTAATCAACCTTCAACGTTGTTTAGCTGACATAGATAAGTTAAAAGTACAAAAGTCTATTGTATCCCATATCTCCATAATTCCTTAGCCAACACAACTTGCCATAAGACAATCAATGGTTTTTCTTAGAACCAACGTTTTTTCTCGCCAAAATCTAACCATTGTTTACTTAGGCTTGTAGCGTAAGGTCTGAGTTTTTAAAGTAACTCATGGTACAAATGGGAATTGCATGAGCTATTGTCTTAATCAACGGAGCCTTTTAGCCTGATCCCGTCTAGTAAACGGTACAGAAATGGTCATAGACCAAACCTACTGTAGCCGATTGGAGTTGGAGTCAATATTTCGATTTGAGAGGAGCATGCTTAAAGTTATATCATGTGTGAGATAGATTATTTTTTCCTATTTTAGTTGTTTTTCGGTTAAAAAATTATTTCATATATAATCTATCATGTTTGATAATTAGTTTAAATTTATAGAAGAGCTTTTTTTGGGGGAAAAAACTATTTTATGGCATCTAATTTATTTTAGCTTAAGATTGTTGTGATTTGATTATTTTTCATTCTCAAAACTCTCTTTCCTATTTACCCCTACAAAACTAACTTCTAAACAAATATTATTAAATTATACAAATAAGTTCATATCCTTTTCGTAATTTACTATGTAAAAATGATTTTTTTTACACCATCCAAACGAAATAGATTGTCTTAAAATTACTTTTCAGCAAACATACACAAACAAAAACAGATTCTGATTATAATCGATTATCATAATAATCGATTATCAGTATAATCTATTTTTTTTAACTTTCCTAAACACACTCTTAATCAACACCTCTTTACCGCCAATTGACAAAAACTCTTGTTTTTCAAGCTAAACCAACTTATATCTTTTTATTAAAAATAATACTTTCAATACAAGTAGGAATATAATTAAAACTTTCGGGGTCTAACACTAAATCAAGTTGCCCTTGCTAGGCAATAAGTCACTACATTAATTTGTCTCCTGATCAACTCTTTTTATTACCTATAATCCTATTCCAAACTTATCCTTTATGGAATGAAAAAAGTGCTTTTGAATATCTGCACCATTGTTGAAAGACCTAAATATTTCTTAGACATATTTATTCTGGACATAATGGAGGATTTATCAAAAGTAGTTTTATGAGATGAACATTTCCACACCAATTAAGGATTCAGCGAATAGGACATGTCAACCGCTCTAGCTTTAGGTAGATTAGAATATCATCAGCAAAAGAGAGGTGGGAGACCATAGAGGCTTATTTGTTAATTCTCAAGCTAAAGAAATGGTGGTTATCCTCTTCTTGTGTTATCAAAGATGAAGGGCCTTGGAACACAAAACAAAGATAAAGGGTCACCTTATCTTAAACCCCTCTCAGTGATAAAAATGAATCATGTTAGCGATTCAATAAAATTGTACATGATATCAAAAAATGCATTCTATGATTTTGAAAACCCATCATTCTTCGAAGCCTCATCGCGGGGGCATCTAAGAAAACCCACTCCAATTTGTCATAAACCTTACTTGTATCAAGCTTTATGGGCTTTATGGCTAAATATCTCTTTCTTCCAAACCTCTTGTATTTTAGAGTATGGATGAGCTGTTAGGACATTATCCACGACCTATATATATCTTAAACAAAGACATTTTGGGTATTCATAATTAAAGAGGGTAAAATAAATTGAAAACGATTAGCAATAATAAAAATCTTATATCATGACAAAGCGATTCAGGTCAATCTCAAATCTCTAATATGTCATTCATGTCTAACATTGCCTATTTTCTCATGCAAATCCATGGTCACATTAAATTCACCCATACTGCTCGTGCCTTTTTATTATCATCATATAAATTCTTCAGAAGTTCAGTAATGTTGTCCATTAGCCACCACTAATGGATCATAAAAACATGTAAATTGTCACCCGCCTCCACTTTGTTGACCATTGATTATTGAATTAGTGAAAGAATGCAAATATGATTTAATATCAAATCCTACTTTCTACCTCCACACCAGACCCATCCCCTTGTGATCTATCACACCAACACCAATCTCATATTAGGAGCCAATTCTCCATGTGAAAGTCATAAACTCCTCATTGCTCAATTTTATTGCAATCAAGTAGACAAACCATGTTAAGATTGTGTTGCCTCAATAAGAGGCGAAAGACTATAACTACATGTGTAATTCCGAGACCATTGCAATTCCAGACTATGTATTTCATGGTTCTCAATAGGGTTCTTTAGCAACCTTCGCCGTTGGATCAATAGAAAAGACCACATCCTCCATCACCACTCTTACCCTAGCCTTATTTAACAATGTACCTTTGTCTCCATCCATTCCTGATCATGTAACGTGTGCTTCCATAAAGCATCATCATGACTTTTAAAAACCCTAATACAATTCAAGGGTGTTCATGGCCCGTCTTGTTCCCCTGTCTCGACTCGATTGCAATTGGTTCATATTTAGAATTTATACCTTGTGTGTTTTCAGAATCGATCCAAATTATAATTTGAGATATCTGAACCCGACCTGATGTCCCATATTCTTTTAAAATTGATATTTTTTAACAAATAGGTATAAGTAATAAGACTTTTCAGTTAATAAATTATTATTTTAATTAAATAAAATCCACATGGTAGGATACATGTCGATTTGTATGCCATATAGGCAAAAACTAACGGTGTTAAGACGAAAATCATAGGAAGGACTAACGTTGCAACATTTGCAAAAATTGAGGACCAAAAGTATACGAAAAAAGTTTACGGACCAACATCACACATGAGCTATACTCGAGGGACCAAAAGTATACTTATGTAATATAGATTGTAAAATATTTATTAGCTTTAGTTTCTTACTTCTTTAATTCTATAGCTATATATAACGTTCAAATTTATACATTAATTATAACAACGTATCATATTCATTTGATTCCATCATACATGATGATAATCATGATTAGTTTGAATTTGGGTACAAATAAAAGACCATTGGGAAGGAAAAACCTTTAACCTTTTGGTTTTTCGGAATATTCTCTCATCCGATAGTTGAAAGACTAATCACCCAAATAATGTTAGGTGCTTAAGCGTGAAACCCTCCCCATAATGTTTTTTTCCATACGCATGAATCATGTGATTGATCCCAGAATCACATGCTTAAAAGATTCAAGCCCCTTCCACTTAAATCAACACAGATTGATTTATCCTAGCTTGAATTTTCTTTTTAGTCATTTAACATTTTTCATTCCTAATTTTATTTTTATATTAACTAATATTATTATTATTCTATTCGGTCTAAGAAATAGAAAATGGGCAACCAAAGACAAATGGAATTAAAAAGGATATGACAATGAAACAAAAAAGAGGGGCAAAGAAAGAAAAAGCAAAGGTCGGGCACAGCTGGACTTCAAACGGCTCTAAAAATCACAGAAAATCTGAAAAGCAAACTGCATTTTTTTCTTCCAAAAAAGAAAAAAGAAAAAACACGTACAGATGGATGACGTGTCCAAGATCTTCATTGGGTCATTTTCTTTTCTAGTCCCACCCCCCTTTTCTTCCTTCTTATAGCAATCCCTTGTTTCCTCTCTTTTTATGCACACTCCTCAATTCCTCATCCATCCACCTCCAACTACGCCACCATGTTTGAGAACCTTCTTCTCCTTCAATGATGGGTCTCTCAGGTACCATGCTCTGCATCTTCCATCCCTCCGTTTTTTTTTTGGGCACTCTCTATTGGAATCTCATATCCCCATTTGAGGTTTTGATCCAAAAACTCTTTTTTATGTGTTTGCAAGCCTTTTGAACTAACCCCTTTTGTTGGGTCAGCTTCTATTCTTCGTTTTGTTCACTGTTCCGTGAACTGTAAGCTGGTTTTATGTGATTGTGAAATTTCCGAGATAAATTAAAATAAATGAGTGCTTTGTTCTTGAAATATCACATTCTATTCGTTAGAATTTGTTTTTATGTGTGGAAATGTTGAAGGAATGAATAAATTTGTTTGTTTATCTGTCGATAGCTTGTGGGGTTTACTTTAATCTCCATATAAAATGTATCCTTTTTCAGTGGATGCATATAATTACAGAATCTATAGAGCAAAATGCAAGTGAATCTTAATGTTTTTTGAATGAATTGTTGGCATCCCGGATGCGTATATTTGAAGTAGAACTCATTTATGTTTGGCTATGCTATTGCTCTTTTCTTGTCCAATAGATGCACAAAATAGAATATATGCGCAGGAACAGATTATGACCATGCCAATTCATTAATGTTGGTTTGATTCCGAGGCTGAAATACAGTTATTTTTCAGTTGTATATCCAGTCCCTATTGCAATCGATAAACCGCTTACAAGGTGTTATCAGCTTGCTGAACTTGGGGCTTTGGTCTGAGTAGACAAGTTGGTCACAAGTTTACAACATGCCATATTATATACAGAGACTTTATAGGCTATGCAGGGCATCCTTTTCACCAGATGGACCTTTGTCAGAAGAAGCCATCGAAAAAGTTCGGGAGAAGTTAGGTATATTTCTTGTTTGACTTGTTAGTTTTGCTTACAAATGCGTATTTAGTGTCAACTCCATGGTATGCATGATGCATCATGATGAATGAAAATCGTGAAGGCATAAAAGACTAAATAGTGCTGGATCATGGATTGTTCAATGCTCTGTCAAAATAACTTCTAGCTTCATTTCTTTCTCTCCTTTTTTTCTTCCTAATCACTTATATATGTGCCTTAAAAAAACACTTTAGGGTATTTGTCTTTTTGAAGGAGTCACAAGCTCAAAGTTAAATTTTGAGGGACAGTACAGTAAGCCTGATTCTATTCTTCTTTATTCTTAAGAGTGGAATATAAATCCCAATAATTTTGGATGAATTGATCTTCTTATTGTTTTTCAACTTTTTAAGGGTGGAATATGGGTTACAGTTTTCTCTTAAATTTTAGGATGAATTAAGAATTGAAGCTTTTGTGGTAAACTTCATTTATATTTATTATTTATGAATTTACAAGCTGATTAGCTGTTAATGGCAAATCAAACAGATTATCCTTTTGAAATATATCTTATGCTGATCAACTGATTATCCATCAATATTTTTTAGTTCTGCATAAAATATTTTGTTACTTGTTAATTTAGATAATGGATTCTGCAGATGCAGACCTATGCTTTTGAAGTGAGGAAAAGGAGGATTTATCATGAGTTGTATATTCAGATTGTTTTTGAATCCTTCTTAATATTCCTTCCTCACGAAGACAACAACTTGGCTGCATGCTTTTTAGTGAACGACAAATTCCTATATCATGCTTTTTGCCCTTATGATTTTCTACGTTAGATAGATTATTTTGATCTTGCCACACAATAGGTTTTTGTCCAAATGATATTTTCTTAATAATCTTTAATATAATGTTTTTACAGAAAGAATCAAGCCGTCAGATGTAGGTCTTGAACAAGAGGCACAAGTGGTTCGGAATTGGTCTGGTCCAATGCTTGAACATAATGGGAGCCATCAATCCTTGCCACCTATCAAATACTTGCATTTGCATGAATGTGACTCCTTCTCTGTAAGCAAAGTCTCAAAACTCCACATCATGTTTATACAGTCAGAATTTTTTTATAAATTTGGGCGTTAAATTGGCTATAACAACAGAAGTTTGATTAATAATTTTTATTTTATCTTTTGCAGATAGGGATTTTTTGCATGCCCCCCTCGTCCATCATTCCTCTTCATAATCATCCTGGAATGACAGTGTTGAGCAAGCTCTTATATGGTTCATTATATGTTAAATCTTATGACTGGATTGACGTACCAGGTCCCACTGATCCATCTGAAGGTCTGTTTTCTATAGCTTTGCCTATGTTTATGTTGCTCAATCCAATTTTTAGTTGCCTTTATTTGCATGGGAATGTGGTGTGCCCTTCCTTGTCTATGCCCTGTCAAGGAACACTAGAACCATCCTTATTGAAGTAGGACAAGATAGTGGTATTATATTAGGCATCACCAAAAATAGTCCATGCTCACGTCCAACAAATAAGATAAAGTAGGAGCTTAATTAGTTCAAAAATCAATAGATGACGTCTGACCTTTATTGATGTTAAAGTGTGGTCTCACTCAAAGCTATTAAAAATGTGGTGAAAGAGTTAAAATTGTTGTGATTCAGTGAAACAATAAACTGAAGGTGAAATAAGGGATGAAGGTGGTCAAAAACAAGTAGTTGAATCTCTAGGATTTTTGGAATTGCTTGTTGAATCCTCATAGCGATTATGGATATATATAATAGGGTTACAATATTGGAAATTGGAATACTTAATTGTTGGGATTTTCCAAAACTAAATAATAAATAACGATAAGGAATATTATCTATAGTAATTATCCACAATAAAATAATCAATGCTCGCCCTCAAGTTGGTGCATATATGTCATTAGTATCAAGCTTGTTACATTTCTAACTTATCCTTAGAGCCTGAAGAGCTTTTGTGAAGATTTTTGCTAGTTGTTCATTAGAGTTCACTAATTAAGTAGTGATTTCCCCAAAAAGAATCTTCTCCCGTAGAAAATGGCAATCAACCTTCATGCGTTTGGTTTGCTCATGAAATATTGGATTGATGGCAATGTGCAATACATCTTGGTTATCACCCGTGAGTTTCATAGAGCTTGTCTAGCTAAACTTCAACTGATGAAGTAATATAAGTTCATAGTTGCATGAGCCACAGCTTGGCATTTGCTTTTGCACTTGATCTCGCAACTACACGTTGTTTATTGTTTTTCCATGATATGAGGCTGCCTCAAATAAGGATACTTTACCCAGAAGTTAATTTTTTCTATCACCGGGTGACCTTGCCCAACATGTATGCATAACCAACAATGTCTTTATATTCTCTGATCTCATAAATCAATCGCTTTCATGGAGAACTCTTAATATATCTCAAGATTCAAATTACTGCATCCTAGTGGTTGTCCTATGGAGACTTAAGGAGTTGATTCACAACACTAATTGCAAAGGAAATATTTGGTCTGGTGAGATAAAGTAACTTTCCCACTAATCTGTGGTATCTTTCTGGGACTGAGTAAGACTCCCCCTTGATCTGGTATATGCTAAGTTCAGATCCGTAGGAGTATTGGTGAGTTTACAGTCTAGCAGTCTAGTTTCTTCCAAACTATTGAAAGCATATTTCCTTTCAGATATAGCAATAACTATTTTTGACTGAGCAACTCTAATCCCAAGGAAGTATCAAAGTCTACCCAAATCTTTAGTTTGAAAGTGTTGAAACATGCGGTTTTATGCCTTTGATGCCCTCATGTTAATTCTCTGTAATAACCATAGCATCCACATAGAAAACTAGATACTTTGATTAAAGGTTGAGTGCTTATATAACCAGTGTTATCGATGGCGGATGGCGGATGGCGGTCCATGGCGGATAGCCAAAAATCCGCCATACAAAATGGCGGATGGCGATGCGGCCATATGGCGGATGCCATGGCGGACAACATAAAAAATATTATAAATATATATATACATAACAAAAAAATGCAGAAAAAATATAAAATCCAAAACAAGCCACAATATATGTCAAGAACCATATCTAATTTGATAGAAAATATCATATAAGTCTCATATTCACCTATCATAGGCTACTAACAACACTACTTACCATCAAGTTCAAGATCTTAAAATGCAAATAACAATTAAATGATAAAAACAACAATACAAACACAAAGTAAATGTCTAATCCTCCTCCTCTATCCCAACATAATCATTTTCTTTGTCATCTATTGGGGCATATCCTTCTTCCTCTTCTCCATCAGATTTCTCAAAACTAACTAACTCTTCTGCTTCTTCGGATGCCTCGGAATCATCCTCAAATTCCAATTCTTCATTCTGATCAACTACTATCTTTTTCCCTCTAGAGGTTGAAGTTGGACCGGGACCTTTCTTAGAAACTTTTGCAGCTGCTGCAACACCTCTTGATGATGTTTCCTTTCTTTTCCTTGTTTGCTGCCTAGTATGTGTTATAGGCTCTCCAACCCCCGAAGCCTCATAAACAGTTGCCCAATTTAGTGTCTGATCATCATCAAAAACCAACTCATTCCCAGCATCTTCATTGGTATCATCCATCTCTCCAACTAACCACTCATTACACTCATCAATGTCATTGAGTGTAATTGGGTCAATTTCATCTCTAAGACTACGTCTGTGATGGAGTTGTTGGTTATATTTGACATACACCAAGTCATGCAACTTTTTATGGTCAAGCCTGTTTCTCTTTTTTGTGTGAATCTGACACATAAATGTAATTGAAGAAGTGTTAATACTTAATAAGGCTTGACCATCAAATAAAATAAACTCGAAAGACCTGGTACTTACTTGCTCAAAAACACTCCAATTGCGCTCACATCCAGATGCACTACATGTCAAGCTCAAAATCTTGATAGCTAGTTTCTGCAAATTTGGAGCAGAATGGCCATATATTCGCCACCATTGAGCTACAAAAGAAGAGAGCATGACTTAGAATTTAAACATAAAATTAAAAGAATTTAGAAGAAGTTAAGATCTTAGTTTCTTACCAGGAGCAATGGTTTTTCTTTGTGATATTGCAAAGTCACCACCAAAGAGACCACTAGCACTTTTATAGATCGGCAACTCAGCTGGTATCTTATGTTGCACATCTCTACTTGTCACCAACCTTGAGATGCAATCATGCAAGCCATTTGTAACCTCCAAATCAAACTCCAAATCAGTGTTGGCATAGAAGAACTCAGGGTTTAAAAAGTGACCGGCTGCATGCAATGGACGATGAAGCTGACAATTCCATCTCTCATCAATGATAGCAAATATATCCTTGTATTTGCTTTCAATGTTGTTGAAGGACTTCATTATTGTTTCTTTTGCCTTGTCCATTGCTTCATAGATATATCCCATAGCTGGTTTTCTTTCCCCATCAACAAGCCGAAGCACTCGAACAAGAGGAGCCATGACTTTTAGAGTAAAAACCACATGGTTCCAAAACGAAGGCATAAGAACAACCTTCGATGCTTCTTTCCCCTTAGACTCCTTAGACAACTTGTTGTTGTTCCATTCATCAGAAGTAAACATCTTTCTCAAATTTGATTTCTCTCCATAAAGCCTTTCTAATGATAGAAAGGATGTAGCAAATCTTGTAACCGCATGCCTTACCAATTCCCTCTTGTTTGTGAATTGTCTCAACAAACTCAAGGTACTTGAATGACTATAAATAAAACCAACAAGACTAATTGCCCTTTGAATTGTCTTCTTTATGGAAGGAATCTTTCCAATGTCTTCAAGCATCAAGTCTAGGCAATGGGCTGCACAAGGAGTCCAATAAAGATGCTTCCTTTTCTCTTCCAACATCTTACCGGCTAAAACATAGTTGCTTCCGTTATCCGTTATGATTTGAACAACTTTTTCCTCTCCAATCTCCTCTACAAGAGAATCAAGCAACTCAAATAGTTTTTCACCGGTCTTCACAAAGTTAGAACCATCAATGGACTTCACAAATTTTGTCCCAGCTGAAGAGCTCACCAAGAAGTTAATTATGCATCTTTGCTTCCTATCGGTCCAAGCATCTGACATAATAGAGCAGCCGTGTTTGCTCCATTGCTCCTCGTGATTTTTTAACAACTCATTAGTGTATTCCATCTCCATGTTTAGGAGAGGCACTCTAATAGCATGATAAGTAGGAGCTACAATATTTGGACCATAGGCACCAACTTCTGTGAGCATTTCTTGAAAGCTTTCTAACTTGATGCAATTGAATGCCAAACCAGCTTGGTAACACCAACGAGCAATTTTTTGATGGACCCTAAGAATTGCTTTTTTGTCACACCACTCTTGTATGTCTTTCTGCCTCATTTTTTCCTTCCTTCTTTTTGCATTGGCAGCATTACAATAAAGATCCAAAGGCCCCTTTTTAGCAGCATTTTTCTTCCTTGCAGCACTATTAGGAGTCACTGCAACCTCATCTTCACTTTCAACATATAGTATATCATCCACATCAACTCTGTCACTTGGTGGACCACTGCTGTCTCCTTTCTCTTTCTCTTTTAGAACAGCCCAAAGCTCTTCTCTAACCTCCTTTGGACACTTTGTGCAAGGAGCCACATTGCCCTTCTTAGCCATTAAGTGTTGTTTGGCTCTAGTAATACCTCCCATCATCTCTTTTGAACAAAAAGAGCACATAACTGTATTGTTATCTCCTTCTTGCACCGGAAAGCAATACTTCCAACCGAGATCAGTTTTGGAAGCCAACCGTGAAGCTGCACCCGAAGAAGCTTGGTCAGAAGCCATGGTGGGAAAGAGTTTCTGGCCGAAGAAGAAGGAAAACGAGAGATGGTCGCCGGAGAAGAAAGCAAGGAGTTTCTGGCCGGAGAAGAAAGAAAGAAGAAGTTGCTGTTCGCCGGTTGCTGGTCGCCGGAGTGGTTGATGGTCACCGAAGCAGCTGATGGTCGCCGGTTGACTGGATGAGAGAAGAGAGGGGTGCGGGTCGAGGTAGAAGAGGATGAACGAAGCTCGAT
This sequence comes from Ammopiptanthus mongolicus, assembly GCA_039655645.1. Taxonomy (NCBI): domain Eukaryota; kingdom Viridiplantae; phylum Streptophyta; class Magnoliopsida; order Fabales; family Fabaceae; genus Ammopiptanthus; species Ammopiptanthus mongolicus. The sequence continues at coordinate 16,750,231 of CM077346.1, read as the reverse complement.
ATTTCAGGGTTTTAACCCTAATTTGGGTCGCGAATCGGGTCGGGTCGCGTGACTCGACCTCTAAAAGCCCACGCCCGCTCCACCTTCCGCCATCACCGCCTTGCCTCCATGGACCGCCACAGCTATTCGCCCACCATAGACCACCATACAGAATCCGCCACGCCACGCGTTCTCGGTGGCGGTTTGCTCGTTTTCCGCCGCCGCCTCCCGCCATGGCGGCGCCATGGCGGTTTTTCGACAACACTGTATATAACCATTCCGAACTACAGTATAACTTTACCAAATCTCCTAAACCATGCCTGGGGGGATTGTTTGCAACCATGTAGGGACTTATGCAAGCGGCGAATGAGACTCGACTCCCTCTAAGCAACAAACTCAGTTGGTTGCTCCATTTAAATTTTCTCTTTCAAATCACCATGGAGAAAAACATTTTTGATGTCCAGTCCAGCTAATAGAGGGGCCAATGGTTCATGGCAGCCATTGATAAGACAAGCAGAACAAACACCATTTTAGTAATAGGGAAGAAAGTGTCTCCATAAACAAGGCAAAAAATATGAGTCTAGCCTTTAGCCACTTGCTGAGCTTTCATCCAGTCCACATATCCATTAGGGCCTACTTTGAGATAAATCCCATTGACAACCAGTTGTAGGTTTCCTAAGAGGGTAAGAAAACGGGTCTGTTGGAATCCAATGTTGTCATCTCATCAATCATAGTTTGATCCATCCTAGATGGGAAAGTCCTTCCTTAAAAGCTTTATGAGTTGTAATGGACAAAAAAGTTGATATAAAGGCATATTGGGGAGAGGATAAGCATGGTTGTCAAACTCGCTAGTCAACTCGTAGACTCGGACGAGTTTGCGTTTCCAGGTAGGTAAAACGGGTTAAATCGGTGGTAGACTCGGAAAGGGGGCAGACTCGGTGGTAGACTCGGCTGACTCGGTAGAATCGCGAGTCGGTTGGCCAAGTTTGCGAGTCTGGTCCAGGTCCAGATTTGGCTCAAAAACGCCCAAAACGCAACGTTTTGGGTTAAAATTTTTTGACCCCCTATCTTTGTCTTCTATCACGCGATGACCTTGTCCCTCCCTCCCAAATCACTTCTGCAAAAACCAAAACCCTCCCAAAACCTAACCTTCAAACGAGGTCGCCTCCCTCCCTGCCGCGCCTTTGTCCCTGCGCCACCTCGCATCCTGCTGCGCCTCCCTCCCTTCCTTGCTCAAAAGTCGAACCCGCGCGGCCAAAGCTTCCTTGCTCGAGTAACAACCGGTTCATTCAATCTCAGCCTCTTCCTTGCAATGTCTGGTTCGGGTAACAACACAGCTGCAATAGCAACTGGAAGTTGTTGGTGGATTGGATTTAGACATGTGAAGAAATAAGAGCCGTATTTTATATGTTATTGTTATATATTTGGATTTGATGATATTATTCTTATATGTTTTATTACTATTTGGATTTGGATTATGAGTTTATGGCTAGAAGATGTTAATTTTTAATGATTATGAATTTATGATGATCTTAGTTGGCTTTGTTACTGTTTTGTTACTAATGTGTTATGTATATATGTCATTTATAGGTTTTTTTTAATATTAGTTAGACTCGTAGAGTCTACGAGTCGAGTCTACGTGTCAAGTCTACCCCCCTCCACGAGTCAACCTAGACTCACGAGTCTGACAACCTTGAGGATAAGTGATGGTAGCTCAAGAAACTATAGATATTAGATAGGATGAGGATCACGAGTACAATACAATTTATACCTTTACGAAGAGCCAAGCGTAATTCAACAAATGGTTTAGGTAGTCACGTGGCAAGTGGCGATAATGTAGTAGGAGATGAATCACATGAATATTGAGAGATGACAGCCTCTGGGATTTCATATTGTGATCGACGATGATAATAATAAGCGGATGTGGCAAGAAAGACACTGGCTGAGATGGAGGTTTCGACATTTGTGAAATGGGAAGAACAAAGACTTGTGGATCAAGGTAAGGATTAGTAAATCCAAGAGACGGAGTCAGATCCGACGTGTGAAGTAAGAAGTGTCCTCAAAGAAAGTGACATCTGCAGACATGTTAAAATGATGCGTGGAATGAGTCATGAGCAGAGAATAACAAAGTGATCTACATACAACTTGAATATCTTGGTTTATATAATTGGGTTTGTAGGGATTTTCAAAAAGCAAATAACTATCAGAATATGAAGATAAATCAGGAATATTATCTACAATGATTATCTACAATTACCAACATATGCCTAGAAGAATGCCCCTCTTTTTTTTTTCATAAAATTTTAGTTAATCTTGAAAGAATGAAAGATCAGAAGTTCAAGGTCACAAGCATTGTTTTTAGCTTTTCTCCATATGCTAGTGTAACACCACTGAGGCTAAATGAAATGGACAAAGTCATAGGTGGTACCTTAGGTATATAACAAAAGCCAAATATGCTATCCAATTCTAGGCAGGGGAGCTTGTGCTCTTTGTGTGGATTGCAGAAACAGGAGCTATAGTTAGAAAACAATTAGGACAGTTAGTCAAGTTGGGGGGGAAAGGGTAGAGGTAAGACATTCAGAAAAATTGTTAGCTTTGGATAACAGAGCAATTGGCTCAGTTGTGAAGGGGAAACGCCCTTGCAGGAGAGTCTTTCTCCTTTTCGTGTTCATGTTGAGGTTCATTCATTCATTCAATAAAGTTGTTCTTTCCATTCCTCTGTTTTTTCATGAATTTTGCATTTCTTTGATTTGGGTTGGTACAGGATGCTATTCTGATTTCTGACAATTTCTTTTTCAGAACTCGTATACTGTTATGTCAAAATGTCGATATCAGTAGGAGGTGTTTATTTACATTAAGGAAAACTACTATTTCACTTGTTTTAGGGTCGTCTCATTGGTTAAGGGATGTCCAAGGCTATATAAATAGATAAGCTGATGGATACAAGGAATTTAATATGTCTCTCAGAGCTTTGACTTTTTTTAATATAGAGATACATTTTTCGACAAAATTCCAGCTTTCCTGATGCAGGACAGAAGTATGTAAGGGATAATAAAGCAAGGAAAATCCTTGGTATAATATTCATAAATCACAAGTTAATACTTAACACTTAATATAAATAATATCTCTTTTTACACCTAACAGGCACTTCTATAAGCATATAAGAATGTGATTGGCAAAGAAACAATCTTTCTATAATTTCTACAATCCATAATAAATATCCTTGTGGCTAGTGTAACTTCGATTCTATCTTAATTACCTCTAAATTTCCTAAAATATTCCAATAAAACCCCTATAATATTCACTAATAGATTACATTAAAATTATCTAAAATTAACATGATAGATACCCCTCATATTACTAAGTAAAGGGAAAGTAAAGGGAAAGGTGGGTTAATGATTCACGTGATCAAGAGAGGTGAGATAGAAGGGAATACCTGTAACTGCCTAGACACATGGCAGCATGGGAGAGGAGGGAGGAAAGTGTGCATTCTGTTAGAGAAAATGTTTAAAAGCAGAGAGGGAGAGAGGGAAGGCAAGCAGATTTACTTAAAAGTGATTTTGGGTGGGGTTGGCCATTCCTAAGGCTGGGATTTGCTGAGAGTCTATCTATTTTACATTACTCTCTTTTCAGGTCTGTTAGTATTCTAAGAATTCTAGAATGTTCTAGTACAAGGTACTGGTCTACACTTTTCTCTTTTTCTATCATTTTGTTTCAGTCTCTCTGTAATAGAACTGGATCAGAATTAAGATGAAAAAAAGGATCTTTATTACAAAAACAGTCCTGATCATTATCAATGTATTACCAAATTAGTGATAATAATGATACAGTCGAACCAATATCCCTCTCTTTCCCTAGGTATTCGAGAGAGCTTACCTCTCCCTTACTCCTCACTCTTCTAATCACCGAATGACCTCCCTCTGGCTCTCTTCCTACTGACTTATAACCCTTTACAGTTTACACTAACTGACTACAGCTGTTCCAGCTGTCTACTCATAACAAGTTACTAACTAGTATTAACATATTTGGGTTCCACTCTTTTATTCTATGCCCTATTCCCATATCTAACAATACTCTCCCCTAAACATTCACCTTGTCCTCATTTGTGAGCCTTCTCAGGCTGCTTCCTCTATTCTTGAACATACCATTTTTCGTGGCGTTAGTAGGCACAGGTGGCGAACCTCCTGAAGATTGAGTAGTGTGTGACTTGGTTGGCCAATTGCTTGTAAATTCCATCTATGAACCCCTTTTTTTCTTGAACATGATATGTACTAGCCTTGGATCCTAATTCGTATGTCACTGTCTTAGATGATGGGTAGCCGTTATAAGGAACTCCTAGTTTGTTTACCATGGTGAATTCCCCTCTGCCCAAGGCCTGGTTTTTCTTGTCGATCAGCTGTGCATAAGCCATCATCTCTGACAGTGACTCCAGCAGATGCAGCTTGAGTTCTGCCCTAGCCTCCTCCCTCAACCCATTCAAGAAAATACTTTTAAGATATTCTGGATCAGTGCAACGCAGCCCCCACCCCTCAATATAACTAAATCTTTTTTTTTTTTTGAAGTTTTCCACAGTTGCTGTCTGTTTTAACCCTAACAAGAGTTCATAAGGATTCTGCATCATGGAAGGTTGAAACCTTTTGATCACGACTGTCCAAAATCCCTCCCAAGAAGGGTTTGGTGAACTCGTCTCCCACCATTGGAACCAGCTTAAAGCTCCATGGCCACCAATACCGCATTCAACCTTTTCTCCTCCGAGACCCCATTGATGTGGAAGTACGTCTCCAAATGATTGACCCACCCAAACGCATCTTCCCCCGAAAAAAGTGGGATCTCAAGTCTCTTCCAGAGATCTCCAGTGGTCCCTCCGCTCCTTCCACCGGTGACCTCACCTCTTCCATCTTCATTCCCAAAGACACCCCACCCCCATCTCTTCCATCTTCATTCCCCAAAGACGCCCCACCCCCTAGAGCCCTCATCGCAGTGTGCGTGACATTCTCCAAAAGCTCTTCAGTTCTTTTCAATTGAGCCCCTGCAACTCTCTTTTGGACTCTTGAACCTTTTTGTCCGATTTGAATTCTCTCTTGCAGTCCTCGAACTTTTTTCTCCAATACGTCTGTGCACACCTCCGTTCTTGAATGAACCGAATAGTTCCCAGGATCTTGGAGCTATCTCTGATACCATTTAATAGAAGTGGATCAAAATTAAGATGACCGAAAGGATCTTTATTACTGAAAAAGTGCTGATCAGTATCAATGGGATAACAAATCAGTGACAAGAATGATGCAATGGAACCAAAATCCCTCTCCCCCCAGCATAGTATCAATCCGGATAGCGGCCGACACCAACCAGACATCTGGAGCATGGACAAATGCGGTGGAATGACTGGCTTAATAACGGATCTAGGATAGGCTCTGATACCAGTTGTGTGGGGTCTGATGGGAATATGGTTGTCAATATTGATCAGCAACCATCTAACTGAATAGTCTAGTCACGATTATACCGTGCACTCATATGAACTATAGATCTAGGTAAAATCATAGTAATTATTGATATTTTGTGATATGTTTTCTGCATTGTGGAATGCTGTATTTTTATCAATTTTTCTTTATTTTGAACTTCCCTTCTCTTTTTCCCTCATTTGAGAATTGCTAACCATTAATCTGAAACCAAAATTTGTGAATCTGAGATTGACAGCTAGACCTGCAAAGCTTGTGAAAGATAGAGAGATGACGGCACCAAGTCCTACAACAATTCTTTACCCCACAAGTGGAGGAAACATCCATTGTTTTAGAGCTATAACTCCTTGTGCAATCTTTGACATATTGGCTCCGCCTTACTCGTCAGAGCATGGAAGACACTGCACTTACTTCCGGCGATCCCAAAGGAAAGATTTTCCAGGTAATCTGATTTATTTTTATCGCGGGTTATTATTAAACTTATGAAATTATGTTCTGTTAACCATAGGATGGTATTGTCAATATTCATTTCAATTGCAGGTAATCTTCAGTTGGATGGAGTTACAGTTTCTGACGTGACTTGGTTGGAAGAATTTCAACCTCCTGATGACTTTGTGATCCGGAGAGGGCTGTACAGGGGTCCAGTTATAAGAACTTGAAAATTTTCTTGTTTGCTGTATTTTACACCAAAAAAGAAATTGGCTTCTTATCTCCTTAGGTTACAAGGAAGGGAATTGTGGAATGTGCAATAATTATATTCTTTGGCTATGTCAGTTAGGCATTTGGTTTGTACAGAATAATGCACTAATGTAATCTATTTATAGACTTCAGCTCAATCCACTATATACTAGTTACGGAATGTTAAAAAGGGAACTTATGATGAGAGGCCCTATCAAAATTTGTTTGCTTTTACGGATAATAAGAAGAGGGTATTGTGACTTGCTGGTCAAGAGTTTTACGCTGAATAACTTATGATGCATGGCATGTTGGTTTGCTGCATCAAAGATGGAGAAGTGGGTTTCAATGCAGTTAAGCTAATGATGCCATGTGGCATCAATTGGTTGGTCATAAATCATAATTGGAGAGCGAGTTGAATCGGTTTTTTATTCCTACTCTTGCGATGTAACACCTCATGAGTAAATTATTGATGGAACTCTGTTGATTGGTTACTGAACTCGCATGTTTCATTACTTTCAAAGATAGGTAATTAGTACGTTAAAATCAGAAACATTTTGGTGGATGATCATATTAAAAAAAAATACTTACCAAAAAGCTTACAAGTTATTTTCCTTCAACCCTGATTTGCATAATCAAAATAAATTAACATATACAAACAAGGCCAACATGGTTTGTGGATAGTTGGGTTCCTTACTTCCTTAAATATGTTGTCAGGAATTCGATTTCTGTCATGTGTATGAAAAAAAATTCGTTAGGAGACGTTGTACATACTTTCGTGTTCTCTTTGCCTCGAAAGGGATTAGTACCTGACTGTTAAAGGACACCCTTGATTCACACTAAAAAAAATAAATTAACATTTAGTCACCAAAAAATAATAAAATAAAATAACATATAGCAACTCATTGCTTTTTTTTATGTACTTTATGGGAGGGAATTTCCTGAGATTCTCACTTCTATTAAAGTGTAAATCTATATATCAGAGCCAGCATCCATATGAGTAATAGCACGAGTCTACAGCTAGGTTTTCTTGCCAAACAAAAATGAAGAATCTGCTAGTATATAATATATAGCGAAATTGCTTGCAAAGTTAATTTACACCTCCGCAAAACATGCGCATGTGATCAACTGTGATATCTCAGATTACACATCATGGCATTATTTACTCTCTCTCTCTCTGGGGGTGTATATATGTGATCTGTGTCTTAATTTTGTTAAGAATATATTTTATGTTGTATACTTGTGTGAAGGATTGTGTTTGCTTTGCCAAAAGAGTCGCCGCGAAGGTAGGCACTATACATGCGATTGCAACTCACCGTCGAGATAGAGAAATAGACAGAGACAGAGAGAGAGCACTTGGACCTTGGAGCGACCTAGAATCTTAATTTGCATATGCATAAACTATTCTTTTATGAGAAGACCAACCTCACAGTTTACTAAGAGGAGTAACAGCCAAAATTCTTAATCGAACGTAAACTAGGTAGAAACTCATTTTCAAAATATCAGAGAAGTATAGGTCTCTAGTCTTCACAGGTCTATTTGCCCGTTTTCTTATTACTTAATAATCTTGCTTTGTTCATCTTTGGTTAAACCTCTCCATGTTTTGTTTACATATACACCTAACTAGATGGTGATGTGAGAGGAATATTTGACCATATATTCTTTGTACTAAAGGTTGGATTGATATATATTTATTAAAAATGTACTTTTTTAGTGTTTGAATTATATGCTCCCAACTCTTTAATTATTAGATGAGCAGCCTATTTACACCAATGGATTTCGTTAAAAACACTCCGAAAGACGACATTGCAAGCACACGGTCGTGAGGATAGATACTATAATATCATATCTATACTCTAACCATTATCATCCCTAATTAGATGCATGCTAATTATTAAGGTGAAAAAATTAATTGTCTGTCTCAAGGTCTCTCCTATTTATTAAGATTTTGAGAATGGTGATTGAATTAATTCATGCTCATAAGAAATTATATAAAAGTACATGATCAGTACATGATCAGCCATGCTATTTTTTTTTTGTAATCATGTTATAGATATGAAGTATCCACCACCGTTAGCAGTGACTAATCTCCGTCGGAAAACCTGTTGGGCACACAAGGTAAGTTCTCTACTCCCAACCAGGTGTTCTCCGTACACAAAAGTCAGGACTCGAACCCTTGACCACTTACTTAAGGTGTCCGAGTCCTTTACCATTCGGACCAATCATATGTTGGTGTCATGTAATTTTTTTATCAGCCAAACAAACTTAATATTAAAAGGAGTATAACTGGTATTTCAAACCCTTATTACATGCATGAGTTTTTATATTTTTACTTTTTGCAGTAATATTTATGGGAAAAAAAATAAAGTAAGGGTGAACAATTATTATTTATTTTGCTCAAGGTTCAACAATTATAAAGTATTTTTTGATAAAACTATTTTTGAGAAGAAAAGTAACATTTATTTTGAAAAAAATTTTAAAAAGAGATTAATTGTTATGCATAGTGTAAAATTTTTTATATTGTCAACCAATCAGAAATCATTATATGAGTGATTCTTAAGGTAGTTAGGATAAGAGTCAAATATTTTAGCTTATGTGACAATTTCTAATTGATTGACTGTGTAAAAAAATCTTTACAGTGACAGTACATACCAATTAAATTCTTTTAAAAATTGCTTACCAAAAAAAAAATTATTTTAAAAATTAGAAATCAAACACCCAAATAGTTTTTAACCGCAACGACACTGCGTTTTTAAACACCCAAATTTGATTATAAAATTGGCTTATATTCTACAATTAATTTTGATTATTCCACACTGCATGCATCTCTCCGTCCAGCCACTCCCACCAACCCAACCTCACATCTGGCGCTATACAACACACCATATAACCAAGCCACCACCACGCGTCAACCATGCCCTTCACACCTCACATATCCATGACAAGCCATGACAATAAATCTTTGTTCTGCACAGCATATATAGTTGAAGGAGAAACGAGAAAACAAAAAAAAAAATTAGTTTATTTACGAAACTGTCATTATGAAATTTATATAATTATATATAAATATAATCCTGCAACCATAAAAACAAAAAAACATCAAAACATTCTTTTTTTAGACTCTGATTTTTTTAGTTTTAAAACTAATAATTCTCAAATTGGTTTTTAAAAACTCGACCCAAAATAACTATATACAATATATAACATGTTTTTTTATATACTTTTTTTTGTTTCCTATGATATCCTCATCGCACAACTGCAGAGACTAATCTCATGAGGTGTTGGACGACATTTAAGAACTGATATCTTCTAACCAGATTTTCTTCATACGCAAGAATCATGGATCGAAACCCTGACCACTTGCTCAAGGGTCCGAGCTCGTTACCACTCAGACATAATCACATATTGATTTATATATTTTGATTTTGAAAACAAAAATTTGTTTTTTGAAAACAAAAATACCCTGAATTTCTCTTTCTTCTTCTTTTATTAAGTATAAAGATATAAGTGTCAAAGAAAAGTGTAAAAAACCTTGTAGGAGTAACATTTTTGTTAATTGATCTTAAACGTAGGAGCCAATGTCTCTACTTTGCGAAAAACACAAAGTTTTACCACAACTTGTGGTCTATGTGTGGAGGCCTCTACTCTTCTTACTCTAGTCTTGTGTTTTTTTTAAACAAAATGGTACACTAAGACCATTCTGTAATGCAAGACATCCCAATTATATTAGCATCCCAAAACATCCCTCTAGGCTTGTGTTTAATTAAATCATTTTTGAATAGTTTTTTATATATGTTGTATACGAGGTAACTTGAGCATAGCTTAATTAATTTAATATCTTTTTAATTTGATCAAGCATAGATTATGTCTGTATAGCTTAGTTATAACTTATAAATAATTAGTATAGCCTAGCCAGAACATTGTTTTCCTTTTTACCATTCATAGCATGTAATATATATATATATATATATATATATATATATATATATTGAATAGTTTGATTAACGTAAATCTAAACACTCCTAGCATGGATTAACATTAGTGCAGATGCAGATCCAAAATCTTAGTAGACAGATCGGTCTTGATTATTTTATTTACATCACTTCAATTCTTATATAAAAACTGAATAAATCTCAAAATAACATATAGGTCCTGATGAAGATTAATTTATATAAATTTTAGTAAAAAAATATATAAAAATCTTTGCTTTCGGAAAGTACTCTAGTAATTATTTTTATTTTAGTTTATGAATATGCTCCCTCTTATGACTTAAGTTCACGAGGAGAATTTAACTCAAAAGATTAGTCCATTAGGTAGGAAAGTCTCATGACTTAAGTATCATGCACATTGAGCTTCCATATTTACTCAATATGAAACTCATAACTTTGTCACACCTTAATATGTAGCCATTTCCATAACTCAACTCTCAATGAAAGCGTCAATTGTTATGACTTAAGCCGATGAAGAGAGCTCAATTCAAAAAACTATTTCATTAGGTAGGGGAAAAGCTCATGACTTAAGTACCTTATTTATTCAATGTGAAACTCATAACACTCTCACATCAAATTTAACATAATGCAAACACCAAAATCACCCATAATTAGAAATATAGTATCTCTGAATCTGTAAAATTAATGTATGTGCATGAATTATACAATTTTGTTTTTGGTAATTGAATTATACAAATTACTTTTAAAAAAAGCGATTGTCCAAATTGGTTTTTGACAAAAAAATCACGGTGACATTTTGGTTCCTTAGAAATGAAAAATATCAATTCGATCCTTAAGAATGTAAAATATGGATCAAATTAGTCATTTTGAGGGTAATTTTTTTGGGACATTTTAGTCCCTATTAGAGACTATTTTGACCCGTATTTTATATTTTTAATGATCAAATAAATATTTTTTATTTTTAAGGGATTAAAATATGATCGTAATTTTTTATCGAGGACCACTTTGGATATTTACTATTTTAAAAATTATTAGAAGGTCGACCTTTGCCAACCGGCAAAAGGCTTATCGTATATAATTAAAGTTGTGATTCTGAGCAAGATTCTTTCCTTATCTGCAAGTGTTCCTAAATTATTGAACATGTCCACTCCCACGAACAAAAAATGACAAACGCCAAAATTCTGGGCCTGTTTGGTAAAATTAGCTGTTAGCGGATAAGCTAGCTGATAGCGGATAGCTTATAGCGGATAGCGGATGAGGTAGCTGATAGCGGATAGCGGATAAGCTAGCTTATTTTTTGTGGAAGTGTTTGGTAAAACTAGCGGTTGAACTAGCTGAAAAATATAAAAAGACATAAAAGGACATGTGTTTATATAAAGCTTTTTATATAAATATTGTTTATATATTAAAAAAATTATATATATATATATATATATATATATGTTAATATTATAAATTTTGATACATTATTATATATAAATAAATAAAATTATATAAATGATAATCTTACCATGTTATATTATCATATAAATATAAATATATATATATATATATATATAATATTATCAAATAAATGTTGAAATAATTATTATAAAAAATGTTAAATTATATATAAATAGTGAAAATAGTATAATGATTAAAATAAAAATGTAAGATTCTTTCAATTACATGAAAGATTCTCATCTTTTATTAATTAATATTATATTAAAAGGGTAGAACTAGCTATTTATTGATAATTTGAATTATTATATCTGTTAACAAACTTAATAAAATAATAATAATAATAATAATAAAGAGTTAAAATAATAAATCAGTAATATTATTGGTAATAAAAAATAATCCAAAAGAATGAAAATAGTATAATCATTAAAATAAAAATGGAACATCCTTTCAATTACATGTTGTCATGTTATTCCAAAATAATTAACAAAATAAATCTATCGCTTAGCATCCCATAATAAATTAGCAATATTATTGCGAATCTCCTTCATTGTAGTAGATGTATCCTTTAAGTTTCCAACGCCGGTGTCACCATCCATGATATCCGAAAATTCATTTTCAGGTGTATAATTTGGATGTTGCTCGAGCATAGTAAACATTATGTCATCTTGTGAGTTGTTGCAGATATAATTATGTAATGCAAATGCAGCCATTATAACATCAATTTGTGTCTCTACACTAAATTGGGGCATTTTACCAAGTATCTTCCATCTATTCTTCAACACCCCAAATGATCTTTCAATACAACTTCGAAGAGATGAATGTGCACGGTTAAAGACTTCTTGATCATTGCTTGGGGGCTCTTGTTCAAATTGAGACTGATGATACCTTATCCTAGGATAAGGCACCAAATATCTTTCTTTATCTGGATACCCTTTATCCACCAAATAATATTTACCTATTAAAAAAATTATCATGTTATTAATATAAAAAAAAAACTTATATTAACAAAAAATTATAAATAACAAAACCTTGTGGTGGCTTCGGAAAGTTTAATGATGGTGTGTTGATTGCATGAAGAAAAACACGAGCGTCATGTGCCGATCCCTCCCATCCCACAGATAAAAATGTAAAACACATATCAAAATCACAACTAGCCATGACATTAAAGGTGGGGATTCCTTTTCTCCCCCTATAACGCATTTGATGTGCCTCCGGAATACATGCAGCTATGTGTGTGCCATCAATACATCCAATACAGTCCTGTTATAACAAGTTAGATAATGGTATCAAATAAAATATATGGAATAAATAAAAGTTTATTTTCCTATTTACCTTGAAATAGGGCATGTATCGTTCATCATTAGCGATACGAGGTGGTACAAATTGAAAAGTTGGATCCTTTGGTCTTATGATATCATGTGCAAGACCCCTGTAGCCCTTGCTCCTGCCACTAATGGCTTCCAAAACTTCATGAAATGCTCTACTGATTGTCTCACCAGAATGTTGAAACCGCTCTCTAGCATCCCTATTAGAAGCACCCCTAGCAAGTATATATAGAAATATACCCACTTTCTCTACAATCGTCACTCTGTTACTTGCTTGTAATCCATATTTTGATTGCAAGTCTTCACATAGTTGTGTAAATATACTTTGCTCCATTCTAAAGGCATTCAGACATCTAACAGAGTGCCCATTCATTATCTCATTCATCCATTTTTGTCCAGTTTGAGATGAAATCATACATGGTTCTTTGTAAATATGTTTATAGTAATATGTAGCAAGTGCACCAATTGCACATGATTTTGTATTCCAAAAAAGCACATGCTTTCTTCTTTTTTTTACTCTTTCAATATCCATGATGTACCTACTAGTAAAGAAACATACTAAAAACATTGAAAACTATATCAACAAAACAAAGCAACAACGTAAAACTAAAAATACATTGCCCAAATGATGTTCATATAAATTCATCAAAGCTACAATATCCATCAAAACAAAAACCAAATAAATTAAAAACTAAATGATGTTCATAGAAATTCATCAAAGCTACAATATCCATCAAAACAAAAAATAACCAAATAAATTAAAAACTAAATGATGTTCATAGAAATTCATAAAAACTCATTTCTCTTTGCCATGCATATACGTCAACCAAGCTTTCCTTCCATGATGATCCTCCATGTTTAGAAAAATATGTCGTTTTAATTCATCCTCAATCAAAGTCATAGCAAAGCACCACAATTCACTACCATATTCCAAATGATATTCAGTAACCATCTGATTGATAACAGTCATTGCTTCCGTAATGACAGAAGTAGCATTGTCTTCTTTACTAACACCAACATCTGACTCCATTATTTTCAATGCCTTGTTAGAATTTGATACCAAGGTTTCTATTTGACTACCTAGCTTTGCTGCCCCCCCCTGAGTGTCTTCTTTTACGCTTTCCTTTGATGGGTTTGTCAGTCATATTTTGGGTACCTTCAGGACGAGTGCTAGGTACTTGGGTACCTCCAGGATGAGTGCTAGGTACTTGGGTACCTCCCAACTCATGCATGAAATCAGGCCAAAATGAATGTTCTTCACTAAATAAATTTTCCATGCGAGAAGCATATCGATTATATTCTGAATAAACCCGATCTCCATCATTCTCATGATTGTCTTCCCCACCACTTTCTTTATCTCCATCCTCAACATTCACATGTTCCACAGGTTGAACAAGATTAGAATCCATAGAGGGTGTAACAACATTTGCTCCCGTAGCATAATTGTCTTCAAACAATTGATTCCAATATTCCTCAATTGAAGGATCTATTGATTTATTACGAAACTTTTTAGCCTCGGGTTTCTCCTACACAAAAAAAAAAAAAAAGGATTGTTAACCATCAAATTAAGGATCTTATACTAATTGTTCATTAATTCTTGGAATTTATGAAACAAACTAACCTTAATCTTTCTATCCCACCACTCATTTGAACAACTAAGCTTTCCTGTAGCAGGATCCCATCCTAAGCCGGTTTCCCCAAACTTCAAGAACTTCCAAATGCGCCAATCTTTCTTCATTGAGCCAAACTTATTCTTCAAAGTTTTGTATAAACATTTTCGCTTAATAATGACTTCAAACTCTTGGTTAATCTCCTTCCATTTAAATGAAACACGTCCATTCTTCCTAATAAACTTGATACAAAGCTCACAAAAAACCTTTTCATACTCATCCGTCCATTTAAAATTGATGTTTCCCTCCATATTATCATTGCTGGAGGCCATCTTATAAATGTTCCAACACAAAATAAAATAATGAATTAGCTTTTTACACACAATATACAAATATAGCAGGAATTCATTGTACTATATTCTATTCTTTTCAGGGATCTTTGATTTGTCTATATGCATGATATATTGACATGTAACAGGAAAAATAATGTTCAACAAGAAATATAAGGTACTCTTAAATAATCCCCAAACAAAATGAGCCCTTGCAACTTTTACACAAATATTATACATAAAAATAGCAACAGGGGCCCAACACTAAACTAACACCAAGACCTTACACAATCGAACCTTAGACACCCTCCTGCAATTGAATACAATAGTAGCACAACCCCAAAGCATGAGTTAGAGTACCCCAAGCCACCATGACAGAGAACCAAACCATAATAAATAAGCAACAAAACTATAGTAAGCCCTGTTTACCTGACGCATAAGCACAAACAAGATGAAAAAAAATGAAAGAAAAGTACTGCATATATAGTAATTCAAGACCACACCATAAAAGCAATCCAAGACCAGAAAATCAACCAAAAAATTGGAAAAAAAAATTAAAAGAAAACTGTATAGCAGAAATTACCTGATGCAAAGGAATGAATGAGATGAATAGTGACAGACGCAGAGGAGATAAGCACAGTGACGGCAGAGAGAGGGACGATGAATTGGAGAGACGGGAGGTTGAATTGAAATATGAAAGATTAGAATATTTTATTATAATTTAAGAGGATTAAAGTGGAATTAAAATAAAATAATAAGGGTAAAAAAGAGAAAAAAAATGAAACGCTATAAGCTATAAGCTCAAACGCTACTTCAAGTAGCGTCGGAAAAAAACGCTATAAACTCGTAAAAAAACGCTAATTACAAAAACACTAAACAAACAGGGCTACTAACCCATCCGCTATAAGCTAGCAGATAGGACTTGCCAAACAGGCTCTAAGTCTGAACGCGGAGCCAAGAGAATTCTCTTAATTTCTTAAAAGCCCACACGAGACCCAATTTCTTCTCTCCTGCGTTTCATTTCCTTTCTTTAATCCTTCGAATATTTGTCTTCAGTGAGTTTCTCTCTCCCTCTGAGTCTTCCAACGTGCATAAAAATGTTATCACACAAACCAACACTTCTCATTAGTCAAAAATGGGTGTCTTTTAGCCAAACCTAATCCTTGAAACGATTCATCATTGGGACCTCCACTCTCCAAATAAAGTATGGATTTGGCTCCTTGTAAATATTTAAAGTGAGAAAGTAAGGGATTATTCATCATTGATTTGATTAAGTATATAAAGATCTCAACCTATTAAATAATCTAAGAGTAGATAACTTCTTACTTTCTTATTTTAGAATTTAATTTAATTTAGAGGACCAAATCGGTAAAATATATAATCTCTATGACGTCAGAAAGTAAATCCTTGGACAAGAGGCCGGAAGAGTGAGGATGACCATACACAAATGAAACAATGCGAGGGGCATATAAAAATAAAGATAGTAACTTTCCTTAAAAAATAAAAAAAGTCTCGGGTTCGAATGCTAAGTTAGGTTGGTTCAAGTGGTAAGGGTTTGAGTTCTTTAAATAAGTGGGATCAGGGATTCGAATCCTGACTCTTGTGAACGGAAAAAATTTGGTTGGGAGGGGACTACCTATCTTGTGTCAGTTGTGTGCCTTCAAGTTTTCCGGTGGAGATTAGCCATCTTTAACGACGGTGGATACTTCACATTTATCCCATAGATACCCAAAAAAAATGTCTTGGATTCGAATTTTGTAAATGAAAAAAAAAATAGAAGTTGAAAGAGTTTTACTCTTTTATATGAGTAACTAGACTTGTATTTAATTGGGATCTAACATGACTTTCGGATACCTCCGATCTAAACCAAAATTTTGAGTTGTGTTAGCAACACTGTCATTACTAAACGCTCCTATTTATTTCATTCACCGTGGAAGAAATATACAACTGCCTTCCCATTTATATAGCACAATAGATTATACACTTACACCTGTCTACCCTCATCACAACCATGGTCTCGTCTCTATATATTATTTTTAATTAATTGATGCAATCGTGCAACCATCTAGAGACGCAAAAGTTGCACAAGCCACAAGGGATTCCATACATTCACAAAATATCACAGTAAAAAAGGTTATAGTTGCCGCTATATGTGATGTCAAGCAATTCCATTCGATTTCGATAGTGAAATATTTTGTATCATTCACGATGAAATGAATTGGAGGATTATATATGATGACTATATAAGCTACCTTTTCACTTTTAAATAAGAGTTACATTAAATTATCAGCTTCTGTTACATAGAAATGAGCCATATTTAGGACAAAGGGTAAAAGGTAGAATTTAAGTTCG
This sequence comes from Ammopiptanthus mongolicus, assembly GCA_039655645.1. NCBI lineage: Eukaryota > Viridiplantae > Streptophyta > Magnoliopsida > Fabales > Fabaceae > Ammopiptanthus > Ammopiptanthus mongolicus. The sequence goes on along the minus strand of CM077346.1, from coordinate 16,733,112 downwards.
GATAAAAAATGATTATACTGTACTTTTTGTTGGACACACCAGCATTAATTCGAAGTCGGATTTGGTGATAAGAGATCATCATATATGACAAATACATTTTTTCCTCTTCATATTTTTTTATTCTATCATTACCAATGTCACTCGTTATTAATTTTTAAGACATACTGACATGATTTTTTGAAGGTCAGTAGAGCATATATATTGGATTTTTTTACTCTTGGGGTTTTGAAGCTCGTTATGTTAGGATAAGACCTATTATATTTGATCGAAAATTTGCGGACATGAGCATGTAAAGTTTCACCCCTTTTTAAACAAAACAATTAAAAAAGGAAAGAAAGTAAAAGGGTAAAATAATAGGTTACCAAGATGGATGAAAATCTGTTATCACATTTTGGTATACCACTTCTTATCCCTGTCAATAATATCTTATCATATAAGTTGAATTTTTTTATAATTTTAAAAAGATAGAATATGTGACAAGATATTATTGGTGGTATCAAAATATACTTTGAAAAGGTTAAATCAAACATTTTTTTTGTTTTCAAGGCAGACGTACTGTTGGATAATCTTCTCTTCAAAGTAGTAGAAACCGGAAACCGTGAATTGGGTTTGGAACTTTTAGTGGCGTCGGGAGTTTTTTGTGTGGGAAGAGAACCTATCGTTAGAGTTTGAACATGGTAAATTCTGTTGGTCTTTCTTTGGGTCGTGATCAGTGGAATTGGAAGTGTCATAGTTCAGGTTTTTTTTCCGGTGAAGTCAGCTTATGATGACTTATTAATTTTCAAGTGTCTGCAACATGGGGAAGTCTCAGATCTGCAGAAAAGGGTCTTTAGGAGATTGTGGAGGGGTTTGGCTCCTTCAAAGGTTTAACAAGATATGTTGTAAGGATGACACCTTTTTTTTTTTTTTTAAAAAGCAAACAATTGTATTACTAAGAGTACAAGTAGGGGCATACCTATGTATTGTTCAGAGGGTGCACTTGAACCCTCTGGATTTTTAAAATTCTTTACTAATATCCTAGGTAAAAAAATGCATCCATAATTGTCAAAAATTACATCCATGCCATTAGACCTTTGACCCTCTCTCTCTCCCACACTCAGCCTTGCATTAGCGCCCTCCTCCAATCCGCCTGCAGCAGTCTGCCTGCCGTCCGCCGTGAGCCAGTGACCGCGTCACCCTCCGCCAGGCCGCCACCGCTAGCATAAGTCCCCCCTCTTCCTCTTCCTCTTCCTCTTCCTCTTCCAGTCTCCCACTTCCTCTGATTTGTTCTTTTTGTTTAAGGTTTTGAATCAAATTGGGGATTTTGATTTTGTTCTTCTTCTTCCTATGATTTGTTCTGAATTGTTTAGGGTTTTAAATCAAATTGAGATTTTGATTTTGTTCTTCTCCTTCCTATGATTTCTTGCTCTGCATCAAATTGGGGTTCTGAATTGTTTACTCTAAATGTGCTTGTTATATTCTTTAATTGCAGGAGATGGAAAAAAAAAAATTTAAAAGGAAATTACAAACAAATGAGCAACAACCTTGTGAACCAAGTCTACAGCAACAAATGATTGAAGTTAATTTAGAAGAGCTGTCATCATATCCAGGAAAATGAATTAAAATTTCGGAATATCATCCTAATGATTGAGATAAGATACGAAGAACATATTTACAAAGAGGACCGTACCAACCTACTCAACATAATTTTCCCCAAATAAAAATTGGAAATTCTTTAAGAAGATTTTGTCCTTATTGGTTTAATGAATTTGGCAACTGGTTAGAGTATAGTGTAGAAAAAGATGCTGCATTTTGCTTATGTTATCTTTTTAGGCCTGAAATTGGAAAGCAATCAGGTGGTGACACATTTGTGACAGAGGGATTCACAAAATGGAATAAGAAAGAAAGGCTCGCATCTCATGTTGGAGGCTAAGTCCTAATAGTTCTCATAACATTGCTTGGAAGAAGTCTCAAGATTTGATGAATCAAGATCAACATATTGATGTTGCAATTTCTAATTAGCAATCTAAACAAGTTGGTGACTCATATCGAATGCGGTTAACAACATCACTTGATTGCATTCACTTACTATTGAAGCAAGGATTTTCTTTTCGTGGTCAAGATGAATCAATCGATTCTTCTAATCAAGGTATTTTCCTTGAGTTTCTTAAATTTCTTGCTGAACACAATGAATCAATAAACAATGTTGTCTTGGAAAATGCTCCTCAAAATCATCAATTAACTGCTCCAAGCATCCAAAAGGATACTGTTAATGCTGCTGCATTGGAAACCCCTAATGTTATTATTACTGATCTTGGAGATGAGCCATTTGCTATTATGGTTGATGAATTTTGTGACATATCAATTAAGGAACAAATGGCTGTTGTTTTGCGTTATGTTAACAAGAAAGGAAGTATTGTTGAGCGCTTTCTTGGTATTGTTCATATTACAGATATTACATCTTTATCATTGAAAGTGGCAATTGATGAATTGTTTTGCAAATATGGGATTAGTATATCAAGAATTCGGGGACAAGGTTATGATGGTGCTAGCAACATGAAAGGGGAATTTAGTGGTCTCAAAAGTTTGATCTTAATGGAGAATTCATCTGCATTTTATGTATATTGTTTTGCTCATCAATTACAATTAACATTAGTTGTTGTTGCCAAAAATCACATTGAAGCTGCCTCTCTCTTTAATTTACTGTCCACTTTATTGAATGTTGTTGGGGGATCTTGCAAACGACAAAATATGCTTCGTGAAAAACAAGTAGAAAATGTTAGGGAGGCATTGGGAAAAAGAGAAATTCCTAGTGGGCAAAGTTTGAATCAAGAAACTAGTCTCAAACGAGCTGCTGATACTCGATGGGTTCACATTATGCAACTTTGATTAATTTGATATTGATGTAATGTGCTGTAGTTGATGTTGTTGAAATTATAAAAGAAGATGGATCAAGTGCTGATCAAAGAGCTGAAGCCCGTGGTCTTTTACGTATGTTAGGGGATTTTGAGTTTGCATTCACATTGCATTTGATGAAAAATGTCTTGGGTATTTCAAATGAATTGTCACAGGCATTGCAAAGGAAAGATCTAGACATCATTAATGCTATGAACTTGGTTAACATAGCAAAGGAGCGGTTACAATCTATGAGCGATAATGGATGGGAGTCTTTATTCAAAGAGGTAATTTTATTTTGCAAGGTGCATGATATTGACATTCTTAATATGGAAGATATATTTTGTTCTATGGGGAGATCACGATGTATAAGCAATGTTAAAGCTGTCATAGTAGACCATCACTATCATATTGAATTATTTTATACACTTGTGGACATGCAGCTTCAGGAACTTGATGATCGTTTCACTGAGACAAATACTCAGTTGCTTCTTTGTTTGGCTTGCTTGAGTCCAACTAAAATGTTCTCCACTTTTGATAAGGCAAGGCTGATTGAATTTGCGAAGTTTTATCAATGTGATTTTTCTTCAACTGATTTAGTGGTGCTTGATAATCAACTTGAGACTTACATCATTGATATACGTAGAACTGTTGAATTTGCATTCTTGAAAGGAATGAATGAACTTTCAGAGAAGTTGGTTGAAATTGGAAGACATATAGTTTATCCATTAGTTTATCTTCTTTTGAAGTTAGCAATAACTTTGCCTGTTGCCACAACGGCCGTAAAAAGAGCCTTTTCTGCTATAAAGATTGTTAAAAATAGGTTGCATAATCGAATGGGAGATGTATGGATGAATGATTGTTTGGTGACTTATATTGAGAGAGATGTATTCAATAACGTTAGCAATAAACCGATTATTCAACGATTTCAAAACAAGAAATCACGTAAAGGACAATTATGAGGTAAGTAATTTATTTGACTATATATATATATATATATATATATATATATATATATATATATATATTAAAATTTTATGTCTTTAACTTCATATGTTTGATAGTAATATGAGGTATGGAAATAGATTGTCATTTTTGAAAATAGGTTGACCCCCTAACTCCGGGACCTAAATACGCCATTGAGTATAAAAAGTACTCTAATCCAATACATCTAAGTAAAAAACTATCACTATCACCTATTAGTTACATCAGAACTAAGAGAACCAAACCACCGTATAAGGATGACACCTTGACTTGATAGCTTCAATGTACAAGGTATATTAATATCCACTAAATTAGGTGTAACAAATATTTCTTAAAATTGAGTGTGAGTTTCTATTAATATAGTGGGCCGGAGATCCATTGACTAAAAGAGTAAATTTAAAGACATGCTCAAAATCCTCATCCCTCAATTTATTCTAATCCAATGAAAATCGAATGACTTCTTTAATAAATTAATGTAGATTATTGAATTAGAATAATCGGAATGCGGACAATTTTGATAAAGTTTTTTAAACCTGTAAATAAATATCACTGACGAGGTAGGGTCACATATGGCTACAACTTAGGTCCTTGGGTTACTTTTGTAACCACCAAACTCGAAATACGAAGGGGGCAGCAACAGGGGTCAACTAATTAAGAGTATCACGTAGAGGTAGGCAGGGAGGAACTCTCGCACAGATGGACAACCTGTCAAGGAAAAACTAGAAAAAAGAGAAAGGCTCGAGATATCACATGATTCTCAGCTGTCCAAGATAGAGGTCATATGAGAGTCTTTGTTCCCAAATATAGTTATTATTATATAATAATGAAATTTAGGTGCAACAAGTGACAAAATTCGGGCTAGGTTGCTAACTCATGATGAAAATGGAAAAAATTAAAATGGAAAAAAGTGGTTTGTCCGACCATCGTCTTCTACTTGTATATTTTACTATATTTGAATATATGTAGAAGTTGGGAGGATAGCTTGAGAAGAAAAAAGAATATATGCAGAAGTGGAAGAATGGTTGATGTGTGATGACTAATATTGATAATGGTATTTTTTTTTTTGGATAAGCAAAAGAATTTTATTAAACGGGTAGAAGGATACCCCAATCCTTAAACATTACAAGAAGAAAACCCAAAAAAAACAAGTACAAGTTCAACACATATAACAGTAGCAGTTAAGACAACCCCAGCACTACAAAAAGGCATGCACCCCGACTGTAAATACTCCTGCACTCCAACAATAGCACTCTGATATCAACACAGATGGCATCATGCAGCGCCTTAATAGAAAATATAAGCCAAAAGCCAGTGTCTTGCAACAATAATTGATTCCCCCAAAAGATATATTAGCCAGAAGGAGTATAATGAACCTGCTAACTTCATAGCATGTTAGCAGCGGCCCCTGCCCACTGAAAACAAGTTAATATATAACAGCGTCCATTAGTAGAAATCCTTCCTGCTTATTTACATGGAGCACAGTAGCAAGATAAGCAAGCAAATGGGTTGTTCCACCACTCATAGTAACTCATAGAAGCCTTGTCACATCTAGCTTTAATCCACAACCAGCTTCTAATCTTAATCATTTCCACCACCTCAACCAGATTCAGTTGTGTAGAATTGAAGATAATATGATTCCTATATATGCAGCTAGCCATATTGACCACAAGGTACATAACCAAATAAGAACCTAAAAATCCTTGCAAATCTTATCATTCAACAAACCTAAATGTGACCAGAAATGTAGTTTCCCACTATTGGGTAGGACAGATATCACCTTACCCAACCTGTCAATAGCAGTTTTGCCAAATAAAATATGATATCGGACAAGTGAAAAGTAAATGGTCAGTTGTTTCTAATTCGCAATTGCAAAAAGCACATAACAATTGGTTATTCTGAATCGTTATTGGTAATGGTATTTGAAGCTTAATTCTAGCTAGTTGAACGGTTACGTTGATGTGTGATGACTAAGGGTATTTGAAGCTTTAATTCTAGCTAGTTATGTTATTGCAAATAAAAAATTAATTACATATCATTATTGTTATAGCGATTAACAATCTGTTGATATAAGATGCTAGTAAGGGATTTTTTTTTGTTTTACTATTAAATATTTAAATATATTGCATATTAGTTTTATGAATTTTTATTGTCTTCTACTTCAATTACATATTTTGAGGGAGAGAATTCTTACTTGGGGGTAGGGGTGGCAAATGGATGGCTTAGATAAATTTTTATTCGGATTATAATGAATGGATTAAAAACAATCCATTAATCCATTATGATTCATTAAAATTTCATTAAAAAAATCCAATCCATCCATGATCCATTTAAAAAAATTCATCCAATCCATCCATTAACAATTTTTTTACGGATGGATATCTGATCCATCCAGTTAAACAACGTTATAAATGATGAGAACTAAATTAAAAATAGTTATATATATATAAAGATCCATTTAAAAAAATTTGAGGTATGGAAACCATCGCCAAATTCAAAATGGTTGTCATACTAATCAATGTTAACTCTCTTCTCAAACAACCAACATGTATGGTTGATCCGAGTGGTAACGAGCTTGGACCCCTTAAGCAAGTGGTTAGGAGCTCGACCCTAGCTCTTGCGTATGGAAAAAATCTGGTTGAGAGAGGTCAACCTTTAAATATCGTCCAGTATCTCGGAGGATTAGTCTCTGTAGTTACACGTGCGAAGGATACCTTGAAAAACAAAAAAAAACTCTCTTCTCAGACCACATACAAAAAACAGACACAAGGATTCTAGTCCCTTGATGACTAACATGATCACACCGATCACCAACCTTTTGAAAATATTTTATTAGTGCTTTAACCAATTATTATTTAATACATGTTGTTAACTGATGTTTGACGGTACATCCCAACGGCCTAAAATTTTTGGTAATTTAGAATCTTTATCCTTTTCCATACATTCGAACCAAACAGTGATCATAATCTCTCTCTCGATACAGATAGGATCCTTACCACGCAGTATAATCTCAATCTCTCTCTTCCTCTCTCTGAGCAAGTAGGGTTTCCATCATCAACAGTGATTGACTTGAATTTTGGATCCTTTTCCACGAACTGACTCAAACAGTGCTTTGCCTTCAGCATGGGTGATGGATTAGTTAATTTGGATCATCCTCTTCTGCTTTTAATAATCTGTTGCAAAGCTGATTATAGCAACTCGGTTTAGATCTTGAGAATCATATATCTGTGATCTGATTTCAGTTATCTTGGCAAGGAGTAGTTAAGGCTGTTATATATCAAGCTTCATCGTCAATCATGGTTCACACAGAACTGCTTCTCTCTCTTTCTCACTCACTCACTCATGGACACACACACAAAATTCAAGTTGTTTATAGTCTTGTTGCTCATCAATATTCATATTTATATGTGTTTATATCTTTTAGACTAATATATATATATATATATATATATTGACTTCTTTTAGGAATAACCGTTTCTATATATATGGTTTCAATCTTGATTTTTTCCCGCTGGTTTTGGGTTTTATATACCCTCTTATAATGTCGCCAATTCAAAGAGGATAGTTTGGTTTCAGAATCCATATTCATCTTATAACTATGGAAGCTCAAAGGTGAGTTTTAACCTACCATATAGTTACAAATTGTAAACAGTAATCCTCATGGCCACCTCTCTTTGGAAAAAGCAAGGAAAATGAATTCATATAAAATGGAAAGTTGGAAAACACATTATTCATGGAAAGCAACAAAACTATAGTATATATCATTTTCACTTCTGGACAGGTTTTCTTGTAGGAGTCGATGCATACTTCAATATATGTATATATATATATATATACTAGTATATATTACATTTTTCAACAACCTTTTAGGTTATATATGTAGGTCAGAACATGGAGTTCCCAAGACCTAGGAATAAGTGCGCAGTTTGTATTAAATTTATGGTATAAATGTAAGAAGACAGTCCTTCTAAATATCATCGTGCCTTCGAAATCAGTACAACTAATTAAAATGCTTTGAATCTTTGATCTTTTCCTGCATATCTAACATAACATCTTGGCTCGATGGTAATAGTTACATATTTTATTTTTGGGTACAAAAAATAGAGCTATAATATTTAATTAGTGACAAACTGCTATTGGTTCTGATGTTTTTATTGGTGTCTTCCTTCCTGATCTTCACTCAACTATCTCTAACAGTAAAAAAAGGAGTTACTGGAAGAATGTTTCAATAGAAATGGCTGAGAGAATTGGCATATCTGAAGAAAACAAGAGCGAAGATAGCGACATTGGAGCCAAACCCTCTTCTCCACGTTCCAAAAAGCGTTCATTCTTGGACTTGAATGAAGAAGCTAAAGAGGATAGCGTCACTGACATCTCGTGCAGGGAAATCAGTAGTAATGACAGATCATCGTCTCCAGAAGTTAACAATTTGAGTAGTAATAACTCAAGTGATCAAGAAGGGAAAGAGCGAGGAATTACAGTTAGGCCATATGTACGGTCCAAAATGCCAAGGCTTCGTTGGACTCATGACCTTCACCTAGCTTTTGTGCATGCTGTTGAGAGGCTTGGTGGACAGGAAAGTAAGTGTAATTAACTCACCTCACGCTAGCTGTGTGTTATATAAGTATAACTTAGTTCAAGTGAAGAAGTTTATATATTAGGCTATTAGCCTTAGCCTTGCTGAACAAATGAAACAACTATTTTTTCAATTTTGTTTTTAAAGTTTGTTTTTAAACATGATAATATTGGTTAATTACAGGAGCAACACCCAAGTTAGTTCTTCAGTTGATGGATGTGAGAGGACTAAGCATTGCACACGTAAAGAGTCATTTGCAGGTACATTAATTAATCAATTGGTGAAAGCTGGATTGTATATATATATATATATAATCGATAAGGTTCCTCTAAAATGAGATACTCTCTAAAGTGAACAAGTAAAAGGGTTTTCATCATTAGATAATTTAGTGAGTTCAAATCTCTATGTACTTTATTAAATCAAGGATGAAAACCCATTTAGTTGTTCACTTTAGAGATGATTTCATTTTAGAGGAGCTTTTTCCATATATAATACATTGGATACATATATATGGTTTTTTTATAAGCAATACATATATATGGTTGATTGATAGTCCATCTAGAAACCGATCCATTCTACATTTCTACCAAATCATTTTCTAACTACGTTAAATAACGCTCTATATATGTTTTGAATTTCAGATGTATCGAAGTAAAAAGCTTGATGAGTCTGGCCAAGGTAAGATATTTCAAAAAACCTCATTTTTTCACACATCTAGCAAAAAATGTTGTGAACATATTGTATGGCATGCCTATTTCAAGTTTCAAAAGGCTTACATGCATGACTCACTGGATTTTATTTTTATTTCAGTTTTATCCCAACATAGGGCAATGCAAGGAAGACATCAAATTTATAAGATGTACGAAAGACTTGATGCCCAAGGGCACTTTGGGGTTGATAACCAAAACTATCTACAATCATCTCTGCTAATGAAACAACCTTATGACTTCAAAGCTCATGGATCTTCAAGGTATAAGAAACAGCCGGTGGGAAACATAAAATAGCCTATATATATATTATATCAAAATTAACTTGGACGAAATTTTGATATCACTGTAATATTTTCTCTGTAGATTTCAGCATCTTGGGCTTTTCAATAGTCACGTGACAAGATCAAGTTCAGTGTGGAGCCAAGATTCAGGGTCATGTGAGACCCCTAACTACAGAACCTTCCTTCAAAGGAGCGAAAAAATGGCAACAAGCTCACACCTATTTCAAGTAAGAGATGCAATAGCGAGAAATGGGACTATTCTTGAAAAGAACTGGCCTCCTCGGAGAGTGGCTGGATCACAAGGAAATGACAAAAATGAATCTATAAGCATTTCGTGGGATGACAAGTGTACTGAACTAACTTCTCATTGGAGCATCAGTGCTAGTTCTATGAACAATCAATATCAACGTAGTTCTTGGGGCACAATCTTCCCTAGCCACGCGAAGCTTGGTACCAAGGTAAGAACTCTACAACATTTAGTTCAGCTTGATACTTCACATCGTTAATAACAAAGATGCAATAAATAATCGGTACCATTTGATCTGCCTATTATATTATGTTGAAATAATTAAAATGGTTCCAATCCTGCTTCGTTTTTTTTTTTTTATAAGTCAAACATATATTAAAGAAGTTAAGAGGTACTCCAACCATATACCAAATACATTACAAGATATCATACCCTAGTCACATTGTCTAATACAGTCACAAGGACCAATATATCCGTCTGAAAACTTAAAAGAAGTAACCGCAAGTAGGCCGAAAACCAAGTCTAGGACCTTATTTTATATAAATCCAACAAACCAATAAGATCAAAGGTCTCACTCCTAAAATATAAACCCATTACAAACCAACCACAAAGATCAATTTTTTTTCCCGATAAGCAGCCACAAACATCAAATAACCGCATGTAAATAATAAGATCAACTTGTTTAACTTTTTTAATACAAACATCGATGATGGAAGAGATATTCTCCAATATTTGATGGCATAACCAAATTAAAGCCTAGCCAAAATATCAACTAGGTGCACTTACACGGGGAAAAAACAAATGAGTAGTATCCTCCTCTATAGATGAACAGATCATGCACCAATGAATATTGATCCAAGTGGAAGGGGTTTGGGTTCCTTAAGCATGTGATCCTGGGTTCGATCCATGGATTCGTGTGTATGGAATAAACACTATTGGGAGGAATCCTCGCTTAGACGTCTGACCGTATCCCGAAAGATTAGTCTCTCACCTATCGGATGGGAGGATATTCTGGGAAACCAAAAAAAAAAAATATGAACAGATCATGCAGAGAAGATCTTGCTGGACCGTAATCCTCGTTCGTTTGTTGGTAGGCAAATTGACTATAAATCATCCTAGGTTGGTGGTTTATGTTAACGTCTTTAATTAGCCTTTGAAATGAGGAGACTCCTCAACCTAAACTTTTTTACATAAAAGAAATGTAAAAATAAATAATTAAAACCACTGATTTTCGTAATCCATCCTGTATAGTTTGTTGTCTTTATTAATTTTTGGTGCAATTATGGACTAAAAGTAGTAATTAGGCAAAACTCTCCCAATTGTTTTCAGATTCAAACCTCTAACCATCATAAGTAAAGTTTTCTATGTCACAATCCATTTCCATCACTACTCATTTCCATTAGGACCATCACCCTATATATTAAATTATAGTACTACATTTACTTGAAAGTGAGTTAATCACTTATTTTGTTGATCTCTCTCTCTCATAAAATAATATGTGTCTATGAATGACAATGGAGCGGGACAGGGTGGAGAGAGCCATATTTATCATGAAAAATCCACGGATACCTAATAATTCAGAAAAAAAAATTAAAAATGAAAAAGGAATGTAAGTAAAAAAAACTTTAATCTAACACATACCATATTACCTTTCCATAATTTTAAATACTTATAAAATTAAAATAATATCACATATGCCATATCAAGTTCAATTGTATTTTATTATATTCAATTCAAATAACTAATTATATTATAAGAATGACATTCTTTAATTTCATTAAAAAAAGGTTTAATTACTCTGCAGGTCCCTAAACTATTTGAGAATTTTTAAATAGGTCCCTGAACTAAAACAATTTGTAATTGGGTCCCCAAACTTCTAAATACTTTGTAATTAAGTCCCTACATTTTAAACGTTTCTAATCGAGTCCCTAAAATTTTAAATAATTTGTAATTAAGTTTTTAGGGTAGCAGAACAACCTTGTAATTAAAGTACTCTATAAATCTTCTTCCATGATTCTAGTCTATCTTAGAGGTTATAATAGAACTACTAGATCACTTACAATAGCAAATGTTTTAAAAATATCTCTTACCACAGGGACCTAAGGCTAATATAACTTATTATTTATGCATTTTTTTACAAGTTTTACGTTTTGCAATTTTTCTTTGTTCTTATTTTCATCTCGTCATACTAAACACACTTTTTGAAGTAGTTTAGGAACCCACAGTTAGGAGACAGAGTCCCTTTCCTAGCGTAATCGACTGATCATGGGGGAATCATAGGAGGCGAATCAGCCGAAGGTTTGGCTAACTCAAATTTGTCTGATAACACATGTGGATGTTGGATGAGGATCTCCTATCCCATTTTGGTGTACCACATCATGTCCCAACCAATAATATCTTGCCATGTAAGTTAAAATTTTATTTAATATTGAAAAAATAGAATACATGGCAAGATATTATTAGTTGGGATATGATGTGATACACTAAAATGAAATAAAAGATCCTCATGCATGGATGTCATATCTTATTTCAATGGTACAATTCATCAAGAACCAATTCTTATTTTTAAGAACTAATTAAGGAACTCCTAATCGGATTTGCTCTAATCACCTTATAATTTCATGCGGTGACAATTAAAATTGTGTCAAACTGAACTTGAAACTTGTGGTAAGCGTTGAGAACAAATTTAGTGGTAGATTACAGAGCTAGCATAATATCAGATATTACTTTGGTAATTAAATATTTGTAAATTACCTATTTAAATTTTGAATTTCAAACAAAGTATAAAGAAATAGAAAATCCAAACAGCTATTTGGTTAAAACTTTGAATTGAAATTGGCATGTATATTTTGAATTAAGATAGATAAGGTTGTTTATGGACATGTAGGTTCAAGATCTAAAAGATGGAATGCAACTATTCACAAATGAGGTTCAGTTGTCTCAACAACGGCAAGCACAATTAGAAAGGGACAAAGGGCCAGCAAATTTGGTAGAGCTAAGGCTAAGCCACGACTTAGGAAATGTTAGAGAGAGGAACGGAGGTCCAGCAAGTGAACAAGCAGAAATCAATACGATGCTTTCTCTTTCATTGTTCCCTTCGTCATCATCAATGCAACAAGCTCAATATTGTTATGAAAAAGAATAAAGACAACTAGCTAGATTGTGAGTTTGTGTGTACAGAATTGCGCTCCAGGTCCAAGGGATCGTTTTGGGCTGAGTACTTGGGCTCTGACCATGTCAAGTTGAGCATAGGAGTGAGATCTTCAAGTACTTGCCTTCACAAGCCACACATTTGCATGTATGGACATTTACTCAGATATCAAATTATTAAAAAATGGTAATTTTAGTTACTTGGCTTTTTATGCTCTTATTGGGCGTGCATGGTGTGGATCAGTGAGTATTGTTTTTCTTTGTCAGATATAAGGTTTTAAATTGTCGCCGCGATTACGGTCGCATTACGTTTTTCGTAATTGCAGGAAAATGCGCCCGTAATTACGGCCGCGATATGATTTTAGAGATTGTCAAAATCAAAACGTTACGACTTCAAATGCGATTTTAGACCCAAATTTAAAACCTTAGTCAGATATGATTTGCTATTTAAAATGTTTTTTACCCTAATCTTCACCGTCCCCTCTTTAAGTTTAATTGTGATTCACTTTCAATCAAAAATTCTTTTACACGCTCATTAAGAATTTTATAGTAATCAGGGATTAAAATTAAATCTTAAAGTATTCTTATCCTTGTCCTACTTAAAATCATATCTTGTCTTTTATGTTTAGGATTTAATTGGTACGTATTGTCTAAAGATTTTTTATATTATCAACCAATCATAATTGTCACATCATTAAATATGTCTGACTCTTATCATAACTATCTTAAAATCACATATAGGATGATTTGTGATTGGTTAAAAGTGTAAAAAAAAACTTTACACTAACTGTGTTCAAAATTAACATCTAATTTTGTATAAGTCATTAAAAAAATCAATTTTGGTTTTTAAATATTATTTACTTTAATTTTTCATTTGAAAATTAGTATGTTGTCCCATTCTTTCTAATTCTTTTAACTCAATATCAATAAGCATTTAATTTTGATACACTGTTAGTGTAAAGTTTTTTATGATGTCAATAAGTCACACATCATCTTGTGTATGACTTTTAAGTTATTTATTATCAAAGTTATGTAATTTTAATGATATGACAATATATGATTGATTGTTATTGTAAAAACTCTACATAACAACAGTGTATTGTAATTAAATCCTTTATAAAAGCATGTTTCGGAAAGATTAATTTTTCCCATTTCAGCTATTTTTTGGCTAAAAAGTTGTTTCATACATAATCTACTATGTTTGGTAATTAGTTTAAATTTATAAAAAAAAAACTTTTTATGGAGAAAAAAAGTTGTTTTATGTCATCTAATTTGTTTTAGCTTAAGATTGTTGTGATTTGATTATTTTTCATTCTCAAAACTATCTTCTCTATTTATCCCTATAAAACTAACTTTCAAACAAATATTATTAAATTATGCAATAACTTCATACCCTTTTTCGTAATTTACTATGTAAAAGTGATTTTTTTCATCATCCAAATGAAATCGATTATCTTAAAATCGTTTTTTAGTAAACATACCCAAATAAAAATAGATTCCGATTATAAACGATTATCAGTATAATTTATTTTTTCGAGCGATGGTCCAGACATACAGCATGTGGTCTCCACAACCATTCATTTGTTCCGTATGGACCGAACTAAAAAGCCCACATAACATTAAAGTGGGCCTCATTAGGTTCGGCCATTGAATAGTTACAGTAGGCCATATGATATGATTTATAAAAGGTAACCCTTGCTTCAGCTAGCAATAGCCTATATTTGTGTCACCGTCTCTCCTCTCCTTCCTTTTTAGGTTAAATTAGATTTTCAGTCTCTCAAATTTTTCATTTTGATGAAAATAGTCCCTCAATTCTTTTGTGACAAATTTAATCCTCTTAAAATTCAAATATTGCAAATTTGATCTTCATATTTTTTTAATTGCACTTTTGATCCCCTAAATTCGTGGATTTTTTACGCTTTTGATCCTCCATTTTTTTAAAATCATGATTTTTAGAGACTAAAAGTGCAAAAAACCCACAATTTTTGGAGGACCAAAAGTGCAATTAAAAAAATATGGGGACCAAATTCGCAATAGAATTTTATGAGGACTAAATTTGCCAAAAAAAATTGAGGGACGAAAGTTGCAATTTAACCTTTTATTTACTATGTTATTTTTACGCGACTGTTTTGTTTTTTCAAATCTTATACAAGCATTTTGAAATATTTTAAGAATTATACAATAATATATATATATATATATATATATATATAGAGAGAGAGAGAGAGAGAGAGAGAGAGGTGGGATCGGTTTACACTTTACACTAGCGTAAACATTTTTTTGTTTACACTCATCTTAATTTAACCATTGATGTTATTGTGATCCAACAATGTAAATTATTATTAAAAGCTATCTTAAGCTCCCTATGATTGGGTTTTTGAAAATTTATCCTTACTTACAACCTTTAATAATGGGAGGATAGATAGCGATTTTGTACACTACTAAAAGCCACACTTAATCGTTATTAAACTTTTATTCTGGTATAGTGCTAGAAATATTTAAGTATATGCAGCTTTTATTGCTTCACAAAAATGAGAGATGGGAGTCAAAGAGTTAGAGTGGAATAGAAATACCATGACATCATATTATTATAGTGTAATACTATCATAATATAACACACCTTGATATAATTTGATATGGTTTTTTTTAATTTCATTCTATAAAATCCTCCTATTAATCCTTTTAGTATTAAATGAAAAAAGGATACATCAAGTGTATTAAAAATATAAAAACATTTAATATTCTTTCATTTAGTAAGGAATAAAATTATTAGGAGGATTTAGAATTATTTAAAATTTGATTATATAATAATTCAAAATCTTCCTCCTAATTCTTTTAATTATTATAAAAAATATCAAATAATTTTATATTATCAAGATATTAAATGTATTTATTTTTATTTAATAAAAAAATATGTAATGAATTTTGTGAAAAAAAAAATAGGAAAACTCGGGATTATATTATTGGTTCCTCCTTGTATGATGCATAATAAAACACAGCCTTCTTGCGAGCGGTAACCCGTTTATATGCTTTGACTTTTGAAAGTTTAATGTTAGGGAATTGAGTTGGAGACTTAATAAATTATATTTCACCAACCACTAGGAGAGATCTCTCACTTCTTTAAGTAGTCAAACATATCCCTAGTTTGATTCGTACTTCAATTTCTAATATAACAAGTCATATTCCCATAATAATATATTATTGGGGTCTTGGCCTTTTTTAAATTAAATTCCCACCGTCAAGAGGAAGAGAAGGAAAAAGAAAGGCTGCTGGAAGAAAAAAATCCCGCAACATACAGAGCTTGTAGCGTCGACGTGGACTAGGATGGAGGTTGGACCACAAAGCATAGTTAAAATTATATATTTTTATGTCGACCTCTCTCTCTAGATGGGGAGGCATATTACAAAGAAACATCAACAAAGGATAAGAAAACAAATTGATCAATACTATTTGCCTGTCTACATCCTGAAAGTATCTGAATTCTCTAAAATATCTTCAGAAATAAGGTGCGTTTTATTTATTTGTCACCCTCAATGAGGGTAATGGGAACTGTTAAATTAAAAACTTGAAATGTTGATGCATCCCTACATTTTAATCATAAGATTTTAATCCATGTAAGAGTTTCATCTCTCATCATTTTACTTCTCTCTCTATTTGTTTTTCATAAAAGAAAAGTTTCTTTTAAAATAAATTTATTTCCAAGGCGAGTAAGAGTTTGTTAAAAAAATACATAGTATTAGTGTGTTATCTCTATCTTTTTTGTTAAAAAAAAATGGAGTATTCATCTTGAATTTCTTTATGCAAGATTGATGAGGATGCTGTGGCTTGAGATATAGCGTTTTCTTTTTTTTAATGTTGGCATATAGAGGAGTGAAAGAAAATAGGTCAGGTTGCATGTCATCGTCAGGGGCCTATGACCTGAATTGTTTAAGGCCTGACAAGGTTTGACCTGTTTAACAAATAAGTTATATAAATGTTTTTAAAAAAATTCATATAGCTAGAGAAGTCAATCTAAAGCTTTAAAATAACCTAGTAGGTCTCTCAGTCCAGCTATTTAACAAGACTAATTACCTATTTAAAGGTAGAGACCTATTTGTCTTTATTTATTTGTGAATGTCTAGTGACCTATTTATCATTATACGCATACTGACCTTTTTATTACTAGAGGCCTGCAAGTCTATTTTCAAGTTATGACCTATGACCTATTTATAGATGGAGACTTATTTAAAGGCCTTGTTAAAAAGTAGGTTTTTAAATAGGCTTCCAGGTAAAACCATGTCAAACTTTGAAGTTGGTCAGATCAGACCTTAAAACTTGACCTAAATAAGGTTAATAGGCTAGACTCAGATCTTGATATTGGAACGCAGACCAAACCTGTTTATATCAGGGTCTGACTTCACCTATTCCTGCCTCTATATAGATTTAATACTTCCATATAATTCTATCATTACTTTTTTAACCTGTCTTTCTTCTTTGTCCTTGGTCAGTTAGATATTTTGAGACTATTATTATTATTATTATTTTTTTACTAAAAAACTATTATTATTATTATTATTATTATTATTATTATTATTATTATTATTGTTGTTGTTGTTGTTGTTGTTGTTGTTATTGTTGTTGTTGTTTTGCATTATTATTATTATTATTATTATTATTAGAACAAAGATTATAATTCAACTTCATGAAAAGAAGGAATCTATTCCCTTCCATAGAGTCTGCAAATGTTCGGACAAGTATGTAATACGATCATTATCATTATTATAGTGGTGATTATTGGGGTTGCAATTATTAATTACCACCAAATCTATTTATATTAGTTGCAGGTCTTACTTATTATGGGTGTGTTTCAGTGTTTGATGCATATTAAGGAACAATATAAGTAGAACAACACATCATAAGTAGTTAGGCCGGGGTACAATTTTTTGTTAGTAGAACAACACATCATTTCGCAGGAGTCGTGCATTTTATGTGGTGACTATTCATAGGATAATTCATACTTGTTTTTTCATTGTTCTTTTGTTGTTGTTGTGTGGTCCTTTATTTGATAGAATTGGTGCATGGATCCCGGCTTTTCGAGTTGGAGTGTTATTATTCAAGAGCTTTTTATAAGAAGTAGAAGTCTTGCTCTCCCTTATGTGGTTACTAGAATTGCGCTTGCCGTCATAATGTACTTAATTTGGAGAGAGCGTAGTGCTCGATTTTCTTTAGTGGCTCAAGTACTCATTCTCCCGTTTGTTCGCCCATTGCTTAGGTTGTTTTGGATCGACTCTTTGATACCCATAAGTTTTCTCTTTCTCTTTGTAATCGTTGGTGGCAAAATGAGTGAGGTTACATACATGTCTACTCGTTTCGACCTTAGTTTTTTATGGGATAGTCTTGATTTTTATTTATTTGATCTGCGTGCCGGTTGTTTTTTTTATTTGCTTTTGGTTTAATGTTTTTGTGGTTTTTTGGCCTACATGCTTTTATTTGGTTGGCTTGCATGCCGCTTTTTGATGATTTTCTTACGTTTATGTTATTCTTATTTATCTAAAAAAAAAATATATTTTGTAGTATGTTTTACACCAATTTTTTTTTATGTAATGTTTTTTTTAAAAAACTTCTTTATTCGTATTTACTAGTTCAAGCCCTTAAGTGACAATTAGACTGCTGACTTGTTGACCCTACCTTCTAATCATATCAACTTTCATCTTGGTTATACAACTATACTTTTAAGTTTTAACTTATGTTAGGGTAATGCTATTGACTATTGAGGTTTGAAACTTTATATCAACGCTTCTTATTAATCAATCATTATTCTAGATTTTTATTTTATAAAATTACCATTAATTAATAAAAAAAGTGTTATTAAGTAATTAAGCATGTAAATGACTTCACTCATTATGTTATGAGTCTTGTTAAAAACTGTTTTAAGGATAGTGATTAAGAAATCCTTAAAAAATAAGATTTTTTTTTAAATTTAAGTGTTTAATATTTTAAAATATTAAATATATTATTTTTTAATAATTTTTTTTTTCATTCTTAATTAATATTCTTAGAACACTTATTAATATTTTACGTATGTTATTTGTTTTGTGCATTGGTTTCTTTTAATTTCATATCATTTCTAGAACAGATAGAAGTTATCACCGATTATTCATTTTGGTATATTCCTAATTAATCTCTGTACAAGAAATGTAACGTAAGATCGAAACTAAAGAAGAAAGGGGGCAGTTGCACAGTTGCAGTGCATGAATGCATAAATGCAGTGGACCCAAATGCTTAGCTAAGATCATACCCTTAATAAAGCAGGGTGGGCCTTTTCATAGAGTTTTCCCATTTGAACTCCTTTTTTCCCTTGATAAGAGTTCACATTTTTATGCGTACCTTTCCTGGTCATATCAACCTGGCTTAGCTTTTCTCCCACCGTTCTTCTCACATGATCCCACAGGCCACACCCAAGTGGCGCCTAAATAAATGCTCAAGAACCTCGATGAACATTAAAATAATCATCAGTAACGTACATTTTTTTAATGAAAATACTTTTCTACACTTAAATCTCACACCTAATCCTATACTATCTATTAATGATAGATTAATTATTTAAAAAATACTAATGAGTGTCCTTATAATATTGAGTAAAAAATTAAAAAAGTAAGTTCTTATAAAAAAATGATGTATTCAATATATTGAAAGCAGTAGTTTTTTCTTTCCCGATAAAATCTTACATCGTCATGATTTTTTAACCAATGTTTTAAAAATATTATTCCCTGCAACTCATTTTATTTATCTCATTTAGAATATTATTTTTTCTCAAATTACTTATCCCTTTAGAAAATCAAGAAGTATTAATTATTTTTTTCTCAAAAATACTCCTTGTATCTCAACCAACCTATATTAATGAGTTTTTTTATCAATGAGTGTAGTGATTGGTGAGTAATTGACTAATTACAACTATTCAACCGTAAAATTTAAATGTGTGAAGATCCTCTCCATTTTATTCTCTCCATTTTTTCTTTCATTTAGAAGAGAGATAGACACAATTTTTTTTAATAATTAATTTTCTTTAAATAATAATAAAACTTTAAAATATAAATATTTTATTTATATCTACCTCTCTCCTAAATGGAGATGACCATTTACCCCAAAAATGGAGAGGATCTGAACTCGATTTAAATATGGATATTTTAGTCAAAAAATGTCATTTTATTATAAAAATTAGTAAATTTAGTTATTTTCTTAAGAGGTGTGCATAACAAAATTAGACAAGTAAAATGAGACAGAAAAAATACTTAACAAGATCGTAATTATTAATTAATAACTTTATCAATTAAATAATATTAATCCCTCCGTCTTATTTTATTTGTCCCATTTGAAATATTGTATTATCTCAAATTACTTGTCTATTTAGAAAATCAAGAAGTATTAATTATTTTTTTTTTCAAAAATACCCCTTGTATCTCAACCAATTTATAGTAATGCATTTTTTTTATCAAAGAGTGTAGTGGTTGGTGAATAATTGTAACTATCTAACAATACAATTTAAATAGGGGTATTGTAGTCAAAGAGTGTCATTTTATTATAAAAACTAGTAAACTCAATCATTTTCTTAAGAGATGTACATAAACAAATGGGACAAGTAAAATGAGATGGAAGGAATAATAAGTTTTCAGCAAACGCTAACCAGTGTCCTAAGAGCATTGGTTAAGAAAACAAAGATAGAAATTATGTATCGAGAAATGGTGTATTTAATTTTTTCAAAGTTTAAATGTTATAATTTTTAATACAAAGTTCATATATTTTTATTTCTTAACCAATATTCTCAGGACACTAGTTAGCAAGATCTTATGTTTACATAAGAAAATGTTAATATGTTTATCAATCGATACAATTACTAACTAATAATTAATTAAACGTTAACCAATAACATAATCTTTTTGACACGATCAAGTAACATAACTGTCTTTTTTATTTGTTTATTTTCTCATGCAAAAATTCACTTTCAAATATAGTTCTAAAAAAACTAAACAAAAGGACAAAAAAAAAAAAACCAACAAGACTCAGTTCATTAACTGACTTTCTTAAGCAGCTCTTGCCTCCCTTTTTCATAATCTTTGTGTCATGGAAGTGATTAGTTTTTAACCACCGGCTGAAAATATCTTAATGCACGAAAAAATAAAAAATTAGAACATATTTGAAAAAGATTGATTATTCTCATTTTAACAGTTTTTTGGCTAAAAATTTATTTCATACATAATCTATCATATTTGACAATTAGCTTAAATTTATAAAAAAACTTTTTTTGAGAGAAAAAAACTATTTTATGTCATATAATTTGTTTTAACTTAAAATTGTTGTGATTTGATTATTTTTCATTCTCAAAACCCTCCTCCCTATTTTTTTTGGACTAATGTCTCTTCCCTATTTATGTCTACAAAACTAACTTCAAACAAGTATTATTAAATTATATAAATAACTTCATATCCTTTTTCGTAATTTACTACGTAAAAGTGATTTTTTTTATCACCCAAATGAAATAAATTATCTTAAAATTGATTTTTCAACAAACATTTCCAAATAAAAAACAGATTCTGATTATAATCGATTATCACAATAATCGATTATACATATAATCGATTAACAGCATAATTTATTTTTTTTAATTTTTTCAAACACACTCGTAATGTTTTATATTTAAGGAATGAGGGTCGTATATCCTTTTAACACATTTTTTTAACGTACATTTTATTGTTAGATGGATTTTATATAGACCATCTAAATAGAAAATGATATATATAATTTTGCAGAAATGATATTATGATAATAAAATATGATAATAAGGATGGACACCATACTTTGATGAGTGTTTTGAAGTAATGAATTAAAGGAGAAAAAAAATAAAATAATTAACAAATGTTACATCATATATTTATATGAAGTTGACAATAGTTTTATTTTTCAAATATCACACCTCTTAATTTGGGGGGTTAGACATAAAATTCAAAATATATCAGATGCATTTCTTTCCTTTGCATTTTTACTTGAAACAAGCAAAGTGTACTAGTGACAGTGTGTAAAATGTAAGACTGTGTTGATAACCTTTATTGCACTTTGCAGCATCAGCTGGTAAGCTCTGCAACCAATCAAGTAGCAATAAACGTACACCAGCATACAAACTACTCCACTTGTTTATTCTCTAACCTCTCTCTCTCTCTCTCTCTCTCTCTCTTCGTTCTCTCCTGTTCTTGTGCAACCCACGAAGCTTCCTCTGCTTCTATCTTCCCTGAGGTAGCTTTGGAGGTCCCATTCACTAACTTTCCAGAGGAAGAAAGTTAATTGATTTCTGGGTCTGGTTGTTTTTCTGAGGTTCTTTTTCACTACTCTCTCTCTCTCTCTCTCTCTCTGTGTGTGTGTGTGTGTGTGTGTGTGTGTGTGTGTGTGTTTGTGTGTGTGTTTTTTTTCTTCTTGGGATTGGTAAATGGTGATGAATGCTACAGTGGGGTTTGTTTGTTTGTTTGTTCGGAAAAAAGTAAAAAAAAAATATATCTTTATGTTGAAAGTGAATGGAATTTCCTTTATTCTAATGCCTTGCATCAAAACTCTCTTGGTCCCTCTTCTTGTTGAATGAAGTGTATTTTTTATGAACTATGGTCTTAGCTCTAACTAATGAAACTGGAACTTGCATTTCTCTAATGATTGTGTGTTCTCCTTGAAAGTGGCCTGGTTTGATTTGATTGTGATTTAAGGATTGGGTAGGATACTGTAGATTCAAATCTAATATTGAAATTATATATTCAGCTTCTTCTTATCCAGCTATCTTGCCTACTCGACTAGATTGGCTATCTTTCATTCACCCATTCTTGATGACTTATATAGTTATGCAATTCAAAGTACTATTCACATGTTTTTTTACTTGCATAAGGGTAAAATTGTATCCTGTTTATCAATTTTCTAATACTTCCTATTGATTAAGAAAATGGTTTATTTGACTTCTGTTTGAATAGGCTTCTTACAATTTTCAACTCTATATAATGCAACTTGATTGTTTTTATCTCCTTCCCTCCTCCCTTATGAGATGGGTAGGAGGTTCTGGTTTATGACAGCTACATGACAAGATGGTGGTTCAATGGAAATGCTATTTGAAAGATTCTCTTTGAGAAGCCTATAACTTTGATTGTTTCTAACTTCTAGAAAGCTAATGGGATAGTATTCACTTTTCAATTCTATACACAGCCCAATTAGATGATTTATTGGGTAGTCCTGATAGTCCAATATTCTAGGGAAGTATGAGATTGCACCTAAAGATAGGAGAAACTTTTAAAACAATATGAAGATTTAGATGTGAGCTAAGTCGTCTTACTGTGAATAAACTTTTGGTCAAAACTCAATCACTGTTGTGTCATTCAATAGTGAAATAGAAATGCAGAATTATAGAGAGTTGATTTTGGGTTCTGTTGTTCTATTCTATGTTTCATATTAAATTGCCTCAAGGTTATCGCATTCCACTAAGTCAAATCCACGTTTGACTGTAATACATATAGAACTGGCAAATGCAAAAATGTCAATTTGTTTTCTTTGTATTTGGTCCACATATGACACATCTGACAATGCCAAGTTTGAGTTTCAATTTGATTTGACTATGGTGTTTTGCAGAAATCAGTCACATGATACTACAAAGTCTAATGGAGGAAAAGCAGTTAGATTTTAATCAGCCACTTTTATCAGTAAGGCGATTCTCATCAACAATATCCTCTGAAAATGACAATAAAAGGAAAAGTGATATGTCATCAGCCAATCTACCTCCTCTTCCTGTTTACAAATCAGAGTTAAAATCAGGTCCAATGAGAAATCCTGGAACAGTTCCTTTTGTGTGGGAACAAACTCCTGGAAGACCCAAGGATGAAAGCAAAGTACAAACTCAGGCAGTTGAATGGCCTTCCATTACTCCAAAGCTTCCTCCTGGGAGAGTCTTAAAAGTCAAACAGCAAGATTCTTATAAAGTTTCAAAAGGTATATCTGTTAGACAGTCCAGAACAGGAAGCACTGTTTGCAGCTCTCAAAATGTTGCAACTTTGGATAAAGAAGTGACAAAACATGAAAGCTCAAAAGAAGCAATTCAGGAAAAGCCAAGTTCTGGTTCAGATGATGGGGATGAGAGCTTTGTTGATGCCGTTGATACACTTTCTAGAACTGAATCATTCTTCATGAACTGTAGTGTGAGTGGTTTGAGTGGATGGGATGATCAAGAGGTCCAACCATCTGCAAGTTTTTCAACAGATCAACAGACTCGTGATTTCATGATTAGTAGGTTCTTGCCTGCTGCAAAGGCAATGGCTTCTGAAACACCTCAATACGCCTCTAGGAAGCCACTTTATACACAGGAACAACTGAGACAGGTCAAGCAAGTAGTAAGTGAAGAAAAGTCCCGTCCCCTTAATCAGAAATGGCAAAAGGTTTTGCCACATTATGCCCAAGATATTAGTAGGGAAGAAAGCGAAGATGAAAGTGATGATGACGATGGATCTGAAAACTTTGCACCCAAAGTTTGTGGGCTGTTTCCTCGGTTCTGTCTTTTGAATCCAATACCAGGATTAAGAATGGAGGATGGGGTTCTGAGTTCTGCAGGCCATGGAAGGCAGGGTAAATCAATTGCTTCTCATGGAAGAGCTGCAAAAGAGGTACTAATTTGTCCCTACCTACTTTTCTTTTGTTCTTGTTATAATTCACTTTTGGCTCTATAATCTTTTTTCACCTTTTTTCTGCTGCAGCATGCTAGAACTGCTTATTATGGGAAAAATCCAGTAGACTTCCAGTCTGGCTTTACACAAGAGAAAGATTTTCTGGGTATTCTTGAAAAATCTAAACATGGCATTGATCCTCATCGAAGAGGTTTCCACAAATTATTAGACTGTGAGAGCACTCAATGTGAATCTAGCTGTGAAGGCCCTGTTGTTGAGAAAACTCTATATATAGATTCTGTACATAAGGTTAAATCTTCTAGTTCATGTTCTTCTGAAATGAAGGGCCCAACTAATCACAGAGGGGATGATTTGGAGACTCTAAGAAAAGACAGTGGCATTGATAAAAATCCTTCAATAGATTCTTCACTTGAGGATAGCAAATACTTGGGTATCGTGGATGAGAAGGCAACATCACAACCTAAAAGTTCAGTGTCTCTTGATTCAGCTCTCGTTTGTTCTGATAATTCAAGTAATGATATGCCAAAAGAAATGACAAATCATTGCAACAAAATATATTCAGAAAAGCAAGGGTTGACAAAGCCTGGCTACCAAGGAAGTAACTTAGATCACGATTTGGTTGTGACTTCAAGTCCAAAAATGGTCGAATGCAGGAAAATAGAGTCAGAAAGTCTAGTTTCTAGTAGTGAAAAAAGTTCCGATGGCCTAATTCAGAGCCCTGTATCATGGAAGAACTTGAAATTGACAGGTGATTTAGAAGTTGGTTTAAAGAGCCAACGAGCTACCAAAGATCAAGAATGCACTCAAGGCTCTAGTCAGGATTTTAGTACTTTGGCTAGCTCAAAGGTGGTTGGTGATGGGAAGATTGACTTAGAAAGCAAATCACTTATGAAGTTAGGCCATCGAGAGACATCGCATGCAAGCTCTTTGAAGCTTCCTCTTGCCCTTCCTTTACCAAAAGCTCCTTCAGAGTCTTGGCTTACGCGTACTTTACCTACAGTTTCCTCGAGGAATATATCTTCACGGTCTAATCTTGCTGCCAACAGTCATGCGCGAACTCAATCTCGCAAGACAGCATTACTGGATCCTAAGTGGGAAATAATTGTTAAATCTTCTAATGTATATCATGGGCATCTGCGGTTTGCTGAGGTAATTCAGTAAATTCTGTGCATCATTTTGTGTAACCATTGATGTGGTATTGTCATACTTATATTCCTTCAATCTTTTCAGGAACCACTTACTCCCATTCCAGAAGCTTGAATTTTCTGGAGAGAAGGCCAATGAACATTTTATTTGCTTGCTGAAATGTCCAATGTTTTTAGTAATGTTTTACTTTTGTTCTGTGTATTCTCATCCTACAGGTTGGTCTCCCTTTTGCTTCTATATACATGAGGTGGTATACAACAATACAATTAGGAAGTGTAAATCAAATTGCCTTTGTATATCCTGTAAATGTAATAAGTTGTTTCAATTAAAAACTGTCTTTGTAAACCACATCACATCTTTAAGGTGATCTGTTCCTGTAATATATCAGGCCAAAATATTATAGCTTCTTCAGAAGATGCTGCAAAGAATAGTATTGTAATGATGAGTAAGTATCTTTGTCTTACTCATTGATTTTCTGCATCTATAGCAGCAGAATTTTGCTTCAGTCCAATTGGCACTGGTCTAAGTTTTTAGGACTTGGGTGTCACGTTGATATTGGAGTTTCGATTCTACATTGAGACACCTCTCCTCTCCCCTACTCAGCTGCTTGCCTCTCCGTTTTAACAACCCCTCCCAAAAAAAAAAATCGGAGGTAGGAGTAGCAGTGTAGGAATGTACTTGTGAGTTGTGACGACTCTTTCCAGGTTTGGCCTAAAAACATAAAAAATCCGTACGCATAAATCCAAGCTCGGATAAATCCGTCTCTGACGATTATATTTACACAAATATTAATTACTGCCATCGTTAAAAAATTAAATAAAATAACTTTTTAAAAATAAGAATTTAATTGTTATTCACGGTCATTATATACCTATTAAATCCTAAAAATAATGTATTTACTATATTAAACATTTAAATTTTAATAAAAAATCCTTAATAAAACTTTTTTATTTATTATAATTTTAAATTGTATAACTACTTGATCATATATATATATAACAAATAAAAACTAATCGGTACATCAATCAGGGTTGGTCAAGTGATAAGCATTTCAATCCCATAAAGAGGAGAACGAAAGTTCGAATCTTGGTGGCAGTCACTCTAGTTGAGAGGTTGCGAAAATCAATAGTTAATTCGCTGCTCTAAACATCCGAACGAGAATTAGTTTTTTACCTGGTGCAAATGATCAAAGCTTGTGAGGATACCCAGATGCCATCGGGGAACCAAAGAACCCTAATTACTGTGGTTCATAAAAAAAATTAACCGGCACAAATTCTAGGTTAAGAAAAAATTGTTTCCATCAATAGAATCAATATGCGAACTCAAATTATAGATATTTACATACTAAGTAAGTTGTAGGTGATGAATCGTAGATGATAATTTTGTTTTGCCAATGTCAAATGATCAAAACATAGTAGATTAGGGTTGTAAGTGGATTCGATCCGATCCGCGAATTTGGGGAGTCCAAATCGATTTTGACGGTTTGGATCGATCCATTAGTTTGGTTTGGACTTAAATTGTTGAATCTGATCTATCATCGGTTCGGGTCCTAGGTTACTCTCCTTTAAATTTGTCATTTTCGTGACATAAGAGAAGAACCATAATCCCTAAAATCCGATCTCACTGTCTAAAACCCTATTTTTTCTATATTTTTTCCTGAATTTTGTAGAAATTTTTACTATTTATTGAAAATTAAAAAAAAAAAACAATTTAAAAAATAGGATAATACGATAAACTAATACGATCAATCATTAATTGGTTCGGATACTAAATTACTCAAAATTCGATCCAGATTGACTTGATTATATAGCGCTAGTAGGCCACTCTTGCTCCATTTTCAAAATGGTTCATTTTTAAAAGGCGTCTCAGCAAAAGTTATTTGAAGTTTGTGTTTTTCTTTAATTTTAATTTATTCTTACAATGTGCTTTCCACATAAGTAATTCTCATCATAGTCGAAATTTCACAAGCAAATCAAATAGCACCTAGCAAGGTGGCATAAATTTACATTTTGAATGCCGTCATATATGTTTTTTTCACTCGACCAGCAATTCAAATTCGGCTTTTGGAACAATAGAATCAAAGTCTACATTTCGTGTCTGGATGTTCGTTTTGCATATTGATGTATATGAAGTTTCTTCTTGCCCTTGAGGCCATGATCAGAAATGGCTGAATTAGCAAAACTAGCTACAAATAGTAATTGACTTGATGGCGAAATTCCTCGAAACTTCGCAGTTCCTTCCGGACATTGCAACGTTTTCAATTAAACTAAACCAAACATAAACTTATCGCTTACCATGATAAGCGTTAGAGCTTAGGACACTCAAAATAAATAAAAGAATGGGAACCAATTAATCAAGCTAGCACGGTTTACAATATTTCATAATAATTTAAATGGATTAACAGTCATTGTCCTAAGTCCTAACTGATAAAAACATGAGAAAATTAACGATAAGGAAGCAACCATATTTAAGAGATAAAAAAATAAAAAATTAATTCATATGATATTATATAGTAGTCCCTCCGAACCTATATATAAGCAAAAAAACATAACTTCACACTTATTAAAAAGTTAGCTATATTAGTTTAATTATCTTGATTTGTATAAAATATAAGTTATAGTTACTAAACTATCATTTTTTAGGAGTATGACTTCTATAGGATATGACTTTTGTGGTTATAAATTGCACCTGCCTGAAGCTTTTATAATAAATATCTGTACATCTAGCTACCAAGGCGCGAAGAGAGATCGATGGTAAGAAAAATTGCTGCAGGAGGTTACTACGCCGATGATATCAGAATTCCATTGGAAAGTTCTGTGAGCTTTCACCTGTTTTTCATGATCATAACGTCTGTGTTGATTGTGACAACGGTTTTGTTTGCTTGTGCTGATGGTGCTGAAGACCCATCTAGCAAGAAAAGGAAAGATAAAGGAGGGGGTTGTGGTGGTGATGGAGGAGGAGGCTGCGGAGGAGGCTGCGGTGGAGGTTGCGGGGGCTAAGGAAAGCAACATGGTTGAACACTTGAACGCTGGTTTGAACACAGTAATACAATGCTCGTAGCCTCTTTCCTATTAAGCGTCTTTTGCTGTGTGCATGGTTTGCCCTGAACCCTATTCACTATTCACATATACATTGTAAATCTTAAATTTAATTTGTTGACTGGTTCTGTAAATCGTATTTTAATTATGTATATGCATGCGTAGTCAAATTTAATTTTCATATACCCTCATACTATTATGTATGAAATTGTGAATATAACTTATGGGTGGAATGTGATGAGATGAGATAAACTTTAATTATGTTTTTTTTTTGTTGTAATATTGTCTTATATCAAATGTATTAAACTTTGTTTGTTTAAAAAGAAGACTTTATAAATGTTTTATAAAGTTCTACGGTCCATACGAAAATAATAATATACCTTTATTAAAAAAATTAATTTTATTTTAAGCATTAATAAATACTACAAGAAAAAAGTTCTTTAATTAGCGATTAAAAAATTGGTCACTATAATATATATTAACGATTGAATTAGCGACCAAGCACAAACAGTTTTGAAAACCTGAGTCGCGAAGCATTTAGCAAGCGAATATGTATGTGGTCGTTGTTAGACCGATTACTAAAACATTAAGTTAGAGGGATACTTATTTGTAAGTGTCAGGAGACAAATGCATACTCAGAGGTCTTGTCCGATATTGACATGAGATGTAAAGTTTACTACCATATGGGTAATGTGCAATTATGAGTGACTGAAGAGTGTGGTTGATGAAGGCTTTTATAAAACTGTTATTCTCTATTAATTGTCCATCATTAGGAGATCGTTTATGGGTACCCTACCAACCCAGAGCCATGAGTTTAGCTCCCATGGCCAGTATTAAACCGTTCATATTGGGTCTGGATCATTTTTTTTTTTTGGTCCTAGATTAGGAGTATCTCTCGTCGGAAGAGGGGACTAATCTCCTACGGGGGAGTGAATGACACCTGACGGCGAAAAATCCCCTCCCAGCAAAAATTTGCTTAAGAGTTAGGATTCGAACCCCAACCACTTGGCTAAGGAACACAAGTCCATAATCACTTGTGCCAACCTCCGTTGATATTGAGTCTGGATCATGGGTTGCTGATCTAGAATGAATCTTAGTTTGGATAAATATTTATTTCCAAAAAAAATAGTTTTTGGGATAACAAAATATCTTGACATGAAATTGACATATTTGAGTAAAAAAACAATTAAAGTGATAAAAAAAAAAATTAAGATGGTAAATTCTTTCCCCTAATATGCTCTCATTTTAGCATTATAGATTATATATAATCAAAAACTTATTATGTTGGTATTACGATGTTTTAATCGAAGCAACCCTAATTAAATTATCAAATATAATATAATATAAATAAATCATTTCATACACTTTTTAGTAATATCAATGTTTATTAATTCAAGGGGAAGGAAATTAGATCCCTGAAGCATGTGATCTGTGATTCTGACCTTATCCAAGGATATTGTTGGCAGATGCTCACAATATTACCCTTTCCGTCAATTTCTATCTAACATTGTCTCAACTTCCATTAAAACTAAATAAATAAAAAAATCTCTCTCTACCTCTTTCTCTCTCTTCTCCTCTTTCATCTTCTTCCTAAACCCTATTAATGACTTTCTTCAAGCTTTGAGCACTCCATCAATGCAATGAAATTCCTTCACGTAACCGAACTGACCTAGTTGGACCTTGTCTCCTAGATCAATTTGACGTCATTTTCATGTATAGAGACGTAAGCAGAGTGTAAGGAATCAGAGTTTGAGGAAGTAGTCCCTGCTCTGTCATGGGTCTTCATTGCTGTGGGAGAAACAGAGAACCATCTCTTTAATTTTCTAATGGCTTTGTTTTGTTTTATTGAAAACTTTGTTTTGGATCGGTATCGTATGCAAAGAAAGAAGAAGAGAGAAGAGAAAGTGAGAAGAAGAGGAAGAAAAAGAAGAAAGAGAGAGGAACGACTATGGTTTAGCTTTAGTCACCGGAAAAAATGGTGAAGCTCGTCGAAGAAAATGGTGAAAGGAAGAGAGAGAAGAATGAGAAAAAATGATTTTTTATTAAGTTTTAGTAGAAGTTGTTATGGTGTTAGATGGAAACAGAGGAAAGGGTAAAAATGTTAACATTTATCAATATATGAACTAACTTAACACAAATAAAAGTTAGAGGATGGAATTGAACAAAATAATGAATGAAAAAACTAATTTTATCTATATTAAATGAAAATTCATTATTTTATATATATATATATATATATATATATATATATATTTAATTACTAAAATAATATTTTTTCCACGTCTAATTCAAAAATACCCTTAAACTAAGAATAATAATCTAAAAGAGGTTTAATTCAGTAGATTTGACATTGAACATTAGCTGAGAACTGGGAGAGTTGTAAGCTGCGATTAAAACGCTTCTTCAGCTTTGCAACTGTTTACTGGGAAAGAGACTATATGCAACATTTTGAAATTTCGACCATCAATTAATTTCTGATTTTGTGGGTCTATTAGCACATGCTCATTTTTCTTCCTTCCATATTGCTCCTCTACCCACCTCTCCATCTGTCATTGATAAATTGCCGGTTCTCAATTTTGTCTTCAGTTTCACACCAACCAGACAGCTAGAAGCGTTTATTGTTGACCAGAAAATTGGACGCAAGTTATATTTACCAGCCAACTGTAGATTGCAACAGCCAAATTTGTTGCAACGTGCAGCATTTAGTTGATTGTTTGCTAGTTACTGGAGTGCATCTGATAGTAGCATAAATTAATATCGACAAGGAAATTAACATAACGACGGCAAAACTTGTACAATCATAGGTGAAGCAAAATAAACTTCACTCAAACTTAGGACGGAAATCTATTATCCCATTTTTCTGTCATATTTTCTATCCCTTATTAATGATAATTTATTACTTAATAAAATAAAATCATAGCTCATTAACACCTACATACATCATCGACCTTTAATTATTAGGGGATACCAAGACACCATTTTTTAAGACAACAGAATTTTATTCCAAACTAACAAGGACAAAGTTTAATCTCCTCGTGAGGGGAACGGATTCCTTGGGGTGTAAATTTTCTGGAGCAAATACTCAACTTGGTCGTTGAAATTGTAGGGTCATATCAATTTAGTCCTCCACATTATCAATATTCCAAAATGATCCCTGAAATTGCAGAAAGTGAATCAGATTCGTCCCTCCATTGTTATTTGTATGGACTATGACGACATTAAGTTGGTAATGTCAGGGATGCATTTGAAATTAAGTGAATAATGTCAGAGATGCATTTGCTATATTTTGTAATTCCAAGGATCATTTTGGAATATTGATAATGTGGGGATTAAGTTGATATGATTCTACAATTTCAGGGACTAAATTGGATATTTATTGAAATTTTTTGCAGTAGGATCGTGACCTTTGAAAGTAAAGGGGCGAAAGCATTTTGAATAATGGAAAAAAAGGAGAGATATTATTTAAGGGTGAGGATTTGGAACCGAAAAAAACTCGGAGAGAAAAAAATTGGAGAGATTCCATTCCCCTCGTAAGACCAAATAGGAAGACCAACCAGGCGTGTTTTTGGATGATCCATCTGCATAATAGGTACACGACTTCATTGCTCCATGGGTTAGAAGCACGATTGGCCAAAGTTAATCAAAATGGCTAAAAGCGAGTTCATTGGATGATTGGTAAATTTATTAGTATATCATTTTTTCAGTTTTTATTTTTCAAACTATCACACTTTCCAAATTATATACCAAACTATCACTATTTCCAAATAACATTGAGAAGTCTCCTTTGGAGGGCACGACTTCTCAACATGATTTGGGAAAAAAAATTGTCACAGCCAGTTGGAAAGTCTGGTTCTTCAACCACGACTTCTCAATGTGGGTTTTAATTTGGGGAAATTTTTTTGTCACACCCAGTTGGGAAGTCTGGTTCTTCATCCGTCTAAGCCTTCATGCTTTCACCCGTCTAAACCTTCATTAGTCTGATGATTTTCATCCGTCTAAGCTTTCACCCGTCTAATAAAACTTTCACCCGTCTAAGCTTTCATGCTTTCACTCGTCTAAGCCTTCATTCATCAAAGCATAAAAGCTTAGACGGGTGAAAGCTTCATTAGACGGTTGAAAGCTTAGACGGGTGAAAGCATAAAAGCTTAGACGGTAAAAGTCATCAGACGGGTGAAAGCTTAGACAGGTGAAAGTCATCAGACGAACGAAGGCTTAGACGAATGAAAGTTTCATTAGACGGGTGAAAGTCATCAGACTAACGAAGGTTTAGACGGGTGAAAGCATGAAAGCTTAGACGGGTGAAGAACCAGACTTCCCAACTGGGTGTGACAAAAAAATTTCCCCAAATTAAAACCCATGTTGAGAAGTCTTGACAAAAAACTTTCCCCAAATTAAAACCCACGTTGAGAAATCATGGTTGAAGAACCAGACTTCCCAACTGGATGTGACAAAAAAATTTCCCCAAATCATGTTGAGAAGTAGTGGCCACCAAAGGGGACTTCTCAATGTTATTGAAAATGATGGTAGTTTGGTATATAATTTGGAAAGGTGGTAGTTTGGAAAATAAAAATTGACACAGTGATATATTGAAAATTTTGCCTTGGATGATTACTTATAAATGATAGTAAAGTATAAGAGTAAACACTCAAAATGGTCCCCCGCAAAAAATACAAAGACATACTTGATGTTAATATTATTGAAAATGGTGATAGTTTAGTATATAATTTGAAAATGGTGATAGTATGGAAAATAAAAATTGAAACAGTGATATATTGAAAAATTTTCCAAGGATGATTACTTATAAATGATAGTAAAGTATAAGAGTAAACACTTAAAATAGTCCCCGACAAAAAATACAAAGACATATTTGATGTTTGAGAAATGAAAAATATCACTTTGGTATATTTTAGTTGTCAACAATTTTAAATGACATTCAAAATAATCTTTTTCAGAATAACTTTTAGGAATATTTTAGTCCCTATCAAATGCTATTTTGAACGTCATTTAAAATTGTTGGAAACTATATAAAGTGTCCAAAATTGATATTTTTCATTTATCAGGAATCAAATATGTTTCTGTGTTTTTTGTCAAACATCAGTCTGGGTCTTTACTCAAAGTATAATGACAACAAACAATTGGACAGTTACGAGTCACCCAATTAAAACACACTCTGATATTATTTTAAAATAATTAAGTCTAGTTTTATCACAAAAGTTAGGATATCGATCATCTCCATCCAAAATCTCTTTTTATCTTCTCTCCATCCAAACGTCAGCCATTTGATTAATCTAACAATCAAGGAGAGAGATATCTCATCTGTTAGATTTATCTAATGACTGATATTTAGATAAAGAGATGATAAAAAGAGATTATGGATGGAGAGGATCCAAATTGCAAGAGTTATCTCTTAAAAAAAATATTGCTCAAATAATTATGCATGGTATTTTTCTTATATATTTAATCCAGGAAGCACCTTTAACAAATATGTCATACTTTGCCTCTCCTAATAAATGGGGGCATAAGGAAAAGGCAATTGTGAAACACGGATCTTGGTGGATAACATTGACACTTGGAGGAGTTAAGGACTTGGCATTAAGGCCATGAATCTATCTTATATTTTGGTAAATACAATTAAGTATGTAGGTGGTCCAATTAAAAGCCATGTGGCCACCCATAGATACATAATGGGTTTGTAATTACAAGGGACATGTAACTACCGTTATCAGTTCCTAATTGATATCAGTAGGTAGATATTGTTTCATGGATTCCGATTTAGATCCTCTCTTTTTTTTTTTTTCTTTTTTCTTTGATGTTAATAAGAGATAAAATGATAAAATCAAGTTTTAATAGACTTCACATACTAAAACAAATTTGTTATTATGTCTTTTTTTTTTTAATTTGAAAAAAAAAATGAGAGAATCTAAATCCTTGTTTTATTCAGAGGAAGGGGGGAAGTATTTCATAATAGGAAATGTTAGGCAGCAAACTGGTGGTTAAAGACAAGGCGATTCTGTCGGTTCAGCAAACGAAAATAAAAATACATTTTGGATTAACCGGTAAATTTTTTTTATTAATTAGTAAAGAAGAATGTATCTATTATTAATTTATTTTAAAGAATATTATAATTTTAATATATTAAATTTCAATAATAAATATATGGAAAATGCTAACGAATAAACACATACTAAGGAATCAAGAAAATTTTATTTTATTAGAAATTGATATATTTATTGTTTGAAGAAGTGATATACTTAATTTTCTAATGAAAATTTATTTTTTTGGATTTCTTACGAACACTAATTAACATAACCCTAAATATATTTTTATTTATTCATTTAAAAAATAATTTCACTTTAAATTAACTTTACTCAATAGCAATAATATCATAAAGGAAATGATAACCAATGTCCTATGAATACTAATTAAAAAATTAAAGAGATAAGTTTTCAAGAAAAATTTGTGTAATCAGTGCATTGGGAAATGTGATTATTTGTTTTCCAATAAAATTTTACCTTTGTGTTTTTCTGGCACTGGTTTGAAAGACTCATATCATAATAAGGAATTTAACCGCTCTTTCATTTGTATAAATGATGAGACATGAATGCAATATTACTAGCCCATACCATGAAAAGACAGCTGCTACCTACTTCCTTCCGATTTATATATAAGAAAAAAAATTAACTTCATACATATTAAGAACGTTAATTATATTAATTTAATTGTCTTGATTTATATAAAAAATAAGTTATAGTTACTAAATTACCCTATCTTGGGAGTGTATAATGCTATTAAAAGTTATGTTTTACGAGTGTATAATGCTCTTGGAAAAATAAAAAAACAATTAACCAAAGGATATTTTTGAAACACTAACATTAAATAGGATTGGTTTGATTGACTTTTGCTTATATTTGAGTCCAAAAAATTTAAATACTTTTTCGCTTATATATAAATGAAGGGAGGGTATTAATTATTGAGAATCCGGAAGGCTTCCAAAAAATGCTATAAGCCTTTTTTCTTTTCTTTTCTATTTGTTTAAGGCCATGGTGTTCGCGAATCTAAACCAAGATGTTATAAAAACATGAATTGCAACATTATATATACAAATAGCCGAGACATACTGATAAAAAAAATATAACTGAGACATTAATTGACATTTGTGCAAGATTATCCATGTGTGTTCGTTCCCATCACTACTACAAAGATGCCTAATATTAGAGATATAGTTATGTTAAATGAGATTAGTTGAGGTAATTAGTGATTAGTTACAAATTAATTACTTTCTTATATTTTATATAATCCATATGGTTGGCTTGATATAAACAACCTTTCTCATTTAATAAACTTCAGTTTCTAGTTTTTTCTGAACTCTTTTATTTTATTTTTTTTGGTTACAAAAATTTTAGATTAGGGAAAGACACGCTCCCGTATAAGATCAGAAAAGACCACCAACCTTTATGAAGATTTCTAGTGGAATTTACATATTCCCTATCAACACGGAAGATCCAAGAATCGATCCCAAGCCACATCAAGTATGGGTGGAAGATTTGATCAGATGTGTCAATCCCTATTGGCTTTCAAGGTGATGAGGTGCAACACCGGAACTTTCCAAGAGATCACCCATCCTAATGCAACTCTCGTCCAAACACGTTTAACTAAGGAGTTATCTTCACCATGTTTTCTAAATTACGGAGAAACTCAGTTGGGAAAATCAAAACTATAAGAAAATCGGGTGTTCCTACCTAGTGAGCTTTTAAAGGTGACTTTTGCTAAGTTAAGTTCTGTCTTTTTATTACTATACCACTAGTATATTTCTTTCCACTATAAAAAGGAGCCAAGCTCCATCCACTGCTCTTATTAAAATCCTGCCATTCCTTAGAAACTCCAGTTCACCTTTCGTCTATTAGCTCTAAATTTGTTCATTTTTTTTGGTGTGAAAATGGCAGTGACATTCATATTTGTTCTTTGTTTGTCTTTGCTATATGCTGCTTCAGCATTTGCTTCCGTTCATCCAAGGTTGCCAGAAGGTAATACTTATATCTGATGCTCACTCATGTATAAGGAATGTGTAGTACTGGATACATGTTTAAACATTTGAACCTAAGCTACATTTTGCTTCTCTTGTGGTGCTGTCCTGTTTTATTCAAATCTAACACTTTTATTCTGCAACATACATTCTCATTCTCGGATTCTGAGAGTGAGCAGTGTCTAAACACAATGCTGGTCGAATTATGGAGTGTATAATACTCAGTGTATCATGTCCTTTATTCTACATTCCTTGTAGATAACCTTACAATGGGATCCATCGAGAAACTGCATGTATTTGATTATTTGCACTTAATGGCACACACATTCTGAAGTTGTGTTGCTCTTTTCTTTTTCTTCTTTTAGTGACTGCTTACCTCCAAAATGGCAACTTTGAGGAGAAGCCAGACCCCAGATACCTCAAAAAAACGAAACTCATTGGGAAATATGCCCTACCAAAATGGGAGATCAATGGTCTTGTTGATTATATCTCTGGGGGGCCACAACCTGGAGGCATGTTCTTCCCAGTGACTCATGGAATACATGCTGTGAGGCTTGGCAATGAAGCCTCAATCTCCCAAACCATCAAGGTCAAACCCGGTCAATGGTATGCTCTAATACTAGGAGCCTCAAGAACTTGCACTCAAGATGAAGTTCTGAGGATCTCAGTGCCTCCAAAGACCGGAGATGTTCCTCTGCAGACACTTTATAGCCTCAATGGCGACGTTATTGCTTGGGGATTCAAGGCTACTTCTAATGTTGCCAAGGTGACTTTCCACAACCCTGGACTTCAAGAAGACCCTGCTTGTGGTCCACTCTTGGATGCCATTGCTATCAGAGAGTTCTACCACCCAAGGCCTACAAGAGGTGATGAAACATATCCACATGCTTATGCTAGTTCACTCTAGGAAACATTACATATTTGAAGTACTGTAGGAAATAATATTTGGGTATTTTTTTTTTTGGAATCTTGCTTTTGTGTTTTGATATTTTTATAAAATAATGTCAGCATGGATCTTACTGCAATTTTAACACATCTGGAAGTTATAAAGGAACCCACTAATTAATCTGCTTTGTTGATTTGTTTCATCCCATTTGCCTTGCTGAGTTTTCAGATACCAATCATTTCATGCATGCAATTCACATTTCTCGTGTTTCCAAAATTCGTCCTTAGTGTGTGTCTGTGTTATATTTTTATAGTAGTGAGGAATTGAATCCCTACCTTAGCTATCCACATAAATAGAGCGTATTATATATGGAATATCAATTTTCTGCTATCACTTTGCATTATTTTGCTTAGTAATTTGAGTGTGTCTAAAACTCACATTTTCTGCTAAAACTATAATATGGTCTCTTGCAGCTAATTTGGTAAAAAATCCTGGCTTTGAGGAGGGTCCATTCCCTATTTTCAACTCTCCCAATGGTGTTCTGCTCCCTCCTAAACAGCAAAATCTCGTGTCTCCACTCCCTGGTTGGATTATCGAGTCCCTCAAAGCTATCAAGTTCATTGATTCAAAGCACTTCAATGTCCCATTTGGACATGGAGCAGTAGAGCTTGTTGCAGGCAGGGAAAGTGCCATTACCCAAATTCTCAGAACAGTTCCCGACAAAGTCTACAACATGAAATTCACAATCGGAGACGCCAAAAATGCCTGTCATGGATCTATGATGGTTGAAGCATTTGCTGCAAAAGATACCCTTAAAGTTCCCTTCAACTCTGAAGGGAAGGGCAGATTCAAGACTGCGAGTTTCAAGTTCAAAGCATTTGCAAACAGAACCAGAATCACATTCTACAGCTCTTTCTACCATTCAAGAATTGACGACCACGGATCACTTTGTGGCCCTGTTCTTGATCAAGTTTTAGTGTACCCTGTCGTCTAAACATTAGTAGTCTACAACACCTAGCAATTGAGATTTTTGCATTGTATAATTTGCATAATGGTGAAAGATATTCTCCACTACTATTCAGTATTCTGAGTAAACTTATGTTTTCCTTTTCTTCTGGTATACATGAGATTAATTTTTTTTTTTATGTTCATCAAAAACTTTGATAATATGATATTTTGGACTTCCTCTGTGAGTATTCTTGCATGTCACCTGTTAGGCTGTTACATAACCTCGTTCATAAATAAAATTTATATTACTACCAGTTTTTTCGAAACTTCCAAACCTAGATAAAGTTTAACATTCATTCGATCAGTCATTTAAGCTAAGAAATGCATGGATGTAGTTCCTGTGTCCTAGCGGCTAATCTTTCTACTGCATGTCTCTAACTTTCTCTTTTATATTCGTGCTCTCCATGGTAACATTTCTACCTAAAAACTTAGAATTATAACTCATAAGCTGTCTTAAAGTAACATAACCTTTGAATATATAGTAGAGCAAATCTTACACAGAGTAAGATATCGATCTTGTAAGTTGTTAAACACAGTGAACTTGTTTCAACACACTTCAATGCGCGCGCCCCCAGTACCGGCTGCTTCATGTTTGGTAAATAGCCCTGGGACAACTTTAGATGCAAATTGCTATATATGTCTTTCTTTTATGGATTTAATTACAATGTTCTCACCTAATCATTCATATATTATTGCATCATTAAAAAAATGTTTGACGTTTATAATAACTATCATATAAGTCACATGATGTATGATTGATTTAGATGGTAAAAAACTTTACGCTAATAGTGTATTAAAAATAAACTCTTCTTTTGTTATATTAACATTTAAGATTGAGCCCAACGGAGAGAGTGGATTGATTAATATAATAAGTTTGAGAGTTATTTTGTTGTCCAAAAGGTCTAGACAATTTGAACTCAAGCTTCCCAATTTATATACGTCACATTTGTCTTTATTTTGTCCTACGTGTGACTTTATTCTCCAACACTCCCCTCAAGTCCAACTGAAGGTCCAGTTATGACTTGCTCAATTTGATTTTTGATTTTTCTTTTTCGGGACAAGTCCATTTTTTTTGGTTGCCTGAGTATGTGCCATTCTATTTTAGTTAGAGGCCTCAGTTTTTTTTTAAAATGGGCTCTTATACTATATTAGCATTTAAGATTGAGTTCAATTGATATAATTGATTGATTAGTATAATAAGTTGGAGAGTTACTTTGTTGTCCAAAAGGTCTAGACAATTTGGACTCGAACTTCCCAACTTATATACATCACAATTGTGTTTATTTTGCCATACGTGCGACTTTATTCTCCAACATGTTATTATTATATAAACAAAATCAAATATTGTTTTTGGATTTGGATCCTCTAACTTTAGGGCGAGAAAGTTATGATGACTTTGTGTCTATAAAGGGGAGAGAATAATTTTTAAAATGAGGAGATATAGATGAGAGAGAAAATAAATAAAGAGAAATGTTGATGATTTTCCTGTCATAAATTAAGTTAGGGGATCCAAATCATGCCCCAGAGATATCTAATGAGAAACGGATGGATCTGCACGTGCCGAGGCCTTCTGGACTTGCTGTGCGGTAAGCTGAGGCATCAACAGCATATGATTAACATTCGATGCTAGCGCTGTGAATATTTTAATTTTAAGCATGTTTTAGAAAAATTAAGGGCTCCTCCTATTTGAAATTTGATATGGAACAAGATGCAAATAACTGATTTTATGTACATTGAATATGTTTTGGTTGACAGTGATACTAGGTACAATTGGAAGTGATTGTTAACCTCTCTCCACTAGGAGACTGTGCTTTTTTCTTTGTGTTGGAATTTTGTTTTAGATCAGTGGAATATACCCTAAACCTTAATATCTCTTTATAACTATTTTTGTATTATTGTTATATACTCCATCCATTACTATTGATAAGCACCTTTTAGAAAAAAAATTGTAACAATTTATAAGCTTCTTTTCAAATAATCAGACACATTAATTATTTTTTTTCCATAAATATCTCTAATTAATACTACACTTTTTTTTAGTGTAATAAATTATCTCTTTAATAGACTTGTCTTGGGAGAGTACAAGTTATATTATAAATAAAGGGTAAATTTGGTAAAACAAATACAATACTGACAAATTTAATGAAGCTAACTATTTTTCTTAATATGCGTAATTTTGTCTAAAAGTGCTTACAAATAGTAATGGGGAGAGTATAGATTATTGACATGCTTGTCTGTGTTATATATGCATGATTTAAGGATTTGACTTCTCTAAAGTGAATGAAGTTCTAAAATGAGAAAGTGAAAAATTATTTATCATTGATTTGATTAAATACATAAAGATCTCAACCCACTAAATGATCTAAGGATGGATAGTCCCTTACTTTTAGAGCAATCAAATTCATGATTTAATGCCTTACTTGAAGAACGTGATGCGTGGTGTCCTCCAATGAAAATATGGAATAATTTCATCAAGCTAGCGATGGAACATCGACATTGTTTGGGTGAAAGCTTATTACATCTATTGGCCAAAAGGCTGACAACATCACTAGCAACAATTGTGAGGTATGGAATGGTAAGATTTTGAAGTATAGGTCCAAACCAAACATACTGTAACCATGTGTGATAAACTAAGGTACAACATAATAAGGAGAATGACGTGAAACAATTGGGTTTTAGGGTCATCCAAAGGGATCGCTTTTTCTGTACACCATTCATGAAACGAAATGAAAGGGTGCATCCATGCTCCTGAATAAGAGTCATTGATTTGATTAGATTTTAAATCAACCGTTAAGATGAATAGTTGGTAATAGGAGGATGAGGAGAGGAAGAGAAAAGGGAAGCTTGAGAGCAAATGAAATCATATTCAAAGATACAAAAATGAGATATATCATGCTCTATTTAGCTTATTGAATACTAACAATTACAATGGGAACTAACCAACTAACAGACTCAAATAGAATTAACATCCTGTGTAACACTGGTAACATAATTTATTTATAAAAGTGGTAGGGTAATTATGGAAATTGTGTGAATAGAAAATAAAAGGAAGATTTTATGGTATCTCTTGAGTACCATACTCTTGTCTATGTGGACCAATTAGATGGTGAGAACTTAATCCCATGTGATATTGACATGACTCAATTAATTAAGGTGACGCATTCTGAATAAGTTACCCAAACCCTCTACTTTTTAATAATACCATAACAACACCCAACTTATAAAAGTGGTCCGTCAAAGATTGAAATTGCCACCACCACCCCGGCCACCTCACCTCCTATAGTTGCCACAGCCACTAACCTTGTCACCACCCCATCATCACCATCTCAGCCTTTCAAGTTGCTTCCCCATAGATTCCAAAATTTCTAGTGTTTTTTACTTAAATTCTAGCACTTTATTTTTAAAAATGTCGCTCTTTCTTTCTTGTTTGTGGTTGGTAGATCCGACTTCTCACCTGAAATATTTAGCATAATAAATAACCGTTTCCATCTCCCAACTAATGCCTTGATGGAACTCTAGGATTCCAATAGAAAATGTATTCTCCATTTTGTTGATTTGAATTATAGACCTCCCACTATGTTTTTGATTTCGGGATGTTTCCTCCACCTTATGACACTAGAGATAATGTTAGTGCCTTGCGCAGATTTTTTTAATATTTTAAACTTGTAATATTTTATTTGTATAATTTTGACAAAAATGTATGAAAGTGAATACAATTTAAATATTTTTTTTTATTAAAAAAGATATCCATTCATTCAAATTGGTAAAATACATCAAAAACAACACAAATTCAACATCGTTAAAAACCGAAAAAGATAAATCTGCAAACAAACTCACAACATCCAAGTTAATAGCATAAAACTGCAAAATGCCTACAAATACGAGAAAATCAAAGTGGCCGGAATACCTATGTCTCCGGATCTGTAATGTTGACGCCTAAATCTTGATTGAATTTGTAATGGATCGAAGCTCATCTGCCAATCTGAACCAAGGAACACCACAAAAAGACGGGAAACCAAACAACGCCGCACTAAGACGACGAACAAAACAACGTTGTACTCAGACGACGAAATCAAGGGAAAACACGAAAGAAAAATCAAATCTATGTGGAAAAATCACTTATTTAGATAAAATGAGAGAAAAACGATGTAGATGGGTAATTCCGGTGGATGAAGAAGAAGGAAGAGAGGAGTAAATGAAAGGTTGAGAAAGAGACGGCTCTATGAGTCACAATTTAAATATATATATATATATATATATATATATATATATATATATATATTAAGAATATGTTAATAAATATTTTTTCCATTTACAATTGTAAAACACAATAAAATAAATAAAATTACATTAAAATAGTTCAGTAAATACATCATTGTTCAACAAACTTGGCAACATTAGTCAAAATATGGGTACTTTCTAGTTGTATTAATAAATGAATATCTTATTCATAATTAATGATTTAATTTGTTTACATGCATGTAATTACTCTAAAAGAAACGAAAGTTATGTGAGTTAATATATAATAAGATAATGGAATTACTATTATGTGCTGACAAAAAATATAGTGAATAATACTTTTATTGTCTATTATAAAAAAAAAACTTTTATTGTCACCAATATTTTAAATACCATATTAAAAGTTTAGTTTAAAAAAAAAAAATTAAGATACCATAACTCCATAAGTTCATAACAAAAATCCCAAATTCATAATATAATACGACAATCACCAACTTGGTCATACTAACTACCCACGTGCGTGGTAGCTTATCAAGGCTTTGAACTGGTTGGAGCCTATTGACCTCCATGGTCCACCAAGATCGTACCAACTTGTACCAAAATACTATTCATATATAGTCTTCGTCTTTGCTCATGGCTGTCGTTTAAAATTAATTAGTATATTAGTATATTGTTGGCTGTCAATTCGTGATTGTGTAAA
The DNA here is from genome assembly GCA_039655645.1 of Ammopiptanthus mongolicus. Taxonomy (NCBI): domain Eukaryota; kingdom Viridiplantae; phylum Streptophyta; class Magnoliopsida; order Fabales; family Fabaceae; genus Ammopiptanthus; species Ammopiptanthus mongolicus. The sequence continues at coordinate 16,689,575 of CM077346.1, read as the reverse complement.
TATTTTGGAAAATTAAAGAAAAAATTTAAATCTTTGAGTTTTTCAACAATAAGAATAAGTCAATAATAATATTTAAAGTTAATTAAAAATAATTAAATCAGATTATTAAAATGAGACATACTAAACTGTGTTTTGTCATGACATTTTTCATAACGTTCTCAAGTTTTTTAATAACGATGAGGTGACTATTTTTAAAAAGAAAATTTAATATACAATAATTTGATATATGACAGTATTATTTAGTGATGCATTATTTCACCTAGTGCACGCCTTATTTAATTTATTATTTAATTATAATAAGATTTAATTGATATATATTATCAGTATAAAAATATTTTATACTAACAATCAGTCAGAAATTATCATATAATCTAAAATGTTTGAGTCTTATCCGAATTACCTTATAAGTCACTTACTCATATCATGATTTCTGATTGATTGACAGTATTAAAATTTTTTCACTAATAATACATAATAATTAAACTCTTCTAATAAAATCAAAGTATTTATAAAAATATTCATAATTGTATGACTTCAAGTAATTAACATGATTAAGATTGAATTCTATGAATGTATGCATATTTACCGTTCAATTGCCCATCCGCCGCTAAACTAACCTCAAGACAAGAATACCGTGGAATTGCTCGTGGACTTTTATGTCGGTGTTTATCAAAGAAGTTTTTTTTTTTTTTTTTTACAGAAGTTTATCAAAGAAGTTATGGAGATTAATATTTTATTTAATTAATAATCTAATATTTTTTTGGTTCTGTTTTCGATATCCTCAATAAATTTGATGTAAAAGTTATCCTGTCTAATCAAAATACGTCGCCTCAACTAAATGAGTTATATTAATGAGTCAATTCAAATGATTCTCATCATCTAATTAAGTCATCTAGACAGGATGTGTTTTAAAAGTTACATTCATCTTTCTCATAAGAGATTAGTGTAATTTAGAATAGATAAGTTTATCATAACTAAATTTTAAAAAATAAAGTGTAACTTTTGAAATAAGAAAGATATCAAATACAATTAAATTAAATTTCAAGCCAGATAAATGTTATTTTCCCAACTGTTAAATAATAATTACATATAATTAGTTAATTATGTTATAAAATAATAAAACACAACAAATAATGAATATTATGACAATAAGAAAAAAGGAAATAAGGGAGAAGGGTTGTTGTGAGTTCTCACGCGGAAGTAGGAGAACCAACTCTGTAGCTAGCTGGATGACTGAGAGAGGTCCATAGATCCCTCTGACCAGACCTCTCGCCCTTGCACGTGACTCACCACCTCTCACCTCTCACCTCTCCCCACTCTTACTCCTCTCTCAACTTCTCAACTCTAAAACAACCATACACTCTCTCACAAACTCAATAGCACATTGCTTTCTCTCCTTCCATTCCATAAATCCAAAACCCAAAATATATAAAAAAAAAATAAAAAAAATCAAGTCCATCTCTCTTTCTCTCCCTTTCACTTTCCTCGTTTCCACCACGCTTTGTTGCTGTCCTTTTCCCTCTACTTGACTCGTATTGGCGTGTGTTTATTGCGTAATGCCTTCTCCACCACTTCAGCGTCTCTCTAAAATAAGAGAGGGATTGAGATTCAAAATGCTATATAGGATGTGAACGCAGTTTTGCGCTCAAATGCTTGCTTGAATTGGATCTCTTTTTCTTGCTGGTATAACCGCTCCTCTTTTTGTCTCTGTGTACGCCTTTTTCTTATTTGGATTTTAGTCATCTTATTGGCGGCAACTTCAATTCCGTTATCTTTGTTTCATCTTTTGCCATATCTGTAGCAATACCGTTCTCTCTCTAGCTCGCTCTCTTTGCATTGGATGTTTGACCATTGATACTTCCTTTGGTATAATCTGTTTTGTTCTTTTCTTTTGCTTATTGCCGATTTAGGTTTTAGTGTGAATGGAGTTGATTCTGCGTATAATATAAACACGTTTGAATGTTCGAAGCTCGATCCTCTTTAGAAACAGGAGTTTGATCCGAATGTGTGTTTGTGTGTGTGTGATTTTTACTTGTTTTCTGTTTCTTATGCATTTTTCAATTTTGAAAATTAGATTCATTAGATGGATGAACTTTGAAATTGCGAGTGCTTGTAAAGTGGTTCCTGATGTTTGCTTTGAAGTTTTTGCTACTGCTGCTGCTGTAGTTGTTCATGCAAACCATGTGAGAAGTAACTGGTTCCATCCTCGTGCCGTGTGCAGTTTCTAAGGTGTACTGGTGTTATTGAAGTAACTGGTTGTATCATCCTCATGCGATGCGTGGGGTGGGGTTATATTTTCTGTTTCTGTTTCTGTTTTTGTCGTTTTCGATAGTACTGATTTAATTTTAGAAATACATTAATTGATGAATGAATAAAAGGAAACGATTTAATATGAAATCCGTTGCTCTCTCTTTCATTTTGTGACTAGGACAAGTGTAGAAATCGTATAAGGAAACAAAATTTGACCACGGGAAGAGAACTTGAGTAGGGATAGTTGGTTTAGTTGGAAAATGTGGATGGAGATTATATAATAAAAATTAAAATGATGATATTTGAAAGAAGAGAGTATATAGGAGAGGATATTTGGTGTACCAAATGAAGGGAATTAATATAGATAGATGTACTTTTGGAGACTTTAGTTTTCTGCCAAGAATTCTCCATTGGATGCGTGATGAACAGTATAGCAAGTAATTGTAAAGAGTAATGATGGTTGGCACTTATGACTGTATTTTATGTTTATGCTTGAGCGTTTGATCTTAAGGCCAAGGGTTCCTTCTTGCTTTGGTGGACCTTATCTTACTGATTTACCTGTAAGGTTGTGTCTTTTCCATATGCAAAACATTGTTCGTCAAATATGAGGTGACTGAATAACTGTTTGATTTGGCACTTTGGAGAGTCATATTATGAACTAGTAAAATGTCATACAATTTTAAAAATAATCTAAAATAAATGTGAGGAATTCCAATATGGATGCATTGCATTTGGAGTTGCAATGTGAGGGAATGTCAGCATTCAGCACATTATGTGCAAGCATGTGAATGTTACATTTTTGTCATTCACAAGAATGGACTGATGTGCAAGGATGCTTCTTTATGTCCTTGTTCTCATCATAGTTGGTAATATCAGTTCTGAAATTTTCTCTCATGGTTGCTTCTTGGGTCATCTTAGTGACTGTTACATCAGTGCCAGTTGTGACTTGTGGGGGTTTAATCCTGATTTTATTGCACTGAATGAGCTAGGGTATTTTTAACAAATTTTGTAACTTCTTTTTTTGTATGTTAACCTAATTGGCTCTTTCTAGGAAATGCTTCAGTTTCATGTGGTATGTGATGAGTTGAAAATTATCTTTCCTTTATATACTGATATTGTTTTCTCTTCATAATATGCCATATACCTTGTTATTTGGTTATGCAGGTCACTTGGCCTCCAGCTTGAAACAGTTGGAGCTACTAAAGTGTGTATTTCAATGATTTCTGATTTGATAATAACCTTTGACTTTGACACATCTCTTATGGGTTAAGAAGTACAGCGATATGGTTTTACATTCCAAATGTATAAGAACATGGAGGAGACACAAATATATAAGAACATGGAGGAGACACGAGAAGATGCAGGGCCGGCAGAGCAAAGGCCATCCAATATGTCATGGTGGCCTTCAGATTTTGTTGAAAGATTTGGATCTGTTTCTGTAGGTTCTCGAAATGAGGCCTTAAATAATAAAGAATCACCTAGACATTGTAACCAAGATGTTATTTCACCTCAGGAAGCATCACAAATTCTCTGGCGTACTGGAATGATTTCAGAACCGATACCAAATGGTTTTTATTCAGTCATTCCGGTGAGGATTGATTCATATGGATACCTTCTTAGTCAGGATATCCAATTTCTCTTGCTAGAGTTGCTAGTAATTTCTTGTTGTGTGTAATTATTGCTGAAAAGTGAAATTTGATACTTCTTTGTAAGAATTTTGATTTTCTTTTCTTTTGTTTCTAATTCCAAAATCTCCCCATGAAATTTGCTTTAGTCTTTGATATGTGTTCTTTACGGGACTGTTATTGTTTTAGTTTTGTGCTTGTTTTCTTTACAGTTTTAAATAATATATATGATAAGTTCCTGGCATGATGCTTTTTGATTGATCATGTTACAAGTATAGTGTGTTTCTAATATGAGTTGCTCGTTGAATTAGAGATATTAAATCGGATTGATAGACAAACAGAGTTATATTCCATTGGTTGAGAATATATGAGTTGAGTTGGAATTTCTAGTTCTAGTTACATGCAAGGAAAACATCCTATCAATGTCAATTTTCTTTTATTTATATCTTTTTGAAAATTCTTTTTCTTTGTTTATCTTATTTATTTATGTATTAGGAGGATATTTTCTTCTGTTCTGTAATATCTTCTTCATCCTCTCTTAATAATTCTTTATTTATGAAAACTTGGAAAAGAAAACCCCTCTGAAGCAATGTTTTTAAGGAAAAATCAGGGTTATACAAACTACTTGTTTTTAAATTTTAAGTACTTAGATTATATGAATTGTAGGAATGGCATTAAGGATCTTTTGTACTACTTGGTAAGGGTGATGTAGCATCAGCGGCGGATCTTCTTAGGGGTGGGGGAAATCCACGGCTCCCCCCGAACTTTTTCTCCTAATTTTTTTATATAAAAAAATTATTGACACCCTCAAAATAATTTATGCAACATATATTATACATGAAAAGTTCACAAACTATCATATATTGTAGTTTTTGGAACACTATCATTATACCCTACTTATTTAAAAATATTCAAATAGCTGAACATGTCCATTAAAGTAAATATTATTTCTAACTTAACATCATTCGAAATCACTAAAAATAAGTTTTTACTCCTCAGCTCATCTGCTTCAAACTTCTTAATCTCTCCTGTGTAAGATAAGTAAACACTAGATAGAATTTTACATATTGAATGTTTACTCACTTTATATATTTGAGTGATAAAATTATGCATGATTAATTATAAATTTAAGTGAATTTTTTTTTACTAGTGTTTAGTGGCTCTCCCAAAAAAATTTCTCAAGATCCGGCATTGTGTAGCATAGTGCATACATGTAGGTAGTGCTTGACGTGATTAGAGGAGCTGGAGTAGCAATATACATGCAAAGGCTAAGGTTCTTGTTGCTTAACAGCACATTTTTACTTCGGTTAGAACACACTAGAAGCAAAGGCTTAAAGTGTGTCTTTAGCTGGTGCATAGTACTTACTGTTTATAATATCATTAGAGGGTGTTTTTTTTTTTAAAACCATTAGAGGTATCATTGATTGTTAAAGAAAGGATCATTTTATTTTGCAGGAAGAGGTAAACTCATTATATTCTGGTATTTGATAATGATTATGATACATATTCTGTTGTGTACACATAAATTTCATAAGTATTAGTCTGTAAATTGTTTCAGAATGTGGGGACACTGTACCCTCATAGGAATCAGATGAAGTTTCCTGATGGAAGATGATCATATTTCCGCTTATGTGTTTAATATATCTATTTTGTGAAGTTCTTATGGTTACTCAGCTGTACAATCAATTTACTTAACAATATAAATTTAAATTTTTTTTCGCAATAACCTTTTGCTCATTTATGGTGTGTGGTTATAGTTTATAGGTGGTATCCCTGTTCTTAATGTGTAACTAATTTTTTTTTCTCCTACATATGTTTTGTGATTAATTAATCGAATAATGTGCAGGAGAAAAGACTCAAGAGACTTTTTGATAGTATTCCTACTTTGGACGAGCTTCATGCTTTGAGTGGAGAGGGTTTTCGGGCTGATATCATTCTTGTGGATGCAGAGAAAGATAGAAAGCTATCAATGTTGAAGCAACTAATTGTGGCATTAGTTAAAGGATTGAACTCAAATCCAGCTGCGATGATTAAGAAGATAGCTGGATTAGTATGTTTTTTTATTGAATCTTGTTTAGCTCTTCTTCACTGTGCTTGGATTTCCTAATATATGAGTATTGCTCCCTGGTCATCATGCGATAAGATTTTCCCCCCTATTAGTCCAACTGTCAATTATCTAGAAATGTGTTCATTTTAGTTGGCTGTGCTATTCATGTTAGTATGTAGTATGTACTTCTATGTATCTTATTGTGTAGCTGTTGTTTACTGTGTAGGGAGTTCCTAATTTATGATTATTGCTCTATAGTTATCTTGTAAGAAGATTTTTGTTCCTTGTAAAAAATGTATTTCACAATTTCCAATATTTTCCTGTTTCCTAATGTCATTTTTCTAGAAACGTGTTCATTTTAGTTGGTTGTGCTATTCATATTTTCTGCTTTTTGCAACTTTGTTTCAAATGAAACTTCCATTTTAATTATCAATTACAAGTTTGTTGGTATGCATTACTGGGATTAGCGTCAGCTATTTATTATCTATTACAGCTTTCTTGTCTTCACTACTGAGTTTATTTTCTAAGCATAGTAAAAGGTGCTTTGCATTTATTTTGACATCCATTTCTGCACAGGTTGCTGATTTTTATAAGCGACCAAATGTGGAAAGTCCGGCAAAAGCTGCGATAGAGGAAACCTCCCACATGTTCGAGAATCGTGGTGTCCAGATGCTGGGGCAAATAAGGCATGGTTCATGCCGTCCTCGAGCTATCTTATTTAAAGTACTAGCAGATGCTGTAGGTCTTGAAAGTAGGCTTCTGATGGTAAGCTCTGATTTCTTTTGGTGGTCAAAATCACCTTCTGTCATACACTTGATTACTAGTTCACTAATGTTTTAATCTAATGACAATGTCTTTAGGAAAAGAATTAATTATAAATATTCATTTTTATTTACCATTATATCAAAATTTAAAGGATATGTCTTGTTTCTCGATTCTCTTTGTCAGGGTTTTCCAAAAGATGGGGATGCTGAATGTATAGACTCATACAAGCATATGTCTGTGATAGTTGTATTAAATTCTGTGGAACTGCTGGTTGATCTTATGCGTTTTCCTGGCCAATTGTTACCACAATCAACCAAGTCAATTTTCATGACACATATTTATGCAGCGGGAGAGAGTGATTCAGCAGAAAATGATTCTTGCGATTCCCCATTAGAACCAAACAGTCCTTTATATGGGGTTTCAGAGAGGTTTGGAAACACTGGTTATTTATTTCATTATTTGCTTTGGCTTTGCTCTCTTTAGTTTCTCTAAAATTTGATGTTGTCTCCTAATTTTAATTGTAAAAATCCTATCACCATAGTTTGAATATTCATGCAATTTAGTCCTCTTGTCAGATAGATGTTGACTTGTCACTCTTTTTTCTGATGTGGCATTGTGCCACATTGTATCTAAGTCAGCAAAGTCAATAAAAAAGAGTACCTCATCATCAAATTTTATGCCATGTTGGCAAAAAGGCAATGCTACATCAGCAAAAACAGTGCCACTTCAGCACCAAACTGACAGGGCCACTTAATTTTATCAATTTGAGAACTATGAGGATAACATGGTTTCAGTTGAAAATAAGGGGACAAAAACTGGACTTTAGGAAACTAGGAGGAACCTAAGTATAATTAAGCCTTCTGCATTTGTACTTTTGATTGCAACTTCTGGCTATGCTTCGGTCAAATGACCTTTAGGACCTTATGTATGTTCTGCCCCTTACAAGAGTTATCAATTGACCATTATTTGTTTTTTTGCCCCCTCTTACAGTGTCGAGAAGGAGGAAAACCTCCTATTCCATAGAAGTTTTGAAGCATCTTCAAATCTATCAGGCCTTTCCTTGCGAAATATGATGTTACGATCAAATACCAGTCTGGACAGGAAAATGAGGTAATGCTTGCATTGCTTATCCAGAGATGTTTAGTGTTGGCATTTTTACGTTGTTTTCTTTTCAGTTGAACATTTTCTTTCCATTTCACTTTAAAATGTTCTTACATTAGGATCAAGTTTTTCTTTTTCTTTTTTAAAAAAATTGTGAACTTTTTTTTTTTACTAAAATCTCTTAAAGTATGTAGAATACCAACCATTTCTTGTTGAATGGTTTTGTCAATTCCCTCAGTTTGTCTCATAGTGAACCCAATATTGCAACTGCATCTGGTCGGCGTAGTCGGAGAAAGGTCATTGCTGAACAGAGGACTGCTAGTTCAAGGTTATTCCTTATTCTCTTGTGGTTTATATTGATATGAGACTATGATTATGCATGTTTTGTTCAGAACAAATTATTGGTTTTATCCATAATCTTGGTTTTATATACTTCGTTGATTATGCTGCTTAGAAGCCTCTCGAGTTTGATTTGTTAGAACTTAGAAGAAGTCTTTAATTAACTTGGATGGCCAGCATTATGAGTATTTTATTGGCTCTGGATTGACTGTTGGTGGCTCATTATTTTGAGGTTTAAGGTGCTGATAGGCTGGAGTGCTTGATGCAATGCTTGACTTTTATATATTGTTGGCAAGAAAAATTTTTTGTAGTTGCAAGTATGAAGAAATGTACTATGAAATTATCCTGTACCCAGTCTGATAATTAATTAGCTGCGCTCATCAATGAATACTCTATCCGAATGTTGGATTTTTCTCATTTTTAAATTTTTCACAAAAATAATGCTTTTGCTCTGTATTTTTAAAACTTATTATTGCTCTATCACAATTTTTGTATTAAAATTGGAACCAGTTCTGTATGCACAAATATTCTTTACATGAAGACATACTTGGTCTGGTCCACAACAGAGAGAATGATAAAAGGAGAACATCATGAATTGATGATGAATGACAAATGGTTACTTCTGATAAAGGCATCTCTTGTTGTTAATATGGCCATTTTAGAGGGAAAGACTATTATTTCTCTTGAGAAATCTACTTGGCTTCAGAAGGTGGGAGTTTGGTCACTAGTCTTTGTAGACTATTCTGACTTTTGAAAGTAATGCATGTAATTTTGACCTCGATATTTAGGATCTGGCACAAGATGACAGAACTAAGACAATATCTCTGCTAACACTACACAACAATGATCAGAGAAAAAATAGTTCTTTTCAGAATTGCAATGATGAAACTGACAGTGAAGTTTCATTGCACTTGGCATAATTTTATGAGGAGCAAAGTAGTGTTTAATAATGCTATTATGACCAAAGTTCTGTGAAACCAATCATATTTTCAAAATTTGAATCAATAATGATGTTTTAGATTTTTATTTATTTATTAATGGGAGAATATGTAAATTTTAGCATGGAGTACCTACTTTGCTTGTCTTATTCGCTGAAGCTTTTATTGGAGGCCTTTGTAACATGCTGACTAGTATATCTTACATGAATTGTTGGAATTAGACTTGTAAGATAATTATACCATGTGGTCTTCAAATATATACTATTTAATTTTATTAATATCTAATTTATCTAAAATTCAGCATCTGATTAACTTGATAATCTTTGATCAGTTAATGGTTGGATCAGAGAAACTCACATTCTGCAAGAAATTATTCATGGTTATATCAGTGGCAATTTAGTCTTTCTAATTGGTTTATGTATAATCGTTTTATGAATTTAGTTGGTAGGGTATCTAATTGATGTCCATATTATACATACTAAAATACTTCAGAATATTAATAATTTATGCTCCTTTTTGTTTCTTATATTTCTGGTTTTGCAGTCCAGAACATCCATCATTTAAAGCACGTGGACGGTCCATGCTTAGTGGTGATAGGTCAGCTTTTAGAGATTTTGCTGATGATCAGGCTACATCAAGGTTTATGCCTTTGCAGGAACTTTATATTTGCTTCTACTTTGTGATTGGTTGCTTGCTACTTTTTTTTTTTCCACTTCAATTTTGGTTTCTTTGGTTTTCCTTATTTACTGAATGAAAACCAGTCGCTACTTAACTCTCTAATTTCTCTCTATTCAAGTTTGGGTTGTTCGGTCATGTTTTTCACTTCTATTTATTTTATGTATGAAACAATTTATCAGATCATGTACTTGACTTTTATGGGTTCTAGACTTAATGATGTTGCATTTAGTTATTGAAACATTTTTGAACTCAGATCTTAATAACTTATCATTGGGTGTCAGTTCAAGTTTTGATAAAAGCATAGATACTGTTTAGTTGGATTTCACCTGAAGAGCTTCCACTGCAAATGTACAAGACTTAAAACTAAATAAGTTAGTAAATAGCAAAAAAATTGAAAAATTAGCATCACTCTAGGTGATGCAGTGGACTAGGTAATGTGGAGATTATTTCCTTCTCTATTTATAAATTTTTTAGTATAGATTCATGTTACTTGTGAGGTATATGCTCATTATGGTCATTTCATGTAGCTATGTACCCTCATGCGAGTATTTTCTTCCTCACATTTACCAATAAATGAATTTGTTTATTTTTCAGATCCAGCTATAAGTCAGATGCTGCATCCTCGTCAGAAGCTCATAGGTTACGAAGAAGAAGCATCAGCATTACACCGGAGATTGGTGATGATATCGTAAGGTTGATTGTTGGTCTATAATGCTTCTGGATTTGTACTTGCCAAGTGTGCTGTCTTTGCAGATCTACGTTAATTGTTTATTGCATGTTTGGTTTTCTTCCTCCTTGCGTGTTTGGTTTTGACTTTTGATTATAAGTTTTATCTGAAAGCAAGATAAGCTAATGGAAACACACACTTCTATATTTATTGATTCATTTTGTTTTCTGCTTTGAATGTTTGACTGAATTGCTATTTTCGATTTATAATTCTTTTTTTTTTTTTTCACAATTCACATGATTAATTTTTGTTAGAAGATATTAGGGTTATTAGTCTTAGTGTTCGTGGCTTGGGCTTGTACACCTAAGTATTAGTATAAATAGGAGTACTAGGTTATGGAATTGTAACCCATTATCTTATCAATCTTATTTCTCAGTTTACGATAGTAGCCGTGGTTCTCTATCTTTTCTTTCTTCGCTAACCCTATAATTTACAACATGGTATCTGCGCGGTACTATCCACCTTGAATGAGTTTGCCTTGGAAAAAAAAAATGAAAACAAGGTGGCAATTTTGCAATTATTAATGAAAACAAAAAATGGAAACATTTAATCTTTTCTCAAACTAAACAGGCCGTTGTCTTTTCTTTGTTTTCACTTCTATGGAACTATTAAAAGAAAAACCCTTCAAACTGCAAGTCTTTTGTTGTGGGCAGCAAGGAGAGGGCTGCTGTTTGAATTTTCAGCCAACCCATGGGTAGTTGCTGGTGAAAATTTTCAGACTCTGTATTTCATCATGTTTCCGGATTTTATGGTTTTTTTAGGCCAAATGAGTGTGATCACGGGTGTTGCAGACTGGGAGGTGGTTTGGGGTGTGTAGCTTTTTCTCGTTTGGTTGAGATGTTGCCGTACTGCTTGTTCTGGCTGTCTTTGGTCTTTTTGGTTGTTATTGAGGTTTGTCTGGTGCTTTTATTCTTCTCAGTCTCTGTTGTCTATTCTGCATTTGGAGGATTCAGGTGGACTTTTGCTTTTCTTCTTCTGTTGAATGAGCTTCTGCTTCTTTTCATCTCATATGTAGTTTGCCTATTTGGAGGCTGCTCTTTTCATTTTGGACATTTCAGCTAGAGAATTTGGACACTGGTAATAAACCAATTTGCATTGCTGGGTGGTATGATGCTCAACTCAGTGTTTTGGAGATTGGTTTGGAGGTTGAGAGGGCCCCTGAGGAGAAAGGTCGATGACTTCAGAAACTATCTCATTTGTTTGGGCAACTAGGGGCTATCAGCCAAGGACATTGCCATGATTTGTGATTTAGGTGGAGTACTAGTTGCCTAAGTTCTGTGCAGAGATGGGCTGGTTTTCTTTGTTTTCCTTTTATGGATTTGCTACTTGCAACAAGGTTAAGTTTAGCAAGCTTAAGCTTGAGGGAGAGTGTTCGAAGATTTTAGGGTTATTAGTCTAAGTGTTAGTGGGCTTGCGCTTGTACACCTAAGTATTAGGTTATGGATCTTAACATATTATCTTGTCAATCATATTTCTCAGTTTACTATTGTACCCATCGTTCTATATCTTTTTTTCCTTCCCTAACCCTAAATTGTCAACAATTCCTTTTGGACATATGCATGCTCATTTGGTTCCTGGATGTGTTAAATATGATAGTTTCCCTGGATGATTCTGTTCGTTAAACACGTGTCTAGTCATATTTTTTTCTTTCATGCTATTTTCCGAATTTGGTTGTTCAAGGTTCAAAAAAGGTTCAGATTTTTTGTTTTTGTTATTTGACTTTTCTCTCATGATTGCAACATATTTTGTTAATAATTTGAAACTCTGTTACCCTATTTCATTAGCAGAAAATTAATGACACCATAGCAACCGAGTTCATCAACTTTAGGTCCTATTTAATTGTTTTCAGTTCTCATGGATGATTTAAAATGTCTAGGACTTGAATTTTGCCTTTAGAAAGTAGAGGTTGACTTGTCCACTTGGAGCAACCTTATGTTTCCATTTAAGTTGGATGTTACTTATTTGTGGCCTTTATAGGTCTTCTTTGGTAGTTGCATAATCCAGAGTAATGACTATGGAAGTGTTTTTTGATTCATTATTTACACTTGGTAACTTGTACCATTCTGGTGTGTTTAGCTTTAGTGTAATGCATGAATTTTGATTTGTAGATATTTACCACCTCATCTTTTATTAGACAAGGCATTTTTTCCTTTTGAAGGACTTGGTAACTTGTACGGTTAGAACTAATGCGCGCGCGCGTGGGGGGTATGTTTTGGGGTAGGCTATTGGATTTTTATAAGGGTTCTTTTATCTGAAATGAAAAGAGATTAGCTGTGTTTTTTTCCCTCTGTATATTCCCCTCTGTTTTAGGAGGATTCCTTATCCCTGTGCCTTGCACTCTTTTCCTTTATAAATACCTCTTTTATCCAAAATAGAAAACTTTAGGTTATCAATTAAGATTTGTTTGTATTATAACTCAACTTCAGAATGAACTAATTTGATAGATTGTTTAGAGGCTGACTGTTGTAATTTGTTCCTGTTTTGTGCTAATTAAATAATACAAAGAATGCATGATTGTATTTGTACTTTGATCATGTGTATTAATAGTCCTTTATTTCCAGTTTTCATAATGCATAATCATCTGTTATTTTAATTGTGTAATATATTGTATATGTGCTGGTGCTGATTTGTAAGCTGTTTTAATACTTGTGATAACTCGGGAACTAATCTCTGTAGGGCTGTACGGGCAATGAATGAAACACTGAAGCAAAATCGTCTCTTGAGAGAACAAGGGGACGATAGTTCAATGTCCCATTCTCCAAATGACAGGATTAGTGATGCAGATCTTCAGAAAAATGTATGTCCACATTGTTTTGGCAACCGTGGAGTATGCTAATATTTGAACCTTCTTTCTCTGCCTGTGCATCTTTCAGCATCTCCTATGCTTCACAGCTAAGGTTTGATTGCATCATACAATCAAAAGAGAGCAATATGCTGTCATAATTCATAAGGCTGATTTTTTAAAAAATAAATAAAAAGAAAGCGTTACAACTTGTTAAGTGTTAAAGTCTCACATCAGTTGAGAATGAGTTTTGATACCATATTAGAATAATTGGGTCTAATTTAGGCCATGTTATTATAATATGGTATTAGAGCCTATTCCGATGTTGGGTCACCCGCAGATGTCGAGTCTTGCAAACTTCATGCTCAAGATGTTCACTCCTAAGCGTGAGGAGTGTGTGTGAAGTGTTATAGTCACATTGGTTGAGTGTATGAGTAAAGAATCATTTATAATGACTTGGACAACCCTCTCTCTATGAGTTAGCTTTTGAGAGGGGTTAGGTCTAGTTATTCTAATACAACCTTTTAATTTATTGATGATGATGATGATTATAGTATATAATTGATTTTTCAATAATTATGAATAGAATCTTAATTCTATATTGATTTTGGAGTTGTGAGTGTGTCATTGTAGATGATTGGAGTATTAATATGTGTGACTTTATATAAATATTAAAAAAATGGATTAGCTTCTTTTTTAAAACATGGTTCATCCTTGCCTTTTTTTAAGGGAGTCAGGGGGGTATTTACTTATCCAGTTCAGTTTAAATATCTTCCAAGTTCGACACGTGATTCCCATTCTGCTATATCAGGTGTCAAATTTTCATCGTGATGGGCTCGTTGAAAGGTCTCCCTTATATTCTCTTCGCCGTGACCACATAACTTCACAGAAGGCAATGTCATTACCCTCTTCACCACATGATTATAGAGGACAGGCGTCTGAGAGAAGTGGGCCATCAGGAGATGGAGTGAATGAACTGGAGTCAACTTGGAATAAAGTCCTTGAATTACCAATGTTCAATAATAAACCCCTGTTACCATTTGAAGAATGGAATATCGACTTCTCAGAATTGACTGTTGGAACTCGTGTTGGAATTGGTAAGTTTTGCCTCTCATAGTTACTGAAATAGTATGATTTATGATTTTCACGGTGCGATTTAGTATCATTCATATGGCATATGATGCAAATTGTGTACAAGGTTAAGAATGATGATTGAATTGATTTTGAATCACTTTTTCTGGCTGAATCACTTGACTCCTACGAGGTTGATTCCTACATATGATGTTTGATCCCTAGTCTTCAGTTCTAAAATCAACTTCTTCCGCTTGAAAAAAAATGGATAATTCATTTCCCCCCTCTTTTCTGGTTTCATCAATTTCAAGGCTTTGGGGGGGGGGGGGGGGCGTTGCTTAGGAGTCTGGATCTCATTGAAGGGAGGAATGAGGAAAAGGAGAAGAAAATGAAACATTGTATGTGAGTTTCACTCAAGAAAGTAGTGTGCATTAGGACGGTGGAAAGAAATTAATTAATTAATAAATTAGTTAAGAAATCTAACTTGTTAGTAATTGAGGAAGCAGAAACCTAATCAAATTTAATAAGAAAAAAATTGAACTTTGGAATTCATAAAGAAAGATATTGGAATTTCTGTCACCACATTTGAGGGAAAAAATATAAAATTAGAAAATTAGATATCATGCTATTTTTATTGAACTAGTATTAGCTCAATATTTGAACTAATTTTTAATTGTTACTAATTCGTACGATTGAACTACCCCTTTCAATTCATGATTTGAACTGCCATGGAAAAACTTCCCTTTGTATAATTTATGGAACTTGGTTGCTGTATTCTTTTCCAGGGTTTTTTGCAGAAGTTTTCCGTGGCATATGGAATGGCACAGATGTTGCAATCAAGGTTTTTCTGGAGCAAGATTTAACTGCTGAAAACATGGAAGATTTCTGCAATGAGATTACCATTCTCAGGTATTTTGTGTTGATTTGCTGTTTGTAACCAATTCTTTGTTACATTCAACATTTGCTGACTACCAATTTCTTTTCTTTTTGTATATGTTTTTGTTTTCCCCCAGCCGGCTCCGACATCCTAATGGTACTCAAACATCCTAACTAGCTATTTTTATAAATATGGGTTTTCACTAGTTGATCTTGTAATTGTACATTTTTTTCTAGTTATGGTACCTTTTTTTTATAAAAAAATATTATGATATTGGAATACTCATTTTATCAAAATCTTCCTTGCTCAAAATAAAGACAATCATATTGTACATATATGTTGTAAGAGTATCTCATGTAGCATATTTCCTTTGAGATCAGCTGTTATTTATCAAGTTCTTAAATTTTATGCAGTTATCTTATTTCTTGGTGCATGCACAAAGCCTCCACGTTTGTCAATGGTTACTGAATATATGGAGATGGGATCCTTGTACTACTTGATTCATTTGAGCGGTCAAAAGAAGAAGCTTAGCTGGCGGAAAAGACTAAAGATGTTGCGTGACATATGCAGGTCAGTATTCTGGTTATTCACAGCTTCCAGAACCTCCAATAAACACATTGATTAGTTCTCCATTATTTTCCACTAAGTCATATAAATTGCATTGTTCATTCATGTTCACATGAAAAATGTGTTTGTGTGTTTTCCACATATATATACTGAGACGGATATAGTGATAAATGGAATTTACAACTCATCAGAAGTTCTGAACTTCATTGATTTAGTATGAAGTACCACATGACCTTGCATTTCAGTTAAATGCATTAGTGAAACTTTTTGTTCTGTATCATTTTTGTGGATTATCTCATTTTAAGTGTTGATGTTGGAAAATATTGCATTTGATCTGTTAACATTGACGAGAACACCTTGGTGGTGTGTAGGGGCTTGATGCACATACATCGTATGAAGGTTATTCACCGCGACGTGAAAAGTGCAAATTGTCTTGTGGACAAGCATTGGACGGTGAAAATCTGTGATTTTGGACTTTCGAGAATAATGACAGATACTCCCATGAGAGATTCTTCGTCTGCTGGAACTCCAGAATGGATGGCTCCTGAACTTATTCGAAATGAACCATTCACTGAAAAATGTGATATCTTTAGCTTGGGGGTGATAATGTGGGAGCTCTGCACCTTGAATAGGCCATGGGAAGGCGTACCACCAGAGAGGGTATGTTCGACAGATGACTTGTTCATCTTCCATGATTTCTATTTCCGTTACTGAACTTTTTTTTTTTGAGTCCTAAAATTGTAAGAATTTATGTTAATACATTCTTTTTTCTCTGCTGAGTAGGTGGTTTATGCCGTTGCTAATGAGGGTTCCCGATTGGAGATCCCTGAAGGCCCGGTGGGCAGGCTGATTTCAGGTCTCTGCACTTGCCAACATATTCATGCCATTTTTTCAAGGCCTTTCTTTTTATCATATAATATTGATATATCGCAGAATTCGGATCCCATCTAGTTTAACTCGTCATTTCCTTGTTTTTCGTGTGCAGAGTGTTGGGCAGAACCACATGAGCGACCAAGTTGCGAGGAGATCCTCTCTCGCTTGGTGGACATCGAATACTCAATGTGCTGATGCAGTGTTTATCTTTTGTACATAGTCAACTTTGCGTAGAGTTATTACATTGTGTTCTCGGCCGATGTTGTAAACTTTATGAATTTTGTTCTTTTTATGAAAACATGTAACATGCATCGGTGCATTTTCGTTTTACTCCTGTGCTGCAAACTCGTCTCTTTTTCAGGGCAATGGAAGAAGGTTTATTTTCCGACCCCTTATTTGAACATTAAGATTTGACAATAAAATTTAACAATTTTTGTTATTAACGCAGTTTAAAAACGTGATTAATGAAGTGTTGAATTTAATTAATAGATATATCAAGGTGTCGAAATTCATTAGTCATCAATTGAATTTCATTAACTATCATTTTAAACGTCATTAATCATGATTATCAAGTTTTTAAATATACATGTAGTATATATAATGAAGTTCATATTCAAATCCAAAAATATTAAATATATTATGTATTATTTATCCACGGTTTTTTCGGTTATTTAAACATCTGAAAATTATGATTAACAACATTCAAAATCGTGATTAATGAAATTTGATTGATTGTTAATGAATTGCGTCACTTTGTTATAGCTATTAATCAAACTCAATATTTTATTAATCATGTTTTTGAATAACTGCATTAATAACAGAAATTATTGTCCAATTTTGTTGTTTCATTTTGATGCACAGATAACATTTCATGTTTATTTCTATCCGTATCTCTTAAATCTCGTGCTCAATTTGTAGAACAAATCTATTTCTAGTCCTAAATAGAACGCTTTATTCCTGACCCAAAAATGGACATGGGTTTCGCATTGTTACATGATAAAATAAAAAGGGAAGCTAAAAACGTGAGATGCTAGTAGTAATAAACTCTACCCTTCAAGAATAATCTCTCTTTTTTTTCCTGTGGTTATAGCTTCCAATCATTTCGGTCAGTGAATGAACACTCATTACAGGTCAATCATAGATTTGACGCCTATTCAATGCATCTTCAAAGCGGCTGCACGAACCCACCCTCATCTCTGTGCTCATGTCATTCTCTGGTGCTGGATAATAATCCTCCCTTAGTTGCACATCCCTTAGGTTTGGTATCTTTAGGAAAAAGTTCATAAAATGTTCATGAGCTGTCCCATGAATGAAAAGCTTCCTCAGAGTATCACATTCTTGTAGCAAGCCAGCAGCAGGAAGTGACAAACTCCTCTGGTTCACATCCTCATCTTGTGGTGGCCAGTAATCAAGTTCATTCAGACTCAAACTGCCAATCCCATTCAGGAAGAACCTCTCCCACAGACTCAAGTCCATCTGCCCTGAAGGTGCCGTGAGTGCATAACCTCTTGTATCACCACAATCCAGCTGCATCTTCGACAACTGAGGATAACAAGCCAGAATACTCAGACCAAATTCACGCTCGGCTGGTTTTGGCTGCTCTCTGCAATCTCCTTCCACCTTTATTCCAATCTCTTCCAGATTAGGGCAATCCTCCAGCCCCGCCACTGGCAATGGAGTCAACAGATCACCAACCCCTATCCATAGAGAAAGATATTTCAGCCTGTCCCAGCTCTTGCACAAGTAACCACTGCCATTGCTTTGCATGAAGCAATCATCAACTTCCGATTCATACTTACATCTCTGTCTCTTCTTTTTGGTTGTATCCTCGCATTCCATAGCCCCAAAGTAATCCACAAACTCAGCACCATTCACGTCAGAAGAATACATTTCATCGAAACCGTTGAGGTCAAAATTGGGGAAACCCTGTCCCAAGTTGTCACTTTCTTTCAACCCATTCCACACACAATCCACATGAAGCCGCTCAATCCGGTCCCGAATGGGCTCCAAAGCTCTCAGACACGCTGCAGTGTCAAGGTTCACACAGCAAGAAACCTTGACACTAATCAGAGTCTTACTTAGCAAACAAGTCATAGTCCTCAACCCTTTCTCAGTAACAAGCTTGCACCCTTGAAGTTCAAACCTAACCAACCTGGAACACCCTCTTGCAATCTCAATCAACCCCATGTTATCAAGGTCACCACAATTCTTAACAGATAAGGACTGTATCCCTTGGCAAAGGGCAACCCCATCAAGCTGCGATCCAATTGCCAAGCAAATACTGTGAAATTGGCCCAATTTGAGAACCCTCAACTTGGGGCACTTAGAACTCAACACCTCCAATGCAAAACTACTCTCTCTGACATTTTTACAAACATCTAGCACCAGCTCCTCCAAAAGGGGAAGCCCCGAGAACAACGCCACCAGCGTTGCGCGGCTAACCCTAGCGTCCTCAACAGCGAACCCTTCCACATCCCTCCGGTTAGAAAACGACGACGTATCCACGAGGTGAAGAAGCGAGAGCTTAGGGCAATTGGAAGGAATAACCAGTAGCGTTTCATCGCCAACGTAACCAAGGTACCTCGGATCGAAGGTGCAAGCCACCAGGAGGTGCTCCAGGTTAGGGCAACAAGAAGTGATGGATTTGATTTCGTGCGATTTGAAGCCTTCAGTGAACGAAGTAGTCAAAAGGTTGAGGCGGCGGAGCGAGGAGGCGGCGACGGGGTTCGAGGCTAGCACCGGCGGTAGGTCCTCCGGCCAGTGGTAGAAGCTTGAGAGGTCCAGCGAGGAGAGCGATCGGCAGTGGGAGAACAAGGCGGCGAAGTCGGATCCCGGCGGCGACGCCTGTGGACGCTGGTGCCACCGGACGAGCTTGACGTGGAGGAGGTCCGGCCACGGGGAAAGGAGGAGGAGGTGGAGCGTGATCGGGTTGCGAGCGTAGACTGCGAGTGAGGTCACGTGTGGGAAGGCGTCGCGGAGGCGGAGGGCGAGGAGCCGTGGATCGGCGGCGTTGGAGACGGTGGTGGAGTTGCAGAAGAGCGCGTGCCCCCACGGGGAGAGGAGGGAGAGGTCGAGGTGGGTGACGTGTGTGAAGGAAGTTGGAAGGCGGTAAAGGTCACGCGCGTTTCCACGGAGCGTGAGGGAGGTTCGCGTCTTGCGCTCTAGGCGGCGGAAGCTCTGGCACACCAGGGAGAGTGAGTTCCGCGTCCGGGTGTCGGACACGGCGGCGAACACATGCGCGAGGATCTCCTCCGGCAGGTGGCAGATGGTGGTTCCGTCGTTAGTTTCGGTCATCTCCGGTAAGACAATTCTAATTCCAACTTTCTTTTTTCTTTTTAAAGCAAAATTGAAAAGGGATAGGTTTTTTGAGCTCAGCTGGTAACTGGGTTATTGGATTGGGAATCACTGAAAGTTTCTCTTCGTTTGTAGGATGCACTTTGAGAGTGAGTGAGAAAGAAGAAGAGGGTAAATGAATTATATGTGTGTGTGTGTGTGTACACATTAGAGGGGTTGCTATTAATGGGAGCTGATAGGCTTTTGTCGGGGCATGCAGACCCACGTGAATACGATGTATCTGCCTATACTGGAAACTTTAGAGAGAGCGGATTGAAGAGGGTTTCGTTATTACTTACTAGTATTATTACTTATTTGGGAGAAGGCAACCATGGTAACGTGTCTCTGCATTATTAAGGGGAAAGAAAAAGAGTAGAGACAAATAATGGAGTCATTGAATGGTCCACGTAGGACCCATATAATCCCATATGAGATAAGAAGGTGAAATTTTAGTAGGCATGTTGATTGAATATTGAATTGAATTGGATATTGTCTATTTTGTTTTTGAATCTTGTACACTTTCCTTACGTATTTGCTACTGGCTAAATGCTTCTGTTCTTGGTCTTTTCGATTGTGATTGGAACAAATACAGCAGTGTTAGTCATATCACCATTGAAATTCGATACTGATAATTTAAATTGCACAGTTAAATTTATTATTTTTATTTTGAAATATTGTCAGTGATTTTTTATTCTTATATTTTTAATTAATCATAAATTATTTTATTTTTTTATTTTGAGAATAATTATTATAAAAATTAAATATTTTAATAATATAATAATTTATGATTAATTGATAATATAATATTAAATCCTAAATTTAAATATATATTCATCTATAAATGGGTGACATACACATCATTTTCTTGAGTACTCACATTTTTCAAGGTTGAGAATATAAAAAATAAAATAAATTATAATTAATGATAAAAATTATACAAATATAAGATAATATATATAAATAATAAATGTGTGTAAATTTAAATTTAATGATAGAGGACTGGCCTATTTGGATGGTGGAGAATATAACCAACAGATACCACTTCGGTAGTTTTGGTTGAAGATGACGTGTAGCTAGGTTGGATTGGTAGGTACGAGCCATTTGTGTGGAACTGGGGGTTGATGAATCGTGTACTAAGTTGGGTGGGGGGTCGCCCATAAATTTACTCTCTTTTTTTAAAAATTTATTTTTTTTGTAATCAGTTTTTCTTTATTTTCAATACACTGCCTTTTCTTAAAAAGAAAGGAGTCTACGAGGCAATAATATTACTAGGACGTATAATTTTATATATTTCTAACATACTTGCACCCAAATGACTTAGGCTACATTTGCATGATTTTCATTATAGATTAGATCTAGTCCCGTTATTAGAACTTTTATGCACTTTTACATACTAATTTTGTCACTTGATACTTAACAAAGTATAATAGTAGAGCATAAGAGAGGAGAGAATAATAATGGACTCGAATTAAAAATGACAAAACAGGTTAAACTTGATGACAAATTAGGTGATTTGACACACCAAATTTAATCCTTTTTTTTTTTTGGCAAATTGATTGAATTAACGGGCTTTTGTTAAAAAAAATATGTGGGTTGACCCACCCAAAAATATTTTTTCCTTTTATCTTCAGAATTTAGTAGATTGACTTGGCTAAACGTCAATCCCATTATTTTTTTTTTTAAAAAAGTTCTTACAAATTAGCCTCTCAACCTATCATAAAGCTATGCGAGTTTAGTATTTATATAACTTATAAGTTTATAACCCACAAAGCAAAAAGAAAACAACCATCCACACTCTCCTACAAGATTAAATTAGCAATTCACTTTAAATTTAATTAAGGATATTAAATTCTTACAAATAAGTTCAATCTAAGATTTTTTTCCATGGGTTAAAATAGTTTCTATTCCCATTCAAACATTCCATGCCTAACAAATAATTCTTCAATAAGAAATTGGCCAAATTTAAAAACTTTAACTGAAAATGCAATTTATCGTATGATGAATTTACCTAAAAATACACTTTATGAATATTTTTCTACCAACATTCTAGTCAAATAACCTGTGGTGTGTAAATTAACGGTTAAAAATAAGAACATTTTAACAATTAATTATATGTATAATTATTTTTTATAATTAATTATGATGAAGTCTATTTATTTATATTTAGATAGATATGTTAATTGAAAATAAATGTTAAAATAATATATTGTGTTTAAATTGTATAAAAAATTACTTCTATATAGTAAAGTTAAGTCAAATATCTCAAATTTTGAATATAATCAACTTTTGGTGTAGAAGAAATAATCTTTATATAATCAACTTTACTAATTTATCCCAAACATCCTGCAATTGCTAATTTGTTTTGTTCAAAAAAAGAAAAAACTTTTTATGAGAAAAAGTATTTTTTTCCAAACATCTCTATAAGTTTCCTTTCTTTCATTTACTTTTTAACGGATCTGAGATGTTATTTACCTTATGCTGTAAGTCTTAAAACATGTATACTTTGAAGATGCCAAAAGGTTAATGTAGTCTTTAACACCCTTGATTACTTGATAATTTTTTTATTATCCCATATAAAATAGCTTTCGAATTTATTCGTTTGAATTCTTTTTGGGTTAGATGAGTGGAATAGTATATGGAAATGCCTAGATCATTCTTAATCCCTTACTTTATTTTATCCGGTAAATAGTATATGTTTGTTCTTATTTAGCTGGTTCATTGTGGAAATTGGAATCACTAAATTGGTTTAGTGGGATGAGAGGATGGAATTGCCAAGTGCTAATGGTCTTGAGGTAGAAAGATTTGTGGGGTAGACGTATCTTGTTCGGATCCGTTGTGTATTTGTGTTGGCAACCTATCCGTTTGCTTTTTTAACTGGTAAGCACTGTTAAAAAGTATAGAAAGGCCATCATGTGGTCTGAATCCATAGTCAAACTGGCTGCTCTTGGCCACCACACTTCCAATCATTCTCTTCAATGATTTCCCATAGAAAGGTGTTACCGTGCCTTTACTATATGCAATGAATTATCTTTAAAACAGAAATTGTCTTGTAAGGAAGTAATTTAGTGATACAACTCATGGTGAAATCAATATCATATTCGACCCAACCGCCTCTATTAATCTGATGTATCATATTATATTTCAATCAATAATATTTTATTATGTATTTTATTTTTTTAATATTAAATAAAATTTTAGTTGGGGCATGTCAAGATATTATTAGTTGGGATATGAGATCCTCTGGTATGCTTGCCTTAAACCAGTTGGACAAGGTTCATTTGTTTCAAAACGGCCATTCATTTTGGAATTTGGTTCCTCTAAAGTGATTGAAACTCTAAAGTAAGAAAGTAAGGGACTATTCACCCTTGGATCATTTAGTGGGTTTGAATCTCTATATATTTGATCAAATCAATGGTGGATTATTACTTACTTTATCACTTTAGAGGAGCCAAATCCTTCATTTTTGTAATCTAACTCCATCTGTTTCAATTTTCGAGTTAAGAAGTCAACTTGCCAACTTAAGTATTGTTACAAAATACCGTAACTTCATTGGTCTTTCAAGTTTCAATACTATCCAAAATGCATTAATTTTCCATTCAACTGTACCATTCATTAATTTTAAGGAGAATGCTAAGGAAGCAAAAAAAAAAAAAAAAGGAAGTTTTCCATTAAAAATTGATGTATTTAATAGTTGAAGGGGTGTGATAATTAGTTTTTCAATACAAAATTGCTTTTTTTGATTTCCTTAAAGAATGTCCTTAGGAAACTCGTTAGCATGACTCTGATTTTAAATAAAGATGGATGGTGGTTAATGATAGAAGAACTATACCACATCTATACGACATCATTTCTTAGTCCCAAAGTTTTCCTCTCTCCCGCATTCTAATTTCCCTCATCTTCTTCCCTCCTCTCAGATTTGAAACTCTTCCCGAGACAAACAAAAATTTGTTGTCCCAAGAAATAGTGCCTCGGTGTCCCCCACCACCAATCAAATGTTAACAATAAGCACAAATATTAATGAGCTGTTATATTGTTTTCTTAAGTATCATATTGTTATTGATGAGAGAGATAGAAAATGTGACAAGAAATTGGGACAGAAGATCTCTATCCTCCCCGAGACACTCCCTCCAAGGCTCCAACAATCAACCAACCACCCTAACATTCCACACCAATACCCATCGTCTATGTTTCTGCATGCGATATCATATTAACTGCAATGTTAGCATCGTAATGGTGGAAAGAATGTTGTTGGTTCCTCTGAGACATCTCCCAATTCATGGTCTCATAAAGTGGAGACATTCCAATAGTAAACTTGGCAGTTCATGGTCTTAGCTTTGGGCATTTCCGCTGTAGATGGTTTTTTATATGCATATGAACCTAGCAATATGAACTTGTTGACAAAAATCTTCCACATGATCAAGACTCAACTTCGCACCTTCAGAAATAAAATTAAGATCTACAACAATTGGTTTGGTTATCGGATTCAAGATTTCTAGAATCGAACAGAATCGATTATATATATAGGGGTGGCATCGAGTCAAGTTAAGGGGGAATTGGACCCGAACCGGTCGAAGTCAGTCGGACCAAGTTGGATCGGGTTTAGGGGAAAAAATTTGTAGTCCAAACCAAACCAACCCGCCCATAATCGGGTTGGTTCGGGTCGGGTATTAGGTTTAAAAATAAAAAAATGTCACTTTAAAAAATTGAAACAAAAAATGAAGAAAGGAGTTACGAGATGCTAATGACCTAATCGCTATCCCCTCTTGCCCCTATTGCGTGCTAACAAAGAAAGGAGCGGCGAGTTCTTTCTTAGCTTCTTGTCTTAGTTTCAATCTTTCTTAGTTTCTTGTCTCTGAACTAGAGAGGTAAAGAGCACGAGCAAGATCTGAGAGCATGAGCGACGAGTGAGCACGAGTGATGAGCGACGCGAGATCTATGAACGGAGAGAGAGGGATCACGGTGCCGCTAAGATAGGGGGAGAGAAGAGCGAGATCTGAGAGAGATAAACAAGATCTGAGAGAGAGAGAGAGAGAGAGAGACGTGAAATCGCCGCTACACCGATTTTTTTTCTGGAAGTGAGTTACAAAACCTTTTTTTTTTTTTGTACAACTGCACTGAGTATAAATAGCACATATTAATGGGAGTATAAGTATGTTTCGAGATATACCATATTGTAAGGTAAAAAAGATATAGGTTAAAGTAATAATTTGATCATTATACGTGACACAGATTCTTTATTTAGTTCCTATACGTAAAAAAAATTATGAAATGAGTCCTTACATGTGTAAAAGTTAGCAAATTTGGTCCCTATATGTGCAAACGTTAGCAAATCCGTCCCTGCCGTAAGCAAATTAGTCCTTATATGTGACACAAATTTTTGATTTGGTCCCTAAACCTGAAAAAAAAAAAATTAAATCGGTTCTTATATGTGCAATCGATAATAATTTTGTCCCTACCGTCTATCTAAGAGCTCGGACCCAACTAAAAATTCTTTTCGTATTGAATATTTTTCATATATTATATCAATCTATTTCTTCTATTGAAAGTCAATTTGGATAATTTCAGAATATAAAATCATTTACAGACCAAATTATACAACTTTTACTCTCAATAGAAGAAATAGATTGATATAATATATAGAAAATATTCAATACAAAAATAATCTTTAGTTGAGTCCGAGCTGTTGGATAAACGGTAGGGACACAATTATTATCAATTGCACATATAAGGACCGATTTAATTTTTTTTTTCAGGTTTAGGGACCAAATCAAAAATTTGTGTCATGCATAAGGACCAATTTGATGACGGAAGGGACGAATTTGCCAACGTTTGCACATATAGGGACCAAATTTGCTAACGTTTACACATGTAGGGATTTATTTCCAAATTTTTTTATGTATAGAGACTAAATGAAGAATCCGTGTCACGTATAGGGACCAAATTATTACTTTAACCAAAGACATATTATATACAAATATAAAAAAAAAAAAAAAAAAAACAATTGAAGTATCAAATCATGAAGTTGCATCATGTGTAACATGTTAACAACATACATAATCATAGAGAAGAAGAAGAGGAGGAGAAGTGGCTTCTAGGGTTTCATTGAAATGCAATATAAGTCTCTTAAGAGTACAACGCACAAAATACAAATATATATACATAATGGCCAAAAGACTAAACTACCCTTAAGCAAATAAAGCTAATAGAATCTAACATCCCCCCTCAAACTCACGATACATCAATAGGGAGCATTGAGAGTTTGTTAGTCAAGAAACGAAAACGTTGAATAGAATGCGACTTAGTGAACAAATCAGCAACTTGCAAGGAGGAAGAGACATATGGTAGAGTGATGGTGCCATGTTAAAAGTGATGGCGCGTAAAATGGCAGTCAATCTCTATGTGTTTAGTGCGCTCATGAAAGACAGAATTCCGAGTGATCTGAATGGCACTCATGTTATCACAATACATAGGAGTGGGCTCAGAGAGAGAGAGAGAGAGAGACACCCATATCACAAAGTAGCCAGCGCAACCAAACGATTTTTGCAGTGGTGGATGCCATAGCACGATACTCAGCTTCTGTAGAAGAGCGGGAGACAATGTCTTGCTTTTTACTCTTCCAAGAGATGAGAGAATCTCCTAAGAAGATGCAAAACCCTGTGGTAGACTTACGATCAGTGGGATCATCAGCCCAATCAGCATCAGAATAAGCACACAACTCTAAAGAAAAAGATGAGGGAAGCAGAAGACTCTAGAATTGAGTGCCCCGAAGATAACGAAGAATGCGAAGAACAGCTGCCCAATGCACAGAGGTAGGGGAACCAACAAATTGGCTGACAACATGCACGGCATAAGCAATGTCAGGTCTAGTGATCGTAAGATACACCAAACTACCAACCAAAGTACGATACAAAGTTGGATCTGAAAGAGGAACACCATCAGAGGAGACATATTTCGCATTAAACTCAAGAGGAGTGTCAGCTGCTCGAGTATCAGAAAGGCGAGCTTGTTCAAGAATATTGGCAATATACTTGGATTGACAAAGAAGGTAACCTCTAGGAGAGTAGGCAACTTCAATCCCCAAGAAATAGCGAAGAGTGCCTAAATCTTTCATCTCAAACTGCTAAGCCAATTGTAATTTCAATTCTGCAATCCCATCAACATCATCCCCTGTGATTATCATGTCATCAACATATAGAGAGAGTACAATACGACCATGGGAAGTGGACCTGATAAACAAGGCAGAATCATGAGGGCTAGAGCGGAAGCCAAGAGATGCAATCACAATAGAGAATTTCTCAAACCAAGCTCGAGGAGCTTGTTTAAGCCCATGCAAAGCCTTCTTCAGCTTACAAACTTCCCCTGTATTATGAGAAACACCCGGTGGAGGTACCATGTAAACTTCCTCTTGAAGATCACCATTCAAGAAGGCATTTTTAACATTCATTTGAGAAATACGCCACTGACGGACAGATGCAACAGCAATGAGAGTGCGAATAGTGATCATCTTAGCAACAGGAGCAAAGGTTTCTTCATAATCCATACCATATTGTTGTGAGAATCCTTTAACCACAAGACGGGCTTTGTAACGCTCAACTGACCCATCAGACTTGGTTTTGATCTTGTATACCCAACGAGAGCCAATAGCACGTTTTCCCTGTGGGAGAGGTACTAGTTCCCAAGTATCTGTCTTGTGTAAAGCAGAAAGTTCCTTAGCCATAGCATGTTGCCAAAGAGGATCAAGAATAGCCTCTTGATAGGAAGAGGGCTCAGACAAACTCTGAATTGTGGTTAGAAAAGAAGCAAAAGAGGTAGAATAAGTGGAGTAAACAAAGTCTGGTAATCGAGAGGACTTACGATCACGACGAGGATAGCGAGGGGGAGGGTCAACAATCGGAGGATCAACAATCGCAGGAGGTGCTTGGGAAGCCGTGGGGACAGGAGGAGCATCTGGAGCAGTAGAAGTACTAGCGTCATCCCTGCAGTTCTCAACCTCATTATCAATATCCATGGCAAAGGGGTCAATGTGAGTGAGATCAGATCGTGTAATAGTGTGGGAATCAGAGGGAATAGAGTAAAAGGGTATGTGCTCAAGAAATATAACATGACGAGAAACATAGAGTTTTTGATTGGCAGGATCATAACAACGATAACCCTTCTGAACATCCCCATAACCAAGAAAGACACATATTGCAGAGCGAGAAGACAATTTACTACGTTCTACATGAGGACGAAGAACAAAACAATTAGAACCAAATACTCTGAAAGATGAATAATCAGGAACACGACCATACAAATTTTCAAAGGGGGACAAACCTGAAGTAACAGAAGATGAAATTCTGTTAATAGCATGCACTGCAGTGAGGACAGCTTCACCCCAAAACTCACTTGGAACAGAAGCAGATAAAAGGAGAGACCGAGCAGTTTCAACAATGTGGCGATGTTTCCTTTCAGCAACTCCAATTTTGTTAAGGCGTATCAGTACAGGAGGATTGGTGAATGGTCCCATCAGAAGCAAGTAACTCAAGGAATTTCTTAGAGGTATATTCCCCACCAAGATCACATCGAAAACATTTAATAACAGCATTATGTTGAGTTTTAACAAGAGCACGAAACATATGATAAATACTAAAGAAATCATAACGATGTTTCATAAGATAAACCCAACAATAACGTGTATAATCATCAATGAAAGATACATAATATTTAGATCCACCTTTGGTAAGAACCGGTGATGGACCCCATACATCAGAATGAACCAAGTCAAAAGGTGCATTAGAAATTGAAACACTTTTGCTAAAGGGCAAAGCAGAAAATTTAGGAAGTTTACAACCACAACAATTAGAAATATCACTAGTTTGCAACTTTCCTAAAGCTTTGGTAGAAGCCAAGTACTTTAATCTAGAAGAAGAAACATGTCCAAGACGAGAGTGCCATAAATAAAAACTAGAAAGAAGAGGAATGCAAACGAAAGGATGAGAAATCAACACTAGTACTAGTAGCAGCAACTGCTGGAACCTTCAGCTCATCCAGAAAATAGAGTCCCCCCTGCCTATGGCCTGTCCCAATCAGCCTCCCGGATTGCGGATCCTGCACATAATAATGGGTAGAAGAAAAAACAACTGAGTAACCAAAATCACATAACTGACCAACAGATGCAAGACTCATGGTGAGAATAGGTATATAATAAACATCTGAAATGGACAAGTTAGGCGTGGAAACAGACATAATGCTTGCCAATGGCATAGGTGTGCCATCAGCAGTCATTACAGACATGGATGAATTAGGGTATATGGACACAAAATATTGAGAATGATAATACATATGATGAGATGCTCCAGAGTCAAGAATACATATGGGTGAAGATATACCTGATGAGCTAGGGGAAGGCAAACCTTTATTGAAGGAGGTAGACATGGCATGCGGCTAACTGGCTAGAAACTCTTGGAATTTCTCAGTAAGATCAGATACAAGGGAAGTGCTCTCAGGAGAGTATACAGATCCAGTACCAACAGCATCTGAGGGAGGAACAACATCAGCAACATTGGATGAAGGAGGCTTGAAATGTCGCTGATTCGACTGATTATACTTAGGACGCCACTGAGAAGGTTGTTGGGACTGCTGTTGTTTCAATAATTTCGTACATTGTGATTTCCAATGACCTTTGTCTTTGCAATAGCTGCATTCATCATAGCCAACCTTCCCATGAGACTTTCCTTTGCTAACAGGAGCAGCAAAAACAGATGGATTGGGAGTGGAGAGAATGCCTTTGTCAGATTGGGAGTGAGACTTGAGTCGAATTTCTTCAGCTAACAATTCATTAACCACCGAATCAACAGTTGGAAGGGGATTGCGGTGCACTATAGTTCCACGAAGGCCTTCAAAATCATCCCGAAGGGCCATCAAAAATTGAACTAACCGCTGTTCCTCTCTACAATTAGTGTACGCTTTGAAGCCTCTCAATTCCCCAGATTCAGTAAGGGCCAACTGATCCCAAAGGTTGGTCATAGCAGAATAAAATTCCTGGATGCTCATGTTTTGCTGAAGGGTTCGAATATCAATCTCCAACTGATATTGTTTTGCAAAGTTAGACTGCACATACAGCCTTTTCAAATGATCCCAAACCTCCTTGGCCGTGTCATATTTTGCAAGCTGAATACCAATGGATTGCGAAACAGAATTGTTAATCCAGCTGATAATCTTGGAATTGTTTACCTCCCAGGTCTCCAACTTCTTTGCATATGTCTCATTTGTTACACTTGCAGACTTAACAGGCTTATTAGCTCCCCGAATCTCGTAAAAGCTGTGGCCAGAATCTTACTAGCTCTTTGATACCATGTTAACAACATACATAATCATAGAGAAGAAGAAGAAGAGTAGAGGAGAAGAAGTGGCTGCTAGGATTTCATTGAAATGCAATATAAGTCTCTTAAGAGTACAACGCACAAAATACAAATTACATAATAGCCGAAAGGCTAAACTACCCTTAAACAATTAAAGCTAATATAATCCAACATAACAGTTGTATTTGAATATATTTCAATCGTAAAATGGTATGTAAATTATGCTTCAGTTTTAACGTCAAGATCTGATGTTAATCATTGAAGTATGGGGAAGCGGGGCTTGATAGTCATTGGAAGGAACTGTTCAAAATACAAATATATATGTGATAAAAAAACAATAAATCATTCCATTTATACTATTAATTTGACTCAAACTTTATTGCAGTACAACTATTATAAATCTCTCAATAATACCAACGTCGTGTTTTAGTACGCAGAAGGATGATATCATAAGGTTTTTCATTCCATAGAGATTCCCGTGTTTGTTAAAATAAGTATAAAAGCAGCAAATGACGATTCTATTCACATGTTGCTTGAAAAAAGAATTTGACCTATTGGGAAATCTAGTGCCGCAAAATTCATTGTTCATAAAACTTCTCTCAATAAGTTCCAGAGAAGAGAACTAGTTTATTTTACGTTATTTCTATCAAAAAACATGTCATATATATACAGGGCCGTGTGTGCAAGGCCATTAAGGCAGTGGCCTTAGGCCTCATATTTTTTTTGACTTTTTAATATATATATATATTGAGAGAGTTTTTTTATATGAGAATGAGAGAGATAAATTTTGGTCATACAATCATACATAGATGATTAAGATTGAAAGTTATTTGCTTCTTTCACTCTCACATAAAAAAGGTCTCTCACTTGATATGTTATATATATATATACTCTGATGGTAATTGACTTGGCAAGTGGTTGAGTAACAAGGCCCAAACATGATATACTTTTTATTATGAATGAATATTTGGTATGATATTTTGTTTATTGTCAATTATGCTAGTAAAATTCTACAGTAAAAAAAATCTATAGGACAAATACAATATGAAACTATTTTTTGATTTTTTTTTTAATCCAAAATATTTAAAGCTTTAGATGAGGATGAATTGAAAAAAAAAATTGTATTAATATTGATTTTTTTTTTAAGATTTAGTGAACATTCATATATTGATAGTCTTGATTTATTTTTAGAATTAAAAGTATTGAGATAAGTGTTAAGAGAAGAAACTAACGCTCCTCCAATTAATATAAATATTAAATTATATCAAAACATTAGACTCTTTTTCAAATGTATTTATTACTTATAGAATATTATTAACCATACCTGTAATGGTTGTTACCGCTGAAAAAAGTTTTTCAAAATTAAAATTGCTTGAATACTATCTAAGATTAACAATGTTACAAGATAGTTTGAATGGATTAGTCATCATATATATTGAGGGTGAAATGTTAGAATTATATAAGTTTGATAAATGATCTCACAACATAAAAAAGAGTTTAATTGTTATACACTGTCAGTGTAAAGTTTTTTACACTGACAACCAATCATAAATCATGGTGTGTGTGACTTTTAAGGTAGTTAGGATAAGAGTCAAACACTTTAGCTTATATGACAAATTCTGATTGGTTGTCTGTGTAAAAAAAATTTTATACTGACAGTATATATCAATTAAATCCCATAAAAAAACTGAAAGATTAATATGAGAATTGATAATTTATATAATATTAAGTATCTTTAAAAATTTCTTCCAACATCCCAAAATTCCTATACACGGACCGTATATAAAGCTTAAGTATGCGTCGTACCCTATAATTGCATGGAATTTAACAATTTCAAAGCCAGCGGCCAGCGCTTGTTGCTCTTCCACAGTAACGGAGCCTGCTTTCCCTGTGACTTCATTTCGTTCACCCTCATCACTGTCACCATCAAAGTATACTCTACTCCTTTTTATGCCGTCTACCTACAGTTTCGTCTCCTTCTGACCCAGAAATATCATCTTGGTTGTCTTCTTCCGCATTCACTTCCTTCCACTCCATCTTCTCCTTGATTCCTTTTTCTCTACGCCGCAGACAATCTAGAAGCTTGATTGTCTGCCTTCTTCAAATCCTCTAGCATCCTTCTATAGTATACAGCTTTTTGTTCTGCAGAAAGATAAGACATTGACATGTCAAAATTAATAAACAAGGTAGTCCATGCTTAAGAACACATGTGCAAGTTCGCTACTTCAATGTTCCAAAAACTAAATCACAAGAAATAATAACAGATCGTATTGTGACTCTAGCCGCATTCAGGATTTTAAGTTCAGCAAATATCACATTAAAATTACAAGTGGTATCTTAAACTACAATCAACATTGTCATCTATCTGTACTATAGAAAGGCGAATCTCCCCTTCATTGTCTATTTTTATTTTTCTAACAAACTCAGTGTGCTGCATATATATATATGTATATTATGATCACAAAACTTGCCTTTTGGTGTTTGGTCTAATGTATATATTTTATCTTGACACGTAGGAAGTTACAGTTAGTGAGAAGTAGGTAATTATATTCTTTCTTTCCCTCTAAATATTTAAAAAAAACAAATTGACTAATAAGTGAGAAGTAATTTAGTGGAAAGGAAAGAAAAAAACAGGAAAGAAATGACACCAAAATGCCAGTTAGCCATTATTGAAAATAGAATCTGGGCCCATTTTTCACACCCATATTTCCTTGTTTGATATAACTTCCAAAAAAAAAAAAAAAGGCTAACATATAGGTTAGAGATTACAGTTTCCAGTCAATTTTCAAAAGTCAAACACAAGAAAAGAGAAAAGGCTTTGGCGTACACACGTAACTCAACATTCATGCTAATGTAATCAATTAGTTAAACATTTTCTACATGAGCAAGATTTTGCCCATACAACATTTTTCCTATTACTCTAGCTTCAATTTTGCAATAGGAAAGTAAGGACATACCTGGGTCAAGCAGCAATGTTTCCTTGCCGCTTTGCTTGTCAGCAATCCTAGCTACTGGAGCAAGAAATATCATTAATCTACGTACATTAATCTTGAGCTTCTTTTTCTTCAACACACGAGTTGCTGGTCTGCACTTGAAAGAACCAACTCAAAATACAGTGGCTTTAGTAAGAACAAGAATGGGAGAAGAAACTGAAGGCTCCACACAAATAGCACTGCCAAGAAATATCATTGATCTTATTATCTCCAGTTCTGATTTTGTCAATCCATCATAAAATTTTATATGCAATTTCCATTTATCTCAGCCACTTGAAACAAGAAGCCTTGTCTATCCCCTTTCTGTATATAAAGCAACTAAAGTAGCATTGTCAAAAAGTACTCTAAACTTTCTGTATCTATACTATTGAAAACATATACAAGGGAACATACATGAATTCTCCAATTTCAGATGCCTTCCCTTCACCTTCATTTAAGGTATCCGCTGCCAAAAGAATATCGTTTTCTGCTTCATCATCCTTGGAATTACCTGTGACTAACTTCTTTCTTGAGACCTCTAATGCATTTTCCTTCTTTGGGTTCTCAGGTTGAGCTAAAATTTGTTTTGTCGACACAGCCTTAGATTTAATTTTCTGGTTGAGAAAACGGATTTTGGAGGTCATTGGCAAACCTAATGATGCTGAATATTCATCAATGGGTAGTTTCATAACATCAAAGATCTCTTTATCCTTTTTGGATATGTATGGATCTCAAATATATGATGAACGCCCTTTGAGCATGAGGCTGCAGTTCTGGGTACTTGACCAGTAAATATGCCAACAAACCAGAACCTGGTTGCATAAGTTCTTTCCTTGGCTGGACAATCAGCAATTACATAAGCATGGTAAGCAAATATGTCAGACGAAACATAAGATTGAGAGAGTTGACCATAAATAATACAGCGCATCAAGAAAATGGCAGCTTTACAACTAGCACCTTGATGTTTCAAACACAAATTGGAATTACATGTACGCTATTGATTTGAAGAAAAAGTGTACCTTATTACAATGCACTGGAACTTTCGCTGCTTTTAACTTTTCAAGCATTTGAACTTCAGAGGGCAATAAAAATAAAACTGACTTTCCACCAGATTTATAAGGAGCAGTACGACCAACTCTGTGTATGTAAGATGCTATGTTTTCTGGACAGTCCACCTAGAGAGGTAATCCAAAAGTGAGCATCTAATCATAAAAACAATTTGTTTACTTCCAACATCCTCCCAAAGCCCCAAGACTTAAGCAGAGACAGGAAACAAGGAGCAAGAGACTCACCTGAACAACCAAATCAACTGCCTTATTAAAATCAAGTCCTCTTGCAGCCACATCAGTTGAGAAGAGCACTGAGCGCTTCTCACAGAACTCGGAATATATGGCAATTCTTTTTCCCTGTTTCATCCTCCCATGAAGACACTTCAACGGTATGCCAGGGCGCAGTTTCTTAAATGCTTCAAAGACAAATTTTACCTATAAAGCAGGGATGTGAATGTCATGGACATAGTCAATCTCAAAGGTGAAAATTTGCACCATAAATGCACATGAACATATAATCAACACAAAAACACGTTTAAATTGACAAAAGTTTTCCCCATTTAAATATAAGAATGTAAAGTTCCTCCAATAAAAATAGTTCATACGCATCTTAATACAAGTGTTGTCCACAAATCATCATAAAAAGCCTTTAAAAGTTTTCTTATTAGATGTTGTGAATCAATCACCAAGATTGATAATGTAACTACCTGAAATTTGATTAAAAAGAATGACCAGTAACTTGACTCTAACAAAGTAAATCAAGTATATTATGAACAAAGAAATATAACATGTAACGAAAGGTGCAATATCAAAACTGCAGAATTAAAGCAAGTGATTTTAAAGGGATTAAAGGAAAGAAATACACCAGAAATTGATAACCCAGTTCAGAGTTTCCTCCTACATCTGGGGGACAGAATCCGAGCCAAAGATTCACTATGATTGAGTTGTTACACTTTGTGTGTTCTTCACGAATTCACTCTCACTGAAGACACCCCCTCTGTTTTTCTCTCTCAATCTCTTTTTCCTATCTTTCTCAGTAATTCTGTTGCTATGATCAATTACCAGATGATGAAAGTCATGAATCCTTTTCACTCTACTCAACACCGAGTATTTAAACAATTAATCATATCCTAACTAACTAACTAATTCAGTTACATAGTAAATAACAGAAATACTGAATTTTACAAATAACCTACTAACAACTTATAAACCCATAAGGAGCTGGCAGGGGAACTTCCTGAGCAGGGCTTGACTGAAGATAAAATGCAGTACATGGGCTTGTGAATTACAAAGCAGGCCCAGACTCTTTGTAACAAAGATCAACAAATCTCCACCTTGATACAAAGAGTCCCTCATAGTAAATCTTTATCAGCACGAATTCATGTCCTTGATCACCTTTATTCTGTCTTGATACTCAGCAAGTTCAGGCAATGCCTGAATTTGCTAACAGGAACAGGTTTTGTGATCATATCAGCTGGATTGTCAGTTGTATGTACTTTGACTACATTAACAACACCTTTCTCCACAATGTCCCTAATGAAATGGAACCTAACATCAATATGTTTGGTCCTTTCATGGTACATTTGGTTTTTACAAAGATGAATGGCACTTTGACTGTCACATGAGATACACACTGAATCTTGTTCAAGTCCAAGTTCAGTGACCATTCCTTGTAGCCATAAACCTTCTTTGACAGCTTCTGTAAGTGCCACATATTCTGCTTCGGTGGTAGATAAGGCCACTATATGCTGCAGATTAGCCTTCCAACTGATAGTATTTTCAAATAAGGTGAATGCATAACTAGTTTGAGACCTTCTTTTGTCTAAGTCCCCAGCATAATCTGAATCAACAAATCCCTTTAATGGCTGATCTGAAGTTTTGCTTCTGCTGTACACAAGACCAACATCCAAAGTCCCTTTTAGGTACCTTAGCACCCATTTGACTGCCAACCAGTGTGCCTTACCTGGATTTCCTATGAACCTGCTGGTAACACTAACCGCATGGGAAATGTCAGGTCTGCAACACACCATAGCATACATTATGCTGCCAATAGCATTAGCATAAGGTATTTTCTGCATAAAATCCTTGTCTTCCTTGGTGACAGGTGCTTGAGAACTTGACAACTTGAAATGAGGAGCAAGGGGCAAGCTGGTTGGTTTGGCATCAACCATATTAAATCTGTTGATTAACTTGGTCAAATACCCCTTCTGAGAAACAATCAATTTTCCTCTGTCTCTTGCTCAAGTTATTTCCATTCCTAGGATTTTCTTGGCTGGATCGAGATCTTTCATATCAAACTCCTTCTTAAGTTGACCCTTCAGATGCTCAACTTGTGTCATATCATTACAAGCTAATAACATGTCATCCACATATAATAACAAGTAAATGTATTTATTGGCTGACACTTGTTTAAAGTAAATGCAACAATCAAATTTACTTCTAACATACTGATTTTTAATCATAAAGGAGTCAAACCTCAAATACCATTGCCTTGGAGATTGTTTGAGCCCATAGAGAGACTTCTTTAGATGACAGACCCAATCCTCCTTGCCCTTGACTTCAAAACCACTCGGTTGTTGCATCAGAATTGTTTCTTTTAAGTCTCCATGCAAGAATGCAGTTTTAACATCCATTTGTTCTAACTCCAAGTTATAGTGAGCAACCATGGATAAGATTATTCGGATTGAGGAGTGTTTTACCACTGGAGAAAAGATTTCACTATAATCCAATCCCTCCTTTTGTGTGAAGCCCTTAGCTACCAACCTTGCTTTGAACCTTGGGGGTTCTACATCTGGAATTCCTTCTTTCTTTTTGAAGATCCACTTACTTCCCACAATCCTTGCTCCTTTTGGCCTAGGGACTAAGTCCCATGTTCTGTTTTTCTCCAATGAGTTTAATTCTTCTGTCATAGCCAGTAGCCAAATCTGGCTTTCTTTGCTCTTAATCGCTTCTGAAAAAGTCTTAGGTTCATCACTGACTACCTCTTCAGCTGTATATAATGCATAACTTATCATGTCTGCATAACCATACCTCTGAGGAGCATTGATGTTCCTTCTGTTTCTGTCTTTGGCCAGCTGATAGCCACTCAAGTCTTCAACATCTTCTGCTTCACTTGTGGTTTCTGATTCTTGAGCAGATTCAGCAGCTTCTGTTTGTGGCTCTTCAGGTTGTTCTGTTCTTTTTCTTTTGAACTCCACCTCAACCTCAAAACTCTCAAAGTCCTTTTGATCATTTTTTTGATCTTGAGGACTTCTCAAAGACTTGAATAGGTCAGTTTCCTGGAACTTTACATCCCTGCTGACTATGCACTTTCTTTCTTCTGGACACCATATCCGGAACCCTTTTACTCCAGTAGGATATCCCACAAAATACCTTTTTTTCGCTCTAGGTACCAGCTTCCCTTCATTGACATGAAAATAAGCCGCACACCCAAATACTTTCAAGTGATTATAGCTTGGAACCTTGCCTGTCCATACCTCTTGAGGGGTCTTCAACTTAATGGCTGTTGAAGGGGTCAAATTTATCAAGTAGGAAGCTGTGTGTACAGCCTCTCCCCAAAAGTTTATAGACATTCCAGCATGAGATAGAAGGCATCTCATTCTTTCAAGGAGTGTTCTATTCATTCTCTCAGCCAAACCATTTTGCTGAGGGGTATTTCTAACTGTCTTGTGTCTTGTGATTCCATGCATCTTGCAAAATTCATTAAAGCTTTTCCCACAAAACTCTAGACCATTATCTGTCCGCAGGTTCTTAACCTTTCTGTCAATCTTGGTTTCAACCATAACCTTCCATTCCTTGAAGGTTTTGAAAGCTCCATCTTTGTTTTTCAACAAGTAGATCCATACCTTCCTGCTATGGTCATCTAGGAAGGATATGAAGTACCTGTTGCCAACATGAGAAGGAACCTTAGCAGGCCCCCACAAGTCACTGTGAATATAGTCCAATATTCCTGCTGTGCTATGATGTCTAGTGCTGAACCTTACTCTGTGCATTTTGCCAAAAATACAGTGTTCACAAAATTTCAGGTTTCCAATTTTGTCACTGCCAAAGACGCCTTGTCTGCCAAGAACTTGCATCCCTTTTAAACTGACATGCTCGAGCCTTTGATGCCATAAACTTGTCTTATCAGATTCTGATATAACAGTGCTGACATTACCAGTAATTGTGCTTCCTTGCAGGATGTAGATTCCATGATCTCTTTGTCCCTTCATCACAACTAAAGCACCTTTGGTCACTCTCAGTGTTCCCCTTTCAGCTTTGTAGCAACAGCCCGATTCTTCCAGCATTCCCAAAGAAATCAGATTTCTTTTCAATTCTGGAACATGTCTGACTTCAGCAAGTACTCTCTCAATTCCATCACCACATTTCAGCCTGATTGAGCCAATGCCTACTACTTTGCAAACTGTATTGTTTCCCATGACTACCTTTCCACCATCAATCTCCTTGTAACCCACCAACCAGTCCTTGTTTGGTGTCATATGAAATGAACATCCAAAGTCTAGGACCTAGTGGTTATTAGTGATGGTTGAGGCTGCCATCAATACATCAGCCTCATAGTAACCTTCTGATGCAATCGAAACAGTTCCCATGTCATCATCATTTTCTATTTTCCTTTTAAATTTCCTATCAGGGCAGTCTTTCTTAAAATGTCCTTCCCTATTGCACACAAAACACTTCTTATCTTTCTTGCCTGTATCTTTGTTCTTGGACTTAAATTTCTGCTTCTGTTTTGAGCCTTTCTTTTCAAATTTTCTTTTAACAAACAATCCTTCAGAACTGTTTTCTTCCTTCATTTCAGATTTCTTCTTTAATTCTTTAGAAATTAAAGCAGATTGCACATCCTCTAAACTTAAAGTATTTTTGCCATAAAGAAGAGCATCACTCAAATTATCAAAGGAGCTGGGCAAAGAACTTACCAAGAGGAGTGCTTGATCTTCATCATCAATCTCCACATCTATGTTCCCAAGATCAAGAACGATCTTGTTGAACTCATCAATGTGTTGTTCCACGGATTTCCCAGGATGCATCTTGAAGGTGTAGAGCCTTTGTTTCAAATAGAGTCTGTTGGCCAATGATTTTGTCATGTAAAGGCTTTCCAATTTCTGCCATATTGCAGCCGCAGTCTTCTCCTTGGAAACCTCCCGTAGTGGCTTGTCTCCCAAACTGAGAATGATGGCACCGTGAGCTTTCTCAATGATTTCCTTCTTCTCCTTGTCTGAGAGTGTTGCAGGCAGTTTGTCTTCTCCAGCTAGAGCATCACCAAGCCCTTGTTGCACTAACAGGGCTTTCATCCTGAGCCTCCATAGCCCAAAATCATTCTTGCCACTGAATTTTTCCAGATCGAACTTAGTTGCTGTCATGCCTTCAAGACTCCTATGCTTCTGATACCAATTGTTGTGAATCAATCACCAAGATTGATAATGTAACTACCTGAAATTTGATTAAAAAGAATGACCAGTAACTTGACTCTAACAGAGTAAATCAAGTATATTATGAACAAAGAAATATAACATGTAACGAAAGGTGCAATATCAAAACTGCAGAATTAAAGCAAGTGATTTTAAAGGGATTAAAGGAAAGAAATACACCAGAAATTGATAACCCAGTTCAGAGTTTCCTCCTACATCTGGGGGACAGAATCCGAGCCAAAGATTCACTATGATTGAGTTGTTACACTTTGTGTGTTCTTCACGAATTCACTCTCACTGAAGACACCCCCTCTGTTTTTCTCTCTCAATCTCTTTTTCCTATCTTTCTCAGTAATTCTGTTGCTATGATCAATTACCAGATGATGAAAGTCATGAATCCTTTTCACTCTACTCAACTCCGAGTATTTAAACAATTAATCATATCCTAACTAACTAACTAATTCAGTTACATAGTAAATAACAGAAATACTGAATTTTACAAATAACCTATTAACAACTTATAAACCCACAAGGAGCTGGCAGGGGAACTTCCTGAGCAGGGCTTGACTGAAGATAAAATGCAGTACATGGGCTTGTGAATTACAAAGCAGGCCCAGACTCTTTGTAACAAAGATCAACATTAGAAGAAGCATAATAACCACAATTGAAAACCGTAAGTGAAGTTCCATGCATGCAGACTAATCCTAGTGGACTTGCAGCAATTTAAAGCAAGCTATTTACTTAGACATTCAATATGAAACTAATGACTAATGATAGAACTCTCGAGTTTCAATGATCAAATCACATTCCATTTCCTTCAAGCCTACAGCAAAAAATTCCCTTCAAATAAGATTCCTCCAAAATAAAAGTTTCTTAACACAGGACAGGAGAGTGGGGTAACCTGTTTGCAGCTTGAAAGAAAGACAAGTGTTTTTGACTGACGATGTGTCTTTATGAAACTCCACAACATATATAACTTATGGTCCAAGGGAACAATCATCACAATTCGCTTCAAGAGAGTAGGAGTGGTAGTCACAGACTCTTGGTGCACACCCAGATACTCTGGGTCCTTCAAACTTAGTCTTGCAAGATCTTGAATTGATTTAGTTTGAGTTGCTGAAAAAAGCAAGGTTTGTCTAGTCTCTGGTAGTTTTGAGATGATTGCATTTAGTTCCTTCTTGAATCCACTGTCAAGAATACGATCAGCCTCATCTAGCACCAAAACCAGTATGCCAACCAGAAAGTCCACCCAGTAATCAGCTATGTTGACAGAATATCTAATGATTAATAACTGAGCTCAATGAGGAGGCCAGGCCAGCACTAAAATTATGATGCTTCCCAACAGACTTCAACACATCAAACATCTGACCAGCTGATTCCCTTGTAGCAGATATGATGATGCTGCCAACCCCATCATCCAGTCCCCATCTCTCTCTCTCTGTAACTTCTCCAACACCTATCAGTCACTAACAAGTAGCAACCTATCAGTCGGAGAGGTCGAACCTGGCTACACCCGCGTACCGTTTAAACGCG
The DNA here is from genome assembly GCA_039655645.1 of Ammopiptanthus mongolicus. NCBI lineage: Eukaryota > Viridiplantae > Streptophyta > Magnoliopsida > Fabales > Fabaceae > Ammopiptanthus > Ammopiptanthus mongolicus. The sequence continues at coordinate 16,648,300 of CM077346.1, read as the reverse complement.
TTGTCGTCTTCGGGAAGAGGGGGAAGGGACATTGGGTTGGAACTCGACTATGGTTGCTTTGCTGCCTTTGAATCCAACAGCTGTGGTCTTTTCATTGCTGCGACCATCAATCAATGAGTGAAAAAGTTACTGCGGTTGAACAATTCAATATTCAACGAACAACTAACTAACTAACAGAAAAGTAAAATGGTTTCCCATACTAATACTATAATCACCGATTCACCATTTAAATATTAAACAACAAACAGAAAGGAAAAATTGACCAGAAATACTAAAAGTTGCATAACCTCAAATTAAAATTTAAATGAAATTCAATATAGCAATGAAACCACATAATAAATGAGTAAACCCTAGTTTTGATCTCTAAAATTGTAAGATCGTATCAATTTGGTCTTATGACCAATTTGATCCTTGAAATTATAAGGTTTGTATCAATTAATCTCTGAAGGAGGGACTAGATTGATTAACATTTGATAATTTCATAAATGAATTTAAAAAATGTCAAGGACCAAATTGATACGACCTTACAATTTCAGAGATCAAATTGGAGATTTACTCCATAATAAATCTAAAACCAAAGTCTCAAAAGTGCAAGTAAAGATAACATGAAAATTCATCAATCAGCACCGGCTTTCTAATAAACATGGGTGAGGCTGAAGGATAATAGTGTTCTCAAACGTCTAGATCAATATACAGATACAAATTATAACATATTACACATTTAGAACAAAGAATTAAGTCACCAATTGTGTACCTTGTAGCATTGTGAAATCTACTGATCTTGATCAGAGTGTGAGGGAAAACTGCTTACTAGGGAGACCGTTTGTTTAACCTACCAGCAGAGAGTAGCGACCTCTCAACGAGTTAACAATTGAATGACCTAGCCCATCATAAGGTCGTCACTTGCGGTAGAAACCTAATTAATAATTTTACTAATTGGTTAAGCGATTCAAAATTAAATATATTAATTTCATAGTCATGCACAAGGAATATACTAATTTCTTAGGATTTCATTTTTAAATATGTAATTGTTGATTTCAAGTTTTGTGGTTTAAAATCTTTTTGGGTGAATTATTTACCAAAAATTGTTACAAAATTATTTTGCATGAATCGTCGATCACAAAATGTAACAAATATTGACTTAATAATTATTATTGATATTACAATACAGATAACGATTCTTAAGTGTAAATAGTAAGTACATACTGTTTATTGCACAATTTTAGTATTAAAAATATAATTTAAAAAATAAGACATGTATAAAGAATATATCAAAAAGCCTAATATTGAAAAATAGACATTAAAGTTCTATTTTGAATTTTTTTTCAAAACAAAATTATAAATTAACACTAATTATTTCTTCTCGCACTTCCTTAATATTGTATTCTCTCAATATTTAATAGTAAATATATATATTTTTTAATGTAAAATGGAATTCATTAAGTCAAACCAGAGTTAGGAAAACTATGTTTTCAATACATCATCATCTATTAACAGAGCAAAAGCATCCCATGGACCATCTTCCAACACAAAGAAAAAGACCCTGGGTGTCCTCTATTAGCTAAGGAGTCAACAGTATTATTTGCTGATCTAAATATATATTTTCAAAGTAACAATTGTGTCGCGACCGTCCCGTCCGGACGCCACGAAAAAAGGTAAAAAACAGAGGAGTCGCCACCAAAATTTTTAAATAGGAAAACTTTGGAAAACCCAATTATTTAAGGAAAACTGGTCCCTTAAAAAAGACAGAGATTTGAGTTCGGGAGTCGGTTACGAGTAGGGAAGGTGTTAGCACCCTACGTCGCCTGTTCTAAGAATGGTACCTCAAGTTAATCATGCAAAAATTTTAATAACCTTTGAAAATATTATTTTACCCCATTTTTAAAACTAAACAAAAAAGAAATAAACACAAAAGGAAGAAAATAAAATTTTGGCTTGAAAGAATGATTATTCTGCTCCTACGTATTCCCCGGTGCGATGGGAAACTTAAAACCACGTAGTTCTTAATAGAAAAGGTTTGATTGGTTGGTTGATTTTAATTTTGTGAAAAAGGTTTTTTTTATTTTTGAAAAGGGATTTTATTTTTTTTGTTTTTTCTGATAAAACCACTTAAAACAAACATCAGACTAGACCCAGTCCTAAAAGGCCCAACTTCAGAACTATTTTTGAGAAAAGCCATTTTTGTAAAAAAAAAACTCTTTTAGGCTACATGTAGGCCCACAAACATCATTTCAAGGCAACCTAAACACTCATCAGAAAAAAAAAAAAAAAAAAACAGACCCACATATCAGAAGTGTTTCTCCCATTGAGTATGGAAGGCAGAATAGCGAGGAGAGAGGCCGCGACTATGGTGGAACGGGACGACGGCAAGGCAGAGAACGCGTCAGGGACTGGTGGCACTCTGGTCAGTGCTTCGACGGCGTGCGGCGCAGCTGGGATGAGGCGGTGTTGCGTGCGGCTAGGAGCGGTCCTGGTGGATGCGCGGCGGACGGTGGCGGTGAGCGGAGGTGCGGTTGAGGGGGGCGGTGATGATGGTTCTGCTGCTACGCATTGCCGGCGTCGTGGGTGGATTTGGAGGCTGGACAGGTGACTCGCGGTGGTGCGGCGACGGAGCCTGAGATCGCGGCGGCTGTTCATAGTAGTGTCTGAGGAGAATGATCTATGACTTGATGTCCTCTTCTTCCCTGTTCCATTTTTAATGATTGATGGATGTTGTTGTGATGTGTGAGGGAATGGAGGAAAGGAGCATTGGTGAAGAGGAAAAGCTTTGCTGCCTTGGTGGTGTTTGACAATTTGTTTGAATGAAAATGGGAACTCGAGTGGGGTTTATCATCAGCTTTTGTGTTGTGGGTTGGTGATGGGGGCGGAGAGGATGAGTGTTTTTCTTGGGTGAGACGGTGATGAAGTGTTGTTATGGCTAAGATGATGACTTATGGAGGTTTGTTTAGGTAGGGGAAGAGGGAGTTGGATTGAAGCTTTGGGGGTGTTGAAGATGGGTGAAATTATATGAAGATATGTTGAGGAATGAAGCTTTCATGGCTTTTGATTTATAGGTCTGTGAGGGTGATGAGAATGGGTAAGCGTGTTTGGCTAATTATTTTCATGGTGAGTGGTTAGGCATTTGGCTGTGAAGGTGTGTCAATGAATGATGAGAGTTGAAGTGAGGGAAGAGTTTTTCTGATGAAGAATGGTTTATGCCCTGAGAATGGATTTTCTTTTTTCCATATGAATACGTTCCTGGTCCTTTTATCTTCATACAAGTCCAATGTCCCTCTGTTATGTTACATTGCAAAGTCCTTTTCTCCTTTCTATTCTCATTGCTTCTCATACTGTTGTGCTCTTCTTTTGTTCTGCCCTTTCCTATTCTTGATGTTAAGTCCATTTTGTTCTTTGATTTTGTTCAGAAGCTGCATAGGAGATTGCATACTATTTTCCTATTTCATGCTTTGATTTCAAATTCTCCTTTCTTTTTCTTTGCAATTTGCATAGGGCTTGCCTTGCTTTTAGTTCTGAAGCAAAACAAAAGTCTCTTGTCTTTATTGGTTTCCTTTGCAACGTCTCTCTCCCTTTCTTTATCTTTCTTATTATCATTTTTTTTTATTTATTTTGTTGCAAAAGGATTCAAACTTCTTATTCCTTTCTTCTTCTTCTTCTTCTTCTTTTTTTTTTTTTATTGTTTTTCTTCTTTTGAATGGGCTTTGGGCTAAAAGAAACATGGTCCAAAAAGAAAGATTACAATTTTTGTATTTTTTCAATTTTCTTCTCTTTTTGTTTGTTTTCTCACATTTTAATAAAAAAGATAAGTAAAAAAGAAAGAATCCGGACAAAATTGGGTGTTCACAAATTGCATTTCAAGCTTATTAATCATTTTTCAATGTAATTTATTTAAATACTAGTACTAAATACGTAACCATGATCTTCGTAATGATATGATTTTTTTCTTCTCTCTTGAAAATCTATTTGATTTATTTCTTCTCTTCGCCTAATGCAAGTTAACTATTTTTAGAAAATATATTAAACAAACATATTATTTTTTTCTTCCATCATGAAAATCTATTTGATTTATTTCCTCTCTTTGCTTGGTGTAAGTTAAAAAATTTTAGAAAATATATTTATCTATCATATTATATTTTTTTTCTCTTGAAAATTTATTTGATTTATTTCTCTTATTTTCTCGTGTAAGTTAATCATCTTTATAAAATATATTTAATTTATTTCTCTTCTTTTACTTGTGCAAGTGAACTATTTTTAGAACAAAAATATACTTGTCTATCATGTTATTATTTTTCTTCTAACTTAAAAATTTATTTGATTTATTTCTCCAATTTTTCCGTGCAAGTAACCATTTTTAGAAAATATATTTATCTGTAATGTTATTTTTCTCTTCTCTATTCAAAAACTATTTGATTTATTTCTTTTCTTTTCTCGTACAAGTTAACCATTAGTAGAAAATATATTTATCTATCATATTATTTTTTTGTAATGCCCTATGTTACATTATTATGTAAGACATAAGTATCACATGAAGGTTAGACATAAGTAGATAACAACGGAGTGGCGGAAGCCATAGTCTCTAGTTTGTACAAATTTAAACCATAATAAACTAAACAAACGAAATTGAGTTTTGAACTAAGGCATTAATCAGTTAATAATACATACTAAATCTAGTTTATACAAGGAATTTCTACAAAGTGATCAAATGCCTGCCGTCCTTGGGGTACAATGATGCGCTACTCTTTCTTATCTGAAATAACAAATATGAGTAGTAAGATAACCAATCTCAGTGAATTTCCTACAAAGAGTCAGTTTCATAAATACTTGTAAGTAGATTAACAATAACATCAATAAACAATATAAAAGTAAACTCTATATACTTGTACATCCCTTTGGGTTTTTATCAGTGAAAAACGTCGTTGTCCCCTCCTTGTACGCTATGGTAATTGGAGGAAACAGCTCTATACTTGTAAGGCAGGACATACGTCTATGACCACAAGCGGCGTCCCACTTGTTTGCACTTACCTGTTTGCCTTCCTAACTGAAAGGACTTCTGTGATTGCCTTCCAAACGGGAAGAACTCTATACTCGACATCTGAAATGTCTCTGACCTCCATTCTAACTCGAATAATATCGGATAGAGGATGGTCGTCATTATTGGATGCCAAGCTATAGTTTACTTTTATGCACTATTGTTACAGCACAAAACATTTTAAATTAGCCCAAATAACCTTCAAACAAATGCTTATCAAGAATTTAAAACATCAACAGCACCTGCAGAAATTTCCAGTTTTCAACCAACTTCTATGAATTTATTAAAATATCAAACGATGTCGGATTTGGAAAAACGACCCCTCTATGGAAATCTTAACATGTCTAGTTTATAAATAAGATTTCCGTTTTAAAAAGAAACTTCCCAAAAAGTATAGTTTTAATCAAAAGTCACTGCATTCGAAAAATAGGACAGCAATTGTCCTCTGGCTTGTAACAGGTTTTTCTCCATCAATACTCAATGAAAAACAGCAAAATCAGTGTCTAAACTGTAGCAAATCGAGTCTAGTTTCCATAAAAACAAAAATCGTACCAAACAGAGTCCCATAGAAATAGTTATAAGTAAAATATTGCACATATGTCTATACGGGTTTCTGGCCAGCAACTTCATTTGGGGCTTTTCACAAACAAAACACATGCATGCAAGATAAATAATTTACAACAGCCATCTCCAGTCACTTTACTTCATATAATTAACATGCAAGCATGAAATCAAACAATAAGAGCAAGAATCAAAATTCCTAAGCTTGGATTTATGATTACCAAGCACTAAACTAAGGAAACTCACATAAGCAAAGGATGAAGCTAGTACAATGGAGGTTGAGTTCCTTAGAATTCTGTCCCTAATCTGACTTTGCTCCTCCTTGCTCTCAAGTGTGGCTGCTCCAACCTCACTTCATAGAGAAAATTGATGTTTGTTCATGTTGATTTTGGAAGAAAACACAACAAGAGAAGAGGAGGTGATGGTGTGGGTATTAGGGTTGAGATGAATTGGAGAAGTCTAGTGAAATGTGAATGAAGAAGGAGAGTCTCTCCTCCTCTTCATGGAATGGCTGAACATCCAAGGGGAATGGGGGTGAAGTGAAGATTTTTTTTTTTTTTAAAGGTAGATACTATGATTTAAATTAGGGAGTGTACCAACCATATCTATGCATAAAATGAGAGGGAATATGATTGTTCATGTAATGAAATAAACCTAAGAGAGGGTGATATATGACCCTAGAATATTTCTAGAGTACTACTAATAACCCAATACATTTGGTATATGGATACATATATATATATATATATATATATATAAAAGAAAATTTATTACTTCACTAATCAACCAATTATATATATATATATATATATATATATATATATATATATATATATATATACACATGGATTCAAAACACCCAAGATAAAGTCGTTGAAGCTAGAATACCCTTGAGAAAGGATATTACATTTCTAACCCCCTACAAGAAATTTTGTCATCAAAATTTAAGCTATAACATACCTTTGGAAAAGGTAGGAGTATTCTTTTCTCATGCCCTCCTCAAGCTCCCAAGTTGCCTCTTCAGGAGTTGATCCTTCCCAAATAACCTTCACCATTGGAATGGTCATATTTCTCAATGTTTTCAGGCTGCGGTCAACAACTTGAACTGGCATCGGTTGGAAGGTTAAATTGGGTCTTAAAGGAATTGTGTCATGACTCAAAGGTTAGGATGGATTAGGAATGTACTTTTTGAGTTGTGACACGTGGAAGACATCATGTAAACCAGACAAGGAAGGAGGTAGAGCTAATTGATATGCTACAGGACCGACTCGATGAAGGATCTGAAAGGGTCCAATATAACGAGGACTTAATTTCTTAGCCTTTACAACCCTTCCAATGCCTATTGTGGGGGTTACACGTATGAACACATGGTCACCCTCTTCAAATTCTAAAGGCCTTCTTCTTTGATCGGCATAACTCTTTTGCCGACTTTGAGCAATTTGTAGCTTATCCCTTATTATTCGAATTTTCTCCGTAGTTTCTTGGATTATTTCCGGTCCAAGGATTCCCTTGTCTCCTACTTCTGACCAGCATAAGGGGGTTCTACATTTGCGACCATAGAGTGCCTCATATGGTGCCATACCTATGCTGGAGTGGTGGCTATTATTATAGGCAAACTCTATCAATGGTAGATGGTTATCCCAACTCCCGCCACCTTCCAAAGTGCAAGCCCTTAGCATATCCTCTAAGGTTTGAATGGTCTTTTCTGTCTGACCATCTGTTTGAGGATGATAAGTAGTGCTAAGATTCAGCCTCGTCCCTAAGGCTCGGTGAAAAGCTTTCCAAAATCTGGAAGTAAACTTAGGGTCTCTATCTGACACAATACTTGCTGGCACCCCATGCAACCTAACTATTTCTTTTATGAACAACTTAGCTAATCTGGCTGTGTGTGGGAGGCTTTAACTGGTAGGAAATGGGCTGACTTCGTCAAACGGTCTACAATTACCCATATGGAGTCATAACCCGATTGTGTACGAGGTAAACCCATAACAAAATCCATGGATATGCTTTCCCATTTCCAAACGGGCAATTGTAAAGGTTGAAGCATGCCCGAGGGTCTTTGGTGTTCAACCTTGACCTGTTGACACACTAGACATTGAGAGACAAACTCTGCTATATCCTTTTTCATACCTGGCCACCAGTACATTCGTTTAAGATCTTGATACATCTTGGTGGAACCAGGATGTACTGAGAGTGCTTCCTCCAAAACTTGTCTTTTCATTTGTCCATCATTAGGAATGCACACACTCTCCTGCAAGAGGATAACTCCATCTCTGGCTTCTGAGAAACCAGGATTATATTTTTTAGATTGCAACTTCTCATCCACTAGTTGAGCCTGCTTAACTTGAGTTCTGAAATCGCAAGAGATTTCAATGTGGTTCAAAAAGATGCTATCTCGTCCTATTTCTACATTTAAATTCAAATTGCGGAAATCTTCCAACAATTTCATCTCATGTACCATCATGAAGGAAATATGAAGACCTTTCCTACTTAGAGCATCTGCTACCACATTCGCTTTCCCCGGATGATACCTTAACTCAAAATCATAATCTTTAAGGAACTTCATCCATCTCATTTGCCTTATATTTAGTTCTCTTTGATCAAAGAGGTATTTTAAACTCTTATGATCACTAAACACTTCAAATCGTGTTCCATAAAGGTAATGCCTCCATATCTTTAAAGCGAATACTATGGCAGCTAATTCTAGGTCATGGGTAGGATAATTTTCTTCATGAGGTTTTAGTTGACGAGAAGCATAGGCTACCACTTGTCTATTTTGCATTAGTACACATCCCAGACCCCTTAAAGAGGCATCACAGTAAACCTCAAATCCTAAGGCCGGGTTTGGTATAGTTAGTACCGGTGCAGTAGTTAAACGGGTCTTCAATTCCAGAAAGCTCTTTTCACTCTCTATAGTCCACACAAAAGGTTGATCTTTATGTGTTAAATGGGTTAAGGGCAAGGCCAACTGAGAGAAACCCCTAATAAACCTCCTATAGTAACCAGCTAATCCTAGGAAACTCTTGACTTCGGTAATGGTTTTAGGCCTTTCCCAATTCAGAACAACAATATCCACTTTACTAGGGTCCACCGCTACTCCTTCTTGTGAAATTACATGACCTAAGAAATTCAACTCTGTCATCCAGAATTCACACTTTTCTAGTTTAGCAAACAACCTTTTCTCCCTCAAGATCTGTAACACTGTCCTAAGATGACCTTCATGCTCTTCGGGATTATTAGAATAGATTAGGATATCATCAATGAAGACAACTACAAACTTATCTAAGAAAGGCCTGAATATTCTATTCATATAATCCATAAATACTGCAGGAGCATTAGTCAGACCAAACGGCATAACCAAATATTCATAATGTCCATACCGCGTCCGAAACGCAGTCTTTGGTATATCCTCAGGCTTTATCCTTATTTGATGGTATCCTGACCTCAGATCAATTTTAGAGAAGACTCCTGCTCCTCTAAGTTGATCCAATAGATCATCTATTCTAGGGAGTAGGTACTTATCTTTGACAGTCACCTTGTTGAGTTGTCTGTAATCTACACAGAGTCTCATGCTCCCATCCTTTTTCTTAACCAACAGTACTGGTGCCCCCACGGGGATGCACTCGGTCTGATAAATTGCTTGGCCAACAAGTCGTCTATTTGGGTTTTGAGTTCCTTTAACTCTAGGGGTGACATCCTATAAGGTGCTATAGACATTGGTCCCGTGCCAAGAACCAAATCTATGGAAAACTCAATCTCCCTCTCTGGTGGTAAGGAAACCACATCTTCCGGAAATATGTCCTTGAATTCATTTACCACGGGGATAGATGCTACATCATTGCTTGCCTTAGAACTTGAAGAAAGTGAACTGATAAAACCTAGGTCCCCACTTTTTAGGCACTGAGTTGGGTGTGACTCACTAACCACTGAAAAGGAAGTTGAATCATTATAGTCCAGGTTGGTGGAAGGAAAGGTAATGGTTTTGTCTAGGCAATTTAGGGTGACCTGATTAGCGGAGAGCCAATCCATCCCTAGGATGACATCTAGATCACTTAAGGGTAAACAAATTAAGTCAACATGAAACAATTTATTTAAAATCACAAGGGGACACTTCTCACAGACTAAAGAAGTTTCTATGTTACCTTCCGCTGGGGTAGACACAACTAAGGGACATGACAATGAAGATAAGTACAAATTTAGACGCAAGGCACACTCACATGAAATAAAAGAGTGAGTGGCACTAGAATCAAAAAGTACAACTAATGGTTCTTGATTAAGGAAACACATACCGGTAATCAAGTTGTCTGTATCTGTAGCCTTCTTACCACTGACTGTGAAGACCTTTCCTTTAGTCGGCTGTTTTGAAATAACCATTCCTTTTTGTTTTCGAGTTGGACAGTTTGGAGACACATGTCCAGCCTGTCCACAGTGATAACACGCATTCTGACCCATGCGGCATTCTCCTCTATGATTCTTGCCACACTTTGCACATCCTATTCCCTTGGGAGGCTCTGAAACTTACACTTGTTTTCCTTTTCCTAGACTGCCCTTTACCCTCAACTGTTGAGAATGTTTGCCTTCCTCCTTTTTCTTCTGCCACTTTAATTGACGGTCCTCTTGCATAATTATAAGCTTTGCTTTAGCAATTTGACATTTTCCACCAATGTGGCATACTCAGTTATTCCCAGTTGTCCAACATAGCATCTGATCTCAGGTCGCAACCCCAATTCATATTGGGTTACCTTCCACTCCTCGTCTGGGGCATATCTCAAGTGTGGGGAGTACTTAGCCAACTCTTCAAATTTAGATGTGTACTCCGCAATAGACATATCACCTTGCACCAGGCGAGTAAACTCTAACTCTTTTTGCCTCCTCACACTTCTAGGAAAATACTTCCCAAGAAAGACATTTTGGAAGTTTTCTCATGTCAAGGGTGTTCCAGTTGATAGCATTCGCTCTCTGGCACCTCTCCACCAACTTTCTGCTTCTCCCTTCAAGTAATGAGTGGCAAAAGAAGTCTTTTGTTCTTCAGCGCACACCACCACACTAAAGATCTTTTCCATTTTCCTTAACTAATATTTACTTCTGCAGGATCAGGTCCTCCAGCAAAAGGTGGCGGTTGATTCTTTCTAAACTCATTCCAACTATGATTGGGATCTTCAGGAGGTTGTGCTAGGCCTGCTCCCAAATTTCAAAGTCCCCCCTGAGCCAACTGATTAATAAGATGAGTGGTGGCATTGGCTTGTTCTCTCATGGCATTTACCATAGCCATCCAATCAGCATTACCAAGTCCGGGTTGATACTCATGAGATTGATTCAAAGGTGGTCTGCCTCTTCTTCCAGCTCCACGTTCCATTGTCTGTATACATTGCATAAAACATTAAGTTGATCAGGCTTAATGCTTTATATCAAAGTAATAAGATTGTGGAAAATGAAACTAAAAGTAAAGAGAAACTAAACTACTTAATCATAGCCCAATTGGAGTGAACTGCTCTGATACCATAAATGTAATACCCTATGTTACATTACTATGTAAGACATAGGTATCACATGAAGGTTAGACATAAGTAGATAACAACAGAGTGACGGAAGCCATAGTCTCTAGTTTGTACAAATTTAGTCCATAATAAACTAAACAAACGAAACTGAGTTTTGAGCTAAGGCATTAACCAGTTAATAATACATACTAAATCTGGCTTATACAAGGAATTTTTACAAAGTCCTCAATGCCTGTCGTCCTAGGGGTACAATAATGCGTCACTCTTTCTTATATGAAATAACAAATATGAGTAGTGAGATAACCAATCTCAGTGAATTTCCTGCAAAGAGTCAGTTTCATAAATACTTGTAAGTAGATTAACAATAACATCAATAAACAATATAAAAGTAAACTCTATATACTTGGACATCCCTTGGGGTTTTTATCAGTGAAAAACGTCGTTGTCCCCTCCTTGTACGCCATGGTAATTGGAGGAAACAGCTCTATACTTGTAAGGCAGGACATACGTCTATGACCACAAGCGGCGTCCCACTTGTTTGCACTTACCTGTTTGCCTTCCTAACTGAAAGGACTTCTGTGATTGCCTTCCAAACGGGAAGGACTCTATATTCGACATCTGAAATGTCTCTGACCTCCATTCTAACTCGAATCATATCGGATAGACGATGGTCGTCATTATTGGATGCCAAGCTATAGTTTACTTTTATGCACTATTGTTACAGCACAAAACATTTTAAATAAGCCCAAATAACCTTCAAACAAACGCTTATCAAGAATTTAAAACATCAACAACACCCGCAGAAATTTTCAGTTTTCAGCCAACTTCTATGAATTTATTAAAATATCAAACAATGTCGGATTTTGGAAAAAGACCCCTGTATGGAAAGCTTAACATGTCTAGTTTATAAATAAGATTTCCCTTTTGAAAAGAAACTGCCCAAAAAGTACAGTTTTAATCAAAAGTCACTGCATCCGAAAAACAGGATAGTAATTGTCCGCTGGCTTGTAACAGGTTTTTCTCCATCAATACTCAATGAAAAACAGTAAAATCAATGTCTAAACTGTAGCAAATCGAGTCTAGTTTCTATAAAAATAAACATCGTACCAAACAGAGCCCCATAGAAATAGTTATAAGTAAAATACTGCACATATGTCTATACGGGTTTCTGGCCAGCAACTTCATTTGGGGCTTTTCACAAACAGAACACATGCATGCAAGATAAATAATTTACAACAGCCATCTGCAGTCACTTCATATAATTAACATGCAAGCATAAAATCAAACAATAAGAGCAAGAATCAAAATTCCTAAGCTTGGATTTATGATTACCAAGCACTAAACTAAGGAAACTCACATAAGCAAAGGATGAAGCTAGTGCAATGGAGGTTGAGTTCCTTAGAATTCTCTCCCTAATCTGACTTTGCTCCTCCTTGCTCTCAAGTGTGGCTGCTCCAACCTCACTTCATAGAGAAAATTGATGTTTGTTCATGTTGATTTTGGAAGAAAACACAAGAAGAGAAGAGGAAGTGATGGTGTGGGTGTTAGGGTTGAGATGAATTGGAGAAGTCTAGTGAAATGTGAATGAAGAAGGAGTCTCTCCTCCTCTTCATGGAATGGCCGAACATCCAAAGGGAATGGAGCTGAAGTGAAGATTTTTTTTTTTTTAAAGGTAGATACTATGATTTAAATTAGGGAGTGTACCAACCATATCTATGCATAAAATGAGAGGGAATATGATTGTTCATGTAATGAAATAAAGCTAAGAGAGGGTGATATATGACCCTAGAATATTTCTAAAGTACTACTAATTAACCCAATACATTTGGTATATGGATACATATATATAAAAGAAAATTTATTACTTCACTAATCAACCAATTATAGATTATACACTTATGAAATATATATATATATATATATACATGAATTCAAAACATCCAAGATAAAGTCGTTGAAGCTAGAATACCCTTGAGAAAGGATATTACATTTTTCTTCTTCTCTCTTGAAAATCTATTTGATTTATCTCTCCTCTTTTCTTGTGCAGGTTAACCATTTTAGCAAATATATTTATCAATCATATTATTTTTCTCCTTCTCTCTTGAAAATCGATTTGATTCATTTCTTCTCTTTGGCCGGTGCAAGTTAACAATTTTTAGAAACTATATTTATCTATCATATTACTTTTTCGTCTCTCTTAAAAATCTATTTTATTTAATTCGCTTCTTTTTTTTTCCGTGTAAGTTAACATTTTTTAGAAAATATTTTGATCTACCATATTATTTTGCTTCTTCTCTCTTGAAAATGTATTTGATTTATTTCTTCTCTTTGTTCGTTGCAAGTTAATCATTTTTAGAAACTATATTTATCTATCATATTATTATTTTTCTTCTCTCTTGAAAATTTATTTGATTTATTTGTTCTCTTTTTTCATGTAAGTTAACCATCTTTAGAAAATATATTTATCTATCATATTTTTTTCTTCACTTTTGAAAATCTATTTTAGTTAATTCTCCCTTTTCCCCGTGCAAATGAACCATTTTTAGAAAATATATTTATCTATCATATTATTATTTTTTTTCTTTCTTAAAAGTCTATTTATTTATTTATTTATTCTCTTTCCCCGTTGCAAGTTAACCATTTTATAAAATATATTTATCCATCATATTATTTTTTCCTTCTCTCTTGAAAATCTATTAAATTTATTTCTTATCTTTTCTCGTCGAAGTTAACAATTTTTAGAAAATATATTTATCTATGAAATTATTTTTTCTTCTCTCTTCAAAATCAATTAGATTTAATTCTTCTCTTTTCCTCGTGCAATTGAACCATTTCTACAAAATATATTTATCTATCATATTATTTTTTTATTCTCTCTTAAACTGCTATTTTTTTTATTTCTCATATTTTTATCCATGCAACTTAGTCATTTTTAAAAAATATATTTATCTAACATATTTTTTTCTTCTAAAAATAAAATTCAAATTTGCTTTGATAAAAGAAAATCTTCAATAAATTAATTATGTGAGAACATAGTAATAAAAAAACAATTAAATTAATAATGAAAGTATTAAAATAATGAATTACAAAAGGTAATGAAATTATAAAACAATGCAATTTTTCTTAATAACTGATAATTGATATCTAAACAAGCTTTCACGTAAAATATTAATTCTCTGTTTTAAATGTAATTTCTCTACATGCTCTCACGTAATATACAAATAAGGGTTAAATATGTTTTTGATCCCTGTAATATAGATAAAATTCGTTTTTAATGCATCATTTTTAAAACGTCTTTCTTTGGATCCTCAAATTTCAAAGTAGCTTATTTTTTGTCCCAATCCTTAGCTAAATTTTTAAAATAGGGATCAAAAGTGAACTATTTTAAAAATTGTGAGACCAAAAAAGGACGTTTTAAAAATGAGGGACTACGAACAAATTTTTGCTATTTTACAGGGACCAAAAATATATTTATTTAAAGTACATTATAATTATATAGCATAAAGTTGAAAACTATTTGATAGATACGTCAAATTTATTAATAACATTAGCCTTTACAAGTTTATATAATAAATAATTAATTAATAATATAATAGGTGAGAACTATTAATATAGGTAGGGGTGATATATAATAAATAAATAATTTAAATAATTTATTTAATAATGGACATTTCTGATTAATAAGAAAAAAAGTTAGATGAAAAAGAATGATAGTAAATATTCCAAGAAAAATGGAATTATCCTAATCAAGTAAAGGACAAAAAAAAATAATATATAATTTTGACTTATTATAAAATATATATGTATATATAATATTTGAAAAAAAAAATTATTAGTAAAAATTAAATAAATTTACGATAAGGTTATTTAATTTAAAACCCAAACTATATAACAATTGTATTAGATGATTATTTGCTATTCGCATAGAATAATTATAAGTTGTACATCCTTTTAATTAAAATTCACTAAAAAAATGTATTGAAAAAGAATATTATAAGGGTTAAATATGTTTTTGGTCCTTTTAAAATCGTAAATTCGTCTTTAGTCCCTCATTTTTATAAAGTCCTTTTCTAGTCCCTCAAATTCAAAATAGATCAATTTTGGTCCCTATTTTAAAAATTGAGCTAATAATAGGGATCAAAAGTGGGCTATTTTTAAAATTGAATGACTAAAAAAGGACGTTTTAAAAATGAGGGATCAAAATGAAAATTCATTATTTTACAGGAACCAAAAACGTATTTAACCCTTCAAATAATTAGTGATTGTTGAAACACAAGCACACACTAGAGAGAAATATTGAGAGGAAGAAGAAAGAGATACACTTGAATGAAAAAATTTATTCACATCACTTATCATATTTCATTAATCACAACACTAAGTCTATTTATAATGCACACTATAATAGTTATTCTCCACTAACAAACTAACTACCATCTAATCACTTTATTAACTAACTCTATCAATACTAACTAATATTAATTTGAATTATATTTCAACATACCCCCTTAATTCAAATCACCTAAAAACACAATAGCTAGTATATCTCTCAAGAACATATTTTTCCTGGATCCTATTGTTTGAAGCATAATGATCCAACTAATATTGTTTCTTCAAAAAATGTCTTTTTTCTCCCAAAACTTGAACCTCATCAATAAGAAACCCCATTATCATTTATGACACTTTCTTGGAGAAAAGCAAATAGCAATTTGAATGAATCCTCTAGAATATGACCAACGCCGGACTTATCCCATAAGTCAATTCCATTATGAATCATCTTAACAAAATTACCCGAACCACCTTCACCAATGTAAGTAACACAAGGTCCATCATTAACTTGAGCAGCAATCTTATTCAAGATATCTTGAACGTTACTATAAGCCTGATAGAACCCACCAGGCATCAAAGACGGTCCCTTTCTTGCAAAACCAGGAGATGACAAAATAGAATCACTTTCTACAGTACCTTCGTTGACCCCTTACTTTCCCTCTGGATCTTCCCCATCCACGGTTTACATCCCATTCATCTTCTTCCACTCCATCCTCTTCAACAGCTTTAGAAAGTTTCACCTTGTCCTCCACCTGTATCGACTCCACTTCTTTAACCTTTCTCCGTTCATCTTCAGTCTCAGTTGGAATTTCCTCTTCTTGGATTAAATCTTGTATCAAGATTTCTGGTTGCCACTGTTTCTTGTGTCCCTTTCGGTTTCTTCCACAATCATTTGCTCCTTGATTCTGCACCTTCTTCACTGTATTAGCACCACAATATGCCTTGTATAAGATTTCTCATGCTTCTTTAGCACTCTTTGATGTGGAAATCTTTTCAAAATGGGCGAAATCCACACATTGATGGATGATAAAGAGAGCTCTAGAATCTCTCTCACAGGCTGCACTGTCAGCCTCATCCTGCACACCATCAACCACCACATCTAATACATCTTGAAACCCGAAGATCATTTTCATCTTCGCGACCCATTGAACAAAATTCTTGTCATCAAGAATTGGCACGGAGACTGGAAAAACCTTATCAAACCCTAGCACAGCAGCTATTGACATACCATCATAGGTCCCTAATCATATAGCTCTAGATACCATGTTGAAACACAAGCACACACTAGAGAGAAATATTGAGAGGAAGAAGAAAGAGATACACTTCAATGAATTATTTATTCACATCACTTATCATATTTCATTAATCACAACACTAAGTCTATTTATAATGCACACTATAATAGTTATTCTCCACTAACAAACTAACTACCATCTAATCACTTTATTAACTAACTCTATCAATACTAACTAATATTAATTTGAATTATATTTCAACATTTTGATTGCATACGAGTAACTTTGCAAAACTGCATAGGAATTAGTAAAAAATTAGTGATTCGATTGCATATAAATTTTATTGTATGTTATAATTAGAATGTTTTTATAGCAAGTACGAATGTTACAAAAAAAAATTATGAAAGTTTACTGCATGTTATTATAATTAGAAAGTTTTTTTTTTGGTAATCTATAATTAGAAAGTTTTAAAGCAAGTAATAAGAATGTCACAAAAACAAATTATGAATACACAACAAAGATTGATATGATGGAAAAAATTATTTATTACTAAGTGATTAACATGGTTATGATTGAAAATAATGAATGATATATTAATGACGTTTATTCAGATGCTTTTTTTTTTATCACATTATTCAGATGCTTTAATAATGAGTGTCTTTTACAGTCAAAAAATTAATAATAATGAGTGTCTTTTAATAATAAAAATTTACACAAAATAACTTTAGATAGGAAATAAAATGTACCTGATTTTGTAACCAAAAAAAAATGTACCTAATTTTTTTATGGAGAGATTTTGACACATGCTATTGTGCAACGTGTCAAAACCTTATTTTATTATAAACAATAAATAATAGGTAATAGATAGATTAAAGATTAATCTTATGATTTCTTATTTATAAAATACAATTAATTTTTTAATTTAAAAATATAATATTTAATATGAAAATCTTATAAAAAATGTGTATAATTCATATAAGTATTTATTTTCTAAATCCATTATATATTTATTTTACTAAAATAAATATATCTTTAGCATAACAAATAATGGATATAAAACGTGTACTATTATGTCAAAAACGATTTTTCATTATATTCTTGTTTATACTCATTTATCTCTACAACTTCTAAATGAATATCATGCTTCCAATTATTTTGTCTATCTAAAATATGAATTATTATAACAATTATTGTTGATAAATTTCATTTAAATGAACATAAGTTTGCCAAATTTATCAACAACGCGTTGTTGTTGTTGTTGATATGTCATAATTTATCAACAACACAGTGTTGTTGATAAATTATGACATACAAAGTAAATGTCGTGATATTTATTTAAAAATTATTGAGTTAAATACACAAAAAATGAAGAAAAAATGATATAATAAAAATCATTTTTCGCATAATAGATACACATTTAATATTCATCATTTGTTAGAATGTATATTAAAAACAGCGCTTTCCCGGGCCGAGATAGAAAGGGCAGGCAAAGCCCGAATAGGCCAGCGGGCGGAACGAGGAGAGGGCCCGGGCTTTGAACATGTGCAGGTTTCCATCCTGATGAGAGACTGCTAGAGGAAGGCGAAGCTTTGGGCAGTAGTCATATATCTTATTCTCAAACTGCTACATCGTCACATCTCTTCGCTTTCTTCATTTATTTTATCAAAGTGTGTATATATATATATATATATATATATATATATATATATATATATATATATGAATTAATTAGTATGCACTGACAGTGTAAAGATTTTTTACACTGTCAACCTATCAGAAATTGTCACATATGTTAAAATGTTTGACTGTTATCCTAACTACCTTAAAAGTAGCCTATACCATGATTTCTGATTGGTTAACAGTGTTAAAAACTTTACACTGACAGTGCATAACAATTAAACTCATATATATATATATATATATATATATATATATATATATATATATATATAATACTTATATGAACTATATTGCTTTTTATAAGATTTTCCAATTAAAAAATCAACTTTATTTTGTAAATAAGAAAGCCTAAGATTAATAATTTAAAACCTTTTTTAATGTATAATTATCAAATAACTAATCTTAAGTATTTTTTTAAGTAATTTAACAGTATTAAGTCAATGGTTTGTAAACATCAACGGGTAAAATCTCTTTGTGCTTTCGGACTCCATAGTAACAATAAAGAGTGTGCTAAACTATTAACTCAAGACCAAAAATTGGGGTGAACTGTAATTCATAGTTATATTTTGAGTTTGTTGTTTTTTGATAAACTTTAAGGCGGTGGACAGTAATTTACTCTTTTTTTATTGAGTTATCAGGTCAAACTGAAAAAACCAAGCAAACCCGATTCGAGAGTGTTTATCATTTCAACTTTATTTTGTAAACAAGAAAGCCTAAGATTAATAATTCAAAACCCTTTTTAATGTATAATTATCAAATAACTAATCGTAAGTATTTTTTTAAGTAATTTAACAGTATTAAGTCAATGGTTAGTAAATATCAACGGGTAAAATCTCCTTGTGCTTTCGGACTCCATAGTAACAATAAAGAGTGTGCTAAACTATTAACACAAGACCAAAAATTGGGGTGAACTGTAATTCATGGTTATATTTTGAGTTTGTTGTTTTTGATAAATTTTAAAGCGGTGGACAGTAATTTACTCTTTTTTATATTGAGTTATCAGGTCAAACTGAAAAAACCAAGCAAATTCGATCCGAGAGTGTTTATCATGTCGGGCTAATCGGACCGGTCCATATTGGCCTGATTTTTTTTTTCAGGCTGGTCTAGCTCGATCCTAATTACAGATTGTTTTGGTGAGCTCATTTGTGATGAAATGCGAGTAAGCAAGGTTTGAGAGAAGAAGCAAAAGTGTCAATAATTGTAACAATTATTGTCTAATGCAACATATGACACTTTTGCCTCTTCTAGCAAAAGTGTCATACATTCATCAAGGGATGAAGAATCGGTAACATCCAAGATAAAAATAATTATGGTCCATCATCCATGTATGACTCACTGTTAATCAAAAAATCCATGTATGACTCACTCAAAAAGCATGTTACTCGACAGAACAAGCAAAATTCGGAGCCACCGCTGAATCCTGATGGCTAATGCTATTAAAAGCCACCAGCACGAGCTACAATCTCAGTTCACAGGTTCCTTTTTGGATCGTAGTATGGGTTTCAACCGCTGGGTCTAAAAAGCAATTAAACTGGACTACTTTCAATCCCTACACTTCTTAAGCCCAAATTTGTGAACCAAATGAGCCCCAGAGACAGAGCACACCAAATTGCCATTTGTTTTTTATACTCGATTATTTACTGTTCTTATCCCCACTCCATTTTTTCTAATTAAATCCCAAACATCTTTCAGATCTTTCTACCCCTTTTTCCACAATTAATTTTTCACCTTACGGAAACAATAATATATTCAAGTTTTTTATAATACGAAAACTAATGTATTCAATTTTTTTTTACATATAGTTTCCATAATGTATACAATTTTTACTACATTAGTTTTTTTAATGTATTCAATTTTTTTTACATAATGTATACAACTTTTAATACATTACGGAACTAATGTAAAAAATTGAATACATTATGGAAACTATGTATTCAATTTTTTATATTACGGAAACTATAGTTTTCATATTGTATTCAAGTTTTTTTACATTACGGAAATTGTAGTCTCCACAATGTATACAATTTTTAGTAATGAGAGGGGATCCACTTACTCCAAGAATAACTTTAAGAGAGTTACTCTCAATCTCATCTATCTATTTATTCTAATCCAACAAAAGTCATGTGGCTTCTTTAATGAATTAATATAGATCCATTGGATTAGAATAAATGGATGGATGAGATTGGGAGTAACTCTCTTAAAGTTACTCTTAAAGTAATGTAAAAAATTGAATACATTACGTAAACTAGTATTCAATTTTTTTACATTACGGAAACTATAATGTATTCAATTCTTTTACATAATGTATTCAATTTTTTTTTCATTACGGAATTTTGATGCATTACGAAAAACGATAGTGTAATTTGAAAAAACTTCTGAATCTTTGCACAACATGCATGAAAAAAACGAATCCTTACACATGTTCTCTCCCGAAAAAAAATATCACGGTTGTACTCGTTATCTTATTGATTGTGCTTCCCTCTACAATTTTTCCGAGGTGACAATGGGGTTAGGTGAGATTGGGTTGGGAGTAAGAAAATAAAATATGAGGAGAAAGGAGAAAAAAAAAAAAGGAAGAAGAAATAGAGGGGGTATGAGGAGTTTGATCAATAGTGGGAAAGTTAAGGCATTTGCTTTTAAAATGGAGAAGGGGGTAAGAATGGTAAATAATGAGGTATGAAAAGCAAATGCCGAAAGTTAATTATGGAAATAGGGGTTAGTATAGGATGAAAGGATAAAAGGTTAGTTTAAGAATTTATTTGGAAGAAAATGGGAAGGGGAAGGTAAGAATAATCATAAGTGGGGATATCAAAAACAAATGCCTACCCAATTAAGCTAAATTACGTTCCAGCTTTTCTCCAAAGCCCATGACGGCCTATGGGCCGACCGACCACCCAAGAAAAAAAAAACAAAAAAAAACAGTAGAGAATGTTTTGTTTTCCCGCACGGTAAACGACTATCGTCGTACTCGTTCGTAAACAATAACATTGGCAAAGTGTTCCGTTCGCGTTTCTCTCTCTGCCCACCAAACCCAAACCGGCCACCCACTAATTTTGAACTCAACCGCCGCTTATGGACTCCGTCGACGGAGCTCCGTCACCTACCACCCCCGCTCCGCCCCGTCCTCCGTCCTCGATGCCGTTTTCCGGCCGGGAAGATTGCTGGAGCGAGGACGCCACGTTCGCCCTCATCGACGCTTGGGGCGAGCGGTACCTCGAGCTCAACCGCGGCAACCTTCGCCAGAAGCACTGGCAGGAGGTCGCCGACGCCGTCAACCACCGTCACGTCACCACCGCCGGCAACGGCAACAACAAGAAGAACGCGCGCCGAACCGACGTTCAGTGCAAGAACCGAATCGACACGCTCAAGAAGAAGTACAAGATCGAGAAGGCTAGGGTTTCCGATTCCGACGGCGGTTACCAAAGCCCATGGCCTTTCTTCTCCCGCCTCGACGCCCTAATCGGCGACACTTTTCCGGCGAAGAAGTCCTCACCGCCGGCGACCTCCCGGAGCAACCCTTCCGCCGCATCGAAGCCGCCGCCGCAACCTCCGGCGTGGATAACATCGGTGCCGGTAGGTCCCCGATCCGGGACACAGAAACGGCCGGCGGTGTCGCCGGCGATCAGGGATGACTTTTCCTTCCGGCGGAATTTCTCTGCTTTTGCGGCGGCGGCGGCGGCAGCAGCGGAGGCGGAGAGCGGCGATTCGGAGGGTTTGAGGTCAAGCAGCGGCACGAGGGGAAGGGGAGTGAGAGAGAGGGAGGATTGGGAATATGGTTACAGAGAGGTTGCTCATGCGATAGAGAGGTTTGGTGAGATATATGAGAGAGTTGAATCAGCGAAGCAGAGGCAAATGGTTGAGTTGGAGAAACAGAGGATGCAGTTTGCTAAGGATTTGGAGTATCAAAGGATGCAGCTCTTCATGGAAACGCAGCTTCAGCTTCACAAAATCAAGCGCACCAAGCGTTCTTCTGGTGCTGCTGGTGAGGCCCTTTTGCAATGTCTTTATTTCTTCCCTTCTAATGCTGAATGCTTTTGAATCACAGTTTTGTTTAAATTTGGTTATATGGTTGGTTGCTACTGCTACAGTTGGACTTGTTGTCTTGCGATTGATGGTGACTAATGGGTAGTTTTGTAGCTCAGATGTAGAAAGAAAAAATGGGAACTTGATATGATTCTATGTTGGTATTTCTTATCACCATGAATTAGTTTTTTTTTTTTTTTTCTTTTTTTTGGAATTGACTTTTTATTTTTATAAATTGTTTGGAACTAATCTGTTTGATCAGTTCTGTTTTTTCTTCATGTGTTGCCCCTGGGATTCTGATGGAAAGAGATTTGTTTCATGTTTCTCATTCTCTTTTAAGAAAGCAGCATCTTGGTTCCAAAATCATATGCTTTATTCTGAAAAAAAGTTGTTTGCTGAGGTTGAAGTGGCTCACTTGTACGTGCTTCTAACTTGGATCTGAATAGTACCAAGATCAACTTGTGCTGGGAAACTTATTTTCTGTATACTTCTATAATATTGTTTCCAAATAGATTTTTTGATTTATTATCAATCAATGCACTACCTATTACTCAGGTTGTATCTTCTTTTTGGCATTCGAAACTATAGCAATAGATAGTAAGGTCTTTGTTAACCTGGTTAACTACATTTTTCAGAACTTTTAGATGGTTTATTAATTTGGTAGTTAAGGGTGAATCTTGACACAATTGTGAGGTTGTTGCTTTGTGACCTGAAGGTCATGGGTTCAAATCTTAGAAACAACCTCCCTGCTTGCGGGGGCCCTCCCCAGACCCCAAACCTCACCAGGTGGGAAACTCATGCACCGGGCCACACTTTATTAATTTTATAGTTGATTCATTGCAAATACACAAAATTTTCACATAATCTCATCATGTATTTCCACATTACTGTTATTTAAAATCTAAGATAGGACTTATGCTATCTTGTCTTGGTCCTATTAGGAGTGTTGTTTTTTAGAAAGAATGGTTTGGTTATATAAGATATGGCAGTATGGTAAGCCTAAGTAATTCAGTGTCCCTTCCTGGTTGCATATGGTCAATCATTGCCTAATTTCATTGTCATTGAGCCATAAGTTTTCTCATTTGGATTTTGGAACCACAATTGACTGAGCCCAACTTTTTTATGATACAAAAACTGTGGATTGTCTCTTCAAAATCTTTTTCTATAGAACCACATAATGGGTCCGACCCTTCCCTGAAACTTGCCCATAGAAGAAGTTGTATTGCACTAGGTTGCCCTTTATTTGTCTAGTGAGGCTGAGCTTTTGTAGTGACACTGTTTATGTCTGTTGTGGTCAAAACGTCCATCTCCCTCGCCACAACTGCATGGTTCCATTGAAGCTTATTCCAACATAACTCCATGCAGATTGCAGCTGCTTTGAATAAGCACTTGAGGGGCAGAGGTTTTTATGGCAAGGGGGAGATGGGTGCTTTGACCGCTACACTCATAAATGGTACATAAAAGAAATTGCAAAACTAACTTGGTGTTAGTGATGTGTACGGTGTAGCTGCTATTGCAAACAAATATGAAGTTTGTTGCTTGCGGCTTAGTTTTCTGTCTCTTGTTTATGCGTGTTTCTCAGTAACACGCACCTAAAGCTGTGCGCTCCTGCATATTTTATGTCATATTTCCTCATTGTCAACAAAATGATGCTGGCGTAGTAAATATGAATCAGTAGAAATCATTTTTTTTTTTTTTGTCTTCAAATATTAAGAATTTCATATAATAATAGTTATAATTTAAATTTCTATCGCTTGCATAAAGTCAAATATTGTTTTTCGTGTAACTTTGATTAATTTTGAAAGGTTACACTTTTCTTTAATTGAAGTTTATTCCTTTCGGATGGTACCTTCAGCTTCCTTTGACATGTGACCTTGATTAAGTGTGCAATATCAGTTAATTGAATCAGACAGCGATAGCTATTAATTATTGGAGACTGTGGCTTTCTTTTTTAAAATCTTATGGATGAAGTTTAAAGGAATAATTTGAGCTAATATTAGTACTTGTGTACTCTTGCTCATGCCTATATTTCTTTTTCCTCAAACAGACAGTTTCTCATAGCAAGCGGTGACGGAGAATCCTATTGAGAAGAATAGATAGATTTTACCTTTGGACATGGAAGCATATATAGGCCCCCCCCTTTTTTCGGAATGAAAATAATAATTTAGGAAAGGTATTTCACAGTGAGGTTCAGGTTTGGTTGTATTTATAATGTAGTACTTGCTTTTGTGAAGTAAATTTACTTTCTTTTTCGTCACCTTGAGGGAACACCTGAAAATCCATGAACGAAGAGTTTGTGGATGGCTTACTCAATTGGAACTCTCATTTTATTAAATTCACCTAGTCTTTTAATGATAATTTAAATTTGTGCACTATTTTGCTGCTTTGTTTCTATTTCTTTTGTTAAAATCAACTGGAAGAGCATGGTATTGGATCTGGTATGTGTCCGTTAGTCAAGAAATGAATTAATGTATTATGTATAGAAAATTCTGAAATCACGTAAAATAAAATAAAATGATTTGTACAGATTAACTCCTTGGTTATTTGTATGAAAATATAATCAATTATTAATACTAACTAATTTAAGTGAAGAAACATGTAGTTCAATTGACTTTATCCATATGATAATAAAATTGATAATTCTGTTACTTTGATTCAGCTTTGGCTATAAGCTGCATAACTTTTTTCGAAAATAGAAAATTGTGAGATAACGACCAAAAGCATAGAAAAGGATAAAGAAAAATAAATAGGAACAATTGAAACATGTACCGCGGTACTAAAAATGAACGATTAAGGGTAAATTAGAAACAGGTACCATTTACCAGAATGGAGATCTGAACTCCACCCGTTTTATCTGATCCTTGCCACTTTCATTTTCATTTTTAACTAGATCAT
This sequence comes from Ammopiptanthus mongolicus, assembly GCA_039655645.1. Lineage (NCBI taxonomy): Eukaryota > Viridiplantae > Streptophyta > Magnoliopsida > Fabales > Fabaceae > Ammopiptanthus > Ammopiptanthus mongolicus. The sequence continues at coordinate 16,623,056 of CM077346.1, read as the reverse complement.
GTATCCATGCGATGTATGGATGTATCATGTTTTTCTATTTTTTTGTTTGATTGTTTTTTTAAATGTAGGGAGTAACAGATTAAAAGATGAACGGATATATATATTTATGTTATATTTAAATGGTTCGAGAGAGATATTTGTATGTTTGAATCATTAAAGTTAAATCGTTTGGGAAATTTACTTTTGTGAACAAACTCTTAAGACGACGTTATGGTTTGCAAATTGTCATTCTCTTAGATACTCATTAAGTTATCCCACTAATGCTGAATGGTTGTTCTATCATTGTTGACATGTTTGATTCTTTATACAGAGAAAATTAACATAAAAAATGATAAGATATAACCTTAGTTTCCTATTTCTAATCATTGAACTATCCATTCAGGACAAATAAAAGTACAAAACTTTAAAGGATATTCTAAAATGGAGCAATTTGAATAGTTCCTTCTAATACTTGCATCTTCATTGGTGCTAAATCAGTGGTCGTCGTTGTAATACCCTAAACTTAACAAGTATCAACCCCAATAGCAGTCTACAACAATAGGAGCTTCGACCAATGAAGCCAAACGCAAAAAAAATCACAATTTATTTTGCATAGAAAAATAAAATATTAGCATGTCATTATTCATAATCTCTATAGCCTTTTGTTCTTTTGAAGATAATTTAAGATATGAATCAAACCACAAAAAAAGAATGTCTCGTAGTATATTGTTCCTTTCCATTCGTGCGATGCACGGATGTATCATGTTTTTCTAAATTTTTTTGAATGTTTTTTTTTATAAAAAAAATGCAGGAAGTAACACATTAAAAGATGAACGAATACATATTTGTGTTGTATTTGAATGGTTCGGGAGATGAGTTTGTATGTTTAAGTCATTAAAGTTAAATCGTTGGGGAAATGTACTTTTGTGAACAACTGTGACGTTATGGTTTGCAAATTGTCATTCTTTTAGATGCTCATGAAGTTATCCCATTAATGTTGAATGATTGTTCTATCGTTGTTGATATGTTTGCTTCTTTATATAAAGAAAATTAACATAAAAAATTATAAGATATAACCGTAGTTTCCTATTGTAACGGCCCGGACTATTTTTAGGATTGCCGACTGTCCCCACAAACCAACATGGATCTTTTCAGCGTGCTTTATCCTCACTCACACGCTTTTTAGGAAACTTCCTAGAAGGTCACTCATCCCACATGTGCTCTAAGTCAAGCACGCTTAACTATGAAGTTCATATGTTCCAGGCTCCCGAAAGAAGATACATCTTGTTGATATAGGTAGTACAAATCAATTCTTTTAAGTCTTCCTCAACTCCCATACCTGTACAGTCTCAGGATCCCTCTTATTCCGGTGTGAATCGGTTCATTCATGTGTCCCTCCGTCTAGAAGCCTGCCAGGAGCCGCTCCTTGTCCATGCGTCATACACCAGCGATCACTCCCCGCCCTCGCCGGGCCCTGGTATTACACCTATTTCTAATCATTGAACTATCCATTCAGTGCAAATAAAAGTACAAAACTTCAAAGGATATTCCAAAAAGGCATAGTTTGAACAATCCCTTAGAATACTTGCATCTCCATTGATGCAAAATCAGCGGCCGTCCTTGTAACGCCCTAAGATTCACTGGGATCAACCCCAATAGCAGTCTACAACAACAACAGCTTTGACCAATGAAGCCAAACCCAAAAAACTTATAAAAAAAAAAATATTAACATATCATTATTTATAATCTCTACGGTCTTTGCTCTTTTGAAGATAATTTAAGACATAAATCAAAAAAAAAAAAAAATGTCACCAAGTATATTGTTCTTTTCCATAGGATATTAAAACTGATTTTACCATCAATTTGCTAGGTTGTAATAAATTGTAAAATTTCTTTTGGGGCCATATCTAATTTTCAGTTATAATTCCTCTATCTATGGTTTGATCTAATTTCTTAGTGTCTAATCCGTTCTTTTGTCAATTTAGTCCACTGAGTGTGCAATGTTCTGTATCTAAAGGTTGATTTTGTTCGAATTGTAGAGAATTTATTATATGAACATTCATACTATCAATATCCTAATTGTACCATGTGTAAATCAGAACACATAAATCAAATATTTTGAAAATACTTGGTTCAAGTGCATAATGGAAATTATTTTGCTATCTTATGAACATAAATACTTGGTTCAAGTGCAAAATGAAAATTCTTTTGTTGTCTTATCAATATCCTAGTTGAACATAAATCACCTGGTTTAATGAAAATATATGTCTTATGCCGTCTCTTAGCTTTTCTCAAACTATTTGTATGAACATTTATGTGCCATAATGAATATATATATGTAGATTATGAATGATTGTATGATATTCAAGCAACCTTTTGTTCGAGAGTTTTTTACTCGCTCTCCCCCTTCTATTTTCCTTTTAAGACTTGAATTATGGTTGGTTATCTTTAATTTGTCAGTCAGAATATGGTTGTATAGTATTGTAGTTAAATGTTTTATTGGGTGTTCTCTGATATATTTACTAATCCATTTTATTTTGCAGCCAAGAGAAAGTGGAAAAAGATATTATACTAATTACTTTAGGAGAAGAATTATCTGGATTTCTTTTTGTTCTTACGCAAAATGATAATACTTGGTTCAAGTGCATGGGAAATGACTTTTACATCTCCCTCTCAAGTTCTAGTATCATACTTATTGGCAACAGAGAGGATCAGTCAGAAGATGTGCACAAGGAAGTGGCTTAAGAGAGAAGTTAAGAGGTTTATTTCTTTGTTTTTAATGATGGAATAATCAATGTAATAAGTAACTTGGTGACAAATATTTTCTCTGAGAAGAGTCAAAAGAGAAAATCTAAAGAAGTAAAAGAAATCATCCTTCAACAAATTGAAAGCATCCTTTAGCATATTTGTGATCTATTTGGATCAGTACAAATAAACACAAATATTAATTACTCCACAGTTTTAATCATGTAATTATTTTTGACTTAAAAAAGCTTATTGTCTTTCCAAATGTTACATAATTATACTTCCCACACATTATTGTAGGTATAGTTAAAAAAGACTAATAATTAGATATTTTTATTATAATTAAAGTATAAAATATAGAGAAATTAGACCTTTTCATATAATCAAATGTAAATTATTTGATAATGGTTATCATATATAGATACACTAAAATAAACATTCCCTAAATCATAAACTCTACATAACAATATACCTATGCACAGTATATAATAAAGATATGCAATTGAATGAAAAAAAATACTCAAGCGTTCCTTACTTTTATATATATTAAGATACAATAAAAAAATAAAAAATATATATTTGAGAATATATTTAACAAAATGTAGAAAATTAATTATGAAGAATGTATGTATATATATATATATATATATATATATATATATATATATACATGTGAAATCCAATTTTAAAATATAACAAATAAAAAATTGAATCTAGATAGCATCAATTGTTGTTTCATGATTTAAATTTTACAATGTATATTAATATGTTTACCAAAAGTTTTGGCAATTGTGATGTATCGGAAAAAATATTAAGTAATTTAAAAAGTTCTAATCATAAAAACAATATTTATTTTAAAAGTTTTTTTTTTTTTGCTTTATTATTTTAAAAGTCTTTTTTTTATTAACTAAATATTTTTTTCATGCGGTATACTTTTACCTTGTTATAATATATATGTTACTATTTTTTTTGTGTAGATTAGGTTATTACGCTTTTATTTATATTTACTTTTATGCCTTCAAAATTAATGTGTTTTATGTAAATTTTCATTCCTATATGATGTAAGTATTTATCTCTAAATCTTAATACGTTTTCATATAAATATTTTATATCTTATAAATATTTTTCATATAAATTAAAATTAAGAAAAAATCTAATGAAAGTTTTGAGAAACAAATATTAGATTTTACAATGAAACTGAGAAAATCATTCTGATCAATGTTGAGAAACTGAAATACAGCAATAGAAGTTAAAAAAATAAAACACAATAAAATAAGATCGTAAGATGGAAATATGAACTTTGAAAAAGAAAATAATTTAGTTAATAATATTGTTTATTTATTTATCTGATTTGATAAAGCACAATCAAATTGATCATCTTGATTGTTTTTTCTTGAGTGTCAGTATTTTTTTATAAGAAAAATTTCATTAAAATAAATAAAAGAGAAAGCTGGAAAAAAGCAAAAGATGTGCCCGACATCAACAACAAAGAAACGATACGCTGTAAACAGAACAAAAAACAAAACATAAAATCTAAATGTCTCACTACTTACAATGCACCAACTTCAAAGCAACAAAACTAAAGCAGAAAAAGAAAAATCAAAACACTACAATTAAGATATCGCCCCAACCAAGTGAAATCAACAAAAGGCCTGTGAAGTGAAAAACTGTGGATGTACACCAGTTGATACATTTGGAACTCCGTACCAATGATATGCTCAAAAAAATTTATGATATTTCTTGAGTGTGAGATACATTAAGCTCGTGGTATAATCCATTCTTTAGGCAAACTGCGCTTCGTACTCGTATGTTCCCTCGGTTACTCTTTTATATGTCCCACATCGAAGAATCACAATAATCGTTCAGCTTTACAACTAGGGATATTGAACTTTCACCACTTTGGCCGCAAAAGTTATAAGAAAAATGGTCACAACAACAATAATAGACATTAGCATACATAGAGATGTAGAGATTATGTGATGAGTTTGAGGTAAGCTTGTTAGCCTTATACAGAGCTAGGGGACAATAGTGAAACGAAAACAAATCATATGTTGGTGCAAGAAAAGAAAATGACATGCAAGTGGAGAGACTGCAAAGTGAAACTACTCACAAGTAGTGGCTATTTCATAATGTCTATTTATTAAATCGTTTTGTTTTTGCATATTCTTGCATCTTTATATATCTTTGTTAAAATACAAAGAGAAATAACTCAACCTACTAACCCACCCCATCATGGAGTAGCAAATAAAAAAATATATTAATAAGGAAGATGAAGCATTCAAGCCTTTTTTTATTTTTTGAATAAATAAAATGAAATTAAAATGAAACGAAAAATGATATAAAATAAAATATAAAAATGAAAAGTAAAATTTATGGTTAAAAAACAGAATTAAATTTAAAATATGAAAATGATAATGAAAATAAAATTTAAACTGAAAATAAATTTAAAAATGAACATTAGAATGAAATGAAAATTAGTAATTTCAAAATTAAAATTAAAAAAATAAATTTAAAAATAAATTAAAATTACATATTAAAAAATAAATAAGATCAAAAAATGAGTGCTTACAATAATAAAGACTCATTAAGTAGTGACTTAAGGAGAGTCATTTTTTAGAGAATTAAAAAAATATAATACATAAACATATATACTTAAATACCCTCTATCAAGCAAAAAAATATCAAATATATCCCAGCCATTATAAAGTGATTTTACAATTTTATCCCAACCACCACCTTACTTTTATATATAAAGATATCTCTTTCTTCAACTGAAACTGAAGGGTGGAGATTCTCTTGATTTTGTTCTCTCCATTTTTCTTCGATTTAGGAGAGAAATAGATACATATTTGTTTGAATGATTTAATTTTTTTAAAATAAGAAAAATAATTTATAATATAAATTTTTCTTTATGTTTATCTCCCTCCTGAATGAAAATTATCATTTATCTCATAAATGAAAACTATCTGAACTCGAAAGGAACCAAATGGAAACTCCCCCACATAGCTATGTATCAGCCCAAGTTGGAGTTGACTAAAATAGGCCATACGGCAAAGGCCCGTCAACTTTAAGCAAGCTAAACTACCTACCCTAATACTCGTCAAGCCCCTAAAAGGTGAAATGCTAGATGTTAAAACCAAATAATTTCTTTAACAAAATCTCCTTTTAGCAGATTTCTCTATTGAAAACAAAAAACCATAGGGTCAATAGAAGTTTTACTGGTAATATATTTTTAGCAACCTTTTCGGGGTTGATTTGAGATCGCAGAAAAAATTTACCCGTACTCTTTTTCCCCCCTTCTCATAAAAACCTTTTAACATATTATTTTCAGTCTATTTAATGGACTATAGCCCAAAGGCCTCAAACTTTAATGTCAACTGATATGACAGTTTGGATTTTGGGCTGAAAAAAGTTCAGATTTTTAAATTGACTCTTATCATTTTGATCCTAGAATGATAATTAATTATTGATCTTAGGATTTTTTTAGGATAAATTGCACTAATCCCCTTAAGTTTTGATGAAATGATAATTAACCCCATTTTGAGTAAAAATTACACTCCACCCCATTTCTCTCTCTGACTAACGGAGGAGTTGAATTATGCTAAAAGAATATTCCTTAAATTAACTATGGTTAGTTTTATTGCAGGAAAAATTTCATCAGAAGCAGGATGAGGTCTTGTCACGTGCCTCATAGGAGGAGGGTACTTTTGGTGAGGGTCCTCACTCTCCGGCGTCATCGACAACACCATGTATATTTGGAGGTTGTCGGATATAGGAATGACACTACAAGAAAATAGCTGATCACGCCGTCGATAATTATTAAAAACCGGCGATACCAGCACATTTCCGACCGATTTCTGACGGCCCATTTTCCGTCGAAAATAGGCTTGTCGGTAAACATTACAGACGGCTGGTCATTACCGATGGCCAGGCCGTGGGTGTATATAATTTTTTTTAATTTAAATTTTAATTGATTAATTAATTATTATTTAATTATATTTTATATTTATTAAATATTTTTCTTTGTTATTAATTATTTATAAATATTAATTAAATAAATAGTGCAAAACAAAATTAAAAATAACATTAAAACATTTAAAATTATATCCAAATAATAAATAACATATGTTGTTACAATACATAAAAATATAAATAAAAAAACTAATATGAAAATCTAATAATCTCTATCATAATGATGAGAAGACTGAATAAGATCATCGAAAGAGTCCTCCTCATCATCGTCGACCCTGGTACGACTGGTCGGCTGATCTGGATGGGGGGCTATTGCCGAGGGGGGCTGTTGGTGCATTTGTTATATGTTCAGTAGCATCTGCTTCATCCGACGTTCACGCTCCTCAGCAAGCCGCTCACGCTCCTCGGCACGACACTCAGACTCATCCAGTCTCCACCTCAGCTTAGCAATCTCCCGATCAGCGTGGCGACTGGCTTAGGTGGATGCTGTGGCGCTGATATCCAAGCTCGAAGATCCTTTCCGATAGTTATTGGAAAGGTCTCTTGCACCGTAAAGACGACCTTTCTTCTTGCTGCCAACAACCTCAGCCCAAACACGCAGCGCAAGCCGCTGCTGCTCCTCGGGCTCAAGTGGGGGTGGAGGAAGATGTTGTTACCTGAGACATCCTCTCCTCGAACTTCTCCTGTTATACATAATCAAACAAATTAATGAAGACTATATATAATAAAACCATACATTTCAAAACTATTAATAAATGAGGCATTACCTGAGTGCGCCTAGAGCGCTCATTTACATACTCGCCAGTACCCTTCTTAGTATGGGTATGGCGGTGGACCTCGTTAATCGGCACTGGTCCCTTTCTGTCCCTAATCTATACGTACACAAACATAAATTATAAGTAAACAATAATTAAAAAACAATACGAATAACATATGTATTAGATATGAATAAATGTACCAAATGCTCCAAGTACTCCGCCTGGCTAATGGAACCTCCTGTGTGCAGGCTCCCACCCTTCTCTGATATCCTATTTTTCTTTACTTCGGGTTGATTTTTTCTGGAAATCAACAGTAGCCCAGTGGCGGCATAGGGCATCCCAGACTGCATCTCCCATCCATGAGGGTCGCTCACCCCTCAAGCGAGCTTCCCTAAGCATATCAGATAAGCGATGGGAGGCCTTCATATGAAAGTTCCTCTCAACCAATGCTTCATGCTCGGCTCTCCAAGCAACTTTTGTCTGCATTAGAAATACATAAATAGTAATTTATTATATTAATAATTTATATGAAATAATAAGCCAAAACATATTAAGTAAATTGAAAATTACAACTTACTCTATAAGCATCAAAGAAACTCCGCCTCTGATTGTCATCAAGCTATCCCCAGATGAACCAAGGATAATGGAATATTGACTCAATAACAACTGTGATGTTCTTCGAAGATACTTCGAAGGAAGTAACCTTAACAATAAAAGCATGTGAATCAATATCAAGTAAAAACATATAATTAAAATTGAATAAATTTATTTTATTAATTCTTACCCTTTACCAGATGGCCTGATGGTAAGTCGACCATCGACCATGACCTCAACCTCCTCCTCCTCTCTGCATCCGCCTCTGAAGGTGAGGGTGTATACCCTGGACTATACTCCTGCTTTTACTCTGTAGCCTGATGACCAGGTGACGATGAACCCACACCAGCTGAACTAGAAGCGCCCCGATGTCTATGTGTCACAAACCCCAGGATGGGAATCATATCGATCCCCGATGTTGTGAATGGCGTAGGTAAAACCAATGGAGTAGGTACAGCCGGTGAAGTCGGTGCTGCCCGTGATGTATGTGGTTGTTGTGTAGGTGCAGGCGGGCGTGATGGAAGTGCAGACATCGAAGGGACAGATGTCGAAAAGATAGACACGAAACCGTCTGCAACATCACGAGTAACAATGCAAGGTGCCTTGGTCCGACGACGAGTCGAACTAGGAGCAGTGTCGACACCCTTACCCTTACCACCTGTGGGTGGTATGGGTGGCAGTGGATCACGTCCTCCAGATGCCATGTGTCTATAGAGCAATTTAATGTAAAGATGAAATAATAAAATAATTACGAATAATCATCTAAGATAGAACAATAATTATCTAAGTTCCATTCATAGTTTTGACAAGTTACATGATCTAATTATAAAGGTTACATGATTTTAAGTTTTCTTCAGAATTTGACAAAAAGTCTCCATCATCTTCAGATCTAATTTCAATATTTTCTTCTCCTGAATCAATGACTTCGTCTTCTTCATCCAAATGCTCCTGAACGGATGACAAGTTATCAGTATCCACTTCTTCACCAGCAGCTTCCACGTCTCGTAAACCAACAATACGCTCAACTTTAATGCCTTCATTTACACGAGACATTTCATCCACTTGATAAGGCACATCTTCATGCTGATCATCAGCTTCAATGCGACCCCTTGGTTTCGTCTTGATGACGACACACCAACCTCGTTTGTCCTTTCGGGTTGCAGGGTACAGGACATAATACACTTGTCTCACATTCTGTGCTAGGATAAACGGATCAAAGTTCTGATATCTGCTACCCATGCGGATGTCCACCGTATTATATTTGGGATTTAATTTAGTGCCTCTAATGGATGGATCAAACCAATTATAATAAAATAGAACTATTCTTTTAGTAGTCTAAAGTGGTATACGCCAATTCATATATATGCTGGATTACTCCGTAGAAGTCATCTTCACCCCCTTCTGTGATGTCCTTCACGTAAACCCTACTGTTAATTATTTTTTTACCCTTTGTCCATGAATGGGTATGAAATTTGTACCCATTCACGAAGAATGGGTATTGCATTCCTTATTGTGGACTTATTTATTTTATTAACCTATTTTGTTATTTAATTATTATTGTAATTTAATTTCAAATATTTAACCTCTTTATTCAATTGTTCAAATATTATTTATTATTTCTACCTTATTTAATTATTTAAATTTTAAATTTTATTCATTAATTAGTCTCGCCACATCACACTATCCGCTGCCGAACCATCTATACTTTGCCATGACTCAGCCACCACCGTCCAAGCATTTTTTTCATGTTTAGGTTTTTAACTTAAGCTAATTATTTTTATAATTTATTATTTAATTATAACTCTTATGAGGCTTAACACCAATACAAGTGTTAAGAGATTTTGATATTCTATGCATTAGTATTTTATTTTACTATTTATGCATTAGTTTTATGTGGCTTAACACTTGTTATAAGTGTTAAGAGCAATTGGTTTATCTTAATTTATTTTATTTCTATTATGGTATTATTTATTATATTTATTTATTTATTTTACTTTATTTATTTATTTGATTTTACTTGGCTAGGCCCTTTGGTCGATGTTTCTAACTTCAGCTAAAAAAAAGTATTACAGGGTGACATCTTTTATTTTTTAAGTCTTATGAGGCCTATAATTAAACATGTAATTTATACTAAAAAATTCACAAGTGAAAAAAAGATTATTACACTATCACTACAAACATGCAAATTAAAACATCATGAATATAATTTAAAATAAAATTAGGGAATTAGAACAAATAAAAAAATAACCTAAACCTCAATTCAACCTAAGCCCTACACTAAAGAACATACAATTTCACCAGCAATATACAGTTGGACACTACAATTTCAACAACATAATACATGTTCAGCAACTACAATTTCAGCAACATAATACATGTTCAACAACAATACAATAATGCAAAGAAAAACAATACAATCCAATAGGGGATTCTGAAATGACTGACCAAACGCGGAGGGGAGAAGTCTGACAAGGAGGTAGCAGAGAGGGAGGGCTCTCGGTGGTTGAATGAAGAAGGTGGACTCGCGGTGGTTGGTGGTGGCGGCAGTCTTGCGATGGCGGCGGTGGAGAGACTGAGAGTTCAGAGGGATTGAGGGACTTACAGTGGTGCGGTTGGTGGTGGTGGGACGCGAAGAGGTGGGACAGCGAGGTGGTTGCTGGTGGTGCGGTGAGGTGGCTGCTGGCAATGCGGATGGTGGCGGTCTCGGTGGTGGCTGATATAGAGGAGAGGAAAGGAGAGGAGTGGAGAGGGAGATGGTGGCCGTGGTGGTGGCTGGGACTGTGGAAGGGAGACCAGACGCGAGGGGGAGGGGGAGGGGGGGGGAGGGGGAGCTTGGTCGCGGGAGAAGGAGAGAAATGAGAGGGAGAAGGCTCGGGTCTCGGTTAAGTGGACATTTCCGACGGTTACCGATGGCACGTTAAAATACCCTTACCGATGGCCTAGGCCGTCGGAAAATTGAAATGTGACCGTTAACTTATCGACGACTTAGACCGTCAGTAAGTTTGAAGAACCCTTACCGACGGCCAAGGCCGTCGGAAACTATGAAATGTGACTGTTAACTCGGGAAAGCGAATAGACACTTACCGACGGTTTAAGTCGTCGGTAAGTTTGAAGAACCGTTACCAACGGCTTAAACCGTCAAAAATCGAGGGGGAATATTTGGCCCCTAATTGCGCCAAAATTACCGACGCATTTTTCGACTGCTTAGATCGTCGGAAATTCCTAAATTACCGACGCCGTTACGACCGTCGGTAAAAAACCGTCGGTATTAGCTAGTTTTCTTGTAGTGTAAGAAGTGACACATGTATGGGCTTGGCTAGTTAGGCAATGAGTTCGTGGCCTCATCGTCTGGTTGGCCTAGTCGACCCCACTTGACCTACATCCCTCTGAAGCAAATAGAGCAGATTCTGGAGATGATTGCACGATTGAACGCCGAGCTCGCCTCAAAGGATGCTAGAGAGAGGTTGGTGGAGGAAAGGATTGCTGAGCTGATGCTGACTTCACATGAGCATGGTCAAAAGTTTTAGTTTTTATTACAACAGGTGAGGATCTAGTCTCCTATTGCGCCACAACCTCCAGAGGAGGATGTCGACGCCGAGGACAAGGCTTTCGACAACTCGTCATGCTGATTGTTTTTTTGTATTTTCTATGCTATTTCCTTTTTTTGTTTAACTTATGCATAGTACATTTTATACTTTATTAATATAATATTTGTTTCATCTCTTGATTTGTGTTGTAACTTTTATATATGTAATATTTTTTATTTGTTGTTAATAATAATAAATCAACAAATATCTAATATTGTTTATTAGGTTTTAATAATAATTAATTTTAAAAACATAATTTTTTTTAATAAAAATAAAAATAATATATCCACTATGAAATTATTTTTAAAAAATAAAAAAAATTAACGACCGAATTTGCGACTGCCTAATCGATCGCTAAATTGGCCACAGATCATAAATTAGCGACCGACTCGATGACCGTCATATCAGTCGCTAAATTTGATCCCCATGGTCAATGCGACCAACTATGTTGCGACCAAATTTATATGTTTAGCAACATGAAATTTGGTCGCTAACTGATTAGTGACTAGACAGATTGCAATTGCGTTTTAGCGGTCGCCAATTTTGTCCCTAACCTATTTAGCGACCGAATTTGCATGTTTAGTAACTAAATGTTTCGGTTACTAGCTAAACCACTAATTTATTGCAGTGGCGCATATGTACCTAACATTAAATCTAAGGCATCTTAGTTGCCTAAAAGCAATCAATTTTAATTTGTTAAGAAAATTGTTTCTTCAACATCAAAATAGTGACATCATATAATATTATTTTACTTTTTTTTATGTATATTTGAAATACGTAATCCCTCCAGTTTCTATTAGAAGCAAAACTTAAATGGAACACACATATTAAGGAAGATGGCTAATCTCATTTAATGTTGTTAAAAAAGTAAGTGTGTTACCTAAAGTAACCTTCATATAAAACTTCAATTTTTATTAAATACATCCAACATTGAGTTATTGAAAAAAAAATTGGTATTAAAAGAAGGGTATTTTAGGAACAATGTCATTAAATAAGATGAAAGTAGTTGAAATTTGCTTATATATTTGACCAAAAACTTTAGGACTTTTTTGCTTATAATAAGGACCGAAGGGAATATGTACATGGAGTTAAAAGGGTAAGTAAGAAATAAATATAAAATATAATATTTAAAACTTGTTCAAGCAATAGGACTCATTGAGAAGAATGATACACTTTTGATAATCACAAAAATTATTGTATACTCATAGAATAACAATAAATGCACTCAGTACCAAAAAAAAAACAATGAATAACAATAAATGCACTTCAATAGCACACACCTCTATTTTTTATTTATTTCTTTCAAAAAAGTTTAAAGATATAATCCACCCAAATGAGATTACAACCAATCAGCTGGTTTATAGCAAGAGTGGGTTTTTTTTATAAGCTTACAGCAAGAATGTTGTTGATATTTATCCACACTTCTTATTAACCATTTATAATTTTTTAAAACAACTTCTTTAATTGATAAGTAAAAAGTGTGAATAAATATTTGAAAAATGTCAATAACGTAACAACTTCATATTGATAACAGTTAAAGTAAAACTCAATAGGTACATTATTCTATTATACAAACAAAGCATTAATTACTTTTAGCATGTGAATATTGCCATAAAGATATTTTAAAAAAGAGCTTAATGACTGTGTATATGTTTTTTTTTAGTAAGAAAAAAAATTAAAGGAGTATAAAACATCAAGACTAATAACTTTGTACAGTAAGTCTGATGACACCTAGCTTACTTGAAAAACACTTGATCATGGATTCAATTCTCAATTAATCCCAATGCTCACACTTAGCTTACCTTTCCCGTCAACAAACAAATAAAGCTCAGTATTTTGATTTTTAGCGAAGTTGTAGCCAGCTAAGAGCTAAGACTTCGGCTAACTTAATTGGATGTTATATATGCCTCTTATTTTGGCACATTAATTGAAAGTTTTTGCCAAAACTACTAAAACCTATAACCTCGATCTACCCAAATATATACCCACTCACCCTACTCATATTAGGAAAACTTTTAAGTGGCTTTTTATGTCCATGTGTATAGTAATTAACGAAACAAAATTGTTAAATGCACGTAACTGCCTTTCACATCTCTTACTGTCTTACATTAATTAAGAATTAAGTCGAGACAGAATCTAAAAACAAGTCTGCAGAAATAAAATGAAACCTACTGTAATTAAATGGTAAAAATTGTATGAGTAATTATGTTGACACGTTAACTTGCTCCTATTAACCAATCGTTGATTACAATTTTTATTTTAGAAATTTATTATTAATTTAAGAAAATGTAATCTGCAGTATGTCAGGTGGTTTTTTCCTGATGAAGGTTGGGCTAAACTTAATATTGATAGAGGCTTTTGGGAGTCGGGTTTTGCTTTGAATTAATATAGGTACCTGCTCTTCATACAATGTTGAGCTTTTTGAGGATCTACAAAGGATTGAATTTGGCATGGATGTCAGGGCTGTGGGGGCCTGCCATTGAATAAAAGAGACAATGCATTTAATACATTGTGAAATGGGAGATTGAAGCAAATCTGCTTTGCAGATTGGTTGAAGAAAAATGGTGGCCTGAACCATGCCTACAATCTTAGGCCGATGAAATAAAATGATGAAGCCGAAATTTTACGGTGTGTTCACACTGTCGAGGACTATAAATAAACCATCTTCATTCATGTGGTAAGAGAGCTGAAGCAAGTATGCAGTGAGAACAAGAAGCAAGTAAAACTTCTTAGAGTGAGAGAAAAATAGAGAGAAGATTTCTTATGAGAGTGTTATTATTTCTTGTAACTCTTGAGTGAGGGGTACTCGGGTTTCTAGAGTGATACACAATTTGGGGTGAGTTAGAATTATTGTAATCTAATTTGTGGGTGAACGTATGCAAGAGGTGATGAACCACGTTAAATTCTTGTGTTCTATATTATTTCTTTTGTGGTGTGTTTTGTATGTGTTCTCACGATCCTTTGCGTGTGTGGTAGATACCCAATAGTGGTATCAGAGCTATGGCGGGGAACACACCAAGGTTTGAGATTCCCTTGTTTGATGGAAAAATAAATTTTATGATTTGGCAATGTACCATTCAAGACCTCTTGGTGCAGAATGGTCTTAATCAAACTTTAGAAGAGGAGAAACCAGCTGCCATGAAGGAAGAAGAATGGACTAAGATCCAAAAAGGCTGTGAGCATGATTCGGTTAGCTCTTGCTCACGAGATAAAGCACAATGTGTTGAAAGAGACAACACCGAAGGCCTTGTGAGAGAAGCTCGAGAATATCTATGCGTCAAAGTCGCTAACCAATCGTCTTTGTTTAAAGATGGAGTTGTGTCAACTCAAAATGGAGATGGGAGGATATCTCCATGACCACATCAACAAGTTCAACCAGCTAGTAAGCCAATTGTTGAATGCAGATGATAAAATATCTGATGAGGAGCAGGCGCTGTTGTTATTGGCCTCACTACCGAGGTCCTAACACTACAAGAAAATGTGTATTTAGCGACCGAAATTAGCTACCGAAATAATTGCGTCGCCAATGGCGACCGTATTAGCTACCATATTTTAGTTTTCTAAAAACTAATAAATATTGGCGTTTAGCTACGGTATTAGCGACCGAATTTCGAGGTCGCAAAAAGTCGGTAGCTAATACGGTCGCCCAAGCAATAATTTTAAAGGTCAAACTTGTTGACTTTTTAGCTACCGAATCTGAGACCGAATTCAAGTTCAACGGTCATATTTGTACATTAGCGACCGAACATGATTCGGTAGCTAATCATTTATTTGTTTTGCGATGCTTTTAGAGACCGAAATATTCGATCGCCAAACTAAATCCCTAAACCTTCAGCTTCCCCCCATTTTCTTCTCACTTTCTGCGAAGACAAACTCTCCCTCTCACTCTCTCTCTCTCTCTCTCTCTCTCCCCATCGCCGTTGGCCTCGGTCTCGAACTCCGGTCGTTAGCCCGTCTTTGTCTCCCCGTTTCACTCTCAGGCTCTCACAGTGTGAAGACTATCACCGAGACTACAGTTGCTTCTTCGTTCTCCTCTTCACCAACCCTCCCTGTTTCGATTCTAAAGGTAGGTTTGTTTTCCTTCTTTGTTTTTGCCCAGATAGAAGCTTTGATTGATTAAGATAATCGTTTGATAGAAGCTTTGTTTTCCTTCATTGTTCCTTCAGTGCGACTACTTAGCTCGAGAGTGAAGAGTTGGAAGTTCATTTCTGCTTTTTCGGGGGTTTTGTTAAAAACACACTGCTAAGGTGTCTCTCCCCCCGTTCCTTCTGTCTTTCGCGTGTGGCTTAGTGGCTTAGTGGCTTAGTGTCTGTCACACTACGCATCTCTGCCTTAGTGGCTTCAGGTACTCTCTCATCTCTTCTCGTCGAGCGTCCATTTGTGCTTGGATTGTATGTTATGTAAATAGATTGATTGATCTTTACTGTAAACTATGGTATAGATTATGTAGTTGCTTTGATGATAGTTGCTTTGGTCTTCAAAAATATTAATCCTGATACACACCATTTGCTTGATGAAAAACCTGAGTGACTAACATATTAAGTTTCGGTATACTGTTTCTTTCCACTTGGAATTTATATGGTCCCACTTGAATTTTGTATGACCCACATGAATTTCAACCAATAGAAGAGAGTGTGTTGGAAAGAAAGTGTTACAGAATGTGTTGGTAGCATTTCTCAATCATAATTATATAATGTAGGCCTCACTATCAATATGTAGTCATTGGTCAAGTTATGTTAGGCTACAGTTGCTAATAACATTACATAAAATCTAGTCAACTAAGCCTATCTTCCCATTTACAATTGCTTGGACAGAAGTTCATGTTACAATACCAAGAATTTGCATAATACCTTGAACGTAGACTGAGTTGTAGAGGGTTGAATCCTAGCTTTCTTGAGTGCCCCACCACCAGCCCTGCTGTTGCACTGAAGAAAATGAAGAAATTTTGGTTACATTAAATTCTATAGGACAAAAAGTAGAAGCAGAAGTTAAAATGAGATTTTTTGTATTGTCTAAGGTTTCATTAATCTAAAAAATCATCAAGTATACGTACTACTATATCACTCATTAATTTAATTTATTAAAGAAGATAAAATAAAGAAACGAAGTAATCAAGTTTTTTATCCACAATATATGAAGAAAGAATAAAAGAACCCCTTGTGATTCAAACAAAAAAAAGGCGCAGGACTCTAATTGCCTTTGGCAGTAGCACATATATATATATATATATATATATATATATATATATATATATATATATATATATATATATATATATATAAGAAAGCTTTTCTCTGGCCAAGTTCAAAGGTAAAGATTAGTAAAGTTTCATGAAAAGTACAATTTTGTGTAAACTCATTGACCAAGAAAAGAAAAGGTAACATATGAATTCAGAAAAATCGTAGATTCTCAAATAATCAGGGATATATATCCTTAAATATAATATCTACCTTAATTACCTCAGAAGATGGATCTGGTGGTGGATGCCTTGCATCGGTCTTATTGTTAGAGAAATCCAGCATGTTGCTGCTGAAACTTGTTGTCACACATGATTTTGGAGACCAAGCAGTCTTTGGTGGATGAAGTTCATCATTTCCATGCCCATACACATAGCTGTTAACCGAGCTTTCTTGTTTAACATCAACAAGAGAGGCATTTGAAGCCTGATTTAGCATTTGGTTCTCCCAGCAGTTCTCTAATAACTTCTTAGTCTGAAACTGGCCCATACCACCCTTATCTTCTTCAGCCACAAGTCCACCCCTACAAACCAAAACCACATCAATAATAAGCTAGCCAAAAACACTAAGTTTAATTTTGATCCTTCCATAACCAAACATAGATATAGTAACCACACCTAGCCATGCAGCTATGTTAGTTTATGTTTTGAATTAATTAATTTATTATATTCAAAACAGTTTATAATAAAAAAAAAACATTTTGAAAGAGAGAGAGAATTAGGATACATGAGTAAGTGGCTCCATGACTCTGGAAGCTCTTGATTGTCATGCAAAGAAGGAAAAGGAAGAGGAGAAGAAGTGGGAGCATATGGGGTAAGAAAGTTGGAAGGAGTATTGGACAAGAAAGGATGAGGAACTTGTGGAGCAGAAGGAGGCCTCATGGTATTGATGTTCCACCAGTTAGGGTTCCCTGCCATCATTTGTTGCACCGGCGAGCTCTGAAGAACACCTTTATTCATGTCTTTCTTGCTTTGTCATCCTGCAGGAATAATGTGCATAATTAATTTGAGCAGAAACATTCAAGTGAACAAATCTCATAAATGAAATAAAAATTACCTTACTAATTGAAGGGACCATTGATCTAAGGGTTAAAAACCTTTCATTTAGTTTTGCTCTTCTCCTTCTTTCTGACAAAACATGGTTCATACCATTTTCATCAATATCTGGTCTCATTCCCTCTTTATAGTCATTCTCTTCTTGAGACTCAAGCAACCCATCCAAGTGCATCCGAGGAACTTCAAACAATACCTTCTTCAATAAAAGTTGTGGATTTCCTGCTCTTGGCATTTGGCAATCCATTGACACTCCTTTCTTCCAACTGACAAAGCTTGATTTCTGATGAAAATTTTGAAAATGCATTCCCATAGTTAACTGGCCTGAGCTTTTCATAAGGGTAGAAACAGCTCTTAGGGGTGTTCAAGTGCTTTGATCGTGATGGCAATGGATATATATCAGCAGCAGAGTTAGCTAAATTATTATTTCATCTAACTTTCTGAGGAATAATTCTATTAGCCCCCTTCCCCCCTAGAATCTCAATCTTGTCTTTTGGTATTAAGAAGAGTTTATGTATCCCCCTTTGATTTGTTAGAAGAGTAAATTAGCTATTATGCACATATCATACTGAGCTACATTTTAGTTCATCTCGTCCTTGTACATAAGAATCCTATCTTAGAGGATGATGAATCCTTGATAACCCTTTCTGATAAGAAATTGGAACCAATGTACCCATTTCCCAGAATACACGATAAGAAGTCAAAATATTTGAATTAATGGAGATGAATGTTTCATCAATTACTTACAAGCATATTCCAATAAAGCACTTTTTTTTTCTGGAAAAAAAAAATTAGTCAACGGATGAAGATAGTCTAGTTTCAGTTAAGACTGGTTGTACTTGTACTGAATAAGACTTCCAGAAAAAAAAAATGCCTATTCAGCAATAAACATCAGTGGCACAACTTAACAGCTTTTGTTGATGTTTGATAGGCATGTGTCTCAAAATCAGTTACCAATTACAGTTACAGTTTGTTAAAAAAACTAGTTCTGTTTGATTGGTAGTTGAACAAGTTAGTTTATAAAGAGAAGCATGGGGTATTCGTTTTAAGCAATAGAATTTGGAGTCAATTAAGAATGAGGAAAAATCAGAGAGATCAGCAAGATTGATTAGTCAAGAGGTTAGCTGGGTTTGGGAATTTTTGTAATACTTCGAGAAAGCTTGGAGGGTTCAATGAAGACCTTATAGGCAGTGGTTGATATGGTGGGGTCAATGGCTCCATATATCAGTAGGAATATGTACCAGAATAGAATGCCTCCCCAGATGAATATATGTTGTATATAAGTGAAGTAACTGATAGATAATGCCATTTGGCAATTCACCACCCACACAACACAAGTGTACATGGTGGCACCAAGAACTTCCAGCCCAACAACTTCACCTCCTTTACGGAATGCCTGATGCTCCATAGCACGAATGCAAAAGAAGAATATAATGGCAGCACTCACAACCCCATTGAATGCCCAACCAAGGATTCTTTTCCAGCTAAATAGGACATTTTGCACACCTTCTTGATATAATAATGGAAACTGAAAATTGAACACAAATAGAAGATGTCATGAGAAGAAAACAATCATGCAGTTTATATATGTGAGGAAACCAAATTTCAAAACTGAATGCTTCTGCTGTTGTTGTTGTTGCTGTTTCCGCTACTGTTGCTGCTGTTTTTGCTTCTTTTTTTGCTTATTGTTAATGTCTTGTGTGCTGGCCTGTTTAATTTAAATCTGATTTGTGCCTAGTAAATCAGTGTATCCTGCTTAGACCTGAATATAGTGAGAGACCGATATATCTTGCATGGACCAAAATAAGGAGGATGTGCTATTTACTTTTTTACTACATGTTTTGCTTGAAGTGATGAGAATATGATGTATTTGAGGAATAATGAAACTGTTGAATCGTGGTAAGCACATGTCTTGCCTTCGCTTGGTCTTTTGTCTGCATGATTATTCTTCTTGAAATTCATTCTGCTAACTACCATGATATGTAATGTTTCATTGTCATAGTCTCCTTGCTCCTTGTTAAGTTGACCATATGAAATTTAATTTCAAGTACTAAGGGTTAAAGTTTTAAATTATTTTATTAAAGTCTTAGTTTCCCATTTGAGATTCCATATTACGAGCACGTGTACTTTAATAAGTGGAGAACTTGGACTAAGAATTCTTGTTCTAGTTAGCAGCGATGGAAGCACCTGAGCATCGGAGGTGGATGGATAGAAGGAAAGTTTGTGGACATTTGACCCCCGAGTTTGTAGAGGGGGTGCTTGAGTTCGTTCAGTTTGCTAGCAATGAGGAGAGCTATCTAAATCAAGTGAATCCAAAAATGAGGTGTCCTTGTAAGAAATGTCAGTGTCGACGATACCATTATGGGGATGATGTGATGGTACATCTCTACAACAAGGGTTTCATGCCGAATTACTACTATTGGACCAGCCATGGTGAATCCGTGCCACAGATATCCCCGGTTATGGTGGACGATGCATATTACGGTCCTGGTGAACAGAGGGAACAATTTAATCCTTTCGAGCAGATGGTTATGGATCATGCCGGCCCTGAAGTTGGTCGGGTCATTCAACAGAATGTGGTACACATAGAGGAGGATCCAAATCCTGATGCACAAAGATTTTATGACATGCTGGCGGCTGCGCAAGCCCCGTTGTGGGATGGTTGTCAGGATTACTCGGAATTGTCGGCTTCTTTGGTTGCTCTTAGCCTCAAGTCTGATTATAATATGTCGGAGGGTTGTTTCGATCGTATGGTTCAGTTTATGGGCGAGGTTATGCCAAGTGAAAATCGAATGCCTCAAAATTTTTATCTGGCTAAGAAGTCGGTGGCAAATTTGGGTTTGGGTGTTGAGAAAATTGAATGTTGCCCGAATGGATGCATGTTATATCGTAACGAATATGCGGTTGAGACGGTTACTGTTTGTAGATTTTGTGGCACTGATCGGTATAAGATCACAACCAATCGAAAGGGAATTGAAAAAAGAACCCCCTTAAAAAGAATGTGGTACTTCCCGATTACTCCTAGACTCCAAAGAATGTACTCTTCAATGGCCACTGCACCTCACATGCGATGGCATGATAACAAACAAAGAGATCAAAGTGTATTGTGTCATCCGTCAGATGGAGAAGCATGGAAGCATTTTGATAGGATGTACCCTGAGTTTTCTCAAGAGGCTCGAAATGTCAGATTGGGGTTATGTACGGATGGATTCAATCCTTTCGGCCAGTACGGTAAAGCTTACTCGTGTTGGCCGGTTATTATGACTCCGTATAATCTTCCGCCTGGGATGTGCATGAAGAGGGAGGTTATGTTCCTGACAGTTCTAATTCGGGTCCTTCGAATCCGAAAAGTAAGATTGATGTGTACATGCAGCCTTTGATAGAAGAGTTGACCAGTTTGTGGAGTCATGGTGCCGCAACATATGATGTATCATTGAGGCAGAATTTCATGATGAAGGCAGCTTTGATGTGGACGATCAATGACTTTCCGGCGTATGGGATGTTGTCGGGTTGGATGACCGCGGGGAGGCTTGGTTGCCCTTGTTGTATGGGGCAATCAAAGGCTTACACTCTTAACCACAGTCGCAAGACTTCTTATTTTGATTGTCATCGCCAATTCCTTCCACAAAACCATCCTTACAGGAGGAATAGAACTGCATTTAAGAAAGGGCGTGTCGAGACTGCTCGCCCTCCCACACGTTTAACTGGAGAAGAGATTTGGAAGATGATTGAGTCACTCCCGTTTATTCATGAGTCTGGAGGAGAACCGATACCTGGGTATGGCACTGAACATAATTGGACAAAAAAAAGTATATTTTGGAGTTTACCGTATTGGAAAACGCACCTCCTCCCCCATAACATTGATGTCATGCACACTGAGCGAAATGTGTTTATGAATGTGTTTGACACGGTGATGGATATCAAGGGTAAGACGAAGGATACATATAAGGCTCGCTTAGATATAGCAGAAATATGTAAACGACAGGAGCTTGAGTTGATGGACCTTGGAGGTGGCAAGTTTCGAAAACCAAAGGCAAAATATGTATTGAGTAAACCCCAAAGGGTAGCTATATGTGAATGGGTTAAACAACTCAAGTTGCCAGATGGATATGCATCCAACTTATCAAGATGTGTCAACTCTAAGGAAGGAAAGTTGCATGGTATGAAAAGTCATGACTGTCACGTATTCATGCAACGGTTGCTTCCCATTGCATTTGCCTCTTTACCGAATGATATTTGGAAGCCCCTTGTTGAGCTCAGTTTATTTTTCAGAGTGTTGACTTCCACAACATTAAATGTTGAACAATTGCTGGTTATGGAACGTGAGATCCCTGTCTTGTTATGTAAGTTGGAACAAATATTTCCTCCGAGCTTCTTTGATGCAATGGAACATCTTCCCATCCACTTACCATATGAAGCAAGAGTTGGTGGTCCAGTTCAATATCGTTGGATGTATCCCTTTGAGAGGTATACATCCCTTTTAATCATAAAACGTGTTAGTCTTATATATATATATATATATATATATATATATATATATATATATATATATATATATATATATATTCATTAATCATAATATCTTCAAACAACCAACCAATATTCCAGGTTCTTGCGTTCGTTGAAAGAAAAAGTGAAAAACAAGGCTAGAATAGAAGGATCTATTTGTGAAGCATATTTAGTGGAGGAGGCATCTACTTTTGCTTCTTTTTACTATCCGTCTGACATAGAGACCAGGAGGACTAGAATACCACGTAATGTTGACGCAGGTGAAGGTTGTTCATCTAGTCCTCAGATATCAATTTTTAATTATCCGGGCCGTGCGTGTGGTGCATCAAAAACAGCTTGGTTGGACGTATGTGATGAGAAAGTTACTGAGTTGTATGTGCTTCAAAATTGTGACGAGGTGGAGCCATCTTTAGGGTAGGTCTGTATTCATATAATTTCTTGTTGTTCCTACTATTATTTCCGATTCATTAATTTCTTCTTGGTTCTTCTTAGTAAATATGCCAATGAGCTAAAAGAGCTAGATGCCGACATTTCGGACTCCCAAATTCAACAGGAGATTGCCAACCATTTTCCTAATTGGTTCAAAAATTACGTAAGTTACTTTGTAATTCATTATGTACTATGTCCTCGTAACATGCTTTATATACTCCAACTTAATTTCATATTCATTATGTAGGTTCTAGATATTGAAAACCAAATTGAAGATCCGATCTTGAAAGCTTTGGCATGGGGCCCAAAAAGAAGGGTTGAAACATACGAAACTTATATTATAAATGGCTACAAGTTTCACACAAAGGGATGGGGTCAAGGCATGAAAACTTCTAATTCCGGTGTTTGTGTACGAGGGACCAACGGACAATTAGAGGATGACTTTTTTGGGATATTGACTGATATTATTGAATTAGAGTATTATGGTTATCCTAGTAAAAACTTAGTCCTATTCAGGTGTGAATGGTTTGATACTACTCCCAACAGGGGCACAAAAGTAGACAATAGGTATGGAACTGTTGAAGTTAAGCAGTCACGAAGATATCAAGTATATGACCCGTTCATATTTGCACAACAAGCTGAGCAAGTTTATTACACACCGTATCCCGAGGGACATCAAGACTGGTTGGGTGTTATCAAGATAAAGGCACGCAGTGCAATCACGGATAATTTAGTTAGTCAACCGGAGACAGAGGCTCCATACCAAGATGTTCATGAAATTGACGAAATCCAAGTAGTGTTGCATATTGATCCGGACGATTACAATGATATTCTTGCGGATGCTCGGGCTGGGGATGAGATAATTGACACTGTATTACTGGATCAATATGACATGGACGAATCTAGCGAAGATACATACATAACATCCGATGGTGAGGAGAGTGAGGGTGAATTTAGTGATAGAGATTCTACATAGGTAATTTATATATAAACACATATAACTGCTTTTGTTAAGTTTTGTTATTTGTTGTATATCCACTAGATTGATTATATTGTGAATTGAACAAGAAACAATAAACATGAGTGAGAAGATGACTCTAATGTTTTGGTGTAGAAAACCAAAGGTTAGGTTCAACAAATGTTTGTCACTTATTGATATATATACATAGATATATGTGGATTACATTGTAATACTCGGTTTTATTTTTTCTTCCAAACAGATGGCAGACGACGCTGGTCGTGGTCGTCGTGGCGGACGTTATAGTCGTGGTCGTCGTGGTGGGAGACAGGGTTCCACCCATCCACCCTCAACATCCGACCAGCTCAGAGTGAGCACAGGTGACTCTGTCGCAGCACCCACACCGACCACACCAGCCACCCCCGCCACACCGGTCACACCAGCATCGTCCGTGCAGAATAACGAGACGGTGTCAGCTGAGCAGCCAGGGACGAGAGATCCCACGGATTGGAGGATCTGGCTTCGCCCATTTGGAACCAATGAGTAAGTTATTTATTAATTATGGTTGATTTTATGGTTTATAATTTTGGTTAATTATTACTAATGCTTAGTTGTGTATTATATATTATGTGTCAAAAGTTTTGATCCTCCAGAGGGGCCTAGTAAACAGATTTCTAGGTGTGTCAGGGGCCAATATAACGAGCCCTGGCCCACATGGAAGAAAATCCCAGATGCCGTTCGGAAAAACTGGTTCTTTCAGGATTTCGGTGTAAGTTTCATTTAAACTCCTAGACTTTATAATTAGTTTGATTATATTTAAGTTTCATCATTTATTTATTTTGATTTATTTCAATTTCTACATTTACTTAGTTTAATTTATTTCAATTTCTATATGTTCATTTTCTTTACTTGGTTTGATATTTTCTTGTCTTCCAGGCACATTTCAAGTGGTTGCCTGAACATGAACGACAGATCCGCCAAGCATTTGAGACCAGAGGGTCTTCAATAGTCAAGAATGCTATGAACAAGATCAGAGAGAACAAAGATAAGGGCGATTGGATCCGCCCCGATGTGCTCCAGCGCTTGAGGGATTACTGGGCCACAGATGAGGAGTTCGCCCATAGGAG
Organism: Ammopiptanthus mongolicus; assembly: GCA_039655645.1. Classification (NCBI taxonomy): domain Eukaryota; kingdom Viridiplantae; phylum Streptophyta; class Magnoliopsida; order Fabales; family Fabaceae; genus Ammopiptanthus; species Ammopiptanthus mongolicus. The sequence continues at coordinate 16,598,109 of CM077346.1, read as the reverse complement.
CGCAGTCGGTAAGCAAAATAGGGCCGTGGACTCTGGAGCTCCTTTGTACACAGGTGGCTCTGTGTCTATTCCCGGCCATCATAAAAGATTGGTAAGTTAATTTAAATTTATGTTTATTTATATATTCATATATATTGTGCTCTTTATTATTAATTACAAATTTAATACCTACTTTATATATGCAGACAAAAGCGAAGAAGAGACTCCCCACAGCATTTGAGGTCTTGGAGGAGACCAAGAAGACGAAGGATGGGGTTTGGGTCGGGAAGTCCAAGACGATTGCTGTAAGTTATTGTTACAACATAATTATTGTCAATTAAATAATAAAGAGTGTGAATAATATAAAATGGAGCACATTGGCTGGCTGGCTAGTTTCTCTTCTGGACATTACAATGTTATCAGCATTTAGGAAGGATGCTCATCCTTCCATTTATGATGGTGATTTGAGTCCTGAACAAAGAGCTAACCCTGACTACTCAGCTGATTGCAGCCATTGGTGCCTTCCTGGATTGCCAGATTCTTGGAATGAACTATTCTATACTGCTATATTCTACTAATATTGTGTTTTACTAGCTAACTATTAACACACAGTTCTTTCACTGTTTTTAACTCTTAGTAGGTAATGCATTTATTTGAGAGGGTTGCATGATAGCAAGCAACTTTTTCATCTGTAAAGATATGCTAATGAAACGACAAAAGAAGTTTTCTTTGTTCTATAAATGTAGAGAGTAAATTGTAGTATAAATTTCCAAAGAAAAATGAAAAAGTTATATAGACTTCTTCTCCTTTTGTTTTGGAAATTAATATATTGGATATTTACTTCAAATTGTATAACCATCACTCTCTTAGCTTAATTTTTAGTCAAAATGACTGATTTCTAATGCATTTTATTTTAAAATACTCTCTTTTATAACAAATGAGTGGATTTTTTTTTTCTACAGCATCCTGCGGCCAATTTTAATATCAACAATTTTTTAGGGTCCCTACAACCTGCATGCAATCAATTCATTACGGATTTAAGTTCTTTTTTTTTTACATACATCACTCAAATTAAGCATATTGCTGCCTAGCTAGTTAGCCATGGCTTCCAACAAACTCACTGCCACCATTTTGGTTTTTTCTCTCATTGCTTACTCAACATTCACGGAGGCTAATGGTTCATGCCCACCCCCAACCACAATCAAGCCTTCTCCTGCTCCAAAGCCAACACCCCCATCAACACCAAAGCCTTCTCCTACTCCACCAACACCAACACCAACACCAACCCCAACCCCAACCCCACCACCTACTACTTCACCGCCACCCCAACAACAAAAATGCCCCAAGGACACCTTAAAGCTAGGGGCATGTGCTGACCTCTTAGGGCTTGTTAACATTACAATTGGAACTCCTCCTTCAAGCAATTGTTGCGCATTGATCAAGGGTTTGGTAGATTTGGAGGCAGCACTTTGTCTGTGCACTGTTATTAAGGCTAATGTGCTTGGGATAAACCTGAATGTACCTATCACGCTCAGCTTGATCCTTAGTGCTTGTCAGAAAACAGTCCCTCCTGGTTTCCAGTGTCCCTAGCTAGGATTCAAAATATATATACTCCTATTAGATTAAGTTAATATAATGTCTTGCATGCATGGGAGAATTTTTTAGATAGACAGTGCGCGCGGTAGTCAGTGTATCTAGTGTCTATTTAAGAATTTCTCTTGTATTTTCGATTATTGTGTTTTATATTATCGTTGTTATTTTTTTCATTTTGGTGGAAATTATTAATCTCCTTGTTATTGCCGTGTCTGTCTAAACACTTGGTGGTTTCGATTTCTATCATGCTTTGTCTCTGTTTCTAAATATACATATGACCAAGTAGGGGGATGACACTTGGTTTATCACTACTACTATAAAATTTTCCTTTGATTTATAGACCATAGGGAATTGAAGCTTACTTTGTAGGGTAGTTGTAGTTGGGATATACTATTAACTGATTCTAACTCAGGCATGCCCTTGCAGCAGTACCTAGTGGCATTTGTTAACAGTAAATGGTACTGACTTATTCAAATTCCTGCTATATCTATCTTAAAGGTGTATCATTAGATTTAATTTACTGAAAAATTCAGTGATATGTTTCATATGAAAAGTTGTACCCCAAAAAAATAAATAAATAAAGATGTAGTTTCTAAAGGGACTTGATAATTCCACTTAAATAGTATCAGATCTGAAATTGGAACTATTGAATTAAATCTAAAAAATCCAAGCCATAATGTAAGATGTTTTAATTAAGAAGGTATATGTGTATAGAACTCACTGTTTTTGTCTTGCACACATTGATCATGCTTCATACAACAAGCATCAAGGCCATCACAAGGTCTCTCCCCAGGGCATCCACTATACAGAAGGCCACAGTACTTGCCATATCTCAATAAAGGAGGCACTGTCATATCAACTATTATACTACCGGAAATGTACTTTATTATTCATTTTTGCTTTTAATGTGTCAATGGGTGAATTTTTGGGTTTGATGGGCGGGTTGCCTTGCCATTTGTTTAGGAAATGCTTGTGACCAGTACATCAGTGCATGATGCCAGTACAGCTTTTAGAATATGATATGGTACTGTTTTGTTTTGCATATGAGCTAGAGGCCCTGGTTTTATGCTTTGTCTAATACTTTTGATTGTTGGATATGTGGAAAACAAAGGGTAAAATCAGCATCAGTTATGGTGAGAGTTGCTTTATTATATGTTTTATTATTTTTAATATTTAAAAATCCTAATGTGATTTATTATGCAGGAAAAGTTTTATGAAAGACGGGGTGATGCCACCAGTCAGGGACAAGAGCACTCTGCTGCATCCGACAACGCCATTTTCTTGGAGGTGGTGGGTGGTAAAAACAAGAAGGGTGTTGTGTATGGGTTGGGTCGGATGGGGGATGAGTACTTGACCTCATCGACGTCACATACTCAATCCGATCCTGGCCTTACCCCCGACGTACGAGAGGTTATCGCCAATCTCAATGCTGAGCTGGCAGCGAATGACAACAGGATAAACCACTTGGAGAGGACGATGGATCAGACACAGAGAGAGATGCACGCATTGTTCCAGCACTTAGGATATAGGCCCGGTTCCTCTGGTGCCGTTCCACAAGATGATTCGCATGCTAATCCAGGTGCCGATGATGAGGACGATGGCGAGGACGATAATGGCTGGATCCCCCCACCCCCCCAGCACATTGATATTATATTTGTTACATTTAGTTACTACCACTATTGTACTACATGTGTTGTTTCTATTTGGATATTGGATATTGTATTAGATGTTTATATATATGGTGGATTTATATTGATGTTTGAGTTGAGTATAATTTTATGTAATTTATCTCTGTTTTGTATGATTAAGCAGGATGATAATTTTGGTAAAAGTTTGGTATTATTGCAAAAAAAAAAAAAAATAATATTTAGCTACCGAATCGGATTCGGTAGCTAAATATAATTTGCAAATTTAAAATTTAGCTACCGAATCCTATTCGGTAGCTAAATAAAATTTGCAAATTTAAAAGTTAGCTACCGAATAGGATTCGGTAGCTAAACCAAAATATATATTTAGCTACCGAATAGGATTCGGTAGCTAAACCAAAAATATATATTTAGCGACCGAATTGTATTCGTCGCCCATTCGGTCGCTAAACTGGTAACAGATATGGTATACGTGACCATTTCAGCGACCACAATGTTTATATTTAGCTACCGAAATATTCCGTAGCTATTGGGGACCGGAGTGAAATTCGGTAGCTAAATCGATTAGCTACCAACACTTTAGTTACCAACTCCATTCGGTCGCTAATTCGGTAGCTAAACAATTTAGCTACCGAATTTTGGATATTAGCTACCGGAAAATTCGGTAGCTAAACATCATTTTTCTTGTAGTGTAAAAACATGTGGTTCAAACGTTGCTTGTTGGGAGAACAACTTTGAAGATGGATGAGATGACAGTCACTTTAAGAGAAAATGGGAGAATGATGAAAAACGAGAATATTGATCATGGAAGTGCAATAGCTATGGCAGAGGAATCTGAATGAGGGAAGAGTCATTCAAGGAGGCATGATGGGCAGAAAGGAAGATCAAAATCGCAAATGCGCTTTCAACAAGATGTGAGTAACATGCAGTGTTACTATTGCGGGGAGAAGGGTCATTTGCAACTGAGGTGCACACAAATGAGGGAGGACCTGAAGAAATTGAGAATGATGAGGAAGGATGATGACAACTCCCAGACTAACGTGGTCAAAACCGTTGAAGATGAAAATGAAGATTTGTTTTTAGCAACAATCGAGGAGGTTGCTAAATTAAATTGGGTGATGGATTCTGCTGCCTCAAAGCACATTTTTAGAGATCGAGCGGTGTTTGACACCTTGAAAACTGATGAAGAGTTTGGCCATTTCAATTGAGGAAATGGTGAAAAAATGAAGGTTAAAGGCATTGGGAGTGTGAGAATGAAGCTCCACGATGGTGCCATCCGAACTTTCCAAAATGTGAGGTTTGTATCCTCTACTGTTGCTAATATCATTTCATTGGGGGAGATGGCATCACAAGGGTACAAGTATGTTGGTTCAAAGTGGGGATGCAAGGTGTACAAGAGGAGGCGCTTGGTGTTACGAGGGCAGAAAAATGAGAAGAACCTTTGCTACTTGGAAGGGCAAGCTTTGAGAAGGAAAAGCTGTTGTGATAGCAAAGTTGAGAAGAAAGTAAAAAATTTTGATGTTGTAGAATTGTTGGGAGAACAATTCAAATTTACCAAATGACCGTTACAAGATTATTTTCCCCCACTGGCTGGAAGGAGAGAATTGTGGGGTCCAGCCATTGAATAAAAGAGATAATGCATTTAATGCATTGTGAAATGGGAGATTGAAGCAAATCTGCTTTGCAGATTGGTTGAAGAAAATGGTGGTTTGCAGCAGGCCTACAATCTTAGGCCAATGAAATAAAATGATGAAGCCGAAATTTTGCAGTGTGTTCACACCGCCGAGGACTCTATAAATAAGCAATCTTCATTCATGTGGTAAGAGAGCTGAAGCAAGTAAGCAGTGAGAACAAGAAGCAAGTAGAGCTTCTGAGAGTGAGAGAAAAATAGAGAGAAAGTCTTTTGTGAGAGTGTTATTATTTCTTGTAACTCTTGAGTGAGGGGTACTCGGGTTTGTAGAATGATACACAATTTGGGTGGGTTACAATTATTGTAATCTTATTTGTGATAGTGAATATTTTATTGAGTATTTCTATGGACGTAGGCAAGAGGTGCCGAACCACGTTAAATTCTTGTGTTCTCTATTATTTCTTTTGTGGTGTACTTTGTATGTGTTCTCATGATCCTTTGTGTGTGCGATAGATATCCAACAAGGGCATAGGAGAGTCGTTGTCGAATCAGACTCAATCGCGATTGTCTCCCTTTTACAGAAACCAGTCCCTCCGAGTCCGAAGTGCAACAAGAGGCTACCTTCCATGCTGCAAAGACACTGGCAGATTGTTCCCTCTTACACTCTTTAGAGAAGAGCATACTTGTGGAAATTGGATAGCCGGTCTAAGTTTAACATAACCTCTTGGCTATCATACCTTACAAGTTCCTCAGCCAAAATTGGCTAGGCTCACCCATAGTGATTTAGCTGGGTTTCCATACCCCATGTTTTTGCATTGTAATTTTCCTTTCTTCAGCATAAAAAAAAATAAGAAAATGTAAATAAAAAATTAAAAGTGTCAATAATCTTACACTCCTACTAAATATACAAATAGGGATGGCAATGAGAGATAGGATGAGGGTGAGGGTGAGGGTGAGGGTGGGGGTGGGGTGGGGGGAGTATTCCCCCACTCCCCATCGTTGCTCCTCATTTCCCACTGTCCCTATCCCCATTTCCTATCATGGGTAGTTTTTCTCCACCGTCCTCATTTCCCACGGATCCCCATAGGAAGTTTGGGGACCTGAAAATTAAAAAGAAAAAATTTAATTAAAATCCAACAAAATATAAAAACACTAAAAATGTTAAATATATAAAGTTCAAACACTCTCCAAGACATTGCAACAAGTTCAATCTTAAATAGTACAAAAAAATATTCAATACAACTATGACAAGGTCAAAGACTACAACAACAAATTCGGCTCTTCTTGTCATGTCCAACATGTGAGATCTTTATGAAATGAATAGTAATAAAATTTAGGGCTCAAACTTTTTCAATTTAATAAAATTACTAAAATATAATTATATATATATATAAGTAAATTCTATTTTTGACTATATAAATGGAGAATTACTTAATCTACATATCCGAATAAATATTAGAATTGATCTACTTTAAGTAGAGAGATTAAATTTGTTATTCTTGTAATTTTATTAAAAAAAAGAAAATATGGTATTATTAAAATAATATTGTACATATAATTAGTTATTATAATGTCATTGGAGGATGAATTGATGAAGCATTTGTAATTAAAGTTGAAATATTTTTAATATTTTATTTATTTAATAAAATAATAGATATTTAGAATTAATAAAATATATATATATATATATATATATATATATATATATATATATATAAAGACATATTTATAAGGATATTTTAGTAATCTTTTCGGGTTTGGGTATCCTACGGGACGAGAACATGTTCCTCGCCCCCAAAGTGCCTTCGGAGAGATTTTCTCCCCCGTCCCCATTCCAGCGGGGGAAAAATCTCCGCCCACGGGGCCCTTTTCAGGGCAGTCTCCGCGGGGATCCTCACGTATAGGTAGAGCTAGGTATATGGATCTGGGCCCGCGGACAGTCTGGTTAGCCTGCAACCCGCACGGGCCTCCATTTAAATGCGGACTTTTTAAGTCCGGTCTGTTTAACTCGTGGACTAAATGAACTTGGTCCGCGAACTCACTGATTAGTCCATGGACGTACACAATATAAAAAAATCCTGGATTAGGAGGATTTATCCCAAAGAATTTAGGGCCCAATTTGGGACTCACCAGATGAAAACCTATTTTATGTACTTGTTTGTATTGGAGTATTGTTGGATATTGTTTGATGTACTTGGCAGTGTTATGGATTATGTTTGATGTACTTGTTTTGTTGGAGCATTGTTGGATTATGTTTGATCAGCGTTCGGTATGGATTGTGTTTAAGATATTATTGTTTTGAAGTGTGTTTGATGTACTCATGTTTGATGTACTTGAGTCAAATATTACTTGCTTTGAATAATTTTTAGATAAAATTGCATGAAAATGATATAAGCTATTAAAGCAAGTCATATTCAAAGGCATTTACCAATTTCATTATTTTTAGCATAAAAAAAGGTTTTAACTAAAAAAATAAACAAATAAATAAAATTTAGAACCGACCTACACAGGGACGGATCCAGAAGTCTATCAAACGGGGGACGAAAATGATTAATAATAAATATTGAATAATAGAATTTTTTTAAATAATTTATGTCATTCATTATATTAATTTTTACATTTATTTCTTTTTTGGATTTAATTGATATGTACTGTCAGTGTAAAGATTTTTTACAATGTTAACCAATTAAAAATTGACACATAAGTTAAAATATTTGACTCTTATCTTAACTACCATAAAAGTTATTCATACCATGAAGTCTTATTGATTAACAGTGCAAAAAACTTTACACTGACCGTGCATAGCAATTAAACTCTTCTTTTTTTTCCTTTGCTTTTAAATTTTAAAATTAAATTAGCAAATATTTGATATATTACATAGATAAATACTTGAAAATAAAAATTCAATATTATATATACCAATCAATTATTAACAAAAAAGCATTAGGGAGGGAGGGGCTAAAGCCCCTAGTTGCCCCTCCCTGAATCCGTCCCTGGACTTACAAAATTTGCTCCTCTTTTTTTTGAGTCCGTAGATCAGTTCATTTAACTTGTGGATTATGCGGACTGGATGCGAACTTGATAAATACAAGTCCATTTATTTTACGGATTATTCCGGTCCGATCCGTCTAAATGCAGATTAATACGGACCGGGCCGGAATAAATTGCCATTCCTATATACAAAAATAGGGTGATATATCTTGTGTGTGTACATGCTCATTACTCGAAAAGATCATAATTTATCTCAAACCCTTCTTCAGTACCCTGAATCATATTAATTTCTATCCAGCTAGGCTCAAGTTTCTTAATCATATTCTATATATGTAACCTTTTTTATCGCAAAATGGCACCTAGACTTTATATCATGACAGGAACCAAAACAGATAAAGGGTATATCTTCACCAAAATTGGAGAAGTATAAATATGAACCCGAAGGAATAATCTTAATTTTAAAAATCAAGACCTGTCAAATGTTAGCATATATTCTGGAAAAAATGCAAGCATTATCATGAGATGGTTATCTTCTAAGGGGAAGATGGGAAAGGCGTCCTTTTCAGAGTGGTGTAGAAATGTGCTTTGCTGTGTAGTTTTTGTCTATTTACTGCACTACTTGCTTGCTGCCTGTTTTTCTTTTATCTGTTTGTTTTATCTAAGTTTGTTTTGGATTTGTATGTATGCTGGAAGATGTATTGTGGAGTGAAATATGGTATAGATGTTTCGTTTTGCAAGGGTTAGAAACACCCCCTTATACTCTACTATTAATAAAATTCTGTTGTCGAGATTAAAAAAAAAGATTTAATTACTCTGTTAGTCCCCGAACTATAAAAAAAATTTATAATTGAGTCCTTGAACTTCTAAATAGTTTGTAATTGGGTTCATGCATTTTAAACGTTTGTTATTGGATCCTTGTTGTAAATAATTTGCAATTTGTAATTAGGTTCCTGAGGTAGAAGAAAAACTTTATAATTAGATCACTGTACAAATTTCTTTCGAGATTTCTTATCGGTCTTGGAGGTTAATAGAACCATTGGATCACCACAATAACAAATATTTTAAAAATGCATAATATGTTAGGGATCTAATTACAAACTATTAACAAGTTCAGGGACCTGATTACAAACGTTTAAAGTGCAGGCACCCAATTACAAATTTTTTAATTCAGGAACCTATTTAAAAATTCTCAAATAGTTTAGGACCTGCGGAATAATTAAACCTAAAAAAAATGAACCCAAGTTTTTATTGTAGTACACCTTACACTTCAATGGAACGGATAGAAGCAAAAGGGAAGCAACTACATATATATATGTAAATATGCAAATGAAGTTTGAATATAAGATACACGGGCAGGTATAAACCGACGATTACATAATGAGCTTTTGGTTCGGCAAATTAAAGAGCTTAAAAATTCCCAAAACAGAAACTTTAAGAGTACTAGCTACCATGCCAACTATTTATCGAATATATATATATGTAGGAACCAAACCTCCCATATCATCCCAAGGATTGTGCCTTGTAAGTAAGAACTCCTCCAATTTAGTTTATATGCCAGATTATCCTGCAAGGAGATTAAGGGGTGCTTAATAAGCAGGCAGCACTTCTTTGTCCAAATGAAATCATTTTATCACGCCTGTGCATATTCAAAAGTGAAAAAACTACAGAATATATTAATATTCAAGTAATCGATCGGTTAATCTGAATGACTAATTCACACTCATGTACCAAAAAGAACACAAACTTTGAGTGCCCTTTTAATTTGAAGTATCATGCAATAATATACCAATTAAACTCAACCAAAAAGAAGAAACCCACAGAGTTTCCTCATCAATTACGAATATCCAAATGCAGCATTAGCTAATTAATATAGTTAAGATGGTTATCGTCCAGAATAGAGAGTTCCGTTCTTCATCAACACTCTGAGCCATAATACTTATTTATTTTCTTGCAGTTGTAGGGACATCTATCTAAATCCTTCCACCGAAGTCTGAAAGGTTTCAAAAGGATATGAAATCCAGGTGAGACAGCCAGCTCGTTCAAGTGAACATGATAATTCAAAACACTAATGTTATTCCTACACTCAAAATTTTTCACCTAGGTACTTGGTTACTAATATAATGTATAAATCATAGTATATCGGTTACCTATGTTCATAATATTGTTAATTAACTGAATAATAGCACACTCCTGTCAATAAATGAATAAACAATAAAATGAATATATTTAAACGATATTTAGTTTTGGTTTTGGGTTAAGGCTTATAAAAAGCCTCTTCTGCTTTCTTATGTTAGAGGCTTTAAATTTTTTTTTTTCTTTTTTTTTTTTTTGTGTTGTCTTGTTTGTTTTTATCTTGGTTCTTATATACGGATTAGAGTAATCCTCATACTCTTAATCAATATACTCTTTGATTAAAAAAAAAACATAAGATGAATATATATAGTTAACTAATATTTTATACATTGCCATTGGTAACTAGCTAGGTGAGGGTGGTTAATTATGTTATATTTGAGAATGATTAAGCTGCTTTTTGGAGGTTGTGGATTGTAAAATCCTATGATTTTTTGGTTTCTATTGGTGACCTTATCCATAGCTTACGTTGTTGTAAATCAAATACTGTTCTATCATAGTGCAGTATTTTTTTTACAGATAACCGTGCTTATATTCTTGTATATAGGTTGGTGTATCCTTTTGTAGATGGAAGATATATATACTTTACACTTTGCTATTCAAAAAAAAAAAAAAAAAAAAAAAACTAGTTAGGGGAATCCATGTGTAAAACAACATCAGTTTGGTGAGGTAGACTAGCTGGTATCATCGCAAATGCTAATAATTCGGGAAACCTAGAAACATGATAAAGACATTTACGTGTAAATGTATAATTCAGTCTAACTAAGGGCTGGAATACTTATAAAAAAAACTTATGGCTGGAAAAAAAAGAAGATGGAACAGACAGAGAGTGACAGAAAGGGAGACCCCTACTGAAACAGCTGTAGCCCAATATGGCACATATTAATCATGTTTGAGCAAGAAGCAAACGTGAATGTCAATGCTAAACATATATGCTTTCACAAGTAGCTTAAGCTTTTGTAAGAGATGGTTTATACAATATGACACTAAATAACCAAAATTCTCTTGAAGCTACCATACTTTGATCTATAGAAGACAAACTAGAAAACCCTAACTTACCAGCTTTCACTGAGCAGAGGCTACACATGATTTCTGCATGAATGTTGTGTTATAGGAAGCATTATGTTGAAGCAGCCCACACAAAAGTTTTACGAAGCTCAATAATCCAGATATATGCATAATCTATAAGCTTAAAGAATCGAAATGTGCAGTAAGGTTTGTCAACTTTGAGTAGAATATTAATCACTTAAAACGAAGAGCTTGTACTTCAATAAGCAACCCATGATCTACTTTAATATACAAAATACAAAAACGTGTCTATTCAAATTGCCATTGAAGTTCCACTTGAAATAAAAAGCCGCCAAAAACATGTGAATTGTGGGAAGCACAAAGCTCAAGCATTCGCCTAACCAAACAAAATATTTGCTCCTTTACTTACCAATATCAATACTTAATACTAATAGTACATTTGAAAACGAAAAGCTTTTTGATTAAGGGAATAAAACTATCAGAACCGGATACTAGACGACATGATCTAATCAAGGTACGTATGTTGAAACAAACATGGTGGAAAAAAGAAATACATGCAAGTATGTTGAGAGTCTCACATTGGATAAAGATATAACCTGAATAGTGCATATAAGTGGGGGGCAGCCTTTATCCTATGAGCTAGTTTTTGGGATTGAGTTAGGCCCAAACCCAAATTCTAAGATGGTATCAGAGTCTATCCGAGATCTGTTGGACCACCCATAGATGTCTAGTCCTGCAAACTTCACGTTCCATATGTCCAGTCTTGGACATGAGGGGGTGTGTTGAGAGTCCTACATTGGATAATGATATGGCCTAAATAGTGCATATAAGTGGGGGACAACCCTTACCCTATGAGCTAACTTTTGGGGTTGAGTTGGACCCAAACCCAAATTCTAATAAAGTACATCAAATCACCCTTGCAAGTTGCAAGGATATTTAAGCGGGTCATATTACAGAGGTAAGGATGGTGGGGAATTGTTAAGGCAGCAAACAAACATTTAATATCTAATTAGCATGGATCAACTTTCTAAATAAAGATATGTTGTCTCACTTTGATTGTCCCCAAGTATTATTTTGCCACATCAGTTTGATTTAACCTTAAATGAAATTTTTAACTAATGTGCCAAGACGGTAAGGGAAATAATGTGTGACATCAAAATGAAATAACAGATTTTCATTTCAGGTTCCTCTAACATATACATGAAAGATTCAGTTCAATCATGACTTTGTTAATATAAAATTGTGAATTAGAAAAAGGTTGCAAAAAGCATGCATTATCAACAATTTTTAAATTTGATAAGATGATTTATAGATATGAAACCTAGACCTCAATTAATCATATGCTTGAAATCAATTGTTTGTTTGATACTTTTTAGTTATTGACATAAGAAAGCGTACGACATCTCATTTGAACATACAATATGGGACCAAAAGTCTGCTTAATTTTAATTAAAGATTAGTGGGAAAGTAAACATGAAAATAATACAATATTTAATTGATGTGCCACCAAACAGTGTTTTTGTTGCAAAGTTAGTTCCATGTCTGTGTACAACATGGAGCTAATGAATACGACAATCACCTCACATTTGCATCCTAATGAATACACGACGTTACTATAATTTGCAAAGACTTCTGGATGTTCTGCTATCTGGTTCATGAATGTGTATTAAAAGCATTTATTTTTTGTACCAAAGTAATGATATCGTTTTAATTCTACTGTGTTATTACGGTTTTAATTATACGTATTTTAAGATCTTTTATATGGTATAATTCCAAACTGTAGTCCTAATTTAACTCCTATATATAATATATAATTAATGAACATGGTTATACAAACTAAATCATCTTGATGGGAATCCATTAATTAATTAATTAATTAATGCTTCACTCCATATATATACATAATTTTTAGCTAGGTAATTGTGTGATATACTCCATACAAGCACCAGATCGAACTTGATGCTATATATAGTAACACACTGAGTTAATATCATCGATCTGAGTAATTAAGTTAGCATAGCCTATGATTTATGAGCAACTAATTAACTAGCGACGACAAAGTTAATTACCATTAATTAGCTGAAAGATCCGGAGGAGCTGGTTGATTCTTGAATATTATTCCCCTTTGTGTTGATCTTCTTTTTCTTCTTGTAAGGTATACCTCTTGCCTTTGCTTGGCAGTCCCTGACCTCTCGGAGGTACACACGGATGCCACCACTTGCAAAAGGATTAGTCTCTGGGGATCCACCATTTTCCTCATAAGCAGCCCTTAGCCTCCCTATGAGTGCATCAAGGCTTCCCCAAGCTTGTCTTAGAGGGCAAGTGCAGGGTGCAGGGGGTTCTGGCTGCCCATAGAACATGCAACCCTGTAGGTGAACTTTGGTCTTCCCAAACTGGTCCAGGTAACGAAGGAAGTCCAATACATGGTTGTAATTGCACTGTGAAAGTGGAACTGGGGGTCTTTGGTTCTTCAAGTACTGCCCAAAAGTGTTCCAGTCCCTTCTTTTCTGAGACTCATAGCGACTAAGTGTCACTGGGCTCTGCTGTTGATAGTCTCTTGGGATGCTTGATGATCCTTCTGCCAAATCCAAATCCTTCCACTCACTACCACTGCTAGACATTATGATGCTAGCTGAATAATGAAGATCAAGAGGTTTGGTTTATTATCTAATTAAATAAAGTCAGGAAAGGTGAAATTAAAGGTGAAAGGAATAGGATTTGGAGGAGAGTAGAGGAAGATGGTAGGGAGATGAGGGAGAGTATGCAGATCACGTCATTGGTCTACTTGACTAGACATTTTATGGGCCATATCAGTTGTTTTCTTCATCTTTTTCTTCCCCCTTGATGAGGTTGTCTCTAAAGTAACCAAACAATGCCTATTTATTTTAAATTATTTAGTGGGTTAAGAATTTTATATATTTTATCAAATTAATGATGAATATCTCATTTTATAGTACTCTTATCTTTCATATTTATACTCCTTTTGTGGTAATGTCATTAAAATTAATTATATTTTTGTTAGTTTTGTCATTTTTTTAAAAGATTAAGCTTCAATTTAAAGTGAATGAAAGTGTAAAGTGAGAAAGTAAGAGTGTATTTATCCTTGATTAGTTAAGTATGTTGAAATCTCAACCCACTTTACTAATCAAGGGTGGATATACATTTACTTTCTTATTTTATACTTTTTCTCACTTTGGAGAAGTTTCTTCATTTTTTAAAACATACTCCTAACAATTCTTCTAATATTTAATTATAAAAGTCTTGATTAAAAGGGTAATTGTATTTAATATCTTAAAAACACAAAATTTATTTAACAATTAAAAAATTGATTAAATGAGGATTTAAAATTATTTTTTTCGTATAAGCACACAATCATTGTTTGCCCTTGTTTGTCAATACATAAGCTATATCGCCTTATTAATCAAGCCCATTAATTACCATTATTGCCCTAAGCAAATCAACCCAATAGCCAATAGGACTTGTAACATACTATTTGAATAATTGATACATCCCGCATCAATATATACCGAACATGCATTAAGAATATGTACAAAATTTGAATCGTTATAAAATGTACAGTATGATTCCGTAACTTCCAAAAGTTGAAGTACCGAACATGCATTAACAATATATATGTACACAATTTAAATCGTTCAAAGTCAGCCTATAATTTTCTTCTTAAGTATAGGTAGAAACAACAACAAAATTTCACTCACATAAATGATCTTTTTTTAAGAAGTTTTTGGTCAGCTCAGTCCTAATGAAAATTCTGGTTTTGTCTTGTCAAGTTATCTTGGATAGATTACCTAAAAAGAATAATCAAGCAATGAGATCAATAATCCATGACAGTCAACAATTGTTATGTGTGTTTTGTCATGCTCACGATGAATCAACATCTCATCTCTTTTTAATTAATTGCAGGTATGCATATGGTGTAGCATTATTGCTATGCTTAATTGCTTGGGGTACGAAGTAGCTCTTCCTTTTAAAAGTAAAGAACATTTTTCCCTGTTAGTGGAGGTAGATTGTGGGGACTGGTTGGTATTTAATTCTGTTCATGTGTTGTTTTAGTTTAAGGCTAGTGCTCTAAACATGAAAATGATTGTTATTCTGGTTTTGTAGCAGTTTGGATTGTGCTATGGAATGGTTTAGTGCTGTTTTGGAATGTTGGCAACTATCATGTTGCAGGTGCTTTGATATGTGCTAGTTCCATTTTCTTGGCAGATGTTTACTTTGGGTGAAATAGACATCATGTTGATGGTATGTTTTTGTGTGGTGTGGTGGTGCTTGAGCAAGGCTGAACATTGCAAGGTTGCTATAAGTTTGGGAATTATTGTTTCGGTAGCTAGCTATAACTTTATTTTCTTTCTGGTTTAATGTTGTTGCATCTTTGTGAAAGTACGGTCCTTTTGGTTGGAGTATTGCTGCTATGTTGATTTTGATGGATGCTGGATCATCTATTATGTTTGTTTAAGTTTCGGTATGCAGCTATTTTTTGGGTTCCACTGCCTGTTGCTGGAAGTTTAAATCAGGGGACCAATCAAATGTTGACTATTATCTATACTTTCCTATGGTTTTAATTTGTTAGTTAATCTTATAGGAACAGTATTCTTGGATCATTGTATAATTTGTATCATTTTTTGTGGTGTGCCGCAGATGATAGGTGAGATTTGTGATATCAATATAGTTGGGATGTTCTCCTTATTGTGATGTTTTTACATGTTACTTTATTTATAATTCTTTTGAGTGATTTTTGTATATGGGTTAGAATATCCTTTATACTCTTTAATATATATATTTAGCTTATCAAAAAAAAAAAATTTGAGACTAGTAGGTGGAAAGAATCGTAAACAAGTTTGGGTGATTCGTTGTTTGTCACCATTTAATTGGTCCATTTAGATCTAACCAAATGAAATTATTCAAACAGGGGAAACCTGATTTATCTAATTATGTGGAATTTATTAAATTTCGTTCGTGGTCTTGAATTTTTTTCTAGAGTTGGAGGCTCTATTTCTTTCATTGATTGACGTTTCTGTACTATGTAATGTATGAAATCTTTTATATAATTTCTAGTTTTGCTACCCACGACTCATTGGTACAAGGGTTGGATTACTCCTCGCCACGCCATGTACAAGGTACAACATAAAAGACCTTCAATTAATGGTGCTTATTTTTTACAATTAGTAGCGCTTTCAAGCACTATCTATCCTAATGTTATTAAAGGGATAATCCAAGATAGTGTTTTTAAAGTGTTATCACAAGGTTATCTATCATAGTTTTTTCAAGGAATCGTCATTAAAAATATCCCCTTTAATAACGTTTTGTTAAGGAAACATTATCTTTTTCTCATTTTTTATTAAAAAACTCATAATTGTTTTTATTCAATGTTCAAACCTGTAGATTCAAAAGGATATCCAAGCAAGGAAATGATATTCAACACACACAACATAAACAATTCTTTGCTCAAGATTGCGATTTGGAATCTAAGAGGAAGTAATTCCATCAGTATCACGATTTAAAAACTAAAAAGTAAAGAACTCATGTTTACCTTGTTCAAATGAAGAGATATAGGAATGGCAATAAATCGTAACATTCCTCTTAGAAATATCAGACTTTGTGTCTCCGGATTTGGAAACTAAAGAGAAAATTTCACGTGAATACGATTTGGAAACTAAAAAGTAAAATGATTCATGCTTACCTCTTAGAAAGGAGTCAAAGGATGTAATTGAGTCCTATAAACTCTAACAAAAACACACAACAAGGGAGTGCGAACATAAATGGATACACAATCCAAGTAGAGGATGTATTTTTTTAAAAAATATTGGGAAAAGATAGCGTTTTTTTTTGAGAAAGCGATATTAATGGTCCTTGACGAAAAGCATTATTAAAGATGAAGCACGTTTTTTTTAAAATGGGGAAAAGATAGAGCTTCCCTGAGGAATCGCTATTAAAGACATATCCTTTAATAGCGTTTCTTGAAGGAAGCGTATAAAAAGTGGAGTGCACTTTTTTTAAAAAAAAAAAAAGCCATGTGGTAAATATATACTCCTTCCGTCCCATTATATATGTCATACTTGGCTAAATCATACGGTTTAAGAAAAACAATAAATGAAAGAAAATGAACAACAATTTTATCAAATTAACATGGTTTATGTTTTCTTTATTTTTACAAATACTGTTATCATTAATGATAAGCTACATTCAACGAGAAAAAACAAGTATTCCAAAACATTGATAATAGAACAAAATGCAGCTATTGGTCACTTAAATGTTTCACTTTGAAAATAAAGAAGTGATGCCTTCAGTTAATACACCACATAATGGAATTCTAAAAACATAATTAGGGGTAAAATTGAAAAAAAAAGCATTTAATATTACATTGAAAATAAAAAATGACACATATTTTGAGATAATTTTTTTTTTATAAATATGATATATATAATAGGATGGAGAGAGTATCACGTTCCCTCATTAAAAGTTTGTCTTTTAATAGCAGTTCCATAGCAAATTAAAGCGCTATAAAATAGGCATTATTAAAGTTCTTCTCTACCGTACTGTGTACTCCTTTTTGCTATTTAATTCCTTTTTAGATAAAAAAATTTGTAACTTTGTAAATTAGTTGAGATTATGTAAGTTTAATTTGGTGAAAAAAATTGAGTGAGTTGAACTTAACCAAATTCCTCGACAATACTCAGATTCCTCGTACGTATATTATTATTATATTATATAAATAAGATGGAAGAATTAATTTACATCACTGAAAGACTTAACACTTTTACATGATCTAATAATCTTTTATCGTCTCAAATTTTGGACAATTTGAACATAAATAAAGATGCAATAAAATACTATGCGCAGCTTCTTCCTTAAGTAGCTTTTTCCGGTTATTGGATGCACCTCACTGCAACTTTTGCATGCATATGCCACAAGATACTAATTGGCCGAACTATTTTGGAGCATGCAATGCCTTTTTCTCATGTAGCATTTTTTTCCTTTCCAGTTTCAATTTGTTTAATTTCTTCTATATATGTACACGGCTTCTTGTACTTAGCTTTTGGGTGCAGTGCTCTACAAATGGTCCAACAGTTGTGAGTTGGAGAAATGTCTTAATTAATTAGCTTAGATTATTCTTTTTTGCTGGTTGTTGTTGGGGCTAGGCTTGTATAAAAATGCATAATGTAGTGATTTACTACTAGTATTTTATTTACTTTGGGTTTGGTTTTATTTTCTTCCGTTCTTGTATATTAGTTAGAATATTCCTTGATAATCTAAATCGATATATTATTTACTTAAAAAAATTAGCTTAGATTATTACCCATTTTTGTGAAATCAAATAAGAGATTATGTGAGATTGTGAGGCATGTGATGCAATTTTGGCACTAATCCTAATGTGGCTTTTTTTGTCACACAATCAACAGATTATTTCTCTCTTGCCATGATTTTTGTAGAGAAGGAAACTGCGGTACATGTCAAATTTCATGGAAATGACAACACCGACCAATTTTGAGAAATGAGGACCCCATGCATATGCCCTTGTCAGAAGTTAATAACGAGTGTATTAAGGACACTTTTTAATGAAATCAAAAAAAATAATTTTGTATTAAAAAATTAAGTATATCATTCCTTTAAATATTAAATACATCAATTTTTAATAAAAAATTTCTTTTCTTATTTTTTTAATAAGTATTTTTAGATTACTCGTTAGCATTCTCCATAAAATAATATTTTTATCCATTCAATCAATAATTAGAAATTATCAAACTGTGAATTAATTCAAAATTGGACGGCCCTAGAACCTCTTTTTCGCAACATGTCCACTTTCCTAAACGCCTTTCTAGAGCCAATTCCCACCCTCTTTATATTAGACTCATTAGGCCGAAAGTTTGATTTCTTCATTTCTGAACTGGCCATGGCTTCGTACTAATCTAGGGCATGCCTTATGAAAATTGGAATCTGAAACAATACTACCACAAGAATATAGCTGGGAAAATTCTAGTTCAATTTATTTCATAATCTCTTACTCGAAGCTTCTAATCACATTAAATATAGTATAATTAACATATCATTAGTAAACAACCAAATAATTGAGTAAAGACTCAAACTGGTTATCAACAAAAAAAAAACATGATGACATTTTGGTTCTTGAGAAATGAAAAATATCAATTTGATTATCAAAAATATAAAATGTGGATCAAAATAATCCCTGATAGTGGTAAGGATTAAAATGTTCATAAAAATTATCCTAAAAATGACTAATCTGACCTGCATTTTATATTTTTAAGGATTAAATTGGTATTTTTTATTTCTGAGAGACCAAAATATCACCTTGATTTTTTGTCAATGATCAGTTTGGATCTTTATTATTCCAAATAATTTTAGCGCGCCTTAACAGGAGCATTAGAATAACATATGTATGCTTATGAATTATTTTAAAAAAAATCGTATTTAATTATTAGATATTAGATATAACGAAGGGACTAGTAATTTTACATATAGGGAGCTTGTATGCCTTTTCTGTTTTGAAAGAAGATTTATGAGTGGAGGCCGGCCGGAGAGTTTCTTGCCGCAGCTCACAACTAATTTCATATAAAAGGTCTGCTGGTTAATTAATTTGATTGATTTCTGTTTTTCTGTGCTTGTTTTAGCAGAATCTGATTCTGATGCTATTTTTTTGTTTTGATTTTCTGTTATAAAAGGGAGGGGGCTATTTTTCTGTTCTGTTTTAGGTGAATGGGTCTTATTGGGTTCTTTTTATAAGGAAAGAGAGTATATTGATACAAGCAGAAGGAACGCTACTTTTAGAGTAAAAACTTCCAATACAGTAATAAAACAAACTGCAGCTATACAAAGCCTCTATAAACCCGTAGAGTCTAAAGATCTGCTTTGTACAACAACTTAGGTACAGATTTCAACAAGAACAAAACTAAACCCCTGCATATACATCAACATACCCTTTAGCTTTGGTAAACCAAAACCACCACATGAATAGCCCCAAAACTGAGATAACCCGGACTGAAGGAGCATTAAGTTTAGTCTGGATCGGTTTTTTACAAGAAAACTAGTTATGAATCCGAATCATTGCCTAAAGTCGCACACACTTTACTAACATTATCTGGCATCTATATATATAACTTTTACCATTTTGTTATATTTAATTCTATATTATTTTTACATACCTCCATTTTGATTTTACCACATCAACATGTAATGAGGGGTTTCTAAAATGGACAACACCAACGATTGAAAAGATTAAGAGGTTCTGGTCATGCAAACTTAATGGAGCTTGACGCATAAGAATATTTGCGCCTGGCGCCGTACTACCCAAGAGTAACATTTCTAGACAACAATGCGCGTCCGACGTTGGGCCTTGGGCAATTGACGTTAGGCCTTGTGTGTTCGGCATCCAAGTACTCAAGACACTGGTTCTCGGGGGTGCCTGACGCTTGCGACGCGGTCTGCAGAACTTGCCTTTTGACATGTTTCTAGTTTTGGACAAGCATTTCTTTCCAAATGAGTGTGTTCTTTTATGAATATATATATGTGTCACTTCATCAAATTAAGGATATATTTATGAAATGTTGCATCTATTTTGTGAAGGGTTGTTCCTTCTCACCAAAGAGCATCATGAGAAGGTCTATAAATGGAACATTTCTCCATACAGATTTCCATTCAAATTTAAAAAGTTTTTGCATTTCAAATCACTTCCTTTCTTTTTTTGTGCACAGAAAGAAATGATGAAACTATTGTTCGATACAATACCTTTGGTGTTAGACTTGATTGTGGGCGTGCAAACCGAATCAATTAGGGTTCTTTACTGTATCCTCCAGAAAATTCGTTGTTACACCTCTTGTATCCAGTGAGATCGAAGTGAATTGAACCTAGAACTCAATGTTGTACTACACGCTTTGAAGAGTTACACTTTTTTTGTTCTTTCCTCTTTTTGCATATCCATCACCACATGTGAGTATCTAGCTTTTTTTTATAATGAAAACTGTGAAGAGACATTGTCAATTTGGTGAAATTGTGAATTGGCATTGTGGAACGGTGTGCATAAAACTTAAGGTTAGGGGCTGACAGAATAATGATTATCACAATAGCTATGTCTTTCGGTTTTGAGAATCCATAAATTGTTGCAGTTCAAGTGATGCGCAGATGATTGTCGAGATTATTGATGTCAACATAGTTGTGATGACTCTCTCCATTGTGATGCGTTTTACATACTGCTTTTTCTTGTATATGGGTTAGAGTACTCCTTGTACTATTTATTAATATGTTTTTGCTTATAAAAAAAACAGTTCAAGTCTTTTTATGTTATATACCTTGATCAACAATATAGAAATTATTATATGATATTTAGGGGTAATCGCGTTTTAGTTGGCAAAAATAGATTTGAGTTTGTACAAAATAAACTTTATAAGTTAAATTATGAGGAAATCCCTAGTGGAAAGAAATCATATGTTCACACATAAGAAGTATATAAAATGCTTTTGGAAGAGCTTATAATTAAAGAACTTATTTGAACTTATGAAAATAAACTTATATAAATAACTTATGAAAGTTTTATGATATTTCTGTAAGCTCTTATGGGTCACTGGTCAAACTAGTGAATCACTTATTGAACCACATGAACCAATATAACAAATTTATAAATTTTATAATAGAAATATGTATATATAATATGTTTTTTAGAAACATATTAACCAGATGAATTAACCAGATGCTCGAGCGTAGTGGCATAACTGCCTTGGCAGCAACAACTGGACGTGGGTTTGACACTTACCTAAGGCATTTTTTGGTGACAATGGCATTTTCCGTGAGTTTATTGGAGGAAGGCAGCGTGCATGTGAGCTGATTGAGGGAGATGCGCGTGCGAGTTGAGGGGAGGGAGGTGCCCACGGTTCAACCGAGCCGAGCCAGACAGTTCAAACTGGTTTAATCGTGATTTGATAATGTCAACGTCGGTTCGAGCACATACCCAATCTGATATGTTGACTAGATTGGTCATAGGTCCAGTTTTCAATTGAAATGGACCAACTGACCAATCTGATTCGAGTTTAATAACTATATTACACAATTTTAGTTTTATTTTATACATTAATTATATATGTACTTATGGTTCAGGTTTTAGTATAACACTGCTTAAAGGTTCCTTTCCCTCCTTACATGCAATGAATCATATGAATGATTGCTGGTTGGAGTGAAGTTTTCGGAAGAGTTAGAATTAAGTTGTTCGTTTCTTTCGGAAAAGAAAGGAATATATATATATATATATATATATATATATATATATATATTAGTTTCTCAAGTACTTAAAAATTTAAAAATTTCATTTGTACGTATATATGCAAAATATATCTGTGTTAGTAATGAAATGTCAAATATGGGGTTTTTATTTTTTATTACTTTTTACTCATCTATGGCCACTTACCAAACACATCTCTGTGTGAGAGATCTCTTTACATCAGTATAAGTTATTTTTCATTTATGTTCATTTTCAGCCTTTGATTTTATTTCCGTTCAACGGTGTAATTAAAACTATTACTAAAGTTAAAATCACAATCACTATTGAATAAAAATAAAATCAACGGCTGAGAGTGGAAGTATGTAAAAAATGACTTACACCGCAGCTGAGAGTGGGTGTAAGTAAAAAATAACTTACATCGGTGTAAATTAATCCCTTATATATATATATATATATATATATATATATATATATATAGAGAGAGAGAGAGAGAGAGAGAGAGAGAGAGAGAGAGAGAGAGAGAGAGAGAGAGAGAGAGAGGATCCCTTTACAAATGTAAGTAATTTTTCACTTACACTAAATCTCAACTGTTGATTTTATTTTCATCCAACAGTTACTTATAAAGTTAAAATCACAATCACCGTTGGATGAAAATAAAATCAACAGTTGGGATTGAATGTAAGTAAAAAAATGACTTACACTGATATAGACGGAAAAATCTGGACCTTTAGATCAAGTGAGATAGACATTTTTACACGAGTGTAAGGAAAAATTTGGACATTTGGATCACACATGAATAATCAATATTATAACATAAAGTTATGTGACTTATTTAAGTGATCATATTATCACTAACTAACTATTAATCTTGATCATCCATATATAATTTAATGATCAGATTTATATCTCTCACGCTGAGATAAAAATTCAGCTCTCACTTGATAAATTATTTAGTTATGAAATATAATAATGAAAAAGATAAATCTTTATGTTAGTAATAAAATATCAATCATGAGAATTTCCATGGTTTTTGGCACAATTCATGCCTACGCATTCTATAGGTAGAACAAACTCTATTCAGGCCAAATAAGATGATAAAGTGATCATTGCTTTTAATAGGAGTTTGGTTTTCTTTATTATATATATATATATATATATATATATATATATATATATATATATAGCAACCACGGGCTAACTGATGCCGAAATTCAACTGACTTTCTTTCCTTCTTGGTCTTGGCTAATGATTCATCTCTTCTTCATTACATGCACTTGCCACTCGTGCTCCTCTCAAAAGTACGTTGCTTACAATAATGGCTAGCTCAAAGATTGATGACACTATGACACTGAACGTGCATCTTGTCGGTGTAAATTTGAGCCAATTATGTCTGTAAATAATTGTCCCTCACCTCTCTTTTTTTAGTAAAGCTTTTAGGTAGGATTTGATATAAGACATGTTTTAATATTTTTGGGAGAGTTATTTCAATTCTTTAATATAAGAGATACAAAATCATTATCCAACATAAAAGATGTCTAAATAAAAATTTAATGAATGAAAGTTAAAAATTATATTCTCATATGTTAGGGTGATGAGAAATAAACATTCCTAAGAAGGAATGCAGTTTAGACGCGAGGGAGCATTCCATCAAACAAATATGAACTTAACTGCATCCACCTCAACACAGGTAAAATTGTCACATGCATGTAAGAGATAACTAGTGACAACTCCAAGAAAGAACCTATAATAGTATGTATTTTATCATTATCGTTATAAGATACAAGATTTTAAGAACAGAACTTGATCGGTTTTAACCAAAAACCGATCGTATCTGCGGTTCAATTGACCCTCAAGGATCGCTAGTCCCAACAAACAATAAATCATAGAAATCAAGTTGAACCGACCTGAACCAGTGTAATCGACAAACCAGGGCCAGCTCTTAAAAACTATGCCCGGTCAAAAAAAGTGCCTCCTTCCTCCTACGGTCGCCGAGTCCAGCCGTCTCTCAATTAATGCATATATGGACCTTTAACCCTTTAGGGCTCGTTTGGTGGTCAGGATAGGATAAGGATGGATAGCCAAGGTAAGAGATAAAAGAAAGCATTTTCTTATCCCTTCACCCTCAGATAGAATTATAACTAAGTAACAGGATAGGATAAGCTAACAGGATAAGCTTATCCTATCCTGCTGGTTCATCAAACTACAGATTAAAACAGGACAGGATAGCTTATCCTATCCTGCCTCCCTTATCCTGACCACCAAACGGGCCCTTATGGTTTTCTTTTGGTCAATATTGCAGGATAGTTATATAAAGTCCCAATTTTGGTAATCAACAATAGAGTTCAATTATAAATAATTTCTACGAACAGTAATCTTCTTCGTTTGGATCTTATATTACAGTAACTTGGTCATTTTGTTGCACTTGATGGGTTTGGTAAACTGATCCCTCCCTCTAATACATTACTTTATGTTTGTCATGAGGGCTTTTTAGAGAGAAAGGAAAAGAAAAACTTATTTTTTATTTTTAAATTGAGAAAATTATAAAATGTTTAAAGAAATGAATAAATGATGATTCAAAATGTTATATGATCATTTTATTGCTTCATTTTTTTAAATTTTGAATCTGAAATATAGATCGGTATATAGATGGAAAAGAATAAAGCATCCCTTCTCTTTCCGTTTCCCTCAAAAATCTAACTCGCAAACAGAGAATCTGTTGGCTAGTAGTAGATCGTAGGCTAACGAGCTAATCGATCACTCAGAAACAATCGATCAGTAGCTGATTTTTGCTTTTTCAGTCAACAGCTCATGATCCATGACTCATAATGACCTAAGCAAGTGGAGACATGACATATATAGTTTGAATTCAAGCAGGTATATATCAGAGAGATCCAATGTCTAGGTCGTCAATTTGCACCAGCATATGCATGTTTAACTCATATAAGCTTCACAATCTACATGACAACAGCCAGCAAACAGCAGATGACTAAGTCAGTTTTCCCTCTGTTGTTCACATCAAGTTCTTGCATTAATATATATATATATATATATATATATATATATATATATATATATATAATTTGAACATTTAAAATATGATATCTTATTTGCACTTGTATTTTGAATCACGTGCTCATATATAGTATGATACCCTAATCGAGTGTCACAATGAGTCTTTAAGCAAAAAATTTATCCTGTTTATTGTCACTACCGTCACCGTTGACTTTCACTATTAGAAATTTTATGATTTTTTCTACGAACTTTATATAAAAATTTGTAGGAAAATTTTCTATAATTTTTCCTATGAATTTTATCTATAGATAATATCTTCGTGAGTAATTTTTTCCTTCTAATTTTAAAATCGGCGGGAAATTCCCTACAAATTTTCTTGTAAAAAATTTAAATTCGTAAAAAAATTTGTAGGAAATATCAAAATTTACTACAACATTTTCTACAAATTTGAATTTATAAGAAAAAATCTTATTTTAAAAAAAATTACAGAAAAATTCGCAGGAAATTCCTGTAAAAAAATCCACAGAAAAATTCACAAGTAATTCATGAATTTCTAGTAGTGTTTATTTATCACATTAATCTTTCTTCACCCTTTTGGTGGCCCTAAAGTTAAACTTTCTTGAGGACAATCCACGCAACAGTTAGGCTATTAGTCCTTTCACCCTTCTCTAAGTTGTTCTTTTAAATCAACGTCAAGTCCACAAAGTTTTCCCCTATTCCTTTACGCTTTTTCTCCTGTATTTTTGGGGACCGGGTTGGGTTTGAGTAAGGTTAAGGCTAAACCTTACTATTAATTTGAGAACTCAAACTGTGAACGCGTTGTGAACTCAAGTTTTTTTTTTTTTTTTTTTTATATTTACATGTCACCAAATATGTTTTTTTTAACAAAAATGACATACAAAAACATAGCTATAGTAACTAACATTTCAACTATATTGACACCCAGCACTACCAATCATTTGAGTCACAAATATGTTAGATTAATATTTTATTAAATATGTGTTACAAATATTTAGGTTTTTCATAGGTTTTACATATTATTATTTATTATTTATGTTTTGTTGTAGTGAATTAAGATCATCTCACAAATATCATATCCCAACGCGCTCAAATCAAATAATTAATTATAATTACTATCTCACCGTTTTTTCTTCATATGCTATTATATTAAAAGTTGCAACTATTATGACTTACTTGAGTTGGGATATCCCTTGTACTTACTGTTAATATATTATTTGTTTATAAAAAAAAGGTTGCAACTATCTTATCATTCATTATTTTAATTTTAATTCAGAGAAATCTTCTTTCAAAAATTTAGTCTCCTGTTATTTACCCTGTAATTGTAAATATCTTAATATATTTTTTTAACTTTGAAAAAATATCCATAGTACAAATCTATAATGCGTGGAGTAGGCAAAACTCATTATAGAAGTGAACATGTGGTATCAACAAATACCATTTGAGATATTTTCTCATGAAAATAATAAAAAATGTTGTTTAAAAAAAAATAATAAAAAATGTAACAGAAGTTCTCAACTAGTGAGGAGAAAGATACTTGAAAGGAAGACCGAAGCATTATAACCTGTCCATAGATTGCTTAGATTAGAGAACCAAAACGTCGTGAATCCATGAGATTATCCAAGTTGTTTGTAAATGTCTATTGTACACATTAATGTCATATTATTCTCATTAACTATAAAGCAAAGCTAGCTAGACCTTATATAGAATATTAGTTGTATCACATTAATAGAGGTCCTTAGAAATTCTTGAATGATGAGAGACCTGTTTGCTGTTAGGTGACATACAAACGTGCACAGATATAATGATAGCTTGTCTTAAAATTCCCCCATATACATCCATGATTAATTCTCTTTATAGTATGTGCAGAAAATTAGGGACTGCAATCACTCTTTTTGCTCCTCTCACCCTTTGTCTGATGTTGTTAATTGCCATGTGGCTTGTGAGTAGTTTTTTTTTTTATAAGCGGGTTAACCAGAAAGCTGGTTGTTTGCATTATCTGTCTCAAAAGCTAGCCGCTAAAGAAAGGAGTAAATTTTAGCTTCATGTAGATAGTACTTAACCTAGTGGTAGGCAATATTATACATTCACCATGAACCCTGTAAAGTCCATTATGCATAAAATTGCGATATGTGAAGGGTAATAAATATTGCCAAGTACCGCTTCGCATTGTGTTGTTTGAGTATAATGTACATATCGGTGACAATCTTCGTATATTTTAGAAATCTCTTAATTCATCATTTTCTCTGCTTAGTAACTCAAACTAAACATTGGCCCTTAAGTATAATTGAAATATTTTCTACCTTGCCGACTAAACAGACAAGGCTAATGTTGTTATGTTGTCGTTTTCAATTTTCCTCAGTGCTTTCTTTTCTGTTTTCAGCAAAACAAGTGCTTCAGCTTGTGGTCTGAGAATATTAATTTCTCTTGGCTCCAAGTTCGTAAACTGGTCTAAAGATACTGAACCCCACACATCTCTTTTCCCTTTTAATTTGTTCGACGGTGAAGGGCAGCAATATAGCATCCCCCACTTCCATACACAGACATCGACGCCTTTTGATCTCTCTTTGCACATGATTAGACTAAAAATTGGGTTTGTGTTGCCATGGCACTGTTTGTCTATCAGATGCGTGATGATGTGCGCCTGGTCCTCCCTTTCTTTTTTCTTCTTTGCCTGCCACTTTCTGTTCGTCTTTAATTAACTTTAGTCCTAAGCTGCAACCAAATTAAAATAGTACATCAATACATTTCTTTAGGGGGGAAATTGTATAAGGAGATGAAATATTTCTATTTTGCACAATGTTTAGTACACAAAATGATATAATTTTATAAATGAAATGATAATGGATTAGAATGGTTACCTGTTCACAATTTGATATAGATTATTAATGATGCTTTTCATGTTGTGGTAAAAGTACGCTCGAATTAGTTTTTGTTTATATCTTTTTTTTTATAAGCAAACAAAATGTATTAATATGGGTATAAGGATACTCAACCCAATACCTGTACTGACTTTACAATCGATCTCTTAATAACAAAAAACTTAAATAATTCCAATCTAATACATCAGGAGTATACAATATTAACAAAAATTAGTGAACAACAGCAGGTCCATAGCCAGGCTCTTAAAGAAATATGCCATGGAAGGAGGATCTGATGCAAGCTGAAAAAGCATTCCGAAAAACAGATACAAGTGTTGAAAACAGTTTTTGTGGCATAAATGTGCAAAAAATGTACCAAGATAGTGATGTACCAAGAAAAATGTATCAAGATACAAGAGCTGATGCCATCAAATTGCCAGCGGTCCAAAAAATGTGCAAACTGTTGAAAACTGATACAAGACCCAATTGCCAAGCATTATAGCCATGACTAATGCTTGTTAGTACGAACTTTAAATTCGTACTTTTCGACGAAAGCTTGTGATGGAGTCAGTATTTTTATTTTTTATCCTTTTAATATTTTTCTCATTTAAACATTCATCATCTTTCTCTTTTATTAATTGCCAGCTGTGTTAGGGATGAAATGCGTTTCGTACCCAATAGCATTTCTCTATAGCCATAACCCTCTGCAATTTTTCCTAAGAACAATAAGCAAAGTACTGTAGCAAGAATTCTCTTGTAGCATAACCTTCCTTAGCATATGAAAATGCAGTAGGCAAATGATGAGACCTCTTGTGGCATAACATTCCTAATCATATGAAAAGCAGTTGCAACCAAGGTTTTAAATTGTGATCGTGGTTGCATTGCGTTTACCGCAATTGTCCAATTGCGGCTGATGCGATCGCAATTACGGTCACATTTCGGTTTTGGAGACCTCCAATCACATATGCATGGCAATACAACGATTCAAGTGCAACCAATGCATGCAGCAAGCAAGCAAGGAAGAGCAACCAATCACATATGCTGAGTGCAGGGCAACAACGGTTCAAGTGCAAGTTTGCTATACAAGAAAATGGGTTCAGAGAGAAATTCAATCACATCCTCCCATAATTCTGGTCATCCTCCTAAGCAACAATCACACCATGCTTTCCTTGCCTCCTCAACCATGAAAAAACACCACCAACAGCAGCCTCTTGTGCCTCCATAGCCACCACTCGCAAATCCATGCGACGTCATCGTTCGAGCCCAGCCACCACCACGCTGGAACCAGATTGTGAAACGCCGTACCTGTGTCCCCATCCCCCTACGCATGAACTGTCGCTGCCCTGTACTTTGCTTGTGTTACATTTTGTTAGCTTGAGGCAATAACAACAGGAGGAAGTGACTCTTTTTCTATTTTTCTTTCGCTTAATTGCATTTTTAGTCCTCCTATTATTGGTCATGTCCGATCGATTTTGGTCCCTAAAGTTTTGTACATATTTCGTCCCTTTATTTTTTTAATGTTGCAAATCCAGTTCTTTCATCCAATTTCCATCTTTTTTTTCAATGATTAACATGGAGGAACAACTGCTCCAAGAGTATAAAACTACTGGTTGAGCTTCTATGGTAAATAATCTGTGGTGGAACCAAAAAAAGGTCTCGAAAAGGAGGGACAAAACCAGTAAATAACATAAAGGAATCATTGAATCATGTTGAATTGGAAAGCCAGATGAGGGAGAACTTCAACCAGAGGTTCTGTACGTTTAAAGGAATGGTTCCTCTATGTTGTTCATTGAAATATTGACAGACATTGGACGAAAGGACAAAATTTGTAACATTTAAAAAGTAGGGGACCAAATGTGCATAAAATAAACTATAGGGACCAAAATCACACATGATCAATAATAAAGGGACCAAAAATGCAATTAAGTTTTTTCCTTTTTATTTGCCTCTTTTGTTTTTATTTTATTTATTGTAATTTTATGATTGGTTGTGTATAAGAATGAGCTTTAGGTTTCCTGCTCAATAGTTTCTCCTGTATGTACAAAAGTCCTAATTTTTTTTTATAAGCTAAAAAAATAGATTATGGAAAGTATAAGGGGTACTCTAACGCATGTACAAACAATCCAGAAAAATAAAATAAAGTAATATGTAAAAGCATCACAATGAGAAGAGTCATCCCAACTATGTTGGCATCACAAATCTCAACAATAATCTGGAGCACACCACAAAAAAGTGCAATGAACCACTAAAAACACCAACCCAATAATAAACACCATTTGAAACATCTCCAAACCGAAGCCAAACGGCAGTACAAAGTCCTAATTTTGATTGATGAATAAAATTAAAAAAATTCAAAAAAGAAAGAAAGAAAGGAAGGAAAGACTTTCATACATATAAATCAAACTCTTAAATTAATTAAAAGAAAAACCTTTGTAGTCTCAATAAAAAATTCATTCAAACTTTTAGGTAAATATTTTATGAGGGATTTAATTGGTATGTATTGTTAATGTAAAAAAAATTTACACTTTTAATCAATAATAAATTGTCAGAACACTAAAAATATTCGATTCTTATCATATCTATCTTAAATGTAGTATATAGTATTGGCCGACCTTCTAAGGAGCCGGGGAGAGCCATGCCTCCCCCCAAAGAAATTTTCCTCATTTTTCTTTTATATAAAAAAGATTATGTATGACACTCTCAAAATAATTTGCATGCACCAACATATATTATATGTAAAGCTCGCAAAATAAGCATTGTTTCCAACCCAACACTATTAAAGTTCATTGCAACTATACTTTTTCTTCTAAATGCGTGCCTGCACGTTCTTTCAGCTCCTTAGCTAATCTCTTATATGTTCTTATACACCATTATAAGATGAGCAAGCACGAAAGGGTTGATAAAACATAAGAGGGAGGGACTATATATATATATATATATATGTGTATCTGTAGCAAATATTTTTAGGAATTTGCTTTTTAAAAAATACCACATGTATATAATTAATTGTACAAATTAATATGCTTTAAAGGGAGAGACTGACACGGATTTGGATTCCCTGTTGTCCAAACCCGATGCAGTTACTGCATTCAAACATTTTATCACTACAAACAAAACATTAAAAAATAATAAGTGAAAATAAAATAAAAGAGAAGCATTGGATTTGGCTTAAATGCAGTAACTGCGGTAATTTTTGACAGTAGGGAATCCAAATCCAGACTGACACTCATGCTCGCCCCTTCTTAGATCTGTCCCCATAAGCAAACACTTTCTAGAATTTCACAACTTATTTGAGTGATAAAATTACGTATGATTAATTATGAATTTTGGGTAAATCATTTTGATAATAACTATGTATAGTGGCTCCTCCAAAAAAAATTATTCAACATTTACCATTAACATATATATATATATATATATATATATATATATATATATAAATAATTTATAATTAATTAATCAAGTAAAAAACTTTACTTTATCAATTTATCAAGATTAAACTCTCACCTGCTAATAATCATGTCAAATGGGAGCAATTGATGTCCTATCGTATGCAGATATATTACAGCAGAATGACGAAGAAGCGAATGGAATAAATTAATAAAATAAACAGAAAACGATTAAAAAAATACAGCTGAAATTTTCGTACGTACATGCATGAATGCCACCATTAATTGGAGAGTTTTGTCTCCATGTCAAGATTTCTCGAGTATTCATTCATCTTCAATTTGACTCCAGAGGCCCACTATAGTCATCGGATCACTTGGGCGGTCCACTCATTGCGTTATGATTAATTCCATTAGTCCGAATTGCATTTGTGGGCAGGCTTGAAACTCAAATGTATTATATTCAATGATTTTTTTTTTTTTGACGAAGTATTATATTCAATGATAATTACTCAATTATAATTTTTTTTTATGAATAATCAATTATAATTTAGTTATTGAAACAAGTAGTTTAGTGATTAAGTATAATATTTAAATCATATATTTTTGAATGGTCAAATTTTGAAGGATTTAATTATAGAGTTTAAAATTTGCCAAAAACAATTTATAGAATTTAATTATATGTTTGTCTTGATAAAAAAAAACACGCGATTTGATATTCCGTTATCGTCTCTATAACCTTAAAAGTTAAAACCTATATTTTTGAGGGAACTACTATGATATCCAACTAAATTTAAAGGTTTTGATATCGTTATTTTTTTTAACCAAAGGTTGAAAAATGAGTTTATTTGCCATCGTTAACGACGAAGACAATATCGTCAGAGAGGTGCATTAAAGTGGAGACTTTGGCATCGCTATTGACGATCTCCATTCTCCTGCTGCATATCTTTCAGATCTTTTCCATCAATGGTGCAACAGTGAACTAGACATAGTCAAAGCTGGCATTATCAATAATTGTCTCAAGCTACTCCAATTAGCTCCTAGCTCATTAAGCTCCACTATAGCATAGCTGTTTCGCATTTTAACTAATAATAATGCAATTGCTACAAGTTCAGATGCTACGAAAATTGGAGAACCCATTTTTCATGTTTTGCTCGTTGAGATTTCAACATATGGGGACAACACAGTGCCTTACAAGCACTTGTAAATATATTGGAGAGAAGCCACAAAGTCTTGCAACCTTAAAGCTTACTCCTAGCCAAGTTATTGAACCCTTGATTTCTAGCTTTTCTGGAATCCCCATCCCAAGCTATTCAGCAGCTTGGTACAGAACTTTTAGCGGTGGAGCAATGGTGCGATGACGTGGTGGAGCAGCAGTGGATGAATGGTAAGTGGAAGAGGAAGAAAAAAGAAAGGAGATGATAACTGTAATTTTGTTGAAAGTCATGGAAACTCATTTAACTATAGGTAAAAAAATTAATTGTACTAAAACCCTTGAATTTTCATGGGTATCGTAGAATTTCTCTATTTTCGAATGGTCAAAATTTCTTTTCCTCCTCTCCCTTTCTTCTCACTAACAAATGGGAAAAAATCTTTATTTCTCTTCTCTTTCTCTCTTCTATTTTTCTTTTGTACCAAATACAGTGTACATGAGGGAGGGGGATGGGAGGAAGGGAATGGAAAAAAGGGCGGAACGCATTGTGGGACTTAAACCCGCACACTCATAATTCATGTTCTATAGCTTAATCATCTGAACTGTCCCAAATAAGTATATAAATACCCGGACAAAGGTTAAAAAAGAAGACTAAGAGTCATATGAATCGAAAAAGAAAAAAATGCTGCTGTTATGTTTTTTTGGGAAGTTATTTTACATGTGCAGAATGTTTTAGGTGTTAAGTTTTGGTCAAGATTATGGGTGTAATTGTTTGGAGGCTTATGTATTTTGCAGACTGATATAATTTTTTTTGTTGATGTCTAGCTGTGAGCACATGATAGGGTGATTGTTCTTTAACCCTTTCTAGAAGGTGAGGAGAGTTTTCACTTTGATTTTTAAGCTAGACTCTTTTAATGAATTTTATACTTATGAGGAAAAAAATTGCAAGTCATATGTCCCAGATGATATTGGTGCATCTCAAAATGGAGAAACCTACTTTCAAGTTATATAAAATATTAATAATAATTTGCATAATACTTTATAAAATATATGTAACGTAATTTTACTTTCTTAATTTTTTATTTGAAATACAAATTTATTATTCAATAAAAAAGTCAGAATGAAACAACGATAAAATAACTTGAGGTGTGTGCTCTCGCCAAGAACTATAAACCCTATCCTTGGTAGTTGGTACAACGTTAAACTTAAGTGACACAGAAGCGCAGCCAATTCTATAGTAAATATCCTAAAAATATAGTCCCATTTTTCAGATGCATTTTAAGCTTTCTGTATTGCATTGATAGAGACTTCTTGAGCACCGGCCTTCAATATGATGTTCCTCTGCAACCAAACTCCCACACGAATAAAAGGCCACGCACTGCCCATAACAAATTTTGACATAACCCATGCTTTAATCAAGTGTGTTGATATATTATTAAAAATATTTAAATATTTAACGATGTAATAATTAATTAAAAGGTAAAAAAAAAATTGGTAATGAGAAAGTAAATAGTTAAGTGTAAATGTAAAAATTGTTTTCACCAACAATAAATTAAAATTGGATTTAATTGTAATGTATCATTAGTGTAAAGGTTTTTTATACTATTATATCAATCCATTATGTATTGTCATATTTTGAAAACTGATTGACTCTCATAGATGTTACCTTAAAAGTCATATATGAGACGATAATGATTGACTAATAGTATACCAAAATTATATTGACATTATATAAAATTTAAACCCATAAAAAATAACAATTTAAAAAAAATTCGTCACTAAAAAAATTATGCTGAAATGATTCCTTCCTTACCCTTTTTTGGGTCGAAACTAGGAGTCCTTTCAGAAATGTTTTTTTTTTACGGAGAGGGTGGTCAGAACATCCAAAAAGCAGTAGCCTGAAGTCACCGAGGCCCAAATGCCTACAAACAATGACTGAATGCAAAAGAGCCCATAACCAAGCAACTATGGTGCCCTAGGAATATGAGTGTTGCTTTTTACACCTCAATTTTTTTTTCATACACTACAAATTTTTAAAAACACTTGAATATCTCTAAAATACCCCACCTATCTTAATATACCACTCCCCTACCCTTTTCTTCCTTTTTCCCTCTTCTCCCTCCTTACCCCACCCATTATTCCCCTCTCTCTCTACTCTATTTCCATCTTTCCCTCTTTGAGGAGCACAGGCGATGCCACCTCCAGATCATATTGTTAGCTGTATATATAGAACCGCCATCTCTCTTATTCTCACTTGTGAGCCATCTCCGAAACTAACGCGACATTCAAATCCATCGTCTCATGCTCTTGTTTTTTCCCTTATTCTCTTCTTCGCTTGTATTAACTATTGAGTGTGCGATTGAATTCAAAGTTTCAGATTTCTTGTCCATGATTTATCTTTAGTCTTGTTAACTGATTATTCAGTGATTGATAGAATAAAAGAGATAAAAGGGGTTGCCATGGCATGACAATCACGTTTTCACCCATAGAATATGAGCATCTATCCTTTCTCTAATTTCAAATTATCCATCTATTTTTATTTTTATTTTGTATTGCATTTAATTTGGAAATTGATATATAAAAAAAAGGGAGTTGGATCCTTGACTTGCAAAGCATTTTGAACCCATAATTGTTGTGCCTATATCCAACTCCTCAAATTGGTTCATTCTAGAAAGACCTCCATCTTATCACCACTCATGACATGAGCAGGATCGTTTCCTCTTCTCAATTCGTCTAGAATATGGGGTGAGAGGGAGAAGAGGAGATGACAATGTGTATCTCTGAAATATAGGTTATGAGATGTATTAAGATAGCTAAAGATATTTTAGGGATGTT
The DNA here is from genome assembly GCA_039655645.1 of Ammopiptanthus mongolicus. NCBI lineage: Eukaryota > Viridiplantae > Streptophyta > Magnoliopsida > Fabales > Fabaceae > Ammopiptanthus > Ammopiptanthus mongolicus. The sequence goes on along the minus strand of CM077346.1, from coordinate 16,562,604 downwards.
CAAATGTTTTTAAAAATTTTGTGGTATATGAGAAAAAAATGTGGTGTAAAAAGTAACACCGTAGGAATATATCTATTAAGACCCAAAAAAAAACTATTGAAGCTCAAGTAAATATCCAATTTCGTCCCTAAAATTATAAAGTTGTATTAACTTAGTCCCTTACATTATCAATATTCCAAAATGATCCCTGGAATTGAAGAAAGTTAATTAGATTCATCCCTCCGTTGGTATTTGTTGGACTATAATGACATTAAGTTGGTAATGTCAGGAATGCATTTGCTAACGAATCTAAATGGAGGGACGAACCTAATTAACATTTTGCAATTCCAATGATTATTTTGGAATATTGATAATGTGGGGGATTAAATTGATATGATCCTATAATTTTAGGGACTAGATTGGCTATTTACTGATTGAAGCTCTCTTTGGTCCGGCGAAACAACTGGATGTTTAGCATGCATATTTTGGGTAGCAAGAAAGAAGGAAAGCATACATCCCTTATTTGGTATGCATTATAATAAGAGTAGAAAGAAAAATATTTGAAGGGAAGAAATTTTATGGGCTCTAACATTTGTTATACTCCATTTTGGATGGAGAGAAAGAAAAAGAAAGATTTTTTTTTTGAGGTTAAATATGTTTTTAGTCCATAGAAAACAAGCGAATTTTGGTTTTGGTTTCAGTTTTTATCCCTCTAAAATATGAAATTGTTAATTTTGGTCCCTATAAAATGAGAAAATTTTGGTTTTGATCCTGTAAATTGTTTTCTTTGGTTTTAATCCTCTAAAATTTAATATTACAGCTTTTAGTCCCTAACATTTATTTTAATGTAGATAAATATAATTCATTTTAGGATTTAAAAAAAAATTTGGGGGAATCATATACTAGCATGACACATCACAGTAGGGACCAAAAATAATGATTTTAGATTTTAGAAGAATAAAAACAAAGAAAAGTTTTTACAGAGACCAAAACCAAAAATCGTTCATTTTACGGGGATCAAAAATATATTTAACTTTTTTTTGTGAACTTCACCATGTATTTACTTATATTTTTATTTATTTACATGCATAATTTTCACCACCCGGATGACAAAAGGGAAATATCTATTCTTTTTCTTTGGAAGATATTAATTAATAAGGGATGTCCTAACTCTTTTACGGTTTTACCTCCTCTTCCTTTCCTTTTTTTTCTCTAGTATGTGATTTTTTTATTTCACTTTTGATACCAAAAGGACCACAATCAACCTATTGAAACAGGGCCAATTCCCCTGGGCCCTGGCCCTTTCAAAAGCTCTCTATCTCTTGTTTACACAGATTGGGTTGGACCTTCAGCCCGCTCTACATGTTGAAATTGTACAAGCATATTTATCGGACGTACTGATGTTTTTGTTGAGAATATAAAAGGTTTTTGCTTTTTATGTCCCATCATTTTCTTTTCTCATCCATCTTCCCCAATTTTTCCAATTAAATCCCATAAATACCCTTATCTCTTTTTATCCTTATACAAAAACTCCCCCTTCTCTCACAATTACTTTTCCTACTCCCTCAAACCCCTTTTACCCCCAATTTTTTCCCAAACCGTACCCTACCTCCATTTCTTCCTTTTATTTACAAACGGTACTCACCATCACCCTTTCCTTCTCTCTGGTTATTCCCGTAAATCCCTCTCACTGCCTCCTTCCTTTTACTTCCCCTCCCCTTTTGTTATCCCACCCAACCCTATTGTCACTCCAGCGTAAGCAGTGACAGAAGAAAGATAAGATTTATGATTTTATGCTTTCAACTGAGTACATTACGAAAATATAGTTTTCATAATGTACTCATACACTACGAAAACTATAGTTTTTGTAAATTATTCTAAATTTGAGTATAGTTTCCGTAGTGTATGAGTACGTTATGGAAACTATAGTTTTGGTAGTGTACTCAAATTTCAGTATATTAAAAAACTATAGTTTCCGTAAGGTATATTGTTTCTGTAATATACTCATACACCACAAAAATATAGTTTCCATAATGTAATGAGTACAGAAATAATAGTGTACTCAAATTTGGATGCATTACGAAAATTATAGTTTCCGTAGGGTATTCAAATATAGAATACCTTACGGAAACTATAACGGTGGAAAGGTCAAAAGGATATTTTTGAAATTTAAATGGAAAAAAATAGGGAGGGGATAAGATTAGTAAATAGCAAGAGTATTAAAAACAAATGCCAATATAAAATTCTCAGTTTTTGACAAATAAAAATCAGGAAATAATGTGTACCAAATAAAAAAAGGAAAATCAGGAAATGACGTTCCTGGTGTGTAACGCCCCGATTTTCACGTTTTATTATTCTTTAGTATTTTAACGTTTGTATTTTATTGGAGAGTTTAGAGAGTGATATAAAATATTCTGAGATGATAGGAATGCTATACACAACCATAGGAAGCCATGGTTAAGTTTCGGGCAAAACCTCAAATGGAGCCCGGTCTGCGTTTTTCACGGATAGTAGTGTTCTTCTACTATCGAGACCTAATTTGGACTCGTGAACGAGACAGTAAGTCTCAGGATTTTATTCTCGACATCTTTGTTAAAATCCCTCCCGACGTCCGAAAAATAATAATAATATATTATATTCGGCCGTTTAGTCGAACCGGCAGGCGTTTGGAGTCGTAAAGGGATTCAACAAGACTCGACAACGGATAAACTTGATACCACATCATCGCAGGACACTTGGGAGAGTATGCGAGAGTCGTCATGACGGTCGGAAAAATCTAGACGCAAAATTATCAAAATGCCCCTAACCTTAGTCTTTTACACTTTTACCATTTTACCCTTTTGGCAAATGACCTTTTTGCCCTTAAGTGAGATTTTATAAGGCTGAACTCAGCCCCATCCAGCCTTCTCATTCATGCACAACCCCTCCCTAAGAACACTCATCACTAACCTTGAGAAAACACCATTGATGTTCTTGAGAAAACCTTTATTACTTGTTAGAAATCCTTGATTTCTTGACCAATCTTCATCTATTCTTAGGTAAGATCACTTCTATGATCTCCTAGCTTCTTGAATCTCTCTCTATCTCAAGATCAAACTCCATTTTCATGAAAATCAATTCTTAGATCCAAAACTTTGAAAATCCATAGGAAATTGTAGAAAAATCCTTTTAATGTGAAACCAATTTCTTTGAACTCACTTCATCATTCTCTATCTACACCCAAGAGCTTATGATTCAATTCTCATCATAGCCCTTAAATCCCCAAATGGGCGAACCCTACATAGTGATGATGAATAGTGTTTTTCATCAATTTTTGATTTCTAACACTTGATTCTATCATTAGCCTTCCTATTGTCTTTGAATCCAAGTGATGGAAAACCAAATCAATTTCTAACCCTTTTTCCTTAGAGTGGTCGGACCCTATATGGATAGAAATTGTTGAGTTTTGTTTTGATTGTTGTTTAATGTTTGATTATTGTGTTGTTTGTAGTTGATAACGATTATCAGAAGGTTCACGAACCGATCAACCGACTTTGATCCGGATATCTGCTCTTCAACAGGTATGGGGGGTGAACCTCATCACACCAAAATGGTGGTGGTGAAGATGGTTGTTTAGTTTATGTGTGGGTGAAACCCTTTGGTTTGGGTTCACCAATTAATTTGGTTCTCTTAGAGAACAAAGTGTAATAATTGTAGTTTATGCTTTGTATGCTTTATCATGCTTTATAATGATGTTGATTAGTTGAGAAAACATTTTCATGTATGTTGAAAAACCTACTTTGATCTCTAGATCAAGTATGGATTTTTATGCTTGATTATGATGCAATGATATGTGATTATTCTTTGTCATAATTATGTGAGCTTTTGAGCTATAACTTGTCTTGAGGGTGAAGCAAAATCTTCACTTTTGCCTTGATGTGGCTTTCGGCCATGACCTTGAGAAAAGGAAGAAAATGTGTATTTCTTGAACAAATTAAAGTTTTCAAGTAAGAAAAGTGTTTTAGTAACATATGTTTCAAAGAAAAACCATAAGTGATTTTGATCCAAAGATCAAACAAAGTTTCAATCTTTAAGTGTTTTCACCAAAGTGAAACATGTCTTATACCCTACCATTAATTCATCTAGTTAATCAAGTATTTTAAAAGTGAAACAAAGGAGTGTTTTTCATGAAAAGTTAGACATAATTCCATAAGGTTTTTCTTTATTTTAGAACAAAGTTCATGTTTTGCTTAAGGCAATTTCGCTAAGCGAATCCAATCTCGCTAAGCGAAAACAGAGAAAATACAGGCTAGGCATCACTGCCTCAATTTCGCTAAGCGAATAAGAATGATTTTCGTTAAGCGACTCAAATTTCGCTAAGCGATTCGGAGAAATTTTAAATGAGGTATCACTGCCTCAATTTCGTTAAGCAAGTGTGATTTCGCTACGCAAAACTTAATCACACCTTATCTTTATCTTTTCCTTGTTTTCCTCAAAATTGTAAACGTTGTTTTGGTTTACAAAAGGAGTTTTAACTCAAAATCATAAGTTAATCATAAAGTTTTACGTATAAAAACCTAAGTTAAGTAATTTACTTAGAGTTGAAGACAAGGGTTAATTAAGTATGGTATGTTGTGGAACAAGACCATGTACTATACCATTGATGACATAATACATCAATGACTTCATAAGACTTAAGTAAATCAACACTTATTTCCTTAACTGAAAATCAAGGATTAATATCTTCGAAAGGATTAAAGACTTATCTAAGAGGATTCTCAATCCTTATTCATAATGTTTAGGACTTGATGAGACAACCCCTTCCTAGGAGGTCCCATTGGTGACGCCACTTATAATTATTAGCGTTATAGCGTAGCGTAGTAGTATAAAATTGCGAAATTATTAAAACATTAAATACATACTGATACCATAATAATAGATACAGATATAATAGTACTGACTCCATCCGTAGAGCCTACAACACTGATACCAAATATAAAAGACTTCAGAGTATGCAGTAAATAAAAACTAAAAACATAGTAGCGGAAATGATGATACATCAACCGTCTTCTCCTAGCGCTCAAGGTCCCCCAGCATTGGGATCTGAGGCTCTCCCGCCAGCATCAGGCTCAACAGGTATACCGTCAATTTCCTCGGGGAACTCCTCATCAGGGTCTTATCGTGCAGTCGAGAATAAAGATAAAATACGAAATAGAAATAAAGGGGATAAGAAACAATAATATGTCATAAATGGGAAAAACAGCAATATAAATAATGTATATAGATAGCAACACACCGAATCACAACAGTGACAACCAAACAACTTCCGGATAATTTTTCTCTTAACTACTGTCTCTCACACTCATGCAACTAACGACTATATGGATGCGATCACGACGCGACAGCCCCAACTGATCAAGGTGTCTCGGTCACCACTATGCCACCCCTCGTAAGGTAAGGTTCGGTCAAAAGCCCGCAGGCCCAACTCGTCTCATGGGTATGACATATTCCCCCGCCCGCAGGCCAGGTCGGAATATTCGCCCGTCAACAACGCAACTTACGGTAACGACATGTTCCCCCGCCCGCAGGCTAGGTCGGAACACTCGCCCGTCCGTTAACAACTCAACTTTCGGTAACAACATATCCCCCCGCCCGCAGGCTAGGTCGAGATATTCGCCCGTCCGTCTACAATTCGGCTAGTGGATACGACCATCTCCCTGTAGGTAAAATCGGAATCGCCCCTATGCCAAACTAATCAGTACGACCATCTCCCCGCAGGTAAGATTGAAATCGCCCGTATGCCAACACAGTGATGAACAACAACTATGCAATATGGATCTCACCGACTCATCTCAGGATCAACGCCTAGTGCCTCAACCATGACTTATAAACAACCACAACCAACTTTCATCTGGTTCAACCGGGTATCAACTCATATCACAACAACAACATATTTATTGTATCTCTTGGTTGAGCACTATATATATATATATATATATATATATATATATATATATATATATATATAACCTCGACTTTCTCACCACACATTCATCTCCTAATTTATCAGAAATCACTGCCTAGTTCTACTCAGACATCAGCAGTCCAACAACATATGAATAACAACCAAAATAGATTTAACAGTAAAATCAGCTTACAGATAAATAACATTTAATCAGTCATAATCATATAGCAGGCATAATACATATATCACACATAATATATCAAGTATCCAATCACATCACAAATATCCTCAATATATAGTAAAATCAACCTAACGGTCAAACGACCTCTAGTAGGGTTTGGGTCGCCCTACGCATATCAATATATATTATTTAAAGCTTGCCTCCCCGACGATATTGTGGTTCTTTCCCCCACCTTAGTGATGTTCCCGAGAGATTCCGGATGCGGCTCCGCAACAATCAATCGAGTGCGCGATCAAATGTCCGAGTCCTGTCAGATTTTATACAACAAAACACAACTAGAAATCAACATAATTAAATCATCAATTCCCTAATTCCTTAGGATTAGCTACTGCCCCTATTTAATTAAATAGGCTAGGAATATTGAAATTTTATCAACTCTTAGATCAATGATCCTTAAGCATACCTAATACATAATCAATGATCAATTATCAAAGATTTGAACCAAAATCCCTTAAACCAACAAAATAGGGTTTCAGCCTTCACCATGAAAAATAGGTGAGAGTTTGATTTGGCCTCCTAATCACTTTGATTACATGATTAAGGGATGAAATAGGTGAAATCAAGAACAAAGAACAAAAAACCCCATTTCCCACATACACATACATTCAGCCACTTTTTGATAAATAGTCTAGAGAGCTTATTTTATTACAAGCTCTTGGATTATGATAGTAGGGAATGACATTAGCTCATAGAAATCGGTTTAACATTAAAATGATTTTTCTACAATTTTCTAGCAATTTTTGAAGTTTAGATCTAGGAATTGAAACTCATGAAAATCAATGGAGAAAAGTAAAGATTGAGAGCTCAATGATGAAATCTATACCTCCTAGGTGACATAGGAGGATGAGAGGAGCAACTTTGCTTCACAAATCTCCTTGAAAAAGCTAGAGGAAGCTTGAGAAAAATGGAGATGAAGAAAAATGGAAGAAAATGGAGAAGGAAGAAGAAAGGAAGAAGAAGAAGTTGAAGGTGAGAGAGGAGAGAGAGAGCTCGAAAATAAGAGAGAGAAAGTGAGGGTGATCATGAAAATTTAGATATTTTCTTAAGTTTTCTTAAGAGTTAAGAAAGGTAAAAAGGGTAAAAAGGTAATTAGCAAAAATAAACAAGGGTTATTTGGTCATTTCACGTCTCGACATTTTGAAAATCCTCACGACACTGGTATGAGTCCCTAGATGACTTAACATGGCCTTGACATGAAAATTATTCTCTCGTGGGCTTCGTAAAACCCTTACACGGCTCGAATCGTCTCCTAGAACGATTATCGGTCCGAATATAATATATTATTTTCATTTTCGAATATCAGGACGAACTTTTTCGAAAATATAGGAAACATGATTCTAAGACTAACTATCTTGTTCACGAGTCCAAATTAGGTCCTGATAGTAGTAAAACACTACTGTCAGTGAAAATCACAGATCGGATTCCGTCTGAGTTTTCGACCAAAATTTAACCATAGCTTCCTACGATAGCATAGAGTGTGACTATGACCTCGGAATAATTTATTTAATTTTATAGACCCTCCAATAAAGCACAATTACCTAAATACTAATTAATTAAAAGAATAAGAAAATCGAGGTGTTACACTTGAAACATAATTCATAAGACATAGACACAAACATGAAACGTTTTGGGTTTTTAAACAGTAGTTCGATGATAGACCGGTGATTTGGATCTCGATCAGTGATTCAATTGTTTCAGTCTTGTGATGACTCGATCCCGGAGGGATCAAGAGATTTATCTTGTGGATAAAGGTTTTGTTTTTCAAAGACGCGTATAGTTCCTAAGGAAGAGAACCTTAGTGGATCTTAACGTTTATCCGATGGATAGACATTGCTTTTTCGCATCTGCTTTGTGTAAGCATTGGCATTTCATTTGCATAGTTGTAAGGCCTTGGGCCTAGGAGTTGAGCTTACACCTTGATGCGGGTGTGAATCTTACGGTGACGATCTTCAATGGTCTTTTTGGAGGTATCAGGGTTGGAAGGGCTGACATGTGACCAGTTGATAGCTCTTCTATGTCGTGGCTAATCCGAGCAATATACTGATATCATCTACTAGATGCCATACTTTTCATGTTTGGTTGAGAGTGCTACCGTAAAGCCTGATACGTGCACGTTACGAATGTTGTAGCATCTTGCTCATGGCTGACAGTAAACGGAACATGTCCTCCCATTCACTCTCTCCGACGTTTTGTTAGCTCCATGGAGTAGGGATCAGAGTAGTACCCAGTGGCATTGGCATTGGCATTGAGTCATGTACATTGCACTGCATTGCATGGTTGTTGATGTTTACATTTACTGTTATACATCGCAGTGTTGTTTTAAGAATAACATGATATTATGCTGTTAACTGTTTAATATGATTTATATTGAGAACTTTAGTAAGCATGTTGGGTACGCTATTACCTGGTGAGTCGTCCCGTTTTTACTACTGCTGTTTTGTTGTGTTGATGAACGGGAATCTCACCCATATATGTACATTTTATGCTGGTACATGCTGTTGCTGCCTGAATAGATGGACGCGACGACGGTTCAGTTCAGCAGTTCCTTTGAGTCTGGAGGTGGACTCCTTTTTGCTGTTTTATTTTTGTCTGGGCCAGACTATGTCGGTATCTGTAGTACCTTTTGGGAGCTACGACTCCTAGTACTTATTTTATTCTTATGACAGTTATACATTAGACTTATGTCTGTATACAGTATTATTTCTATTTTCTGTTTTCTATTTCTGTATTTATAATACAGTATGTTCTAGAAATGCATGGTGAATCTAAGTCCATTTATTAGTATTATTTACCTTTACTAATCCCATTACATCTTTGTGAGAAAAAAAATCGCATTTTCAGCATTAATAAATATTTTCGGCCTTATGAACGTTCGGGAATGTGACACTCGGGAAAGGGTGTTGCATGGTGCACCAACTACCATGCAATAAAGTAAAAGCTAAATATGTTTTTTTTTTTTGCCTCGGTTAGATAGTTATGTTAATATTTATTTTGATAAATGCCACAGCTTGAATTTAAGGAAGCACCTACTTAAACGTTTTTGGATTCGTATATGATCATAAGAAGCATTTTCGGTCATTCACCGATACTAATCTCCTTCGTCCTTCGGAGGATTTGAAGGCATTCAAGGTGGGATGTCCCTTCTCAACCAAGTTTTTCCATATGAAAAAACCAGAAATCGAACATCTGACTGATTGCTTAAGGGATCCGAGCACATCACAACTTGAATTTGTGGAAGCACCAACTTGGGCGTTAAAAAACAAATCGAATTAGGTTAGCTTATCCAGTGTGACCTATTGACATTAATTATATTTTAACTCTCAAACACTTTCGCTTATTCATGCGATTTCATTATTATGTAGTTTTATCAACATCTCAAATCTTTATTAACCATAATATATCGATGACATATATATACCATAAAATTATATAATGTGTAGAGCTGTCAAATGGGCCGGCCCTAGCCTACATAGCCCTAGCCCACATCGGTTAGGGCCAAAAAGCCCACCATACTAAAAGCCTATAGAGCCAAGTAGGCTAGGACTGCCTCATGGGCCAACCCGCTATGAGATTAAATTTTTTTTTTTTTGGGAAATCTTTTCAACTCACATTTTGGCTTACATGCTAGTATATCCACACTGGAACCTTACGAGGCATCAACCAAAAGAAATTGCCAATACTTCAGGTAGATTACTACCAATAAAATGCAAAACACCTATCTTAACTAATTGTGATTATCATAGCATATAAATTTAACCATGCAGACTAAGCATCCAAGTTAAACAATGAGATGTATAAGAAATTGCAGTATACGTAGGAAAAGTATTGTCGCATAATACACAATGTAGCATGATATATTGGCTAATCCTTATAACAACATTCACAAAATATTGTGAATGATGTTTCCAGCAAATAGTTGAAACACATTATTCTTCCAATAAATGTCAGCCTATAGTACCCACATAAATTCAAATCATCATATGCTCGTTGTAGTTGGTAATTTAAATTTTCAAACCAGTTAGTCTTCCATTTCCCCTTCTTGATGCACATTCGACTCCACTACTATAGTTCCACGACCAACAGGTTTACAATCATCTTCATCTAAAACTCACAACCAATCAAGAAATAATTAGGCAACAATCACAAAATAATTAACTAACAATAAGTATGGTCATTACCAGATTATACAAATTATTACCATTAGAATTCGAAGCAAAACTGTTCAATCAATTTCTAGTGCAAATAAGTATCTCGAACATTTTTGGGAAGGGTGAGATTTCTGTATTTTGTAAGAACACGACCACCAATACTAAAAGCGGATTCTGAAGCCACCGTAGTAATCGGAATACTTAGCACATCTCTTGCCATGATAGCAAGTGCGTGAAATCTTTTTTCATTAGTCTTCCAATAATTCAGCACGTCCAAATCCTCATTGTCATCATAATCAAGTGCCTTTTCTTCCAAATAAAGATCTAATTCACTCTTCCCAATGTTAGATTTGGTTTCATTTTGAAACTTTTTAAACTCTTGCAAGATATCATATATTAATTATCTAAATGAAACAAGAATAGAAGAAACAAATAATAACTAAATTAGCATTAAAAAACATACTTTGAATACTTTTGATCTCTTGGGCCTACTTCCTTCGCCACTTGACTTATGTACCATACTAGATTCACTGACTGGTTGAGATTGAGTGAACACTTGGTGTGTTGATATTACTTATATATTCTCCATAAAGCTTCTCAAATTGTTCCCTCAGATTTTTCACCTTATCTTGGGCCGTTGATGGATCAAGCATTCTATAACCAAAAAGTACAAAATCAAGTTTCATGCGGGGGTCAAGAATAGCTCCAAAAGCCAAAACAACACTATAATCCTTCCAATATTTGTCAAATTTGGCTTTCATCCTATAAGACATTTCCCTTATTACCTTATCATCATTTAGCGAGTTTTCTTCTAACATGCATTCAATCTTCCAAACTTGCAAAAAGTACAAGTTTAAGGTTGGATAAGATGAACCAGATATCATGTTTGTAGTCTCATAAAATGGTTCTAGAAATTCACATAATTTTTCTCCCCTCCTCCATTCTTTATCTAATGGACAAATTTTAAAATTTGTATTTATCACCCTGAGAATATCAAATGCTTTTTCATATTTAAATGCACTTTCAAGCATCAAATATATTGAATTCCACCTAGTTGGCACATCCAATCTTAAGCCAACACGCAGTCAATGTCTGCTTGTCGCACATATTCCTTGAATTTTACCATCAACCCATCTGATTCTCTCACATACTCAACACTCTCTCGGATTTTTTTAAGTGCTTCACTAGCCACTTTCAAACCATCTTGAACAATTAAATTAAGTATATGAGCGGAACAACGCACGTAAAAATAGTCACCATCACACAACAACATAAACACAAAAACAAAACATATAACACACCACACCACAATAGTGTAACTGAGAAGAAGAATGGTGGCTGAGTGGTTTGAGGATACCCAGAAATAGAATCACGGCTTCACGGGTGTCACAGCTCATAGGTTCATGTATATGGTGGAACGTAGAAGAAAAGAGTCGTAGCTCGTCAATAGTGGAACGAACAAGAATCAAGTTGGGTGAACGAGAACATAGAATCAATTGCTGAATCAGTTTAGGGTTTGTCAATGTAATTGTCGAATTGGGTTCGTCGAATTGGGGAATTGGGGAAAATATTGGGAGCGTGAATGTAGGGTTTGTCAATCAATTTGAGCTTCTCAGTTTTCTGAATTCTCACAATCCACCGTATCATCCACAATTTGGTTGTTTTTTTTAGAATATGGTACCACGGGCTGATCCTCGGGACAACCCTGCCCCAACCCCATTAGCATGTGGGGCTGTATGGGTTAGGGCCTAAAAGCCCCTAGCTTGGGTTGGTTGAGGGGGTTGTCTTATGGGTTGTGGCCCTATTTGACATCTCTAATAATTTGTTTTAGATTTTGATTCATCCATTGTTGTTGATTGAGTTTTGTTTATCCCGTGTTGATAATTCAGTTGATAACGACTAGAGACATATAGAAAAAACAGTGGAATTTGATTTCCGCGCGGAAATATTTTTCATCTAATGTTTCCTTCTACTATCTCCCACCTCCTTAGTCTTTCTAGACTCCAGGAATCATCTAAAAACTTATTAGAGGATCATTCAGCCAGAGTCACATACTGGGTATAAATCTTTAAAAAAAAGGTGTCATTATTTTTTGTTTTTTTTATAAGATCGTTGAGGCTCTTACACGTAGGTGAGGTATCCCATAAGGTGTGAGTGTTCTATGGTGTAAAGGTTTTCAAGCACCTGCAAGCTTGGTATTAGTGGATAAAACCCGGAAATATATTCTAGGGACTGGACATGGGTTATCAACGGTGGGTGGCTGAACCAAGACAAATCTGGTTTGCAAGCTTTTTTTCCCTATCTCCTTTATATTTTTATTTATTGTTCATCCTATTGTTTATTGTTTCGATTATTTTTATTGTACGCCTCATTAAGTTTAAATAGAGAAATTGCTTTCGCTAAAGAAATCTAGAAAATTTTATAAACTCGATTCACCCTCATTTTGGGTAATATTTGCCTGGGCCAACATAATTATTATTATTATTATCATATATATAAAAATAAAGACATAAATATTAAAATCATAAAATTTCAATAAATCTAATCAAATAAATTGCATAGCATATAATTGTGTTTCTACGTGACTTTATGTTTTAAAATTTTTGAATAATCAGCTTATTATCAATGTTATTGAATACATCTCTCTTAATGTAAGTCACTAACATAAGAAAAGAGAAGAAAAGATAGGACAATGGGTGCGAATATATAAAATTAGAGGGGAAAATAAAAAAACACAAGATATTAAATGTAATTTCATACAACTTAGTGGGTGCATGTGCACAAACAATGTAGGTCTGCTACTTCTTGTAGCTCGCCCTCTCCAAATCGGAGGGAAAAGTTAAAATTACACCTTTTAATTTTTTTTATGTGTATTTTAGTGCTTTAATTGTTAAATATTCTAAACACCAAAATATATATTAAGATATGGTTTGTCTAAGTGATAAGGGACTCAATCATTTTAAGCAAGTGGTCAGGGGGGTCAAATCCTGACTCTTATTTATGAAAAAACCTGATTGAGAGGAAAAAACTCATCATATAATAGATTCCTCAATAAATATTAATAACTGTTAATGATGATAAATAATTCATCCATATGCCCTCATTAAAAAAAACACCAAAAGCTATACAAAATGATCTAAAATTATAATGAGTCACATCACGCTTTTCATTCAAAATTAATATCGATTATTTTGAATCACTTTTAAGACTTTATCATACATCAATAAAGCATATAAAATAAAATTGAAGGGTATAATTTGTACTATTAAAATGAGTTTAATTGTTATGTATTATCAACGTAAAATTTTTTATATTGTCAACTAATCAATAATTATGATATGAGTGACTTTTCAGATATTTAGGATAAAAAATAATCATTTTAACTAATATAATAAATTATAATTGATTAACAATATAAAATATATATCAATTAAATTCTTAAAAAATAATATTGGTGACAATGAACTATACATTTCAGTGCTTATGCGATCGTTTTATGCCCACCCTGGCACCATCCATCAGGCATGGTACTAACCGCTCGCGCAGGCTATTTAGTCATTTACGTCTTTACGCAGGCCATTTAGTCATTTACGTCTTTACGCATGCCTATTATTTTTTCTTTCACTTTAAAAATCTCAACTTTACGTTAATAATTGATTATTTTGCGTTTGACTTTATAAAATGTGAAATGCGTAGAATTTATTTGGAGAGTAATATGCTAAACAAATTGGAAAGTGAAAATCGAGTGTGTTTCACGCAGCGCACGAATCAACGATCGATAGGAAGGTTCAGGTCCAACTAATCTAAAATAAAATCAAAAATCGATAAAAAAAATTTGAAAATTGAAAAAATTCAATTTGTATTGATTTTTTTGGATCTTTAAAAAAATCGATTTCGTCAATTTTTCTGTGAAAGTGAACCAAATCAAATCATATATATATATATATATATAATTTAATACTTATTTATTCTGTTGTAAGTATACAATATTGTATTATCCTTTTATGTTTGTTTTAATTTTTCTAATAATAATAATTATTATATATTAGTTTAATGTGATATAATTTTATGCTATTTTTAATGTTTCAAATATAAAATTAATACTTGTTAATTTGTAATGTTTTAATTTTTGATATGTTGTGTGTTATATTTGTAAATGTTATTTAGAAGGAAAATGCTTTGAAGTACGAAGTCTGATGAAGTTTCGAAACTAAGTATCAATGTTGTTGGCCCTTCATATTGCATTTTAATTTTTTCAATGTGACCCAACACTCACTCTCCATTGTACGATCAGAAGTTGTCGGCTTTCATATCCTAACCGATCATACTAAATAACAACGTTGTATTTAGAAATACCTTTTAGTTATTGTGTTGCTAAAACCCGAATCATCTAATCCAAATCGTTTTTAATCGGATTGGATTGGATCAAATTTGATATAGGAATCATTCCAATCCAAACGAACCACAACTTGTTTTTATTTTTCAATTGGATGACTTTTTGACTCAAAATCGATCTAATCGATCTTTGAACACCCCTACTACTATCAAGGCTGACAAGGGCCCCACAAAGATCCTTTCACTCCATCTGATCTGGTGTTAGTTATAACTGCATAACGGTTTGGATACAAATAACAACATTACTGCTTAGGATAAATGAATATATCTTTTATCAAGAGTCCCTCTAACCAACTAGGGATATCAACCTTATCTTTATAACAACTTATCTATATTCTGTTACACACTTACATTATAAATAAGGTGGGAATAAGCCAGACCGCTCGTTAGGGGCCTATGACCAGGGACAGATTTATTTGATGGCCAAGGCCCCTACCAGCATTTTTTTATTTTAAAATTAGTATGAATATTTTCAGTGGTGCAATCCATTAAAGTTGTTTAACTCCAATTTTTATAGGTCCTATTATATAACCTCGTTACTTTTTAATTTACACTACTTTAAACAATTTTATTCTCTAATGGTGCATCTCTTAAAATTTTATTAAATAGGTGCCACAAGTTACCCACATATTTATTTACATTTATTTTTGTTATTAAATCTTAAATGTGATTGAGCTGCTGAATAATATTTTCTCTCTCTTATTTCTATTGGTGGTTCTTATATAAGAATTGATTGTTTCTATAAGCAATCGTCCTTACATGTTGTATCTATATCAGTTTGCTCCAATAGTACAGCCCAACAACACTACAAAAGGTATTTTAGCAACTGAATTTAATCGGTCTCTAAATATGAAAATTTGGTCGCTAAATATGAGAATTTGGTCTCTAAATCGATCACTAAATGGTTTAGCGACTGATTAAGCGACCACCCCAAATGGTTTAGCGACTAAGCAATCGGCTACCACGTTTGGTGGTCGCTAAATGACTTAGCAACCGAATTTCCATTTTTAACGACTAAATTTGATGGTCGCTAAACATCTTTTTTTGTAGTTCAAGAATTTGCCCTTAATTCTAAGAACTTATTAAGCAACTTCTATTGAAGTTGCTCTAATAGCCTTTGACGAGACCCATACCAAAACAATGTTTCTCTATCCAAGTTCGTGGGTCCCACTTTTAATTTTAAAATTTGTGGATTGATTTGACTTTTCAATTCACCTAAAAAAAGCGATTCTTTTAACCTTCTCTTTTTGTTTTTCAGAAATAGTAATACATACTCACAATTGCTTTTAATCTCCCATTATTATTATACTCACTCACAAGTCCGAATTATTTTTCAAGAAATACGTAAATCCTCCATGAAAATGGATTACTTTACTTCTTCTCCAAGTTGGGCCCCTCCCATAATCTAAGTCTGGCTTCGCCCCTGCTTATGACCTAGCCTATTTAAGGTCTATCCCGACCTAGCCTATTTAAAAAAAAAGTTAGGTTAAGGCTTTTGAAAAAACTTATATATAGCTAAAGAGGTCAGACTAAAGGTTTAAAAAAAGCCTACTAGGCCGCTTATCAGACCGACCTATTTAACACACACACACATATATATATATATATAAATAATTTAATATATTATTTAAAATATTTATAATATTTGAACGTATTGGTGTATTCAAATGTAAGGTCTACTTACGCATTTACTTGCGAAGGCCTGGTGGCCTATTTATCAGTATAAGTCTATCAAACTCTTTATCATTAGAGGCTTACAAGCCTATTTACAAGTGAAGGCATATGACTTATTTATAGGTGAAGACATATTTAAAGAACTTGTTGAAAATTAGGCCTGAAGTCCAGATCAAACTTTAAAGTAGCCCAGGTCAGACCTTAAAAATTGACCTATATTAGGCTAATAGGTCTGGCTCAGGTCTTAAGATTGGAACACAAGTCAGGCCTATTTATGTCAGGGTCTAGCTCGGCTTAACCTATTCTCACCTCTAACTTTAAATAACTGGGTGTACGGCATGTAAAGCAAGTTCTAATTAACTTTTTCTCTCCCATATTATTCACTCACTGACTTCAGCATCGAAGTGTTTTTATAGGTGCGTCTGCCCCTCTAGCCTTGGCGACCGGATGGAGAGAAAGAGCTCAGAGCACATTCCATCTAGATACCTAGATCTCACATATTTGGACGAAATAGAGGATAAATATGACATAATTAAGTTGAAGAAAGTAGAAGTACTTGACTTACCCTAAATTTGACGCCATAGGAACAAATTAAAGTCTTCGAATGGTGTGGGGACAACGTACAACGACGACACGAAAATCCCAACCCAAGACAGAGACAACTATATGGGGAGTACGAGCAGAAGAGGAAGGAAGGAAAAGGCATGGCTGAACAATAGAGTATTGAAGGAGAAGAAAATGATAGAATCAATATGGAAGATAAACAAGGGAAGGACACTCCTTTGTCTAACTCGTGGGAGAAGAAGTAGGCGATGACTAGATAGGGAGCATGAGTAGCAAAGGAAGAAAAAAGGAGGCATGGCAAAACAATTGAGTTTTTGATGGAGAACAAAATGGCAGAGAAAAAAATTCACAAGGAATGACGCTCCTATGTTCCTACTTGCGGGATGGGAGGGGAAAACTAGGTCACATGAAATTTTTAATAGGTTTCTAATCTGAACCGTTAATTTTGATCTAATAGTTATTATTAAATGTTCTCATTTCTCATAATAGGATGACGTTCTTACTTGGTAGCTCTCTCTCTCTCTCTCTCTATCTCTCTCTCTCTCTATATCTCTCTCTCTCTATATATATATATATATATATATATATATATATATATAATGTCTTTGCATTGGTCATTTTACGGACTTAATTAGTAACAAAATACTGTCAAGGATCTATCTAACGATATCACAATCTTTCAACAACTGAATTAAGGGCTCGTTTGGTGGTCAGGATAAGATAAGGATGGATAGGATATGAGAACTGGACAGGGATAGGATAGGATATGAGTATGATAAGCTCTTATCTTGTCCGATGTTTGATGCGCATCAGATAATGATAGGATATGATATAAAATATCCATAAATAATAAAATTATCCTTATATCAAAATTACATCTTTTTTCAAAAATAAAATTTAATATTATGTGATTTTTTTTATACATTTAAATTAAAAAATATTTGATAATATATATTTTCTACATTTTAATTATATATTAGTCCATTTTTTAAATTATAAAAAATTAATTTTTTTTCACTTTTTATAAAAATTGCTAATTAAATCACATATATTAATTAGTAATAAAGTTGACTAATTAAGTTTGCAGCCATAATTAAATAATAACAATATTAAGGGTAAGAGACAAAAGAGAAAACATTTTCTTATCCTATCCTATTGGTTCTAACCCAGCTCCACCCTCAGGATATAATTATAACTAAGTAACAAGATATAATAAAATAACATGATAGGCTTATCCTATCCTGCTGATTCATCAAACTACAGATTAAAGCAGGACAAGATAATTTATCATATCCTGTCTTTTTATCTTGACCATCGAATGAACCCTCAAGGTTTGTGGATTGTTTCGCTAATAACATTTTCTCCTTGTTTAGTTCTGTGGCGTCGACTGTTTAGTCTTGGGAACATCTCATGATTCTCATCCAATCTTCTAATTTTTTACTAAAAAAAAACCTGATTTACCTAATTTGGGCATGCATGTCATATATACAAAGTAACGGTCATCCTAACCGGTGCTTTTAGAGCGCTGATTATAAAGAAATAAAAAAACAAAATTTTATTGCGAAATTATTTAAGTATATTATTTCTTCAAAATTAATATATCAATTTTCAATGTTAACTTTATTTTTTTAATTTCTTAATGGATGCTTGGATACTCGTTAACCTTCTCCAATATAATTGCTTAATTGTTCTTTTATCTAACATCTCAAATATTAACAACAAACTTATGCTTATGCTAACTTCCATGCTTTGTTGCTTGGTCATGCTTAATTTCAATAATTTGTCAGATCACGGGTATGATAAACAAATATTATCATCGTAGTTAGATCTGTCGTCGTTCGTTTAACAGAATATTACAGTACATGGTTAATTTTTTGTTTCATGATGCTTCGTTAATAATTAGAGTAAATCATCATTTTAGTCCCTGAATGTATGAGTCGCTGTCAATTTAGTCCCTGAAAGTAATTAAATTATGAAAAAGTCGCTCAATATTAATTTTGTCCATTAAATTAGTCCCCCAATGTTAATTTCGCTAGTCAAGTCAGTCTCTGTCAGGGACTAATTTCATTAAGAAAATTAACATTCAGGCATTTTTTTTTGTAATTTAACTGCTTTCAGGAACTGAATTGACAGCGTCTCATACTTTCAGGGATCAAAAATGATGATTTACTCTAATAATTAGTTTAAGTACTTACGTCAAAAAAAATCATTTTCACTTTATATGTTAATTTTACTATTGTAATATATTTAGTTTGGATTTAATAGTGACGCACTATTAATTACCAACACATTATTGGTCCGAGTGGTAACGAGTTCAGGCTCTTTAAACAAGTGGTTAGAGGTTCGATTCTTGACACTTGCATATAAAAAAACCTGATTGGGATGAGACAACTCTTAAATGTCGTCCAGGTCCCCCAACGGAGATTAGTTACTATTTACGACGGTGGATAGTTCGTACCAATAATATAGTTATCCAAAAAAATTGTGATGCACTATTATTTTAAAAAAAAAATACTATCAACTAATTATGCATTTTCACATCATTAAAAATATTTTACTCTTATAATAATTATTTTAAAAGTCTAAAACATGATTAGCTATGACTGGTTGACAGTGTAAAAGATTTTATACTGACAGTATATCAAAATTAAACGTGTTAATTTTAAAGTAATTTTAAATCTTATTACTTTTATTTTTTCTCTACAATCATGTGGTAAATGCTCGACTTAATACCAGCCAATAATAAAAAAGAAAAACTATCAAAGATTACAATTAGGGTTAACTAATTAAACATCTCTTTCCAAATGTATGTAGATTTCGCTTGTCCTCAACATATACCATACGATGCATGGTAATCAAAATTGCCTCTTCCAAAATTTAAAAGCTGCATACATCCAATAAAAGTGGACAAACTCGTTAATAACACTTGACCCTTGAAATATTGTAAGGACAACAACTCAGTAACACATATTTTTTGGTCCCAGGATAATCTTAATTTCCCTTAATGAAAAAGTAAGAAAAATGACTCATTTCTCTCCTTTTCGAGTCTGTTTCTTCTCACCATTTTATAAAAGAAAATGGAAATAATTTTGTACTGAATGGATAGTTCTCAACTTCTCATTATTGCACATACATGTGCAACATGAAGACCCAAATGCTGTGAATAGGGGTGGGAATAGTTTAGGCCGAGCTAGGTCCTGACAAGTCAAAGCCTGGCCTGCGTTCCGATCTCAAGACCTGAGCCTGGCCTATTAGCTTGATATAGGCCAATTTTTAAGGTTTGACCTGGCCTACTTCAAAGTCTGGTCTGGCCTGAAGCCTATTTAAAAGCTTGTTTTTCAACAAAACCTTTAAATATGCCTTCACCTATAAATATGTCATAGGCTTTCACTTGTAAATAGGCTTGTAAGCCTCTAATGATAAAGAAGTTGGTAGGCCTATACTGATAAATAGGCTGTTAGGTCTTCACAAATAAATATGCAAGTAGACATCTACATTTTAATGGGTCAATAGGCATTTACTTTCAAATGCTATAAATATTATAAATAACATATAATATTATAGTATTATATACTAAATTATATATTATAAATATGTGTACGTATGTTAAATAGGCCGGCCTGATAGGCCTAATAGGTTTTTTAAAAAGCTTTAGCCTGGCCTCTTTAGCTATATAGGCGTTTTAAAAAGCCTTAACCTGACCTTTTTATTAAATAGGCTAGGCCAGACTAGACCTTAAATAGGCTAGGCCGTAGGCCCCGGCGAGCGGCCTGGCCTATTGCCACCCCTAGCTGATAACCAGGCCGAGTGACCAAATCTTGGGTCTCTCTCTTGAACATTGAATTATTGTGGTTAATAAGAATGGAATATGTAAATGGATCCGAGTGGTAACGAGCTAAGGCCCTTAATCAAGTTGTCAGAGGTTTGATTCTTGACTTTTATGTGTACGAAGAAAACCTGATTGAGAGATATTAGCTCTTTAATGACGTCAAGTACCTCGTGGGATTAGCCATCGCAGTTACACGCGATAATACCCTAAAAAGAGGATTAGTATTCACCAAAATAAAAATACATTAGTAGACCGATAATGTTATTATTGTTTTTCTACTACTAGCTGGTGTCTTATTAGAATTGATGGACAATAAATCTGAGATACAATGTGAGATTCCTACTATCTAAATATCAAGATTATTTCTAGCATTATCAAAAAGGAAGTAAGCCAGTGTATTTTAAAATAGCTAAACCAATAAATAATCAAAATAAGTGCTATGCTATTGAGTATAAGTCCTCGACATACCAAATATGTGGTTGGTCCGAATAGTAACGAGTTTGGACCCTTTAAACAAGTGATCAGGGATTCGATTCCTAGCTCTTGCATATGGAGAAAACCTAATTGGGAGGATCTTAAATGTCGTCTAGGTCCTTTGACATAGATTAGTCACTGTTTACGACGATAGATACTTCGTATCAATAATATATGTCATGTGCAATAATTATTATAAATATTATCTTTTTATTGATGAACCTTTATACATATCTTATTCTAATTGGAAAACAATACCTAATATACTTATGAAATTATACCTAAGTTTTGTGCTTCCATTTAAGGATAGATTAAGGTTAAAATATAAAGATGTATTTAAAATTTTTGGAATAATTCGAAAAACTCCGGACGAATTAATCCTAATTTAGAAAAAAAAAAAAAAAAACAACTAACCTCGTAATCCTTGACTCTGTTCTATAAATTGAAGGTCCTCACCACTCAAAAAACATGTCTGGCGCTAGTTGAAGTTCTTTACTTTTCTGTGTACTTTTCCGTGCAGAGAGCTTCCAACTTACGAGATCTTCTCCATCTGGGTCTGTATCACGGGATTTTCCTTTCTCTCTCTCTCTCTCTCTGTCTCTTTCTTCACATATTATCCTTTTTTTACCTTAATCCTTCTTTCCATTCCATTCACTCAGTCATCACTCACAGTACCTTTTTCAGTGCCAGATTATTACGTGTGTTGTCTACTTTTCTGTGTCAACTTTAATCAATTCAGAACAAAGTTAGTGAGTACTGTGTTTGTGTGTGTGTGATATATAGAGAGAGGATGGCAACTAGGAATGTTGAGAAGATGGCTTCAATTGATGCTCAATTGAGGTTATTGGCACCAAGGAAGGTTTCTGATGATGACAAGTTAGTTGAATATGATGCTTTGTTGCTGGACCGCTTCCTTGACATTCTTCAGGATTTGCATGGGGAAGACATCGGAGAAACGGTAACTGTCATCCTCACCCACCCCTTTTAGTTTATGGCACACACAAATTTTGACAACATTAACTAAGTTTTGTATATCATTAACCACTTTCCACAACATTAACCAACTTGCCAAATACCCTTATACCCACATGACATCATTAACATTTGTACATCCATTAACCATGTTGTCTCATATCTGGATATACAAATATCGTTTTTGTTTAGTTTATTATCGTATCTCTTGCTAGTTTAGCTTTGTTGCTATGAAAAGATGATACCTTTAGCTTAATGTTGACATATTTCTGGAACTGCACTTCAGTTTTTTATGAAAAGAATGTCTTTTTGGTCTTAGAACATGGTCAATTGGCATTAGGCAAGAGTGTGAGTCTGGTTTATCTTTTGAACAAAGTTGTTGTGTTAAGTGCTTATACTGAAATATCGATTCATGTTTAAGTAGTAAATTAAATGAATTCATGCAAGGATTGGGCGTGGTGGTAAGCCAGCCACCCTCTTAGGGAGGGCTAAAGTTCAAATTCTAGAGAAGACAATGTCCTAGAGATTAGCCCCATAGGGATGCCTCTGGCCTGTGGGGATACCTGGAACAAGGACAAAAAAGAAAGAAAGAAAGAAATCAATTCCACTTGCATATTCCCTTTCTTGCACAAAGTCTTGTTATTTATTTGTTTTAATTTATCCCTTCTCTGCATGCATGGACTTTGTGGCTTACTAGTATCAGTAATTTGATGTGTACTAGGTTCAAGAATGTTATGAGCTGTCGGCTGCATATGAAGGGCAGAATAACCCTCAGAAGTTGGAGGAACTTGGGAATAAGCTAACTGGTCTTGATGCCGGGGACTCTATAGTCATTGCCAAATCATTTTCTCACATGCTTAATTTGGCCAACTTGGCTGAAGAAGTTCAAATTGCCTACCGAAGAAGGATCAAGTTATTAAAGAAGGGTGATTTTGCTGATGAGAATTCAGCCATCACTGAGTCAGACATTGAAGAGACTTTCAAGAGGCTTGTGAATGAACTGAAGAAGACTCCCCAGGAAGTCTTTGATGCTCTGAAGAACCAAACTGTAGATTTGGTCCTAACTGCTCATCCTACTCAGTCTGTTCGCAGATCTTTGCTGCAAAAGCATGGCAGGTTTGTCCATTACTTAACTCATTTCAATTTTTTGTAACTCAGAGGAGGAGTTATGTTAGTCCATTTGTTGTGCATTTACCATTTCAATGCACTGAAGTTCAACGACCTGTAGTGACATGACATGCTATCACTCTCTCTTCCATTTTGTCAATTTCTGTACGAAGGCTTAATCTTTCTATTGATAATAGTTGCCCTTTTTTTTTTTTTTTTTTTTCAGGATAAGGAATTGTTTGACACAGTTGTATGCTAAAGACATAACACCAGATGATAAGCAGGAACTTGATGAGACTTTACAAAGAGAGGTGCCTAACTGTTGACTGTTCTTGATTCTATATATGTATATGTATATGATGCCATTAATGACAGTCACAACATTATCTGAGCTGTTTGCTACTTTGCCTTTATTTTTTAATTTTTTTAAATAAAAATCATGATGGAGTTTGATATTTTCTTGGAAACATTTAGTCATTTACACAGTTTCATGGAGTTTAGAGACGATGACCTAATAATTTATTACGTGATAAGTGATAACATTATTATTATTTTTTTTTGTTAGGCTAGAATAATCTAAGTTATCTGTGTTGTATGCCTATTCATATGGGTAGCATTGCAGGAATACTATGATGGCACGGGTGGACTTTATGTGTTCAGTATACAAAATTAAAACTTTCTTTCTAATGAGAATTTTGAGTATCATGTTTGGATTTGGAGTTAGACGAAATTTTATTGTAAAAAGCTAAAGAACAATGTTTTTTTTGTCTTTTGTATTTTCAAAGTTCCCTTAATTCCTTAGTGTGCAATGTCAAGAGTATAAAACTCCGTGTCTTATTATGTTTGGTCAGAATTATTTAATTTTTTATTATATTTTAGCCTTGGATTCTATTTATATCATTGTTAAGATGTAAATCTCTAGTTTTATGAATTTTGCTGTTCCATTTGAATTTCTTCTCCTAATTAATTTCGATTAAAGTTTAATTCTATTCACATTCTTCTTTAAGTTGAAGATGAGTTTTACTAAGGCTATGAATTGATAGTTAGAATTGTATATAGCAATCTTTGCGGTAAGACTATGGCCCCTATTGACATTTCTTCTCCGTGTAGATTCAAGCTGCATTTCGTACAGATGAAATTCGAAGGACCCCTCCTACACCACAAGATGAGATGAGGGCAGGAATGAGCTACTTTCATGAGACGATATGGAAAGGTGTACCAAAGTTTTTGCGTCGGGTTGACACAGCTCTGAAGAACATTGGAATAAATGAACGTGTCCCATATAATGCCCCTCTTATTCAATTCTCTTCTTGGATGGGAGGAGATCGTGATGGTATCTTTCGTTTTCCTAAGCAATTAATGAATAGAGATATTCCCCAAAAACCAGTTTATCTTGTTAAACTTCCTTTATTTGCCAAAGTATTCATGTGGTATTGATTCAAAATGTTTACACCCCAGACCAGATCCTCGATGCCTTATATTTTCTTCACCCATTCCACTGTCTACGTTGGACATATTCAGTTTTGAGCACTGCCTTAAAGGTGTGGCTTGTAATAATGTACTCATGACTTTCTGTCTTACAATATGTAATGTGCATTGCAGGTAACCCTAGGGTAACCCCTGAAGTTACAAGGGATGTGTGTTTGCTGGCTAGAATGATGGCTGCTAATTTGTACTTCTCTCAGATTGAGGATCTCATGTTTGAGGTATCAAATATGCTGGTTACCATTGCCATAATTTATTTTATTTAGCATTGAGGGAATTTTTCTAACCTTTTTTTTTAAAATGCTTTTGGCAGTTGTCTATGTGGCGCTGCAATGATGAGCTCCGTGTTTGTGCCGAAGAACTCCGCAGGTTCTCAAAGAGAGATGCAAAACATTATATTGGTATGCTATAATGATATTAATATATTGTTGTTCTGAATTACATTCTTAACTTTCGGAATCTTTATTGGATCTACAATATTGAACATTAAATCAATCCAATACTGAAAAAAATCTCAGATCAGCACTTTCGAACTAAAGTTGAGGTAGTGCTTCATGCTTGTTGATTTATTTAGAGTTGAACATTTTGGGTGAGTTTTAATTAGTATTGAAGGTTACTGTAATAAATGCTTCATTGCTGCAGAGTTTTGGAAGCAAATTCCTCCAAATGAGCCATATCGTGTTATTCTTGGTGATGTGAGGGACAAACTATATAATACACGTGAACGTGCTCGACAGTTATTAGCCAATGGGAGCTCTGAAATCCCCGAAGAGACAACCTTCACAAATGTTGAACAGGTAATGTCGTTATAACAGCCTGATAAATTGTCATAGGATAGGGATAATTGAACCATTATACTAAAAGGCAAGTGCCTTGAAGTGACTCTGTTGGATTTCTTCATACTTTGTCTTTAGGTTATGTTCTATCCTTGGATACTTTAAATACCTGGTCCATATTTTGGAGCTATACTGAATGTGGTTCAAGGAGCAATAGAACTTGTAGCATTATGTAGATTCATTCCTTGATGTTAATATTACTAGTACTGCTGGATTTCTCATCCTTACACTATGTTTGGTTGTGGAAAGAAAATGAGAGGAAAGAAAGGAAAATGAAAGAAAAAGAAAAGAAAATGAGATGATTGTTTAGTTGTTTGGTATGAGACAAAATGAAAGGAAATAAAACTAGAACTTTTCTTTCCTTTTGTTTGATTGTGTAGAAATTGAAAGGAAAGAAAAAATCCTATTTATGAAATGACATAAATACCCTCACATAATAATTATAAAAGAATATTTTGTCCTTTCACTAAAAATGCACATTGTCCGAGGCACTTCCTTGG
The DNA here is from genome assembly GCA_039655645.1 of Ammopiptanthus mongolicus. NCBI lineage: Eukaryota > Viridiplantae > Streptophyta > Magnoliopsida > Fabales > Fabaceae > Ammopiptanthus > Ammopiptanthus mongolicus. Next base: position 16,536,456 of record CM077346.1, on the reverse strand, counting down.
TTTATGGGCTGCACTTCTCTTTTCCTTCCAATTTGAGAAGAAAATAAAACCATGTGGGCCCCACCATTTTTTTTTCTTCCAATCAGGGGAAAAGACTTTTCCCCTCTCTTTCTCTCCTCCTATTTTCTTTCCCCTCTCTTTCCACCAAACCAAACGAAGCATTAAAGATTGTTTCACTTTTTGATTATGGGAATACTGACATATAGTAGTTGGTTTAAGATTTTCTGATCTTATCAGCGAATCCTTTTAAAAATATGAAGAGGAATAACTTTCAAACTGCTTGGAGAATTGCATATTGCTAATCACTAGTCAATATTTATTCAATCTGGCAACAATTCTCTCAACCCTGTAATTAATCTCCTACCAATTTTAGTCCGGCTGCATTAAATCCACGAATTTGAATAGGTAATACCTAATGCATGGAATGAAATCGCAATTGTCCAGAATAATCTTGATTTAGTTATTTATATGTTACATTAAAACTCTGTAACATCCTTCGATTTTTTCTTGTAGTTCCTGGAGCCTCTTGAGCTATGTTATAGGTCACTGTGTGCATGTGGTGACCAATCAATAGCTGATGGAAGCCTTCTTGATTTCTTGCGGCAAGTTTCCACATTTGGACTTTCATTTGTAAGACTTGATATCCGTCAAGAATCAGATAGGCACACTGATGTTATGGATGCTATTACAAGCCACTTGGAGATTGGATCTTATCGAGAATGGTCTGAGGAACACAAGCAGGAATGGCTATTGTCCGAGCTCAGTGGAAAGCGCCCTCTCTTCGGCCCTGATCTTCCTAAAACAGAAGAAATTGCTGATGTTTTGGAAACCTTCCATGTCATTTCAGAACTTCCCTCAGACAACTTTGGTGCCTATATCATCTCAATGGCAACATCCCCATCTGATGTGCTTGCAGTAGAGCTTTTACAACGTGAATGCAATGTGAAGCAGCCATTAAGGGTTGTCCCATTGTTTGAAAAGCTTGCTGATCTCGAGTCTGCTCCTGCTGCACTAGCCCGCCTATTCTCTATAGATTGGTACAGAAACCATATCAATGGAAAACAAGAAGTTATGATAGGATACTCAGACTCAGGAAAAGATGCTGGTCGTCTTTCTGCTGCTTGGGCACTGTACAAGGCTCAAGAAGAGCTCATAAAGGTTGCGAAGGAGTTCAGTGTTAAGCTTACAATGTTCCATGGCCGAGGAGGGACTGTGGGAAGAGGAGGAGGTCCCACTCATCTTGCTATATTATCTCAGCCACCAGATACTATTCACGGCTCACTTCGGGTAACAGTTCAAGGTGAAGTTATTGAACAGTCATTTGGAGAGGAGCACTTGTGCTTCAGAACACTTCAGCGTTTTACTGCTGCTACACTTGAACATGGAATGCATCCTCCTGAGTCACCAAAACCAGAATGGCGTGCCCTCCTGGATGAGATGGCTGTCATTGCAACGAAGGAGTATCGCTCCATTGTTTTCCAGGAACCCCGTTTTGTTGAATACTTCCGATGTGTAAGTACTGTTTGCTATCAGGCTTATTATATTATTAACCCCAGTATAGAAAGATGCCCTTGAAAATCTAGCAGTTTAAGTGGTATGTTTTCAAAATTGATAATTCAGTTAACAGTAGTATTTAAAATTGCATTAATAGTGTTTACGACAAATGTTACTTTAACACTCTTGGTATTCAACATTTCATTAATAATGTTTGCACTGCTTATTACCACCCGTTTTCTTCCCCAATTCTGTGAATATATTTTTATTGCTTACAAAATTTCTGATTTAACTAGAATACAACTGTGTGATGATTTAAGTATAAATTTATCTTTCCTTTTGGAGTCACAAAACTAATGACCCTGCAATTTCTTTCCTTAGTTTCTTTCTTTACTCTTTTTTTTGGTACATTAATATCTTTCCTACCTTATTTCTGAACATTGCGAACTGCAGGCAACTCCTGAGTTGGAGTATGGAAGGATGAACATTGGCAGTCGTCCATCAAAACGAAAGCCAAGTGGAGGAATTGAATCACTTCGTGCTATCCCTTGGATCTTTGCTTGGACTCAGACAAGGTTTCACTTACCAGTATGGCTTGGCTTTGGGGCAGCATTTAAGCATGTGATTGAGAAGGATCCAAAGAATCTCCAAATGCTTCAGGATATGTACAACCAGTGGCCTTTCTTCAGGGTCACTCTTGACTTGGTTGAAATGGTGTTTGCCAAGGGAGACCCAGGGATTGCAACCCTATATGACAAACTCCTAGTGTCAGGAGAACTGTGGTCATTTGGAGAGCGTTTAAGGGCTAAATATGAAGAAACCAAGAGCCATCTCCTCCAGGTAATCCATTATTTCTGTTTAATAATTCACCTGTTAGGATTCTTTTACATCTCTTTTGCTTCTTTAGATGATGTTTCTATATTTGAATTTAGCATTTGCTCAGTGACATACATAATGACAAATTTATGAAATGTTGAAAGCCGAAAAGGAAGCAATTTTTTTGACAAAGCTGATTCTTCTCTCTCTCTTCTCAGTAGCTTTAATTTGAGAGTAGAACCGTTTAACTTATTTCCATGAAGATGAATAACCCCCCTTTCCTTTTATGTATTTGTACCATATGTTTCATGTTAGTCCTGTCAAAAGAGTGTAAGTGAAAATTATTTTCACTTTATTTGGTACTTAATGACCCACTTTATTCCTGTAAATCTTGTTGTAGGTTGCTGGGCACAGAGATCTCCTTGAAGGAGACCCCTACTTAAAGCAAAGACTTCGTCTTCGCGATTCATACATCACAACCCTTAATGTTTTGCAAGCCTACACATTGAAGCGAATCCGTGATTCTGACTACCACGTAAAGTTGAAGCCACATTTGTCAAAGGACTACATGGAATCAAGCAAGCCAGCTGCAGAGCTTGTCAAACTTAACCCTAAGAGTGAGTATGCTCCTGGTCTGGAGGACACACTTATCTTGACAATGAAGGGTATAGCTGCTGGCATGCAAAACACTGGTTAAGCCTCCATGGCTGTGTTGTCCTGTTCATGTTTGTAACGTTTGTGGCATTGGATATATATATATATATATATATATATATATATATATATATATATATATATATATTGTAAGAACCTATGTTGTTTGTTACTTGTTAGAGATGTGGACCTGCATCGGATAATATTGAAACTATCTATCTATTATCATACAATAAAACCCGCTTTGGCTTGTGCCAGCAAGGATTTTACTTGGATTCCTTTTTGCCCTTTTATGTTATACGTTTCTCACATCTATCTCATAGGTTTTAGTTTGTTATAAAATTTTAAATTTGTTTGGCCAATGAGTACCCCTTATTGCCCTCAAATTGTGTTACTTAGCACAGAAGTTATGTGTGTTTCCGGGTTTCAGTGTTTCATCAACATTTAGCAGGTCAGCCCTGAGGACAGAGACAGAGAAAAGAGGGAAAGTGAGTCCAAAAGTAAACAAACTGATAAATGTGATACTTCATTTGAATTTCTTCTCAATAATGCCAAAGTGGGGAACCTGTTTCTGCTGGATTAGCACCAAGTTTTTTTCTTTTGGTGTCAGATTTGATTTAGCTCTCATATCCTCAATTTCTCTCATGCAGTTATACATCCGTTACACTGCAACAATTTTAAGAGCATCCCATGTCGTTTGGTCTATAAAAACCAAACTGGAACCCAACATCTCCCTAACAAGGAGAGTAGTAGCTAGCAAAAAAACATTTGTTTCCTGTCATGGCTTATAAACTCTTGGTGCCCTCATTCTCTTTTCTCATGCTGCTCCTTCTGCTTACCACCAACATGGCCATAGCAAATGCTGCATTTTCCAGAACTCAACACTTGAAGATCATCCACTACCATAAGGGTCACAACAACCATGAAAAAGCCAGAGTTGGAGCAGCTCCTTTTGCCTTATATGGCTTCCTTCCAAAAGGGATCCCGGTTCCATCTTCTGGCCCTTCCCTGCGCTACAACGAACATAGGCGTGGTGTTCCTCATGGCAAATCGAGCGGCACTGTTAATGGTGTTTCAAACATAAAGCTTGGTGGAACTTAGGGAAGATGTTTCCCAAAAGCTAACTTCTAAGTAGTCTCTTTGGGATGGAGAGAAGTGGGTTGTGAATCTTGACATGATGATGCATGCATTCATAAATAATTGTTATCGTGTCCTTTCATTTTATTCTCTTCTTGTTTACCAAAGAAAGGCTTAAATAATCAAATAAGAAGGTATGTATGTACTGCGGTAAATTTGGTGTTGGAAGAATTGTTGTTCTTTCTTCCTCTATTCCTAGCTTGCATTTTATAACCAAATTCATGCTAAATTTTTTACTAACTTGATTTGCTGAACGTGCTCGAGCATTGGGCACTACCCCTTAGCCATGGAAATAATGGAATGCAGTTGCATCGTACAGTGGTGGCTCTCAACATGATTTGATAGTACGATTGCATAGGATCCCATTTTTTAGGGACACCAAATTTTTTTTTTTTACTTAGTATATATGTATTATATTAAAATAAAAAAGTATATAATAAAAATTTTATATAATTAAAAATTTTATATTTGAAACTTGAGGGTCCAATTGTTTTTTAAAATTCGGGGTCCAATCCTTTTAGTACTTATTTTAATAATTTTTAAAAAAATATAAGAGCCACACAAAAGACTCTCCGTTTTTCGCTCACTCACGTATCTGTATCTGTTTTTGAGGTTTTTCCCTCACTTACTTTAACAATTTTTTATTAAAAAAAAGCCAAAAGATTTGAGCAATATAGCACATATCAGAAGATTTTTGGCTTTTTGTTTAGTATTGAAAGACTTTGGTCATTCTTTGATAAGGACTTGAAATTATGTTGCAAAAATCTTGAAATTTATCTAAAACATGATAATTCTAATGATCTTGATGGTGAAATTCTATTTTAAGAATTAAAAGTCATTAGAGAGGTTTTAACAGTTGAATCAAAATCAAGTTTTATGATATTGAGTTCTTTGAAGATATTTAATTGTTTTCCTAATGCATGCATAGCTTATAGAATAATATTAATTATCCATGTTACTGTTGCATCTGCTGAAAGGAGTTTTTCTAAATTAAAATCGTTAAAATCTTATTTGCGATCTACTATGTCACAAGATAGATTAAATAGTATTGTTTTGATTTCTATTGAAAATGAGTTTAAAGAACATTGACTATGAACAAATTATTAATGGTTTTGTAGCAAAAAATGCAAGGAGGACAATATTCAAATTAATAGGGCATCGATTTCTTTCTTCAGCCCATGTGATTCATTTGCTATCAGTGGAGGATATTGCTGGTGTAGGGATGTTGCAACATGTTCGGGTTAATAGATATAAGTATAACTATTTTTGCTATAATTCTATTGTAGTTCGTTACTGTAATATTTTCCTTTTTTTCGCTAATATTTTTTTTCACTTGAAGTTGTATTAAAACAATTAATACCTAGTTTTTTTATACTTTTTTTTTGTGCGTTTTTTATAATCAATATATATATTCGGCTTGTAAAAAAATAGGACATCAATTTCTCAGTTCGCACAGGGCACCCAAAATCTCAGGAACGGTCCTAACATCCAATAATGGGTGGGGGCCATTTCATGTCCTGCAATATGAATGTCTGAGGGTCAGCACAGCCCTTAACATTATTTTCATTTTCTGATACTCAATCAGATTGAGTTTTAGCGTATGAAATTTTCTAAATTTAATGTTTGGATGAGAATTAACAAAAGAGAAGGGAAGAAAAAAGTGACTTGTACTCTAGCTTGGAATATTTTTCCTTTCAGCTCAAAGTTCTAAAATTGATTCCTCAAATTGAGAGTCATAAGAAGATTTATTTTAAATTCAAAAGAGGTAAGACTTAAGAGTGTTAATTCCTCCTCCTTCTTCCACTAATACATCCAAGTAAGCGAGAATTAAACCCCATCCATCCCCTTCCTCCCTTTCCCTCTTCTCTTCCCATCCAAGTTCTGATATTTTTTCTTACAAAAAGCCACAAATAATCTATTTTTAAATGTGCATAGAGATATTTATTAAGAAAAACTTATATTGCTAAAAAAACCTTTAGGTTGTTGTTATGAAGTTGGAATCTTTTCTTAATACAATGACAATATTAAAAAGTTCAAGAGATTAATTTTAATGCACTATAATTTTCTTTTATACTATCAACTAATATTCCTACATTACTATGGATGCGTTTGGAAGAGCTTATACAGAGCTCATGAAAATAGCTTATAAAATTAAACTTAAAAAAATAATTTATGAAAATAGTTTATGATCTTTCCATAAACTCTTTTTAGCTTATTTCCATAAGCTTGTCAGAGAAGTTTATGAAAATAAGTAGTTTTTAGCTTATTTGAAAAAAAAAACTTATTGAATAAGCATTTAATTAAACTGTTTATCCAAGCACATCCTATATCTATGACTTTTGAGAAAGTTACTGTGAAAGTCTAATATTAGTAATGGCATAGCAATACATAATAAACCAAGATGTGATTGGTCCAAATGATAAGGCACTTAGACACTTTAAGCAAGTGATCAAGGATTTGAATCCTGACTCTTGTGTATGAAAAAACCCGACTGGGAGGAGAGAACTCACCTTCTGTGGCCAATAGGTTCCCCGACGGAGATTAGTCACTACTAACGGTGATGGATATTTTGTACCTATATCATGATTACCGAAAATAGCAATACATAATAAAATGATAGTGTAAAAAACTTACACTTATAATACATCAAATTTAAATCCAAAGTTTAAACATATGACACTGTAAATTACTTAAACCTCTTACCTCTAATCATCAGCTCAGTTCCAATGACTTATGTTAAGAAGTTGGAATCGAAACAATCATGTTGGCAAGAGTCCAAAGTTTTTTTTGTTGAAAACATTATTAAATCTTTTTAGGAATTTATAAGATATTACAAAAATGATAAGTCTGGCCGGTGCCTTTGACACAATCCTGGATAAGAAATTAATAAAAGACAAGTTTCTATTGAGAAACTAAATTATTTTCAATCTATTAAATATACTACTTTCCAATAAAAGTTTACATTGTTTTATTTCTAACACCACTGGTTAGCATTTATCAAAGTATGGATATTTCGAAAAATATTTCAAATATGGAATACATGAATATAATCATGTGTCCCTTGATGTAATTAAGATGCTTAATATGAAGGAAAAAAACATAAATGCATGTGCTTAATGTGGGAGAAAAGACTCAAGACTGAAAAGGGAAAATATGTAAAATATCTGGAAATCAAGAATCCTAATATGGGAAAACATGAATACAATTAACATGTTCACTGTCCCACAAGAATCAATAAGGCAAACATTTTTCTTTTCCCTGATATTTAGGTATTTTTTACATCTACGGTAAGCGCATCCTCTATAGCTTGAACAAAAGTTGCAATCTTGTATGTGAATAAACCCACTAGCATTGGTATCAATTGTAAGTGCATAAATCCATATTCAGGAACAAGAATCCTGCAACCAAACAGCACTATCAGGCAGTGAAACACGGCTTAACCAGTGTTTAAAAGAAACTAGGATATGTAAATGAACAAATACAAAATGCTCTAGGGCTTAAATCTAGAATGCAGCATCTGACTTTCACCCCATTTCTTGAAGGACAAAGAAGTGGCATTTAGACCTAGAAGTCGTTGGCAAAGATGGCATTCAATCAATACATCACCCAAACATAAAGGTATTTGGATATTTTGTTTAAACATAGAAAATCAAAATAGTGTCATCAATAGGAGACAAGAAACATAAATAAGAAAAGTGCTATACTTGATCCCTAAAAAGAGGTAAAAAAATATGTTTTCAAATTAAATTGATTTCATTAACAAAAAAATAATTGTTCGAATTGCATATCAGAAGGGGACTCACGCATTCCAGCGGTTATAAATCATGACTAATACAACAGGAACCAGTAATCTTGGTTGTCCAACTGCTCCCCTGCAAGTAACATCCCATAAGGCCTTTGTTATCTATACCAACAATCAACAAGGTGAAAAAAAAATGAAACTTAAATAGATTATGGCTACTTTTTTTGTAAGAAAAAAATGAATAACTGAAACTGATAGAAATCCCATTCCAACCTAGTTTAGTATATTACGTGGAACTGTGGAAGAGAAAGAGACCATTGTATTCAAAAGATATTTTTAATGAGATATAAGCCTAGGTTAAATTTTTTTACCTTTCATTTACCACCATAGTTTATATGGCTGCTATAAACTTAAACATGGACATTATTTTAGGAAAATTACTTATGACAAATAAGAAATTTCGAACTTGACTAATCAAACAGTCACCGTTGCAATAAGATACATGTTTAAATTCTGCGAAGTAAATCTATCATCTACAGATTACTTGACAAGGGCCTTTGCACCATCTGTTTTCAGCGAGTCCACGCTACTTCCCAGCATTCGAATATACACCAAAGAACCAAGGAAGCCAGCACCAAAGCTGTTCACATGAGACAAGTATATATTAGAAAAAGTGAATAATCCCTCAAAACTTCATTTTGAAGGATACTAGATGTTCTGAAATGATAGCAATTGACTACTACTTCACCTTGCATCAGTACTTTTGATATTAATGAATAATAATTGATAACTAGCACAACAGTGTGGACTGTGGATTTATCCAGTAGGTCTCTAAATGGCAACTTGACATTAATTATTCCTTATAAGTTTTTCTATTTTTAACCATCTCAAAGTGCAGTAGTGCCTGTTCTGAGGGAGGAGGAGAGATAGAAAGAAAAGCAGGGTAAAGAGAAGGACAAGCAGTGTGTCTAGAAGGAGATCAGGAAAACATATTTGAAAGTTAGCTTTTAGTAGGGGAGGGGAATGGAGAAGACCTATTTACTCAGTTCCCCTCCTTGAGAGTAAAACCCATTTTTTTCTGAATCTGGGTGAAGGAAAAGAATAATTGTTTAAACAAAACTAAATATTTTCTTCTTTTCCGGGAAAGATATATTATTCCCTTTCAATTCCTCATTCCATTTTCATATGCAGGGAATGTAAATATCTTACCATCCCTTTCCTTTTCCTCCATGTTGTTTCTATCCTTTAAAACCCTTTGTGTCTCCACCCAACACAAATCCCCAAACACATTATAAAGACTTCTTGAAAAGCACTGGATATTTATAGTTCAAAAGGAGAAATGCTTCGTTATGAATATGAAGTGAACTTTTAAAAGTTAAAACCCCTTCAGTTAAACTAATCTAGAACAATGTTGTAGAATGTATTCAATATGTCAAGGATTTCTCAATCTAATATCACTTTTGAGTATCTTTAATGGATGGTGGTTGATACTAAGCTGAATATTAGCTCTCAATTATGCATACATGATAGCATGAGGAAGATCTCAGATTCAGAATAACTAAATAAACAAGTGCACAAAGAAATCTAAGTACCTAGCTGCAATCTCAGGAGAATAAGAAACATAAGCCGAAACCAGACCAACGCCACCTATACCCAATGTAAGCATTTGCAACTTCCTCTTCAACTGAAAACCCAAAATAAGTTTAGGAATGGAATTAACAGGATTTGATTTTTGATCAATGCCAGAAAGGAAGAGGGTAAGATGTGCATGACTTTTTACCGAGGAAAATAACCAAACAAAGTTATTAAGTACCTTAGCATATTGCTCCTCGGATTGAGCAGCCAATACTTCTGGGTCTTCACGAGACCGCCTTAATTCCCGAAACATCACATCCTATAGGTAGTCTAAATCAGATCTTTGAATAGTAGAAGGCAACCTCCAAATATTGCTAAAGATACATAGGTTGTTAAGTTTCTGTTTTGGGTTCAAAAAGTAAATCATTAATTGAGCTCTCTGTCTTACAGCAGCAAATATTAAGTTCTCTGTAGCATTAGCTGGAAAGTATTTCCAGTTAATGAGTAGAAAATTAGATCTTAATGATAGGGAGTTCAAGTGACAGCAAAACATTACTTACGCTGCCTCCAGTTGCAGCTTTCGTAGCTCTATCCCATTTTTCTTGCTCGCGGCGCGTTGGTGCCAATTTCCATCTTACTCTCTTGGTTTCAGTTACCTGATCTCCATTTCATTTGAAAAATAGAGAAATGAAATCACATGGAAAACAATGTCAGGTATTATATACTTTTTTTTTTTCCCAAATAGAACTCAATAGAGAAAGAAAATTATGATTAAATACTGAGATATATCATAACATTCATTCCACGAGATAAAATAATCAGGGAAAAATCAAGAGACAAAACTCTTACATCAGTTGCTGTCTCAATTTCCTGGTGTAGATTATGGTTTGCAGGAGCCGAGAGTTCTTTGCTCAAATCAACTTCCAAACTACAGTTCATAATCCAAATAACTTTAGAACAACAGACAAGAGAATAAAGCTAGCAACTACATTTAAAGACTTGAATTTAGTATATAGTAGAATGAGACCTGTCAAGGCTCATGACTCTATTTAAGCTCAGAAACCCAGAAGGTTTTTCCTGTTCACAGGAATTAATTTATGTCAGAACCAGTCACAGAATCAAATAAAAATAATCAATCTGAAATCATTGACCAAAATTTATCGAATTCAGCAAGGAATGAAAAAGAGAGCATCTTAGAAACCTAAAATTGTGTTGTTTCATTATGGTTCCTAAGTGCAAATTGAAGTGAAGTAAAAACAATAAAGAAAACGAAGCTAAACAAAGTAATCGTTCTCCATACTATTCTACTAATCTACTTCTACTACGCCCACAATTTTGTTTAATATAAATTACAAAGCCTTTAACAGGTGTATCCATTGTGAGTAAATGTACAAATTCAACAAAATTACCACACAATGATGATTATGTGAATTAAATCTGTTTTCGATAATTTCGTTCCCATTTCTACCGAAATACCAAATCCTGCAATGTATACATTTCCCTATCCTTGCATAGACTCTTCTTAAGTAAAAAGACACAAACACAGAGCACTCAACATAAATGATTATGTAAACTTTAGTAAAACTTGGTTTTGTTAATTTCATTGCTTTGATCAAATGGTCTCAATATGTTAATTAAACAGGTTGGATACTCAGGTTAGATGGGGCACCAATGATGGGTTGACCATATCCATATCCATAGCCTCTATAGTAGATAATTATCTAACTTCATTACACATTAAATAAGCTGACATAATATTGTTAATGATTATTATAATTATAAATAGGAGCAAAACACTAGAGAATACACAGAGAGAAATAGAACTGATCTCTGCTGTGGAAGAGCTAGGGCCTGTAAGGCCAAGTAGCTGGTTCTCTATCTCTTACATTGTTGAGAGGGATTGGGATGGCATAAGCACGGAGATCTTTACAGAAACTCAAAAGTTCAATATTTGGAAATTAAAATAGGTTTTATTAGTTTCTCTTGTCTATTAATTCAAACACAAAAAATCAAACAAAAACCCACAAACACAAAGCACTCAGCTTATTAGCCACTACATATATTTTCCACAACTAAAATTTCCAGTCAATCCAAAAATTAAAAAAATAATAGAAGATAAAAAAAACACCCAGATAGCAAATGACTGAGAGTGAGAGTAAAGTGAATCAAAGTTGAGACCTTTGCAGGAGAGTGTTGAATGGAAGATTGAGGTTCCTGAATCAGCCTTTTGAAGCGACCCATGAAGTCTTTGTTCCACATAAAATCATCAGAGGCCAAAGGGTCTTCATCATCACCACCCCAATACTTGCGGAGCTTGGTGGTGGTGGTGGTGGTGGTGGGAGGGCCACCATAGTCACCAGGAGCCACCCCAGTGGACCATTTCATAGGCTTTTTCTTGGGAAGGATAATCTTGGTTTGCCTTGGGCCTGGCAAGGGTGGTGGAGACTCTGGTGACATGGGTGTGGCTGCACAAGTCACACATATGTATCTCAGAATTGCCATTTTTTTCTTTCTGAAAAAGTGTTATGTGGGAATGGCAGTGAAATAAGTGATGGGAAGGTATTGGTATTTCCACAAGATACATGCCTCCTTGCAATGGCCAAACACACTCTTTGCAAAATATCCTCACCTTTTCTTACCCAAAAAAAAAAAAATATAATAAATAACTAGTAATTATAATTAGAAAAGAAATTTGCATCCCTAGCCGAGAGGAAGGGAATTCCAAATGATTAAACTTCTCAATTTCTTTAGACCATTTAGAAAATTCACTAAGAGATATCATTAAATCAATATTATTTTATTTTTTTTAATATACACTCAAATGCATACAATGATTTATCTCAATGAATGCGTGAATGCATGACACCCTCACGATACCGCCACTCTTTTCCTCACTTTGGTTTAGTATTATAGTATAGCTTCCTATGTGAACCGCCACCCGCTAACGTTCCTCACTTTGCTCACCAATAGTACATAAATATTGGAATTGCTCATTTATAGTATATAAATGTTGGATATTCTTTTAGAGTTTCATTGTTATACACTATCAGTGTAATTACACTGACAACCAATCAGAAATCATGATATGTGTGACTTTTAAGATAGTTAGGATAAGAGTCAAATAATTTAATTTATGTAATAAATTCTAATTGATTGTCTATGTAATAAATCTTTACAGTGATAATATATACCAATTAAATTTATTCTTTTATTGGGGATCACTGGTGGTAGTTAGTAGGATGTGTTTCTCATATTTGCTCACATTTAATCGAAGCAAATAGGGTGGGGTAGAGGGGTGTGCAGGGCATAGTGTTTTCATTATTATTTTTTTATGGATTTTCATATTATTTTTTTTACTTTGTTCATCTATGCTACTATTCCTCAACAAGGTGAGTGGGTGGGGTAGGGGTACATAGGTACATTTTTCCCTTTTATATATTTTATCATTATTTTTGTGTTAATATGTTATTTTGAAATTTGATAAAATTATATATGATTTATGTGAATTTTAGTTATATTATTTTAGCTAGTAGATGATGACTCCCCCAATTTTTGTTTTGTGAAGATCCGCCCGTGCGTGAATGTATGAGACATTTAACTATAATGAATCCAAATTCTCCAACTTTACTATGTGGTCGGCATTTGATTACACCTTCTGAGCATGAATCTTTTTAGATTTATCAAATAGAATGTGCTATTTAAAAATCAAGATTTGCAGTCTCATTCCTTATTATCTCTCTCCGATCAACCTTAGATTTTTGTAGGTGACAAAATAGATTTTTACCATTCACTAAAACATTACAGCGGAAGCATGTCCAAGATCATCATCACCTTTAATTTGCGCCCATGTTTTTAGTTAGTGACGGTATATTACGGTAAAATCCTTTGCATTGGAGCGAAAAACTAATAGGTTAGCATTTTTTTTTTAATTAAGAAAAAAGGAGTAACCAAATTGCAAACGACCAATACGGTATCAAATTACAATAATGTTTTTTTTTTTTTCTTAATCATTCAGATACCTTGTCAAACCACTTGCATGCAGAGTGTATTTTAAGTGTTTCTGTTTAATAAATAATACAACTTATCAAAGTAACCAACCTTTCCACGTCCCCTTTTCTTGTGCCCATTTTTTGTGCTAAAACAGTGCTTGTTCAATAGAATAACCTACCCCTGTACCAGCGCAAAAGGTCAAAATATTCTTTAAAAAATTAATAACGTGCATATACTGATGCAACCACCTCTGATTGCAGGTTTATCTCTAACTTGTCAAGAAACGTCACCCCAGCCCCCGGTATTGCAAACACTCCCAGTAAATTAACAATCAATCACAAAAAAAAAAAAAAAAAAAAGACATATAATAAAAGAAAAGGAAAAAAGAACCTTGAAATAGCGAAAGAAATTAAACCGAAGAGATCATTGTGCTTGAATTGAAAAGATTCATTGCTTTCAATTGGGGAATACATATAACAAGGGCCACCATCTGCAAACTTAATTACAAAGCCATATATCCTAAGAATTTGGAACTCTCTTTTGGAATAACATGTATGTTATGGTTGGAGAGAGAAAGAGACCAATTTATTTTTATACCAAGAGTTGTCACATGATTATAAAAGTTTATACTTTTCTCTCTCTAACATGATCATATTGTTCTTCCAAAAATCCAAATCCATATCCAAATTCCAACCCACAACAACATGGATTAACTATGGCAAAGAAAAGAAGGCATGAAATTCAGTTGGAATGTGGTGTGTTGGAGAAAACCCACTCGCCATTAACCCACTCATGATGTACCCTTATCTGAGAAGAAGGGTACCGTATCTCTTCATTGGTGGAACTGAAAGAAACATAGTAGTAAGAACCATATCTGCCAGTGATTTCCCCGACCCACCAACCATCGTTATCGAAAGCATCCACTTTCTGGTACAGCGAGAAATTAGAAGCGTGAACCTTTGGTGGCGAAGGACGAAGCTCCTTTGGGTAAAGGGTCTCCGTGAGAGGCTTAGATTCATCATCCTCTAGAAGGTTCTTGTAACAAACCACGTAGAGGCCATTGTCGAGGTGTGACACGACCGTGGCCTCGTAGTAGGAACCAAGAAAACCATCTTCTTTGCTGCACACTTCAACCTTGTCGCCTTTGGAGAAATCGATCCTCTTCAGTGGTGGACGCATGGTTGCAAGAGAATCTTGAAGGGGAGAGAGAGAGAGAGAGGGATGGGAATTGGGGATACACGTGCGCAGTTGTTATGTGACTATGTGGACACAAGAGGAGAGAGTGTAGTGTGTGTGTATTTATTGTTGTGGGGTTGGTGGTGATGTTTTTGGGGGTTTGGTGGATGAATTTGGGGATTGAAAACTTGACCCTCAAAAACAGAAAACAAAATAGATAACTCTGGTTTCTTTTTTTTATTTGTTTTGTTTTTATCGCTGTCTAATGGTTTTTCTTATACACGGGGTGGTGTTGGTTTTGGGTAACGGTAGAAAAGATAGGCTTAAAGTCCTTATAAAACTACAAAGTATTTAAATTTAGAAATTAGTATAAAATATTAAAATAATTAACAAATATAAATAATACAATATAAAAAAAAAAGAAGTAAGAGTATATCGATAATTGATTAGTTAAATTAGGTTGAAATCTTAATGCACTATAAATAATCAAGGATAGATATATCATACATCCTTATTCACTTTACATTCAAGCTCATTATAGAAAACATCCGTGAATATATTTCTTTTGGAAATCTTTGTCCTCAAAAAGAATATAGTTAATGTTATAAAAAATAATAATAATATACTTAATGAAATAAGTTAATAATCAATATACTTGGTAGCAATAATTGTTAATTAATAGATTTTTTGTATGATGTTAATTCATAGATTTGGAAATACATTCTATGAATAAAAGGAATGACATAGAAATAATTAAATATGTAAATATGGTAGTAATAACAATTAATTAGTATATATCAAAATATATTAAAAAGAAAAAAACTATTTTTTCAGTGGACACAAGAATATTCTCCATCAATAGCGGGAGACTAATCTCTTTCAAGATGTAATGATCATTAAAGTGAGTTTTGACTTTATCAATAAAACCTTTTTCAAACATATGACAAGAATCAAAATCCTGATTTGCTTTGATTTTATTACTTCTTTCTATTTTCATACAAGTTGTCTAAATTTTTTTTTTGAACCGAATAGCATCGGTTAAAGTAATAACATGTCATCCCGCTTCAGCAACTCAATGGTAAGGTTGCGGGACATTTGGTGACTGGTGAGTCGCGGGTTCGATCCCGCAATGGCTCCAATTTCCCTTTTTCCTATATAAGGCCTAAGTATGCCTCCTAAGGACCCCCCAAAAAAAAGTAATAACATGTCACTTGTCTATTGATTTAGTACGGTATATAAAAAAAAAAATTATCATGATTGTGGCTTCGTCATGGTCATTACATCAATTACATAGGTGGACTATTTGTTTTTTTGGGGCCAAGATAGGTCAAAAAAATTTGTTACAAAATATATAATTATTATTTTGAATTTAATTTCTATACACTGACAGTGTAAATTTTTTTTGACAAAAACATCCAATCATAATTAAGTTTCCACATCAGTAATAAAATTTTATTCTTATCCTAACTACATAAAAAATCGTTTATACCATAATTAGTGATTAATTGATTGAGTATAATACTTTACAATATCAGTAAATAATAATTAAACTCTTTTTTTTTTGGGGTATCAGAGAGCTAAAAGGCACCGAAACTATAGTTACAAATCATCAATTGACAAGGAGGGTTACAAATATTACTTTGTTGCAAAATATATAAGAACAAAACTTGGAATATGCTTATTAGTTCGAAAATATATGGTACGAATATGATTACGAATCATCACCGTCCTTTATCTTGACTTCGCCTTTAGTTATTATTAATTTTTATTTATTAAAAAGGGGAAGGTAAGTGTTTTTTTAATCCTTCGTGCAAATCAACCCAAGCACTTTCGTCCCATATAGCAGTGCTCACAAACCCAAGTTCTATAAGAATGTACATACAAACCCAACCTATCCTTCTGCACTCCATAAACCAAATCACACACTTAACCATTCCCAACTTACAAAGAGCATCCACAAGGGCAGCATAAGTAACTAAATTGGGCTTCTGCAACGCTCCAGAACTAACTGCGTTGTGGAAGAAACTCAATGCAAGTTCTAGTTTTCCAATCCTGCAAAGCTCAGAAATCACAGAGCTGCAAACAAAATCATCAAAAGTTATTTGATTTTCTCATCTGCCATCAACTCCAACACCTCAATGGCCTTAGCCATGTTACCCAAAGAGCTAAACTTGTGAATGATGGAACAAAATATAACGGAAGATGGCAAAATGGTACCATTAAACAAGCAGTGACGCAAAGCGGAGAGTGCAGTCTCTGGGTCTTAGTGCATGACGTAGAAGCCTCTAATGAGGGTGTCCCACATGCGCGTGAGGGGGAATTTGGTGGTGATGTGGGTATTCATGAATTGCATGTGCTTAATCTGTGAGATTTGAGAAATGCCCATGTGAAAATTGAGCGGGTTCTATGGTTGTTGATGATTTTGTTGGAGTCCAATCGGGAGAAGAAGTAAATAATTAAGTCGAAGTTGTGAAGTCCTATTCCTCAAAATTCCATCTCGGTATCATGGCTCACTACCAATTCATCAATTGATCGGTCACATCCCAAAGCCACATCTCCCTCCTTAATCATAATCCTAATGCAAAGCTTATTCCCATCTACGCTTGCCCAGGCCTTCCTTGTTGGAAATATTAAATAAATAAATTAATTAATTATTGTGACTCATGTGAAATAAAGTAATGGGTCTGAATGTAATTTAATAAAGTAAAAGACCTATTGATTATTGTGAGAAGTTGAAAACTTCCAATAACTAATTAATAACTTGATGGGAGTTATCATATTTATGTATCTTGGGTTCCATCTCTCCCATTAAGTTTCTCTCTACCATTGTCATTAAGAAAGAATATGACCTAAAGAACTATAATTACTTACATGTAGTATCAGAGCAAGTGTTGAGAAATTTGTGATTCTCCATTGATGATGTTTTGATTTTCCCAAATTTTATGAACCCTAATTATGAAAATTAAAATTTTTTTATTATGCGATTTCCGCTGCACATCGTAAATATGTAATGCACCGTCATTCATTTGTGAATCAATCTACTTTCACTTGCATTAAGTGGTTTGGTAATTAAATTGTAATGTATTGTTTTGCTGCACCACGTTTAATGCTTACTTTTCATGGGTGGCTGCTTTTACAAAATGGATAAAGTTGTATTTGCATGTTTGAAAGCAATTGTTATTGCTTTGATGATGACGATAATGACTGGTTTACACACTTTGTGTAAGTTTGGGTTCAGTTATTGCTTGTATGAACAGTACATGAATTATCATTGAAAATTAGTGGCTTTGGTAATTGATTGGAACCAGAAGTTATATTATTAATATATTGAATTGTTAAATATATAAGTGATTATTTATATTTTGGAATTAAATGTATGATAGATTTGTTAATCATCGAAGTGGTCAACTCTGAAAGTTTATTTAATTTCAAATTAATGATGATTTATTTCAATTACCCATAGAATGGATGCTATAAATGACATGATGATTATCTGTTTATGGTTAAATTGAAGTTCATTGTTATAAGGCATTTATGAATCACCCAAAGGTTGATTAATTGTTCTTATAATTAATGGACATGATTACTGATAATGTGAATGCACTATTAGTTTTATTTATATATGCAAAGATAATAAATATTTCTAGTTAGTGTATATTTCATTGCCTAATAATGTTGGTTTGATTTGTATCATTATGTTTGTTGTACATTGATGTATCACCCAAAGGAGAACATTGATGTACATTGAATGTTTAATGTGTTATTGTCTGAAATTGTATTGTATGTTATTTTATGACTCAAAATATTAATGTTAGGCATGTGTTAATTGCAGTATCTGCTCTTATGTCATTACATTCGCATGTTATGTCTGTTCCACCTTCAATGAGCTGAATTGATGTATCACCCAAAGAAGAACATTGATGTACATTGAATGTTTAATGTGTTATTGTTTGAAATTGTATTATATGTTATTTTATGAATCAAAGTATTAATGCTAGGCATGTGTTAATTGCAGTATCTGCTCCTATGTCATTACATTCGCATGCTATGTCTGTTCCAACCTTTAATGGGCTGAATTTCTCTGATTGGAGTGAACAAATCCAATTTCACCTTGGTGTAATGGATCTTGATTTGGCTCTTAAAGTTGAGAAACCTGCTGCTATTACTGATGATAGTAGCAATGACGAAATAGCCCATTATAAGGCTTGGGAAAAGTCAAACAGGCTGAGCTTAATGTTTATGCAAATGAGCATAGCAAGTAACATCAAGTCTGCTCTTCCTAAAACTGAAAGTGCTAAAAAAATTATGAAGAATGTGGAAGAGCGCTCCCAAACTGCTGACAAGCCTCTTGCTGAGACATTAATGGGTACTTTAACCACCATGAAGTTTGATGGTTCTCGTACCATGCATGAGCACGTCATTGAAATGACAAATATTGCAGCAAGACTTAAGTCATTAAGAATGGAAGTGGATGAGAATTTCCTTGTGCAATTCATTTTGAACTCATTACCGTTTGAGTATGGCCCGTTCCAAATGAGCTACAACACCATGAAAGATAGATGGAATGTGCATGAACTGCATAGTATGTTGGCTCAAGAGGAAACGAGACTTAAGAATCAAGGAAGTCACTCAATCCATTATGTGAACCATCAAGGAGTTGGTAAGAAAGCTGATAAGAAACATGGAAAGGGGAAGGGACCGTTGAAGATAAATTAGTCCTCCGTTAAGATCCAGAAGAAGGAAAGAATGACAAATGTCATTTCTGTGGGAAATCTCGACACTTCCAGTGGAAGCTGTCGGGACTTATCGTTTAATCCTAGACACTGGACATCATGTAGATTTGTTTGAAACTTTGTATGTACCTAATATTTCTAGGAATGTAGTTTCTTTTTCTAAACTAGATGTTGCTGGATACTCTTTTAGATTTGGTAATGGATGTTTCAGTTTGTATAAGCATACCTTTATGATTGGATCTAGTATACTTTGTGATGGTTCATATAAATTGAATCTTGATAATTTATATGCTGAAACTCTTATGACCTGTCCTTACATCATAATGTTGGCGCTAAACGTAGTTTAGTGAATGAACGTTCTGCGTATTTGTGGCATAAGCGTTTGGGTCATATTTCCAAGGAAAGAATGGAAAGACTAGTAAAGAATGAAATCCTTTTAGAATTGGATTTTACCGACCTTAATATTTGTGTGGATTATAGTAAAGGGAAGCAAACAAAACACCCAAAGAAAGGTGCCACAAGAAGCACTCAGCTTCTTGAAAATAGTACACACTGATATATATGGACCTTTTGATGTCAATTCTTTCAGTAAGGAAAAGTACTTTATCACCTTTATTGATGATTATTCACGTTATGGATATGTCTACTTACTGTATGAGAAGTCTCAAGCAGTGAATGCCTTAGAAATTTATGTAAATGAAGTTGAAAGACAATTAGACAGAAAGGTGAAAATCGTTAGATCTGATAGAAGTGATGAGTATTACGGAAGGTATGATAAAAATAGACAACACCCTGGTCCATTTGCTAAGTTCCTAGAAAAGCATGTCATATGTGCTCAATACACAATGCCGAGTACACCACAACGAAATGGTGTATCAGAAAGGCGTAACCGAACCTTAATGGACATGGTTATGAGTATGTTAAGTAATGCATCTTTACCCTTATCATTATGGATGTATGCCTTAAAGACTGCTATGTATTTGTTGAACAGGGTTCCTAGTAAGGCAGTTTCAAAGACACCTTTTGAACTGGATGCAAGAACAATCAGTGGATATTTCATTGGTTATCCAGAAAAGTCTAAGGGGTTTAGATTCTATTGTCCTACCCATAGTACAAGAATTGTTGAGACTTGAAATGCTAAGTTTATTGAGAATGGTGAAACCAGTGGGAGTGAAGCTTCACAAAATGTGGAGATTAAGGAAGTTAGAATACAAGTCCCTTTGACTTGTGTTCCTACTACTCAAGTTGTTGTTCCTCATGTTGTTGTACCGCATAATGATCAAGAGGAACAACAAATTAATGATCCCGAGGTTGATAATGAACCTATAGTAGAACAACCACAAGAAATAGAATTAAGAAGATCCCAAAGAGAAAGAAGATCTGCTATTCCGAATGACTATGTGGTATATCTACAAGAGTCGGAAAACGACTTAGGAATTGATGATAATCCAGTTTCGTTTTCACAAGCCATTAATAGTGATAATGTTGATAAATGGTTAGATGCTATGAAAGATGAGCTTAAATCCATGGAACACAATGATATCTGGGACCTTGTGGAATTTCCTGAAGTTTGCAAAAGAGTTGGGTATAAATGGGTCTTTAAGACTAAATGTGACTCTCATGGCAACCTTGAACGTTACAAGCCAGACTTGTTAAAGGTTTTACTCAGAAAAATGGCATTGACTACAAGGAAACCTTTTCACCAGTTTCCAAGAAAGATTCCTTCAGAATTATCATGGCATTGGTAGCTCATTATGATTTAGAGCTGCATCAAATGGATGTGAAAACTGCCTTTCTAAATGGGAATTTAGAAGAAGGTGTTTATATGAATCAACCAATGGGATTCATAGAAGAAGGAAAGGAACATATGGTGTGTAAACTTAAGAGATCAATATACGGACTTAAACAAGCTTCCCGACAATGGTATCTTAAGTTCAATGATACTATTATTTCCTTTGGATTTAAGGAAAACATTGTTGATCGATGTATATATCTAAAGGTCAGTGGGAGTAAGTTTATATTTCTGATTCTATATGTTGATGATATCTTGCTTCCAACTAATGATCTTGGTCTATTACGTGAGACTAAGAATTTTCTCTCTGACAACTTTGAAATGAAAGATATGGGAGATGCAAACTATGTGATTGGAATAGAGATATTCCAGGATAGATCACTTGGATTGTTGGGTTTGTCTCAGAAAACATATATTAATAAAGTTTTAGAGAGATTTAGAATGAACAAGTGCTCGGCATCTCCCGTTCCAATTTAAAAAGGAGATAAGTTTAGTCTCATGCAATGTCCAAAGAATGATTTGGAAAGAAAGGAGATGGAAAAGATTCCTTATACAACTGTTGTTGGGAGTTTGATGTATGCTCAAACATGTACAAGGCCAGATATTAGTTTTGCAGTTAGAATGCTGGGTAGATATCAGAGTAATCCAGGATTGGATCACTGGAAAGCTACAAAGAAAGTTTTGAGATACTTGCAAGGAATGAAGGATCACATGCTTACTTATAGGAGATCTTATCACCTTGAGGTGATTGGGTGCACAGATTCAGACTTTGCTGGTTGTGTGGATACAAGAAAGTTCATGTTTGACTATGTATATCTTTTAGCCGTAGGAGCGATATCATGGAAGAGTGCGAAGCAGTCAGTGATTGCTGTATCCACCATGGAGGCTGAAATTGTGGCATGCTTTGAGGCCACGATTCAGGCTAATTGGTTGCGGAACTTTATTTCAGGACTTGGGATAGTCGACAGTATTGCTAGGCCGCAGAAAATTTATTATGATAATTTCGCAACAGTCTTCTTTTCTAAGAACGACAAGTATTCTAAGGGTGCTAAGCATATGGAATTGAAATACTTTGCCATTAAAGAAAAAGTTCAGAAACATAGGGTGTAATTAATCATATTAGCACCAACCTTATGATAGCTGATCCTTTAACAAAAGGGTTGCGGCCCAAAATATTTGCTGGCCATGTTGAGAATATGGGCATTATGTCTGCTAGCAAATGTTGAATTGTAATGTTTTATTTCATTATTGATGTATGTTTGACACTCTAAGCTCGTTAAGGTATAAGTTTTTGAATTTTCTGTTTTCTGCTTATGTATATGCATGCAATTGATGATGTTGAAAACAGATTATGTTCTTGATAATGACATTATGTTTGAACCCATTATGGACTTCTCATTTCAAGATCATATTGAGGAGAAAGGCTAATATAGTAGTACATGGAAGGAAGTGTGTTGATTTAATAACATATGACCGCCATGACTCTTATTAGTTTATATTCTTAATTGTGGTTAATGATAGAACCAAGGATATAAGGTCCATTGATGCACATCGTAATTGATGTATTTAAGTGTCACCATAACACATGAGTCAAGTGGGAGAATGTTGGAAAAATTAAATTAATTAATTAATTAATTAGTGTGACTCATGTGAAATAAAGTAATGTGCCTGAATGTAATTTAATAAAGTAAATGACCTATTGGTTATTGTGAGAAGTTGAAAACTTCCAATAACTAATTGATAACTTGATGGGAGTTTTCATATTTATGTATCTTGGGTTCTATCTCTCCAATTAAGTTTCTCTCTACCATTGCCATCAAGAAAGAGGTGAGAAGGAAAGCAAAAGGGAAGAGAGATTGAGAATTGGTGAATATCTTTTTCTTGCCATTTACTCCTGGATCAAGGAGGTAAGTAAAAGGAAGAGAGATTGAGAATTGGTGAATATCTTCTTCTGGCCATTTACTCCTGGATCAAGGAGGTAAGTACCATTTACTCTTATGTGAGATGTTGGTGTAGATGTAGTGGAAGATGTTGGTGTAGATGTAGTGGAAAGAGAGGAGACGGATAGATAACGACATGAGTGTTGACCTGTTGAAGTGGAAAAATAATCTAGATGTCATATTGTAATTGGATAGCAGTACAACAAGCACACATGGTGCTATATTTAAGTTTTATCCAATATATAATTGGTACGAGTTTAATTGTTGTACACTGTCAGTATAAAATTTTTACACCGTCAACCAATCAGAAATCATGGTTTGAATGATTTTAAAAATAATTAGGATAAAAGTCAATCATTTTTATTGATTTAACAATTTTTTATTGGTTAAGAGCATTAAAAAAAAACTTTAAGCTTTCACCGGATAGCAATTAAATCCCAGTTTTATTGTCGAGTAGGCCCAAATATATCGGACTTGATAAAATCCAATATATCCCTCGCTGTTCACTCGTTGAGTTCAGGAAGCCCAATAAAATGGACAAAAGCGAACAACATCTTCACCAAATAACGGTAACCAGCGGTTAATACTTCATTTCTCCTTTCAAATCAACCAACCAATCACTTTCCTCTCCTCTCTCAACAGACTGTGTAATATGTTATGTTCCGAAGACAAAGTTGTTGACGACAAAGCCAATCAAACATGACTCGTAAACATCACTCACCATCTTTTAAATCTGCTTCATCTTCTGCCGTCACTGTCCACAAGCCGCGACGACGTAGAACTCCCACACAAAAAATTGTTGAAGAAGAAGAAGAGGAAGAAGAAGATGAAGGTGAAGATGAGTACAACGAAGATCATGCAGACGCTTCTGATTCTCAATACAATGATGAATCTCAGGGAGATGAATACGAACAGTTTGAAAAGGAAGCCGAAGAAGAAGATGATGATGATGATGATCATGACGACGACGCTGATTCAAAATCCATGTCCAATGAACAATCACACAGTTTTGTTCCTGAAAAGAAAACTCCTGATGATTTTCATAATAGCCCCTCACAACCCATGTTGAATGCATCTTCTTCATACGTGAAAATCGCTCCTCTACCCATCTTTCGTGGCACTTCGACCGAATCCCCAATCACCCATCTTAGCCGTTTCAACAAAGTTTGTAGAGCCAACAACGCATCCTCCATTGACATGCAGATGAGGATCTTTCCCGTCACGCTTGAAGAAGAAGCAGAACTCTGGTACGACCTCAACATCGAACCCTACCACCCTCATCTTTCATGGGATGAGATCAAGTTGTCTTTTTTGCAAGCGTATTACAAATTTGAACCCGTTGAGGAGTTAAGGTCAGAGCTTATGGGAATCCATCAGGGTGAGAAAGAAAGCGTTAGATCTTACTTTCTTAGACTGCAATGGATTTTGAAGCGGTGGCCGGAACATGGGTTGCATGAGAATGTGATGAAAGGGATCTTTGTTGATGGATTGAGACAAGAGTTTCATGATTGGGTTCTCATGCAGAAACCCAATTCCTTAAACGATGCATTGAAACTGGCATTTGCTTTTGAGCAGATGAGAAGCATTAGGGGAACCGAGAATAAGCAGAAAGAGGAGGGGAAGGATCTTTTGAGGTCGTTTTCGATGGGAGAAAGCAGTAGTGGGCAGGGGAAGATTGAATCGGATGAAGGAGAAAAGGTTGGTGGGGTGGAGAGTATGAAGAAGAACCAGTGCCAATGCACCAAACATCAGTGTGGGAAGAAAAACCTCTTGAGGAATAGCAGCCTTGAATCTAGCTAGGATTGATTTCTCATAATCACGGATCTATTTGGAAATTTTGGGTTTTGCAGTACTCTTATGAATTTGGTGGAGAAAAATTGTATTGCATGGTCTAGAATTTGGCGCGTAATTAAATACAGCATTCTAGAAATTGTATTAGGTAGTTTTGTAGTATATTATTTTGCAACACGAAATTTGCTAAATCTCACCAATCTTGTTTCGTGGAAGGACTCATGTTTGTCAATGATTGGTGGATTAATTTCGTGTAAAAGATATCATGTGAAATAGAATAGCACTTATGTTTCAGCATGGCATTGTCACACCAGGTCTAACTAAAATATGTCCCATTATTTGTTCTGTCAGATTAACATGTCCCTCCGCACGAGACCAACCTTCATACCAGTCGTGTTAAGACTTCAGATTAACATACATGATGTTAGGCAGTTATTTGTTAGCGTGATAAGTCAGCAAGGTTAGCGTGATAAGTCCGCAAGTGTGCTATATAAATACCCATATTTTCATTAGCTAGGCAAAAGCAAGTTATTCATTGTCTATCATTTAAGGGAGATTTTTCACAATTCTCCATTCTCTTTCTTTCTGAGTGAGTGAGAGAGCTAGCTCCAACAAAATCAGTATCAGGAGCTGCTTCATCCTTGGCCAATTCAAGTGGGAATATTTCAACCACGCTCCATTCTTCGACTTGAGAAGAATTATAATGAGAAGTGGTACATTCTGATGCTGGTGGTGTTTGGCTATCAAGGTGTACCGGCCAGAGATAATCAAGAATCGACTTCAAGAAATTGGGGAGAAGAGATGTGCAAAGGGTTGCAAACAAAGAGTCCAAAAAGATCAGGACTGCAAGGCTCAATTTCTCATTCAGCAAGGTCTTGATGCTACAAATTTTGAGATAATATTTTTATTGCAACTTCTTCAAAGGAGGCTTGGGATATTTTGGGGAAGTGAGCCAAGAAGATCAAGAAAGTAAGGTTATATATAGACTTTGCGTAGGAAATTTGAGTTGATGCAGGTGGAGAACAAAGAAACCGTGGTTGAATTCTTCACTAAGATTCAGTTACTCACCATTTGATCAAATGAAGTCTAATGGGGAGGAGGTTCAAGATGTGAGAATTGTGGAGAAAATTCTTTCATCTCCACCATCAAGGTTTGATTTCATTGCGGAGAAAATTCTTTGATCTCTTTGGAAGTCCGTGAACATAGTTTAAATGTAAGAATCGGTGATAAACTAATTAAACAAGCTCTCCAGGCCCAAGAATTGAAGAAAGAAGAGAGAAGTGCATGGTGAGAGAAATAGAGGAGCCCAGGATTATGATCAAGAAACTCACAATGATCATAATTATGGAGACAATTATCCATTTAGAGGTTCACGTGTTGGAAGAGGTCGAAGAAGATGGTTTGACAAGAGCAAAATTTAGTGCTATGCATGTTAGCGTTATGGACATTTGGCAGATGAATGTTAGAGCGATAAAGGTCCTCAAAGTGTAGACGGTTTTGCACAAAATGAAAAAACCTCATATAGAGGAGCCAAATACCGGTTTATGGTATCTTGAAACAGGACGTTTGAACCACGTGGCTGAGAGGAAAAGAGTGATTTGTCAACTTGGATGAAATACCAAAAGCAAGATGAGATTTGCAGAATATAGCACCGTGGCAGACAAAGGAATGGGTAGAATTCTTATCCAATATAAAAATGGTAAACAAGCCTTCATCTATGTTCTCTATGTTGCTAGCATGAAGCACAATCTTTTAAGTCTTCACAAATTGCTGTAAAATGGTTATTAAGGAGGTTAGAGAAATGAACGGGTGGTTGATCCGAGTGGTAACGAGTTTAGGTCCCTTAAGCAAATGATCAAGGGTTCGATTCGATTCCTGACACTTGCGTATGGAGAAAACTTGGAGGCAATCCTTAAATGTCGTCCAGGTCTTCCGATGGAGATTAGTCACTCTTTGCATAAGGAAAACTAAGTGTTTTTTTATAATAAAAGCAGGTTAGTTTTGAGTGTGGCCTCATGAATATTCTAGAAAACAATTATTTTGTCTCATTTGTGGATGTCTATAGCAAAATCCAATTAGGATATATATATGAGCAAAAATCAATTTTGTTTCCATCTCCCCCAAACAGAGAGTGCCAAATTATTATGACAAAAAATGCAAAATTAACTTATGAGGAAGATAAAAGATATAATTAAAAAATCAAAGGTAAATAAGAAAAAAAATTTTTTTTTGTAAATTTTATATGATGATGGATATATTGCAAATAAATTTTGATATATTCCATCATTATTAACCACTTTATCTTATAGAAAATATAAAGATTAGAAAGAGACATTCAAAATAAAAAGTTCACAAATAAGAATAGCTTAGCTAAAGTTCCTCTACTTCTAGAACTAAAAAAAAGAAAGAACTTTCCACTTTTGGTCCCCAAATATTACAATTGTGTAATTTTGGTCTCTTAGATTCCAATTGCTTCAATTGGGTCCCCAGATATCATAATTGTGTAATTTTGGTCTACGAGGTTCCAATTACGCCAATTGGGTTCCCAAAGTATCCTTCTGTTACAATCAAGTCCTTCTGTCACTGTATCGTTTAATTTTTAGTGTCAATAACCTACGTGGGATTGATTTGACACTTACTGAAGATAACTTGACAGCTTACGTGATATTCTCATGTGGCATCATTGACACTTTAATGGTCATGTGTAAGTTGTCAATAATGCCACATAGAAATGGCATATAAGCTATCACGCTGGTCTCATTAAGTGTCAAATCAGTCTCACGTGTGTCATATAGGCTACTTGCGTTA
Source organism: Ammopiptanthus mongolicus (assembly GCA_039655645.1). Classification (NCBI taxonomy): domain Eukaryota; kingdom Viridiplantae; phylum Streptophyta; class Magnoliopsida; order Fabales; family Fabaceae; genus Ammopiptanthus; species Ammopiptanthus mongolicus. Next base: position 16,508,808 of record CM077346.1, on the reverse strand, counting down.
AAAATTGCACAATCATGATATCTAGAGGATCAAAATTACACAATCATAATAGTTGGAGACCCAATTAGAGCAATTGGAGCCTGAGGAACTAAAATTGCACAATAGTGATACATGGATCATCCAATTGGTACAATTGTAACTAGGGGAGGGAATAAGGTAGGCCGAGCTAGGCCTTGACAAGCCTTAACTTGGCATGTGTTCCAATCTCAAGGCCTGAGCCTGGCCTAGTAGCCTGATATAGGCCAATTTTTAAGGCCTGACCTGACCTACTTCAAAGCTTGACCTGACCTGAAAACCTATTTAAAAGCCTACTTTTCAACAAGACCTTTAAATATGCATCCACCTATAAATAGGTCACATACCTTCACTTGTAAATAGGCTTGTAAGCCTCTAATGATAAAGAAGTTGGTAAGTCTATACTGATAAATAAGTTGTTAGACCTTCACAAATAAATAAGCAAATAGACCTTTATATTTAAATGTGTCCATAGGCCTTTACTTTCAAATGTTATAAATTTTTAACACATAATTATGCTACAAATAATTATGGGCGCCTAAATTATATATTATATATATGTGTACGTGGGTTAAATAGGTCTGCCTGATAGGTCAAAAAAGGCTTTAAAAAAACCCTTAGCGTGACCTCTTTAGCTATACAGGTTTTTCAAATAGCCTTGATCTGAAGGTAGGCCAGGCCGTAAGCCTTCGACGAGCGGCCTGACCTATTCCTACTCCTAATTGTAATCAAAGGCACTAAAATTGCATAATTATTGATGGTAATACTTTGAGAACAAAAAAAAAACATGCGATTAAAGCACAAAAAAAAAAAAAAAAAAGGGCAGGGACCCATTTGACATTTACAGGCACTGCTTGTAGCTCCGACAGCGACCCTCATTTGTACAAAGTACAAACCATATACTATCTAGATTGCAGGGAGTGGACTCGAGCGTTAGCAAGAAGAGAGAGAGAGAGAGAGAGAGAGGGAGAGTCGCAATTGCAAACCCTAATATCGAGGAGATCATCCATCGGCTATGGCATCGTACAAGGAGCGCGAGAATTTCGTCTACATTGCCAAGCTCGCCGAGCAGGCTGAGCGATACGACGGTTACTACCTTCTATTCTATTCTACCATCTCACTCACATACATCCACTTCGATATGCTTCTTTTTTCTTCATATCTGCTTATGTGATGCCTTCGTCGGATACCCTTTTGATTAAAGTTTTCTGCTTTTCTTCTATCTTAGTCTGAATGTCTGATCACCGAAATTGTGAGTTTCTTTTAATGATTAAACTCTAATGGGGGAATTCATTGTTCTGATAAATCGGTTTGTTTCTGATCTACTACTCTTGAAGTTTACATATTAATGGAACCCATGGATTTGAGGTCTCTGAAATTTTAGATCCCCACAAACAGGGCTTAATGGATGTATAAGGTTGAGTAAAGTGACAGCCTCTGCTGTTCGCTTTTCATAATGGTTTCCATCCCATGTTTCCGCAGCATGCAGCCCGAGCAAAACTGCATTTAAGTTTTGGCTTGATACATAAAAGTTTTGAAGTATTTGCTTCTACCAAAGTTTATTCTCGTTCTTCCTATGATCTTCTCAAACGGAAGGTGTGGTTTTAATGTTTTTTTGTGTGTGTGTGTGTGTTCTTTTTTTAATATTATTACTTATTATTATTTTCACCTCGGATGTTTGGTTGGTGTGCTTGGTGAACAAGTGTGAAGCTTGATTGACAGTTTTTTCACTATTTGTAACAGAGATGGTAGATGCAATGAAGAAGGTAGCAAATCTGGATATCGAACTGACGATTGAAGAGCGAAATTTGCTTTCTGTTGGTTATAAGAATGTGATTGGTGCTCGCAGAGCATCATGGAGGATCCTGTCTTCCATAGAGCAAAAGGAAGAATCAAAAGGAAATGAAGCAAATGTAAAACGGATTAAGGAGTATAGGCAAAAGGTTGAATCAGAGCTTTCAAGCATCTGTAATGATGTCATGAGAGTGATTGATGAACATCTTATACCTTCAGCTGCAGCTGGTGAATCAACTGTGTTTTTTTATAAGATGTGAGCATTCATGTCTCATTCTCCACTACAGATTTTGGTGTTCTATTTTTGTTCTGCGCAGGTTGATTGTAAAGCATTCAACTATTCTGATTGCAGGAAAGGAGATTATTATCGTTATCTTGCAGAATTTAAGGCAGGCAATGAGAAGAAGGAGGCTGCTGATCAGTCAATGAAAGCATATGAGGTGCAATTTATATTCGTTTAATTCTTGTTTTTGCTCTCTATATGATAGCTGCACTTGCACCTAGTCCGTGCCTGTTAGTGATTGATTGGAGAGGACTCTTTAGCTTGTCATAGTTGATTTTGATATGCAGAATAGGCTTTTGGGGTTTGTTGTGTTTGGTCTTGTATTGATCTATTCCCTTCATAAAACTTGTATGTTGTTGACCATTAATGGCTTGTCTGAGAGTTATGTAGTATGTAATTATCTATTAAGAAAGTTATACACCTCTTCTAATTGGACAATCCAATGGTAAGTGTTAGAAAGTGTGGGTTCCTTCATCCTCAATATAACTATCCGTATTATGTAAATTATTATTGTTGCATGATATTCTTTTGGTGTCTTCTATTGATTTATTTGAATAAATTTTTTACTCCCTAAATTTAAATTATGTTGAGCGAAAAGAAAAGGTATTCATAACATTCAGCCCATCAGCATTGGGGGTCATTTGAGATATGCTTGATTGTGAATTGCAATTAAACATTGCTACTGTAGTAATATTGATTTCCCCCCTTTCTCTCCTATTCTCAAATTTCCTTGCTATTATAGTCTCTTTAGTTATTCAAGCAGGATTGATTACCACTGATGGGGTAATTTGTCTCATTTCCCCTTCCATTTTATGCTTCATAGATTGTTTTCCACTATTATTCTTCCGTAATGAGCATTGAAAATATCTTTCAATTATTGCTATACATTTGACAAGATCAGGTTTAGTTTGCATGGAAAAGAGAACCTGTAATTGTTACTCACCTAGCACTCATTTCTTTTTTTAAAAAAATCAGTTTCTGCTGTTATTGCTATAGATTACGAAAAAGGGTGTGTTTGGGAAAGCTGGAAAAAAAAGATTATGCTGATAATCGATTTATGAATAATCGATTATTTTGATAATCGATTATAATCAAAATCTATTTTTGTTTGGGTCTGTTTGCTGAAAAGCGATTTCAAGATAATCTTTTTTGTTTGGATGGTCTAAAAAAAATCGCTTTTTACATAGTAAATTACGAAAAAGGGTATGAAGTTATTTATATAATTTAATAATATTTATTTGGAAGTTAGTTTTGTAGGGGTAAATAGGGAAGAGAGTTTTGAGAATAAGAAATAATCAAATCATAACAATCTTAAGCTAAAACAAATTAGATGACATAAAACAACTTTTTTCCCCCAAAAAAAGCTTTTTTATAAATTTAAGTTAATTGCCAAAGATGATAGATTATGTATGAAACAGCTTTTTAGCCAAAAAATAGCTGAAATGGAAAAAATCCAGCATTCCCAAACAAGCACTAATAATATGTTTAATATTTATTTCCTTTTAGCTTATATTTAACGATGTACTACCAGGAAGAACTGTTGTTCAAAGGAGTTTTTTCTTCAGAATGCTTTATCACATGCCTCCCCCATCTATCACCTACAGATACTAGTTTATTTTGTTTCTTTGCAGTCTGCTACCACAGCAGCAGAAGCTGAATTATCTCCCACTCATCCCATCCGATTGGGTCTGGCTTTAAATTACTCAGTTTTCTATTATGAGATCATGAATTCGGCAGAGAGGTTTGTGGGTTTGATTTCTATCCTGAATCACATAGATTTATGCTTTTGTGTTTAATGTGGGAGTTTGTACTTTTTTTCTTCCAGGGCTTGTCATCTTGCAAAACAAGCTTTTGATGAAGCTATTTCCGAGCTTGACACCTTAAGTGAGGAGTCGTACAAAGATAGCACCTTGATCATGCAGCTTCTCAGGGACAACCTTACCTTGTGGACTTCTGATATCCCAGAAGATGGAGGTATTTATTACTAGAAGACTTATAGTTCACTTTGTTTTATTATTTTCTCATCTTTTTATCTTTCCAATTCATTATGCGAGTAGCCGAGTACCATAGAATGCCTGTGGCGCTTTTGCTATCATTGGCTTAATAGTGTCTGAGAGTTACTTGAAAGTTGAAAGTGCTTAGCATGCATGTATGTATGTCATTCGGTTTGCAGAAAAGAAATTAGGTTTCTGTGATTCACGGGAATTGGCATGAATTAACTGAGGAAGACACTTGCTGTATTTTAAATATGTCATTGTTATCCTTCTTGGTGTGTAGTGGACTAAAATATTTTGCTTTGCATAGAAAGGAATTAATTTTGGTTCCATTTATACGTATATCATTAACTACAACATTAGCTAGTATTATGAGGTCACTAATTTTGTTTTCACGAGAATTGTCCTTTTTATTGCGGGTGAGACTATTAGCATTCTCAATTGTCTATTCATACTTCTTATCAAACAATAATAATTTTGTAAAATAAAAATTCAAAAAAGTAATTGGTTAATAGGAAGTGTCGATAGATAATTTGGAGTTAGCATTGTTGCATGCTTTGTTTCTACAAGACTACAACTCTATGTTACTACATTTTCTTTGCTTGCTGTTACAGAAGATTCCCAGAAAGTGAATGGCACTGCCAAGGTTGGCGGAGCTGAGGATGCAGTGGTGAGCAATTCTTTTATTCATGGTTGCTATCAATAGAACATGGTTGCTATCAATATCGTTAGCACTTCTATTTAACTGCTTTAATTTATTCATCGTGTAACTTTTTTGCAGTGAGACCGATGGTTTGTGGTACCGTGGGATTTGTTGCATATTCTGGGACGGAAACGTGAGGGCTGATTACTCATCTTCGTACTAGCTAGAACCTAGAGATAGGTTCCATTATTTTGTTTCTTGTTGATTGGCCACCCTTCCCACCCGGGGAAAAAGAAACTCCATTATGGCCTGTTTTATTCGTGTGGTGTTTGGAAATGCCCTATTTAATTCACAGGCTTTACGTCCTGTCACTGGAGGATTGTGAGTATTGCTTCGGTATATTTCTTGTTCCAATGAAAGTTGTTTCAAACTTCTTATGGTTACTATACATTGATTCTTCGATAATACTTAACATAATTTATTACTTCAATCTTTACCAAGCAAAATGTGGAAGATAGTAAGCAAATAAAATGGGGGCAGTGAGGAAAACTGGGAGAAAGTGGTCTGGCTGCCGAGTACTTTATTATTATACAATGGAAATACCCCTTATTGAGGATGGGGATAACTCTTTTGACAATAACTTGTACGTAAAGCAACTATTTTAAAATATGAATGCGAGGGTAGTGCTATTGTCATATTTTAAATTAATTATTCATATGTTTTACTAATTAATTATAATTATAATTTTGTTATTTTATAAAATTATTATTATTGATTAACAAAAAATGTAAATAAACAATTAAGAACATTAATAGTCTCACGTTTAATCCAAAACTACGTTCGGGACTTGAGAGATTGACCCACTACAATGCCATGTCAACATGTCTGGTCCGAAAGGACAAAAAATGGTTCACAACTATCACAGACGTAATTATTTATGGGTTAGTAATTCTAACTCTTGATGTGATACGTTCCTTGATTCTCTGATGATACAGTGATCCCTTCAAACTCGCTGATGGTTATACAATTCACTGGCGGAGACAATTGGGGCTCATTTTTTCAGCTTGTTTGTCTAATTGATGTAGTGATCTTTATGTCTGATAAATGCAAATCCTACTACTTACAGACTAGAGAGCATTGGATAACAAGGTGTATAGGTAATGCAGATCATTGGATGGATTAGTCTGACTAGGATGCTATTTTGCCTACCAAGAATGAGAAATAAAAACATGCAATAAACAGAACTTTTAGTATCTTAGGGAAGTAATTCAAAGGAAAATCACTTTGAATTTTCGTGACGCAATTTGGTCTGAATGGTATACATTTAACTGTAATATGAATATGAATTCTATTTAGTTCAGGATATCCTGCCCCCAAGCTAAATAGCCGAGTCCCTATAATATTGCTAATTTGCTATGAAGTATCATATCCACCCTCCTATCTAGTATCTACCACTACACATAGTAATGGTCCAATTCCAATCTAGCTTAATGCATTGGAAACACTTGCATTTCACTATAAGCAAGGAACCGAAGGTTCATTCATTCAGCATGAAGCGAGTGAAACAGAATCCACAGTCGAGGCAGCACAATCAGGAGCGTGAACAGAGCTCCTCTTACGTCTTGGCACCATTTTTGTGGCTCGTAGGCTACTCCTGAAAGCTTCAGGGATGAGGCTATAGGTTTCTTCGATCCTTCTGATTTTAGGAACTAACTGCGTTTGCGACTGGGAATGATTCGCGAGTTGGAGGTTGTTCTGATCGGAAGAACCAGGGAAGAAGCTCTGGTTCCAGGAGCTGAGTTTCTGCAATGAGGTAACGCAACACTCTTGCCAGTTGAGTTCGTTGAGATCCGCAATCGCGTCCTCTAGCGTCAGAACCGCAAACGCCGAAACGCTCTGGCGGAGCGTGGAGCGCGATAGATCCACCAGATCGAGCGTGTCCACGGCATCCGTCAATACCTTCTGTTAAATCCAGACATGGTTGCAATTTCTTCAATTACTCAACAATAATTTACCGTCCTTGAACGAAAGCAATTTCATATTGCGACCGATTCAAGCAACAGAATATCGTAGTTCATTGGACATGATTTTCTATGCAACTAAACAGAGACTTGACTACTATATCCGCCGAGAAAATTTAAGCTAGAGGTTTCATTATGATCTACATATCTATCAATCTATGTATTCTAAGTCTACTTACGAGCGATGAGTTCAAAAATCTCGAAGGAAAAATACACAGAGAATAGGTAAATTTTTTCTCGCATTTTCTCGGCAACCAAACAGGAATTCAAAATTAGCATGAGAGAAAGGGAGAGAATAGAACCTTAGGAGCATGATGTATTTTCTTAAAGCCGTGAATGCGGATGATCTGCAGAGGGAACGAAGAGGAAAAGGTTAAAGATGGCGAAGAAGAGAGTAAATAAATTGCATGGAGAGTGTTTAGTTACAGTTAGAGAGAAAGAGGCAGAACAAGTGAGAAAGGAAAATGAAGATTAGATAGTAGAAATTGGAACCTCATTGAGTTGATTCATGGTGAGGTGAAAGGTTTGGCGAGAGTGAAGGAGATGGATGTAGTCCTCGAGGCACAACTTGTCGTTCTTCCCGGATCGTTTCCTGGAGGAGCTTGAGCTTGAGCTTGAGTGCTTCATCTGCGATTCCATCGTCATCGACGTTGATTCTTCTGTCATTCTCATCACACTAGAAAATGAACCGCCAACTTTATACCACTCCACTCGCGTTATTTGATTTCATCATGAGTTTGTTACGAGTTTGTTATCTCCTCTTAGCCGTGTATGTACAGTTGAAAATAAATAAAAGACTAAAATATATTTTTGATTCTTTATTTTTATTTTAGGTTTTAATTTGATTTTTTTTATTTTTTGTTTCAAAATTATTCTTTATTTTACAAAGTTATACCAATGTGACATCTCTTTTATTTTTTGTTTCGAAATAGTCCCTTATTTTATAAAAATTGATCTTATGTGATCTCTCTTTTTTTTGTCTCGATGCCATCCCTCTTTTATTCAATGTGGGACCGAAATTCAATACAATCCCATTAATATGTTTGATTTTTGTTATAAAAAGAGCCAAAATAAGAGCATAACAATAGAGAATAACAGAGATAAAAGAGAATGAGATTAGAGAGACAAGAGAGAAGAATAGATTCCTTTCATATTCTTCACGAGGGACAAAGCTTACAATGATCAGGAGTCCTATTTATATAGGACATAAGACTTGTAACCTATAAGTCTATTGAAAGCTAAGACATAAAGAGTCACTTACAATAGAATATTAAGGGTAATAACTAGGAGGTTACAAAGACTAATGGACATCCACATTTGTCAAATGTTTCATAACACTCTCCCTTGGATGTCGATTACTCAAAGAATGTGTAGTCTCATTAAAACCTTACTAGGAAAAACCCACTGGGGCAAAAACCTAATGAATGAAAAAGAGCACATCATTCTTTGACATGCCATCAGATACTGGCTCATTAAAAACTTTATCAAGAAAGCCTGACTACGGTTAAGGAAAAGAGTATAGTATGCCAATATCAATTGAAATCTTTTAGTCGACAAACCCCAATATTATGGACAAGTTTTTTCAAATCTTGTACTGGGAAGCGCCTTGGTAAATAAATTTGCTAGATTATCACTTGAACGAGCTTGCCAAATGTTTATATCATCATTCTTCTGAGGAACATAAGTGAACATTTTTTTTTTTGGTGAAATATGTTTTGTTCTATCTCCTTTAATATACCCTTCTTTTAGTTAAGCAATGCATGCGATATTATCCTCATATAGGATCATTAGGGTCATTTTTCCTAAGACAAACCACAAGCCTCTCGTATATGTTGAATCACATATCTCAGCCAAACACATTCTCGACTTGCCTCATGTAGTGCTAAAATTTCTGCATGATTAGATGATGTGGTTGTTATGGTTTGTTTCACAGACTGCCATGCAATGGATGTACCTCCACACGTAAACAAATAGGCTGTTTGCGATCTACCATTATGATGAAAAAGGTCTTGGAGATACTATCAAAGAAGGAAATAAAACATCTAATCAAGATAAAGCTAAAGCCATGATATTTCTCCGTCACCATCTTCATGAAGGACTAAAAACCGAGTATCTTACGGTAAAAGACCCACTTGTTCTTGGAAATTCCACCGCGGCCAAGTCCAAGTCCACGACCATGACCACGACTTTGCCCATTACTATAGTAGTTGTGAGTTGCTACTTTCACTTCTGGGAATGGAGCATTGCCAGTTGGACGGGCTTCATGATTTTTCATCAAAGCTTATTATTTTGTTCAGCCACAAGGAAACAAGCAATTAACTCAGAATATTTCTTAAATCCTTTTTCACGATATTGCTACTGCAGTAGCACATTAGATGCATAAAAGCTGGAGAATGTTTTTTCTAACATATCATCAACGATGACTTTTTATCCACACAATTTCAATTGAGAAGTAATTCTAAATATTGCAAAATTATACTCACTCACGGTTTGAAAATCATGTAAACGTAAATGCATCCAATCATAGCGAGCTTTTGGAAGGACTACATTTTTTGGGTGGTCATAACTTTGTTTCAAACTATTCCAAATAACAAGTGGGTCTTTTACCGTAAGATACTCGATTTTTAGTCCTTCATGAAGATGGTGATGGAGAAATATCATAGCTTTAGTTTTATCTTGATTAGATGCTTTATTTCCTTCTTTGATAGTGTCTCCAAGACCTTTTGCATCTAAATGAATTTCAACATCTAGCACCCAAGATAAATAATTCTTCTCCGTAATGTCAAGGGCCACAAACTCAATTTTTGCAAGATTCGACATATTTAGTACTATCATAAAAACATAAAACAAGTTAGGCAACATCCCAAAAATGTGAAGATAAAAAAAAATGAAAAAATTAAACAACATGAAATGAAAAATGGCCACACGTAATAATGGGAAAGTATTATACCTATACGTCCTTCTTTGGCACAACACAATGCTCTAAGCTTTCAGGTTTCAATTGGTCAGAGCCTCATGCTGATAACTTGTTATAAAAAGAGCCAAAATAAGAGCATAACAATATAGAATAATAGAGATAAAAGAGGACGAGATTAGAGAGACAAGAGAGAAGAATAGATTCCTTTCATACTCTTTAAAGGGACAAAGCTTATAATGATCATGAGTTCTATTTATAGGATATAAGACTTGTAACCTATAAATCTATTAAAAGCCAAAACATAGAGTCCGTTACAGTAGAATATTAAGGGTAATAGCTACAAGGTTACAATGAATAATGAACATCCACGTTTGTGACATGTTTCATAACAATTTTTTTGTTTTTTCGATTTTCATTTTTGCAATTCATTTCTTAATTTTAATTATATTTATTCGATTCGATTTTGAACACAACTCATAACCACAACTCGATCCAGTTAGACCCAAAACTGCGGTGACTCGTGAGCTAGCCCATGTCAAAAGTGAACCAACCTTTGGCAGCACTAATATTTGTCACGTAAGGAACAAAGTGCATCAGTGCAATACCATGTTGTCAATGTTCAAAACGACACTGAGGTTTAGCACCGCAGCTTCACAAACCACTATTGTTTCAACCTCACACTGCTTCCACAATTTCACAAAAACCCCCATACCTTACTCCAAGCTCTTATCTCAATGTGCTGCTTCCAAGTCCCTTACTTCAGGTATGGAACTACATGCCCACTTGATCAAGTTAGGATTTTCCCAAGACCCAAGTCTCAGGAACCATTTGGTAACTCTCTACTCCAAGTCCCAACATTTTGGGTATGCCCGCAAGCTGGTTGATCAAAGTGCTGAACCGGATTTGGTGGTTTCTTGGTCTGCTTTGATATCTGGCTATGTGCAAAATGGGCTTGGGGAGGAAGCCCTGTTGGCATTTAGTGACATGTGCATGTTGGGTATTAAGTGCAATGAGTTTACATTCCCCTGTGTTCTTAAGGCATGCTCAATCAAGAAGGATTTGAAAATGGGGAAGAAGGTTCATGGGATGACTGTGGTCACAGGGTTTGAGTCTGATGGATTTGTTGCAAATGCCTTGGTTGTTATGTATGCCAAATGCGGACAGCTTGGTGAGTCTAGGAAATTGTTTGGTATGATTTCAGAACGAAATGTTATTTCATGGAATGTCTTGTTCTCTTGTTACGTGCAGAGTGATTTCCATGTCGAAGCTTTGAATTTGTTTAGAGAAATGTTTCAGAGTGGAATGAGGCCTAATGAATTCAGTCTTTCCATCATATTGAATGCCTGTGCAGGACTGCAAGATGGCGGTACAGGAAGGATGGTTCATGGGCTTTTGCTAAAGCTAGGACATGATTTAGATCAATTTTCTGCGAATGCATTAGTTGACATGTACTCAAAAGGAGGGGAGATTGATGATGCAGTGTCTGTTTTTCGAGAAATCACACACCATGATATTGTTTCTTGGAATGCAGTAATTGCCGGTTGTGTTCTTCACGAGCGTAATGATTGGGCTTTGATGCTGTTGGATGAGATGAAAAGCTCAGGAACTTGTCCCAATATGTTTACCTTATCAAGTGCTCTGAAGGCCTGTGCAGCAATGGGGTTCAAGGAGTTGGGTAGACAATTGCATTCTAGTTTGATAAAGATGGATACTGATTCAGATTTGTTTGTCGAAGTTGGACTGGTAGATATGTATTCCAAGTGTGAAATGATGGACGGTGCAAGAAGAGCTTTTGATTTGATGAAAAAGAAGGACATTATCGCATGGAATGCTTTGATCTCTGGTTACTCACAGTGTGGTGATGATTCAGAAGCTGTCTCACTTTTTTCTGAAATGTACAATGAAGATATAGATTTCAACCAAACTACTTTGTCAACAGTTCTTAAATCTGTGGCCATCTTGCAGGCAATTAAGGCATGCAAGCAAATTCACACACTTTCCATCAAATCTGGAATTTATTCAGATTTCTATGTCATAAACAGTCTTCTTGACACATATGGAAAATGTAGCCATATAGATGAAGCTTCAAAAATATTTGAAGAACGCACTTGGGAAGATTTGGTGGCTTATACATCCATGTTAACAGCATATTCTCAATATGGGGATGGGGAGGAGGCTTTAAAGCTATATTTGCAAATGCAGTATGCAGATATCAAGCCTGATCCATTTGTCTGCAGTTCCCTTTTAAATGCTTGTGCAAATTTGTCTGCATATGAGCAAGGTAAACAATTACATGTCCATGCCATCAAGTTTGGGTTTCTGTCTGACATTTTTGCTAGCAATTCTCTGGTTAATATGTATGCAAAATGTGGAAGCATTGAGGATGCCGGTCGTGCCTTTTCCGAGATACCTATGAGAGGAATAGTCTCATGGTCTGCAATGATTGGAGGGTTGGCTCAGCATGGCCATGGTAAAGAGGCTCTTCAGTTGTTCAGTGAAATGCTTAACCACGGTGTGCCACCCAATCATATTACTCTAGTTAGTGTTCTTTGTGCATGTAATCATGCTGGTTTGGTAAATGAGGGAAAACAATATTTTCAAACAATGGAGGAAATGTTTGGAATTAAACCCACACAGGAGCATTATGCTTGCATGATTGATCTCCTCGGACGGTCAGGGAAATTAAATGAAGCAATGGAGCTTGTAAATTCCATGCCGTTTGAAGCTGATGGCTCAGTTTGGGGGGCACTTCTTGGAGCTGCAAGAATCCATAAAAATATAGAACTTGGTCAGAAAGCTGCAGAGATGCTCTTTACTCTTGAGCCAGAGAAATCTGGTACCCATGTTCTCCTTGCAAACATTTATTCATCGGCAGGGATGTGGGAAAATGTTTCAAAGGTTAGAAAGCTTATGAAAGACAGCAAGGTGAAGAAAGAGCCTGGAATGAGTTGGATTGAGGTCAAAGACAAAGTATACACCTTCATTGTTGGAGATAGAAGTCATTCTAGAAGTGATGAAATATATGCTAAACTGGATCAGTTAAGTGACCTTCTAAGTAAAGCCGGATATAGTCCTATCATAGAGATTGATATACATAATGTGAACCAAAGTGAGAAGAAGCAGCTCTTATATCACCATAGTGAGAAACTTGCTGTAGCCTTTGGATTAATTGCCTTGCCACCTGGAGCCCCAATAAGGGTGAAGAAGAACCTAAGAGTATGTGTTGACTGCCACACCTTTTTGAAATTTGTATGTAAAATTGTTTCAAGGGAAATTATTGTCAGAGATATTAATAGATTCCACCATTTTAAAGATGGATCTTGTTCCTGTGGCGATTACTGGTAATATCATCAAGATGGCTCATTCTCCAATTTTCACAAGATACAATGTTTCTTTATCTTTACTATTGAAAATTTGCAATTGTTTCATAACCAAAGTAGATCTGTCAATTCAAACACAGACAGATGGTATTTCCACTGGTTTCACATTGGAGAAACTTAAGGAAAAGGAAAGAATAGTGCAAGATATGTGGTTGAGATGTGGAAGCTTGGGTGTTGCCCTAAAATTGTATTTATCAGTTCATGGCTTCATGCCACGGTAACTACTAGAATCAGCCCTTCAAATTGTTGATTCCTTATTGATTATGCCAGACTTTAATGTTCAATTCCGCTGCTGACATGGAGGCTGCTCAGGCATGATTTCTATTTCTGCTGAACTGATTGCAGCTGGATATTTTCCAGCATGTTGGGGTGCCTGTGGTGGAGAATTGCTTTGCTGGTTTCAGTAGTTCATTATTTGCGTATGGACATATTAGACAGGGATTGGGAAGACTTGGACAGTGTGGGGTCCTAACAATTTTTTGTCGGAAGAAAATATAACGAATGATTAGCCTTACACCCTGAGTCTTTGAGTGGCTCTTTGCCCGAATAAATGAAGTAAGCATTGAATTATATTCCTTATCAAATTTTTCGAAGATTGTGTGCAGTGTTTCATGATATTTGCTGTTGTATTTCCTGCATAGGAGCAAGCTAAACATTCTGACAAACAACTCAAGTATCAGTGCCACTGCTCTTTTCTTGAGGTTTAATGACTCTGAATAATTTCTTTCCATGCCCCAGACTTACTTAACCTTGTTATTTTAGTTCTTTTGACACTTTTTTTGACAGATATACAATGAGCAAATCACAGATCTGTTAGATCCGAACCAAAGAAACCTGCAGGTATGATTTAAACCATTGTAGTTTTTTTCGCCGTGCTTGTTTTATACTGGAACTGGTCATTTGTTGTTTATCCAGATTAGAGAAGATGTCAAATCTGGTAGCATGTGTGGTTGTACCTCAGGCTTTTAACAAAGCTCTTTTTCATCGTAGTTATTGCTATGAGTACAAAATGTTTTCTTTCTTTTATGACCTAACTTCGAGTATAGGTGCAATATCAACAGCGTGATTAGCCTTTGTGAAACAAGTCTTAGCCCGCTGTTCTGCATCAGGTTGTTTTACATGCACTGAAACATGAGTATCTCAATGGAAAATATTTATGTAGTTTACTTCTTGTCTGAAAATTGAATGATTGTGTCATGCGGTTATATGAATGCATTTACATTTTAAAAATTTTAATGTTACGTTGATGCACTCTTATGATCTGGAGATTGTCAAGTCATATATTTTTAATAATATGAGTGAACTGCTGATATTATGTTATAGAGTAGTTCATGTACATAGGATGCAAGTCAAGACAGTAATGGATTTAATTTAAACTTGATTAATAGTGGAAAGAACATGTAGCAATTGGAAAACTTAAGAAATGATAGTCATCCTGATTTTTTGTTTCTCTCTGTACCTGTTTGCCAAAGTAACTTATGTTTGGGAGATATGACTCTACCTGACAATGGATCTGTAAATAGATAATATTTCTTTATTGTTATTGGCACATATATGTGGAAGGGAGTTTTGAAGTTAATTCATGTTTGTGGTACACAGCAGATGTATAAGCAGATCTAAAACAAGCAGAATCAAGCTTGTCGATCTAGCTGGGTCAGAATGACACAAATTAACGGGGTGCTGCAAGCTGGCAGTATTAATAGATCACTCTCACAGCTTGGGTATGTTTTAACTTGTTTGTGTATTACATTGATAGTTGGAGGGTAAAAAAATAGTGAATTGAAGCTTTGGATAATTTGCTCTAAACAATTGCTTGTGTATAATTCAAACATGAAAATTACAATTTACTCAGGTTTTTTTTTGCTGTTTTAATTGAATATTGTTCGTTTTAACTTCAGGCTTTTAACAAATTACCTTCTCTAGTTTTTATTTTAGCAATTGACCCGCTTGAACTTTAGACATTTAGCAATTCCCCAAATTTTGAGTATAATTATAGTAGTTTTATAGATTATACCTCTCAATGCATGGATGTGTTTGGTTTGCGAAAAGATAAATAAACATAGGGACATAACATGTTTGATGTTAACAAATCAAAAAGATATCAATAAAAATAATAATTTAAACGCTTAAAATTTAAACCAGTAATTTATTAAAATTTAAACTTCAAGAGGTAATTTATCAAAAACCCAAAGTTCAAACAGGTAATTTAAAATTTTACCTTAGTTTTGTTATTGATCATGCAAAGTTTACAATATCATTGATTGATTATGACTTATATTAGTGTGTTTGGATAAGCTTTGAAAAAATTGATTGTAAGATAACACAAAAAATGATATTTTATTGAAATTTTTATAAAAAACACAAGTTATTTTGTGATTTGATATAATTATAAAGGATAAAACCCTTTTAAAGCAAGCTTGTATGTGAAACGAGTAAGTAGAGGTGTATCCAACTTTAAATCATTTCGTGGGTGGAGTGATTTTGATGCACTTTAACTAATTAAGAGTGAATATATCCTTACTTGCTCACTTTACTTACAAACTCACTTTAGAAGTGTCTATTCTAATTACAAAAAAGTACTTTATTTTCTCTCTATTTTATTGCATCTATCTTAAAACTGTTTTTTTGAAAAGTTATTCATTCCTGTTTCTAATTAAAAGAAAAAAACAGTTTTACTGATTTTGATTTAAAAGCATAAAATTATTTTTTTATTTATTCAAAAGAAATGTTTTTTTTTTTTTAATAAATGAAGTGTTTTCTTGTAAATTAAGCACAAACAAAGCACTCTATATGAGATCACTTGATTAAATAATTATAAGATTTTTGTAATAAATAACACATTTATACTTACTGTAACAATAGGAATTTTTATTTATTGATAATGACAATTTTTTTTTTTTTGTGCTCGATAATGCCAAATATTTTAACTGTATCAAATTTAAACTCCAAGTTTATTTGACATTTTTTAATCGGATCATGCATCAACTATATCCATATTTAGGTTGGAGCCAACATGTATCCAATTAACCCAAAGTAGAAATGGAGACTTATTTAGTTTGATTGTACGTTTTTATTGATCCATGCATAAAATGCTCTATGCCTGTCTACTTATTACTTAAGAAGGCATAACTTGTGCATTTAACATAGCTTAACTTGATATAATTAATTAGGTTATGGGGCCGGCCAAGTCTATCTTAAATGTATACTAGGCTTGTTTTGAAGTCAAGCTTGGCGTTTTGCTATAACGTATACTAGCACCATATATATGAGCCTCTACGTTACGCTTGACAAATAATTTGTCCACAGTACACGAGGGTCTTAATCAGCAAATTCTCACAGGTACGTAGAAGAGAAAGGTGTTTTAAGTTGAGTTGAAAACTAAAAGAACATTTTACAATTCAACATGAGCTTTCCTATAAATACCACAAGTAATCTTGAGTACCAGCACAACACATCTTTCTCAGATTTCAGTAGGCAACCTGAAGTAGTTACATCCACTATCACACTAGCTACTAACCACAATGGTTGCCAAGAACCAATTTCATCATATTTCATTGGCTTTGCTTTTCTGTTTGGGATTCTTGGCTTTTCAAGTCACATCTCGCACTCTCCAAGATGCCTCCATGTATGAGAGGCATGAGCAATGGATGGCTAACCATGGCAAAGTCTATAAGGACCCCCAAGAAAAGGAGAAGCGCTTCGGGATATTTAAGGAAAATGTGAATTACATAGAATCCTTCAACAATGCTGGGAATAAACCTTACAAGCTAGGCATTAATCACTTTGCAGACCTCACAAACGACGAGTTCACTGCATCTAGAAATAGATTCAAGGGGCATATGTGCTCCTCAATCACAAGGACAGCCACTTTTAAGCATGAAAATGTGACAGCAGTACCATCCACAGTAGACTGGAGACAAAAAGGAGCAGTGACACCTGTCAAGGACCAAGGCATGTGCGGTAAGTATATGATAATTCATTGAATTTATCTCACATGTCAAGATAGAATTGTCATCTAATTATAGTTTTTATGTACCTTGTAGGATGTTGCTGGGCATTTTCTGCTGTTGCAGCAACGGAAGGAATCAATAAGTTGAGCACCGGAAAATTGATCTCTTTGTCTGAACAAGAGCTAGTTGATTGTGATACAAAGGGTCTTGACCAAGGCTGTGAGGGTGGTCTGATGGATGATGCCTTCAAATTCATCATAAAAAATCATGGACTGAACACCGAAGCCAAATACCCCTATAAGGGTGTTGATGGAACATGTAATGCAAATGCAGCAGCAAACCATGCAGCTACTATTACTGGGTATGAGGATGTCCCTGCCAACAATGAGCAGGCACTGCAAAAAGCTGTTGCTAAACAACCAGTTTCTGTAGCCATTGATGCTAGTGGCTCTGACTTTCAATTTTACAAAAGTGGTGTCTTCACCGGTAGCTGTGGCACTCAGTTGGATCATGGTGTCACAGCTGTTGGTTATGGAGTTAGTGATGGAACTAAGTATTGGCTTGTTAAGAACTCATGGGGAACCGAATGGGGTGAAGAAGGATACATTAGGATGCAAAGGGATGTGGCTGCTGATGAAGGACTATGCGGCATTGCAATGCAAGCATCTTACCCGACTGCATAAATACATTTGGACATCATTATTCATAAACTACATAGAAATATTTTCAAAAAAAAAAAAAAAAAAAACTCCTGCTATCAGTTGTGTATCCTCTACATGAATTAGTGTACTTATCAATTACTATACAATGAAGAATTCGTCATATATATGACATACAGGCGCATCTTTACTTTTCTTTTTATGAAGTGAATGAATGTGTAGTGATTTTAGTAGTGTAAAGAATTTTATTGTACACTATTATCCAATTGTGTTGACACTTTAATTATATTGAGTTTGACTATATTAATAACTGCATGATATGTCATATTTATTAAGGACATGTTTGTTTTAGATTCTGCAAAGGTAAAATCACGTTTGAAAATCACATTGAGAGAAAGCTCCCCTCACATAATTTCCAAAATAATTGCCTTGAGAATCGTTATTTTCATGTTTGCGTTGAAAATAATCTAAACCAATGTGACTATGTCATTGGATGCAAGTTTATTAATAAAAGAATATCTTACTTCACACTCTATATTAATAATAGAAATAATTAAGACAGAGAATCCATTACTTGAAGCCCACCATGTTGCCATGGAACCCATGGTAAACTTCATTTTTTATATACAGAAAATTTATGATCTGCAGAACAGATTTTGGTCTGGAATATGCAGAGCAATAGTTCTTGAAATTTACTGTTAGTATGTTGTTCAATTTAGTGGAATAGACGAGTGCATTGAGAAAGATTCTAAAAGAAATCACAATAGCTTCATCTATACAAACTCTTTAAATATCAATGCTTGAATCTCTTTTTCATGCAGGATGAAGCAACCAGTAATAAAACAAATTTGATCTATTTGCCCATTTATTCAATGATGACACAGTGAATTACTTCTTTTCATGTGTAAGAGAATTAGGCTGCAATCTGCATGCACAACTGAAGTAAGCCAATTTGATGCTAGTATATCTCACCTCACACACAATTAGATTTGAATATTATGACCTCCAAATAGCGACCCCAATTCAACCAATAAAGTATATCTTTGAAGACATTTAAGGGGGGAAAGAAACATCCAACATCTAGCTCCTGAAATGATAACTCTGGGAAGTGCTGATCTCCATGTATAATTTAGGGATTGAAGGGATTTTATTCGTTATAACCAATTTGGGTCTTCTAAATGTTTTGAACTCGAAATCCCAGCACGAAACAGTAACTAAGCATATTGCCAAAATATAAATAATAACCAAGGAAAAATACTCATTATGTGATGATGTGCATGGTGTACTACTAAATGTCATAAATATTTTATTTTTTATTTAATTTTGATGCACTTGATTTAAGTTTCTTTATACTGTTATTCGACATACATTACCAGATCATTAAGAGAGCATGGCTGTTAGAGTAGTTATAGTATAAATTTTTTGGATAAGATCCTCTAAAGTGAGATACTCTCTAAAGTGAACAAGTAAAAGAGTTTTCACCATTAAATGATTTAGTGAGTTCAAATCTCTATGCATTTTACCAAATCAAGGGTAAAAACCTCTTTACTTATTCACTTTAGAGAGGATCTCACTTTAGAGGAGTTTTTTCCAAAAAAAATTTACGCTAAATTAATTGATGCTCCTATTGTTATTGCTCATGATTGGTCTTTACCCTTTGCTCCTGTTGTTTTGTTCTTGTTAGATTTTTTTAACACATGAAATGTAGCAAAAACCAATAATTAAACTGCACCAATGATGTAGAACCAAAGTACTAAGAAAACCCTGAAAAGTTCACGAAAATACTAGGTTAAAGTAATAATTTGATCCCTATACGTGACATGGATTCTTCATTTAGTTTCGATACATAAAAAATTTGAAAATGAGTCCCTACATTTGTAAATGTTAGCAAATTTGGTCCCTATATGTGCAAACGTTTGCAAATCCGTCCCTGCTATCAGCAAATTGGTCCTTATACATGACACAAATTTTTGATTTGATCCCTAAACCTGAAAAAAAAAATTAAATCGATCCTTATATGTGCAATCGATAATAATTTTGTCTCTGTCATTCATCCAGGAGATCGGACCCAATTAAAGATTCTTTTCGTATTGAATATTTTCTATATATTATATCAATTTATTTCTTCTACTGAGAGTAAAAGTTGAATAATTTGATTCGTAAATGATTTTATATTTTGAAATTATCCAAGTTGACTCTCAATAGAAGAAATAGATTGATATAATATATGAAAAATTATCAGTACGAAAAGAATTTTTAGTTGGATACGAACTCATTGACAGACGATAGGAACAAAATTATTATCGATTGCACATACAGAGATCAAATTTTTTTTTTTTCAGGTTTAGGGACCAAATCAAAAAATTATGTCACGTATAAGAACTAATTTGCTAACATTTATACATGTAGAGACCAAATTTGCTAACGTTTACACATGTAGGAACTCATTTCCATTTTTACGTATAAGGACTCAATGAAGAATCTGTCTCACGTATAGGGATCAAATTATTACTTTAACCAAAATACTATTATTAATAATATGTAAAAAAGAGATATCAACAAGAAACACTCAAATATAAACGGAAAAGGCTCCTCTAAAATGAGTTTGAATGTACAGTGAGCAAGTAAGTATGTATCGATTCTTGATTAGTTATAGTATATTGAGATCTCAATCCACTTTAGCTAATAAAGGGTGGTTATATTCTTACTTACTCACTTTAAACTCGAGCTCAATTTAGAAAAGCCTTATGGAATATAACGATACAATCCAGTAGCCCCATAGTTAAATCCATAATCAAGCTTAAAATTCAAAAGACTTATCTAAAGACAAAATAAACTAAAATAAAATATCTAACTCATCAAAAGTAACATGAACTACCATACTAACATTCTTATGCATCAACCAGTAATACTTCTAAACTATATATCCTCCTACTACAAATACTATAGATGTAAATCTACACGCAGTCTTGAATGCTTAAAGATAGATAGATCAGCATCCTAGTGTATGGTTGATATCACAGTTTATGCAAAACAATGTGTGCCCCATGTTTTGGCTGCAGAGTAATCATAGTGGTAGGAACATGTGTATAAGCCCGAGAAATCTCAAATGAGAAATTTCGCAGAAGCAATGACAAAACCATCTTTGCTTCCAATAGGGCAAAGTTTTGCCCAATGCATATTCGAGGACCCCATCCAAATGGAAAATATGATACTTGGCCCTTTGTTGCCTTTGCAATGCCTTCAGAAAACCTTTCAGGTTTGAACTCCTTTGCATCATCACCCCATAGATCATGATCATGGTGAATCAGGAGTATTGGTAGGGAAACCTGTACTCCTGCAGGTAGTGATAGGTTTCCAAGTTTCACATCCTTTTGAACAGCTCGATTGAAGTAAATTGCAGGTGGGTATAACCTGAGAACCTCATATAAAATCATGGTCACCTATGAAAAAAAATCATATAGCATTAGTCAGCATCCGAAAGAATTATAATAATCATCAAAGTGAAACAATGTGATACGTACAATTTTAAGGCGACTTAACCCATCAAAGTTTGGATATTGGTTGCCAAAAACTTGCAAAACTTCCTGCCTTGCACGTTCTTGCCATTCAGGATACCTACCCAATAACACCATTGTCCAAACTAGTAAAACTGAAGTGGTCTCTTGCCCTGCAATGTAGAATAGCTTGCATTCTTCAATTAACTCTTGGTTGGTCATTCCAACAGCCTTATGTCCTTGATTTTCATTGTGATTTGATTCCAAGAGTATGCCTAACAAGTCATTGTTGGCTGCTTCGCCATTCTTCGTTGCTTTCTCTCGTTTGTTTATGATACCCTCAAGTGAAGCATGCATATCTCTTTCGAGTTCCTTCATCCTCCTATTGGTAGTTGTTGGTAGAAGCCTATAAACATATATTTCTGATGTTGCTTATGATGGCATAGAAGCTTTATGAGCCTTAGATCTGATTGTAAGTTGTAACTAAGTCTATCATAGGTTAATAGCATATAACAACATGAACTCTGTGGTAGCAACCCTCCATGAGTCATTTGGTATGCGAGATTTCTTGAATTTCTTGACTTTTTTGAGAAAAAGATATCAAATATCTAGCGATGAGACATACAATAAATCAAAATAAGCATGCAATTAACAATTATTTTAAGATCCTTATGCAAATTTGTTGTCTAGAGTTTATATACTATATATCTTAAATACTTATCCATCTTGGGTTCTTATGGTTTTTTTTACAAGCATGAGATGCTTCAGACTTCAGAGATCTTGGACTTGTAGACATCAAGCAATCCCATATAAAATGTGATATTGACAGGCTAATGACAGGCATACTAAACAAGCATTCTCGGTACCTTACGCACTTATATGTCCATATGAAAATGTAGACATAGAAAACAACATTTTACATTTTGTTACATTAGACAATAATTTAGTTGGAAATAAATGGTTCCTTCATGAACTTCACGGCTAGCTAACTTCTGGTAAAACTAAGACATGCTTAATTTAGTTGTCAAGTATACCAAAAACACACAGTATTCTTACCACCACCCTGGAAGGTGCCTGTACTGTCCTGTCATTAAAAGATGCCCCTGCTTTTTTATAAGTTCAAATATTCTTGTTCCTTCTTCATAGCTACTTCCAAACGCTGTTCTAGAAATTACATCACAAGTCAAATTCTGAAGGAAAGGCCAAACATCAATCTCACATGTTCCATCTGACGCCAACATCCCCTCCCATTTGCTAATCATATCATTGCAGCTTTGAAAAAATGCCGGTAGCATATCCTGTAAATTAAGTATGGAGTAAATCGTATTAGAAAAGAAAAAAATTAGAAGTTGAATAATTTGATAATGAAGTGCATGAATAAACTAAAGCAATAACCTTACTTTCAATTTTTCTAAATGGAATGCTGGGTTGATAATCTTTCGATGTTTAGCCCATTTCTCGCCCTCATAATGTATTAGACCGATGCTAAATAACTTGGCAACGGGACTTAACTCAGGTTTTGGGAAGTCCTGCATCTTGTTAAAGACTTCTTTGATTTGCTCTGGGTCTGTGATGATCACCTTTGGAGTTTTACCTTCCCATAAAAAAGAATTCTTGCCTGTACATTCTTTAGTTATCAGCAATTGTTCAAAAAGGCTTTAACAATTAATGAACTTAAGGAGGACTAACTATATGTATGTGATTTCATATTAGCATCGCGTTCATATAACGTTTGGTGCCTACAATCTGATAGTATAAACTCATAAAATACTTGTTTAACCATGTAATCACCGTAATGCATATGGTAGGATAAAAATGTTTCTCACAAATCACACCCTCTTTCACATCTCTCATATCCGTATAGGTAGCAGAATCAGAATGTAGGTTTGTAGAAAACGAGATAGACCCAATTGCAATTAGATGATAAAAAATGTGTAAGTGCGAGGTGATATGTGTGTGAAT
Organism: Ammopiptanthus mongolicus; assembly: GCA_039655645.1. Classification (NCBI taxonomy): domain Eukaryota; kingdom Viridiplantae; phylum Streptophyta; class Magnoliopsida; order Fabales; family Fabaceae; genus Ammopiptanthus; species Ammopiptanthus mongolicus. Next base: position 16,485,693 of record CM077346.1, on the reverse strand, counting down.
GCAGGAGTAGCATTGTTGCACTGTTCACCACTGACATCCACAATAACCTATTGTCACTGTCAAGTGTCAACACTTAACTTCACTGCCATGAACATTGCCATCTACCACCACCCCTCACCATACTCCCACCACCAACACCACCTATCATACCCACCACTATGCCATCATAATCACTCCAGCAACCATCATTACTTGGATTTATATTGAGGAGGAGGAGGGGGGGGGGGGGGATAACACTTTATCTATACAAATATTTGAGTATCAAATCAGCTTCTCATACTATCCACCAAAGTACCAAAGAGGTCTCATAGTAAAAACTAAAAATGATATTAGAAAACAAAGAGAAGCGTTTTTTTGAACTCACGCACTTAGGATTCATGTCCCTACACCTTAATCAACCAAACTGACTAAATAAACATCTTGTAACTTATCCAACCGAACTGACTCAAAGGAGAAAACAAAATAAACTTTTAGGAACAAAAACATTTAAAGCAATGAATCACAACACCCTGCCAAGAAAGACACATCTAGCAATTTTCTGATTTTCCTTTTAAGGATCTCCTTCTACAAAGAAACTAGAAACAACATGTGTAGTAGGTACCATATTTGTTGACAGTTTGATGGACAAGCGAGAAGACACGTGGCGCAACTTCATTGGTGTGACCAATGGATTTGGATTTGGCTTCTTCTTGCATCTTCAACATATAGATATGCTTTGGGTTGTCAACTGAAAGCTTGTATGGATGGCCTTGAAGACCCTGCGCCCTGAGGAACCTCTCCATCTTCTTTGGCCTCAGCCATAACGAGTTCAGCCTCTGCCATGCCCAGATGGGAATCACAGCTAGTATCAATGTCAGAACGATTGCAGCTGTAGAAAATACCTCCATTTTTGTCTCTGGAACACTCTCTTTCTCTCACTGTCTCTTTCCTGTGGAATGGAAGGGAGAGACGGGCAATAAAAATAGTAAAATACAACAGAGAAAGCAAACAAGTGTGAAAAGGAAAATGAAATTTATGATAACATGTTGTGTTGTACTGTGATATTGTGAAGGGGGTTGCTACGGTAATCCAGTAAATTTATGAGTTTTGATATCTGATAAGGGAGTATTATTGTTTAAAGGTGTTAATCTTTTTAAATATTTTTTCATCTTTTTTTTTATATCGAAAAATATAAGCTAATCTTTTTTTTGCTTTAGTGAGAATTTCTTGTTCTATCTCTCTAAGGTTTTCATTTTCTTCGTATAAGATAATTCCTTCAAAATATTTTATCTTCTTCCTAAGATAATTCATTGCCTCTAAGATGTCATATTGTAAAATAGTATCGTATTTTTCTACAAGCGTAACTATTTTTCCTGCCATATGTAATCCTAATTCTTCTATATATTCAATCATCTTTTAGTTGATTTTCCAAACGGATTAGTCTTTTTTCTCTCCAAACAATACCTCTTTCAATTAATTTTCGAACTTGTTCATCTAAATAATCTTCTTGTATATTCGTCTTTAAGTTGTAATTTTATTATTCGTATTGTTTCTTTTATTTGATTTTGATTCATACTGCCAAATTTTCTAATTCGTTTTTTAATTGTTTTAACATTTTTATTTTATAATTTATTATTTTTTCTACTACACAACCATCAATTATTTTATTGACATCTTGTTGTTTCCAATACATAATTTCTTCTTTAAGTTCTTTTACCCATTCTCTTAACATAATAATAATCTTCATGTAATTATTCTTTCAAGTCTCTTTTTTATCCATTTTTATAAGTTTATATGATGTGATAACATACTTTCTTTAAACCAGTAATCTTGTAGCGTTTGTGGGTTATCGTTTTGCCAATAGAGTATCTTTTTGCGGTTGGTAAATAACCATTCTTTTAACGTGGCATATGTTTTCATGCTATTAATTTTTCTAGGCGTCGTTTAAATATCTGAATACGTATTTCTACTCTTCTTATTTGATCTTTGAGATAAAGGTTAGGATTTTCCTCATCTAATTCTGGTAAAGTTTTACAATAATTTTTTAAATTTAGTATTATTATTCTGATATTGCTAGCAGTTTTCATTAACTAGCTCTGATACCACTTCTGGCCCAGATGCTCTCAAAATTAATTTCTTTTGCAATATTTATCAGAGTTATTGTCATATTTTGTTTTTTATATAGAGAGTGGTGTACTAATTTATTTATGTTTTCACTAGTACTAGCATTCTTCTCAGGTTCTAGTAGTTGAATTGGTCTAGGGATGTAAGGTATTCTTAATGAGTCAGACCTCTTTAAAAAAGTTCCTAGTTCCGTTATTTCATTTCTTCTGGGGTAATAAATTTTTCCAATGTCTTCAAATAGTTGAGGAACATCTATTCTATCATTATTTCTGAACGTAATACTATGATGTGAATTTGTTAATGCATAGTTTACACAGTAGGTTACTGAAAATATTTTATCTCCAGGTCTCATAAGATTTTTTCTAAGAAATTTATGTTCTAAGGTTAATGATTGATCTAATCTTTGAGTACTTAAGGGAATTCCTATATTAGGATGGATTTCAAATTTTAATTTTACATATGCTAAGTTTCCTTCTATTACTCCTAATATTTTATCGCGAACATCAGTTATGCGTTCATCTTTTAAGATTAATTCAACTGGAGAATCTATTCCTTCTTGAAAGGTTGCCTTTATTAATATCTGAACTGCACCTACGTGAATATATCCTATTTTTCTTCTATGTGCTTCTATTTTTAAATTCTGTCTTAATTCTGAAATCTTTTTTCGGCTTAATAATTGAATATTTGTACTACCTTGAGCTTCTGTTATGTCTATGGGGGTTTCCGTAATTATTTTTCCATAATAAATGATATTTTCCTTTTGAATAAATCTTTTCATTATTCCTCCTAATCTTTCTTTTCCTTTCATATTGGCAGTTTTAGAGAGATCTAATTCTTCCTTTTGTATTTTTTGAAATAATCTAGGGTTAATAAGGATACTTCCTTGATAATTTCCATCTTCTTCAGTGATTTGAAGATATTCTATATCTTCATTAGTTTCTTTAATTTCAGATCTAGTCGTAGTTTCAGGGTTCATAATTACTAGTGTATGAAAATAATAGTGCTAGCAGAGTTTGAGTTATACCTGCTTAGGTTTTAATGAAAGATAGTGCCTTTTGGTCCACTGCTGCTTCCGCGTTCTGAGTTCATCGCTGTGCATAGAGCTTGATCTCCTTCACCTTTGTATTTCTGACCGATGGTGTATACCTTCATGATGTGATATGAATGCTTGAACGTTGTAAAATAATGAATAATTTGTGAAGCTAAATGGTAAGTGGAAGAGAATAAGTAGAAAAGTAATTTATTTATGGAAGTGTTTACAAGGTGGTATACACAGATACCTAGTTTCCTCTACGAGGAGACTATCAGCTTTCCTCACTTAGAAGCTCGGGTGAGAGTTTTCTCCAACTGATTCACTCTGATTTGCCTCAGCATAAGAGGTCTTATTTATAGGCTAAGAGCTTATGGTTTATTTACATTGGTAGCCCTATAGCACGTAAGTGCTTACATCAGAGAACTAATAATTTACATGCTGCCGTCACTGCTTACATCATTCTTCAATTAGTGCTTCGTCTTCGGAATCTTTTCCTTGTGGCAGACAGCTAGTAGTGGCTTCTGTCGTCTCTTGCTTTTGCTTTATGCATCTTTCACATGCATGATTCCTGTTTTCTTTAATCAGTAAACATAATTTGTCAAGGATAGCTGAGCAATAATTCATAGCGGGTCCCTCTAGTGCATAGAATGACATCTCGAAATTTGTCAGTAGGGATAAGTCCTTTTCTCTGATGATTCTTCCGCTTGTCTTGCTTAATAAGAAAGCATTTGGTCCTTTGTATAGTGTTTTGATAAATGATTCTTTTCCAATAGTTTGGCATTGAGAGTAGATGCTAGCTAATTGATGAGCTATGAAGTTATTAATGTGGTCTTCATCATAGTCTATTCCGGTAGGTTCATCCATTAATGGGAAATTATTATTGCTAATGCCAATAAAGATTAAATGCTTTGCTGGTTGTTTAGTGGAGAAGTCCGGATAAGCTGAGTAGAACTTTAAGAACATAGCTCGTTCTCTAGCAATATTTTTTTGAAATAACTGAACTACCTCTTTGAAGTAATAGGGAAATAGGTTAATTTCTTCAAGGTTGGGGCTTAAATAAAGACATTCAATTAAACCAAATTGGAATAAATTGAACGTTAGAATTGATGGTACTCCTGGTGTAAGTACTGCTTTGGTGGCGAATATTTTACGGTCTAGCATATACATGCAATTGCTTTTTTCTTTTTCCGTCCAATGCAGTAATCGGTTGAGATGTTCATGAAAATTTTCTTTAGAGAATTGAACTTGAAGTTCGTGTTCTTTTCTGGTAATTACTGGAAAATTATCTAAGGAAGAAGGAACTCTTCCTAGAACTTTTAGTGTTTTTCTTGGCTCGGGTTTCAGAGTGGTAGTTTCAGCAAAAGTTCTTGGTCCAAGATAAATTTCTTTACCTTTAGCAATTTGATAGTCTTTTAATGCTTTTTATGCCTCTTCTTTTGTTGCATAGGATTTGTGAATAACTCCCGGAACTTTCTGACAGTGAGGGGCTGCTTTGTGCCATTCGTCATATATTCCTGGCAATGGTCCATTGAAGATAACATACCATTTTTGATTTCCTTCTTTTTGTGCTTGTATTTTGATTTCTGCTGGGAGTATTTATTCGAGGAAACCTTCAGTTTGTAATTGCAAATCTAATACCTTGATGTCTGCTTCGAGCAATTCTAATTCTTTTAGTTTTTGATCTCTGAGTGCTTGCTTGAGTTCTTTTGCCTTCTCAGCATTTCTGTTGTCCCGCGCTCCATTCTCTGGATAGTATATCTGCAAGAACGTTTTTCTCTCCTTTAATATGAGAGATTGAGTAATTATATTCAGATAATTTCATTTGCCATCGGATCAATCGTCCTTGTTTATAAGTGCCTTTATGATTAAAATTTTTAAAACCTGCCACATAAGTGGAGTCGGTTCTAACAATAAATTCTTTATCAAGCACATAAATACGATGTTTTTCCAACATCCGAATGAGTGCTAATGTTTCCTTTTCATGAGTGGGATAATTAATTTCACTGTCTGTAAATGTTCCAGACATGTATCGGCACAGTAATTCTTTCTTTTGTCCAGGAGGTTTTGCTTTCATAACACCTCCCCAACATTCATGTGATGCATCTGTTTCAATAATAATTAGGTCATCATCTGCAGGATGATATAATTCTGGAAGCTGTTGACATAAGTTCTTTAATTCAGTAATAATAGCTTCATCCTCCTTTGTCCAAGACCAAAGAGCATCCTTCTTTAGTTTCTGTTGTAGTACTTTTCGTTTTGCTGCAAGATCTTTTATGAAACCTTCATTTGAAATGTAGGTTAGTAATCCAAGAAACCTTTGTAATTCTTTTTTATCTTTTAATATTACAGGAAAATTACTAAGTTTTTCTAATACGTGTTTCTGCATTACTAATTTTCCCTTTTCTATTTCGAGGCCTAAATAATTAATTTTATTTTGTGCTAAAACTATTTTCTTTTTACTTAATACTACTCCATGTTTGAGGAGTTTATTAAGTACTAATGTTACTTTCTGATAATGATCCTTTAAATCCTTATTGGTAAATACGAGTATATCATCGATATAAATGAGACAAAAATCTTTATATTCCTTAAGTATTGAATCCATGTATCTTTGAAAGATTCCTGGGGATTGTTTCATTCCCATAGAGAGTACATTCCATTCATATTGTCCTTGAGGACAACTAAAAGCTGTTAGTGCTTTGGATTGTTCATTTAGTTTTAATTGGTAAAATCCTGATTTACAGTCGAAGGTACTGAACCAAATCATACCTCTAATTTGTTCAATAATTAAATCTTTTCTAGGGAGAAAATATGCGTCTCCTTCCATTGCATCATTTATTTGTTTATAATTTATCACCATACGCCTTTTTCCGCGTTTAAGTTCATTATGGTTTTCTACATAAAAGTCTGGGGCTGAATGCTTACTTTTGGATGGTCTGATTAATCCTTTTTTGAGCATTTGCTTAATATCTTCGGCAAATTCATCTCTGTCTTGTTTAGTGTAAATCATAGGTTTGCATTTTATTTCTTGGGTAGGATTCTTTAATTTTAATGTAATTAGTTCGGTGTTTTTATTATTTATGTTTGGATCTAAGGGATGATCACTACATAATTTTTCTAATAAATGTTCAATATGAGCTGGTATTGTTCTATTTGGTTCGGAATTCATTAGGGCATAGCGAATTTTTTGACAAAGAATAGTAATTAATTCACCACGTTGCAGCCTTCTAAACTCTGATTGTTTTGTAGAGTAAGGACAGTGGGAAGAATGAATAATTGGTATAGAAAGGATTTCCCGAATTTGAGTATTTCGTATATATGGTGTTCGAAGTGTAATATAGTCTAAGTATTGACAGAATGGTGAATACAGACGTAAGAAGTTATTGCCTAAGATAACATCTATTCCTGTTTCTTGTTGGTAAATTGTTGGCACAATAAATTTCTTGTGTTGGATTATTAAGGTAATGTGGTTAACTACCCAAAACAAAGAGTGGATAGATTCATCTGCAATTTGTATTTTCAATGGTTTTTGTAAGTATTCCCAATTGTCAAATAATGCTTTTGTTGCTAAACAAATACTTGCTCCAGTATCTACGTAGGCTTCAGTTTCTTTGTTATTATTTTCTATCTTGATTTTAATATAAGTACTATTCAGATTCTGTTTCTTCTGAAGATAGTTCATTATGTTCAGAATATTCATAAACACTAGTGTCGGTGGTACTTAATTCTTCCTCTAATGGTTCGAGCTCATATATTTTATAAACTTGTTTAATTATTTTAGCTTTTTCTTTAAAATCTTTTTCTTTCTTTTGAGGGCATTCATTTGCATAATGACCTTCTTCATTGCATATCCAGCATACACATTTCTTTTTTCCTTTTGGACAATAATTTTTAGATGTACGTTTTTTCTTAAAGTATTTCTTCTTTGTATCTTTATACGCTTTCTTTTTTGGATAAGTTTTGCGTAGATTTGGCTTTTTCTTTTTATTATAGTATTTTCTTCTCCGTTTGATGGGATTTCAACCATAACTTCCAGGTAATTCTATTTCTGGTAATTCACAACAAATTACATTTCGTCCTCTATTTAATTGTCTTATGGTTTCTCTATTTAAACATTGATCTCGTAATTCTTTTAGAAGTACTTGAATAATACCTCCCAGAGTTTTTGCCGTTGTTAATGGATTGGCTGACCAAATTGTTTTTATTTTTTGATTAAGTGGAAATGATAATTTATCCATAAAAATCATTTTGTATGTTTCTTTGGTATCGGAGTCTAATTGATAATAATATTTTTGGTACTCACAAATAAAACTTCCTATATCACACATATCGCATATTTGCATTCTATTTAAGTGTACTTTAGCAGTTTCATGTAAATATCGTTTTACTTCATCACTTTGTTCAATACTAGCAAAGCCTATGAATTCTTCGTAAATTAATTCCATTATAAGTCTAGCAAAATCTTGATTTGTCACTGTTCGTTGTATATATTGTTGCCATTTTTCTTCTTTTATCCCATTTAGAAATTTTTGTACATTTCTTGAAGTTTTGTAAAAGATAAAATTCTTTATTGAATTTCTATCTAAACTATTAAATTTATCATCTGTTGCCATTAACAACGTAAGTTCATTAATCCATTGTAAAAGTATCTCTTCCTTGTTTTTAGCACAATCAAGGTTTAGAATATTTCCTGATTTAATGGATTCGTATCTTGGTTTAAATTCATCCGGGATTTTAGACCATTTATTATTTCTTTTTATATATCCAGTATTATGCATTGTTTTTTCTTCTATGTCATCCCATATTTCATGCGTTTCTTTTCGTTTTCTATTTCTTCCAGGTATCATACTACTACTTGATTCTCCATGATGCATTCGTATTTCATCAAAATCTGTTTCATCTGAAGAGGAGCTATAATTTAATACTACTTCTTCAGTTTCATTTGGAGTTGAATTAATTGGTTCTGTTACTTGTATCTGCTTATGTTCTTCTTCAATTATTTTTAATTGTTCAAGAAGTTGTTGTATCTCTTCTAAGTCGGTGGATCTTTTTATTGTTTCAATATAATCAGTCTTTATCCTCTCCATGTTGTTCTTGGTGTCAGGGTTTCTAAATAATGTAAAAGTTCTGATTTTTTCTTATTTAATAATTTTTCTAGATCTCTTTTTGTAATAGGTCTATTCTTAGTTTCTTCTTCTAATAAAATTTCTAATTGTATAAGAATTTTTCTAAGTCTTTCTTCATCTTCGCTATTGTCTATGTCTTTACCTTTTCCTTTTTCTATTGCACTTAAGGTTTTATATATGTCTAAATATTTTGTTTGTTCATTATGTTCAGGGATGCTAATATATTCTGCGATTTTATAATGTGATGCAAGTTTTAGAAGCCACTTCCAAAATAATAATAATAATAATGTGTGCATCACATTATTATTTATTTGTTCTAATATTTTTTCTAGTTCTTTATATTTTTTATCAATTCCTTCTAATAAACTTATGGTTCCTATTGTTATGAGGGTACTGATACCCTCAAATTTGCCAAGATACCATAAAAATTGCTTATTGTGAAACCTCAAATAGAAATATAGGAACATGGGTTCTACTTAGAACTGTCAAAACGGGCCAACCCGGCCCACCCGGGTTGGCCCACCATGGGTTGGGGAAAAAACGGGCTAACCCAACCCGGCTCATATTTTGGTGAGCTAGAAAATAAGCAACCCGGCCCGGCCCACCACGGGTTGGTGGGTTATGCGGGTTGACTCACCTATAATTGAAAAAATAAAAAAAGTAAAAAAAGTAAAAAAAAAAAATTTTTTTTTTAAAAAATCCAACTCCTTAACTTAAACATACATGTTGCTTAATAGGACGAGGGTTTTCACGAAAAGAAAAGGAAACTGCACAAAAAAATCTGACTTAGGTCTCTTTTGAGTTTTTCTTTACTGACTTTACAGACACATTGATACGTTGCATTTTGGGCCTTGTTTTTTTTTTTTTTTCAAATGTCTCAACCTGCGGGCCAACCCGGCTCACCACGGGTTGAACCCACCCAACCCACGGGTTCGGTGGGCCGGGTCAAAATGACCTGGGATTTAAATGAGCCAGGTTTTTTGCAACCCAACCCACCGGTGAGCCGGGTTGAGCCGGGTTGGCTCACGGGTTCTAACCCATTTTGACAGCTCTAGTTCTACTGTTACTTTATGTCTCGTCAGTATACTGTTTTACGGTTAATTTTTTTGAAACCTGTTTTACCGTTAATGATGGAGAAGTGAGGGTAAGAATGACTTTTAGTTCAAATAAGAGTTAAATGTTTTAGTTTTGTGATAATATATGATTAGTTAATAATGTAAAAAATCTTAATATTATTAATACATATCAATATCAATTAAATCCTTATTTGATATACATATATTTTAATGGGGAGGGATCAAATTATACCAGTGTAATACTTGGACAGTGTTACGTCATTCAATAATATTCCATCAGATAAATATTTTTCAAAATCAACAGTTGGATTGAAAGTTATTATCATATAGGTCATATCTATAAATTTTTACACAAATCTATAATGTTGCTATGTCATCAAGATACATTAAGATTAACGTCAACGATGTAATTGAATATAACGTTAATCTTGATGACGTAGCAAATGATTATCGATTAGTATAAAAATTTATAGATATGATCTATATGATAGTAAAATTCAATCCAATGGTTGATTTTGAAAAATATTTATCCGGTGGAATATTATTGAAAGATGTAACAATGTCCAAGTATTACACCCGTCTAATTTGATCCCTCCTCTATTTTAATTATTTTATATCTTTCTAATATACATACATCTTTAAAGTATATCAAAAAATTCAAAGTAACATAATATGTTATCCCACCATTGATGTAAAAAAACATCGGAGTTTAATTGTAATGCACTATTAATATAAAGTTTTTTACGCGATCAACGGATCAGAAATCGTGATATGAATGACTTTTAAGATAGTTGGAATAAAAGTCAATCATTTTTAATGATGTGACAATTTCTGATTAATCGACGGAGTATAAAAAATTTACACTGTTCGTTGATATAAATTAAATCCAAAACGTTATTATTGTCATAAGAGTTAAGTTTTTGAACATCATAAAGGGGACACCCCTTTATTTTTGGATGTATTTTTGAGATGCATATATATCTGTTAAGAATATTACCTGCAATCAATAAACAACCACAACCAGAATCTATGCAAGAAATCAGAATTATACAAAAGCTATAAGAAGTATTAGAGGAAGAATCAACACCAAGATTAACGTGGTTCAGCCTTCAATGTGAAGGCCTACATCCACGGGCAAGAGAGCAAGATGAATCCACTATGATAATCGAAGTTACAAGATCAAGGCCTTTTCATTTGAACATCATTACACCCTTGTTACTGTCACTGCCTTCAAACCAGTACCGCAAGCCTTGTTGTGTTCAAACTCTCTCTGTCTTCTTTCACACCCCTCGATCTCTCTTATACTCTAATTGCTAAGAATCACCTTGAAGAATGTACATAAAAAACCTCACAACTCGTCTATACAACTCGTCTATAGTCTATCGTCTATACAACTCGTCTATAGTCTATCGTCTATACAGCAAAGGCTAACCTATTGCTATATATAGAGTGTACATCAGCAAGCTAAGATACAAACTAAACAATTCTGTTGTAACTAACTTTGGCCAGAAGCAATTACAACTAAAAAACCGAAATAACTAACTCAGCTTCTATCATTGAGGCACATCATCACAATTCTCCACCTTGACTCAATATTAGATTACTCTTTCCATGGACTATGCTCCCTTGCCAAGAAATTACTCTTCACAGAAACCAACTAAATCCAAGCAATGCTTGAACTTAGTTTGTGAAAGAGACTTCGTAAAAGCATCAGCAGGGTTATCCTCTGTTGCAATCTTCTCAACTGAAATCTGCTTTGAATCAATTACATCCCTTATGAAATGAAGCTTGACATCAATGTGTTTTGATTTATCATGATACACTTGATGCTTGGATAGATGGATAGCACTTTGGCTATCACAAAACACTGTCACGCAGTCCTGATTTATCCCAAGTTCATCAATCAACCCCTTCATCCATATGGCTTCTTTAACACCTTCAGTAAGTGCTATGAATTCAGCTTGAGTTGTTGAAAGAGCCACTACGGATTGCAAAATTGCTCTCCAACTCACAGCTGTACCAAACAAAGTGAAAACATAACCAGAAAGGGATTTTCTAGTATCAATGTTCCCAGCAAAATCCGAGTCTACATAACCTTTGATTGGTTCACTGTTATCCTGATTCCTTTTGAATTTCAAGCCAGCTGATAAAGATCCATTTAAGTATCTCAAAATCCATTTGAGAGCAGACCAATGTAATGGCCCTGGATCAGCCATGAACCTGCTCACTATATTTACAGCATATGCCAAATCTGGCCTGCTGCAAATCATCCCATACATTAGGCTACCAACTCCACTAGCATATGGGATAGAGCTCATTCTTTTCCTTTCTTCATCCGTCTTTGGAGCATTTTGAGTAGACAACTTAAAATTCTGCCCCAAAGGAGTAGTGACCGGTCTTGATTCATGCATTCTGAACTTAGAGACAACTTTCTTTAAGTAGCCAAGCTGAGACAGAAATAATTCTCCTTGATTTCTGTTTCTGCTGATATCCATACCAAGAATTCTCTTGGCCTCTCCAAGTTCTTTCATCTCAAACTCATTTCTTAAATCAGATTTAAGCTTGTTAATCTGATACTTATCTGAACTTGCTAGAAGAATGTCATCCACATAAAGTAGGAGATAAGTGAGGACTGCACCATTTTCTTTTAGAATATACACACAACTATCAAAATTGCATCTTTGAAAACCAAGACTTATCATGAAGTCATCAAACTTTCTATACCATTGCCTAGGACTTTGCTTTAGACCATACAAAGATTTTTTTAGAAGACAAACCTTATTATGACCTTTGGCAAAACCCTCAGGTTGCTGCATATAAATAGTTTCTTCAAGATCACCATGGAGAAATGCGTTTTGACATCAAGTTGTTCTAATTCCAAATCATAGTGAGTGACAATGGATAGCAAGATTCGGATCGAGCAATGCTTCACCACAGGGGCAAAAATTTCGTTGAAGTCTATTCCTTCTAGTTGAGAGAACCCCTTTGCAACAAGTCTAGCTTTAAATCTTGGTTTCTCTCCACCTAGAATACCTTCCTTCTTTTTATATATCCATGTAGATCCAATAACCCTTTTGCCTTTAGGATTATCTATTAGGATCCATGTCTGATTCTTTTCAAGTGATAACATCTCTTCATTCATTGCTGTCAACCATGCTTCACTGTCTTCACTGCTGATAGCCTCTTTGTAGTTGCTTGGCTCATCAGCTTGAAGATCCTCGGCAACACTTAGAGCATAATAGATTAGATCAGCTTGACCATATCTAGTAGGAGCTCTAATTGTTCTCCTTTCTCTGTCTCTAGCCAAATTGTAATTGGCTAATTCTGGTTCTGCTGTAACCATTTCTGATCCAGCTTCTGCCTCTGTAGTGTCTTGAGGATTGCTGTCTTGCTGCTCAGTAAACTCCACCTCAACTTGAACACTCTCAGTGTTGCTACCTGAAGCATTGGCTTGCTGTTGATTCTTATCAATCATAGCCATTCTGCTTTCATCAAATACAACATCTCTTGAGATAATACACTTAGGCTCACCAGAATCAATCCTCCACAACTTGTAACCTTTTACCCCTGCAGGGTATCCTATGAATGCACATTGAATAGCCCTTGGTCCCAATTTGTCTTGCTTAGTGTGAGCAAACGCCAAGGAACCAAAAACCTTTAGATTTGAGTAGTCGGCCGGCTTTCCATACCATAGTTCCATTGGTGTTTTAAATCCAATTGCTGAAGAAGGACACCTATTAATCAAGTACACTGTTGTAGCAGCAGCCTCACCCCAAAAAGACTTAGGAAAACCAGCACTCAATAGCATGCATCTTACCCTTTCTAGGATTGTTCTATTCATCCTTTCAGCAATTCCATTCTGTTGAGGAGTGCCTGCAACCGTTTTATGCCTTTGAATACCTAAATCCCTGCAAAACTTATTGAATTGCTCTGAAAGATATTCCAGGCCATTGTCAGTTCTCAAGAATTTCAATTTCGATTCCTTTTGTGTTCCAATATGTGTGTGCCATTCCTTAAATTTCAGAAAGGTATCACTTTTATTCTTAATTACAAAAATCCATACTTTCCTAGAATAGTCATCAATGATAGTTAGGAAATATGAGCCACCAGCATGAGTCATGGTCCTTGAAGGACCCCACAAATCAGAATGAGCATATTCAAAAGGCCTAGAGGTAGTATGCATTCCCACCCCAAAACTGATTCTCTTAGATTTTCCTAGAATACAATGATCACAAAAATCAAGCTTATCAATTTTGTCACCATTTAGCAAATTCTGTTTTGATAACTCAATTAAACCCCTTTCACTTACATGACCTAACCTCATATGCCACAATCTAGATGATGCATGAATGCTGGAACTCGCAACAGCAGCTTGTGCTATTATTATGGAACCATCTAAAATATACAACCCATTCCTCTTTATACCTTTAGCAATGACAGTATCATTAGTAGTTATTTTCATGATACCATGCTCTATGTATGTGAAATATCCTAGGCTATCAAACATACCAATGGAAATTAAATTTCTTTTTAATTCGGGTACATACCTTACATCTTCCAGCAAGGTTTCCTTGCCATTGAACATTTTGAATCTGATAGATCCTTTGCCTTGAATTTTACAAGGTTTATTGTTGCCTAGAAAGACAGCTCCACCTTCACTTAGGTCTATAGATTCAAAATAATCCTTCCTAGGACACATGTGGAAAGTACATCCCGAGTCCATCACCCAATCTTTTTCAATCTCTGAGATTGAAACAACCAGAGCCTCAGCTGATTCATAACAAGCATCAACTAATGCAGCATTACCAGAATCTTGAAATTGCTTTGAATTCTTGCCCCCTTTTTCTGGACAATCTTTCTTGAAATGTCCTTGCTTATGGCAGAGGAAGCATTTAAACTTCCCTTGAGTTTTCTTCTTCGATTTGGATCTGTGCTTGTCTCCATGCGATCCCCTTTTTTTAGTTCTGCCTCTGATAATACTCAAGCTCTCAGCATTATTGTCAATCTTGATTCCTTGTTTTTTATGACTTTCTTTGGTGCGGATAGAAGTTTGCACTTCCTCAAGAGAGATGGATTGCTGCTCTCTTCCAAACAGTATGGCATCCTTGAAGTGTTCATAAGAGCTAGGCAAGGCACTTAAAAGGATTAAAGCCTTGTCTTCATCCTCTAATTTCACCTCTAAATTTTCTAAATCATCTAGAATCTTGTTGAAATCAGCAATCTGATCCATAACAGATTTTTCTCCATTCATTTTGAAAGAGAACAATTGCTGTTTCAAGAAGAGTCTATTGGTAACCGATTTAGTCATATAGAGGGATTCAAGTTTGAGCCATAGAGCCGCAGCAGTAGGTTCCCTTGCAACTTCCCTTAGAGCTTTGTCTCCAAGACACAAGATGATTGTGCTCTTTGCCTTCTCGATGAGATCTTGCTTTTCTTGATCAGGCATCGTGGCAGGGAGAGCAGATTCACCTTTCAAAGCATTCACCAAGCCTTGTTGAACCAATACTGCGCGCATCTTTATCCTCCAAAGACCAAAATCATTTGCTCCATTAAACTTTTCAATGTCGAATTTGGTAGTTCCCATGATTGCCGTTTGCCTTTCCCACAGACGGCGCCAATTGTTAAGAATATTACCTGCAATCAATAAACAACCACAACCAGAATCTATGCAAGAAATCAGAATTATACAAAAGCTATAAGAAGTATTAGAGGAAGAATCAACACCAAGATTAACGTGGTTCAGCCTTCAATGTGAAGGCCTACATCCACGGGCAAGAGAGCAAGATGAATCCACTATGATAATCGAAGTTACAAGATCAAGGCCTTTTCATTTGAACATCATTACACCCTTGTTACTGTCACTGCCTTCAAACCAGTACCGCAAGCCTTGTTGTGTTCAAACTCTCTCTGTCTTCTTTCACACCCCTCAATCTCTCTTATACTCTAATTGCTAAGAATCACCTTGAAGAATGTACATAAAAAACCTCACAACTCGTCTATACAACTCGTCTATAGTCTATCGTCTATACAACTCGTCTATAGTCTATCGTCTATACAGCAAAGGCTAACCTATTGCTATATATAGAGTGTACATCAGCAAGCTAAGATACAAGCTAAACAATTCTGTTGTAACTAACTTTGGCCAGAAGCAGTTACAACTAAAAAACCGAAATAACTAACTCAGCTTCTATCATTGAGGCACATCATCACAATATCTAAGAAGATAAAAAGTATAAAGATTTTTTTCACCGTCAATCAAACAAAAATTGTCGTATCTGTAAAAATATTTGACTATTATCTCAACTATCTTCAAAATCACTCATATCATGATTTCGATTTCTAATTGAGTGATAGTGTGAAAAACTTTACATTGAAAGTGCATAGAAATTAAACTCGAAAGAAAATCTTTTAAAATAATTTTATTAAGAGTTTAATTGCTTTACATTGACAGTGAAATTATAAAACCTTTTTACACAGACATTCAATAATAAATTGTCACATCAGTAAAAAAAATGACTCTTATTTTAATTATCATAAAAGTCATCTATAATATAATTTGTAATAGGTTTACAGTGTAAAAAAATTTACACTATTAATATATAACAACTAAAGTCCAATTGATTTAAATTTGTTCGCTACTATTCTCTCACCTTCACCTAATCGTGGAGAGACATGAGAACGTGCAAGTTTTCAAATAATAAAATCTTGTGAAATCTTTTGAAACGGAGGAAAGAAAATCTTTTAAATTAATTTCATGAGTTGATTTCAATTTTCTCTTTTCGTTAAGTCAATTCTACTATTTTCATACTTTATTAATTTTACGACATGTAGCTTTAATTTTACTCTTTACACTCATCTTAAACCATTATACAAAAATAAGATCAATAATTAGAAATTAATGTTAAAGTTTTACTTTTATAGTTGTGTCAATTGATCATAATCTAATTTTTACTATATGTTCCTAAAGCACCAATTCAAGAATTAAAGTGAGCGTGGAATCCCACCTATATAGTATCAAAATATGAATAGAGTAAATACAATCACACTAGTGTTATCCGAACATGCAATAATATTTTTTGTATTATTACAGGGGTCGGTGACGTGTATCAAGGTTGGCTGGTTGAGATGTTAAAATGCAAAAAAAAAATTATCTCCCGATTTCCCGGCTAGTGGAGTGCATTGACAGCAAAGAAGAGGGTATGAATTCAAGAGAATTCAATCCTCAGCCTCCCTAACCGGATGATGATCGTATTGCATGCACTATAAATTGAACTATGTTGCTGTGACTGATTTATGCATGAATGCCAAACAGAAATGCTGAGTAGTCAGATTCATGGTTACTTATTGAGGTAACCAATCTCAAATTTTTCTTACTAAATTTTTAAGATGCATTTCAGGAAGATGGGAGAAATAGTTGAGGCCCAATGTATCGGTCTGCCTAGATAGTATAAAGGCACTAATATTGTTAAGAGTTTAATTGTTATGCACTGACAATATAAAACAATTTTACACAGACAACCAATCACCAATCATGATATGGATGACTTTTAAGGTAGTTAGGATGAAAGTCAATTTTTTTTACTGATGTGATAACTTATGATTGAATGTCTGTATAAAAATGTTTTACACTGTCAGTGTATAACAATTAAACTCTTTTGTTAAATGTGTAAATAGAACTTGAATAGTGTGGTTTTGACTGGGGATAGCAATTTCCATCACGGGGATCCCCGTGCGGAATGCCCCGAATGGGGTCCTATGGACGGGGATTTTTTTCCCACGGGGATGGGGACGGGGGAGAAAATCCTCCCAGAGGCATTTCCCGGACGGGGATCGGGAGCATACTCCCCGCCCCGCGGGTTCCCCATCCTTGATAAAATTACAAAAATATACATATAAATATGTGCATATATTATAAATATATTTTGGTAATTTTAAATATATATTATTTTATTAATTTAATAAAATATTGATAAAATTTCAACCCTAAATTCCTAATCTTATCTGGTTCCTCAGTTCCTTCTCTACAGTCTTCACCTTCCAGTCCCAGAGACCATACCTCTCACTCTCAACTCTTCAGGCGTCCGGTCCGCTACACCGTCTGAGTCATGACTTTGTTCCTCCACATCTCGCCGTAGTGCTACTTGTCCGTCGCATTGCCACTAAAATTGTTTTAAAGACCTTACATGTTGGACATGATAAGAAGAATTGAACCTGATGCATGTTAGAGGAATCATGGTAGAGCCCATAGAAGAAGAAAGAATAATTAAGAGAGAATGTGAAATGTAGAATTGATTAAATAGGAAAAGATGATTACATTGAGTATATCAAGCCTTTATATAGGCTAATGATCTAACAACTAATTATTAACCAACTAACTAATTTCTTCAACTAACTATATATCTAATAGCCCACCGCAAGCTGGCAGTGCTAGCTAGCACTTCAAGCTTGGGAATGAACAATAATCAAGAAATGATTAACAAGCAAGAAATGAATCTAAAAAAAATACAAGCCAAAATTACATCGGCTAATCAAGAAAAATCTGAAAATGATATAGGTAACGATCGAAGTTCATAGATCTGAGAAGTCTTCGACCATCTTTTGGGCCTCGTCGATCTTCTTTTTGTGTCTCCACGGACTCGATCCAAAAACAAAAGAATCATGCCAGAATGAACATTGGCAAAATATGAATCTTTATATATGAGTCGACTCACTGGAATTTACGTCAGTCAATAGTCGCTCCAAAATTGGGCTCTATAGACCTTCAAATATCATTGCCAATTTTAGGCAAATGCTTAATCACCACCATGGGCAGAAACAAGAAAAAATTATGAATGCTTAACCACCACTATGAGTAGAAGCTTAAGAATCAATTATCAATGCTTGATCAAATTTTATTGTTGCACTGACCCAAAGAAAAGAATGTCACAAATGGTGACAATAAAAGGAAAAGAAAGATTGATGGAAACAAAGGTGATTGGAGTTGCTTGGAAAAATAAGAAATAAAATGTGAGAAGCAGAAGAAGAAGAAGGGAAAAAAATGACACATTGGTCTTGAAAAAGAAACCATGTCCAAAGAAACTAAATTGTGAAAGAGATGAAAAACCTATTTGGTCGAATCTTCCCCATAACTCAGTAGCTGATATATAGCCATAGTGATCTTTGTCAAAAAGAATAAAAAACTTGAAAGTCTCCTTGAGATCCTCCTCTATATCCGTCTCTTTCACTTTCTTGGCCATTAAGTTCAAGAACTCAACAAATTCTATGGTTCCATTGCCAATTGCATCGACCTCGTTTATCATATGTTGGAGCTCTTTTTCTATGGGGTTCTAATCCAATGACCTTATGACAGTGGTCAGTTCCTCCACAATAATAAACCCATTTCCATTTTTGTCAAACAAGCCAAAGGCTTCTTTGATCTCAAGAATTTGTTATTCACTAAGAACATCTGCCATGCTATAGAGGGATAGAGATACGCAAAGTCTCTGGAAAAAAAAATGGTGTTTTTGGGTTTTGGGGAAAATGAAAGAAAGAAAAAACAAATAAACTAAGAGAAATAAAATGTGTTTGGAATGTGAGAAAAAGAAAAGGAAAACGAAAAAGGAAAATTGCAGCGGAAAAATTCAAGATGGATAATATCGCTCTGATACCATATTAGAGGAATCATGGTAGAGCTCATAGAAGAAGAAAGAATATTTAAGAGAAAATGTGAAATATAGAATTGATTGAATAGGAAAAGATGATTACATTGAGTATATCAAGCCTTTATATAGGCTAATGATCTAACAACTAATTATTAACCAACTAACTAATTTCTTCAAGTAGCTATATATATAATAATGCAGTCTTAGATCTTGTCGTAATTTTGTTGAATCTCGTGTGTGTATTATTTGAGTTTGAACTTGTCGCACTGTCTTGGAGAGTGCTTTAACTTTAAATTTAAGATTTTTTTTAGTTTTATATATTTTATTTTATTGGATTTTAGTTTATCACCTCTATTTATGAAACTTTAGGGTCCCCGAACTCCCAGCGGAGATCCGCGGGATCTGTGAGAAACGGGGACGGGGGAGAAAAACTCCCCGTGGTGGGGAATGGGGACGGAGACAGAGGTAAATTGGGGGATGGGGGTGGGGAGCGGGGGATTACTCCCCGCCCTGCCCTGCCATTGACATCCATAGTTTTGAGATCATTTAGATCATGGCAGGATCTCAACTGTTGCAAACTAAGTAAGCTATGCTTTTTGTTTGGACTTTCCTTACTATTTGTTCCCTGCCTTATTTTCACTGGATGATAAAGTATTTTATTAAAACAGTGACAAAGTCAAAGGAACATTATTTATTTTCTGAAAATCACCTAACATGTTTAAGTTAAGGATTTTCTAGAGGTTAACTACCGAAAGCCTATCTGACCGAAAGGAAATTAATAAGAGGTAAACCATTTCTATGCATTCTATCCCAACCAAGTTGGATATTACTTTGCAATTTTCTTCTCTGAGGAGACACCTAATGAAGTCGTGAGAGTCTGATGTTTGACCAATTTGCTAACTTTGGCGCTACAGGTACAAAAATGGAAACATCTGATGATTATGCTTGATTGTTTAGTATGTTTATCTCCTTTTTTCTGAAATGTTATTATTATTTTTGTTTGAATGTATAGAGTAGCAAATACTTTTTAGTTCTTTACACTTCTGCTAAAGAAGGATAGGCATCTACCACCTTTAACTAGGATCCCCCTGCAAAGGCCAAAAATATGTTTCAGTTGCCAAGGATGATTCCATTGTAAAACATGTCCCGCCACCAGAAATAGAATCAAGGGGCGTATGTGTTCCTCAATCACAAGGACAATCACTTTTATGTACCAAAATGTGACTGCAGTGAGACAAAAAGGAACTGTGACACATGGTAAGGACAAAGGCATGTGTGGTAAGTGTCTAATAATTCACTGAATCCCACAAATCAAGATTGAATTGTAATCTAACTACAGTTTTAATTTACCTTGTAGGATGTTGCTGGGCATTTTCTGCTGTTGCAGAAATGGAAGGAATCAATAAGTTGAGTACTACTGGAAAATTGATCTTTTTGTTTGAAAAAGAGCTCAGTGATTGTGATACAAAGCGTGTTGATCAAGGTTGTGAGGGTGGTCTAATGGATGATGCCTTCAAATTCATCATAAGAAATCATGTTGTACAATGGGGTGTGGATCTGCAACAAAGAAGAAAACACAAAGAAAATGCGCAATCTCCAAGGCGTGTGAGGACACTAGACTTCAGGTTCGATTCGCCCCCACCAATCTCTATCTAGATTGGATGCAACAGGTGTAAACAGCGAATCCCCTTCAGAATACAATGGAGCAACCGTTTGGTTTGCATACCCTAAACCAAGCGTATCGTCAATGGCAGTTTACAGAACAATAGTTTTCTAAACTCTCTTTGCGCACAAGGGAGAAAAGAAAGTGATTTGGTATGGTGAAGACTTAGCAATTTTCAGCAGCCAATCTGCATGTAGAATGTCTCTATTTATAGAGCAACTCATGTCACTTGATGAAGAAAAGCAACCATTTAAAAAATGGTTTCAGCAACGGTCATGCTAATGGTTTAATACTATTAGCATTCACAACACAACAGGATAAATCCGTTGGCTTGGTGGCCAGCGATGCGTCCCTCCAGCGTGCTTCTTGGGTGTACTGGGATCGAATCGTGCGTGCTTCTTGGGTGTGTACTGGGATCGAATCGTGGTTGCACCTTTTCCCTTTGGGTGTGTACTGGGACTCGAACTCACGTTCGCTTGGTTTAAAGCAAGCGACGCTACCACTACGCTATGTAGTGCAGTTGTGTTAGCCATTCATCCTTAAATGAATATAACCAGTACATAATATTATCTTTTCAGATAATGCAACCTTCCAAACTTGTATTTTGGAAATCCCTCACAAATCATGGACTAAACATTGAAGCCAAATACCCCTGTCAGTGTGTTTATGGAACTAGATGCAAATGAAGCAGCTAATCATGCAGGCTACTATTACTGGGTATGAGGATGTACCTACCAACAGTGAGCAGGCACTGCAAAAAGCTATGGTTAATCAACCAGTTTCTTTGGCAATTGACATTTGACGCTAGTGGCTCTAACTTTCAATTTACAAAAGTGGTTCTTTACTGGTAGCTGTGGCACTCAATTGGATCATGGTGTCACTGCTATGCTATGGTTATGTAGTTAGTAATGATTTAACTAATTACTAAGTATTGGCTGGGTAAGAACTCGCTGGAACCGACTAGGGTGAAGAAGGACACGTTAGGATGTAAAGGAATATGGCTGCTAATGAAGGACTCTATGGCATTGCAATGCAAGAATCTTACTCGACTGCTTAATTACAAAATTTGGACACCATTATTCCTAAACAATATACAAATATTTTCTTATGTCTCAATTCCTGCTATCAGTTGTGTATCCTATACATGAATTAGTGTAATTATCAATTAGGGTACAGTGAAAAATTAGTTATGACATACAGGCGCGTCACCATATTTCTTCTTATGAAGTAAATGAACTTGTAATGATTTTAATAATCCAACAAAAAGCTTCTGGATCCCAGCAAAATAAGACACAGCAGGTTTAGGATTTTTACATGGAGAACATGGTGGAAGAGAGATATCATACAGCCTAAAGTGTGAATGAATAACTGAATGGTGAATCTTACAGCCTTAGCAGGCTTCATCACATTCACATTGTACCATTTGCTAGGATTTCATTCACTTTACTTTGATACGGACCATCAAATTGTGTCCCCCAAAAGAAATTCTTACATAACGACTTTGGCCAATGGTGACTGGAATTTGGGGTTTGTTTGGTATTCACATTTTGGGTGAAACGGAAAGGAAGAGGGCAAGGAAATGATTGATCCTTTGCTGTCCAGGGGAAAAGACGAATGCTTTGATGAGCAAAATTCTAAAAGAAACCATTATAGATTCATGAACTCAAAATCTGTAAATATCAACATATGAATCTCTTTTTCTTGCTGGGTACAGCAACCAATTATCAGAAAACAACTTTGATCTGTTTGCCCATTTATAAAATGATGATAATATACAACTTGTCATGCATAACAAAAATTAGGCTGCTTGCACAAAAGAAGTATGCCAATTCATATTCGTATATCTCCCCTCCTACACTCTCAAGTAGATTTAAATTTTATGACCTCCAAATTAGCAACTATTGTTCAACCAACAGAGGATCCCCTTGAAGACAATAAATGGGGAATACAACAGAAACAGCCAACATATAGTTCCTGAGATGACAAGTTGACAACAATTTCAACGAGGCATTTCTGGTTTAACACCAAGTGAGAGTATTTATTAGCTGAAATTCCGCTAATGTTTCGAAGTACCGTGTTTTTATACTCAATATTTGTCTGAAGGCTAATTTGAAGTTAATCTTGTCATTTTGCTCGAACTCTATTTTGGTGACAAATGTAGTTCCAAAAAAGGGAGGAGGGGCAATAAAGTGCAACAACTACTTTTCGCTAAAATCATGATGGTAATTTGGATTTCAAACCATCATTTTATTTATAAAAAAAATTAAATTTCTAATTTTCCATTAATTTAAGCGTTCGGGGTTTCCTTGACGAGTAACTTGTCATAAGTACCTAGACCCTACGCATGGTGTCTTATTCAACAAATTCTCTCAACTACGTAGAACAGAAAGCTAAAAGCTTTCAGTTGAAAACAACAAAAATTTGTATACAATTCAACATGAATTTTTCCCATATATACCTCAAACAATCTTGATTACCAGCACAACATCTTCCTCACATTTCAGTAAGCAATCTGAAGTAAGTTGTTCCCATTATCACACTAGCTAGTAACTACCATGGTTGCCAAAAACCTGTTCTGTAATATTTCATTGGCTTCGCTTTTCTGCTTGGGGTTCTTGGCTTTTCAAGTCACATCTCGCACTCTCCAAGATGCCTCCATGTATGAGAGGCACGAGCAATGGATGGCTCACCTTGGCAAAGTCTATAATGACCCCCAAGAAAGGGAGAAGCGCTTCGGGATATTTAAGGAAAATGTGAATTACATAGAATCTTTCAACAATGCTGGCAATAAACCTTACAAGCTAGGCATTAATCAATTTGCAGACCTCACAAACGAGGAGTTCATTGCATCCAGAAATAGATTCAAGGGACATATGTGCTCCTCAATCACAAGGACAACCACTTTTAAGTATGAAAATGTGACTGCAGTACCATCCACAGTGGATTGGAGACAGAAAGGAGCAGTGACACCGGTCAAGGACCAAGGCACGTGTGGTAAGTGTTTGATAATTCATTGAATATATCTCATAAGTCAAGATTGAATTGTCATCTAACTATGTTTAATTTACCTTGTAGGATGTTGCTGGGCATTTTCTGCTGTTGCAGCAACGGAAGGAATCAATAAGTTGAGCACTGGCAAATTGATCTCGTTGTCTGAACAAGAGCTCGTTGATTGTGATACAAAGGGTGTTGACCAAGGTTGTGAGGGTGGTCTGATGGATGATGCCTTCAAATTCATCATAAAAAATCATGGACTGAACACCGAAGCCAAATACCCCTATCAGGGTGTTGATGGAACATGCAATGCAAATGAAGCAGCCAACCATGCAGCTACCATTACTGGTTATGAGGATGTCCCTGCCAACAATGAGCAGGCACTGCAAAAAGCTGTTGCTAATCAACCAATTTCTGTAGCCATTGATGCTAGTGGTTCTGATTTTCAATTTTACAAAAGTGGTGTCTTCACTGGTAGCTGTGGCACGCAGTTGGATCATGGTGTCACAGCTGTGGGTTATGAAGTTAGCGAAGATGGAACTAAGTATTGGCTGGTTAAGAACTCATGGGGAACCGAATGGGGTGAAGAAGGATACATTAGAATGCAAAGGGATGTGATTGCCGATGAAGGACTCTGTGGCATTGCAATGCAAGCATCTTACCCTACTGCTTAAATGTCAAACTTCTGTTCCCTAAACCATGTACTTCTTAATTATACCTACTATGTAATTCTGCGTGCATTTATCAGTTACATACATTGTGATTCCTACGACCAGTTGTGCATATTCTCCACCTTAACTGGTACAATCAATTTATCCATGCAAATGGTAAATCACTTCGCTCTCCCTTCTATTTATTTGATTACATGATTATATTTTAATAACCTACACAAATCTTTTGAACGTGCAGAATGCTCCCTAAAAATCCTGCATGATTCTCCATTTGAAGTCTTGGCTTTCCACAAACAAGCAACGTTAAAATTTTCAAAACATACAGGGATGCTAAATTTACTCAAAAACTAATCCAAGAAATTTCCAGCTCCTTCGTGGAGTTACTACTCGACTCATGATGGTTCTAATAATAGACATTAAGAAGAGTTTCAGCATCCCCCAGCAAATGGAGAAGATATTGCTGGCGTCTTTCAAAAACATCATCTTTAATCTTTAATAACACATACTTCCAAACAAATTTAATTAACGATTTGACATGAATGTAGCAGAGATCACAAAACTTAGGGGTCACCATCCTCTTTAACAGTAATTTGCATTCAATCATCAAAATGACTGACATTTCATCCCCTGCTGAAGGCTGTGATGCAGTTAAAGTTGTGATCCTTAAGGTGGCGTGCGCTTTATTTTGTGGGTTGGATTATTCTAAACTTACTGTGTACTGAAGCACCTGATGGATAGTAAGCAGTGAACTAACTCAGTATAATGGTAAATTCCTTGAACCGTAGCCTCTACCTCATAAAAGCACCCCGAGCAGAAACCGGTTTAACTATTGCGATGATATAAACAATGGCATCCCTAGGATTTGTTACCATATTTATTAACTCGTACTTCTAATAAGACATTAAGCAACATTCCTCATTCTTAAATCTTAGGTACTTCAGAGTGATAATACAAGCTCCCATACTAACACTCAACCACGTAAACAAAACTCACCAACAGGACAGCTGTCATTGTTCGGAAAAGAAATTGGCAAAAAAAGCACTAATTGCTTCAATTTCTAATTGCTAGACTGGCGCAACTCAGGACGGACAAAGTCTGCATCTGCTGGCACTGAGATGTCCACTGTAGGTCTCAGTTCAGCACAAACTTCAATGGCTCCGTGTACTGGGTCTGACAAGAAGTTGCTGATTAGGTCTTGGTTG
The DNA here is from genome assembly GCA_039655645.1 of Ammopiptanthus mongolicus. Classification (NCBI taxonomy): domain Eukaryota; kingdom Viridiplantae; phylum Streptophyta; class Magnoliopsida; order Fabales; family Fabaceae; genus Ammopiptanthus; species Ammopiptanthus mongolicus. The sequence goes on along the minus strand of CM077346.1, from coordinate 16,460,184 downwards.
ATAGGTGCGCCACTGTCCACTGCCACCAAGGCCTGCTGGGTTAGGATGTAATCGAATCGGGGAGCCCATTTCCTTGAACCCAATCTTGCTGTGGTTGAACAGTTATCAACCATGAAAGAAACACCACGAGCATGCATGAAAGGATTCAAAGAATCAACAGACTCAATGACACTCTCATTAATGATTTCAGAGTAGGAATGCCCTTTCTTCCTCAGGATCTCAATCTGGAAATTTTGTAATCATAAATTAAAAAGCAAAACAAAAGGGTAACATTATGTTCTAATAATTCTACCCCACCAAAGATAAAAAAGAAGAAAAATGAACATGAAGATTGTTGAAATTAATCTTAAGGTAGAGAAAGAGGAAAACAAAGATTATGGACTCCAAATAATATTCTCGTGTATATTGATGTGGTGTATAACAATGTGATATTCTAACACACACTCAAGTTAAAGCTTACTAAAGCTTTAAGCTTGTTACAAAGGAACACTTTAAAAAGAAAGTAACAAAATATAAAGTGGGTTCCATAAAACATGGCCAGAAAGGCAACTCAGGGATGCTGACCAGAGAGATGAGCATTTGCTGAAATGATAACTCAGCATGATGGCTGAAATGATCATTAGCCTGAAGGACTGGTTGGAATATTTGCAGACCAAGAAAGAATATGTTTCACTAGAAAGATGATTAGCGGAAATTTCTTGGCAAGCAATCATACATAGCAAGAACTAAAACATCTCCATTTTATAGTATTTTGAAGCTTCAAATCGCAAGAAAACTTAGGAGACCCAATAAAACATGGAAATTAATTCTAGGGTTAATGCAAAATTGCAGTCAACATAAGCCACCAATGGAATGATTGTTAACAAAAAGATACGGCACCACTGGAATGACTCATTAGTAGGAAAAAAGGTCTCCACACCACACTAATGACTCATCAATGGGAAGAGATGTCACCACCAGAATGTGTCATCAATTGGAAAAGGGTGCAACTTTATCTTATTACCTTCTCCCTCAAAGTCTTGCCAGCATTGGAAAACCAGTAATAATATCAAAAGGGGGGAGAGAGCAAAGACAAAGATTAAACAAAAGAAAACATAGCCAAAAAGAGAGACATTGTTAAATAAGCCAAAAAGAGAGACATTGTTAAATAATAGTGGTAGAAAAAAAAAACTAGAGTTCTGATAGCTGTAATTCATGCTTGGCGAAAACGAAGAAAATTGGGATAAAGACATTGTCTTAGTGGTATACAAATTTTTTGGGAAACGAAATGGCAACAGGATATGGTACCACTCAGATTACATGTTGAAACTAGTATTTAGATAAGGAACGAGAAAAAGAGGGTGCGGACTTTGAATAATATTCACCCATTTATATTGATGAGGTGTATGATGATGTGATATTTTAACAAGGATCAAAATTCTTAAGACCCACAAAAAAATCCATACTAAGTCACTGATAGGTGAATAGTCGTTCAACAAATTTAACAGTAAAATAAGGGTTGCTTTTAGTAACATGCAGGGAAAATATGTATGTACCAACTCCCAATAAGCTAGCAAGAAAAATTGCTAACAGAATAAGTATACATACCTGGGCCATCATCAATGCCACAAAGACACCAGCAGTAAATGGATATAATGGGCCTAAATCACCAGCTGGCCTTGTAGATCTGACACGTTCACCAACCTTCCACATGCGAGTCTGATCAATTTTACCCATTGGAAAAGCAGGTAGACCCTCTTTGTCCTGTAAAGCACAAGTATAATTTAAAGTCAGATGCATAAAGGCCAATCAGTCTAAATGGGAAATAAATAGAACTTACATAAAAGCGACGCCCAGCCAAAACAACACTGCGAATCTCACTACCACTAGCTACATCCTCATAGCACTCATACAAAATGTCCATGCTGGGATAATATGAAGCACTGTATGCTTTCTCAAATTCCCTTTTTCCATCTTCAGATAAAGCATTGTATACAGCCAACATCCCCTATCCAGACAAAAAAGAGCAAAAAGGTTGTCACAACTCACAAGCACAAATTCACATGCTTGGAAAAAATCCAACAGACAAGAATTGAACACTAAGAGCATGAGAAGCCTACCTTAGTTGAAATGGTTTTAGAAATAATTCCTGTTATAGACTCAACAGTGTTCTTGTAAGCCAGATCTTCACTCATTCCATTTTCAGTGTACCTCCTAAACAAGGATTCCACAATTCCATGAACAGCACCAAGTAAAATGCCTATAAGTCATAAAAGCAGAAGTTAGACAATAAGTTTCAAGGACAGCATCAAGAAACTGCAGAAAGACATTCTTACCTCTCTCCCCAAAGATGTCACTCTTGTATTCCTGCTCTAATGTAGTCGCGAATGTGAAAGGAGAACCAAGGGCAACAGACCATCCCAAAGCAACATCAGTAGCCCTGCCATCCACATCCTGCATGCAAAGATAGTCAGCTCAGCCCCAGCAAAATAAAATAATCAAAGTAATTATGGGCAGGAGGACCATGAGGGGTGAAGGGGAGTGAAGAAAGGATATGAAAAGAGAAGGAGTGGTCACCTGGTGGACAGCAAAACTTGAATTAATTCCAGCACCATTAATCTCTTTGCCCTGGACATAGAGCCTCCTCACAGATGGACCCATCCCCTTTGGGCATACAGCAATTACACTGAAGTGTTTTGGAAAATCAAGTCCCATTGATTGTAAATGCCCAAGAAGAAACCCATGGGACAGCCCGAGTATGCTGTTTGGCTTCATGTGGGAAAATATCTTTTCATAATTATCTGCCTGCATGACAAAAAAGTATATTAAAAAGTAATCATAAACTGCAAAATCACAGCATCATGACACTACTTGCCTACTTTTATTGCCAAAACAACAAACTATGATTCCTACCGAATCTATGAAGAATACAAATTATAAGTTGTCTTAGGCAGGAATATGTTTGAACGTTGTTGCAAAAAGGTATTGCATCACCTAAACATTATTCAACCTGACGCATAGTACATCTTTCTTTTCCTCGTTCTCTACCATTGCATTACCTAAATGTTTTATAGAAAGTGAGCAAAAACAGACAGCACCCAGTTCAGGGAATGGAAGATATGAGAACATGACTGAAAAGCTTGGGATAACATCATAACAATCAACAACTTTATCAACATAAAAAACAACAGGTGGTGAAATAGAATTATAAATACAGAGCAATATAGGCAGTATCAAAAAGTCAGAAATTTTCTAGAGCACTGACTTGTGTTAACTAACCTGTGCAGCATCAGAAATTAATAGCAACACAAGATCACTGCCTGAGATAGTTTCCCATATGTCACCTAGAGTTCCATTCTCCTCAGTAAAACCAGCTGCTCGAGCTTCATTAAAGGAACGAGAACCTTTCCTGAGTCCAATCTGTGTTGTTAAAAGGCAAGCATGTTAAAACAACTATGATTTGTAAAGTCCAACCAACCAATCAAAAGTTGTTAGCAAGTTACAAAATGATTACAGCCTATATAAGTATACATCAATACAAGATAATGAACCAGAAATGCAATGAAATCCAGAATCACCTTAACCACAATATCAGACCTTGCTTCGGCAAGTGAGTCCCGTAGGTTCTGGGCCTGAGCAGGTCCCTGGTAAATGTAGTGCTAAGTTAGCAATCATAACAAAATCATGGACTGTGTTATTATGAGACGAAAAACAAAAGGATTAACATGTGAAATACGTTCTCAATAATCTGTCAAAAGGGGTTGGAGTGTATGGTTTTCACTTTTCAGTCATATATTAACCTCATCTAAGAAAAAGGATGACTACAAGTGTTCAGATTAGGTTGAGACATCCAACATCCCACTTTGCTACTCTGAGCGCAAAGACTTCCCTTACAGAAAAGCACTTGTACACATTTCACAACATATCAATCAACTAACAATAGGAAGCTAGCGCATTAAGCCATTAAAAATATTGACACCTCATTAATTCTTGTTAACAAATATTATGTTCACTACTCTACAAATGATGTGTCAACATTTTCTTAGCTGAGTTCACCCAAGTTAAGTTCATTTCATTGTTAAAAACTGTCATAATTCAGAATCATAAGTTTTCATTTCACAAATTACCCTATAATGGAAAAACAAGTTCCTTTCATTGTTTAAAATTTTGAACTTTTCAATGTTTACCTGGGAGCCCCATCCAATAACACCAATCTGCTTAATCCCCTTGAATGCATCTGGTAACAAATGGAACAGATCCCTCCCTCCTTTCACGATGTACTACAACACGTTAACCAAAAACAAAAACAAAACAAAAAAGCATTAATTTCTGATAGTAAATTGAGAAACCACAAAAAGATAGAATATATATATATATATATACCTCATCGTGTCCAGCGAGGGTAGTCTTCTCCTTCTTGAACACAGAAGTCTCGAAATCAAGCAAAGTTGGAGGAGTAATCGGCGGCGCCGACACCATGCGAGCGCCGGCAGCGGCGTTTCCAATCACGCAGCGGCTAACCCTAAAGGAATTGAGGTTGAGCTTGGAAAATGCGAGATTGGTAGGGGCGAAGCTTCTGGTGAGAGGCGTTGCTAGGGTTTTGGAAGCAGCGGTGATTGCGGTGGAGCAGGAAGAAGAAGTAGCAGCCGCCATTTTCGGAAGAGAAAATGCAAGAGGGAGACAATGTGAGTTTATAGTTAAATCATCAACTCAACGAGGCTAACGTGCGCTGAGTTTGTAGAACGCCCCCCCGCCCCCTGCTCTAGGTTTTTTTGGGCTAATTGACCAAACTAACTTATTTTTAGAAACTATTTATTAATATAGCTTTGTTTTGAAACTATTTATCAAACTAACACACTTTTTGTCAACCTGACATTTTTTATTATTTTTTTTGACACCAAAGACGCTACTTTGATTAGCGTTTTTGGAAAACGTTACTGTCAGTAACGTTTTCACCAGATTATGCCACGTAGCAAAATCTGATAAAAATATAAAAAAAATTAAAAATTTTACGTGGCCGACGCTAGATGTGTCACCCGTATGATATATTTCTTCAACCGTCTGAAGCTTAAGATCTTCATCAGATCAGACGGGTATCAGACGGGTGAAAAAATGTTCACCCGTTTGATGACTGTCAGACGGATGATTCACTCGTCTAATGAATGCCAGATGGGTATCAGATGGGTGATTCAACTGTCCGATGACTCTCAGACGGGTGAAGAAATATGTCAGACGGGTGAAGAAATACGTCTGATCTGATGAAGATCTTCAGCTTCGGACGGGTGAAGAAATATTTCTTCACCCGTCTGATAGACATCAGACGGGTGACACCTCTAGCGTCAGCCTTTAGCGTCGGCCAAAAGTAAATTTTTTTAATTTTTTTACATTTTTAACAGATTTTGCCACGTGGCATAATCTGGTAAAAACGCTACTGAGTAGCATTTTCTAAAAATGCTACTGAGTAGCGTTTTCTAAAAACACTAGTCAAAGTAGCGTCTTTGGTGTCAGAAAAAAATAATAAAAAATGTCAGGTTGGCGAAAAGTGGGTTAGTTTGATAAATAGTTTCAAAACAAGGTTATATTGATAAATAGTTTTTAAAAATGGATTAGTTTGGTCAATTTGCCAGGTTTTTTGTATAACATCCCATTTTAGGGGAGGGCTCCATAGTTAACTAAGGGTATCTTTCACATGCCACTTCTACGAGCTTATAGCGGACAGTTTATAGCGGATGAGAAAGTAGTCCCGTTTGGTAAACACCTCTGTCACGAGCTTATAGCGTCTTTTCCAAACTCTACTTGAAGTAGCGTTTGAGTTTATATCTTATAGCGTTTCATTTTTTCTTTTCACTTTTATCTTTATTATCTTTATTTAATTCTAACTTTATCATCTTTTCTCTCTTTTATGTAAAATCATTAATGAAAATGTCCTTTTATGTCATTTTAAATTTTTCAGCTAATTCAACCGCTAGTTTTACCAAACACTTCCACAGAAAATAAACTAACTTATCCGTAATCCGCTATAAGATATTTGCTACCGGTTAGCTTATCTGCTAACAGCTAATTTTACCAAACAGGTCCTAAATAACTAATCACTACCCTTCATCAAACAAATAGATGATATATTTTTTACATCTTAAATTGAATTTTGGTTGTCATTTTTTGTTAAAAAAAAAAACACTAAATATTAATGTGTTAAAATTTAGATAGTTAAATCTTCAACCCTACACTACTTGCTTCAAAATTTACAACTTGAATAAATTAATTGATTTTAAAAGACTTTAAAAAAGTAAGGAATCAAAATTGAATATTGAGAGAAGTGAAACCAAGGTATTGAGAGAAATGTCAAATGTTTTTTTTTTGAAACAAAAAAAATGTCAAATGTTAAAAATAATATGATCGATAAATATATTTTTTAAAAATGATAAATTTCTTTGAAAAAAAGAAGAAATAAATCAAATAGATTTTCAAAATATAAGAAAAAATTCCATATAATTATCAAGATCATTAAGAAGTTTTTAGCATTAGCGTTTAAAATCACATTAAGAAATAATTAATTAATATGAAATGCAATTATTGCTTTGAGAACACACACATACATATAGTATTAAATATTGAGAAAAGTACAATGTGTCCTAGATCAAATAAAATTCACTTATTCTAAAATTTATAAATTTTAGGATAATGAAATAAACAAAAAAACTCAAGATCTCCTCAAGTCTTCACGTTCTTCACAACGTCATCTTCGAGCTTTGAAAATATTGTCCTCTAAAATAACTATTGTATGATTTTGAGTGGAACTCTTACTTTGTAGCTTAATAAAACAAAATAAAGATAGTACTGATAATGTAAAATTAGCTTTATAAGTTCAATATCCATTATAGCACATAAGTATTTAAATCAAGTACCCAATAACATTAACCAAAAAATTACATTTTGAGGACAATATATCCATGGTATAAATCTAGACGCATAAACTTACAAGAAGAATTGAGAGTTTACCAATTTTATGAAAATTTATTTAAACTTGTACGAGTTTACCAAAAAGAGAGTTTACATGCTACTTAATTTATTTTGTAATTTAGATCTTGAACTTATAAAAATTTAAGGACCGTTTGATGGTCAGGATAAGGGAGATAGGATAGGATAAACTATCATATCCTGTTTTAATCTGTAGTTTTGTGAACTAGCAAGATATGATAAGCTTATTATATCCTGCTACTTAGTTATACTTATATCCTGAGGGAGGGACTGTTAAAACCAACAGGATAAGAGAAGACTGTTTTCTGTTTTATCCTTTACCCTTAATATTGTTATTATTTAATTATGATTTCAAACATAATTAATCAATCTTATTACTAATTAAAATATGTGATTTAATTAGCAATTTTTTAAAAAAAGTTAAAAACATATCACAAGTTAATTTTTTATAATTTAAAAATGGGCTAATGTATAATTAAAAAATCAAAAATATATATTATCAAATATTTTTTATATTTTTTAATTTAAATGTATAAAAAAATCAAATAATATTAAAATTTAATTTTCAAAAAAAATTTAATTTTGATAAGAATAATTTTATCATTTTTGGATATTTTATATCATATCCTATCATTATTTGATGCGTATCAAATATCGGATAGGATAACAGCTTATCATACTCATATCTTATCCTATCGTTATCCAGCTCTCATATCCTATCCGTCCTTCTCCTATCCTGACCACCAAACGAGCCCTAAGAGTCAACTTAGGAGTTTAACAAGCATGAAGCATAATTATTTGATTAATAAACTGAATAATTCAATTATTAAAAATTCCAATCTATTTTCTCCAAGATAATGATTCCGTCAGCTAAGTTTGAAATATATTGCTTAGCTGGACCTATAATACAAGGTTTTCACATTTATTTTTTTCCTTTCTAAGATAGTATTTAATTTTAAGTGAAATACACGACATTGGACCCAGTATACATCTCCTGCCTCATATGGCTAGGCGGTTGTTCTGGTCCCATATAGATTTTAGTCATTTTACGTCCCATACATCCATTGGTCCATTGATACTGCTTCTTACCTATATAGATTACTAATGTTAGTCCAAGATAGACCCAACCAAACATACAAATCTTCTATACTTACTCTGAATCAATTATAGTGCAAATTTGATACAATATAATATTTCTTTTATTACAACAATAATGCGGTGGTTTCTAGCCTAAAGTATCAAAATAGGTGGTTTATGGTGAACTATCATTTTTAGTGATCGGATTTATTATTAAAATATTTGAATGATCGAGATGAAAATTGAATAATTGTTGAACAGGTCGTCCAAAAAGAATCAAATGACAACTTTGTCCCTCACCCTATCCACCCTCTTCACTGCAGCGTCGCCACCTCATGTTGCACCAACCATCGTCCTCTCCACCTCAGATCGCACCACCGCGACTCACAACTAGAATCTGCAAGGATTTCTTCCGTTCACGATCTTTCCTTGTCACAGACTCTTTACCCCGCTAGCTCCGTTGCGCCATCTCCACCCCACCATCACAGAAGTCGCGCACCTCCATGTCCTCCATCAAACAAGTCGTGCAGGGTAGAATTGATGCAACACTACAGGATCTGACCACCAAACTTGCATCACCACCAGATATGATTCTGAGGCTAGCAGAGAAGAAGACAATCTTGTGTTCAACATATATGTGGCGTTGCTTGTATTGTTGCCATGTTTATGCCTTCTGTGCAGATCTGGTCCGTGGATATGGCAACGTCGCGGGTCTGCCCCAGTGTGTGGTGATGCGCTTGGCTGCGAGGTTGCTGCAAATGGGGACATGTTTTGGAATGGTGGAAGTCGCGGCTCCTAGTCGAGGTCATGTCGCGGTTCTGTCGTGATGCGGGTGGCGGAAGAACGGAGTGGTGACCGCAAGTTCTAGACGACAATGGTTTTGTTGTGCAGATGGACGACAACGGTGATTGAGTGTGACGATTCTTATCGGATAGGTCCACGATGACTCCGATCTTACGATGAGTTCCAGAGGTGGGAGTGGGTGGCTGACGTCTGGGTGACGAGGGAGAACAAGGTTAGCCGGCATCCGTCCGGTGGTGGCACGTTTGCGTCCGACTGTTTGTGGTGAAAGAAGGGCAAAAGGATGGTGGTGAAGGGTGGGGGGTAAGATTGGTATTGGAAATTAAAAATAAAAAATAAAAAATAAATGATCGATTGTTAATCTGGAAATCGGTGATCCATAGGTGTACCACCTATTTGATGTTTCATGCAAGAAGCCACCCAATATAATTTTTTTACCACTCTTCCATTTTATTTGGGACAGACACCATTTTTATGTTGATGTCGAAGAAGCGAACAACTATTTCTAGAAATAATTATTTATCAATTGATAAAGTTTATGATGTAGCTACTACATTATACGTATATCATTCAGTGTGGTGACAGACATGGATGGAGCCAGACTTGGATGATGGGGAGGGCCAACTATAAAAGTCAAAGTTCATCCAAAAAATATATATGCATCAAGTTTCATATAAAATATTCATAATTATATGTTTCAAAACATTAATTATATAAGTAATCTATCAAAACACAGAATGTCTTTCCTTCATGTCACGAAAATCATTTATAATTGAATCTACATTAAACTTTTCAGCAATTTTCTTTTCAATGTATATTAGCAGGCAATTGGTTAAAAAATCATCTTTCATCTTATTGTGAAGTGTTATCTTGATTATATTCATAACTAAAAAAGATCTCTCCCTAATAGCCGTAAAAAAAGTCTTGACTAATAAACTATATCTACAATAATTAACAAAAAATCGTGAGACAAATCCCCAACCCACCCAACGAACCATAGCTTTTATGTATAGCTTTTATAACAATAATAATAATAAAACATACATGAAAAGGTATAAAAGAAAAGAAATGTGCAAACTACAAACGGTGACATCGAGGGTGTGGATTTGCAATGTCTAAAAGCATAAAAGTATAAGTGTTAAAAGAAAAAGAATAAAAGAGTTAAAAGAAAAATAAAAATAAAGTATATGTTAATATCATGTCGAGAAAACTATAAAAAAAGGTACATGTCTCAGTATTACATTGATGTTTTACTTGCAGTTGCACCGAGAAGACTGGTGGAGGGAGGGAGGCTTGACATTTTCTTTTGTTTTTATATATCAGGATTGACGTGTATCTAATAAATCAAGTGAATATAATAATAATATTAATGGGAGATTGAGAGCAATTATAAATATTTATTAATCTATTTGAAAAGTAAGATTGTAAGTTAAAAAAATTCTGTTTTAAAGGAATTGAAATCAATTAATAATATTTAAAATTAAAGAATCGTAGGATCCACTAACTTTGAATGAGAAATAGTTGATAGTTGTTTTAAATGTTTTCGACCATAAACAAATAATAACAAATTTTTGATTAGGATAGGATGAATACCGTCATTACTTACTTATTTTTTTGGGCTTGTTACTTATTTATATATATTTTATAAAAAAATCTGAAAATGTCAGGTCGGGTCTGGATCCTACTTATTAGATGAGTACCTTTGTTCTTGGTGATAGGATCAGCTCAACACCTATTGAGACATAAAACAAATTCAGAAATAATGCTTTTTAAGGCTAAATGAGGAAGAAGAAAACGGAGACAAAAAAAGATCTTTTTGAAAAAAAAAAATTGAGCTAATAGCATTGATTAAATTTTTTTTTGAGGTCTAAAGTCGTATGACTCGGGCCTTGCGCCTTGTATGGTGAGAAACTAGTTGAACGAGGTATGACAAGAAGAGCCAGAAATAACTTTTTTTTTTTTTTTTTTGTGATTAGCTAGGAAGAACTTATGTCAACTACAAGTCAACAAGTGTCTCACAAAGAATTTTGTCTTTCATAATTGAAACATATACATTGATGCATGTTATTATTTCATAAGGGAACGCACTACCAAAAAGGATGTACTAGCGGAATACGGGAAGTCATGTGATTAAGTTGTTGAATATGTAGGAATGATAATTTGTATCTGTATATGGGGATCTCCGTGAGGATTGCCCCAAATGAGGGCTCGCGAACGACAAATTTTTTCCCACAGGGATGCGGACAGTGGAGAAAATCTCCCCGAAGGCACTTTAAGGACGCGGTATATATTTCCCGTCCCATGAAGTTCCCAATCCGAAAAAATTAATAAAATATCCTTAAAAATATGTGTATATATATTATAGATATATTTTATTAATTTTAAATATATTATTTTCTTAAATAAATAAAATATTAAACATATATATGTATTATTTAAGGTTTAACTTGTTACAATGTTGAGTGCTTTAACTTTAAATATTTAAGATTTTTAGAATTTTTATATTTTATTAAATTTTAGTTAGTTATGAATTTTCAGAGTATTCGAACTCTCCGTGGAAATCAGCAAGATCCGTGGGAAATGAGAATGAAGATTAAGGAAAAAGTTGAGGATAGGGATGGAGAGCGGAGGAGTAGTCCCCACCCCCGCTCTGCTCTATTATCATCCCTACTGACATGTCTATGAGAGTTTATCAATACGAGAAGTTTGCTTGGAATCGTACCTAAATGAAGTTTTAAGGGATGTTGAAAATTGAAATTTATTTAGCCCAATTTTTTTTTTAAGTTTAAGTTTGGGCTTTATGCCCCTTATCTATTTTAGAGTGAGATTAATCCAATTTCTAAAAAGTTTTTCTAGAATGTTCATTAAAAATATCTAGATATTTTTATAATGAAATAGTATATATTTTGGTGGAAAATTTTATAGAATGAATTGTGATCATTAGATTGAAAAAATGTTGGCACCATCTTAATCATTCTTTAAGGAGGTGTCATTAGTATAAATAAAGGTAATTTTTTCCATTTTGCTTAGCCAACGTTTGAGAAGCTACCAGAGCTCTCTTTTTCTACTTACTCCATGTTCTACATGATTTACAAGGAAAAAGTTTGCACCCGTAACTCAATTTCAACTCAAACACGAGTTTGATTTACACTTCTGTTTTGAGAAATATTTACATCTTGAATTCTTAAAAGATAATACTAGAAAAATTATTAATATTCTCAATCTAGCACCAAAATTCATCTTCCACAATATCAATGATCTATGACTTTACTCATAAAAACACTAACAGACATGCTTTTTGTGCGGACGAAAATCGTCTACCTTTTAACGATGTCCTTATATTTGTCCTACAAATAAAATATTGTCACCTCAGTTAAATTATCACATCATTTTTAACATGGAACTCACTTTCCCATTTCCCACTTTCTTCGTTGTTCTCTCAAATTCCATTCCAACAAAATAGAGGAAAAGCTCTTCCTCCCCAACCCCATGACTTTGACCAACCACAACACTAGATCCTTCAACCCCCACCACCACTAACCTCTCTTTCTCCCTCCCCAAAATCACCCTCTTCCCTCCTTCCCCTCCCACTCACCCCTACACCTTCCCACCCCTTCCCACCAAAACAACATTGTCTCACCACCAACCTCAACAATGGCAATCCCTCTTCATCATTCCTGAGCCCCACATCTCTGCGTAATTATACACCTTTTACTACGAATCCCACACCCAAATGATCCGTTGCCTTCTCCAACACCGTCTCGCCACCCCCATTGAGATATGTGTGCCACCTCTCACTTCATCCTCAAGTCATGGTGCAGAAGGGTTGTGATGAGTTAGTGAGGTATGATATAAGGTTTTTTGTTGGAAGCTTTTCTACTAATCTCTTTGCTCTTGACCCAAAAAAAGGAAATGGTTATCGTAAGGGTCGACATGTTTCGAGACTCACTTATGATAGTAACTTTTAGATAAAAAAATATTAAAAATGACATGGTAATTTAATTGAGATGACAATATTTTATTAGTGTGACAAATATAAGGATAGACAATTTTCGTCCTTTTCTTGCAGATGGCTTGCGAGATAATGTCTCTATAAAATATATGATAATAATGGAAGTGATGATAGTCAAACTTGTCTTCTTCAACTCAAACCAATTAGACTATCATCTTAAAATCAGTACGAAAGAAACAAAGAAGATACTAGATGACATTGTTAGTGATAACATCCAATAGCAATCGTGTGATAATCCCATGACAACTCCAGTTCTAGATGGGGAAGAAAGACAAACTCAATCTTTTGTGGCTTAAGATGATGTTAATAGTAGAGTGGATGAAAAGAGACCTGTTCTAAGTTTTTGTAATTACCATTGTTGGAATTGGAGGATTAGATAAGTGTGCACTTACTCAACTTGTGCACGACGATGAGATTGTCCAAAAGTATTTTGATTTGGTGTGTCTGAGTAGTTTAGTGTAAAACAAATAACTGAACAAATTTTAGAACAAAGAACAAAGCGTGAGTTGGAACAAGTCTAACAAGATATGAGTAACAAAATTTAGGGAGCAAATTCTTACTTGTATTGGATGATGTGTGGAATAAGGATCTTGAGTTATAGCTTGAATTGAAAAGATTGTGGATGGGAGATGCAACACAGTGAAGCGATTGTAAAAATGAGTACACACAAACCCCTTGTCTTAAAAGGACTGTATGCAGGATGTGAAATTAAGACTATTTTTATTCCAAGCGATGTTTGAATATTTTTTTCCCAGATGAATTTTGTAACAGAAAAGAACCAAATGTATAACAATTGGATAGAATATTATCAAAAAAAAATGTGTTGGGGGTTTACTTGCAATTAAAACTAGACAGATGTTAGCATCACATTCTTTAACACATTTTCTATTACTATGTGAATTTCATGTGGGATGCACTAAATTACATATGCTCGCCATCTATTCAGTGTCTGTGAAGGGAGTGTGATAAAGAATATGTTATAGAATCTCCAATGACCCAACTTGACTTCTTAACTTATTTTTAGTGGGACCTATAATGTAACATAAGATTTAAGAATTCCAACAAGTTTTCACTACAATGATAGAACCCTCTTAAAATAGGTCATACAATTGACCTCACAACAAGAAGAAATATTATGTTTTAACATTTAAGAACTAGTCCATATAGAAGAACGGTTCTTACACTTAACATCCAGCTCATTTATCTCCAATGATGAAACAAAATAAGAATGGATTGTTAGCTCTGAGAACCAGCTAAGAACCAAAGATGGAGTTGGCCTAACTATTTGCACCCTGTTGTATTGTTGAAAACTTAAAATCAATCAGTGGATGTTTGGTTGTATTTAAAGAGCTCCATACATTCAAAGATCTGGCAAACAAAAACTTTGCGGTTCTTACATTGAGTAATGATAGCTATTTTAAATTTAGTTTTAATGCGTCAATAAGTTTTAGGATCTTTCTAACGAGTGCTTTAAAGACATTGTTTAAGAATAAATAAAAAAGAAAGTTTTTATTGAAAACTTAAGTGTAAGATTGTTCAATATACTATATACATCATTTATCCATGTAAAATTTTCTTTCTTGATTTCTTAATCAATGCTCTAAAGGCACTCGTTAGGATTCTCGTAAGTTTTAAATCAATTCACATCACCTAAGTCTTTAGGACTTATTTACTCCGGTCTCTATCATAAGCAAAACTTAAATAAAACACACATATTAAGGAAGTCGGTTAATCTCATTTAATGTTGTTAAAAAATTAAGTGTATTGCTTAAAGTAACCTTTATAAAAACTTCAATTTTTATTAAATACATCCCATATTGAGTTATTGAAAAACAAAATTGATATTAAATGCAAGGTATTTTAGGAACAATGTCATTAAATATGATGAAAGTAGTTGAAATTTGCATATATATATATATATATTTGACCAAAAATTTTGGAATTTTTTTGCTTATAATAGTGACCGGAGGGAGTAAGCACGATCTTAACGTAAGAGGTTTTCCCTTTTACTTTATAATAATCAAAATATATCTAGTTTATTGAAGACAAGCAAAAATCATGTAGTCATATACTCATATTATTATTATTATTATTATTATTATTATTATTATTTTACAAAAAATAACTAAATTAAATTAAAATATTTTTACCAACACCCAAGAGCGCTTGGAGAAGATGATATCAGTCTCTTTCAGCTTAATCAGTGGTCTCGAGTTCGAATCCGAGTCCCGATAATACAGTAGTGTTAAAACTTTTGAGAAAGAATTATGTCGTCTCGATGGTCCTACTCGACTCAAAGGATTAATCTCCACAACGGGAATACCCTATAAAAAAAAAATTTACCAACAAAATTATTTATCTTCTTTTACTTATTTATTTTATTATGAAAATGTACAACTAAAACATTTCCCTATAACACCAAATTGAAATTTACTCATGATATATTGCATGAAGTAGTTGTCAATAGAAGAAACTTTTATTCTTGTCAAAAAAAAAAGAACAAACTTTTATTTAAGAAAAAACCCATTCATAGAATTGAGTATGGTGCAAAACCTAAGTCGTAAAAAAAAGTCGAAGACAATTTCTCTTTGTTTTATACAATCTTCTATTCATCCCTGTTTTTTGACAAAATATGTGAAGGTCACCGGACTTAAGTGTGTTTGGATTAATTACAAAAATATCATTTCATTAATCGCTTATATATGTAATCGATTATTGTTTTAATTGATTATAATAAAATCAGATTTATGATTGAATGTGTTTGTTAAATTTTTTTTAAGATACTATATTTTGTTTGAGTTGTGTAAAAAAATAACTTTATATAGTAAATTACAAAAAAAAAAAGGTATGCGATTATTTGTATAATTTAATAATATTTGTTTGATAGTTAGTTTTATAGGGGTAGAACCAAAAGAATGTTATTGTTTTGAAAATAATCAAACGAGTTTTTCAATAAGTTTCAAACTTCAAACTTATTTAAAAACAACTTTTTCTCATAAAAACACATGTTTTGTAATTTAATCAGTTTAAATAAACATAACAACTTCTACAAAAAAAAAAAGAACGTTTATCATGAAAAACAGTTATTTGGATAAGATTCACCCTTTAAGTTGCAACTAAGCGGTGATAGAGACAAGCCAACATATAGCAAGGGGCAAAAAGGAGAATTTACATATTGGGGAGCCAATAAAAAAAGCTCTCAGCCATGAATTGCCCTCTCAGCCACTAAAAAACTAATACTAATAGATGCATGCAGTGCTATCAAACTTGGCTCAGGCCAGTTGGTCGGACTAGAAATCGATCATGTAGTCGGTCCAAGCACCTCATCGGATCGGTTATGCATTTGACTTGGTACGGACCAGTATGACTCGACTAATTTTTGAAAGAATCGGTGTCTCATGCACACGTCAAACCGGTCAAGTCATACAATTAAAAAAAATTGAAAAATGCGAGGAGGAGTGTCGTCAAAGCTTGTCCTGGAAGAAGAAATGTTGTCTCACACATGAATAAGAAAATGCAATAAAGGTTTTTGCTCTATTTTCTCTCGTATTAGTAGATCATTTTTTCGGTAGCAGAGCAATATGATATTGAGGCAGACCCGTGAACCTAATCCAATTAAGGTGTAACACACTATAGACTAGATTGATATGGTTAAGAATCCAATTAAGGTGTAACACACTATAGACCAGATTGATATGGTTAAGAAGAAAATGCAATAGAGAAAATGCGTCTCAAAAAAGAAGAAAATGATAGGAGACTTATACGGCGGCTAGAGAAGAAAAATGTTTAGTTTTTAGGGTTAAGAATGATGCAACAACTACAGAAATGTATAGTTTTCAAGGTTAAGAATTTTTAGGTTTGCGATTGTGTTTTACGGGCTTGTGTATGCTCACAATAACTATGCCACAAAATTGCATTTGTTATATGTGTGTGATATAATATATTTGGTTCATATGGTTCAACTAGTGACTCACTGATTCGACCAATAATCCATTAACTTAGATTGTGTTGGGGAAAAGTGAAAAAAAGATTATGCTGATAATCGATTATATGTATAATCGAATATTGTGATAATTGATTATAATCAGAAGCTGTTTTTATTTGGATAGGTTTGCTGAAAAGCGATTTTAAGATAATTTATTTCGTTTGGGTGGTAAAAAAAAATCATAAATTACGAAAAATGGTATGAAGTTATTTGTATAATTGAATAATATTTGTTCGGAAATTAGTTTTATAAGGATAAATAGGGAAGAAAGTTTTGAGAATGAAAAATGGTGTCTTCTCTGGTATCCCCAATAACTTTGGGATAAAAGTTACCCTATCCAATCACAACGCACCGTCTCAATTAAATGAGTCATGTTAGTGAGTCAAGTCAAATGGTTCTCGCCATCTGATTAGGCCACCTAGGATGGGTAAAGTTACCCTTGGGGTATCGGAAAATTCACCATGAAAAATAATCAAATCAGAACAATCTTAAGCTAAAAAATAATTTAACCACAGTGTCAAACAAGAAAGATTATTTTAAAAATAATTTTTTTCATCCAAAACATCTAAAAAGCTTTCCCAAACACATTCTTAGTACCTTGACCAAGTGAATGATCGGTACAAGTTTTATAACACTTGATTCATGACATATAGATCTAATAAGGTATAATAAATCTAAAATAAACAAATCATTGTTGACCTATTTTTCTCTCTCAAATAGGTCGTCATAAGACCGAGGATTAGCCTATTTTTATGATACTCAAAGTATCAATTAGTGGCATCTCATGAAAACATATTCTAATATAGTTTGCATTTGTAAAATTAAAATATGTAAAAAGAAAACGGGAAACCCCATAGCTATTAAGAAAAGAGAAATGCTACAAGGTATGAAAACGAAATAAGTGCCTTTGTAGTTGGTCTGTCTCTCCTCACTTGTAAGTTTCTCTATCCAATTATTAACAGTTGCAGCTGAATGATGGGGGAAAAATGCGTCAAGATTCTTACCCTTTGTTATTGTCCCAAATAGCAAAGTTGTTAGGAAAGAAAGTGTGTAAATCGAAGTGGAATTATTCATATGAAAGAGTTGTTTTGTGTCTCTATCAATTACATATATGGAGTCATGGACCATGAATTATTATTTTAATGTCAAAGTTAAGTAGGGTTGTTTATTGGATTAGATTATCTTGATGAACCCGATAAACCAAATCAGATCAATTAAGTTGGTTCGGATTGGTTTGGTTAATCGGTCCATTTCACTTCAAACCCGAACCAAACCTATTATAATTGGTTCGGTTCTTAGATTTATTTATTTTTTTAACCTGAATCAACACGATCACCCAATAAACTATTGTTCTAACTTATAAGTTTATAATTTTAGATTTTAATACTTAAAATATCTTCTACTTTTGTCTTTTCTTTTTGTCTATTCATTTTGACTTTTTTATATTTTTATTTAATGTTATCAAATGCTTTTGATCACGTTTACTATCCAATTTTACAATCATATTTTAGGTGAAGAGATTAAGGTACGTACTATTATAATTAAAGAATAAGATAAATATTAATTAAAAATAATATTAACGTTGAAATTAATTTAATTATTGTATTATTGTATAAAATCATTGAAGAATAAAGACCTTTTTACCTTGTAATAATATAAAATTCAAAATTTTATGTAAAAAAAAAGATAATATGTGAGGATAAAATCTTTAAATAGTTGAAAAGGTGTAATAATTTATTTTTTACCTTAACCCGATGAGACGAACCAATGATTTGGTTTTGATTGGCTGAAAAAGTTTTCAAATTCGAACCGAACCAAATCAATTAAAATTGATCGATTCATGTTTTATTTTATCCTAATTCATGATCAAACCAACTTATAAACACTCCTAAATTTAAGTGATAAGAAATAGCTAATTAGCTTATAGAAAATGGATTTGGATCCTCTATTTTTCTCTCTCATGTTATGAGAGATAATACACAAAATCAAATTTGAATGGACCCCACGTACAAACACAATTTTTTTTATGCAGCTCTATCATAATATGATACAAAACATGACAAAAAAAATAAACAGAGGATCCTAATAGATAGAAAAGATCGTGATTAGCTGGATCTTTGGCGGAAAGGGTACTCTACAAAATTGGCTTTTGCTCAAGTCCAAGCTCCAAATGTTCTTATGTAGAAAGCTCCAACATATGTAAAAAAAAAAATCTCCAACACTGTGCTTTGCACTTTGCAGACGCGGAAGAGACAGAAAAGCAAATTGTGGCAATATGAAAACCAATGGAGAGATCACAAGAGATCCCTGTCACTGCTTAATGGCACATAATGGAATATTATATACCTGAAAGACTTTGCTCTCATGACTCAGTAAGATTCCCTTCAACATTTGCTAAAATCAGCATTTGTCATTATTCAGTACCCTTTTGGTGGGTGGGCGAGAGTGAGTACTTCATTTTTCTCTGCGTGTAGACAAAAATTGTTCAGTTCCAAAAAGGCTAATTTGGGGCATATCAATTCCTACAAACGTATCCAGTAGTGAATCCTCAGCACTTGAGGAGGGCACCTATTTCAAGCAACCAGTACTCTTTTATTGGGATTGACTTTGAAGACTTTTTGCACCTTTGTTGGATACGTGAACTAGATTTGAGCATCGTTTGCATATGTTCACCATGATTTTGATTTAAAAAATGGACGGTAAAGCTTTGAAATATAAATAAATTAAATCTCAACATGGACCACTAAGTTTTGAGCCCTATGCTTTGTAAAGTATTCTGTATCTACCGCATAACGATTTTTATTTTTACATAAAATGAAAAAAAAAATAAAATAAAACAAATAACTTACAACTTTTTCAGTTATGACATCAGTAACATGTTCGAGTTACTAAGAGGTGCAATTCGAACTCCAAGTCTCCAACACAATGTCTAAGTAAGAACTCTGCTGGTTGAACCAATTTACCCTATACCTATTATTATTTTGGTAGCATTTAATTATTATTTTCCCATGAAATACTTTTTTTTTTTTTTTCCCTCATGTACTTCCTCCGGATTTATATATAAGTAAAAAAATACCTAAATTTTTTGGATTCAAATATAAGCAAAAGTTAATCAAATCAACCCTATTTAATGTCACTGTGTTAAAAATACCCTTTGGTTAATTATTTTTTTATTTTTTCAAGAGCATTATATATTCTCAAGACACAACTTCCAAGAACATTATACACTCCCAAGAAAGGGTACTTTAATAACTATAATTTATTTTTTTACACAAATCAAGACAATTAAATTAATATAACTAACTTTCTTAATACTTGTGAAGTTAGGTTTTTTTACTTATATATAGTTTCGGAGGGAGTATCCTCTTATTCGAAAGGTGAGAGATTAATATCCTAAGATATTGTCAGACATTAAAACAAAAACCTCTCCCAATAATATTTTTTTTATACGCATGAATCCAAAGATCGAATCTAGAATCGGTCCAAATCTCTTTTCACTTGGATTAACACACATGATTTAACCTTTATCTTTGCTGATTTAATGACGGATCCAATTCAAAAAAATTATTAAAAAAACATACACAAAACAGGAGCAAAAGAAACATGCCAAGACCGATGACACTTTCCTTGTCAATTTCTTCTGTATTCAACAAACTACATATGGTGAACAATTAAAGAAGCATAACCTAAAACCTAATGAAGATTTATGTGGACAACACTTGAACCACTCCAGCATAAACACCGATCTTTCATCATTCCATGGTTGTTGTTAGAAGTTATATTTTGGACATATAACTTTACTATTGTATTTGGTATTTTGTTTCCTCTTTCATTCAAATAATAAATTCGTTATCTTTGAAAAGATTCTGATATGTTTCAATAGCTCAATTGAGTAACTCTTATTGTGAAAATACATATAAGATAATAAAATATATGAATGACTAAAAATTGACTTTTAGAATAATTGTATATGACTATCATCTGTGGTAGTTCAAGAGTGGCCATCGCATTGGGGTCCATTTTGAGGGGTTACTAGATAATATGCAAAAATTTAATTAGTACATATAAATACTAAAATAAATTTTTATCTAGTTAATTGTTTAGCAAGAAAAAATAACTGTTCCAAACAATTAACAATAGACTAATAAAAAATAATATGGCAAGTGTATATTAGAATATTTCTTTAAATCAATATACTTTCTAGAACCAGTTACACTCATATTTGATTTATACTTTTTCCTTTCTCTCTCTTTGACTCTCTTTATCTTTCTCTCTAAAAAGGTCTCGTACATAGACTGCAGGACACCCAAATGATTATGAAGGCGTTAATTTCTTAGTTCGCATAAGGTACCCAGAATCTAAGGGTCGATCCTGACTATGGCCAATAAGGTTTAACATAGTTGGTAGATAACTGATTTTCTTAAGCATGCCATCAAGGTTTGATTCCTACCGTATATATGAAAAAAACTTTGTTGATAAAGGTAAAATCAATTTCGATGATTTCTAATCTCCAAAGAAATTAGTCTTCCACTCTCAGTTGTGCATACCAAAAAAGAATAGTTGTATATGATCTTAGTATGGACAAAAAAAATATGTGATGTTTGATTTTATATGATTCTGAATCTGGTTTGGATTAAATATCGAAATCTAACAGATATTGTTTTACATTTTAGAAACCAGAAAAGTACCGGAAGGCAATACCCTATATCTTGTTGGTACAATAATTTCTCCCATATAAAAGGTGTGTATCTCTATTCTCCTACAAACATGAAAAAAAAACAAAACAGCTCCCATTTCATCATTCCAAGGTTGTCTTCTGTCTTTTGTCCCCACAACTCTTCTTCCTCCTATCTCTTCCCGCTTTACTCTCTATTTGTAAGTTTCCTCTTACCTGCACTGCACAGTGCTCACCCTCTTGAACCAGTGTTTTTTGTTTTGGGCCATGGAAATGGAAGCTTTTGAGTGGGGATCTGGCATTCATGGACATGCCCCTAAGAATGTTACTGAAGACTTTCAGGTGAACCCTGCTGTAATGGGAAGTGGGTATGATCCATCTTTGTCTCTTGTTTTCGATAGGGAGAGAAGAGAGCTTGTGGAGGCACCTGCCAAACTTGAACGCAAGGGCGTGTCCACTGAGAGAAGCATTGAAGCTTTGAAGAACCATAGCGAGGCAGAGAGGATGAGGAGAGCAAGGATTAATGCACATCTTGATACACTTCGCACTGTTATTCCTGGTGCTATGAAGGTTAGTTCAATATAATGCTTTCTTGATTATCAATGTCTTTTATGTTTATGTGCAAATAGCTTATGCATTTAAATAGTTTGAGTGAGTTGTGATCATTGTTGAACTAAGCTAGTCATTTGCTTGAATTGGGTCATAAAAAAGAATGGTAGATCAAAGGAGGTATGATGATGATATATATTTTACTTCCCCCCTCTTTTACTGGTTATTGCATTGCAAGCATACCTTGACAAGTTACACTTTGAGGGATTTGGTACAATATTTTTGTTCTTTGTCCGGATATCCCCATAGGTAAGCTGTGACGATTAGATAAAGCCCTCTCCAGAGTGGTGACTTTAGGATTTGAACCCCTGACAATGCAGGTGAAGGTCGCCTAGGGTCGCAGTCTACCTCCACTGCGACCCACTATTATTGGGTAGGATTTGGTACAATATACATCTGCACTAAAGCTTTAACTGGAAGTGATGCTTTTTTAAAAGTTAAATTCATTAACATTCTCTTTTGCTTCCATTAAATTTACCATCTGAAAATGTATTAAAAAAATGTTGGGAGCTTGAGAATTTGGAATGTAAACTATGCTAGTTGGTAGTAAATGACCATATGAAGTGGATCCATTAGTAAAGCCATATAGTAGGGTTTTGAATTGTTGCCTTTGATTGATTTAGCTTTTAATTTTCAAGGACACAATTTGAGTTATCTTTCCTCAAAAAAGGGATAGGAGGAACTTGATATTAACTATCCAACCTAGTTATGCTCAAATAGTTTGAATTATGAAAGTGATGTCAGTTAGAAATAAGCATGTTAAATTATTCATTCATCGCTTGAAAATCTGAATTTTTCTTTTTTTACTTTTGAACATATAGATGGACAAAGCGTCATTACTTGCTGAGGTTATTAGACATTTGAAAGAGCTGAAAAGGAATGCAGCACAAGCTTGTGAAGGTTTAATGATACCAAATGACAGCGACGAAATAAGTGTTGAAGAGCAGGAGGGTGGGTTGAATGGTTTTCCATATTCAATTAGGGCATCTCTATGTTGTGAATATCAACCTGGATTATTGTCTGATATAAGACAAGCACTAGATGCTCTTCATCTTATGATAAGGAGGGCAGATGTTGCAACCTTGGGAGGCAGGATGAAGAATGTCTTTGTGATAATTAGCTGCAAAAAACAGGACTTTGAAGATGCCGAATACCGTCAGTTTCTTGCTGGCTCTGTTCACCAAGCTCTTAGGTCTGTACTCAATAGATTTTCTGTTTCACAGGACATGTTAGGAACCAGAAAGAGAAGAAGGATTTCTATATTCAGTTCATCACCTCTAGGAGATTTCTTGTAAGCTCCCTTCTTTAGTAATTTGAATCTCCATATCCATAGCATATTTGCAAGTGGGGGATAGTAGTAATTTCATGTACCATGTAAAACTCTTGTGTATAAATTGAAATGTTGTGCTTCCACTCTTTGTAATTTGGATATGTACTTATTTTAAGACGAACACATGAAAAGATACCAGGCATCTTATCTGGGTTGAAAAAATATTTAGGAGCTCTGACAGATTGGTTGATAACTGATCATAACATCTTTTAATCTTTTGATCAAGACAAAATGGAGTCTTATATGATATTGTACCTTGTGTATAGAAGAGTTTCTGTTGTCATGACTTAAGCAATATTATGCAAACAACTGTTAGTTGTCGTTTTGAAGTTTGTTTAGTAATTTGACCTATGTTTAGCAATGCTTTGTACTTAAATCCTATAATTTTTCTTATTCCAAAGACATACTATGATGGATCTCTATTCTTTGCTGGGCTAGGCTGCTGGGGAAGCCTAAATTTTGATCGCAAGAGAAGAATAAGAAGACTGTATGATTTAAAAACCAAAAAAATTATGGGTTGGGGGTAATGGAAGGGTGTTAATTAAGCAATGTTATAGGCTTGAATTTTGAGTTTTTTTTTAATTTGTCTATCTTCTTACTGTTGTACAATGAGGATTGGAACTCTAAGTCAGATTGCTGCCTGCTTAAAGAAGAGCCATAAAAACAGGATAAAATAATGAGTCAAAACAATTGGCTGATCAAAAGTAAATCCATATATTAACATGCTTATGATTTTACAATTGATTCACCATGCTTAGTTTATACCTTATTGAAACTACTTTTGGTATGCAAAAGTAACGAAACATAGCCAGTTAAAAAATCAAGTTTTCAAAATGTATATATTTAGGCTTTATAAGACTTAGCCATAGAACACAGAAAAACATGTACTCTGTAAGCATGGATGAAACCCAACATCACTCCCAAATGACTCCACTTTTGTGATTTCCTCAGGCCCTGCTGCTCCAGAAATTCATTACCATAAAAAGGGCATTCTCCCTCAAAGCTCTTCATGCATCTTCTTTCCCCTTTTGTCTCCATACTCATTTATCATAAAACACTCAAATGGTACTTAAACAAACTCAGGCAATGCATGAAAATCCAATAACTTGGTATAAGAGGAAAAAAGATCCCGATGTTTGTGCATAAGGTTTGTGGCCAAAGGCATGGTCATGATTTAATTTGGCTCAACAGCACTAGAACATGCAACATAGGAGTTTGCCATTATCAGAGTCATCTAGACCACCAGTAGAAAATAGAAAAATCCATCTATTTCCCTCCTCAATTCCACTAGCCAGTAGACAGGGATGGAGTAGGAAAGAGCAGTAATTAACAGGTAAGGAAGGGATAGCAGAGTGTTTGATATTACATAGGGAGAGGTCCTATAAGCTCCCCTTGAGGTTTCTCTCCTTAAAAGTTAAAATCTTCCTCTCCTGCAAGAAAATTGGTAAGGTTTTTTTAATGGAGGACAACAAGGCAAGGCTGATTGCGAAAAATCCAATTTGATTTTGTTGCTTGAATTTCCTTGAGTCATGTGTTGTACTCATAAAAAAAGTCCCATATACAAGTCTAACAAGTATTGCTTGTATGAATTTTGCAACAAAGAGATCTTTGGTTGGTGGAGAATCTCCCTAAGAGAACTGTTAGTAGTATATTTTGTTCTCGTCTGCATTACATATGTTGATAATTCTTCTGATATGCTCACTCACATTCTTGTCCACTTTCGAGGTCTTCTTATTCACATTCTTCAGCATCGGCTACTAAAGATTCAGATACTTCCATGGCAAACTCAGGCAAATTGACTTGTGGAGGTACACAATGACCTGCAACTATAACAACCTGGTGTAGAAGATTTGAAGTTCCATGATGAAGAATGACCGTGTTCCACAATACAGTCTGATCAAAGAGTTCACGAATCCGGAAAATCGGGTTGGCAGATTGTTAAGAGAATTGTCATCCCTTGCCTTGTTGCCATTGATTTGATCAAGGAGGTGATTTGAAGAGCAGATTCTGAATCTGCTCTGAATATAATCCTGAGGTTGGTTAACCAATAAGAACAGAAGGTTCATGAACAAGATCAACAGCAATCAAAATCCTACGGTTTCCCCCACCTGAAATGCCATGTCCTGAATCATTGCCAACTTGCTCAAGTTGAAGTTCCTTCTACAGCTCCCTAACTTGAGCTAGTCCACCATGCAATCATAGGCGAGCACTATAGAGGAGAGTCTCCTCTGCTGTAAGAAGTGGACAAAAGGACTTCATCTTGGGTGACATAGCCAGAAACAGTCCTAAAATGTTGAGCATTCATTGGCAACTCATTCACAAGAACATGACCAGAAACCATCCTTAGTGGGATTACCCCTGCTAGTATCTCCAGCAACGTGATCTTTCCGTCTCCACTTGGATCAGCTATGGCCATTATCTCCCCTGGCCTAGCTTCACAATCCACTTTCTTCAATATGTTTCTTCTACTGGCTTTCTTACTCCAGAAAATGCGATTGAGCTTGTCAACTTGGGGAGATATTCAGTAAGAAGTTTCCTGGCACTTATCTTATATTGGGTTTTTGAGGAAATTGCTGATCAATCTGGTTCATTTGTTAGCATTTCCATTGTAAAAGCTCAATAGAGAGATGGTGGGAAGATGAAAAGCTTAGTTAGAGCTTCAAACCGGTACCTCCTTGCATATGGAATTCACTTGGAAGATATTAATCAGCATGCGTGTTATGCTGAAGTCTTGGTAGGCTATAATTATTATATATATAGGGAGTATATTGTTTAAGTATACACCAAGTTATGGTTCCTTTCTTAATATATTAATGAATTAATATAGATGCAATCTTTTTATACCAAATTATCAAGTGATTCTTATTTATAGTGTGATTCTATACTTTTATTTATATAAACAAAAGAAGCTTATTTCTCTCTGAACTTGATCCTAGCAACATGACCTCATGATCATGTTTTGCTTTGCTAAGAACATGGATTCCAAACTTGAATATCCTTGGAGGCTTTCATGTAAATGTTTGCTCATGCAACGTATTTAGGCAGAACAAAATTACGTTATAACAGAAGGTTCTATGGGCAAATTCGGGGAGCTCTACATATGTGAATTGTCTCTTTCATCCAATTTTTCGTCCTCCAGTATTGCAAACGGAGTGTACAAAAATTTTAAAATGTGCAAGCTTGAAACATTTTTCACGGTTGCCGCTATTGCAGCTTTTGTTGGAATATCTAGTTCTCTTTAGTCTTCAGTCTACCTAAAAATGGAAGTCAGAGTCAAGACCTCAAAATAGCATTTCGGGCAAGTTGCTTACTTGATAATTTGGAACCTGTGTCGCGTATTACTAAATTGATCTTTAATGCATTTATATGCTCATAAAATGTTTTTAAGTTTTTAAATTGGACATACAATATGAGCAACAAGAGTGAAGTTTAAACTAAATACTTATATGGCCGAAGGAACGGGTACGGTGCTCTCTGAAAGAGATATTCTTTGAACTTCTCTAAAAGTAAGTTTGAGTGTAAAGTGAGTAAACAAGAGTTTATCCACTTTTGATTAGTTAAAAATTATTGAAAGCTCAACTCATTTTATCCAATTAGGGGTGAATATTTCTTTATTTGCTTACTTTACACTCAAATTCACTTAAGAGAAACCCTAGAAATTATATATTATTACAATAATTACGATAATAACTCCTAAAATTTAAAATTATTGCTATATGATTAGAATCAAAAGAAAAGTAGAAAATAGAGATAAAGTGTTAGAGAGAATTACAGAAAGTGTGTGAATTGAATATTATTGATGAATGATGAGGATGAATCAATACACTTGAGATTAATAAACTGAAATAAGACTTCAACACATCACTAATTGATTCAACCTCTATAACAGATTCTACAACTGGCTTACCAACTTAACTGTAGCACTAACTACCAAACAATGCCAACATGCTTTTGAATTTGGAAATTGAAAGCAGAGATTGTTGAACATGCTTTTGTAAAATTGAAAATTTGGAAGGTAGCTGGCACAGAACGACGCCAAATAAAAGAAGACAGATTCTAATCAGTAGGCATCGGTTAAGGACTAAAAAGAGCAAGTTTATATGAGAAACAATGTATTTAGTATATCAAAAAAATGATATACTTAATTTCTCAGTATAGATTTTTTTTATTAATTCTTTAATTAGTATTGTTATAAGACCGATGAAAAAAACTCAACTAATTGAATGTTGCCACTTTAACTTTCATCTTAATTTATCTATTTTACTCCGTAATTGGACATGTTAGTTCTATGATACAGTCCTAATTAAAAAAGAGTAAAGATCCTCTCCATTTCTTAAAAAAAAATGGAGGGCTCCATTACTATAGTTTAGGGGTGTATAAAGACATTTATTTTTAAAATAGATGACATTTATTAGGCTTTTATGTGTTTTATACACCTTAAACTAAAGTAATGGAACCCTCCATTTCTTTCGAAAAATGGAAAGGATCTTTACTCATTAAAAAATGCAGTGTCATTATTGTAGGACTTGATTGTCTCCAAATACGTATCTTGACCTATTTTAAGAATGAAATATAAAAAAATGAAATGGTGCCAAAATTATTCATTGATTGGAATGTTAAATATATTAATTGCTTGGAAATAGATCATAAAAAATATTTTTATAAATTTTTTAGTTTTGAACTTTTAATGTGAATGAGAAATCTTTGACTTAAATAGAGAGTTAATTAGTTAAAAGTACATGCAACTTAGTCCAAACAAGATTGGTTGTAATAAAGAAAAATATTAAGATGTAACCAAAAAAAAAAAAGAAAAATATTAAGAGTTTTATTATATTTCTTAATAATTTTTTTAATACTTAATAAAAAATATTAAAGAGTTTAATTGTTATACACTGATAGTGTAAAATTTTTTACATTGTTAACCAATAATAAATCATGGTATGAGTGACTTTTAAAGTAATCAGGATAAGAGTCAATTTTTTTGCTGATATATATGACAAATTTTGATTGAATGTCAGTGTAAAAAAATTTTACATTGTCATTATATGACAATAAACTCTATATTAAAAATATAAAAATATTTAATATTTTGTATTTAGTAATCAAGAAAATTATTAATATGAGTTAGGAGGTTTAAAATTATTTATTGAAGTATTATATGTTAAAAAAATGAAAGTGAGATAAATAAGGAAGAAGAGGGTAGCAGACGATATTATATTTTATTTGTGGAAATTCCACGTGGCGAGACACTATAGGCCAGTGAGATTGTATGGCAACGTATGAGGTTGTTTTGTCGTCGCCACTGTTTTCCTGGTTCCACAGAACACACAATGGCTCTGTCGTCACCGCTGCAGAACCTCTCAGCACTAATCTCTGCAAACGGCAATGCCACCACGATGGCGAGGCCATCAAGAACCGCCGCAAGATATCGGAACTTGGCGGTTCACGCGGCGGCGCCCGACACAAGCACCGCCGTGGCTGGTTATGAAGAAGGAAGGCTGGTGCGACCAAAGTGGACGGGGGAGACCTCTCTCTCTCGTCTGGTTCGAGCTCTTATATCTTTCAAGCCTTTATACTCTGTCCTTAAACTTGGTGCTAGGCAGGTTCTCATAAGGTTAATGCATGCATGCCCTTCCCACTTTGCTTCCTTCAGATTTTGGAGAACTAGTTTTGTTTGTATAGATGTAGGCTAAACTAATGGTTTGTTCCTATAGGTGACAAACATTTTGAATTTGGTCTCAATGACGTGCGACCTTATAATATCAATAAACGATGAATACCAAATTAAAATTAATGGTATATATAGGACCAATTTAAAATTTTTTGAAGTATAGAGACTAAAATCAAAATTAGTGTGATGAATAGGGAGCAAATTATTAGTTTAACCGGACATATGTAAAGTTGTGTTGAATTCATATTGGAAAAGGATGTTTGCACACCAGAATTTTCATATCAGCTTTACAACGGTTAAGGACCTACAAAATTTGGTTAACAATATCTACTGTTTTTTTTTTTTTTTTTGGTTCCCGGAGTATCCTCCCACCGAGAGGCTAATCTGTCGGGATACTGTTAGGCGCCTAAGCGGGACCCCTTCTAATAGTGTCTTTTCCAGAGATTAAACCCAAAACCATATGCTTAAGGGACTCAAGTCCCTTTTATTTGGACCAACATCCATTCATTGATTAACGGGATAATAATTGATTACCATAAATAATATACTTTATTAACTCAGAACTTGTACGTCATTAACTGGTGTGAAAATTCTGGTGTGCATATTACAGCATGGTGTGCTGATGAAATGAAGTTGTGCCAAGTATGTCTTTGGTGGAACAATTGTATCCTTTGTACACCATTTTTACATTGGTTAATGATGACTGGATTATTGGTTGACAATGTATATCGAATGGTTAATAGATTAATAATCATTTAACATATTATGTCAATTGATTATTAGTCCGTTAAACCTATACTATACACACCATTAACCAATAATTCAGTCATCAGGAACAGGTGCGAAAATAATGTACAAATTTAAAGGTGTAAGAATCGAATGTGAGTTTGGTTTTTGAATGTGAATGCACAGTACAGCTGAGAAGAACAACATACCTTGGAGGGAAAGGGCGAAAGAGATATTAGAGTCAGATGTGTATATGGAGTTGGACAGCATTCAAAACCAGTCTTTAGTATACCCAGATTGTAATTTTCTCTGACTTTTTAGTTTTTAGTCTTACCCTTCAACCTTATTCTTATCTTTACTTTTGCATTTCCTAGTGTAATGATGGAGTGACTGCTTAATTCACTGTACAGATTATTTGAATCCATTCCATGCATATGACGAGGGCAATCTTACATGGCTGGTAAGTAGTAGTTCTGAACTTTCGTATATGCCACTGGATGATTTGGTCACTCCTTTCTTGATAATCAGACAACATATGACTTGTTCCTGTTTGGTACGTGCAGTGGTTGTGGTAGTTCCCGGCACTTGTTTTTTTTTTATGCACATTATGTGAAGTTACATCTATTTTCACCAGTTCAAATTTATTACTGTTGAAATTATGATCCTATTTTTCTGCCGTTGAAATGTAGACAAGACGGAAACACCATAACCGTTTTGGTTCTTTTGTATGTAGAGTCATGTCAAAACTTGCAACTTATTGTTGTAAATATAGTAATATGCCGAGCCTTCTGACCTGGCATCCATCCAAGATATGGATGGTAACAACCATAGCTGACAAATGTAGTGAAATTTTTTCTTTGGACTTTACCTTTTGTACCTTGCTAATATGTTTGGCACATTGTTTAAAGCATGCGTCCTTGTGTGCCTATCATATTTGCATATGATTAACTTTAATGGCGTGCTTGTTTACATTAGTATCTGTTCTTGCATTCTATTGACAATTATGAGATTTTCCCATGTATTATGTGGTTTTTTCTTCTTTTGTGCTTTGGCAATTGTTTAAGTGCTAGGTGCCTCCTTGACTTGCTCTTTTGTTAGTCATCCTGTGGATATGGAAATTTGTTAGTAATTATTGTTGACTGTCTTCATGCAATATCAAAGAAATTATTATAAAATCTGTGTTCTATCTTCTATGATAGGCAGCAGCAGAAGCAGAGGTGGCTACGATGTCAATGGTGAGACGAGCAATTCCAGATGCTCCTTCAGTGGATGAAGCAAATCAGATACTGCGTGGCAATTGGCTTCATGCAATTGAACAACACCATATACAGTATTCAGGAACATCCACGATTGACGACATTCTAGATATTGGATGCTCTGTAGGTGTAAGCACAAGATATCTTGCAGACAAGTTCCCTGCAGCCAAAGTCACTGTGAGTGTTTTTAATGAATGAAAGTTGTTTTCTCAGCACTATGTAATGGTGGAGAGTCTACATGATATAAAAGCATTCTTTGACAACGTGAATTTACCAAGAATAAAAGAAGCCTTATACTTGGAATGGATGTGCATTGTGATTGAATTGTTTGTTCCAGGGGCTAGATCTGTCACCTTATTTTCTAGCTGTGGCTCAACATAAGGAAAAGAGAGGAGCACCTAGAAAATTTCCTATAAGATGGATACATGCAAATGGAGAAGACACAGGCTTTCCTTCTAAATCATTCGACCTCGTGTCTATTGCTTTCGTGGTATGGCTTTTTTCCTGATTTGGTCCTCCTTAAAAGTTCCAGCAAATGTGCTATATTTCTATATACATGTTATGTTAATCTAGTCAAGAAAAACTTAGAATATAGAAGTCCTTTTGTACTCTTGCAATGAGAATTTCTTGATATGCAATATGATGACTGCAATCAAAGGCCTTAAGGCATATGGATATCATTGAAACACTAAGTTCTGTCTAGATTGTTTTAAATTGCAGTTACAATCATAGTTGCAGTTGTGTTGCATTGCATTTACAGTAATTGCAGACAATTGCGGGAAAATGCAGCTGATGCGACCGCAATTGCGATCACGATACAGTCACAAAGACCGCTAAAACCGCAATATAGTCTCCGCATTTACGATTGCGGACCGCAACTTAAAACCATCTCAAGAGACTAATATTTTTCAGTCTTCTTGCATTAAATCGATTGTGGATTTCTAATTTCATATCACTATATACCTGAGTAGTCGTTTTATGGTGAGGATAGCAATATCCAAACATGTCTTTTGCTTCTCAAGTGGTGGAGTCTTTCAAAACAGTGTTGGTTTTATAGCTATATTTCCAGGAAAGGTATCTTGTAATTGAAATAACAAACTCCAGGTGCTACTTTTGTTGCACCTCACATGAATATTGTTCCACTTGACAGTTAATAGATGCATAAATGGATTGCTCCAATGATATTTTTTATAAGATTTTTAGTGGATTTTAAATAATGTCTGGACTCCCTAATTTATGCAGCTTCATGAATGTCCTGCAAGAGCTATAGCGAACTTAGTAAGGGAATCATTCCGTATCCTTCGGCCTGGAGGCACTCTAGCTTTGACAGATAATTCGGTATATAATATCATGATATAATACTTTGTTTATGTTTTATGCTCCTATCACAAACACTCATATTATTATTGCTGTCTTCTGCAGCCAAAGTCAAAGATCCTTCAGGTATTATCCAGCTTTTCTGCTTGATAGTATTTGATAATCGAAAAGAAATTTTTATATTGGTTTCTGTTTATTGTGATAAACCTGTGAGTATTAACATGTAAAAAATGTAGAAATTAGTCCAAGAGCTGTAGCTCAAGTGGTACTAGGACTGCTTGATCTTGGGATCAAATCCCAGGCCACTTTGCCTGTAATTTAGCTTACACTCCATCTCCCCTTCTATGTCTTTGAAACTCCAAATTTATAATAAGTTCTGAATTCTTAGTGAGCTTCCATTTATTGTTAGTAATTAAGTTAAATTTCCTAAAAGAATATTAAGTGGAAAATTTTGAGCACTCCAGAACTTTAATATAATTACCTTTAATTATATATTTGGGTACCTTTAATTATATATTTGGGTACCTTTAATTATATATTTGGGTAAGTTTTAATTCTTAAAATTATTTCTCTTTTCTGTGATCTATTTAACCGAGTTTCAGTGATTAAATTTGCAGCAAATAATTAAATTATTACCAACCAGAAGCATAGTTGTCATCATGTTGAAGATTATGTAGCCAGTTACAGAACTCTTAATATTGCATGTTTTTCATTTTGATGTAAACTGAATGAAGTGAGATTTTATAGATATGAAAGAATGGCTTTGCATGTCATTATTGCTATCCACGTGGCAACATCTCCAAATGTCGTCCTTTTGTCTTGTAGGAATTGTCTCCTGTGTTGTTTACATTAATGAAGAGCACAGAACCCTTTCTTGATGAGTACTACTTGACTGATATGGAAGAAACACTGAGGGAAGTTGGTTTTGTGAACATAAGATCAATTCTTACAGACCCAAGGCACATGACAATGACGGCAACTGTGCCTCAATGAAACATCTTTTTGAGTTTGGCTTCAAGCTAGTTAGCTCTTTACTTATGCATGTGCTGTGTTGCTAATGGACAAAACATCTGATGAGGATAAGCATCTACCTTTGGAATATGAAACATGTGTAGAAATTGTTGCAAAAATTTCTTCCTGTTTGGCATCTCTTGCAAGAATGAATGTAAGATGTCAATTCAATCTGTCCTTTGTGTGGAAAACATAGTGAAGTGAGACAATTTTGTAGTTTTTTTCACAATGACACTATGCTAATTTACATGACTTATCTGCCTGTTGATGCAGCAGTTGTCTCATTTTTAAGCGTCTTCATTTATAAAGAGTGGTGGATTCAACTTGTAGAGTCACCGAGATATTTCTATCTTTGTGAACATTCTTGATCTTGCCGTTTCTATTTTGTGGTGCCACTAGAAACGTAAGAACAATACATTTTTTTTTTTTTTTTTCCTTTTTTGATCTGAACAATAAAGTTTTTAACAATCAAGATTGGAGAATGACATGTAGTTCAAGAAGACATAGAACACCATAACACTCCTGATAATCAAAGCACACGGGATATACCAGATGATGACTTTTCGTGCAGCGAATTAACCTTGTTTATGACAATGACATGTCTATGTGCAAAATTGTAGAATTCTTGTTCATAATCACATGGTAAATACAACATAATGCTGATTCCGGTTGAAGATTCAATTTTTTCCTTTCATGCAAGACTAATTCATAGCCAACAAAATATCATTCAAAACCAACCAATATGCATGGTAATAAGTGGTTGTTTTAGTTGCACTGTAGGATATTGGTAATAGCATTTTTTCCTCCCTCTTACTAAGCCACTTTGTGTTAATGTTTTATGTTTTGTTAGCTTGTTGCCATAAATTGTATATAGGATGAAGAATAGGAAGAAGGATTCAAAAGGAAAAGGAAACGTAGATAACAAGACAATAGTGCAGGGTCGTATATGGGAATGGATAAGCAGGGGGGACTGGACAACAATATTCTTTGTAGACGTCCTACGTTAAAGCTATCTGCTTCACAACCCATCGGTGCCCATTATCCAACTTGGAGGATAATCCAAAAACAAGGTTTGATAAAAGGCATTTCCAGCCTCAAAAGATATGACTAGACTAAAATATAAATAAAAGAATTTTGGAGTTTTGAAAATGATATAGAGTAATTTATGACGGAGTGTAGGGAGTGGAAAATTATTACACTATTGTTTGAGGGTATGAACTATGAAGAAAAACAAAACCAAAAAAGATTAGATGTCATGTTACATCCAAACCATTCAATAACTTGGGGAATTGGGGGATTTGTGGTTTGGGTTCCATTTTTCTCATTGTCTTGGTCTATTAAAAAAATGAGGCATCTAAGAAAGTTCTATAGATGAATAGATAATGAACTTGATGACACTCAACACTCAGGCTCAAAAATAGAAATATATTGGTCAAACAAAGTAATTAATATATATTACTATTCAATAAAAAAGAGTAACTAATTTCTATTTCTTTTCATGATTATGGTTTAGCTCAAAAAAAGAAAACATGTTATGGCAATTTCAAAACGACACATATATACCCTTTGTACCAATCTTTATGTAATATATACAAAGATGTCTGAAATGAGTTGTAAATTATGTTAAGACAACTAGTAAAATGACTCATCCACTACTGACTTTTTGTTAACTAAAATTGGCACATTCTTTTGTGACTGGTTTATACTTTATAGTTTATTATGAGTGTCCATAAAAAAATAAATTAAAATAACATTGACATAAATAAATATTTAAAAATTTTTATATTATTAATCAATCATAAATAATTTTATTTATGACTTTTAAGATAATTATTATAAAATTCTAATATTTTTAATGATTTGATAATTAGTGATTCATTAGATTGAAATGTTGATAACCCAATCAATGTGATTCAATTGATTGTACAGATCTTGTGGAAAGGAGCTCGATTCGAATTCCGTAAAATATATCGTTGAAAGAGATGAAAAACCTTAACTTATATTCTTAAAAGGATTTAAGTTTATGGGATAATCCATGGACTCACGTGGTAGTAGAAGATCATAATTAACTGATTTCAAAAAAAAAAAAAATGTTGAAAGATTGTAGAAGTAGAACCTAAGAATGAGGATACACGTGTGCAAGGTAGGGCCAGAAGAAGCTGAATCTCTACTGTTTACGTATTCCTCCTCGGACACTTCTTCTTCACAAGTCACAATTCCTCCGAAGTTTATCAAAAGTGTCCTCTTTTCGTGTTCAAATCTACTTTTTCTTTCTTTCTTTCTTTGTCCCTTTAAAAAGGTAAGGAATTGGGGCATGGCATGATTCCTCCTCCTACAAGCGGTTGATGGGTGCTCTCTTCTCTTCTTCCTATAACAAGTAAACTCTGACTCTTTATTGATTGAACCAGCTGCTCTCTGATTCTATATTCGAATTGGGTTTTTTTTTTCTGATCAAAAGTTCATTTCTTTGTTAATATATTGAACTATTTGTTGTTTTTGTGTTATACTCTCTCTCTCTCTCTCTCTTTCTCTGTCGCTCTGTTTTGTGTTTTATTTAATTTAATTTTGTGTGTGTGTGTTTTGAGGCAAATTAATCCTCTTGCCTTGCTTCGGTGCTTGTATATGGTCATTTGGATCAAGGAAAGTTGAAATTCACATGTTGTTTATGTTGAAGTTTCACCTTTTGGGAGAAAATAGTTAAACAATCAGGGTTTTGCACTAGTGTGTTAAATTACTTGAAGGGACTAGTATGGTTTTGAAGATAGAGTTATAGGGTGTTCCTGTGGTGTTGGTGGGTACCAAGTGGGACAAGGGGAAGTTGGGGTTTTAAGTTTGGCATTATTAGGTAAGTAGTACCATTTTTAATTGATTTTTCATTATTGCTTGGGTTTTTGATGATTGGTTGTTAAATTTAATTGTGTTATGGGCTGGAATTTATCTGGTATCCATTTTATGTCTTTGTGGTTGGTGATGGCACTCCCTGATCAATGTACTTTTAGGCCAATGCAGATGACCGCAATCAATTAAGACTGTTTGTTGAAAATTTTCTTTCTGAGTTTTTGCAGATAATCGTTTAGAACCACCTTGAAGTTGAGACTGAGGCATTGTAACCTTATTGAAATCATACAATATCAAGAAAAATACTATTCCGGAAAGGATATTATGATCGCTATGGATGTCAAAGGCATAACTTGGGTTGGAAATTTATACCACAAATTTGAGAATATGTGCCTGGACGTAGAAGACATGATGTACCAGGTATGACCGTATGACTTTGTTATTATTTAACCTCAACTTATGAATAAACATTGATTTTGGTTTCAAATGTGGAAAGAAAAACTCAAATTGAAATTACCCTATTTCATTTGCCATAAGCCATTGCTTGTTATACATGTCATTGATTGAATACCTAAAATTATATTTTTTGCTTTCTCCATTGCTACGATTATAGAGCTTTAGCTCTTCATATCTGGCTTATATTTTCGTAGTATTCTACCTATAATTATTGTTATAATCAGTTTAGTCAAAGGCATCTGGCGAGCGCCAGAAGGGGTCAGTGCCTCTTACTGGTTGAAGCCCTGCCCTGCCTTTTGTGAGGCATGAGGTGTGCATTTCCGGTTTGGGCTAGTAAAATAGTCCGAATGATAAAGTGGGTAAAATAGTCAAAATGTTAAGAAAAAACTATTGCTTAGGATTTTGTACATTGATATGTTTTATTTTTACTATGAATGAATTTCATGTGTAATTTACATGGAAAATTCATGCAAAATATTCAAATATTTTACTGTTTTCTTCATTTTCAAAGGTTAACACCTTGTCAGTGTGACTTGCAGTCTCTGGCGCCTCAAGGCATTAAAGCCCCCTAGCACTTTATGGGCGCCTTTCAACTTTGAAATTCTTGATTATTACTCTGAGTTTTGATTGCAACTGTGCTCTGATATTTGTCTTGTCATCTATGATAATCTATGATGACGTTTCTGAAAGCCTTTTTGTGTATGATCTCAATTTTTAACAGTAGTTGGCTAAACTGTTTTTGAGACTGATAGTTCCCTACCCTGCTGTTAATTGACAGTTGTAACAGCCACTATATTCCTTATATCCGTTTTTTCTTTTTGAATAGGATGCAGTTAAATACATAGAGGATCAGATGCAGACAGTTGGGGCAAGTGTTAAAAAGTTATATGCAGATGTTATGCAAGATTCACTTCCTCCATCTTCATGTGATTTGGATGATAAGATAGCCTCTGAATTGCCTACAGATCAATATACTGATGCTGGGTTCTGTAAGAAGCCAAATCAAGGTTTCAAGGCAAGACCTGTAAAGGCTGACACCAAGCAAACAACCAAGGATTCAAGGATTGATCATGATGTTGATAATGATACCACCTATCCAGCATCTTATGATGGAACTTGTGAGACTGATGCGTTCATGTCATCTTCTGGAGATTCTGTCAAAGGAAGCAATTTTATTTCACGTTCAAGACAGTATGTTGGGAGCATGGATATTAAATCAAACCTTGGTATTGATGAAAATCAAGAAAATAAAAAATTGGCTGCAACCAACATATTTGATGAAATCACTTCGGCAGAAACAAATACATGCAGGACATCACAATCTTGTGAGCTCTCAAATGAAAATCAAAATCAAAATCATGCAGTTAGTGTTTCAAAGCCAGCTTCAGCTGAAGTTACAAGGCTTGCCTCTGCAGCAGACTGTTGTTATGAAATTGAAAATTCTAGTACTGAACAATTTCCCAATGCTTCGGTATTAGTTAAATCTGCTGAAGAGGAACGGATGAATACATGTTCTTCTGGCGTCCTATTTGGAGAGCCAGATGGTGAGTATTTCAGTATCTCTTGGTTATAGTTTCATATTTTTCCTCATTGTTTTTAGTTGATCACTTTTGACTTCTGATTGGTTTTTTAATAAGTGTATTGTTTCTCTGCTAGGTCTTTCTACGGATAGAACAATACATTCTGTTGATTGTTCTTATAGCATGGTGATTCTATCTCATCAAGGTATTAATTCAGATCATTCTGAAGTAGTTACTGAGTTTATATACTAATTCAAATCACTCCGAAGCACTTGCTCACTTTAGGTATTAATACATATCATTCGGAAGTACTTGCTGATTTTAGCCTATGGACCTATCATTCTTTCTAAAACATAATTAACTTTTTGGTAGTAAGAAAAGGAATATTTATCCAATTGGAATGTTTAATATTTTGTGAAATCTGCATGGGCATATCTAGATGCAGTTAATCTAAACCTGTTAAAAGTTTGTTTTCAAGTATGTAGACCAATGTTGTCAAAAAGCGGCCATGGCGGATTGCCGTGGTGGATTTTTGGCCAACCGCTATGGCCAATTTATGAAGGATGGCGGCGCCATAGCAGCAATGGCATTTTTAAGCGGCTTAAAATGGCGGATTTTTGGCCTTCTGTTATGGTCCGCCATCTGCAATTGATAACACTGATTTAGACATGAGGCACTTCGGATAATCCCTCTCTTGGATATGCTCAGGCACATATAAGCTGATAGATTTAAGTCATCCAGTTGCATATTGTTCTGATGTCCTGGTAATTGGTAATTATTTAACAAATCTCAGATACAAGGAGTTTGGATGTTACAAAGATTGATACTGTTGTAGAACAAGGCCATAAAACCATGCAAGAAGATCAACTAAAGCTTGAGGAATCTTGTGTTTTGGTAACTGGAGATGGACTTCAATTTGTTCCTAAGGAAGGTGGTATTGTAAAGATTAACAAGGTACACAATCCTCCCCCTCCTCTGTATTTGGTACACTTTCACCTCTGACTGAATATTCTCTTCGTCTTAAGAAAAAGAGGCGGCAAGCCTTTTCTTTATCTCAGAAGTCTGCAAGAAAGCAAGAGTATGAGGAGCTTGCAGTTTGGCATGGGAACAGTGAAAAGGTAAAGGGAGATTGCGTGGAGAATTCTGATCCAACTTTTCTGGAGAATCAAAAGAAATTATTGCTTCCTAGTATGTCTGAACCTGACTGGGAGCTTCTTTAAATACCTGGATGATTAAATTGTGTAGATATACTACCATCCCTACAAACTTGACATCCACTCTTTATGAAGGAGAGACTGTGATGCCCTTCTGAAAATTCAAGATGCTGAGAAGATTTAAATTCCTACAATATCTGTGATATTACTAGTTCTTTGCTTCCTATTGACATATTCTCCACTGATTACCATTGTTAATTGCATGTCTTATTGATTTCATAGTCCTAACATGTCTCTTGAAGTGGTAAGAACCAGTAGTTGTGATGGAGTAATATTTGTTACACACACTTCCACTCACGTGTTTTCACACTTGGACATATTTCTCCATCAGATTGCAGCTGGTTCCACCATTTTTTTTGCATATCTACCCTAATACTGTCGCTCATGCAAGTGTGAATAGATGTAAGTCGAAGTGATGTGTAACAAGCATTACTTAGTTGCAATGAACAAGTGCCTTCTGGTGGACTTTGCTTGATGGCTATGAATGTCAGTTCCATGTTGGTTAAGTTGAAGATGCCCCATAAACGGGCTCACAAGTGAACATCCCTTGGAAGTTAGAACAGTTACATATAATATCCAAGCTTTTCAAATGCTAAACAATAAATTGCTTACATATACATTTGGGAAAAAAATTCAAGTAATTTTTTAAAAAATGAGCATAAAATCTAATAAAAATATTTTTAAAAAATAAGCATTGCCACAACTTTTGTTATTCTTAATTTTATTGATCTTCATTTGAGTAGAAACTCTGAATTTATTGATCTTTTTTATGTATAAAGCTTTTTATAATATTATATTTTAGAAAAAGTAAAATTGAAAACTTTTCTTGTTTGTTTGGACATACAAAATATTGGTAACAATTTACATTTGTAATACTATTCTGGATCCCGCTTCATTAAAGTGAGCAATTCATTTTAGAGAGTAAAGTCAATATATTAATGGTTAATGAAAATATTAAGGATTGACATTAAGGGCAGTTGAATAACAATAGATGTGTTAGAATATATTTTTTTACTTATTTTACTCTCTGCACACTTTAAAGATGTCACATCCTATTATTTTATAGCTTAAGGTTGTAACAGAGTGGGAGGAAAGCCCATTTTTCTCGTGAAGTTACAGCTCTGAACAGATTAGTATTTTCTTGGAATTTCATTTTCTTTACCTCCTTTCCTTAGCATAAAAACAATTTCCTGCCTCTATTACATTTATATAT
The DNA here is from genome assembly GCA_039655645.1 of Ammopiptanthus mongolicus. Classification (NCBI taxonomy): domain Eukaryota; kingdom Viridiplantae; phylum Streptophyta; class Magnoliopsida; order Fabales; family Fabaceae; genus Ammopiptanthus; species Ammopiptanthus mongolicus. The sequence continues at coordinate 16,419,516 of CM077346.1, read as the reverse complement.
ACAAGCAAAGACAACTATAAAAAAAAAAAACAAGAAGACTTGGCAAAAGCAGAGAGTGGGGTTTGGATATGCTTTTTCTATCTTCGGTGTAAGAAGTTGGAAACAACAAGGAAGAGTGGGTAAAAGCAGACTAAGTAACGCACTAACACCGTATATATAACTGTATTTTGCGTTTACTTATTTTGTCTTGCAACTGTTGACTTAATTTGCTTTCATCCAATCCAATCCATGTCTTCTTCTTCTTCTTCTTCTTCTTATCGCGAACACCGCCAATACGACGTGTTTCTGAGTTTCAGAGGGGAAGACACTCGTCATAGTTTCACTTCTCATCTGCATAATGCCCTAACTCTTCGCCAAATCAACACTTTCATGGATAGGAGTGTTGAGAAGGGAACGGAGCTCAAACCAGGATTATGGCGAGCAATAGAAGGATCTTGGATATCCATCGTTGTTTTCTCCGAAAGGTACGGTGGATCTACATGGTGTCTTCAGGGCCGGCCCAACACCTATTGAGGCCTAAAGCAAATTCTGTGATGAGGCCTTTTTAAAAAATTAAAATATTAATTATTTTGTACATAACAAGGAGTTGATCCTTGGACCTTACAGTTAATAGTAAGCTTTTATACCAAATGGGCTAACATATGTTTGTTGATATATGAAACATATCAAAAAGATAATATAAAAAAATATAAAGTGGGCTTTTTTTCTAAAGAAAAAATTGTTTTTTTGAGAGGCCTAAAGCAAGGGCTTGGGCCGCTTTATGCTTGGGCCGGCCCTGGGTGTCTTGATGAGCTTGCTTGTGAAAATCATGGAGTGCCATCGAACTCTTGGTCAGATGGTTGTCCCCGTATTTTACAATGTTGAACCATCCCATGTACGTCATCAGAAAGGTGCTTTTGGGGTTGCTTACGGTCGACTTTTAGAACAACACTCTGGGGTTACAGAGCCGTGTGTGTTGTCTGGTTGGAGGAGAGCACTCACAGATGCTGCCAATTTTGTTGGTTGGCATGTAACAAGAGACAAGTAAATCTATACTCTATTGCTTATAAAACAATATCATATTCATTCATTCCTCTGTTTTCTGTTTTTTATTTATTATAGGTTAAAGTAATTATTTGATGACACATCCTTCATTTAGCCCTTATAAGTAAAAAATTTAGAAATGAGTTCCTAAATATGTAAACGTTAACAAATTTGGTCCTTATATGTGCAAACGTTAACAAGTTCGTCATCATCGTCAGCAAATTGATTTTAATACGTGACATAATTTTTTGATTTGGTCCCTAAACCTGAAAAAAAATAAAATAAATCGGTTCTTATATGTGCAATTGATAATAATTTTGTCACTGTCGTCTATTTAGGAGCTCGAACCCAACTAAAGATTCTTTTTGTATTGAATATTTTCTATATACTATATCAATTTATTTCTTCTATTGAGAGTAAAAGTTGTATAATTTGGTTCATGATTTTATATTCTGAAATTATCCAAGTTGACTCTCAATAGAAGAAATAGATTGATATAATATATTAAAAATAATTAATACGAAAAGAATTTTTAGTTGGGTCCGAGTTCCTTAGCAGACAAAATTATTATCGATTGCACATACAAGGGCCATTTTAATTTTTTTTTTTAGTTTTAGGGAGCAAATAAAAAATTTGTGTCACGTATAAGGACTAATTTGCTGAAGGCAAGGACGAATTTGCTAACGTTTGCACATGTAGGGACCAAATTTGCTAACGTTTACACATGTAGGGACTCATTTCCAAATTTTTTTACCTATAAGGACTAAATGAAGAATCTGTGTCATGTATAAGGACCAAATTATTACTTTAACTTTTATTATATTATATATTATATTATACTAGAAGTGGGAAAAGGTTGGATGTTGTTGCATATTATATTATCAAAAAAGATATTTATACATCCAAATATCAGACACCATGGTTAATTGATGGACAAATCGTGATTAATGATTGTCACGTGGGTATTTAGCAAGTTGGTTAATGTTGTCGGAATTATAGTTACTGATGTACAAAACGTGATTAATGTTATCAAAATTTGTGTATTAATTTGTATATCCAAATAACAGGATCGTTATATTACACTATAACGTTTAGTACAAGTTGAGCTATGTGTAAGGCTTTTTATGCTACTGACTAGGGATGGGAATAGGTCATATGGTCAGCAAGGGGCATATGGCATAGCCTCTTTTCAATCTACATAGACTTGCCCTATTTAAGAAACAAATCGGGTTTATAGATTTTGAAAGGCTTATTTAACTAGCAGGTTAAAGCTTAAGCTTTTGAAATAGTTTATTAGGTCAATCAGGCTGGTCTATTTATATAATTGTGAATTTATAATATTTACATGATTTACTAATTATATATTGATACAGTGTATTTATTTTTTATAGACTTAATAATTTTGTTAAAGGTCATGTTTAGTTAAAAAATAAAAAATTATAAGTTTTTAGCCTGTATGAATGCCTTCTTGCAATGTACACGTTTAAATAAACTTTTAGGTTAGGCTAAACTTTTATATTTTCATAAACAAGCCAAGTAAAGCCCTAGAAAAGCCTATGACGGGTAATAATTCAAGCTCAAGCCAACATTTTATAAAACAAGCTTAGGCCTATTTAGACAAAATGTAGTCTAGCCTAGCACAGTCAAGCACATTTGCCCCCCTACTACTGACCCTATGTTACGTTAAAGGAAGTATAAATGTTGTATGGGTTCAGTGCCTATTACGCACAACTTGAAATAATAATATAGAAATGCAAGAATCACTGAGGAAGTAGTTTGGTTGATTAGAAAGCGGATAAAATGATGGTGAATCCCACCTAGTGTCCTTAAGGAATCAAAAGATGAAAAGTTTTTATTGAAAATTACAACTTTTGAATTTTGAATATATTAAATATATTACTTTTCAATAAAAACTTGGGTATCTCAAGCAGGACTAATATTTTTAAAGCTTGTAATCTTTCATATTTTGTGCTCATTGTTAACTATAATCATTATTAATTTATTACAGTTACGATTCTGATGTCATCCAGAGGATTGCTGAGGATGTTATTCGAAAACTAGACAAGACATCCTTGTCTGTTACTGACTTTCCAGTTGGAGTAGAATCTCGTGCCCAAGATGTGATTCAACTTTTGAAAGGGAAATCAAACAAAGTTTGTGTAGTAGGGATCTGGGGAATGGGAGGATCTGGTAAATCAACCTTAGCCAAAGTCATCTACAATCAAATCCATCACGAATTTGTAGATACAAGTTTCCTTGCAAATGTTAGAGAAGTTTGGGAGACAAATAGAGGCCAAATTGATTTACAAGAACAACTACTTTCTGATATCCTTAAATTTAAAAAGATGAAAATACATAGCATTGAGTGTGGGAAAGCTATGATCAAGGAAAAACTTTGCGGAACAAGGGCACTTGTTGTACTTGATGATGTGAATAAGGACGAGCAATTACAAGCCCTATGTGGAAGTCGTTCATGGATTGGTCCCGGAAGTGTAGTAATCATTACAACCAGAGATGTACGTGTACTTAACGTACTTAAAGCTGACCATGTCTATAGAACAAAGGAAATGGATGAAAGTGAGTCACTTGAGCTTTTCAGTTGGCATGCTTTTAGGGAAGGAAGACCAAGCGAAGACTTCATTGAACTCTCAAGAAATGTGGTTGCTTACTGTGGAGGACTACCACTAGCTCTTGAAGTCCTTGGATCTTATTTGTACGAGAGGACAAAACAAGAGTGGAGCAGTTTATTATCGAAACTAGAAATGATTCCCAATGATCGGGTGCAAGAGAAACTAAGAATAAGCTTTGACTGTTTAAGGTATCATATGGAGAAGGATATATTTCTTGACATATGTTGTTTCTTTATTGGCAAGAACAGAGACTATGTTACACAGATAATAGATGGGTGTGGACTTCATGCTGAAATTGGAATAACAGTCCTGATAGAGCGGAGTCTTATAAAAGTTGAAAAAAATAACAAGCTTGGAATGCATGATTTGCTAAGAGACATGGGAAGAGAAATTGTTCGTGAAAGGTCACCAGAGGAGCCTGAGAAGCGAAGTCGATTGTGGTTTCATGAGGATGTCCTTGATGTATTGACAGAACATACTGTAAGAACTTTTTCAATTTACAGTTTTGAAATTTATGGTCATCCTCCATGCTCTTATGGTCATCATAAAACTGTTTCTGAATCATTTTGTTCTTCCTAACTTTTGGCTGAAAATTGAGTAAATTATTATCCCAAGAATGTTTTGCTTGTCATGTGCATTACAAGTATGCTTAGGCTGCATTTTTATGTATTGCTCTCTAGTGAGCAAATAACAAATTTTTCTCTGCCCTTTTTTCACAGGGAACAAAAGCTATTGAGGGATTGGCTTTGAAGTTGCAAAGATCCAGTAGAGTTTGCTTTAGTACCAAAACTTTTGAGAAAATGAAGAGGCTGAGACTTTTGCAACTTAATCAAGTACAACTTGATGGAGATTATGGTTTTCTTCCCAAACACCTGAGATGGCTTTATTGGCAAGGATTTCCTTTAAAATACATACCTGACAACTTTCATCAGGGAAACCTAGTTGCTATTGACTCAAGATACAGTAATCTTAAACTAGTTTGGAAGGAGCCTCAGGTATATATTACATGGAATTTTCTTTCTGAACTCAAAGGTTAATGACAATAGTAATATATAGTTACCATCATTTCCTTGTCCATTTTCTTCTCTAATTTTTCTTTTTAAAAATTTCTCTTGTAGGTTCTGGAAAGGCTAAAATTCCTCAATCTCAGTCATTCCAGGTACTTGACAAACACCCCTGATTTCTCAAAACTGCCAAATCTTGAGAAGCTCGTCCTCAAAGATTGTCCAAGTTTGTCTGAGGTACACCAATCTATTGGAGATCTTAGTAATCTTCTTCTTATAAATTTGAAGGATTGTACAAGCCTTACAAATCTCCCAAGGATAATCTATAAGTTAATATCTTTGAAAACTCTCATCATTTCTGGTTGTTCAAAGATTGACAAGTTGGAGGAAGATATAGTGCAGATGGAATCCATGACAACTCTAATTGCAAAAGATACTGCTGTAAAACGAGTTCCTTTTTCGATAGTAAGATCGAAGAGCATTGGATATATATCCTTATGTGGATATGAAGGATTATCACGTGATGTTTTTCCTTCTATCATTTGGTCTTGGATGTCACCAACATTGAATCCCCTGGCCTATATTCACCCATTTGGGGGCATGTCATCATCTCTAGTTTCCATGGATATACATAGCAAGAATTTGGGGGATCTATCATCAATGCTGAGCACCCTTTCAAAACTTCGAAGTGTTTGGGTGCAATGCCACTCAGATTTTCAGCTAACTCAAGATTTTAGAAGAATTCTGGATGACTTATATGATGTAAATGTCACTGAATTGGAAACATCATATGCATTACAAATCTCAAAGCATTCCTTGAGATCTCTTTTGATTGGAATGGGTAGTTACTGCCAAGTCATCAATACTCTTAGCAATAGCATATCAAAGGTTCCTTCTTTCTCTCTGCCTCTCTCTGTCTTCTTTTTACCTTTACTGCTTACATTTACTATTTAATTAAGTGAACATGGTGTAAATTTTCTTTTTGCATTTTTATCTCAGCCAAAAGTTTCAAAGGATCAATAGCTATTCAAGTATATAATAGACATGTTGTCGAAGTAATCTCACATTGTATAGTTATTTTGTCATATTGTAAAAATAGCCCCACATTGTATAGGAAAGTTAGTATTAATGTCGTGATACCTATATATTGTAATCTCTTGTAATATTTTGGAATGACAAACATTATTCAGTTTTTCCGTAATTTCAACTTGGTATCATAGTTATCAATCCGGGTAACGGCACATAGAGGGCGACCCCCAAAACCGCTGTAGCGGGATAGCCGCTATTGCAAAGACGGGGAGGAGGTGGAGGGAGACTTTGCTTCCGCATTCAATCCTAATCCGCCTTCATTGCGGCTCCACTCCGCGCGTGAGCCCACGCGCCACCCTTTCCGGCTGATTTTTTGTCGCCTGCCTCGTCGTCGCCTTTTCTACCTAGTTGTACCCTCACCTTCTCAAACTTCATCCAAACAAAACCCCCCACCCCCTACAATTGGAGTTGCTAAGGAATAAGGAGGGTTGTACTATCTCCTCAACAATGATGTTGCATATGGTTCTAGTTAGAAGTTGCTACCTTCATGCCATCAGATTGGCTTGAAGTCTTACTTCTCAAATTTGGCTTCAACACAAACGTCTTGGTCACCCTCCTTTTCTTTTACTTAAGTTTATGTTCCCATTGTTGTTTTTGAAAGAGTCTGTTGAGTCGTTTCACTGTGATGTCTGTCGTTTTGCTAAATATCATCGTTCTTTTCCTCCTAATTCTAATAAAAGTATGACACCTTTTGATCTTGTTCATTCTGATGTGTGGGGACCTGCATCCATGGTTGTCGAACTCGCGCTCTAACTCGTCGGATCGTACGATCCTACGACTTCTTGAAGCTTCAGCGAGGCGGAGCGGTGGTAAAACACGGCCGGCGGCCGGCGCTGCGGGATCGCCAAGGAATAGCGAAAAATCGGTCGGATTGTCGCCTTCCAGCCAAGCCCTCGATTCGGGTATTTTCGGACCCGTTTTGGTGTAAACGTTTGGTTTACGGGTTTCAACCCGTTTTCACCCAAAAAAAAACCGATTCTGGCCCAATAATTACCCGGTTTCAGCCCAGAACTCTTAAACGGTAACATTTTAAAGGTTTTAATGGTATTCAATTCACCTATTTTGGGTATTTGTCATTCCTTAAATACTCTCTTCCTTCCCATGATTGAGCTATAATCGTGCTGCCCAACTGCCCATTATTTGGTATTTATTCTCGCGCCAATGGTTTGGAATTTTGGAATTTATTCTCTCAGTTTTCTTTAAATACTCCAGCGGTTTTCTTCTCAAGTCCCAGGTGGCAGCTCGACTTTTCCTTCCCAAGTTCACAACAATTTTCTTCTCTCACTTTTCACTTTGCTTCTCAGTTTTCTACTTGAGGTCTCTCTTTCAGTTTTCTTCTAAAATGATCAACATGTCTTCAAGCATCCCTGTTGGTGGCAGCTCTGGTGCTGCACCCCCAACATTTCTTATTTATGCTATTTTTATATACATATAAAATAATTAAATATAATTTTATCTTTTTGGTGGGATCTGACGATCCGTGTTACAATCCCATGAGTAACGATCTTTCATCCCTCAAACAATCCTAGCTAGGATCTCGAGTTTGACAACCATGCCTGCATCCATTCCTAATGTTTCTGGCAAAAAATGATTTGTTTCCTTTATTGATGATTGTACTCGCGTGACTTGGCTTTTCCTCATGTAAGATAAATTAAAGGTGTTCTCATTACTTGTTCAATGTTACCATATGGTTCAAACCCAATTTGGAAAACCAAGTAAATGCTTATATTCTGATGATGGTAGGGAGTATGTCAACCAAAGTCTTTCTAAATTTCTTAAAGAGCATGGTATCCTCCATGAACTCATCTGTGTTGATACTCCACAGCAAAATGGTGTTGTAGAAAGAAAAATGTCACTTACTTGAAAGCACAAGAGTCTTGCTATTGCAAATGTCTATTCCTAAATCTTATTGGGGGAAAGTAGTCTTAACTGCCACTTATCTCATAAACAGGTTACCTTCCTTCTTGTGTTCTGGGTGGTGTCAGTCCTGTTGAGCACATGACCTCTTTCTTTCCTTTTGCTCCTATTATGAGAAGCCTTCAGTTTCATGTCTTTGGTTGTGTTGCATTTATTCATGTCTATAGACAACATCGTGACAAACTTGACCCTTGTGCTTTTAAGTGTGTTTTCTTGGGTTATTCTCCTGACAAAAGGGCTATAAATGCTATCACTGACAAAAGGGCTATAAATGCTATCACCCTTCAAGTCACTGCTTCTTTGTTTTCATGGATGTTACCTTTCATGTATCTGAGTCTTTTTTCACCTTATCTCAACTTCATGGGGACAACATTTCGGAAGTTGAGTCCTTCTTTCCTGAGTTCTCTATATCTCTTGAGCCTCATGAGTCCTCTATACCTCATGAGCCCTCTAAGTCTTCTGTACCCATTGAGTCTCCTATACTTCCTGCATTGCCTTCTAATGCACATGAATTAGCTTCTTCTGATCCAGCACCTGAACCTGCTAAAGCCAAGGCCACTACACCAAAACTGGTGTATTAGAAAAGGAACACACCTAACCTGGTCGGATGGCAACTTCAGATGTATGAGCCTATGGTAAGTATTGAAAATACTAATCTTAATGTTCTTGATTCTGATACTTTGGATATTTCTTTAAATGATTGTAACTCGAACCCAGATGACTTACTCATTGCCTTGAGGAGAGGGAAAAGGTCTTGTGTCAATTACCCGATTTCTCAATTTTTTCTTCTAAAAACCTTTCCTTGAAGCACCAAAGTTTCGTTTTAGCCATTGATTCTATCAGAATTCCAACGTAAGTACAGGAAGCATTGAAGATAGTAGTTGGGTTCAAGCTATGAATGAAGAAATGAGTGCATTGGAGAAGAACAAAACTAGGGATAAACGACTAGTGGGGTGCAAGTGGTTATATTCCGTAAAATATCAGTCTGATGACACATTGGATTGATATAAGGCATGATTGGTTTCTAAAAGGTACACCTTGACTTATGGGATAGACTACTATGAGGAGACATTTGCTCCTGTAGCAAAGATCTGTAAGGATCTTACTTTCCCTTGCTGCTCACTATGGATGGGAATTAAATTGGTTTGACGCTAAAAATACATTTTTACATGGAGACTTTGAAGAGGTTTACATGGAGATTCAATCTCGATATGATTCTACTAGTGGAGGAAAAAAGGTATGCAGGTTGAAGAAGACTTTGTACGGGTTGAAGTAGTCTCTCTGTGTTTGGTTTAGAAGACGATGATGCCCCTGGGATACAAACAGAGTCAAGGTGATCATACTCTCTTCATTAAGCACTCACAAGAAGGTAAACTCATTGTCCTATTTGTGTATGTGGATGACAAAATCATATCAGGTGATGATGAGGCTGAGAAACAACTTCTGAGGGAGAAATTAGTTGTTTAATTTGAAATGAAATATCTTGGCAGGCTGAATTACTTTCTTGGAATTGAAGTTGCCTATTAAAAATAGGGTATCTTCATCTCATAGAGGAAATATGTTCTTGATCTCTTTAGAGAGACTGGGAAACTTGGTTACAAGGCTACTGCCTACCGGGGTGCCCAATGAACAAAATCATAGAATGAGAAATGACGAAGAAAGTCCAACAGCTCATAAAGCTCAATATCATATGTTAGTTGGGAAACTAATATATCTAGCACATACCAAGCCAGATATAGCATATCTTGTTTGTGTTAACCAATTCATGCATGACCCAAGAGTCATACACTTGCAGGATGTGGACAGGATTTTACAGTATCTTAAGACCACACCAGGAGGGGGGTCGATATTCAGAAGGGGTGGAAGACTATTTATGGAGCTGTAGAAATAATCTCACATTGTATAGTTTTTCATATTATGTCATATTGTAGAAATATTCCCACATTGTATTGGAAAGTTGGTATTGATATTGTAATGCCTATATATTTTATTCTCTTGTAATTTTTGGAATGACAAACGTTATTCTGTTTTTCCATAATTTCAAGTCATATTAATAAAAATGATAAGGTTATAAGTGTTATATAAAATTGAACTAAAAATTTTAGATCATTATATCTATCATCCATAGCTTGTTGCCATTTGGGATATTTGTTGGCTTCGGTTAAAAGGTTCATAAAGAAGAGAATTGTTGGAAGTAGTTAAGGCATAATTTGGGCTGGCTTTAGAAATGCCGCCTTGTCTACGAGTGGTAATAGATGATATGAAATAGATTATGAGGCGATGGGCATAAATGATGGTGGGTTAGAAGAAGCAAGGGCCTCTAGTGAAAGCAAGATAGAGGGAGTAGACATGTGAAGAAAACCTTTACTTTGGGAACCATAACTCTGAAATAGTTTATCAGAAGTATAAGAGGAAAAATAAAGAAACAGACAACCAAAAACTCTGAAGAATAATATAATCAGGCTTATCTTCAAATGGGGAATGATTATCTAGCAGAGATGTAGCTGTGTAGGCAACTGATTGACGAGGAAGACAGCGGTTTGGAAAGCCTGAACTCACAAGGAGGAAGGAGCAGAAGTGACTAAAGTTGGCTATATCAGGGTGTTTTTCCTCAAATACCTATGTTGTCAATCCCAAATAGCGGCGCGGAAAGGCCAAGCCCAAAAACGCTATAGCGGGATAGCGGTAGGGGGATGGCCGCTATTGCGAAGACTAGAAAACAGCTTAAATATTTTATATTATATCCATAAATACTCAAAAACAGAAAAATACACAAAATTAAAGGGGTAGTCTTAACATTCAAAATACTCAATAGTCACTAAAATTCAAAAGTATGATGATTGAGGCATTAGAACCAGTTGAGGAAGCAGTAGCAGTTCTGGGTGTTGGTGGTTGAGTGGAAGGTTGAGATGATGTCATGGTGGTTGAAACAGAGGAGAGAAAGGAGCCAGGAGAAGTGTAGAGAAATAGAGAGCACAGCAGAGAAACAGAGGTACTTGTCGTCGCCCGAAAACCCCGCAGTCGTCGCCAGAGATGAAGGTGGCAGGGAAGGCTCCCTGGAGTAGAGGAGGAAGTGAGGAGGTCTTTGTCGAAGGTGGCAGGAAATGGGTGTTTGACCTAAAATTCAAAAGGTAGGGGAAATGACCGAAAACCCCAGAAAAAAGAACTCAACCGATAAAAAATGAGGGCAAAGAGGGCATTTCACCTCAAGCCCCCTGTAGCGGCCGAGTTTGGCTGCGATTCCGCCGCGAAAAGTGGCCGCTAGAGCAAACCGAACCGCACCGCACCTAGGTTTCGCGTCGCAGCCACCCTCCAAGCCGCACCGCTATTCCGCGATAGCGCGCGATCGCGACGCTATTGACAACATAATCAAATACACCATTTTGTTGAGGTGTGTGAGGCCGAAAGAATTGATGAGAAAGACCATTAGTTTGAAGAAAATGAACACATTTATAAAACTATATCAAAGAACTTCATGCTTATCACATATCAAGAATACACATCAAAAAACAAAATGAGACTATAAGTTGAAAGGCATGTATGACATGAATTCTGAAACTACTGTGGAAATAGAAATGTGTCCAAACTCCAAAGGCTCTGCTTTTGATATGTGCATAACAAAACTGTTGACTGAATTTGTTTCAATTAGTTAGCTTATCATATTTGAGTTTTGCTATATGCAGTAAAATGTTATTATTATCTTAAAAATCGCATTTTGGAATTTAGAACGACAATATAATTAAACAAAACATCCATTTGAATAGCATGATTGTATAAATGACTAAGCTTTTGTTGCTGGTACAGGGATTGACTGCTAGTGGGTCTAGTGATATTTTTCTCCCGGGTGACAGGTATCCTTGTTGGTTAACCTATACTGGTGAAGGACATTCAGTACTTTTTGAAGTTCCTCAAGTTAGTGATGGTGGTCCGAAAGGAATGATTTTGTGTGTTGTTTATTCATCTACCCCTGAAAACATGGCAGATGAATGTCTTGTTAGTGTCTTGATCATTAATTACACAAAGTGCTTCATCCAGCTTTACAAGCGAGACACAGTAATTTCCTTGAATGATGAGGAGTGGCAGGGCATAGTGTCAAATCTAGGACCTCATGACAAAATGGAGATTTTTGTGGCTTTTGGACAAAGATTGGCTGTTAAGAAGACAGCATTATATCTAATATATGGTGAATCAATTGACAGGAAAATGGAACCTTCACCGGAGTCAAAGACACTAGTCACAGTGTTGTCAAGGCCGAATCGGACACCAATGCTGAAAAACTTTTGGTCTAGGGTCAATTTTTTGGGCAAACCAAAAACCCTTTAAATATATAATTTTTAAATATGATTTATTTGTTGTCAAATTTAAACTTTTTAGACATTGAATTGATGTTGCACAATAAAAATAATCTGGTTCAATATGGTTTAACTCGGTTTAATCCTGCTTTTGATCAGTTCAATTCGGTTCAATCACAAAAATGGTTATAGCATTAGAAGGGATATTCATGTGTAGCTTCTAGGTTCTAGCATTAGAAGATCTTCCTAGAAAGGAATGACATTAAATGGACTCTTAGTTATTGTTTAGTGTCAAAAAGTTCCACATCAATTGAGTATATGTGCAAAGAACCATTTATCATAATTTGGATATCCCTATCTTTATGAGTTAGTTTTTGGAGTAGATTTAGACTCAATTATTCTAACATGATATCATAGCCTACCACAATATTGGATCACCCAAATGTCCCATCCTCGACGTGAGGGGGTGTGTTAAGTGTCAAAAAGCCTCTTTTGGAGTGGAGTTAGACCCAATTATTCTAACATAGGGATGACCTTTTGAAGTGGAGTGTTACTGGGAATTTTGTTGGTGGTGATGGATCTGCAACAAGAGGAAAGAACAGAAAAATTGTGTAGTATCTACATTGAGCTTTAGGTTCAATTCGCCCCAACCCGTTTGGGTGATGGCACTCCCTGATCAATGCAGATGACCGTAATCAATTAAGACTTTGTTGAAAATTTTCTTTCTGATTTTTTGCAGATAATCGGTTAGAACCACCCTTGAAGTTGAGACAGGGGGCTTTGTAACCTTATTCAAGTCATACAATATCAGGAAAAATACTATTACAGAAAGGATATTATGATCGCTATGGATGTAAAAGGCATAACTTGGGTTGGAAATCTGTATCACAAATTTGAGAATATGTGCCTGGAGGTAGAAGACATGATGTACCGGGCATGACTTTGTTGTTATTTAACCTCAACCTATCAATAAACATTGATTTTGGTTTCAAATTTGGAAAGACAAACTCAAATTGAAATTACCCTAGTGCATGTGCCATAAGTCAGTGCTCGTTATACATGTCATTGATTGAATACCTAAAATTATATTTTTTGCTTTCTCCATTGCTACCATTATAAAGTTGTAGCTCTTCTTCATATCTGGCTTATATGTCCGTAGTATTCTACCTATAATTATTGTTATAATCGGTTTAGTCAAAGGCATCTGCTGAAGGCCAGAAGGGGTCAGCGCCTCTTGCTGGTTGAAACACTGCCCTTAGTGAGGCATGAGGTGTACATTTCCTGCTTGGTTTAGTAAAATAGTCAGACTGTTAAAGGGGGTAAAATAGTCAAAATGTTAAGAAAAAACTATTGCTTAGGATTTTTTACATTGATCATATGTTTGATTTTTACTATGAATGAATTTCATGCCTCAATTACATGGAAATTTAAAAACAGTCAAATATTTTACCGTTTTCTTCATTTTCAAAGGTTAACACCTCGTCAGTGTGATGTGCACTTTCTGGCGCCTCTCACCTCAAGGCATTAAAACCCCTAGCACTTTATGGGCGCCTTTCAACTTTGAAATTCTTGATTATTGTTGAGTGTTGAATGCAACTGTGCTCTCATATTTGTCTTGTCATCTGTGATAATCTATGATCTCGGTTTTTAACAGTAGTTAGCTAAACTGTTTTGGACTGTTCCCTACCCTGCCATTAATTAACAGTCTTAACAGCCACTATATTCCTTATATCTGTTTGTTCTTTTGGAATAGGATACAGTTAAATACATAGAGAATCAGATGCAGGCTGTTGGGACAAGCATGGTTGTCAAACTCGCGAGTTGACTTGTAGAATCGTCCGAGTCTACGTTTCTAGGTAGACAAAACTGGTTAACTCGCAGGTAGAATTGGTTTCTGAGCAATCTCGGTCAAACTCGGTGTGAATCGGTCAATCTCGCTCAAAATCGCGAGCCTAGGAGCGAGTCACCGAGTTTGCACCGCGACTGGACAATCGACTGAATCTCCTCCCCGAACAGAGCCGCAAACTGGCGCACCACCGCGAAGCTGCTCCTCCCCATCCTTGCGCGTTTGCCACGAGCCACCGTGTCTTGCTTCCTGCTGAGCCTGTCGAACCTGTCGTGAGTCCGCCGCCCCGCGCCTTCACAAAGGCAGCTCCGTGAAGGGGTGGCCTTCCCCTTCTTGTTGGGCGCCGTTTTTGATGGTGTTGGAAAATCTAGGGTTAATCTTATGCCTCAGTGTCTCTAGGTTGGGGAAGAAGATGGGGGTTGGGCCTTATCTAGTCAAAATTAAAAACAAAAACACACCAGCAAATAGTTTGGGCTGGTGAACTCCATAGGTCCAATTACATAATAATAATAATAATAATAATAATAATAAAAAATAATAATAAGTAATAAATAATAATAATAATAATAACTGTTTTATGATTATGATATTACTCTTTTATGTTATGTATATATTTCATTTATACGTTTTTTTTATATTAGGCAGACTCTTACGAGTCTACGTGTCGAGTTTACGTACGCTCCACGAGTCTACGTAGACTCGCGAGTCTGACAACCTTGGGGACAAGTGTTAAAAAGTTATATGCAGATGTTATGCAAGATTCACTTCCTCCATCTTCATGTGATTTGCATGGTAAGGTAGCCTCTGAATTGCCTGCAGATCAATACACTGATGCTGGGTTCTGTAAGAAGCCAAATCAAGGTTTCAAGGCAAGACCTGTAAAGGCTGACACCAAGCAAACAACCAAGGATTCAAGGATTGATCATGATGTTGATAATGATACCACTCATCCAGCATCTTATGATGGAACTTGTGAGACAGATGTGTTCATGTCATCTTCCGGAGATTCTGTCAAAGGAAGCAATTTTATTTCATGTTCAAGGCAGTATGTTGGGAGGATGGACATTAAATCAAACCTTGGTATTGATGAAAATCAAGAAAATAAAAAAAAATGGCTGCAACCAAGATATTTGATTAAATCACTTTGGCAGAAACAAATAAATGCAGGACATCACAATCTTGTGAGCTATCAAATCAAAATCATGCGGTTAGTGTTTCAAAGCCAGCTTCAGCTGAAGTGACAAGGCTTGCCTCTGAAGCAGACTGTTGTTATGAAATTGAAAATGCTAGTACTGCACAATTTCCCAATGTTCCGATATTTGTTAAATCTGCTGAAGAAGAACAGATGAATACAAGTTCTTCTGGTGTCCTATTTGGAGAGCCAGATAGTGAGTATATCAGTATCTCTTGGTTATAGTTTCATATTTTTCCTCATTGTTTTTGGTTGATCACTTTTGACTTATGATTGGTTTTTATAACAAGTGTATTGTTTCTCTGCGAGGTTTTTCTTTGGAGAGAACAACACATTCTGATGATTGTTCTTATAGCATGGTGATTTTATCTCATCCAGGTATTAACTCAGATCATTCTGAAGTAGTTACTGACTTTATATACTGATTCAAATCACTCTGAAGCACTTACACACTTTAGGTATTAATACATATCATTCGAAGTACTTGCTGATTTTAGCCTATGGACCTATAGTTCTTTCTAAAACATAATTAACTTTTTGGTAGTAAAAGAATGCATTTTTAATCCAATTGAAATGTTTAATATTTTGTGAAATCTGCATTGTCGTATCCAGATGGAGTTAATCTAAACCTATTAAAAGTTTGTTTTCAAGTACGTAGACATGAGGCACTTTGGATAATCCCTCTGTTCGATATGCTGAGCGCGTATAAGCAGATAAATTTTAGTCATCCAGTTTCATATTGTTTTGATGTCCTGGTAATTTGTATTTATTTAACAAATCTCAGATCTTGTCAAAAAAAAAAAAAAAAAAAAAACAAATCTCAGATACAGAGAGTTCGGATGTTACAAAGATTGATACTGTTGAAGAACAAGGCCATAAAACCATGCAAAAAGATCGACTAAAAGTTGAGGAAACCATGCAAAAAGGCCACAAATTTTATGTTATCTCGATGGGTTTGATATTCAAAATGAGTTGTCAAGCATTTAAATGTTACATTTATAATAAATATTTTACAAATAATTAATAATTAATAAAATATTTGACAACTCACTCCAAATACCAAACTTTAAAAAAATAAAAGTAAAAAAGTAGATTTCGTAACAATCTTCAATCTTAAAATGTGTAGAATGAGATTAAGTTATTTTAGAGCAAGCCTAGTAATTCCTAGATCAAATACATAGGAACAGTTATTAATTCTTAGATCAAATTATCAATAATAGTAATAAAAATTACATTATTTGAATAAATTGCTAATGTTGAGAACTGTTGTTTTATAAATATTGCGAATTTAAGAGCTGTGTCAAAAATGTTCAAGCGTATAGTTAAAAATAATGTATTAAACATTTATTGATATTTTAAAATAATAGTCAAAATGTGACAGTACTAAATTCTCAAAAACAGTACTAATCTACCAACATATGCTGCTCTGGGTACAAATAGAATTGTAACGTAGGAATTACTTGACCACCTAATCCACCATTAATATTTAATTGGCTGTGACCATAAAGCTCATGCCTTTTTTTAGAGTAGGGATCCTCTCCATTTTTTCATTTCTTATGAGAAATGGAAATGTCCATTACTAAAGTTTTAGGATAATGAATGTATGGAGGGATTACATACATGTGTATAATATACATTTATTTGAAAAAAACTTTAAAAATGGACAAAAATGAAAAGATTAAAAATGGAGAGGATCTTTTTTCCTTTTCTTAAGTACCAAGTTAGATTCATCAATTCGGAAAAAGATCCTCTCCATTTTTTATCTCTCCATTTATGTCCATTTTTAAAGTTTTTTTAAATAAATATGTATTATATAAATATATATAGTCCCTTCATGTATTTATTATTCCAAAATTTTAGTAATGGTTTTGGAGAAATGGAGAGGATCCTGCTCCATCAATTCAGCCATTTATTGTCTCACTGGATAATGCCCGCCATTATTGACCAAATAAATTGAAAGGGGAGGGACAATGAGAAAGTAAAACATGTTGAGGATAGGCAAGTATGAACTACCTTTAAATTTACTCATCTGTATACGAATCCAACATGTTGAGGATATGGGCCAGGTAATTTTTGCTATCCAGGACCCACATAGCTCAACTTGAAAATGCGTTGTCTTGAACACAAAATTATACCACATTCTTTTGTCCACCTTAAACCCCTATATCTGCTAGAAAACCAACCATGCATTTCAATTACTTATTGGTTTATATTATTATAGACAAATTAATAACTCTAAGAAGCTGCTTTGCATGTTTGCTCAAAAGAAGATGACAACCATAGAATAAAAGGGCCTACAAAGAGGGTGGTAATGGCTGCCTAAAGCCGGCAAACCTGACAGCGATGCTCACAATTTATGACTGAAGTTTTATTTATTTCTTTAAAGTTTAAACGAGGACAAGTGGACAGAAGGAACAAGTTCTACAAATGCAATCGTGATAGTGTTTCTTTGGATGATTATTTGATAAACGTGATTTTGAATAAAATTGATTTTGTAAAAATTGATTTGATTTTAATTGAGTTTGAAGTGAAGTGATTTATGTTTGGATGTTTTTATTTTGAAAACAAGTTTGAAGTGAAGCGTAAATTTTTCAACCTAACGCAAAAGCTACTTTCTGTAGCTTCTATTAGAATCACGTTTGAAGGCAAAATCAATTTTGTCTAACAGTAACTAAAAACATATGTTTTTATTAAAACACAATTCTGATACTATATTTTAAAGGCTCTATTTGGTATGTCCAATAAGCTAGCTTATAGCTTATTTGACTAGCTTATAAGTTTGTTTGACTAAAGCAGAGGCGTTTGGTAAACTAGTTCATCTCATTAACTTATAGTTTTTCTTCATAATTTAATTTATTTAGTTTATACTTTATTAACTTTTTTCCTCATTTTTATCCTCATTCATTTAATGAAATACCCACTTTACTATCTTTGTCATAAATATGTTCTTTCATGTAATTTTACATTTATAAGCTAGTTCAACAGATAATTTTACTAAACACTTCAAATTCAATCAGCTAGTTTTTTAGCTATTAATTATTTCTATCATCGTTTGTTGTTTTGATTTTTTTAAGCTAATTATATTGTCTCGTGTAGCTAATAAATTTGACCGCTTTGTCTTTAGTTTATGGTAGAGGAATTGAAAATGAAAAAAAAATTATTATAAAATAATATATTAAATATATTAAAAATTTAAAAATACTTTTTAAAAAAAATAGTTTTTTTGGTGTGAAAAAAAACCATCGGTAAGTTGTCTCCGCAATTGGGATTCAAAATTGCTGTTAAAACCATTAGAAGGAGAGACATTTTGGTAAAAGGCACTTCATCTATTTTTTTTTTTAATTATAATATCCTTTGACCAAATAGGTGAAAAATTAATTTTCACACCCTTAAGCAGGGAATCCTTTAAGAGTGTTTTTTTATACATATAAATTTAAAAATTGAATTCAACATGTTTAATGGACCAAACCCCTTCCGCGTAAAATTAACAAGGTCACGAGTTTCATTTAAAAGCAATAATAATTAAAAAACATAATTATGGTGTTATATATTTCGGCATATTTTTCTATTTATAGGCGATTTTAAATTGCTCATGCAATGATAACTAGTCATAAATTTCGTCATTTTAATGACTATTTAAATATTAATTTTAAAACGAATTTAACTAATTGCATAAACTTGAAAGACTAGTTTAATATATTTATGAATATAATACTTATATCCATGAAATAGTTTTTTACTCTAAAAAAACTAATGGTTTTGATTTAGTTGGGTCAAGTTTTTTTTTATCATCCCTAAGTGGATGTACTCCACTCCATACAAGTTTGGAAATGCGATTCATATTTTTTTTTATGAACTGTCATAATTATGGTTATTGACTTCTAAGTGATATCTCGGGTATTCTATAAGTTTCGAACTTTTGAACAGGCTATGAGATTAATATTCGATCAATTGTTCAGAGCAAGTAATTAATCATTGGTTTTTGAACATCCTAACTAGAGTGTCTATCATTAAAAGTAGAACTTGCATTCTACTTCTTATAGGATCAAGACGTTTATCACTCGACCAATGCTTGATTGATAGTTGATCCATATTTAACTTAACTTTCATTTGGCGTTTGTTTTTGCTTATGTGGGACAAGGAAGGGGAAGGGATAAGAGATCACATGGAGAACGACAAGTACGTACGTTGATAGCATAGCATCATCTCATTTGCCGTCGCCCCATGAAAGGTCAACTACAGACCCAAGTATTCAAAATATTTGCATTCTTTATGGGAAGAATTAATGATAATTGAACTTCCAAGGCTAATCTATTATATACTAACTATAGCAAAAAATAAAAATAAAAATAGGACTCCTATTTTCACATAAAACTAATAATGTTCGATTTTTTTATATTATGAGCAGCCAGACCAGGTTTTTGGTCATATCTTTTTTTTTAATACATTTTATGGTACCTCTAATAATTTTGGGGTAAAAGTTATCGTATGTAATCAGAATGCGTCAACTCATAAATGAATCATGTTAGTAAGTCAAGTCATATCATTCTCACCATCTGATTGGACCACCTAGAATAGGTAAATTTATCCTTAGGGTTCACCTTTTTTTTTTTTACTTAATACATTTTCACTAAATTAATACATTTTTGGTTAAAATGCAGTTTTAGTCCCCCAACTTTTTCATTGTGGCAAAAATAGACCCCGAAGTTTTTTTTGGTTATTTTAGTCCCCTTAAAATTTTAACTTTGCAAAAATGGTTCCTCCATTAGTTCACCGTATAAAAACTAACGACAATGGATGACATGGCAAGTTAGTGTCAAGTGGCTTCCTTTAGCATTGCCATGTGTCATAATAATTCATTTAAAAAAATAAATATATTTTAAATTTTAATTAATTAAATAATTAGATAATTGAATATATAATAATTAAATAAACAAAAAAAAACTTAAAAATTAATGTATTAAGCAAATAATTCATCTGCTTTTTCATTCTGTGTGGAGTGGGTTGTTCTCATCTTCGTCCTCGACCCAACTTCGGCCTCCTACCCCGATTGCAAGTACAGAAGAAGACAAAGATGCCATTGTAGAGTCAATCATGAAATTAACGAAAGGGAAAAGATGATTGTCATAAATGAAGAAGGTTGATGAGATGTAGATGAAGGAAAAATTTCTGATTTGGGTTTTAATAGTGTCATGGGTTTTGATTATGTTGTTGTTAGGGGTTGTTGTTTTGAGAAGGTAGAGAATGGTTTGTGTAATTCATGGGTTACCTCATTGCTTGGGTTGCCTGGGTGTATAGGACGTAGTTCATGGTATGTATTTTGCAATGACACTTTAACTAGAAATTTGTATTTGACTCTCATCTATGTTAGTAAAGTTCTGTTGATGTTGAACCTGTTATTACTTTGAGTTCTTAATCTTAATCAAGCACAATAGGTACTCTAAATAATGTAATAACATAAGATTGCGTGTAAGTTCTCATGAGTGGGAAAAGATAATACAGGAAAAAAATTCAGCAAGAAGGGTTTAATAAGAAGGGTTTGCATAACTGTGGTAATACTTGTGTACAAAAATGCAGAAACGTGGTAGCTGCCTTCCCTTCGTTCTCTGCACGAATATATCCCCAAATTCGCAAACTCTAGTTTGTGGTTCACGAATACCCACCTTGAAACACTTCTGATTGTGTTTTATTAGAATAGATTACGTTCTTGAACCCTAGAAAATGTAATCTGATATTTGTTATTTGTTTTATTTAGTTATTTGTTAATTCATTAAATTATTATTAAGTTATTAATTTATATTAAAATATGTTAATTCATTAACTATTAAAAAAAATATAAATATATTTATTGGGTGACATGTCATGACACGTGGCAGTGCTACAAGAAGCCACCTGACAATAACTTGTCACATCATTCGTTGCTGTTAGTTTTTAAACGGTGAACTAACGGAGGGATCATTTTTGCAAAGTTAAAATTTTAAGGGGACTAAAATAACGAAAAAAAAACTTGAGGGACTATTTTTGCCAAAATGAAAAAATTGGGGAACTAAAATTGCATTTTAGCCTACATTTTTTATTTAGTTAACGACAAATCATTTGCCTCGTCGTTAAAAAATTCTTAAGGATATTTCTTACAAAATTGGCCTCAAGTAATTATATAATTAGGATTTTTCCCTTATAAATTGTCTCCTTTGAGTTGACTGTTCTTGATGAGATCCATCCTTTATTAGGTCTTTGTATTCAGGAGGATGCTATGGGGTGTAGTACCCCGGGCTGGATTATGTAATTTTTGGCCTTCCCTTCTATATATATATATTCACGCATAAATGGAGTTGGCTACTGCTTTCATTTCACCCACCCACTTTTGATTCTTATCAAACACACGCCAACAGTTTAGTTACAAAATTTAAGCAGAAGAATACACTTAAAAAAACAAAATTGAAGCCAAGCAAC
This sequence comes from Ammopiptanthus mongolicus, assembly GCA_039655645.1. Classification (NCBI taxonomy): domain Eukaryota; kingdom Viridiplantae; phylum Streptophyta; class Magnoliopsida; order Fabales; family Fabaceae; genus Ammopiptanthus; species Ammopiptanthus mongolicus. The sequence continues at coordinate 16,398,070 of CM077346.1, read as the reverse complement.
AAATTGAAAGATATACATAAGAGTAACCTCATTTGTACAATTGATTGGAATAATTTTATTGACAAATTTATTTTTTATCATACAAAATATAAGTACTTTATATTATAAGAATAAAAAATATATGAGAATATTTGTCAAAAATGGTTTTTCACAAAATATTCTTTTTTTTTTTTCGGTACATCAAAATATTCTCATATATACAAAACTTATAAAACTACAAACTTAATTCGTGTCTAAGTTCATGTGTGTGATTTATAAAAAACTTAAAAAACAAATAAAGATGACGCAAAGAGTATGCGACAGCGCCTAGCATTCCTGTTATTAATATCTAACACCCTTTGCTAAAGATCCATACCTTTGCGTGGCCTTCATGTTCTCAATTTAACATTAAAAAAGATATTTTTCATTATGTTTTAATCAATAAAACAAAGTTAAATTAGTGCCTCTTTGGCTTAGATTATTTTCAACGCAAACGTAAAAATAACGCTTCTCGAAATAATTATTTTGAAAGCTATATAAAAGGAGCTTTCTCCCAACGTGATTTTCAAACATAATTTTGTCTTCACAAAATCTAAAACAAACAAACTCTTACTCATAATTTCCCTGCAATTATAAGAGCCAAAACTCAAATAAATGGGATGTTTTCTAGAAAAAGTAAGTACAAATTTGTCAGCCAATGAAAGCAATATTTTCAAAATGGAAGGCCATGTGTTCCATACACTGCACATATAAGTAGAAAGTAGCATTGTTTTTTGTACACTAAAAGCAATGGAGGCACATGATAAGGAGGGAACACTATCCTTGGGTCAACCCTGGTTTGCTCAGCCTCCCTCTCATCCAAATCCAAAATGATATTGTGAGAGACATCATAGCATGGGCAAGAGCAGCCAGCATATAGCACCAGCTGCAGAGGTAATTGAAGAATCATAAGTCACAACCGAGGCAGGGTCTGAAGCCGGACAAAAGGTAACATTCGCACACCAAAGAATCAAAGTACTTATTATTCAAGATAAATCCAGATGGGTAAATGTGATATTCAGTATAATTTTGGATGAACGTTTGACAAACATGATTTTGAATGAAATTGATTTTATCGAATTGATTTCAATAAAATTGAATTTGAAGTAAAGTGATTTATGTTTGAATACATTCATGTATAAATGAGTTAAACAATAAACTTAAAGTTAAAAATCACGTTTGGAGACAAAAGCTCAAAATCCTAGTTTCAAGTTAGAAATCATTCTAGATGCAAAATCAATTATATTCGAAAACATCCAAACATGTTAAAATCAATTTTATGTCTCTAGAATCACTTTTGCCTGTCACAAAAATAAATCCAAATATTCGCTTAATTTATCTTATTTTAACTAGGAGGAAAAGAAAACTATTAGAAGAAATTTTTAAATCTGTCTTTCTTGGTGGGTAAAAGTGTTGCCATTGTTTTTGAATCACAATCATCATTATTCCATGAATTTTTGAAGTAAGGATTGGATCCAACCCCACATAACGTCACCGCTAAATAGAATCCATTTACTTATACACTGACCTTTATCAATGGGTGTTATTTAAGTGGAATGAAATTTAAGTCCTTTAACCGTGTTGAATTCGATTCCTCGTTTAGAGTCCGGTCATATTTCAAAAAATTAATCTCAGTTATTGGGGGTGAGAGAACACTATGAAAATCAAAACAAAATATGTACTACCTCTTACACTTAATAATTTTTTTTAAAGAAAAACAAATCGAAAACCTTATTTTCCTCCCATGTTTTTCTTTCCCTCTTTACTCAAAAGAATGTGCAGAAAAAGTGTATGTTTTTTTTATAGAAATAACGTCTCAAATGTGTGGTGATATATTTTTTGCACATGTGCAAGAAGCATTTTTCCTAAATATTAAAATAAGAACAGATACAATCATACAATACAAGTGGTTGGGTCTTCACATTCACCCTTTTCACCTCTCTCCTTTGCATACTTGCAGACACGCTCACATAATAGTCCCATAATAAACATTATATAAACAATATTGTCCGAGACAAGTTTTCCTCCACTTCTCGTCCTTTTTTGCTTTTAAAAACAATAACGGGGAGGGATCGAAACCCAAGAAATGGGTTTATTGGCAGTGCTGCTGCTACAAGCCCTGTTTCTGTTTTCTCACCAAACAAAAGCTGAAGGTTTTGATTCCTTCAGTAATAATAGAACTGGTTTCAGAGGCAGGGAGCTCGGGGCAGGAACAACATGCGACTGGTTCCGTGGCAAATGGGTATACGACGCTTCATATCCTCTCTATAACCCCCTTTCATGTCCCTTCATAGATCCACAGTTCAATTGCCAAAAGTACGGTCGCCCTGATAAACTGTACCAGAAATATAGATGGATGCCATTCTCTTGTCCCTTACCAAGGTACTACTTCTTCTGCTCCTGCCATTCAATCACAATCTCTCTCTCTCTCTGTTTTTTGATAATAACAGTCTCTCTCTCTCCCCATTTATTTTTTACCCTCACATTCTAATTGACCAAACTTAGTTGTAATTTAATAGGTGTTTTAGATGTTTTTCAATAGAAATATAACACGTGTAATGTCTCATTAATAAAAATATAACATGAGTAATAGATATTTGATAAGTCATATTCTTACTAAAAGTAACACCTAAAACATGTATAGAATTGTACCGTCTTCTCTCCATGTTTATACTTTAATTCTAACACTTCACAAATATAAAGTAACATGGTTGTACACAATCTTTTTACATTTTTTGGTTATTTCCACTTCATTAAGAAAGAAGAAAGAAAGGAAATATTTTACAGTATTTTTTTATTTTATTATGTGAAAAATAATACAAGAATAATGTAAAAAGATTTGCAAGTAGCTTTACTCTTTTTTACCACGTTCTTAAGTCAGTGCTGGTGGCTAACTGGGTAGTGAACTTGTGCAGGTTCAATGGATTGAACTTTTTGGAGAGAAATAGGGGGAAGAAGATTATGTTTGTTGGTGACTCCTTGAGCTTAAACCAGTTCAATTCATTGGCATGTATGCTTCATTCTTGGATACCAAAATCCAGAGCCACATTCAGCCAGAAAGATGCTCTCTCCTCAGTGGCATTTGAGGTGGGTTTGTTCATTCTTGTGATGTATTTTTCTTGAGTTCTGTTATTTAAATATTATTTAAAATATAAAGCTTACATAATATCTCATTCATATTTTCATACAATATATTTCTTATTTTGACAGTGGCTCATGCGGGTGTCTTGTACAGAGAATTAAAAAAAAAATTGTTTTTTAATTCTTTTCCATCTTTTGAAACTTTTGCAATGAAAGGACTTAAGGAGTGAAAGAAATTTATTTTATTTTGGGTTAAATATGTTTTTGATCCAGTAAAATGAGCTAATTTTGGTTTTGATCCTTATAAAACTTTTTCTTTGATTTTTGTCCCTCTAAAATCTAAAATCACTATTTTTGGTCCCTACTGTGACATCCGTTAGCTACTTATTTGTCTATCAGAACGTGATATGGTCATTCCAAGTGATACTCAATGACCTCTGTGATGTCATATTAACATATGATTCTCCTAAAAATTTTCTTGAACCCTAAAATGAATTATATTTATCTACCCTAAAATTAGTGATATGGACTAAAAAAGATAATATTAAATTTTTGAAGGATAAAAATCAAAGAAAAATAATTTACAATAATCAAAATTAAAATTTGCTTATTTTATAGGGACCAAAACTATGAATTTCATATTTTAGAGAGATAAAAACAAAAAAAAAATTTTATAGGGATCAAAATTAAAATCCGTTCAGTTTTTAAAAACTAAAAACATATCTAATCATGCTTTCGGGGGGGGGGGGGGGGGGGGGGGAGTTAATCGGGGTGTTGTCCACGCAAGTGCTGTCATTTTCTATTTTTTCTTTCAAGTTTGAACTCGAAATCGAAAACTTTGGAATCATTTCCATAGAGGTTAAGGTGGGATGTGATTGGTGGGAGGATTTGCCTTTTTCTGGGGACATGTCTGATTGTTAATTTAAGGGATAATAATTGTTTGTATCTTAAGATACTTTACTTGAACTGTTGTATTATTTTTTAGTAACAAACTCAAACGTGCATATAATTAATTTCTTAGCTACATCAGAAAAGAAAAATTTTTTTTTATTTTTTTATTTTTTTCCCTATCTTGTGTCCCTATTTATCAAAATCCATTTGATTTTATAAAGAAAACTTGATTAGAAAGGAAGAATCCATCTTGTATGCTCAATAAATTCTTTGACGAGGATTAGTTAATGATGATAAATATTTCATATATTACAAAAAAAAAAAATTGTTTGCTTTATATAAAAATCTTCTTACACAACAATTATTACCAATGATTAGTGTTGTAGATCTAGTTTTCCCTCCAACTTTTGTTGTGCGTCAATTGACATCAATATCGGGTTGAAATATTGGACAGAACCGCAGCTACCATCATTAACTATAACTAAATTACGAGCAAAAATAACGACCGTTAACAGTACTCAACAAAACAATTCTTCTTTCCGTGATCCTTTTCTGCAAATGTAAGGAATGATCATTTGATATTTGGCTGTTCTTCTACAAGAAAATCTGATTATCTTCTTCATTATGTTTGTTTACGATGTAAGCTTCTATAATGCTATTTACATAATATTAAAGGTATAATTATTCATAATTGCATGTGGGTTAATTGATTTCAAAAGAGAATATAAAAAAGTAAAAGTTCAATTGAAGCAATTTAATTTGAGTTTAATTTTGATATATTTTAAGTGTAACGTTTTCCATATTATCAATCAATTATAAATCATTTTGTATGTTAGCTTTAAAATAGTTATTATAAGAATCAAACATTATAATTAATGTGATAATTCATAATTAATTGACAGTATATATTATCTGTATATAACAATTAAATCCATTTAATTTACGCGTACAATAACACAAATTTGTAACTGCAATAGTAACATCATTAAGCTTCTAGGTATATTTTCTGTAATATCGATATATATTAGTAATAATTTAGTCCTTCGTCACTTACAATATGGACCACTTGTGGTTTGATGCACGCAGACAGTTCTATGATTCTTCTACTTTTGCCCCATAAATTCAGTAAACTGCAGTGTGTAAAAAACTGGACCACTTCTTTGCGATAAGGGATGGGCCTCGTTTTGTTTTGCCTTTTTCTATTATAACCTTTTTTAATATATATATATATATATAAAAAATAAAATATCATACTGGCATAAAGGGTAAAGTGGCATGATTATAATAAATTATAAGGCTACATATCGTCTTCAAATCTCACAATAATAAACATCTTGCATATTCGGCTATTTCTTTATCATTTTTCTAGTGGTTAGATAGAGACAAGAAAAGCCATGAGTGGAAAAAGAATTTGGTAGAGAAATTGCTTGAGAACTAAAGGAGATTTACCGAATGACAATTATAAAGGGAAAAAAAAGGGACTTGTGTTAGTATAAATGATATTGCTACTCTTAAGTCACAATATAAATGCTGTGTATTTTTTAGGACCACGGCCTCGAGTTATTTCTGTACCGCACAGCGTATTTGGTTGACCTTGACCGTGAGAAAGTTGGACGAGTTTTGAAGCTTGACTCAATCAAGAGCGGTGAAGCTTGGAGAGGGATGGACGTGCTGATCTTCAACACGTGGCATTGGTGGACCCACACCGGAAGTGCACAACCGTAGGATCATTCTTTCCCATTATTTTCATAGCATTTTCAATTGGATTGAGATTCTCTTCTTTTCTTTTCTCTTTTTTTCACTCATGTTAGGAGAAAGAGATACAAAAACAAGTTTTAATGGACCCTACATACAAAAGCAATTTTGCTTGTGTCTTTCTATCTCTAACACGAAAAAAAAATGAGAGAAAAAAAGGAAAAGATCCAAATCCTTTTCAATTCTAATGGTTAATTATGCTAATATTTTTTGTTATAAAAATTCATGGCAGGTGGGATTATGTTGAGGAGAATAATAAGTTGCAGAAAGACATGAACCGTTTTGTTGCATTCTACAAAGGGCTAACAACTTGGGCTAGGTGGGTTGAAAAGAATGTAAATCCATCACAAACCAAGGTCTTCTTTTTAGGAATTTCTCCTGTGCATTACCAGTAAGTTATTAATTTCACCTTCAATCTAATTGATTAACTTAAGTATTAATCTATATTCTATGTTACTAATGTAAGTGGTACTATATTTTTATTAACAATCTTGTATATGGTATGGTAATTAGGGGGAGAGATTGGAACCAACCAGCAAAGTCATGCATGAGTGAGAGACAACCATTCTTTGGTTTGAAGTACCCTGGAGGGACACCAATGGCTTGGGTGGTGGTGAACAAGGTGTTGAGCAGGATAACTAAGCCAGTGCACTTCTTAGATGTGACCACTCTCTCACAGTACAGAAAAGATGCACATCCTGAAGGCTACAATAGGGTTATGGCAACAGATTGCAGCCACTGGTGTCTTCCAGGACTTCCTGATACATGGAATGAGCTTTTGTATGCAGCTCTTCTTGGTTGAAGGCAGCATAGACTTCGACAACTTTGTTTATTAGGTCCAACTTTGTTATAGGAAAACCCATTGTTTTCAACTGTAGGAATTATTTAATTTGGCATTTTGCTTCTTGTAATTGGGCAATAAAAGAGTTTGATGCTCCCAATTGTAAATGTAGATTATTTTGGCATAAACTTGCCTTGAATTGTACTGAATACCATTTTGAATTTTGAAAAGCATTTCGTAAAGACTTGGTGGCTCATTGTAAATCAAGTTGCTGATGAAAATCCCTTTTCTGAAGCAGGAGAATAAAAAATGCACAAAGGGAACATGATGTGAAGTTGCAAATTGAGCAATTCTAATTTCTAAGCTAATAAGCTTCATCTGTATAATTTGAATACGACCTATTTTATATGTTGAATTGTTGTTGGCCTTGAATTTCAAAGTCTGAGGGTGGGTCGTGAATATGTTTAAAGTGGCCTGCAATTTGCAACAAAACCAATAGTTGATTGGCTGTGTAATTGGAGATTATGAATAAATCAATTTTCATCTTCATTTAGGCTTTTAATTTTCAGGCTATTTGCCAATTGGTAACTAACTGAGGAATTGTCTCATCGCACAACTAGATACAATATCTGTCTGCCAAATGCTAATGCTAAGGTCTGACAAAAACTTTTAAGGTGGTGTGATAGAGATAGTATAAATATTAGTATATGAAAGTTTCTTACAGCATTACAGGGACGTGATTAACTGATTATGTCCTCTCTTCTTTTTTTTCCTTGTTGAGTCTTCAGTTTATAATGTTCTAGTCAGTTGGTTTCTTATCATTTATATAATTCTGTTGAAAGGAAGATTGTATCATTTAACTTCCTTTAAACTAAGTTATAATTATCCAATAATGTGATCCTATAATATAATTTATATGTTCTTTATCTCTTTTTGTTATAGTAACTCTACAATGATAGTTGATTTAAAACTTGGGTGTTATTACTTTCATGACAAATGAAATGCTATAAATGTTGAATATGCATGCAAAATGGTTGCAGATTTGAAGGACAAGGTTACAGTGGCAGGGTGGAATGCTGCAAATTATTCTGCTGAGAAGATTGTGGAAGGAACCAAGGCTGCAGCCAATGTTGTTCAAGGAGAAGCAGGGTATATGCAGGCTAGAAGACTTACGAGCTTGGGGCCAAATTGGTGCATAGTGAGTCTTAGCGTAGTGGTAAGATTGTTTGTCTTGTGATCTGAAGGTCACAGGTTCAAATTCTGGGAACAGCCTTTGTGAGCCTTTGCAAGGATATGACTACCTACATTAACCCTCCCATGACCCCACCAAAGGCTCATACATCGGGCCGCCCTTTACTGTTAAAAGTTTAGCTGTAGTAGCTAATGAGGCTGCTAAGGAGTACACAGCAAGGAAGAAAGAGGAGGCTGAGAGGGAACTGGATGCTAAAAGAGCAGCTCAAAATCAAGTGTTTGTTTCTATGTATGTCTCGTCTAATGATATGTTTACTTCAATTAATAATAAGACTATGGTGCGTGGCAATATTCAACCATTGGCATGGAATTATTGTGGCAATAACATGTTTGTGCCCTTGATTATATTCATGTCCAACCCCATCATCAACAGAAATGTTGTGATGATGGAAGACATAAAGTCCTTCACACAAGTCACCTCTGCCAATCATCTTCGATTTGTGCAGGTCGTGAATGACAAAATGGTTAGTGTGGAGAAAGATGCTATATTTAGTATCATTCAACAAAAAGCTAATCGAAATCAAATTAACTTTGAAGGAAGGTATGTAAAGCACATTTTTTAGAACAAGATTTGAACCTAAAGGTATAGTACCTATTCCAGAAACAATGATCTTGGTGCCATTAGGCAATATGACATATTTGTTTGTTAAAGGAATGTAAGTAGAAAAAATGTTAGACTGGCAAGAAATGTGGGAAGTGGCTCTCGAATTCAAGAGCCAAGAACTAACAATGTTGTTGTTCCTATGCCACAAAGAAAAGCGAGGAAGATCGGCTTCATCTGGAACTGGAATAGAACCATCCACGAAACCGAACTTGTTCTTCCCCATCAAAGCCATCTTGATAGCTCGACTCCATGAGCTATAGTTCTCACCAGTGAGAGGTCGAGACACAAGAATCAGACCGGGATTGTCTGAGGGATGAATGTAGTAAGGGCTCACAGCATCATCCATGTAACACCTCGATTTTCTTATCCTTTCTAATTAATCAATATTTATGTAATTATATTTTATTGGAGGGTCTAGAAAATGAAATAAATTAATCCGAGACCATAATCACGCTCTACGCTATCGTAGGAAGCTATGGTTAAATTTTGGTCGAAAACTCAGGCAAAGCCCGGTCTGCGTTTTACACTGACAGTATGATTTTACTGCTCATACAACCCAATTTTGACTCGTGAACGAAACAATTAGGCTTTAAATAAAATTGCGAACGTTATCGGCGATTTTGAAAATTTTCAAAATATAAAAGTTCTCACGACTTTCTGGGGCGATATAATAAATCACGTAAGTAACAAAGCTAAAAACGGATGAACTTGAAGTCACATCGCCTAGGAAGGCATGCCCATGACTCACTACTGTCATCATGGCTTTTCCAGAAAATATCTAAATATTTATGAAATTAGAAAATATCTGAACGCAAAAAGACCAAAATGTCTCCGGTCTTTTTCCTAAAGGACGTTTACGTCCCTAAAATATCTAAATTTGTGACCTCACCCTCACTTTCTCTCTCCTTATTTTCGGCCCACTTAGTCTCTCTCCCCCCCTCCATCTTCTTCTTCTTCCTTCTTTCTTTCTTCCATTTCTCTTTTTCTCCATTTCTCCTCCAACTTTACCTCCATTTTTCTTCAACTTCCTCAAGGATTTTCAACCAAGTTTGTGAAGCAAAGTTGCTCCTCTCATCCTCCTCTATCACCTAAGAGGTATATATTTCATCCTTGAGCTCTCAATCTTCATTTTCTTCCATTGAAATCTATGGTTTTAAGTTTTAAGATCCAAACTTCAAAAATCTCTAGAAAATTGTAGAAAAATCATTTTAATGCCAAACCAATTTCTACAGTCTAGTTTCATCCTCTATTATCATAATCCAAGAGCTTGAAATAAAATAATCTCTCTAGCCTATTTATCTAGAAGAGGCCGAATGTATAGAAAATTGAGGGAAAATGGGTTTTTTGTTCAATGTTCTTGATTTCACCTATTTCATTTCTTAATCATGTAATCCAAGTGATGAGGAAGCCAAATCAAACTCTCACCTATTTTTCATGGTGATGGCTGAAACCCTAGGATTTGGGTTTAAGGGGTTTTGTTTCAAATCTTTGATAATTGATCATGGATTATGTCTTAGGTATGCTTAAGAATCATTGATCCAAGAGTTGGTAGAATTTCAACATCCCTAGCCTAATTAATTAAATAGGGGCAGTAGCTAATCCTAAGGATTAGGGAGTTTATGATTTAACTGTTTTAATTTCTGGTTGTGTTTTGCTGTATAGAATCTGATAGGATTCGAACATTCGATCGCGCACCCAATTGAAAGTTGCAGAGCCGCATTCGGAACACCTCGGGAACATCACTAAGGTGGGGGAAAGAACCACAATATCGTCGGGGAGGCAAGCTTTAAATAATATATATTGATATGCGTAGGACGACCCAAACCCTACTAGAGGTCGTTTGATTGTTAGGTTGATTTTACTGTATATTGAGGATGTATGCTCTGTGATTGGATGTTTAATATGATATATGTGATATGTGTATTATGCCTCTTATATGGTTATGATTGATTAAATATCATTTATCTGTGAGTTGATATGTTTATTGAAAACTAGTTCTGGCTGTTGTTGATGTTTGTCGTGACTGGTGATGTCTGAGTAGAACTAGGCTGTGATTTTTGATAAGTTGGGAGATGAATGTGTAGTGAGAAAGTCAAGGATATATATATATATATAGTTGATCTATTAATGTTGTGATATAGAGTTGATACCTGGTTAAGCCGGATCAAAGTTGGTCGTGGTTGTTTATGAGTCATGGTTGAGGCACTAAGTGTTGATCCTGAGATGAGTCGGTGAGATTCATGTTGCATAGTTGTTGTTCATCACTGTATTGGCATACGGACGATTCCGATCTTACCTGCGGGGAGATGATCGTAACGATTAGTTTGGCGTAGGGGCGATTCTGATTTTACCTGCGGGGAGAAGATTGTACCCGTTAGTCGAATTGTAGACCGACGGGCGAATATCTCGACCTAGCCTGCAGGCGAGGGGATATGTCATTACCGAAAGTTGAGTTGTTAACGGACGTGCGAATGTTTCGACCTAGCTTACGGGTGGGGGAACATGTTATTACCGTAAGTTGCGTTGTTGACGGGCGAATATTCCGACATGGCCTGCGGGTGGGGGAATATGTTGTACCCATGAAACGAGTTGGGCCTGCAGGCTTTTGATTGAACCTACCTTTTGGGGGTGGCATAGTGATGACTGGGACACTTTGATCTGTTGGGGATGTTGCATCGTGATCGCGTCCATATAGTTGTCAGTTGTATGAGTGTGAGAGACAGTAGTTAAGAGAAAATATTCCCAGAGTTGTTTGGTTGGCACTGTTGTGCTTTTGAGTGTGCTATCTATATAAATTATTTATATCATTTTTTTTTCATTTATGACATATTACTGTTTTTTATCTCTTGTATTTTTCTATGTCGTATTTTCCTTATTCTCGACTGTACGAGAAGACCCTGACGAGGAATTTCCAGAGGATATTGATGGCATCCTGGTTAAACCTAATGCTGGTGGGAGAGCCTCAAATCCCCATGCTGGGGGACCTTGAGTTGCTTTATGCAGAGGACGACAGTCTCCGGGAGACTGACTACTCTCAGCGAAAAGTAGTGTATATGGGCCCGACTACCGTATACGTTAGAGTCGTGGTTGGGTAGGCAGTCTTAGTTTTGTTATGGTCAGTACATGGGTTTGAGTGAAATGTATTTTGGGGCTAGAAGAGGAAGTCTGATGTATTTTTATTTCAGCTGCTATGTTTTTAGTTTTTATTTGTTGCGTACTCTGAAGTCTTATATTTCTGGTATCAGTTATTGTAGACTCTACTGATAGAGCCGATACTCTTATGACTGTATATATTATTATTGTATCAGTATATTTAATATTTTAATATTTTCGCAATATTGTATTATCACGCTATGCTATAATGCTAATAATTATAAGTGAAATCACTAATGGACATCGAAAGAAGGGATTGTCTCAATCCATGGTGAAGAAACAGAGAAGACGGATGAAGGAGAAGCAAAGTTGAAAGAAAAAAGGTGCGGAAAGGAAAGCAAGAACGAGAGGGCTTGCTGAGAGTCAAATCACTTCTGATACCATATTACAGTTGAAGAGACTGAAAAATGAATTTCATTAATTGATTCATCCAGTACACGAGGTGTTTTATACATAGATACACTAGGAGATGTATAATTGTACATCAATGACAAAATAAAACAATAGCTAACGATCATAACTGAATAGCTAACTAGCTTAACCAAGTGGAATAACCGTAATAATTTTTTCCTATTCCATGTACTTGTGCCAGCATCGAACCACCCGCAGTTCTGATTAAACCATTTAATTTATGGAAGTGCTAATTAATAAACTGGTCCTTTCTCTCATTACCGTACCATCTGCATGAGAAACAAGAATACTTCCATAGAAACCAAAAGAAAGACCACACACATAACAATAACTTGAAATCCCCAGTCCCAAAACACCCAGCAAACATTAGACTAAAACTTGGATAAAAAATGGCAAGTAAAAGGAGGTTAGCAAGGGATGTGAGAGGGAACCACTGCATGCCGGAAACACATTCCCTACGATCAAAATAATGATAGCATAAGATATCGTAGATTAATTTTTGGATGAAAATTTTTTGTTCCAATTTTTTATCATATTTTATATCCTTCATTAATAATAATTTGACATTTAAGAAAATAAAATCATAACTCATTAATATTTATGTTTATTCTCAATATTTAATTGATGAGAGACACCAAAATATCATTTTATAGAAAAACAAATTTTTATTAATTTTTATATATAACAAATATATTAATGTAATAATGATCGTATGAAACCGCAATCATATTTTAAGATGAGTTCGTGAATATAAAACATGTCCCACCGTAGGAAATCCGGATTCATTCATGACGTCCATTGGACCATGATCAACTCTGACGCAAGCTCCACCAATACCGGCAGGCACAAGCAGACAGTAATAATCTACAAATATTATTATGAGTAAATCATCATTTTGATTTTTAAAAATATGAGATGATATCAATTCAATCTTTAAAATTAATTAAATTATGAAAAAAAAATTTAATGTTAATTTTGTCAGTCAAATTAATCTTTCAATGTTAATTTCTCTAGTCAATATAATCCCTATCAGGGACTAACTTTATTAAAAAAATTAATATTCAGAGACTTTTTCGTAATTTAACTATTTTTAGAAACTGAATTAATAATGTCTCACATTTTTAGAGATCAAAATAATGATTTATTTTATTATTATTTATTATTATAATTATTATCAAAGTTTCTTTTTTTTTTCTCGCAATAAGAGGTCATAGCAGTCCAACACATCAAATTCAAATATCATTTGCATCCTCTCATTTTAGGGTAGAAAAGTTATATATTTTTTTCATTTTTTTTATTTATTTTTTTTCATCTTTATTTCCTTATTTTAATCCAGAGATACCTCATAGAATTGACCTGAACCCATCACATCATAAGGGGGAGAGAGAGAGAATCATTTACCCAAGAAATCGAGACAACTAGGGGAGGCAGGCAAAGGGAAAGGGAAGACTCAGTAGCAAACCCGGCCTGCTGTTAACATCTCAGTCGCACATTTGGTTTTTTCTTTCCCTTCCTCTATAACAAATTGGTACCTCTGAATCTATTATTATTATTTTCTTCCACTGAGCAACAAGGTAAAGAAAGAGAGACTACGTTGACTATCTTTCTAAGGCTTAGGGACACTTATATATGATAACGTCTAGTATGAAATATGCTCGAATATGATATATGGATGAAACATTTAAAATAATTGTTAGATTTATTAATATAGTATTCAATGGTTGAGATTGTTTTATTTAAAAAAAAAAAAAGTTAACCTGAGACTTGGTAAACCGGTTTGTTAACAAATTATAATATAGTCCCTGTATTTTTAAGGCGGTGTTGGTCCGAGGTGGAGCTGTAACGGGGAACGGCGTTCCCGGTGCGATACTGACGGCGACGGTTGGGCGTACCTGCGTGAATGGTTCTGCGTGGCGGTTGAGCTTTTGGTGGCTGTTTGGGTGGAGCAAGATGGTAACGTGGCGAGGGCGAAATCGACGACGCGATTGGTGGAGTCAGAGGTCGGCGACGAGGGTGGAATCGACGGTGCGATCGGCGGAGCCGAGACAGAGTATGAGATAACAAGGGCGGACGTATTGAATCGATCATTCAAAAAAAAATAAAGAATTTATTATTGCCCCGCTGTTGTTGATATTGTTTGATACTTATTTTAATTTATACTTAACACACAAAATGCCAATTTGTAATCGATTATCCATTGAAATGGGTAATCGATTACAAATTTCAATGGGTAATCGATTACAAATATTATTAATTTCAATGGGTAATTGATTACAAATTTTGATAAGTAATCGATTACCTATTGAAATTGGTAATCGATTACCAATTTCATGGGTAATCGATTACAAATTTGTGGTAGCAGCTTCCCAAATTTTCTCGGATGTCCCTCCTCTCATAATTTAATAGGACCTGTCTGCAGTTACTTAAACTTTACTTATCTATAAATACCGTATAAATCGGCTACACACGGTCAAAAAACTCCCTCACCGATGTGCCACATGTTGAGATACTTTATGCTAGCATCGATATATATATATATATATATTATAAAGTATAAACCAAACTACTAGAGGATCTTGTACAGTAAGTTTTCCAGCTGGGGAAAGGGATTATTCTCCCCAGATAGTATAAGATATGGGATAATTGATCAAATTGATTTACTTTTAAAATTATTTATCAATATAATCTTATTTTAAAATTATTTATTAAACTAATCCACTTTTTGCCAACCTGATATTTTTTATTATTTTTTTTCTGACATCAAAGACGTTACTTTGACTAGTGTTTTTGGAAAACTCTACTATCAGTAACGTTTTTACCAGATTGTGCCATGTGGCAAAATCTGGTTTGCTGCAAAAAAATTTCAAAATGTTATGTTTAGCGTCGGCTTCTACAGACGCTAAAGGTATCACCCGTCTGATATATTTCTATCAGACGGGTGAAGAAATGTTCACCCGTATGATACATTTCTTCACTCGTCTGAAGCTGAAGATCTTCACCCTCAGACGGGTGAAGAAATGTATCAGACAACGGGTGAACATTTCTTCACCCGTCTGACACCCGTCTAATAGTCATCAAACGGGTCACCCGTCTGACAGACATCAGATGGGTTAATCACCGGTCTAATACCCGTCTGATAGTCATCAGATGGGTGAAGATCTTTACCCTCAGACGGTTGAAGAAATGTATCAGACGGGTCTTCAGCTTCAGACGGGTGACACCTCTAGCGTCGGCCACTAAACGTAAAATTTTTAAATTTTCTTATAGTGAGGTGGCACAATCTGGTAAAAACGCTACTAACAGTAGCGTTTTCAGAAAACGCTAGTCAACGTAGCGTTTTTCAGTGTCAGAAAAAAATAATAATAAATGCCACGTGGGTTAATTTGATAAATAGTTTCAAAACAAAGTTATATTGATAAATAGTTTCTAAAGTGGGTCAGTTTGGTCAATTACCCATGAGATATAAGTTTAATTGTTATGTATTGTCAGTGTAAAGATTCTTACACTGATAATCAATCAAAAATCATGATGTGCGTGACTTTTAAGATAGTTAGGATAATAGTCAATCACTTTAATTTATGTGATAATTTTTGATTGATTATCTATATAAAAAATTTTTATACTGATAATATATATGAATTAAATCCATGAGATATTTGGTGGAACCACATGATTATGCATCTTTTTTCTTAAAAATGGTTTTGTTTTCGTATTAGAGATTCTCTATTTTAAATAATTTTCTTTTCATCCTTTCACGGTTCCACCACCGTTAGTAACCGTTAGTTCCTTACTACTGTTACCCCTGCCGCCACTAGTTCACCTTTGTCCCTGACAACATGGGATCGTATTAGATTTTCCAACTAAGCTAATCTATACTATAATAAATCTGGTGCACTGCAGCTACAGTGCTCGCTACAGTGCATTACAGTAAGTTTATTTTTAAATATAAACAAAATTATTATGACTATAATATTTGCAATAATTACAATAATAATAATAATTTATACTTTTATACTTTTTAATACTTCTATATAATGAACCAAATTACTATTCACTATTCATTGTAATATTCAATCACTCACATTCCAATATTCATTTTTACTATTTACTCACTCACTGTTCATTTCCCAACAACACCCTATCACATTTTTTCGCTTACTTTCATTTCACTATTCATTTTCATATTTTTCTGTTTATTTTCATTCAATATTAAATATTCATCACACTATTTATTTCACTGTTACTGCAATTTTAATGTTCATAATTGGAAGTAATGGTAAAATATGAGATTGTGCAACAAAAGTCACTATGTAAATTTATAATAAAATACGAGAAAATTCATTTCTTGAAATAATAATAAAAAAATAAAATACGAGAAAATTCATTTCTTGAAATAATAATAAAACAATAAAAATAGAAGTAAATAAAAACAGTTTGAACTAATGAACTAACACGAAAAAAATGGGTGAGAAAACTCACTTTTAAAAATAATAATAAAAATATGTTCATTAAAACTAATTAGTTTAATTGTTATATACTGATAGTGTAAAACATTTTTACACAGACAATCAATCATCAATCATGGTATAGATGACTTTTAAAGTAATTAGAATGAGAGTCAATTTTTTTTACTGATATGACAACTTATGATTGGATGACTGTGTAGAAATGTTTTACACTGTCAATGTATGGTAATTAAACTCAAAACTGATAACAAAGTTACTATTTAAATAATGAGTTTAATTACTATATACTGACGGTGTAAAACATTTTTACATACACATCCAATCATAAGTTGTCACATCAATAAAAAAAAATTGACTCTCATCCTAACTACCTTAAAAGTCATCCATACTATGATTGGTGATTGGTTTTCTATGTAAAAATGTTTTACACTGTCGGTGCATAACAAGAGGAAATGCCAGTGTTTTTTTTTTAGTTTAATTGTTATACACTGACGGTGTAAAACATTTTTATATAGACAACCAATCATAAATTATCACATCAGTAAAAAAATTTGAATCTCACCCTAACTACCTTAAAATTCATCTATATCATGATTGATGATTGATTGTCTGTGTAAAAATATTTTATACTGTCAGTTCATATCAATTAAACTCTTTTTTTTATCATTAAATGCCACTTTCTTGATAATTAAGAATTAAGAATATTTATCAAATATTGTTCATAACTACTATTAATATTAATATTAATAACTACTATCATCGGAGATTCGAATCCTGACTCTAATATATGTAGAAAACCTGATTGGGAGGGAGAACCCATCTTGTGAGTTGGGTTCCTTGGAGAAAATTAATCACTGCTAACGATAGTGAATACTACAAACCTATACCATGGTTATAAAAAAAATATAATATCACATAACTATTTTAATTATTTAAAAATAATTATTTCATAATCTGAGTAAAGGCCCAAATTGATACTTGACAAAAAGTCACGGTGACATTTTGATACTTAAGAAATGAAAAATACCAATTTGGTCATCAAGAATATAAAATGCAGAACAAACTGATCCTTTTTAAGGTAATTTTTACGGACATTTTAACCCCTGTTAGAGACTATTTTGACCCACATTTTATATTCTTGAATATCAAATTGATGTTTTTCATTTTTTATGGACCAAATTGTCATCATAATTTTTTTTATTGAGAACCAATTTAAATCCTTACTCTCGTAATTTATTACTTGACTTCATTTATTTTAATCCCACAAAAATATTATTCGGCCCGTGCATTGGACGGGTACAACATAGTGCGCAAATCACGTTTTACAAATCGGGTGAACCAATCACAGATGAGAGAAGAATAAAAGCAAATCATGGTTGTTAAAAAATGCAGTTGAAGGACAAAATAAAATTTTCAATTCGTACGTCGTTTTACGAATTCCTTTTCGTACCAAAAAGCAATCTTCAATTGAGATAGGATCGCCCCTTTAATTTTCACAGTTCTAAACTACATGCAATGAGATTTTCAAGAACGAGGAGATACAGATTATCTTTGTATAACACCAAGAATCCTAAATCTGCCAGCAAAAAAAAAAAAAAAAAGAAGTCATTAATGGAACCCAATGCGCAGCAGTAATTAGCAATGTACAAATGCTACGGAAAACTAACTAATTATCATCACATTCTACCAAATATTATACAAGAATTCGTGTCAGGAGTTCCAACAAGGCCAAAATCCCACACTGCATCAGTAGTATTACTAGCGGCGGCCTTCAGAATGCTTCCTCTATAAACCAACTCTGTTAGATCTAAATCCATCATCTGGAAGCTTCAAAAAACCGACTAGGCAAGCATCGGATCATCTACTCTAAATATCTGACATCTGCCCCATGAAATGAAAACAAATAATGGGAGAAAAGTTAGTACTAGTTCAAAGTTCAAACTTCCATGATTAATGACTTCAGACAAACAATTGCAAAGCCCGGGTGCACGTGTATTCGGGGTTCCCCAATTTCATGTATAGTGTTAAACTTTAAAAACATTAAAAAAATTACTGAGCAAAAAAAAAAATTGTTAGCAACAAACTCTTTTCTAACACTTCACATGTTAGAAAGTATAACGTGAATTTTACATGAATTTCACTCTAATAAAAATGTGTTGAAGAGGTCTTGGAAAGACTGTATATAGCTAACATTGCTCAGCAAGAAAAATGTTTACCAATAAGATCTTTTATTTCTTTTGGTGCTCAAAACAAAAGATGATAAAAAATGTATTCAAATCTCCACGGGTATATGATCCATGCTAATGCATTTTGTTCCTCCAGTTTTAAAAACGAAACAGGTTTAAAAAAACCTTATAATCTAATTTAACTTGGAACAGGTCAAGAAATGCAAACAAGATAAGTAAAATAATAATTAAAAAAGAAAAAGATAAACAAAGCAGATCATAACGAAGCATATGGACAACTAGTTACCAAGAGTCCAAAAGAGAACACCAAACCAGCATTTCAAAATCAATGACACAAACTCATACGATACACTTTTTAGAAGATTTGACAAAGCTCCAAATAAGGGCAGTCCAATACAACCAAAAAGAAAAAGATAATCACGTTCAAAAAACAACGTCGTAATAGTAATATTCAGTACTCAGGTAATACCTCAAATGTATCATGTGAAAAAGAAAATCCTACATAAATAGCTAGTTCCAGGGACCAACCAAAAAGAAAATCCAGAATACTCAGTACTCAAACAAAGAAAATCACGTTTTCAAACAAAGTGGTAATACCTCAAATACCCCTTCCATAATAGTTCCTACATAAATAGCTAGTTCCAGGCAAAAGAATAACTTTTAGAGATTTATAAGGAAAGAAACCAAACATAACTTTTCAGATTACCTATATTACATTTTCAAAAGAACATACTTCTAATATTTTCAAGTAGTTCGTCTAGAGGTATATTGACAATAATGCAATCTTCCAGAAAAATCTTTAAATATAAATAGTAAATACACTCAAATCAGCCAACTATCAGAGTAAACAAAAACTGCATAATAAAATTGGTGAATACATAAACAGCACCATGAATAATTCTGGTATAGCACATTTTAACTTCAACACAACAATATGGTTAAATCAGTAGAAGAAACTAAATTAGATGCCCCTTCAAATCTATTTCATTAAAGATAGAAGTTCCTAAGAGAGAAACAGAATACAGAAGAAATGTCAATCAACACATCCAACAGGGCATCAGTAGAAACACAAGTGTGCACAAACAAAAAAAACATCATACCAATTGGGTTGGGATCCTCTCCATTTCTTTTGGCTCCATTTAGGAGAGAGATAGACAAAGAGTTTTTAATCATTTAAATTTTTTTAAACGATAAAAAAAGTTTGAGACACAAATATCTCCTTTGTGTCTATCTCTCTCCAAAATGGAGTCTCCACTTTTTTTTTGACAAATGAAGAGGATTCCAATTCATAACAAATGATACAAAAGTAAATGATATGATCAAACTGTTAGAAAAGCAGTCTCATGTCGCTTTATTCTAAAAGGCAAAGCTTGTCAATCTGAAAAATCTTTTCCTCTCAAATCTCTAGGATATTTCATAGAAGCCGTGTAACTAGACCAATATGGCAACAATAGTAATCATAATTCATAAGGGTAAGGAAAAATTGACAATTAAACCTAAATTACTAATAACTACAAATATATCTGGTTCAACAAAATGGGTGATACCTTTGAAGCAGAAACATACCCACAATCAAGATAAGATGGCAGAAGCTAGTGATATCCAAGGAAAGTAAAAGCATCTAATAAAATCGGTATGGACTACGGACAATTATGTCATTCCTTGTTGAAACACTGTACAAAAAAAATGTAAAACTATTTCTAGCTGCCATAAAATGCTTTAACTTATCACAGACCACAGTCGTGTAGGATAAATCACTGGGGGCAATTTTGAAATATCAAAATATTACGAAGGATATTTTAGTCTAACTATTTTGAAGTATTTTAAACCCACTTTCCATCCCCTCCAAATCCCCCCAATATTGGAGGGGGCAAAATTGAGTGAGGAGGGATTTTGTTTCCGTCCCCTCCAAAAAATTGAACCAAACAAGAAAGGTTTAAAAAATTCCCTCCCCTCCATTTCCCCCAACCAAACACTACGTAAAGTTAATGACTTTATGCAGTTGTGTAAACCCTTGTTTTCCTCTACTGGGACCTTAGAAGGACCAAGTCTTCTGATGGGCAATAATCCCACTACTTGACAACAAAGAACCAAAAAAGAGAGGAAGAAAGAGCAATGACTAGGCAAAAATCTTTTTAAGTATCATTTGGACTATTATTTGTCTCAATTATTGAATGTCTTTGTAAACACCAATTTACAAGTCAAGGGAACCAGAAAAGCATTCAGCCACACACCTCATTACAAACCTGCATTGATCATTTATAAGCAACAAAAATACAAATTCATTACTAATACTATAAACACACACACACACATCTTGAAAGCTACATATATCCCTCTATGGAATGAAAAGGCAGAAGTACCGGAAAAAATATGGTGTAGAAGGCATACTAAACAATAAACAGTCACAGGGCCATAAAGCAAGATCTTAAGGGTGTAACTCTCTCTACCTGACAGAGTATAATCAGGTCCCTTGCGACCCTGCATCAGATCCAGATGCTGAGGAACTGTCACTATCAGAATCTGCAACAACACATACAAATCAGAAAGAAAGAACATTTGACTTCAATAATAAGCAAAAGCATGTATATGAAAAATAGGTAAGATATATGGTAACCAAGTTATTAATCAAAGTACCACTTGAAGAAGATCCAGAATCACTGCTTGAGCTGCTTGAACTACTTGACCTACTCCCATTATCTCCTTGATTTCCCCCTTGCACGGGCAAGGATGGGGGAACACTTCTTTCATCTGCTAAGAAACAGGAAGACAATATATTTCAATTAAAAAAATAATTGAGATAAATAGTAGTCCAAATGACCCCAACTCCGATTTTTAAAGGTTTACCTGCTTGTGTTTCTTTCGGAACCACCGCCATAATTGGTGCTTGGTTCTACAGAAAACAAGGAAAAATGCAATTAGCAATATTTGCTTCCCAAAGTAGAAACTGGCAATTAGAAGTTAAAATTCAATATTTTACCTTCTGAAGGGCATTCTGAAGAGCTTGTGCTCTAGCTTGAGCAAGTTCAGCCTTTCTCTTGTTTTTGCTCAAACTTTTCTTATAGTTGGTCACAAATCTATCAAGCTCCCAGAGAGTCTCAGCATCCACACTATCAATGTCCACTTCAATTTCATCATCATGTTGACTAAGTGCTGAATTTCTCTTCTTAATGATTTGTACAATAGCATCAAGCTTCTCTGAAGGTAAACTCTGGAGGTTTGTGCTTAGTTTTTGCTTTTCCTCAAATGTCATGTCCCTTTTATGAGGATCTTTTGCTTTTGGCTTTTTTGGAGCCGGGGTTCTACTTGAGGGAGTAATGCTCATGGTTCTTGGAGTTTGTGACAATGATTCTGATCTATTCAAAATCCTTCTCATATCAAGAGGCGGAGGAGGAAAAGCAGGAACCTTTCTAGACAGAGGTGAAGGTGCAGGGGGAGCAGCCCCATAATCTATGCCATATCTCATCTCACGATTGTAATCTGACTCTATTATAGCCCATCTATCCTCAAATATCTTTGATAGCTGCTCTGCCATTATGTGGACATCCTGTCCCTTGGGATTATAAGTCATCGCATTACGAAAAACGAGTCTCACATCCTCTGCAAACTCCTTCGGTGATTTGTACCAATTCTTGTTCAGCCTTGACTTCACAGTACCCAAGTCCATTGGATGTGTGATTATAGTAAAATAATCATGCAAACCAAGACCCTCAACATCAACAGGAGCATTAAAAACCCAACCATGCTTGTGTTTCATCAATTTTTCAAGCAGTGAACTACAGCTCTTGAAAAACTTAGATCCCATCCCAAGACCATGTCCCATTTCTCCCCCACCTTGCCTCTTCCAATTCAATTTTGACTTCTTGTTACTCTCGGCAGGTGGGAATTTGTCTTTTGCAAGCAAGAACTCCGAATTACGATAAAATTGGTTTGCTTTAGGCGTTCTCTTCTCCTTCTCAAAGTTTTCACTGACCCCTTGACTATTCTCCAACATTGACAAACTTAACTGGTGCAGAGGCCTTGTAGACTCTCGTGGAACACCAGCAGACGCCACCTCTGAGTGAGCACGCTTTGCTCCACTTCCATTATCAATCCCATCACCCACCAACACATTCGAATTACCATACCCACCAACCTGCCCCTGTTTGACTTCAATCCTCTTGACCAAACTTCTCACAATATACAGCTCACTTTCAAGCTTCCACCGTAGTTCCTGCATCTCCTGCTTCGACTTCGACGCCAAACTGATCTTAATTCGATCCTCCATTTGTGACTCCACAAGCCCATTTCCTGAAGGTAGGTCCCGGGTGCTAGGAATCATGTCCTGCTGATGGCTGGGGCTTAAAGGTCCATCATCATCCTGCTGGGGCTCCACAGCCCCATTTCCCAAAGGCAGGTCCCGGGTAGGAACAACATCCTGCGAATGGTCGGGGCTTGAAGGTCCATCATCATCCCGCTGAACATTGAGGCTAGAAGGTTCATCATGCTGACGGCTGCACGAGTCATCAGAAACCAGCACCACCAGAGGCTGAGCAGAATTCTTATCCTCCAATGTTGAATTTCCTAGTGGCTGAGCCAAATTCACATCCTCCAATGTTGAATCCACTTGTGGCTCAGCCGAATTCCCAACCTCTAATGTTGAATCCACTTGTGGCTGGGCTGGATTCCCATCCTCTAGTGTTGAATTCACTAGTGGCTGAGCCAAGTTCCCATCCTCCAATGCTGTAATCACTAGTGGCTGTGCCGAATTCCCATCCTCAAGTGTTGAATCCACTTGTGGCTGAGCCGATTTCCCATCCTCCAATGCTGAATCCACTTGTGGCTCAGCCGAATTCCCATCCTCTAATGTTGAATCCACTTGTGGCTCAGCCGAATTCCCATCCTCCAATGTTGAATCCACTTGTGGCTCAGCCAAATTCCCAACCTCTAATGTTGAATCCACTTGTGGCTGGGCCGGATTCCCATACTCTAATGTTGAATTCACTAGTGGCTGGGCCAAGTTCCCATCCTCCAATGCTGTATTCACTAGGGGCTGAGCTGAATTCCCATCCTCCAGTGTTGAATCCACTTGTGGCTGAGCCAAGTTCCCATCCTCCAATGCTGAATCCACTTGTGGCTGAGCCGAATTCCCATCCCCCAATGTTAAACCATCTTGTGGCCGGGCCGAATTCCCATCCTTCAATGTTGAATCTACTGGTAGCTGAGCCGAATTCCCATCCTCCAATGTTGAATTCACTATCGGCTGAGCCAATTTCCCATCCTCCAATGTTGAATTCACTTGTAGCTGAGCCACATTCCCATCCTCTCTTGCACACGCCTCCGGCTGAGCCAAATTCTCATCCTCTATTGAATACACTTGCGGCTGAGACAAATTCCCACCCTCTCCTGAATTCAATTGTGGCTGAGCCAAATTCTCATCCCCCGGATTCCCATCCTCTCTTGAATACACTTGCGGCTGAGACAAATTCCCACCCTCTCCTGAATTCACTTGTGGCAGAGCCAAATTCCCATCCCCAGGCACCGCAACAGGCAGTGCAGCGGCCGAAATGTTACTGCTATTAATCTTGGCCTCATCGGCGTTACCACACTTTACGGCAGTGCTATTATTGTCACTGTCGATGTTGTTGGTGGCGGTAGTGGTGGGGGCATCGTTTTTAGAAGTTTCTGTGGTGGGAGCAACTGTGTTCACGGCGTTGCGGTCTTTCTTGGAGCCTCTAAACACTTTCCTGGTGTAGACCTTGTTCTCCGCGTATCTCTGCTTCTCTCTACCTCCATCATCTCCACCAACTATAGGCCCCGAAGCCATACATACATCCAAAACCCTAATTTCTAATACAGATTCCCAAATCTCCCAAAATCTTAGGGTTTTACCCACCCACAAATCAAAGAATCACCTAATACAAACACAGAAACAAGAAATAAAAAAGAAAAACCGAAAACCTAGAATTTCTAGGGCTTCCTTCCAGCACCAAAAAAAAACCCCAAAAAATTTCCTAGGGTTCACTCGAAACCTTCTTCAGACAAAGAGAGAGAAAAACCAAGAACCAGACCCCGAGAATCGAATCAAGAGAGGAAGAACCAAAAACGGTAGGGTTTCGAAGCTCGTTTACCTTGGTTCCGATCAGATCTCACTTTCTCTCTCAAGAACTAGAAACTCTTCGTCTTTCTCTCTCTCTTTCTCGAACACGCGCACTTTCTCTCTCTAGAACTTTTCGTCTCTCTCTCTCTCTCTCTTTCTCTCTTCATCAAAACGAATGCCGTTTTATGGAATGGTCATAGGTGTACGGCAACGGTGGGTTCGTGGGGACCCGTGGACCAGTTGAAGCGTTTGGGGTGCACCATAGATCCGTGCCCGGGAAGCATTATATCATCGAAAATTCGGGACGTGGACTCACGCTGGTTTTAGGAGCGTGTTGACAACGCACCAATCAGGAGAGGGGTCGTGAGGGACGTGCGGGTCACGTGGGAATTAGAGGGCGAGGAGCTTTTATGGCGGGGAGTTTCGTTTAAGGAAATTTTAAAAGTTTTCGTAAGCGGAGGAGTGGAGCGTGTTGAGTACTCTCCGGTTCTGTTGGTTGCTGTTGCCGATCTATCTCGGAAGGTTTACGCACGCGCCGGTAATTTAGTTGGAGCGAATATGTTTCTTTTTTTGGTAACAAGTTGGAGCGAATATGTTATATGTGCATTTTTGCCTTTCTATGTAGGCTTTTAGTTATGGGTCAAAGCTCAAAAGTTCCTTCTTTGTATAAGGGCAGGACACTCCAAAATTCTTAACGATATCCTATGAATTGTATATTTATTAAAAAAAAAATTTAAAATTTTTTTTTATCATTTGGCTCACATGTAAATATGGGAAAAATATTTGCACTCTCGTATATATAATATTTGTGAGTGAGTTATTTTTTAAGAATTGTTCCCTCACAAATATGATTTTTGAGAGTAAAGCAAGTACTCGCAAATATCATATTTGCGAGTGAAGAAAAATTTTCTTTACCGGCAAATACCTTATTTGGGAGTGAAGAAAAATTTTCTTCACTCGCAAATACTTTATTTGCGAGTACTGAATGATTTTGTAAATAAGGTATTTTTGCAAGTGAAGAAAAATTCTTCACACTCACAAATACCTTATTTGCTACAGCACAAATCAATCAAATATTTCACAATTACCTAAATTACGAGTGAAGAAGATATTTGCAAAAATGCTACTTATTTGCGTGATTCCAGAAAAAATTATCAACTCTCTGAAATTGGTAATAAGTGAGAATAAGAATGGGGGAATAAAAAAATATTGAGTTTTAAGAATTTTTTTATGGAATATTTTGATAAATACATTATTTATAAGGTGCCCTTAATAAAACCCTTAGTATAATGAAACCCATGGTTATGAACATCTAGGCCCAATTCTGCATAAGGGTTGGATGAGGTAGAAAATATATAAAACAATTTATAATATCGTACAAGTATATATCCAATCAGTTTTTGGATGCAAAATATTACCCCAAGTAAAATACGGTAATGAAGCCATTTATGTTTTAAAATATCTTTAAGAACATACGAAAAAATTGAAGTATGAAGCCATTTAAAATTCTAGTACCTCTCCACACTCAACCAACATCTATAATGTTGTTTCATTCTCTGTACTGATGTTAGCCTTTGTTTGCTCCTTTTTTGGGTGTGCCCATGAGTACTAGGATCTAAAAACCCTTCCAGACGTTTGTTTTAAGGTATAGAATTACATTTTTTGAAATCTCATATTCGGGAATGTTATTATTGGAAAGGACATAGTTAGGTATTTTGTCAAACATATTTGGTTGGCAATTAAAATTCCTTGGAATTTTTGCTAGATTCCTGGGAATAATTTTATTTTATTTTTATAATATAAAAGTTTAGATTCCTGGGAAATTTGAAAGCTTGTATGGTTCATGATATATGTCCCTAGGAATAGATGTTATAATTATCAAAATACCACTATTATATAACATCTTTTTTTAAGTATTACTTTTTGAATTCAATTGATAAAAATTGAAATAAAAATATAAAATTCAAGGTGATTATCATACTTATAATATAAAATAAATAATTTTTACATTTGTTAATGATTTTTTGGACATTTTAATGATTTTTTATAAATAATATGTTGTAATTATTATCATATATACTACAATAATATTATACTGTACAATATTTTTGATTCATAATATTATACTATATAATATATATTTTTTATGTTTTTCACCAAAAGAGAAAGGCATAAAAAATTGAGAATAAAAGAAAAGCAGCAGGCTCCTCTAAAGTGAGCAAAAATGTAAAGTGAGAAAGTAAGGATGTATCTACTTTTGATTAGTTAAAGGGAGTTGAGATCTCAAAGGGTGTATTTACCCTTAATTAGTTAAAGTGCATTGAGATCTCAACTACCTTTAACTAATCAAAGGTGGATACAACCTTAACTTATCACTTTACACTTTTGCTCGCTTTAGATGAGTTTTTTCCAAAAAAATAAAGAGAGAGAGGCATGAGATTAGTGGCACTTTGTCAACTCACAATCAATGCACCAAGCACGAGAGGGGGAAATGTGTGGCCATAGGTGGAAGAATTGTGTGGGTACTGTAGGGATAATTTTGGGATTTTAGTAGGAACGTGTGGGTATGAGAAGTGGGAATGGTTTATTCCCAAGCTCTTGTGGGAATGAAAACCCACCTAAATGTGGGAATACAATATAGTTGGGAATGTTTTATATCAGGAATGTTTTTGTATAACTTGAAACAAACACAGTAATATATTATTCCCAACCCTTTATTTCCAGGAATAAACATGTATAACTTGAAACAAACACCCACTTAGGAGTATAGGCCAAATAATGTCTATTTGACATATCTAATTGTCCCTCCATATACCATGGCCCATTTTTGCCCTAGGAATTCTAGCATTCTAAACACATTTGGTTCAGTCATATGTCCTTAAATATATTTATCAGTTGATCCCCGATGCCTTTGTCTTTCTGACCTGGTATGATTGTGAGGCTTTGTAGCTCGTCCTCTAGTTATAACCTCATTTGGGGTCCCCAGCCTTTCAAAGACAACATGCTTGCAAATAGTAGCTTTTTGCCTACTAGGCCCAACTAAGTGCCCTCTTACTTTCTTCTGATCAGTCGACATCCCTTTCCTCTTCCACTGCTGTCTTGTTGGCTATTTCCATATTCCTACTGCGAGAAAAGAACACCATATTGATAAAAGAAAAAAAAGGGACAAAAAATGACGGGCCAAAAAAGGACACCATATTGATAATTGTTGCTGAAAATGGGTATGTGTCTACAGTCATTTCGGCAACCCCTTTATTAGCAAAATTAAACATACCCTTCTTTACGTCCTTCATAATAGCCTTTATGAACACAATGCAATTTACAATTGTATGACTATAAGAGTTATGCCATGTGCAATACTTCTTGTTTTTCAATTCTTCAGCTAAAAGAATCTTATGTCTATCTGTTAGTCGAATCTATTAATCCTTCAACAAGTAGTCAAAGATCTGATCCGCCTTAGGTATATCAAACAGATTTACTGATTTTTTCAGGCACATTAATTCATTCCTCCCCTTTGACAGCTCTTAAAGTTGGGCAGAAATATGGCCTGCCTCACAAGAGCTCGGCTGCCATGATATCAATTGTTTGTTCAACCGAATGATCAGGCATGTCATATGATTCTTATACATCTATTATAGACACCTAAGGCTGACCTCGTCCTCTGTTATCTCTCCTTTGCTCCTTCTCTATAATGAATTGTTCAATTCTAGAAGCCATGGATGCCAATTGACATAAATCAGCATATTCATAAGCCAACAACTATTCTATTGAGGAGAAGACGTAGTCACTGATGGTTGAGTGGCATCCCTTAAGTGGTAGTAATTACAGTAGGTTGAAAGTAGGGTAGATTGTGGTACGTATTGAACAATGTCCAGCTGAACCAATTGGCAAGGTCTTGCCTGAACTTATTCCATGCTGCATCTGTTGGGCTCCCACAGTTAGGATAAACCGCCTTTATTCAGCTGTCATGACTGCCAAAGAATGGTCGAAGTAGCCGAATTTTCCCCAACATTATGTTAACTTTGTTCTTGTCCTCTCGCTTGTTGCACTTCGTTGTGCACCATAGGCTTAACAATACATGTCAGCTGTTTGGACACTTGATACATATCATGGATCAATGCCTATATCAGTTTGCTCACGGATAAGGCGTAGTCACCGTTGGTTGAGAAGATGACATCCCTAAAATAACGGGAACCTCAACTGCCTTACGTCCACCATTATTCTTAGTCTTTTGTGATTGATCCATGTTGTCAAGACTCATTTTAGACCTCAAGTGCATATACCAATGATAATCATGACCAGGAAAGGCAAACTTCCCAATTTGATCACCTTCTCGACCCCACCCGACGTGCCAAATTTGTTGTTGTGCCAAATTGATACTAGTCGATTAATCAACTATTTAAGTGTTTAGGTGTATTATCAACTGGCTTGACTACAATGATTCTATTATCAATTGATAAAGCTTAGAAAGGGACTCAGTTTCCAACAATTGAGTTCCTAGACTACTTTAGAAAACGTCTAGTATAGAAGCTTGAATTAACTAAGCTAAGTTTGCATGAAAGTAAAAGCAAGAAAAGATAAATGCACAAAAGATTAGTTCTTTGATTAATTAGATGATGATTCAAAGTAATTTATACAAACCCTATTTATAGCCCTAAACTACCTAACTACCCATGTATGCCACGTTCTCCTAACACTAAAATTGTTTTGGCATCATGGCTAACAATAGCAACGACTGACTTTAACACTACTAACTCAAATGGACTTTTATTCCGCTAACCACTTCTCCTCAAATCCCTATTTTTATAGCACGTACTTCTCCACAACCGTCTTTGGTCTTCTATGTGTTGTCTTCAACTTATCTTTAATATCTACTTAACAAAACTAAAACACTTCAACCTTAAATCTAAGAGATAATGGATAATGCTCTTAACCGCATGATATCCAATCTTCTTGCTAAATCACGCTTTAGCTGTCAAATAATTTATTTTCATAGCCCATTGAGGCCCATTAACAATGTTCAAGCCCAAATAATGTTCAACCAAATTGGCATCAGGTAATCACCAATTCGACAGACCATCATCGGCTAATTACTTTTATCAACTAATTATATTATTAGCTGAATATTATGACCAATTTCTTATCAGCAAACACTGGATTCGAATATTTACTCATCGACTATTTTTGGTGTTAACAGTCTCTTAATGTAAACCTTAACTTAAATGTCTAAGTGAGACCTCCAAGTGTTTTTGCATACGCATCCTTGACATTGTGCTACATTGAAAAGCTTCACTACCTTTAACATGTTGGACTTTATAAGAAGAAGTACTCCACTTTATTCAAAATCTTCGGAGAAAACACTTCTATATGAGAAAATTTGTTGAGGCTTTCTACAGATCTTGCACGAAATATCTCATATCTGGTCTTGAATTCCATATATAGTGACAAAATGATCCATGCAATTAAGAAGCCAACAAACCCACAATTCTAGCTGTCTTCCGTAAAAACAAGCAAAGTCACCATGAACAATTCTGATACATTGTGAATGTAAATTTTTTACATTGTCAAGTGTCTACCAATCACAAATCATTATATGCGTGTCTTTCAAGGGAGTTATTATAAAAGTCAAACATTTTTAATGATGTAACAATTCATGATTGGTTGACCATGTAAAAAATATTTATACCAACACTGCATAACAATTAAATCATTTTTAATTTTATTTTTAGCTTTAATATGCTCGCTAATCACCAATATATTTTTTCAAATTTGAAATCGAAAATGTTTTATAATAAAATTGCTTGAACAAAATATAACTTCATAAGAATTAATTATTTATATTACTTTGTGTGTAATTTAGGAAGTTTTCTAGAATTTCTATTGCAAATGTATCTATTGATTAATTGTAAGATACACTTCCTTCATCATTCAAGTTTGCTAAAAAGAAAGGAATCTACATATAGTTAGCAAATAGCAATTGATCAATTTCTATTATCTGGTCTATTTGGATATACACTAGAATGAGATTATATTCAAAGGTATTAAAATTGATCTTTTGATAAGGTATTAGAGTTAATCAAGGTTAGATTTTAAAGTTGAACCACATCTAAAGTTCAAGTTGTTTGTTTCTCATATACTGATTGATGTCTTAACCCTCTTTGCTTATTGAATTGATATGTAGGAAGAAAACATAAGTCATTTTTAGTTTGGCTAAAATATATTTTTGGTTTCTCATCTTATTTTCAGATTTCGTTTTGGTCCTTTATTTTTAAAAAGATCTCTCTTTGATCTTTTATCTATCAAACGTTATACAAAATGGTCATTTCCGTCAATTCTATTACTAACGTCGTTAACGCTAGCGTATTTGGCAGTTAACCGTTGAACATGACAGCTGAGTTGGCACGTCATCCATGTGAGAGAACCAAATCGAAACCAAAAGCCAACATAAAGGAGCAAATCGAAACCAAAAAGCAAGATAAATGACCAAATCGAGTCTTCTTCCCCCAACAAGTCATCTTCCACAAATTTAGGACCTAGGGTTTCTGGAGGTTGCTATTGCTCGGGTCTAGGATTCTTCGATGGATTATTACCCAAATTCGATGGAAATGACTTCAAATCTATTGCCATATTTCAAATCAAGCTGGAAAGCAAGGGAGCAGAAATGGCGTCAAGCAATGCCAGATCATAAGGACTTCCATTAACATTGATATAATTAGCATAGACTTGTAATAGATGCTGACCTAAATACCATGTGCCTCCTAATACCACAATCTTCTTCTTAGATAGCTGCAACTTTTGGAGTTTTGATTCCTTTATCATTATTGTATTTTCTAGGTTTCTCTGCGTTCATTCTCTCATTTTTCTTTCTCTTTCTCTGTCTCCAAACTGATGATGGGCTTCTGCCAATTCTCAGCATTCGTTGACGGTTTTCCGCGTCAAAAATATGATTTTGATTAATGGGTGATTTTGTGAAATTCTTTTTTGGATTAAAGTTTGACCATTTTTTCTATATTGCTACTTGTTTGTTTCAATAAACTTGCATGCACTGCTATTATTGGCATGAAAACCATGCTCTTGTGGATAAAGGCCTGAGCAACAATAACCTCCCGAAACCCTAGGTCATCAATTTGGGGAAGAAGACTCATTGGAGATGAAGACTCGTTGGGGAAGATAACTCATTGGGAAAGAATACTCAATATATTTGGTCATTTATCTTGTTTTTTGGTTTCGATTTGGTCATTTATCATAATTTATGTTTTGGTTTCGATTCGGTCCTCTCACCTGGATCCAACACGTTCTGCAATGTGGATGACGTGCCAACTCAGCTCCAGATCATCACTTAACTGCCACCACTATAAGAAAAAGGGCCTAAATTAATGAGAAGTTGTGAAGGGGAGACAAAGATGAAACGGGTGAGGGAGAGACGGAGATGACTTACCTGTTGGCCACCAAAGAGACGAGAGGAGACAGACGCCCTGGCGCTTCTCTTCGCCGTGAGGCAGAGACAGAGAAGATCATGGTCTGATGCACGGTGGTGACTGATAAGGAAAAATGACGAAGAAGGGTGGTGGCTGGCGACTGGTGTTCTTCTGTGGTGGTGACTAGTGAGGAAGAAAGAGGAAGAAGGGAGAGGAGGGAATAGGGTTTGGTGAAAGTGAGAGAGGAGAGGTTCGCGCTCACCCCTTAATTGCAACATTCTGACGACCTTTAATCCCTTATCGACAGTTAGGACCTTCGGTACGTAAAAAAAACAATACGGACGGCCAAGCCGGTCGGTTACCCAAAAAAGAGACATTGCGCAAAGTAATTCTCAACATCACTTACCGACAGGCTAGGTCTTCGGTAAGTTAAAAAAACAATATCGAAGACCAAGACTGTCGGTAACTCAAAAAAGAGACGTTGCACGCATTAATTCCAAACAACCCTTACCGACAAGCTCGCCCGTCGATAATAAGTGACAACGTTACTGATGGGCAAGCCGCCAATATTTCGGCAGGACTATTTTCGCACCTATTTTGCACCAAATTTATCGGTGGTAGTACCAACGGTTAGCCCCTCAGTAGTATTTATTTTCATTACCGACTGGGATTAAGCCCTCGGTAAGTTGGTCAACATTCCACTCACGTCTTACCGACGACTTAAGCCGTCAGAAATGGTAAAATTATCGAGGGCTTCAAGGTTGTCAGTATCCACATGTTTTCTTGTAGTGCATGTACGCTAACATTAACAACATTAGTAAAGGAATTGACATAAAGGACCATTTTGTATAACGTTTGATAGATAAAAGACTACAATGACTCTTTTTAAAGATAAAAGATCAAAACGAATTTTTAAAATTATAAGATGAGTGGCCAAAAGTATATTTTACTTATATATATGGATGGATTGGAGTACTCCTTGCCGTCATATATATTAATTTCTTTTGTTTTATAAAAAAAAAAATATTTTCACTTCATATTAATTTACACTGCATTGGAAATCTTGATTATAAATTAATATTTCAGTAGTAATAAATATATACTCACTTACTCACTTGAAGGATAAACTCATTTTAGATAAGTTCTAATGCACTATTAAAAAACAAAGGACCATACAAATGAAATCAATATAAGACATATACATATTGAAAACAAAGGACCTATCTAGTTATAGTGGAGGCTACTATAGCAACAAATGAAGCAAGCAGCATAGCTGGGAAACGATGTTTGATGTCAAAATGAAATGAAGAATTAGAGATGCTGTTAAGCAACTGTAACCTCAAACTTTTCGCGCGACGTATATAAAGCTTCACTTTCTTTATTGAGGTTTAGTGCAGAACCAAGGTCTGCACATTCTTAACCTTCTTCGGTTACTTTATATTATTAGGTATCCATATGGTTCAAGGTTCAAGATATACCTTCCATGCATGCTACTTTTCTGACCTTAACCGTTTGCCCTATGGATTGCATCAAGGTATCCAAAATCATTCGCAAAAGTTATAAAACTCACTGAAAAGACTCTTCCTGTGCCCATGCTACTTTATTATTCCGTAATAATGTAGTGGATATCTTCTCGGTGGCATCATATATTATATTCATGAGGGTTTCATATCTAGCAATTTGAAATAAGCGTATAAGTTTACTACTGCTACTACTACAAACTAAGCTCTGCCATGAGGTAGAGATATGAAGATGTGCATCACCTCTCTTTGAGATAGTATGTATATTATAAATGGCATCATAGAATACCAAAACCCCGTATGACGAAATTGAAAATCGACAACAAAGGCCAGACAGACAGACAGACGCACTATATAATTTGGCAATCGGGAATCTGCCATCACGTTACTGATGAATACATCAAAAGCTCAGACAATAAAAGTAAGAGATAGAGCGAAATTTGATTTTCACATAGCTTAACAATCATCAAGTCAACACTTAATGAGCAAACTCCAGAATTTTCCAAAACCATTCACAATTGAAAACCCCAATTCCTAGAGTTGTATTCAACTGGCAAACAGTCCTCTATGTATCCAATCAGTGAATTAAAACTTAGATTCATTTCACTCACAAACTCAAACAACAAAGTGGGGGTTAAATTAATTCATGCTTTTAACAGCCCAAAACAAGATAGCAGCAGAATCAAAGGTTTTTCAAACACCCCATTAACTTTCTTCATACAATCAAAAGCCCCAATTCTAAGCAGATACCCTAGATCCACTTCTCCAATTCCACCATAACATATATACCAAACAAAGATTAATAACTAGTAATCAACCAACCATCCAAATTAGAGGTTCTTCTGATCAAAATCCAAAGAAATTAATCTGGGTATGAATAAATTTCAAGAAAAACCATTCACAGGTAACAAAGAACGGATTTTTAAAAGAAATTGGAAGAGAGAGAGAGAGTTCTGACTTGTAAGTGACGAAGGGAGCAGTCCCAGAAGAGACGAAGAAAGAAAGATTGAAGCTTGGAATGGTTTGTGGAGAACCCAAAAAGGAAGTGAATGAATATGAACAGAGAAGGTTGCTTTGGTTATCAGAGAAGTGCTTCCATGGCTAGTGACAGGCTAACAAAACTTATGTTTCTTTCTCTAATTTCTGAAACCCTAGGGCACCAAAACTCCCTCTTCAATCTCTGCTCACCATTGTTAAGAGTTCTTGGATGTGGATGGTGGAGCTTAGAAGCAAGGCTGGAGTGTGACTTATAGAGGGAATGAGAAACTGTGCGTGGACGGTGGAGCTTAGAAGCAACGGTGTTTGTGGCACATTCACATAATGAATGAAAAAGGGAGAGGGAGGGATGAGCATACCTGTGCGTGGACGGAACCGAGGCAAGGGGCAGCGATGGAGAGAGAGAGAGAGTCAACCGGAGGTGAGGCGGTGATGGAGAAAGAGAGAGAGAGTCGTTCGGAGGCAGCGACGCAGAGAGTGAGAGTGAGAGGCAAAGTGCGAGAGAGAGTGAGCGTGGGAGGCAGAGTGCGAGAGAAAGAAGAAAATGGGGGGAAGGTGAACATTTAGGGATTTAGTTTAGCGACCGAAATTTCGGTCGCTAAATGCGTCTCTAAACTATTAAATATTTAGCTACCGATACATTTTCGGTCGCTAATGTAAAAATATGACCGTTGAAATAGGATTCGGTCTCAGATTCGGTAGCTAAAAAGTCAACAAATTTGACCTTAAAAATCTCAGCTTTGGCGACCGTATTAGCGACCGAATATTTGCGACCCCAAATTTCGGTAGCTAATCCCGTAGCTAAATGTCAATATTTATTAGTTTTTAGAAAACTAAAATATGGTAGCTAATACGGTCGCCATTAGCTACGGAAAACTTTCCGTAGCTAATTCCCTAGCTAATTTCGGTCGCTAAAAACGCATTTTCTAGTAGTGTTAGGTCATTGAATAATTTATATATAATGCAGACAAAACTATATATAAGTCTATCATATTCATGGTTTTGATGACCATTTGTAAGAATTTTTTTGAAACTACCATGTTTATGTCCAATTGAAGTTACAATATGTAGCTTATACGTCTAAAATGTGTTTTTGGACTGTCTAATGCAGTTCCAAATAGGCACAAAACAACTTGCAGGCCTGGTGTTTCTGCTGGCCCCTCGGAGAAACCACGAGGAAATGAAGAAAGTAATGCCTCAGTTTATTGAGAATGCTGGTGTCTGATCCAAACTTTGGTCCCCATCTCCGTCCTACTTTTCTCTCCCCACGAACCCATGATATGCATTATTCACTAAAAATTAGGTTTACCTTAGAGTTAATGTCACTAGCATAGCTAGCAGACTCACCCAGCCTCTATTGGACTAGCTGTCATTTTTTTACAAGCAAAAAATTATATTGATTGAGAGTATAAAAAATATTCTAACCCGTATAAAAAAATATTAAGCAAATAGATATCAATAAAATTCTGCTTCCAAACTAAAAAAAAACGGTATTAGCTTTACATGTGCCTAACCCAAATAAGCAGAATCTAACCAAGAAAATAGAGTTATTGGACTAACCGTCTATGTGATATTACACAGCAAAATTGGTATGATTACCTATTTTTCAAGAGGTTAATGGTCCAACTTTGATTCCCGTTACCCCAATTTCTCATTATAAAAAAAATAACTGTTTTACCTATTTTTTTGTTATAGGCAAATATTAGTATTTGTTAAATTTATTAGAAATGTTAGACAAATGAGAGTAAAACTCTCTCACTCCTAATCACTCTACTCCTTAATTTTTTCACCCCAATCATCAAACCAACTTTATCGTTAAATTTATTAAATAATAATAACAATTTGAATACTATTTACATTTATTTCAAATCAGTCAAATAAATTAGGCTCGCAGGCTCACATTAAGTAAAACTCAATCATTTTCCAAATTGTTTGTTACTTCACAGAATGTAGTTATACCGACTACCAAATCCCCATCGTCTTTTTAAAAGCCCTGCAAAAATTTAACTCGATTCATTGTGTATGACTTTTTTAAAGTGGAAACTCACTTTAGAGAGAGAAAAATGAAAAATCTCAATCCTTAATCAATAATTAATATCATGACAAATTATCCTCACATGCATAACAAATAATAAGTTTGTTAAAATTTATTCATTTATTTTTTTCATCAATAATTGAAATAATTCAGTTTTTTCCCTTTAAAGTGAATCCTTAATTTTAAAGGAGCCAAATCTAATAATGTACATACTCATAAAAAATTATCACTGCAGTGATTCTGATTTCAATAAACACAAGAATATTAATTTCTACACATTATTATTTCATGAGTCGCTTTTTTACACCTCTTCAAATTTCACAGGAGCAATATTTGTACCAGAACCATGACGAAAGAGAAAAATGATACGCAACAAAAAAATTCCTAAGCACAGGTATGTATGGATATTCCCATTTTGTCATTATCATGAGACTGACATCAGTTACCAATTCAATCTTTTTTATAAAAGTTCTGATCGTTTGCTTGATTCAGAAAAGACTAACTAGCTAGACAAAACTATCCGAAGTAAAGGGACTAGTCAATGTATAACGAGAGAAGGTAAAAGTTTTTTTTATAAGAAAAGGCACATATGAAAGCATATGACTTCAGTTACAACATATATAAAACCCCCTTACATTGTTAAAAAAAGATCATATGAGGAAAGCAAAATCTCACCGAAGAAAAAGGAGCATATAACAAAATAATGATAATGCTCCTCACACCGAAGCTACATATCCTCGGAAGTTGTGAGAGAACGAAGGGTAATCTAATTATTAGAAAATATGAAATTCAATTAATCGAAAAAAGGGGGAGGGGCGGGGGGGTTCCTCCACAATTCAACTATGGTGGGAATAGAAATCTGCTGGTACTCACATTTCTTTGTCTCATTGTTTTGTCTTTATCCACTCATATTTTGATATGTCAATTAAAATCTCATATCATTTATTTCGTCTTCCTCAAAAATCTAATTTTGAGTGGAGATCAAAGACAGGAAAAAATGAGACAACAACAGATCTTAATTCCTATGGTGGACCTGATTTATTGTGCTTCGGATTTGGTCCTGATGGTGCGGCTCTGTCTCCTGCAATTGGTGGTGAAACACTATCTTCAAGTGCAGCTCGAGAACGTGTGTGCTTTATTCGATCAAAAATTAACTCATGAAGAAGGTGTTGGCGGTATGCATACCCTTCCAGCCTTCTAGAGCAAACAGTACTCATGAACAAGGTGGAGATCATCAAGATGATTAGGCCAAGTTTGAAAACTCGTACTATTGGATTCTCCATGCAATGATATGTTAATACGATATGAATCAGATCATGCACTGAATAAGTTTATAAGGAGTGGGAAACAAGCGTGAAGCAGCTTGGCCTGCTAGCTGTTCAAGAGAGTTGAGTGGCTACTTAGAACTAAGCTGACTGTAAGTACACTATTATATTATATATAAGGACCAAATTATAAGAAAACTTTTTAACTTTTGTTTAATATGGCGGGAACCTAATACAATCACCAAGAGGTAGCAAGTCTAACATAGGGATGGCAATGGGTAGGGTACTATAGTATCCGTTCCCGTACCCGCATTTGAAAAAAATATTCGTACCCGTATCCATATCCGCATGGGTAGCAACTTTAGTGCCCGTATCCGTACCCTCTGGGTACTTAGGTACCCATACCCGCATCCGTTACCCGCACTTTAACTAAGAAAAACAATAAATAACAAAAAGATCATTATAACTCAATTAAAAAAAGGGAACTGCTATCGTACCCTTGAAAATACATGGGTTTTGGTACAGTTTTTAAACGGACCAATAGTTGAGTTAGGTCTTTTGTTTTTTTATTGATACCATCTCTTCCTTTTATTAGTTAGGGGTCAAAGTTTTGGATATTGCAATTTAGTCATTCAAATGAAATACATTATTAGATACTTAATTGCAATACGTAAAAGTTTTTATGTTTAATAGCAAATGTTTGACCTGAATTTATTAAATGGAAGACCATTCATCTATTGGTTAGTTTAGAAACGGTTCCAAAACCCATCAATTTTCATGGGTACGGTAGAATTTGTCTTAAAAAAATCATCCAAAGATCTTTCAAATCTACTCATAAAACATTACAAACCAAAGTATTTAGCTAAGTAAAAATATCTAAAACATTCAAAACGAGTAAATATCACAATAAACATCCAAAACGACGCTGGCTTGAGGAAGAATGACGTTGGTTTTGGCTTGAGAAAGAACGGCTAAAGAGCTCAACCAGAAAGGGAAAAACATTAATGAACTATCTAGGTTGGGTATTTTTAGATTAATTATATTCTTAAAAATTTATATAGAATTATAATTATAATTATATGTATTAATATAAATAATTATATATATATATATATATATATATATATATATATATATATATATATATATATATATATATATATATATGCAGGTGCGGGTGCGGGTGCGGGTGCGGGTAGTATCCGTACCCGCACCCATTCAAATTTGCGGGTAATTACCCATACCCGGGCCCATAACCATAAAGCGGGTATTTACCCTACCCATCGTGGATATTTTTTGCGGATACCCAGCGGATAGGATCTAAATTGCCATCCCTAGTCTAACGGGAGTTGTTTAACTAGTTTTTCAAATTAAGGACAAGTTTTTGTTGGGTTGTACCATCTGAGCAAGCTGATGTGGATGTCACATGAGGATAATTGCTTCTATAAACAACTGATCTCTATATAAGAACCACTAATACAAAAAGAGAAAAAAAAATAATAAAGATATTCCTCTGGAAATTGAAAAAGAAAAAACAAATATAAATAAAGTTGTGAAGTAACTTGTGAGACTTATTTAGTAAATTTTTAAGAGTTACACCATTAAAATATAGAATTGTTTAAAGTAATATAAAATAAAAAATGATGAGGTGATATAATAAGGTCCATAAAAAAGAGTTAAGCAACAGAGTAGCATCATTAATAAGAGATGCTCTAATGGATGCAAAGTGGAATTAACATGCAGATTGACAAAATCATTGAAGGCAGATTGTCGAGCACTACTACTCCATATGGTGGACTTATGTTCTTATTTTTTACATTTTTTATATTTTGTTTATGCGTTTCCTTTCTTCCTTTGAGATGTTACCCACTGAATCGAAGCCTTTTCCTAATAAGTTGACATGGATTTCTATTGAAGAAAGAGTAGGTGAAAGTCCAGCACGTAACAATTTGAAACAAGAGCAAGTATTTATTAGGTGATAATAAAGAGAGCAGAGCCAACGTCCCATTCAAAACAGAAGAAGAAATTGGGATTTTGGTTTTTGCAGCCACAGAAGCATGTGATATAAGATGAGGGGTAGTGACGTAATTTGCGCAAGGAGGATTTCAATTGGAATTGAAAGAGGAGGTACAGGGTTGGACTTTTGAATTGAAAGATAGAGAGCACCGGCGAAAACGCAATGCAAAAAGTGTAGTGTCAGGGGATGGAGGAGCAGGGAATATTTTACCGGAGTTTGAACTAAACACCCATTTTTAGGGTGATGATGATATGATGCTTAAATGATTTATTTCAATTTATATTCTTGTGTTTTATGGTCTGTTCTTAAGGCTTCTAATTATACTGATCATTATTAATTAGATAACTTGCGAACATATAAGATCAAAATAAGATTTATGTGTTAATGTTATTGAGATAAAACTATAGATGGTTATTATGGATCATAGATATTACGGAATTTCCTCTTAATTACTTCACATATACATTTGGAAAACTACGATTGCCATGAAATAATAATATTAGGATGAGATAATAATATTCGGATGAGATTTTATTGTTGAGGGAGACGATCACACCATTCCTCCAAAGCAAAAATAGCCATCATAATATTAATTGCTACTTCAAGTTTTTTGTGGCTCCTATGTTTTATTATTTCTTAATTTTCATTTTGATCATTGACTTTTTTACATTAACAATTAAAATGATATTGGTCATTGACTTTTTTTGTGTGCTCTGGTCATTGACTTTTTCACTCTAACTTTTAGTTATTTATTATTTTCGTGCCTGCATTGGATTTAAATAAACTTGAATTTAAACTATGAAACTCATACCAGCCAACGAAGGTTGGTCCAGTTGATAAAGATACGATTCATATCTTACAAGGACGTGAGTGCGAATCTCGCTTCCGATGTGAGAACCTCCTTAGTGGGTAATACCTCTCACTACTAGATTAGTGGGTAATGCCTCTCACTACTAGAAGTTGTTTAATTATCTATGGATTTTCCTACAGTTTTTCCTAAGAATTTTTGCCCATAGGTAATACCTTTGTAGGTAATATATTTTTTCCTGCGAAATTTAAAATCCATAAGAAATTTTCTATAAATTTTCTTGGGAAAAATTTAAATTCGTAGGAAATATCAAAATTTTCTACAAATTTGAATCTACAAGAAAAACTTTATTTATAAAAAATTGCAAAAAAATTAGCAGGAAATTCCTATAGAAAAAATCCGCAAGTAATTTATGAATTTCGAGTAATGGATCTGTAAGAGCTCTTTGAGCCGTGAGATCTGTCCTGACCCTAGTGAGCCCCTGAACCCAACACACCTAAACTATTTTACCCACCAAAAAAACTCATACTAAAATTTAAATTTAAGTTAGAGATTGCTTGGGAACTTTTATGTAAATATGAGTCAAATATATAACTTTAAATTGATTTATATGAGAGTTAAATCCTAAATTATTTAAAAGTCTATAGGAGGAAGACCGCGATTGTCCTGGTTTAATAGAGACAAGATCCAATCACATCGGATGTCAAATTTTACTCTTATACTAATTTTCAAGTACCATTGACTTTAATTTGATCTAAAGGCTTAAGTTTACCATTTTTATTAAAGAGACAAAATAATTAAGAGTAACTTCAATATTTAGAGAAAAATAGAATATATTTAATGAATAGAGATTTTAAGTATCCTGAATTTTCAATAAAATTATAATATTTACATATTAAATATTTTAGGTTTTAATTTATAGATGTTTATTATTTTATTAACTAAAAATGGATAGAAGAATGTTTTACTAAAAATGCACATATGAAGCAAATAAAATTAACTAATTAAAACACGGCAAAAAAATAATAATTAACTAATTAAAAATGTTATCTACAATTGAATCTAAAAAAAAAATGTTATCTACAAATATAATACATATAAGATTAACTAAAGATGTTTTCATAATTTATAATATTTTTCAGAATTTAAAATTTAATAGTAATTTTTTAAATTTTTAATTTTTTTTGTTTTATTGCTGAATTTCAGTAAAAGAAAAATGTTTTATTGCTGAAATTGATAAATACTAAAATTAACTATAGTTCTATCCAGAGGCGGAGGGAGGGGGAGGCCTTTGGTTGCCATAGCCTCCCCCAAGTTTTCAAAAAAAAAATCTATATATTTATACATTTTTTCCATTTATCTATCAAAGGATTTAATCATAATATAGTATGAATATTTTCTACACTCAACCGATCATATATTATTATATCATTAAAAATATTTGACTTCTAGGATGATTTGTGATTGGTTGACAATACAAAAATTCTTTACACTCACAGTGCATATCAATTAAACCCTTTTCATTTGTGGTGACATTAATTGGTTGACAATATAAAAAATTTTACACTGACAATATATCTAAGTTAAACTTTAATTCTATATCCTCCTATTAATTCTCCTATATGCTAAACAAAGAAAGTATTGAATTTTTTTTATATTTTCAAAACAACAAATAGATTACTTTTTCACTTAATTAATATTTTATTTATTTAGTAGTAGGAAGATTAATATGAATATTTTGTTGGAAAATATAGTAAAGCTCATCAAAAAATGTGAGGATGCATTAATGATCATGGATTTTAATTATTGCACCAACTTAATATTTTATTCAATTTCATATAGTTTACTTTTATATACTAGTTAATTTTTTTTATTGTTATTTATGTTATGTATAATTAATCTTGGCCTCCCGCATAAAAAATTTATGGCTCCGCCCGTGGTTTTATCCTTAGAGACAATACAAATAAAATTAACTAAAAATATTTTACTAATAATAAGATAATCTGACAAAACTAAAAAA
This sequence comes from Ammopiptanthus mongolicus, assembly GCA_039655645.1. Classification (NCBI taxonomy): domain Eukaryota; kingdom Viridiplantae; phylum Streptophyta; class Magnoliopsida; order Fabales; family Fabaceae; genus Ammopiptanthus; species Ammopiptanthus mongolicus. Next base: position 16,355,315 of record CM077346.1, on the reverse strand, counting down.
TATAAAATATTTAATATTTATAAAAAATATTTAATGAATGATATTTAATATTTTTTTTTTTGGTATCCATGTGATAGGCATGAAGTATCCATCATCGTTAATAGTGACTAGTCTCCGTCGGGGAATCTGAAGGCACATAAGGTGGGTTAAGGATTCAAGCCTCTTACCACTTGGACCAACCTAAGTTGGTAATGATATTTAATATCTATAAATTAAAATATAAATAGTATAATTTTAATGAAAATTCAAGATTTTGAATTTCTTTTTTTTGACATTGTAGGGGTTTCCTGTACTCGTATGGTAGGTAGGTAGTTGTTTGTTTTTGAGTTTTGCCTTCCTTTACATAAAAAAATATATTTAAATCTTTTCTAATTAAATATATTTTATTTTTTATCTTCATGTTGATGTAACGTACTATTAAATCTTAATCATTCTCTCTCTCTCTCTCTCTCTCTCTCTCTCTCTCTCTCTCTCTCTCTATATATATATATATATATATATATATATATAGATGGCGCCCCCCCGTACGTGCCACTAGAACATCATAACATCCCTTCTTCCACACGTTCATTTTAACTACAAATATTACAGGAAGCAACCATTCATAATAATTTTTTCTGTTTTGGTCAAATTCGAGATTCATGCAATTTTTAATATACTAATATAGTTTGTGTGGACAAATATCTAATTCTGCTAAAGTTTGGTGCATGTTTCTAGTTTTTAGCTGCCTCCCTTTATCACATTATCTTTACGTTAGACGATCTTGAGAGTACTAATTTAGGCTTTCATTATCTATCAGTCCAAGGAGAATTTTTTGTGTAGATTTAGTTTATATAAATTATATAGACAACGCTAATTAATATATGACATATTATTTTTATAGATATATTATAATTTATGTGCTAAACGAGCACCAAAAAAAAAATGCGCTAACAATTATTTTAGATTGAAAATAATACGGATTTAATTGATATGTATTATCAGAGTGCAGATTTTTTATATTATCAACTAATCATAAATTGTCACATTATTAAAAAGGTTTGGCTTTTACCATAAGTACCTTACAAGTCATACATACGATGATTTGTGATTGGTTGACAGTGTATCGGAATTAAACTAAAATAATAGGATTTTATTGGTATAGACTGTTAGTGTAAATATTTTTTACACTGTCAATCAATCATAAATTGAGACATCATTAAAATTGTTTGACTTTTATCATAAGTTCCTTAAAAGTCACTCGTATCATGATTTGTAATTAGTTGACAATGTAAAAAACTTTACACTGACATTATATACCAATTAAACTCCAAATAATTAATAAGGTGTAAATTACATTGATAATAACATAATCAATAACAAACTATCCTACCCTAATCAATATATTTTTTTGCTTATAAAAAAAAAAAAGAACAAACGATCCACACAACACCTACGTACATATATGCTACAGAACACTGGGTTTTGTCAGCATCTAGGGTTTTCTCAATTCTTAGCATGCAAGGTGGGTTCGGTCCCTTTCAAGTTTTTGGGGGTTCCGGTAGGTGCAAATCCAAGACGGTTGAGCACGTGGCAACCAATAATAGATTCTATTAAAGCTAAGTTGAACAATTGGAAGAGCTGTCGATTATCTATTGGGGGCCGTGTTACGCTTATCAATGCGGTTCTTGCTTCCCTTCCGTTGTACTTATTTTCTTTCTATAAGGCCCCGAAGAAAGTAGTTGCGGAGATTACAAAATTACAAAGAAGGTTTCTTTGGGGGGGTGATGACGACCATAAGAAGTTGGCTTGGGAGAAGTGGGAGACAATATGCTTGCCTAAAGCAAGAGGGGGATTAGGCATTAAAAATCTTGAAGTATTTAATGTGGCCCTTTTAACCAAATGGAGATGGAGAATTTTGGGTGGAGAAGATAATGCAATTTGGAAGAAAGTCCTAAAGGAAAGATATGATTTACGAGGGCGGTGGCCCGAGGAGGATGAAAATAGAAGAGGGTGGGAGAAGAAATCATTGTGGTGGAGAGATTTATGTCTACTTGGAGAGGATATTAATTTGCAAAATGATTGGTTTAGCAATATGGTAAAATTAAAATTGGGAAAGGGCAATAAAGTGAGGTTTTGGAAGGATGTTTGGTTCGGATGTGATCGTTTGTCTTCATTATTTCCAGAAGTATATGACAGCTGCTCGCTCACGGATGCTACGGTTGAGGAATATGGGAATATGACGGAGAATGGATGGGTTTGGTGTTGGGAATGGGCTGAGAATTTAGTGCAGGAAAACGCAGCACTGCTGCCATTTGTTGCTGGTCTGCAGCAGCTACTGCTGCCTGCAGGGCTGTCAGACCGTGAGGATGCATGGATATGGCTCGCGGATCAGCTGAACGGTTTTACGATTAAGAAATGTTTTGCGCTGTTGTCTGAATTTTCTGCAGGTGTTGGAGCTCAGACCGAAGCTACAGTAGCTTGTGGGAAGATATGGAAAAATGATGTGCCGTCAAAAATCCAAATATTCGCGTGGAGGGTGATTTTGCAACGTCTTGCTACACGGGTTGCTTTGCATAAAAGAGGTATTATTCAATCACAAAATGACTTAAGTTGTGTTATGTGTTTTCGGGGGGAGGAAACGGTGGAGCATTTGTTTTTGTCATGTGGTGTTGCACGATCCATTTGGAGTAGTGTTTACGCTTGGATAGGTAATACGGTGAATGATTCGGGAACCATAGTTACTCATTTTTTGGAGTTTGGAAAATTAATCAAAGGAAAGCATCAACGGGGGGTCAAGCATCTTATATGGTTGGCGGTACTTTGGAATATCTGGTTGGCTCGAAATAAGGTAATTTTCAAAGGAGAATTGGTTTCGGTTTCTCAAATATTGGCAGGAATTAAGGACACGGCTTGGAGTTGGTTTAAGGCAAGGAGGGGAAGGAATTGCAGGGTGTCGTGGGCGGACTGGTTCAATTGTCCGATGGGTTGTTTCTCTTTGTTATAAGTTTCCCTTGTACTGTATTGAACTTATTACATTTCTTTCTTAGACGGGGGAGAAACAATGGGTTAGGATGTTTTTTCCCATTGTTGTGTATGTTTTGTTGCACGAGGTAATTTTTTTCCTTCCTGAGTCTTTTTCCCAATGGGTTTTGGCTCAGGGAGGTTTTGAGGAGGCCCTCCCCCTTTCCATTGTATTGGGTGGGCACCCCTTGTGCTCCCTTTCAATGAATCATTGTTTATCTAAAAAAAAAAATTCTTGCTTGATTCATCACTTATTATTTTATAAGACTTATTTATCTACAATTTCCTAAATTTTTTTACTTTAGATTAATGTAAGTGGAATCAACATGCAAATGGACAAAACCCTTGAAGGCAGGTTGTCGATAACTTCATAGGGACAAAGAAGTTTATGCAGGTGTTCATCTTTTTCATGTTTTTAAAGTTTGTATTTAGTTTTTTTTTTTAAAAGAAAAAAAATTAATGGAAAGACCATTAACAATTCAAGGGTGAACTGAAGGATTAGTTCTTCCCGTAACAGCATTAATAATCATTCGGAATGGTTATTGACCCTTCTAAATAGTTAGGTAGTTCTTCCTATTAATTTTGTATTGTTAGTGTCTCGTTATATTCTCATTTGTTTACCCAAGAACTCTTGGATGAGATGACACGGATTTTTTCCAGCTTAATCAGTGGTCTCAGATTCGAAAGTAGCTCTGGGAATGCAGCAACGTTAAAACTCTTGAGGGAGAGCTTTGTCGCCTTTGTGGTCCTACTCGGCTCGAGGGATTAGTCTCCGCAGTTACGTGCGAAGGATACCCTTTGGAAAACCAAAAAAAATATTCTCCTTTGTTTTTTTTATTTGAGTTGTTATGGTTTGCATCATTCTAATTTTTCTTGCTCTTAATATACTCACGTTTAATTTATGAATAGTGCACTTCAAACTTTATATGCTCATTAAAAAACTTCAAGTGTTATATTCATTTCACTTCTCTTATTTTCAATTGATGTGAGACTTCTTTCAACTTGAGTTTGTACTTTTAACTTTTTTTAGCCTAAGAGGCCGAAAGTTCATCTTCATCATTTTATGTCTATGCTTGTGCTACTTTTCTAGAATTTAGTCTCCTAGGTCATAAATGTTTGCAACATTTGCTTCTTCTTCTTTTTAAAAAAATTTGACTGTGTACCTTGATTGTCAATGGGCCACAAGGCTATATGAGCTTTGATACTATGTTGAAATTTATGAATGAGTTTCGTCCAAGTCTTTGTAATGTGGGTGTGAGAGATTGTCTTCGACATGTCACTACTAAAAACTTCCTGATTACCTGTGGATTTTATACAAAAATTCGCAGGAAATAAGTTTTCTACAATTTTTTCTATGAATTTTGTCCATGGGTAATACCTTCGTGGGTTATTTTTTCCTGTAAATTTTAAAATTAGCAGAAAATCTCTTGCAAATTTCCTTGCAAAAAATTTAAATTCGTAGGAAAATCCGTAGGAAATGTCAAAATTTCCTACAAATTTAAAGCTACAAGAAAAAACCTTATTTAAAAAAAATTACAGAAAAATTCTCAGGAAATTCCTGTAAAAAAAAATTTGCAGGAAAATCCGTAAGTAATTCATGAATTTTTAGTAGTGTGTGGATTTGTGCTTGAAAGTTCTAACCTTGTCCAAAATGTGTAACACAATTTAAACTTCTACACTTCAAGCTTCATATCCAGTGGCTTCTCTTATTTCCAATCGACATGCTTCTTTATCTTCCAACAATTCTTTAGATTTGGGTTATTAGTTACAAATACTTACTGGGAAAGGATGTTTAGAAGATCTTCAATCCACATGGGTGGAGAATGTATGCATTATTATGTGTAATTTTTAAAGCAGCCTTCTTGTTAGGGTTCAAATTTTCATTGTTCATACAACGGGTCACGGGGAAAGGAAACTCTTCAATTCCTTCCATGAACTATTCCCTCCTTGTTTAAAGTGGGAATGTATCAATGTGTTAACCGAGATGCTTTGTATTTATTGGGGTGGATATGGATATGCTGGTTTCAGTTTACACCTTCTACTGACTTGCTTTGTACTCATATTGGGGGACGCTGGCTTATGTTTACAATCAAGGTGACTGACTACACAGTGGGTTCGTATTTCAAGTCCTGGAGGTTGTTTTCAGTCTTTTAGAATTATGATTTGTAATGAGTGGATGATTTTTTTTTTTTCTGTTTTGTATGGTGGATTATAATGTGACCAGATGTATTGGATTAGTGTGCCCCTATACTCAGGGCCGGCCCAACACCTATCGAGGCCTAAAACAAACTTTATGGTGAGGCCTTTTTAAAAAATTAACCCAATAATTTTTTCATACAAAATTAATTATTTTGTGCACAATGAGGAGTTGATCCCTGGACCTTCAACCTAATGGTAAGTTTTTGTACCAAATCGACTAACTTATGTTTGTTGATATATTATACATATGATAAAGCTAATATAAAAAAATTACAAAGTGAGACTTTTTTTTAAGAAAAAATTGTTTTATTTTGAGAGGCCTAAAGCAAGAGCTTCACTTGTTTTACCCTTGGACCGGACGTGCCTATACTTATATTAATACATTTGTTTGCTTACCCAGAAAAAAGTGGGATTGTATCTCATACTAGTATACTATAATGATCATTATATTGCAAAGGACTAACTTCATTAGCTGAACTAATTTGTCATATCTTCATTCATTCCCAAGCAACCTTTCTCTAGCTAGCTACCGTACGTGTTTAGTGGAACAAGCACCACTCATAAGCCGGTTAATGATTTCCCTTCTCTCTGGTCTTTAACACTTGCATGAAAGCATTTGCAGATTGCAGCACATATGTTTTAATTAGAAGTCAAACATTGTCAAAAAAGGGGTTCAAAACCTTAACCATAAGAAAAGAAATATTGGACCGCCCATAAGCACTAAGTCATGTGAAGACTTTTCTGTTATTCTTCCCATACCTCCCACTCTCATTTTTAATTATTTTTGTGCACCAGAATGAAAGGAGGGAGAAAGTTTTAAACAAAGACGGTAGGAGTCAATTTAGGCACCAGCTCCTTGGACCATTTGTATTAAGGTCCAGGTGTGGACTATCCTGTGTCCTACAAAAAGGTTTTAACCATTTATGCATGCCTCAAATTTCATACCAAACAGTTGAAAGGTCCCTTTGGCAATAGGTCATATAAATTGTGAGTGCAGTAGTCATTGGGCAGCTGATAAACTTTTACAACAGAAAGCGATGTGCCTTCTCTTGTTGTCGATAAATTTTTGTGAATATTATATGATGAGGAATATTTTGCATGTACGAAACCAAAAATGCATTTAGGAAATGATAATCTTAACTCTTGGGCCTCCTCCAGAAGCTTGACTATCCCCTCCAAGACTTAAGGGTCAAAATCTCAACATATGAAATGAATAATTAATAAAAGATTTTGTAATGCAGGTGACGGCCTCCATTTGCTAGATTCTATGTAATCATGGATCCAACTTTTGGTGTTTAACTTAATTAATATTTTTAAACAAACGTTGTGGTTAGCCCCTAATACCGATCATCTATAGCCAAATTGTGTAAATCACTATGCTAGAAATGATCTTTAATAGCGTTTTTTTTTTTTTTACATTTAATAGTGCTTTTGAAGGTTATTCATCTTGACGTTATTAAAGGGATAATCAATAGTGTTTCTGAAATACTATCGTACGGGTATCTATGATAGCTTTTCTTCAAAGAAGCAGTACTAAAGGTATCATCTTTAGTACCACTTCTTCGGATAAGTGATATTAAAGGTATCTTCTTAAGGTGGAGCGTTTTTTAAAAAAAATTATGAAAAGATATCATTTCCTTGAGGAAACGCCTCCTCAAGTTTGAGCGTGTTTTTTCTTACAAAAAAAAAAATGGGAAAAAGAAAGCGCAACCTTAAGGAAACGTTATTGAAGGTATCCCTTTAATAGAACTTCCTTAAGGAAGCACTATTAAACACTTTAGCACATTTTTTTATAGTGTTTTCTAGGCTTTTTTACCAACTTAGTGTATTTTGATTGGAAAAATACGGAAGTAGTATAAATTTTATAAAAATAACGTGATTGGGGTAAGTCGTAATGGAGAAGTACGACTTACACATCAAAGTCGTACATCTAACATACGACTTTGCTTTATATTATTTAAATTAAAAAAAATCCTAATTGCACTGAAGTCGTGGATACGAGCCACGACTAACTCACTTTTTTTTGTAAAAGTTGCACAAGTCGTAGGTTTCAACTATGACTCCAACATTTTAATTTCATGGAAGTCGTACTCCCCATATACGACTTCCTCAAAAAAAAAAAATTGGAAAAACAAAAGTCGTATTCTACCTCTACGACTTCTACGACTTCAGTGTAATTAAGATTTTTTTTTTTTAATTTAAACAATATAAAACAAAGTCGTGTGTTAGATATACGACTTTGGTGTGTAAGTCGTGCATCTCCATCACAACTTACCCCAAGCACGTTATTTTTATAAAATTTACACTACTTCCGTATTTTTCCAACCAAAATACACTACTTTCGTAAAAATCCCTGTTTTCTACCAAAAACGTTTTTAAATATGCATTATTAAAGGTCGTTTCTGGCGTAGTGAATCCTCTCTCCCGCCACAAATACAACACCATTGGATTAATTTGAGGAGAAAGGATGTGATTTTTTTTTCTTTTAATCCAACGACTATGATTGTGGCTAGAGAGATGATTTAACCAAATTGGATGTAGAGGATCCAGATTAGGTTAGCCCCACATAATCTTTTTTTTTTTTAGATAAAGCAAAATATATTAATATTAATGGAGTACAAGGAGTGTCCCAGCCCAAATACATAAAAAAGAAGTTAATATAACCCGGCCTATTTACATGAAGACATATAAGAAGTTGGATTTAACCTAATAACTCGGGCATGGGACTTGTTAATCGTTTAGGTAGCTGTAAAAATCATACTGCTCTGTTAGTGCAGTATTCTTATTACAGTTTTCCTTGCTTTGTTCTATTGTAAATAGGTTGGTGTACCGTTCTTGTACATCATATAAATATATATCAAAATTCTTTACTTAGCAAAAAAAAAAAAAAGAAACCGAATAACTCACCGATCAGCATTTTCAAAACTATTATCCATAGCCAACTCCTAACCTTCATCATTTCCACCACCTCATTTGAATTCAGTTGAGCAAGATTGAAGGAAATCTTATTTCTGTGCAGCCATATTGACCACAATATGCAAAGCCAAATAAGAGTTTCCAAATATCTTTGTATTTCCTATTTTGCACAAGAATAATATTAGTATCATACTCTTTAACAAGTACTCTTCAATACATTCTATTATAAGGTGGATTTCATGTGGGACCCACAAAATCACCTGGGCTTACTCTATATTCAGTAGGTCGCACATGAAATCTATACAATAATAGTGTGTTAAAGTAAGTGTGATAAAGAGTTTGTTGTTAGCGTTAACTCTTTGCAAAAACCCAAAAATTGACTAGAAATGTATTTCTCCAGAGAGGCAAAACAAAACTTACTCTACCCAACCAGTCATAGCAGCGTTGCCAAACATGATATGAAATGTAGCAAGTAAAAAATAAGTGTCCTGATGTTTCCTACTCACAATTACAAAAAGCACAAAGTAAATGATTAGTTATGTATAATACTAGTATTTTCACCCGTGTTATGCACGGGGAAAACATTATTCCAATTTTTTATTGTTGGAAAAATATTATGTATGATATAATAATTATAAAACAATATCGACCATATAAATACGATTTGAGCATTTTGGTAAATGGCTAAGAAAAATAGAAATATATTTTCTAGATATTATAATAATTTTCGATCATCTGAAATATCTTTTGGTCATTGAGATTGCAAACATGCTTTTGATAATGTTGTCTTATACCTATAAATCTGCAAACAGTTTAAAATTCAATATAAGTAAAGCTTATTTATATGGACAAAATATAGAAGTATGAAGTAAATCGTTGTTAGTTTCACCTAGCCAGATGTTCAAAATAGTTGTCAAAACAGGTTTAATTCTCTCTTTATAGCAAAATACAACCAAATTGGTCTGTGTGTAGGAAAAGTATGTCTACATTCCTCTTGGTAAGAAAATAGGTGTGGAAGATCTTCAAAATACCTGTATTAAATCAATGATGAGCACCTTTGTCGAAGTTGTATATAAAAGAAAAATTCAAGAAAGGAAGGATTAGATAAAAAAATGTGAACCTTCTGTGGTAAACCTGCTACAGGTTCTCAAAAACCTCTTTGTATACGACATTCTTTGTTGATGTGCATATATTTCCATCATCATCCAAAATGAGAATTTTGAACCCGGCTCTTGACTTTACTCTAGATATAGCAACGTATAGCTGACCATGTGTAAAAACTGGCCTTGGTAGATACAATCCCACCTTAGAAAGTGATTGTCCTTGACTTTTGTTAATTGTCATTCCAAAACATAGACATAGGGGAAATTGTCTTCTTCGAAATTTAAAAGGGAATCCAGGATCAGAAGGTACTAAATCCATCCTTGGAATAAGTATCGTATCCCCACAATTTTTGCCAGTGATAACAGTAGCTGTTATAACATTTGTTCCTAAATCATTCACTTGCAGCCTTGTTCCGTTGCATAAACCACTGGATTGATCAATATTTCTTAGAAGCATTACAGGTACTCCTATTTTTAGTGTCAAGCGGTGATTTGGAATACCAGAAATTTTAATTTCATTCAGAAATTCTTGTGTAAACCATTCTCCTGCAATTTCCGAATCTTCATCCGATTGACAAGGTGTGTCAGAACTTAGATACTCTTTTTCATCTCCGGGGATTAAAGAGAGAAGGAAGTCATTAACTTGTTCCACCGAATCTAATGTTGGTGCAAGAATTGCTCTTTCTTCAAAAAAATCAGACCTATTCAAATTTTGTAACAAATCAGGATAAATAAAGTCAACCAATGAAAGTAGAGGGTTTTCAGATTCATGAATAAGCATATCTTCTGGTATATTGATGTCACATTCACCATTTTCATCCGAATCAATTTGGCCATCTCCAATTTGAAAGATCCAATTAGCAAATTCTCCTATATCATTACCATTTTGATCTGTTTGTGCAGTACTTAACCTCATATTTTTAGTAAGCTTCAAAACTTTGCAAGTTTTCCATAATTGAGATGAATTAATTGCTGCGTCAACAATATCTTTTCTTGATCCTTTTCTGACCACCGGCAAAATCTGCCTAAAATCCCCTCCTAAAACAACAACCTTTCCACCAAATGGTTTGTCCTTGTTCTCTGCACATTGAATTGACATCAAATCCCTCAAAGTTCTATCAAATGCCTCAAAGCACAATCTATTCATCATTGGAGCTTCATCCCAAATTATTAGTTTTGTTTCTATGAGAAGTTTTGCCCGAAGGCTTCCTTGACTAATGTTGCAAGTTGACTCTTCATTCATAACTAATGGAATACAAAATGTTGAATGAGCAGTCCTTCCTCCAGGTAGCAATAAGGAAGCAATCCCACTTGAAGCAACATTGAGAACAATCATGCACTGTGATCTTAGAGCAGCAGATAAAGTTTTCCAAAGAAATGTTTTACCTGTTCCGCCATGCCCATATAAAAAGAAGAATCCTGCGACATTAGATAAGACTGCACCAATGATTTCATCATATACATGTTGTTGCTCCTCTGTCAATGATTGCATCAAAGAACTGTTTAACTCGGCCATCTCAACCTTATCGTAATTCAACTCATCCACAATAAACCTGTTCTGAAAGTAAAACATATCTGAATATTGTGGTTGTGGTAGACAACTATAATCCTTCAGAGATCTTCCATTTGACATTAGCAACTTTTCCAATTCTATAAGGCAAAGATTCTTCAATTCATCGTCTCCAATTTGAAGACCTGAAAACATAATAATGACATGACCAAAGATTATATCAGTAATAATATCATTAATAATTAGACAAAGCATATATTCAGTCTCTTTAATATTAAGCTAGACATTGTTATTTTCGAAAACTTTCTAAATGTTATGTATGAAACAAACTTCCAAGGTATATCATTAGTAGATATTTCTGTTGTAATTTAATTTTATGAAGGTTGATACTGAAAGTCAATTCAATATGCCTTATTTCATGTTCAGTACAGTAAGTTAAGCAAGCAAGTTTGGAGTATTAGTATTAATTGATATTGTACAGGGAATGATTCAAATGGACTACTGAAATAAGACATATGTGTATGTTGTGAAGCAAAACATAAAGCAATTTGGTTAGCCATATAAACTGTTTCAGCCAAAATAATTGAATAGTAAAAAATATGCAAATTGTACCTGGAAACTTCAATAACTTTCTTCTTTGATATACAATTCCATCTGATAACAATGTCCAAGTAGAATTCCAAACAATATCTGGCTTTGACATTGTGTTCATTACCAACAATGTAACAAACAACTTCCTCAATTGATTTCCGGAAGATAGTCTGCTGGCTTCAGTAATTGCATCTATATATTCCTTGTCATCTGCTAACAAACCCAAAGCATAGCATGCTTCTTGGAAAGTGTCTTCTGTTTTCCCATTCACTGTCCTGATACTTGCATATCCAGTACAACCTCTTTGGATGGTCAACAATATCCTCATGTAGTACAATTCACCAGTTCCAGCTGGAATATATGTAAGTCTGCCAATAGAAAAACCTTGTTTCCTTGGCTGCCATCTTTTCTCCTTACTGAGATAGACAAATTTTGTTGGAAATTCTGCATAGGTGAGATTTCTGCCCTCAACATAAGCTTTATTTGCCTCAAACCAAGCTAAAAACATCGTTTGAGCATCTTCACTTTTGCTAACAACAGTATCAATTCTGTCTTTATCTTTAAAGAGAACAGAATGTTGATTCAAAAGATGAAAGGTTAACCTTTGAACAGCTGGCCACCTCTGATGAATATCAAAACCAAAAATTCTCCACACTGCTTCACATGGTGAAACATATCTGCAATCATAATAACGTTTGATTTCATCAATCTCAGCTGGTTTTTCCGAATCTTCAGAACAATTGCTTATCTCAAGGGTGGCTCTATCAGGACCCTTGTTTACATATTTAAACAAATACTTGATGGAGTTGGATTTGTTGCAATACTCAGTATTGACATGTCCTTCATACCTGCTCAACAGAACTGGACTGTAGGGAACTACAGTCCTATTATCCATCTTTATTCCATTTTTTTCAATAAACATTCCAGCATCTCGACGCTTGTAAGACGGATATCCATCTTCATCAATAGTAGTTGAAGATTGAAATTTTTTGGGATAATACTTGGAACATCTTTTATTTTTCATGCAAGGTGACCTTATGTTAGCAAAACCACATGGACCATGCATCATATAGTTATGAACCTTCTCAGCCAAACTTGGATATAAAACAGGATTAGGTAATTCGGCGGAGATTACTTTATCAATATCCGATCCATTCTTCAGTTTATTTACACCATCCAACCACAATAATATGGGTGCATGTGGAAGTCCTCTTTTTTGAAACTCAACAGTATACATCCCTGATTTAATGAAACTAAAATAGATTAAAAAAGAAATAAGAAATATAAATTGAATAAGTTTATAAGAAAGCTTAACATGATAACATACCTGCATTAACTTTTCCAAATATTTCTTTTTTTTTTGAAGTCTGTCATCATCTCATCCAATTTCATCTTGAAAACTCTAGAAACAATATCAGGCCTATCAGCTGCTGTTTGACCCCTTTGAGAAACAAAATCATGAATCTCACTCCAATTTGTGTTACATGTCATAGTGACGAATAGATCAGGGTAGCCAAATCTCTTGCAAATCGCCATAGCATCATGACAGTTATTTAACATGTATCTCATACCACCCGTAAAAGATGCAGGCAAAATTACACGCTTACCAGCTGATGAAGGTTCAGTTTCACCTCTAATAACTGCCTCTTGTAATCCATTAAAAACTTCAGACCTAATTGTTTGTTGATTGGCTCTTATGAATGATAATCTTTGGGACTCGATCATAGTGTAACAATCAACCAAAAATTGTTGATACAATCTTCTTGAATTAACAATGTTTCCAAATTCAGCACGTCTTTCTTGAATTCTGAATGAAATAAATTCCCTTAAAGGGACTCGATCTCTTATACGAATAACAGTAGCATCTTCAAAATGTCTGTACGGAATATTTTCTTGATATCCATCTTCTCCGTAAGGGAATAATAATGGATATTGCAGTGGTATAAAGGCAGTGTGGGTTTCATGAAGCTTAGACCATTCTCCAGAAACTTTTTTCACAATAATGTCTCTTCCTTCTTCAATGCTATCCAGATCACCAATTATTAAAGCTGCAACCTCATCTGATGTTGGCAGATTATACACCCTTGCATCCTTAGATCGACTTCGATACAATCTCAAATAGAAATTTGATCTATAGTCATCCATTACTAAGTCTTTAACTCTTCTAAAAGATTTAGCAAGTTCATTATGATCATCAATCATCTTAGTCAAATCACGAACCAATGAATGATCCCATGATTTGGAATCTGTTTTGGACCTGCAAAGACATAAAATAATCAAATTATCATATACAAAGCATATAGTATTTAAATAAAAAAAAATTCATCAAACTTACCCAAAGTGGCTAACTCTATTTTGTAATTCATTTTGGGTATCATAAATATATAGTTGAGCAAATTTGGGAACGGATCCAAACTTTGGTAACAAACTACCCATGCGATGATAGTTCTGGCCACTAAGTATAAATTGAGGAGGACCACCTCCATCGTTGATTGAAGATTCTACTTTACCCCCAAGTGAGGTAAATGAGAACATGCTATTGTATGCTCTCATATTTTCCTTAAAATGATTGCTTCTATTATCTTTACCATTCAATAATGACAACAGTAACTCTGGAGGTCTATCAAGTAATGGAAGTTGTACTTTCCCCTTTTGACAGCATATTGAAAAGTCAACTTGCTTCCCTCTTTTAACCTTTTCAGCCCTTTCCTCAAACCATACTTGAGCGCCACAATATCGACATTCAATCGATGGTTGTCCAAAGTTCACACAATCTGTAAGACAATAGTTTTATACAGTAAGTTTAATTTTGACATTATAAGATTGGAACCAAACTGCAAAATTATTATATATAGACTGCACCTTGAAGTACAGCATTTGAATACAACTCAGATTGAAATTGAGTTATATCTTCCTCGGCTGTAGGTTGATCCTCACATTGTTCTTTGAAATTCAATCTAGTTCTACCGACTAAGTGTAGTACATCTGCAGTTTGTCTGACAGATTTGCCAAAATGATTCGAAGACGAAACATTCAACAAATCTGATAAAGCAGAACATGAATCTGCAGTACAGGAAGCAACATATGGAATCCATCTATATCTTTCTGTTAAGAGGACAACAATATAAGTCTAGAGTCATAGCTTGAATTACAATATTATGTGTTGAATATTGTTTGAACCATGCAAATCAAATTACTAACCTGATGCAGTGTTAGAGTTGTTGTCAGAATTTGCTTGACTGTTAGGAAGTTGTACATTTTCTGCTTCCATAGTAAATGTATAAATACATAATTTAATCACGTATATATTAATTAATATATTAATTAATAAAGATAGAGTATCAGTATAATACCAGGAGACAATGGTGACATTGGAATTCTATTTGGGTTTCTCGGTCTTGACTTGTGGTTTGCAGAGTTGATAACTTCAGAAAGAGGACTTGGATGATCTTGGTCATTGCTATGTCCTTTTGTCAAATTCATTGTGATTTGAGACCTTGGATTAGAACTTGGATTACTATTACCATTCTGTAAAATGACTGGTACCAAAATTTTGATCATGCTAATATTAATAGCTTGGTAATATAGTTCAAAATAAAAAATAGTGATATAATAATAAGGGATACTTTGATCCCTTTTCAGACTTGATTTGGTACCATTAAGTAATAACTGATATTGTACGCTATTCTCATCTGAGATGGTATCTATTATAATGCTACATGATACAAAAATTGAACATAATCTAGATTCTGCATTTAGAGTGTATACACTAAATTCAAATCTTAGTTTTTAATAATTGTTGATCACAATAGCATCATTGGTCTTAATGCTATACACTATAGCAGATTACTATATAATCGAACTTATGTATTTACCAGGAGACAATGGTGACATTGAAATTGTATTTGGGTTTGTCGGTCTTGACTTATGGTTTGCAGATTTGCTAATTTTAGAAAGAGGAGTTCTGTGATCTTGATGAGATCTCTGTCCTGTTATGAAATTCATTATGCTTTGAGACCTTGGATTAGAACTTGGATCACTATTACGAATTTGTAAATTTCCTGCTACCAAACAAACAACTTATCAATAGAATTTTAATAATGTTGATATTAATAGCCAAGTAATGTAGTTCAAAGTGAGAAATAATGATATAATAATTAGGGATACTTTTAGCACTTTTAATACTTCATTTGGTAGCATTAGGTAATAATTGAGATGGTAAGCTATTCTCATCTGAGATGGTATGCTATTATAATGCTACATGGTTCAACAAAATCACAAATAATCTAGATTCTGCATTTAGAGTGTATACAATGAACTTTGATTTTAGATTATGTAGGTTTCATTATTCATCGTCTAGCTAGCTTTCATTAAATACCAGAAGGAAAACCATAAAAAGTGCATATAGAGCATCCCTATCTATAGCATAATAATGAAGTTTGAGTGGTTTAATAGAACAAAGGAATAGATGAAGCATTTACCATGTTTCAATGTTGACAAAAGGACTGTTTTTGATTTTTTTACAGTTGAGTTGTGTCCGTTAGATGATAAATGGGTTGGTATCATATTCTCATCTGTACAAAAAAAGTCATACAAATTAAATGAGTTACTTGAACTATCATTAATGTAAAATAAATACAACAAATTTTACCTGTGATGTCGGTATTCTTCATGCTAGCTTTTTGACTGAGAATGAACTTCCTTTTAATCCTAGCTTGTTTTGAATCTGAAAGATTCATTTTTTGTAGGTGTAGTTATTGCATTAATGATAGCTGCATATGCTGCATAAATATGTGGTATTGTGGAAGGTATTGATTTTATGGTTTTGCAGGAAAGAAATTCATTGAAGAAGGAGTGCAAGAAGAAGGTTGGAAGAAGAAATGTTGCATTTCGCAGCCAAAAAATTTATTTGGCGCCAAAGAAGTGATTCTTATGACTGAAACTGAATAAAATATTAGAAAGGGTAGACTTTTCCATCAAAGATTAGGTTCAAATGTCCTTATCATGAACAGGTCCCGAAATACTTCATACATTATTTTATGATATGCTGAAAAAATGTGGTAAAACATCCAATGTCAGTAAAGCAGTTGCATTGTCTTTTTCATGATGCAGTGTTCTTTTTGGGTAATTGCATCTGCATTACCTGTTAAAGATTGCAGCAAAAGGGAGTAGTTTTCCCTTTTGTCATGAAAGTGTGACCTACATTAGATGCTAACTTTGACCTAAAACTATTTTTCATGTCCTTTTCGCTGCAGAGTTTTTAGAAAATCTATATTTGTATATTATACTTTTCATTCTAAAATTGTTTTCAAAAGTATTTATCCCCTCACAACAGATTGTGTCCAATCTGGTTAGAGTCCAGCGTCCGATGTAATTGGACTCAATATAGTCCGATGTAATCGGACTCACAACAGTTTGCGTCCGATGTAATGGGACTCAGCATAGTCCGATGTAATTGGACTCAACATAACTTGCGTCCGATGTAATTGATAGTCCGATGTAATTGGACTCAGCATAGTCCGATGTAATTGGACACAACACAATTTGCGTCCGATGCAATTGATAGTCCGATGTAATCGGACTCACAACAGTTTGCGTCCGATGTAATTGGACTCAGCATAGTCCGATGTAATTGGACTCAACAGAACTTGCGAGCATAGTCCGATGTAATTGGACTCAACAGAACTTGCGTCCGATGTAATTGACAGTCCGATGTAATTGGACTCAGCATAGTCCGATGTAATTGGACTCAACACAACTTGCGTCCGATGTAATTGATAGTCCGATGTAATTGGACTCAACATAGTCCGATGTAATCGGACTCACAACAGTTTGCGTCCGATGTAATTGGACTCAGCATAGTCCGATGTAATTGGACTCAACACAACTTGCGTCCGATGTAATTGATAGTCCGATGTAATTGGACTCAGCATAGTCCGATGTAATTGATAGTCCGATGTAATTGGACTCAGCATAGTCCGATGTAATTGGACTCAACACAACTTGCGTCCGATGTAATTGTTAGTCCGATGTAATTGGACTCAGCATAGTCCGATGTAATTGGACTCAACATAATTTGCGTCCGATGCAATTGATAGTCCGATGTAATCGGACTCACAACAGTTTGCGTCCGATGTAATTGGACTCAGCATAGTCCGATGTAATTGGACTCAACACAACTTGCGTCCGATGTAATTGATAGTCCGATGTAATTGGACTCAGCATAGTCCGATGTAATTGGACTCAACATAATTTGCGTCCGATGCAATTGATAGTCCGATGTAATCGGACTCACAACAGTTTGCGTCCGATGTAATTGGATTCAACATAGTCCGATGTAATTGGACTCAACACAACTTGCGTCCGATGTAATTGATAGTCCGATGTAATTGGACTCAGCATAGTCCGATGTAATTGGACTCAACACAATTTGCGTCCGATGCAATTGATAGTCCAATGTAATCGGACTCACACCAGTTTGCGTCCGATGTAATTGGACTCAGCATAGTCCGATGTAATTGGACTCAACACAACTTGCGTCCGATGTAATTGATAGTCCGATGTAATTGGACTCAGCATAGTCCGATGTAATTGGACTCAACATAATTTGCGTCCGATGCAATTGATAGTCCGATGTAATCGGACTCACAACAGTTTGCGTCCGATGTAATTGGACTCAGCATAGTCCGATGTAATTGGACTCAACACAACTTGCGTCCGATGTAATTGATAGTCCGATGTAATTGGACTCAGCATAGTCCGATGTAATTGGACTCAACATAATTTGCGTCCGATGCAATTGATAGTCCGATGTAATCGGACTCACAACAGTTTGCGTCCGATGTAATTGGATTCAACATAGTCCGATGTAATTGGACTCAACACAACTTGCGTCCGATGTAATTGATAGTCCGATGTAATTGGACTCAGCATAGTCCGATGTAATTGGACTCAACACAATTTGCGTCCGATGCAATTGATAGTCCAATGTAATCGGACTCACACCAGTTTGCGTCCGATGTAATTGGACTCAGCATAGTACGATGTAATTGGACTCAACACAACTTGCGTCCGATGTAATTGATAGTCCGATGTAATTGGACTCAGCATAGTCCGATGTAATTGGACTCAACACAATTTGCGTCCGATGTAATTGGACTCAACATAGTCCGATGTAATCGGACTCACAACAGTTTGCGTCCGATGTAATTGCACTCAGCATAGTCCGATGTAATTGGACTCAACACAACTTGCGTCCGATGTAATTGATAGTCCGATGTAATTGGACTCAGCATAGTCCGATGTAATTGGACTCAACATAATTTGCGTCCGATGCAATTGATAGTCCGATGTAATCGGAGTCACAACAGTTTGCGTCCGATGTAATTGGACTCAACACAACTTGCGTCCGATGTAATTGATAGTCCGATATAATTGGACTCAGCATAGTCCGATGTAATTGGACTCAACACAATTTGCGTCCGATGTGATTGGACTCAACATAGTCCGATGTAATCGGACTCACAACAGTTTGCGTCCGATGTAATTGGACTCAGCATAGTCCGATGTAATTGGACTCAACACAACTGGCGTCCGATGCAATTGATAGTCCGATGTAATCGGACTCACAACAGTTTGCGTCCGATGTAATTGGATTCAACATAGTCCGATGTAATTGGACTCAACACAACTTGCGTCCGATGTAATTGATAGTCCGATGTAATTGGACTCAGCATGCAATTGATAGTCCGATGTAATCGGACTCACAACAGTTTGCGTCCGATGTAATTGGACTCAGCATAGTCCGATGTAATTGGACTCAACACAATTTGCGTCCGATGCAATTGATAGTCCGATGTAATCGGACTCACAACAGTTTGCGTCCGATGTAATTGGATTCAACATAGTCCGATGTAATTGGACTCTACACAACTTGCGTCCGATGTAATTGATAGTCCAATGTAATTGGACTCAGCATAGTCCGATGTAATTGGACTCAACACAATTTGCGTCCGATGTAATTGGATTCAACATAGTCCGATGTAATTGGACTCAACACAACTTGCGTCCGATGTAGTTGATAGTCCGATGTAATTGGACTCAGCATAGTCCGATATAATTGGACTCAACACAATTTGCATTCGATGTAATTGGACTCAACATAGTCCGATGTAATCGGACTCGCAACAGCTTGCGTCCGATGTAATTGGACTCAACACAATTTGCATCCGATGTAATTGATAGTCCGATGTAATTGGACTCAGCATAGTCCGATGTAATTGGACTCAACACAATTTGCGTCCGATGTAATTGGACTCAACGTAGTCCGATGTAATCGGACTCGCAACAGCTTGCGTCCGATGTAATTGGACTCAACACAATTTGCATCCGATGTAATTGATAGTCCGATGTAATTGGACTCAGCATAGTCCGATGTAATTGGACTCAACACAATTTGCGTCCGATGTAATTTGATTCAACATAGTCCGATGTCATTGGACTCAGAGAAACTGACAAACTCTAAATTATTTTGTATTACAAAATATGTTAGTAAAACATATCTGATTCATCTCAATGTTCCTTGAACATATTCAGGAAAGAGTTTTTGGTGCTGGTTATCTGTTTTGAAGAAAAGTTTTTAAAATTCTCACATCACCGAATTCACCCCCTCTTGTGTGATGGTTGCTTGACCCAACAGGGCTTGTAGCAAAAAAAGTAAGTGGTAAAGCATATTCTATTTGTTGTCTAAATCAATCATGCATAAACAATAATTATGCATAAACAATAATCCATCATCGTCTAATAATAAACAATAATGAAGCCCAAATGTGAACATTGGAGCTTAAAAAAGTTATACTTTTAGACAGCAAATATAGTCTTCATTAAATAGAACAAAGAGGAAATTACATAACACCATAAACGGAATACAAATTACATAATAACATAAACATTTATCCAAAAAAACAACATAAATTCAGACAACAACGTGACCAATACCATAAGTAGGATCTACTAAGATCCCAAAAAACATTTAACTTTGAAAAGATAACCCCAAAAGCTTCCCAAAACACATTTTGCTTTCAAAAAATCCAACTCCACAGATTTAGCTATGAAAATCTTCCATCCCCACAACTGAACTATTCTTTTTCCTTCTTAATGTTCTTCTTTAAAACTATGAGTGGCCTATTCATGTCAGAATCATCCTTCTTTGCAAGTTTGGTTGGCTGTTCCAATTGAACATCATTCTTCTTATCTGGAGACTCCCTCTTCGGAGCAGAAGTTCCATACTCTGTATCCTTTGCGAGATCAACCCTTTGATCTTCCCCAAGTTGTGATTCTTGATCAATATCAGCAGTACCGAACTTCGTCAACAAATTCTGCTCAAAGAAATAAGGAACAAATTAATTAAAAGTGTTGACATAAATGGAAAGGGAAATTTGTAGAATTTCTAGAATACCTGTGCAATTTCATTCTCAGCAGTATTCAGTATTGCCTGCCTTCCAGCAGCAAAATGCACATTCTCACAACTGTCATCCTGTTGAAATAAAACATTGCAAGATAAAAGATATGTCATCTATTGATAACCATAAAATGGAAGGGAAATTAGTGCAAAGAGAAGCAGAAAACATATATAAAATTATTCCCACCGATTTCATGTACATCTCAATGAACTTGTTCATAATAACTTCATCATAACAAATTCTCTTGACATTAAAATTCTTTTCCCACTTTGAGCTCTGTGCACAATTGTTGCCAACTTTGAATAGGAAAGACCTATCCACCAAGTCTGAAATTTGCTTTGGCAAGCTTCCCTCGACAGACTTCTATATAAATTTGAAGGAGTTTAGAACAATGTATTTTAAACAAACTGGCAATGTATAATGTAATAATTTAATAAAATAAATTGACATTAAAAGAAAACAACCTTGTTCTGATTCTGAGTTTCAAACATTTCGCTACACGATTTCCTAAAGAGAACTCTTGCATCACGATCCCATATAACAAAAGTGGCACAGTCAGTGTCATCAACAACACGCACTTTTATACGATACCTGGTTTACAATTTAGTAATTCAGTATTCAATAATTGAATGAAGAATAACATTAAACAGGAAAAAAACAATGACATTGAATACCTTGTCTCAACCTTGATAACATGGTTATCACACTTCTCACAAAAGAACATCTTGTGATCTGGGTATACTGACTTTCCACATGGGCATGCAGTATAAAACCAGTCATCATCCTCAATAACATGTTTCACAGTTGCATAAACAACATAAGAACATTCCTGACACATTTTTCAAAATTAAATAAAAAAAGATCAATGAAATGTTGCACCAAAGTAAGTGATTATTTGTGAACCATGTTATAAATTATAAATTGACAAATTTTAACCTCGTTGCATTCTTTCAGAGCTTCAATTGTCTTCCTTTGAGTCACTTGAAGAAAATCGGCCTCAAGACCAACTGACCCGGTTTCTGGCAGTTGTGTTAATCCTTGTGTGGGTGACTCTAGGACCTCATTCATCCTTAATAAGATAACAATAATAATAAGATAATAAGTATCTAGTTGTAGTAAAATGTATACATAAATACATAATACATAAGTCAACCATAAACAGATGACATGATAAGATGCCTAAGTGTATAGAATAACCTATTTCTCAGTGATATTGCCTCTTCACTGACAGCATTGTAGATAATCCTCGTGCAGTTGATGCAATTTTGCAAGTGAATCTTGCCTAAATGAATTATAAAATTATAAAATAAATTGCATAATGTTAATTAAATATAAAAATCTGTAAATGGAATGAGGAATGAAAAAACAGACCTTGAAAGGTCTTCACTTTTGCTAGATGAAAAATCACAACAGCATTTTCATGTTCCCCAGATGCAATAAAAGTACTTAGCTCATCACAATATGGTCCAAACAGAGTACATTGTATCTTTTGACTATTTATAAAAGATGAAAAAGAGAAGAAAAGTTAGTAACAACAAGAAAGATTAAAAGAAAAAAAGTGTCTTTACATGTTGTCATATTAAATCCTTACTCATCACCATCAACAGCAATCACATTCAGCTTTGTCTTTTTCCCATCTTTCTCATACTCCCTTTCTGTTCCTACCCCAGTCAGCTTTCCCATCACATCTATTCAAAAGAATGAATTACAAAAAATGATATCAAACCTCCATAACAGCAAATAAAAATTAATCCAAAACTGAAGTTGTTTAAAAAAGGGAGGAAAATGAATAAGTTTAAAATTAAGTCTTACCAACCAAATAGTCCATATCATATGAACCACTGACAATTTCAGGAATAGGAACAAAGGTATAAATGCTACCACGCACAAGAGAATCATTGTTCTGAACCTTGGTTTGGAACTGGAAATTGATTTTGTACATGTGGTGGCAGGTTCTGTAATTCCCACCATTTACAGCCACCCCAAAATTATGTATTGAGTAAACAATTCCTTCTTTCAAAAGTTTATCAAACTTATAGATCAAGGTTCTTCTAATAGAACCATGAATCTTATCACCCTGCAAACATATTTACTTTAATGATCAAAAACCTTTTACAAATAAAAATACAAAAAACATCAAAAATTTGAAAACAACATTTTATGGAGTCTGATTTTTTAAACAACCTTATCATCCATAAGAACCATCTCCAGGGAGAATGGTACATCTGGTTTACTGAAGTTTGAAACCTTCCAAAGCCTAATGACCTTGGCCACAATGGTCCAACACTCCTTTTCAGGAGTGATTTCAGATATGGAATCATGTTTGGAAGACATCTCACACAGCAAAGAACGAAACAACGAAATAACGAAATAAAGAAATAGGGGTTCAGGGAAAAGATGAAGCAGTTTGTGAGTTTCACTTGAAGCAAAGATGTCTATATATAGAAGATTGAGAACATACACAAAGCTTAACCCTAAGTACAAATAAGTTTAAAATATTCGTCTTTCAAATTTGAATTGCAATGGAGAGGCGGGAATGAGGCATAAACTTGAAGATATAGCTTTGGGGGAGGAGAAAGATGGTCTTCAAAGC
Source organism: Ammopiptanthus mongolicus (assembly GCA_039655645.1). NCBI lineage: Eukaryota > Viridiplantae > Streptophyta > Magnoliopsida > Fabales > Fabaceae > Ammopiptanthus > Ammopiptanthus mongolicus. The sequence goes on along the minus strand of CM077346.1, from coordinate 16,331,939 downwards.
TCTGACCGGTCCGATGCAGAAATCCCTATGATGCAGAAAATTGGGAGAAGCAATGAAACACCAATAAGGAGGTTTACAACCTGCATGAAATAAAATGAAGAAAGGATTATGCATGCAATTAGAATAAAGAAGGAAAAGATGAAAGGGATTGAATGGATAGAAGCAGCTCCCTCTGCTCAATCCCCTCGGATGCAGATTCATTGGATCAGAGAATTACACAAATAAGGCTATTGTTAGCTGTCCAATTTTTTGACTCGTTTTTTGCAAGTGGGCTAGACGTCATTGCCTTCTAATGGGCCAAACAAAATAAAAAATAAGCAATGGACTTTTTAAAAACCAGTTTTCTCCTTTTCTTTTTTCAAAATACCTAATTTGTCCCTTTTCTACCTCAATTACACCTAAATGGCATGTTTTTGAATTGATCAAAATTGTACAGTGAATGTTGGAGTGCCACGTGTTGAAAAGTGCCATTTGTGCAACCTATAATTGTATATTCAATAGATTCAAATTTGTACATTTCATCCAAATATTGGGGTAATCCGATCCCATTTCACTTACTAATCGGGCCATGATTAGGTCAGGATTGGGACAAAAAATTGGTCAAATAAAAATAACAGCTTGGGTTCATGCCAAGTTAAACGTAGCTCAACCCTTCCCACCATGAGTGCCCCTAATTAAAGTCAATTTATTGGACCGCAACAAATCTTAGAAATTCAGACCTTTGGGCTGATAAATTCCTAAGGTCATTGTAGCTAACACAATGAATATACTTAAAAATCTATCCCCTATGAGATAACAAACCTCCGAAGTCCTTATGATTTTGTACCCATTTCATGAAGTTTCTTATAATTACGTACGACACAAGCTAACCTCCTTTAGAGTAGCAATCGTATGCAATAATCTAAAGAAAATATATGATACATGATGACAAGAAAGTTTCCTTACAAATTCTGTATGAGTCACTTTGATGACAAACGTTTACATTGACCTTCAAAGAACTAACTTTTTTTTTTTTTTGGTGCTAAAGAACTAACTTTTACTAGGATAAACTATTGTCCAAAGGAAGAAAATAGAGCAAATATACTAATAATATGTTTATTGCCGATCTATGCAACATAAGACAGTAACAAAAATGTGTATATATCATGATCAGTTACATATTCTTTTTATCCAAAAATGCTTCAAATCATGATTATCATACACAAACGATTTTCATTCCAAATAACAAATGCTTATTGGAGTAAAGCTTGTAATTAATGAATATGCTTATTATGTTTTTTTGTACAGTGCTTGTTAAGCATTTATAATAGTAGAAAATAAAAAATGAGCCAAAAACACCGTGTGCTGCATGTACAGATCGACATGACAGCAAATTGCCACGTAAAAACTACACTTTGCTGCACAATCTAATGGGATGGAAGAGTCACATCCTGTGTTTTCTTTTGTAGATTTATAAATTACACAAAGAATGGAAATCTCTTAATAAAAGGGTAGTTTGGAATAGTAATATTATTTTATTTAATTCATTTTAATTATTCGTTTTCAACTCTATAACAGCCCTAACTCATATTAGCGTACCAAATTGATCCAAAGTGCCCTAAAAGAATCCTGCCTTTTGTTATTTATTTCTTTATTTATTTTCATTTAATTTTCTTATCTGACCTAAAGCGCCTGTAATGAATCAAGTTCAAGCAAACGAAAAGTCACAAGGGGATGCTAGTGGGAACCAAAACTAAATCAGTATCAACTGTATTGCACAACAAATTTAAAAAAACTCAGAAAAGTGGTCAATGGGTTCACCAAACATTACTATTTTCATTTTTAAAACAGAAGAGTTGCAGAGATTGATCCTATCTACGTCAAAAGAATAACCCTAGAGGCTAAAGCAGATTACCGAAATGTTTAGATGCTGTTATTTGTAGAGGGCAAATAACAATAGGGTGGGGGAGTGCTACTTTATGTGCAAGCAAGAAGAGTTTTCATCTAAAGCAGTTCGATTTTTTAATCCATTCCTTTCATACCTTAATATTTTCTGCAATATTAACCATGTAAGGAACCTAGCTAGACATGAAGTAGACCATAAGGGGACCCTGTTTGAAGGAATATACCTTTACTTGAAGTCAAGATACTACTATAACACTCTAAAGCTACCACTAACAGCAGACAACCCACCTTATCATATGTTTTAACTTTTTTTCCTCACTTGATTTCCCACCTTTTACTACAAGTTGATAAAGAAGCAAAACCATCAAGGTAATAAAAAAATAGAAGGGTTATCTCAGATTATTTTAACCACTGCCATTCGGGTTTTCCTTGGTGGATAAGAATCAGCAACTTCCATTTTCTGCCGGAACAGGTTTTTTCTGTTCTTTTGCGGTTTAAATGATTAAAACCCAAGTCACTAGCGAAAGGCACAAACTTAGGACCTGTTTGGTGTAATGGTTTTAGAAAAGCTAAAAGTTAAGGGAAGAGAGCGGAGTGACCTCCTAAGTCCTAAACATAAAAATAACTAACTTTCTTCATTTTTTTTCTTCTTGTTCTCATTTCATTTATGGCTCATACATATATAGCCTAAAGAAGCAATCTATAAAAGATTTGCTGACTGGAATCTACTAACATAAAATCCTAACAAACTCCATGACTCAGCATAACAAATTCATAGATTTTAAAATATTCTTATTCTAATTATATTCTATTGAGGTAGGATCTGTTGCCATGATTTTGGGCCATAACATCCATTTTTTGGGGCCATAACATCCCTTCATTCTTGCAGTACCACCTTGTCCTCAAGGTGAATTGAAGTCCAAAAACCCATTATGTCGCAATCCAAAACTGAATCCAGAGAGAAAAAAAAGTTGCCTAACAATATAGAAGCCCAAAACATAATGCAGCAAGGCCCAAGAAAAATAGAAGTAGCCAAGTAAAACTTTTTGTGAAACCCAGTAGCAAACCCTAAGGTCTCTATTATCAAATGCCAGGGAATCCATGGCCATCCAGAAGCAGGTCCGACGACGGCGCTGTCGCGGGAAGGGGAACCGACATCGAGGATGTGGTTGACCGCGTCGTAAAAGGCGAACACGTAGTGGACCGGGTCGCCGAGATCGAAAACGAGACCAGAGCTTGGTTGCGGTGTGGCAGAGATTGTGCTCACAACTGTCTTCTCCGGCGAAGGCATGGAGGTGGTGGACGCCAACGTCTCAAACTCGAAGCGGTGCAGATTGGGTGCGAGGAAGATGAAAGTGAAGCATGTAGGACTTTGAACCGGAGAAACTGAAGGTGGGAACGGTGTTCCAAGGCGGCGAGGCAAAGACGGTACCGCAAGGAGTATCGGGGCCGGAAGGAGCGAATTCTGCAAGATCCGGAACCTGATATGGTGGGCCCAAATCCTTGAAGACCTCGGTGGTTTCCGACAATAGATCGGCCGTGGGGCTGCCTTCACTGTGTGAGGTCGCCGTGTCCTTGTCACTGGTCACCGTCGGGTCGACAAACAGGGACTCCGAATCAGTGTTGATTGGAGGTTTGACCGGAACATTAATGGTGGATACATAACGTTGATGATGGAAGGGTGGCGCGATGTCATTGGTTTTGAAATCGTGACCGATGTTTTGGAAACCAAGTAGATCAAGGCGTGATTTGAGGCTATTCATTTCAGTGGTGAGGGAAGGGATTTTCTATTTAAAGGCTTGTTGGTTCTCGAGGATGAGGATGAGGCTGAGGGTGGTGGAATTGTTGATGGTGGGGGGATCTGAAGGTGTGAGTATGGTCTTAAGTGAGGAAAAAGTTCAGTAGCAAAAGTTGAGAGACTGTGCAGACAAAGTGGACAAAGTTGTTGGCTATGTAAAATTTGATGGAGAATGGACATGGTGTCAAGGAAATAGGGAGGGGAATTCATGGCAATGAAAGCACCAATATAATGGTTTTAGAAAAGCTAAAAAGTTAAGGGAAAAGGAAGAGAGCTCCTATATGAAGGAGTGACCTCCTAAACATAAAAATAACTAATTTTCTTCATTTTTTTCTTCTTGTTCTCATTTCATTTTTGGCTCATACATATATAGCCTAAAGAAGCCAATCTATAAAAGATTTGCTGGAATCTACTTACATAAAATCGTAACAAACTCCATAACTTGGCATAACAAATTCATAGATTTTAAAATATTCTTATTCTAATTATATTCTATTGAGGTAGGATCTGCTACCATGATTTTGGGCCATAACACCCATTTTTTAGGTCATAATATTTGATTTGCATTTTCATTTCCTGTTTTTATTTTATGTTTTCATTTTCTGAAAATTGTTTTCATTTTCAAATTATAAAAAATTTGAAAACATGTTTGATTTGCATTCCTATTTTCTATTTCCAGATTTTGAAAATATTAAAAATGTGTTTGATTTTGCCATTTTTATTTTCAGAATTATATTTATTTTTATTAATGGACCATTTATGAAGAAAAAAATTTATAATATATATTCCTAATAATGTTAAATTGATTGAATTGCCTATTACTAAATAAATACAAAGATTGCTATATGTTAATTATAAGAATCATAACAAAAGTATTTATAAATGTATCAATATCATATGTTAAATATAGTCATTACCACGTCTTTAAGTCTACAAAATAACAAAAACATTACATAAATTTTATCACTCTCATTTGTCTTAAAAAAACTTCAATTATAAATTCTCTCATGATCTACGGTAACTTTCCCACATTTGATTTGCAATTGTATGTTGAATTTGTGCCATTTTAGTGGCTTGATTAGCCTTAACATTGACACCATGTTGGTCTACCCCTAAGCCTTGCTCATCCATAATCAAGTCTTCTCCAGCATACTGGTCAAACATCCTGGCAGACAAAAGAACAAGAAAATTGATGCTTAGGATGTATTTGGAAAAGCTGCAAAAAAAAGATTATGCTAATAATCGATTTATGAATAATCGATTATTGTGATAATCGATTATAATCAGAATCTATTTTTTTTTGGGTCTGTTTGTTGAAAAGCGATTTCAAGATAATCTTTTTCGTTTGGATGGTCTAAAAAAATCGCTTTTTACATAGTAAATTACGAAAAAAGGTATGAAGTTATTTGTATAATTTAATAATATTTATTTGGAAGTTAGTTTTGTAGGGGTAAATAGGGAAGAGAGTTTTGAGAATAAGAAATAATCAAATCATAATAATCTTAAGCTAAAACAAATTAGATGACATAAAACAGCTTTTTTCCCCCAAAAAAAGTTTTTTTTATAAATTTAAACTAATTGCCAAACATGATAGATTATGTATGAAACAACTTTTTAGTCAAAAAACAGCCGAAATGGGAAAAATCTATCTTTCCCAAACATGCTCTTATTGGTGCTCAATCTGTGAAACAGTAACCTTCAAATACAATTTCTACAACATATAAACATAAACATTCATTAACTAGATCAAAGCCTGCCCCACTTAATTAGTCTAGACTAGTGATTGGCAAACTCTTGGTAAAATATGGTACTGAACTTATCTAGCTAGCTTCAGGTTTATGGTTTTCAGAGTTAACACCTTCATATATGAGACCGTAGTAACTTGAAAAATTAGGGAACAAATGAAAGAAGGAACCTTAATCAAACTAACTATATTCAGTCTGTTAAGCAGCTAATATAATTACATATGTTTAGTTCACATCCTAAGCCACATATGCAAGCACTTCTTAGATTAGATTACAACATGAATAGAACCCATGTCCACAGACGGAAATGGTCATTTAATAGTCAATACAATAGGTACATACCAAAGAAACGCAAGAGTTGTGCACCAGAAACATATTGAGATTATGAGGGTACAGATCCATATTCTTTAAACTATTTTCAATCATTTCAACTCACCTCCAAATCACAAGTTTGGGCTTATAGACAAAATGGGTTCAGATTAAGGACAAAATTAGACAAATATTTAAAATAGTTGGATGTCATTATAGTCAACCAATTTGCATAATACTCACCATGTATATATGAAGTCTCACGCAAGAATGATGACCAACATAAACTGATCACCCTTTGTAAAGTGCCCATGGACCCTCTGTAAGCAGGACCTGAAACAGTACAAGGCACATGCATTCAATAACAAAGGGAATTCATAATGAATATAGATGTGAAAATCTTGCATTTTATTCATAGTTATGACTTATATGGAAGTCATTTCATTATTATTATCAGATAATAAAATGTAATCATTCAACTTAGCCCTCCACGGTTTTCTTACCTCACCAAACCATTTTTTTCAGCAAGCTTTCCAGGGATTCTTCATAACCAACACCTCTCACCTTTTCAGCACTCATCATCTTCCACTCTTCAACACCCACTCACAAAAACCAGAAACTTCACCATGAATCACCTGAAACTCCACATCATCAACCATGGAAACATATTCACAAACACCTTAACTCCACCCAACAAACAAAACCCATAAATAAAACTACACTCATAATGCGATGAGGATTTAAGACCCATCTAGTCAATCTAACACAAAATTCGTGGTGCCTTTTCTATTTAAAAGATTCATGAGTATATTAGTAAAAACCAAAAAAGATTTCTATATTTTTAATAAATAAAACATTTCATCTATCGAACCAACTGCAATCCTGAAGTGGATTACTGAACAAAGATTGGTGAATGACATTGCAATTCTTGATCATAATATCTAATAGTGAATAGAATAAGGAGATATCACCTCTTTATCAAAAATGACAACCCCGTATCCAAAAATCCACCCCAAAAAAAGGGCATGCCATGAATCCACCAAAATTTGAAGATATACCAACACCCACCACTAAACCCACCCAAACAAAGTTTCCTCCACATATTAGTCAGGCCATAAAGCCACCCAGTCTCTTCTTAAACAAGAAAACCCCAAATTTGATGGAACCAAACCCTAACCCCAAAAATCAACACAACAAACATCACATTGTTCAACACTAGGCTAGAACTAAGTAAATGGCAAGCAAATAAAACATACAGTTTAAAAGAACAAGAGGTAGGATTATATCGAGTAGAGAAAGAGACCGTAGAAGATTCCTCAGAGAGATAGCGTGTGAGAAGAGAAATAGCGTAAGAGAAGATCAACTATGGAGGTGGGAAGGGAGAAGGTGGGGGTGAGAGCAAAGAGAAAGAAACCATGGCCATGGTAGAGAAAGAGAGGTACAGAATGAAGAAGAAATGTGATACTGTTTGGCAGAGAGGAACGAAAAAGAGGAACGAAATGAGGCCACCGCGTTTTTTTCATCTTTCTCATATTTACGATACTGCCACCACGTTTTCAACATTTTCAGGTTTCATTTTTGATATTTAAAATGAAAATGGTGAAAATGTCTTTTTTTTTATTTTCAAATTTGGGCTCAATCAAGAAATGTTTTGAGTAAAAACATTTTCATAAAACTCGGGGAAACACATTTTCAAGCCCATTTTTTATTTTCACTGAAAATGAAAATAGGAAATGACCAAACCAAAGAAGCCCTTACTATGTCGCTTCATTCCCTCGTGAGTAATTATACAATTTATAACAGGAAGATCATTATATGTCAGCAGTATTACACTTACACTTCTATTAGTGGTACTACACTTGTACTTAATCTAAAATATTAAGATAAATACGAGTGTAAGGTTAGTGTTTACAATCGCATCATCAGAATCCTAGTAGTTAAATCTATTCTCTTTTCTCCTTTTATAATCCCTAAATTTCAACAAAAACAAACTCACTAGAATTTATGCATTGCTTGCTTGGGGTGCAGTGAAAATAATAAAGGGAAGCAGGAGAAGGGGTGAAAATTGATATGCATGTTTTGCTAAATTACTATGTATCTTTCCTCTTTCCTTCACTACTTCATCCATTTTCAATCCTAACAAGTACAGCATTTCTTTACTCTGAAGCAAATCAACGGTGCAAACAACCCCTATTCCTCAAAAGGGGAAAAAAGGCAAGAGGAAATAGAGAAAAAAAATTAGATAATTAAAAGCACCACCCATGACAGAAATAAATTGTAGGTACAAGATTATATGGACTACTTACCATCGCGGTGTCAGGACATGGAGAAAGCAACATCTGATGAAACTTGCTTCTTTACCTGGAACATAATGTACTCTGGTGCAAGGAATATGCTTGTCCGGTGAGGGTCATATATTGTTTACAGACCAAAGACTTGACCGCATACTGACTATAAGACAATTATGTGAGAAAATCAACCAATCAGAGAGAACAGAAGAAAAACCAATGCATTACTAGTAATAACATTGAATTAAAGAGAAACATGATTTAGCATGGTTTGTCCTTGGCACTCTGCTTCCACAAACATTAGATGTTCATCCAATGTAGGAAAATTCCTCTCTAAAGAAAGAGTGAGCACATTTTACAAGTCTCTCTTTGCAACACATTATCTTTTTAATAACAGAGGTTACTTAACAGTAACTCGATAATACAAGAAGCGTTGTGTCTTCTTGATTCTCTCAAATGGACTTACATGTAGGTACAGATTAACATAACAAGCATGGAGACTTAGATATTGAATATACAGAATTAATTACAGATAGTAACCGAAATCAATTCTCTCTTTATAACAACTTCTTTGAAATCAAGTACCAAATGCATCCAAGATTTTCTCATGTGAGACAGCATCATATGCCCAACAAAGCCTTTGAGAAAATAATTTTACAGAAGGAATTTACATGTGATGGCTGAGTTGATTTGTTAGCAAACAGCCAAGTACCCAGAGGAAACTACTATGGACACCCAGGGAAGTTAGTACTTATGGATCTCATTACTAACATCCTGGTATGACGGGTTACAGTTTAAAGTAGAGTAGGAAGGGTCAGGCTTGGCTACACACCATAGAGAAAGGAGGTTGAGTGGCAGGGATTCACCTTGATATAACACAGGAGAACCTTTTAATTATTCCCCTAAACATGGTCCCAGCCTTGCATTAGGATTAACCCTTATCCAGTTTTTAACAATTAATCTACAAGGCAAAATTTCATGTTGTGTAACTGGTGAATATGTACTTCCAGGTTATAGTCCAGAGTTGAAGGAGATTGGAAAACCAAACTATAAAACATGTTCAATGCATTGCTGCCAAAAGATTATTAGGTTGCTGTACAAGTCAATTTGCAAATTCTTGCCTCTATAACCCTTCAAGGAAGCTGTGCCATATGCTGGCATTTGGTGGGAAAGGCATGGTTGCAATGATTTTCTCAGCTTCCTTAATTTGTCCATTTTTAGCCTGGAGGTCTACCATACAATGGCAGTGATCAAGTTCTGACTGAACCTCACGAATAGTTCCCATTTGCCCAATAATTTCCAACCCTTCACTTACTAATCCACCATATCTGCAAGCAGAAAGCACTGTTCTGAGATCTAATGCATCAGGTTTCAACCCCATCAATTCCATGTTTTGGAATCTCTATAGTGCCTCATGAGCATAACCATTCAGCCCAAGGGCAGTAATTAAAGTTGTCCAAGTAATAACATTTCTATACGTCATTTCTTTGAAAACTTTCTTTGAACAATCATCGCTTCACACTTCCCAAACATGTCAATTGGTACATTGCACAAAAATGTGTCACAATTAAGATTAAACTTCATAATAAATCCATGAAGAGAACTGCTCAAAGGCAGACTGCAAAGTTTGGTGCATACACTTTGAGCAAACAGACATCAAACACGGCACCACAGCTCCACGAACCAGACGCACCTCAGCTCCTCCTCGGACCACCAGATCCAACCGCAAGCCCGGAACTCCATGCCTCTGACCACTACTGCCATAGCAGATCCGGCCTCCACCTCATGAGCCACGTACAACAGATAGCGAACCAGCTCCACCACGCGACCACTGTACCAGATCCATGCAGCGACCACCGCATCTCGTCCTGAAATCGCGATCTCCGCGCAGCCTTCGTCCAGTGGCTCGCGGTGGTGGGCTCTGAAACCACGTCAGCATTTTATGCATATTAGAGCAAATGAAAAAAATTAGAATCCATATTATCAAACAAGCAAGGCAGAGCAACAACCTTAAAACGGATTTAGCATTAGACTTTGAAGTAGCAAAACAACATTTGAGATTGAAGGAACATGACTGTGAAGATGAACGTCCACATCTAAACCTAACTATTAAGCTTTCAAGATTTCAAAACTTAAATCAAATAAAAAAGCTTCCAAATTTTCAGAATATTATTCTTATAGTGTAATTATTAGAAAGCAAATCAGAGGGAAGCCATATAAATTTTCCACAAAATCAGACACAGAAGGCAAAAGACCAAAGTTAATGCCAGAAACGACGTTGACGGAGATGAGTCGCCGGCAGCACCAATCTAATTGGAAGAGAGAGCGAGAGAGAAGCAGAGCCATGAAACCCTAATCCAGAGACGGGAAACTGAAATGCAGTGACAAGAAAAGAAAACGTAATTTTCAAATTTTAATAAGGGCAAACATGTAAAATTATGCAGTTTGGAGGGTTTATGAAAAATCCTTGATCCCTTCCCAGTTTCCCTCCCATTTTGAAATTATCATACAAGATAAAGGTCTATCCCGTTTTGAATGGGTTTCTCTCCTCTCCACTAATCGGAGACGTTTAATAGGAGAGAGAGAAACATATAATAAAATAATATTATTTTATATTGGAGAGAATCTATCTATACATTGAATAAGGGAGAATCCAAAATTACTGTTCATTTACACGTGTTGATTCCTTAGCTTTTTGGGGCCTTTTTCATTTTTAAAACAAATGAAATTCGTTGGGTCTTTTTCATTTTTTTAAAAAATGAAATGCACTGGACCGTGTTTTGAATCGATTGATACCAACTAAGTCAGAGACATCTCTTCAGAGTACTGTTATCTGAAATTTGGGGCTACCTCCCTCCTTGCTTCCTTTTCCTCCCAAAGGTCCATCCATGATCGGTAACTCTTCTCCCTCATTCGCTTTCTCCGGCCACTGTCAGCTTCTAAGTTTTCTCCCTGCAACGCCTACCTACACTACTTCCACGTCGCCGATTGATTCTATGGGCCGTGGTAGCCCGACAGTTCGCGGAGGAGTTTGGGAAAACCTACTTCTCTTTCTTACAATCTTCTTTTGTCATCTGCTCTCGCTCTCTCTCTCTCTCTCTCTCTCTTACTCTCAGGTAACCGTCTTTTTTGTTTTTCATTTCCTAATTTCACTCTCTGTGTTGAATCTTGATTTATTGGTATCTGTTGAGTCTGAGAACTGCCAGATCTGCTGCAAGCTTGCACGAATCGCTTAAAAGAGAAATTGCCACTGGGCATTGCAATTCTCAGATCTGAATCTCCGATCGGCGGAGGGGGGAGGTACGGTTTCGTTTTTTCACTCTCAGATCGGCAAGCTTTCATTTTTCCCTCATTTTTTTTTATGCTTCTCACTGTAAGCCATCTTTCTTCTCACTGTAAATCCTATTTTGTTACCAAAATTTTCTATTTTTCTGAAGTTTTTCAGCTCCGATTTTTGCTTTGTTATGCAATTGTTCTGCTCCGATTCCTATTGTGTTGTGCGGTTGTCTTCCCACACACTTACGTTGACTCCTTTCCAATGTTAGCTTCTGTTATAGATATGGGTTAATGGAGTGAGCTTTTGTGGTTTATTGAGAAGCATCCTCGTGGTTCCGCTTGCTCAGATCCGTTTTGTGATTTGGTGCTCATACCAAAACTAATGGGAGCATTTTCTGCTCAGTTTTCATTGTTAAATTTTTTTTCCAACTACAAATGCAATGATTTTCCAGCAATACACTTTTAATTCTCAGGAAAGACATGCATCAAACACTAATTTATTGTAGCTATTTGTAATAATAAAACTAAAGCTATCAAAATTAGTTATCGCCCTGTAATTACAGTGCAACATTGAGCCTATGTTAATGTGAAAACATAAAACCGGAACTAGGCATGCAAAGAAATATGAAGAAGAGAAACAAACTGATTGGAAATAAAAGTGTGCATTGCTTTGTTGTTTTTTGCCAGCTATTGATGTTTTGCTTTGTAATATGTGTCTTAGTGTTTTGTTGTTTTCATGTTGCTGTCTTAGTAATAGATATCTGCTTACTTTATTTTGCATTCCTTATTTTTTGGCATTTTGCTATCTTTCAGTCATTTGCTCTCTGTATTTTGCTGTCTTAGTATTTTGTTTTTTGGACAGTCTTGGGTATTTTGTTGTTGGTTCTTTTTATCAGTTAAATTGGTCCTTGGATTTTCACATTTTCAGGGACTACAATGAAAATTTTCTTCTCTCAGGAACTAATGTGAAATTGCTCAACCAATGTGAAATTGTAGAAGATGTAAGGTACTTTATTTGTCCTTCTGGTCATGAACATGAAAATGGACAATTTTTTTTTTAAAGATAACCCAAATGGATGTTTTTTACCATTCTAAATTATATGTCTCTTATTCTTTAGATTTTTTTCTTACACTGCATTTTGGTTATAAATTCTTATCTTTGGTCACCTTTACACAATCATAGGGAATAGGTGGTGTAGGAATCGTTGTTGCTAAGATGCTAACTAGATGTGATATAGGTCGACTTTTGTTGTATGATTATGACAAAGTGGAACTTGCAAACATGAATAGGCTTTTTTTTCGTCTTGATCAGGTGAGTACCCAAATCTTCATTATCTTATGTTTAGAGTTTATTTTTTGATATTTATATTTATCGTTTCCAGGAATCAAATTTTTAAAATTCAAGGGGCTGCCTCATAAGTAATTTTTAACACAGATAGAAAATAGCAATTTGAAAATTTGATGATGGTAGCTAACTTCCAGACTTATGTGCATTTAACAGCAGCCACAGAGCAGTTAACATAAGAACTCTGTTTTCATTTCACAAGAATGAATGCACTAGCAAACTTTAATTGTTATTTGTTATGTATAAGCAGGAAGTTATATGGTTCTATACTAAATGTGGTGGTTTCTTAAAGATTTAGTTTTTTACAAATGTGATCAATTTATGGTACGAGTTTATGTATAAATGCTTATATAATGTGTAAAATGTGTATATATGAAGTTGAAGTATTACTACCAACTGTGAGTCAGATACAAAAGGTGTTACCCTTGGCCAATAATTTCCTTAAATACGAAATGTTTCAATCGTTTCCTTTGATATTCAAGTCATTGTCTTTTTAGTCACATTTTATTTTATATTTTTCCTTTTCCCTTTAGTTGGATCTTCTCAATTCAGAAGTTTGATCAAATATCGAGTACCGTTCAAAGTTCATAAGTTTCTTTAAATTTCTTTCTATTTGTTTTAGTTCCAGTTTTTGTTTTTGGTATGAAATGGGTATATATTACTATCAGGCCATGAACAGGTAGCTCTGTATTCAGGCTTTGTATTTTTTTATAAAATAAAGTAATAATAGGATGTTTTCCATCATTACCACTACAATATTGCAATTCAGGGGGTTAGTCACGATTTTAGAGACTTTATTTTCCATATACTTTTTAGTTGTTTGGTTGGTTAATTAGTACCTTTGTGCTTAGGCCAAGTAATTGCCTTTAGACTTGGGTATATTTAAACTAGAACCAAAATTTCAAGCTAACATATTTTAAGTCAGTTTGAACTTCAAGGTTTCTTTGTCTAGACATTGACCAAAAATTAGTTTGGAGGGAATTGCAAATGAAGCATGCTCAAGCGCTGGCCACTAGGGACTGTGGAAGCTAATAGCATTTTATGTTACCAACTTGATTTCCTTTACTTAACGTCCAGTTTGTACTTCTTTGTGAATGTCTGTTGTTGAAGTTTTGCCCTATAAACTTAATACAGTGAATGTTTGACACATTTGGTTGTTTACTCCCATAATAAGCAAGGAGGTCAGGGAGAGAGATATATAAATTATTATATGGATCTTGGTGAATGGTATTATATGAGTACTTTGTTTCTTAGGCAATCACCGTTACTTTTTCAAGATTGAAGTTCATTTCTAAAGAAGATATCCTGAAATCGAATGAGTCACTATATATATTTTTGAACCAAAAGAATACTACATCTCTAATTATATAATGGTGTTGTGGTAACACGGCTGTTTGTAACTTTCAGTTTTATAATCTTCTGATCTATTTAGTTTTTCCTTTGGAAATGTTTCCACAAACATTTGATATTATATGATTGACAAAATATTTGCGCAAATTTTTTGATTCATGGACTAGGAAGTGTTGCAGAGGAATTTCAGTGTGACAACGATATACTTAACCAGAGGAAGTGTTGGGAAATAATAGCAATGTTGTATGACATCTAAGTTCATCACTTCTCTTTTTCCTTGTCTGGCAATTTTTTTATTTAAATTCCTAGCAATGCTCTATTGTGCCTGTTCCATTTTGTAATGCCTTCTAATACCTAATAATTATAAAACTTTATTATCTAACAATCAATTCTTTCTGTGAGAAATTTGGAATTTGGAAGTTTGTTATGTTTGTTATCAAGATTAGCGGTTGCCTAAGGCTAATTACTCTATATCTTTTAATGACTATTATCTAAATAAAAATAGTTGACATCCATTTTGTTGCTTAGCATGTCTCAACACAGTTGATAAAATCATTGCTCCCATAGATATAATGAGTCATCTTTTGTATCACATTTCAATAAATCCGTATTATGTTGCTTTTGAAGAAAAGATTCTTATAGGGCCTAAGAGCAATGTTGGAGTTTGATGATGAGTATTGAATTGGAAACAAATTAATTTCTTCGTGAGTATAGAGGCATATTGCTTAAACCTTTTGTGCACAATAACATACAATTTCTTTCCGGTTTTATACATTCATTTATATGCATTTATAAGTTGCAATACTCGTAAAAAATATATGGCTACTGTATGCCTACTGTAATTATAATTATTAGGTAATTTGTTGGTTTTCATATGACTCCTTTGCATGGTTCGAGATGTCTGTTTTGTCTATAATGCAGCGAGGTTGTTTGATATAGGTTGTGATTAACCTCCACCTGAACCAAGTAATTTTTGCTCTTTTTTTTTGGAGATGTTTGATATAGGTCGGGGTGGGGTTTAGAGTTCAAAGCTTCAAATCCATTTGATTCTTTTTTGGCTTAGAATTTTGAAGACAGAAAAATTCTCCTTGGCATGTTATCCGCTGCAGTATGCTTTTAGCAAGGTGTGGTTATTGAATTTCATAAAATTATATTAGCAAATGGAGATAAGAGTGTTGATTATCTTGGATGTTTGAGCTCTCTTTTTGAAAAGCTTATGTAATGCACAATATATAGTATGCATATTTTATTAGGTGTACTTACTTTTATATGGAAAAAAGGGCTAGAGAATTATCTTGAAGTGACCTTGTGATGTTCTGTTGTAGGCCCAAAAATGGTTCACATCTGCTATATGTTTCTTATGCAGTTTTATTTTTTCTATTGTCATTGTGATGCTAAAGACTTAATGATTTGTCTCAATTGAATTACAACTTCAGAATTCTTTTGATGTTACAGTAATTAGAGTACATTTGGTATGCTGGAATTGTTACTCAATTGTTTTCTCTATTTCATGGGGATCTCCATTATTTTGTTTGGTTCAAAAAAGTGATGGATTGACCATTCCATTTGATTCCACAGAATAAGTGGTGGTCCTTTCTTCCTAGAAAACTAGAATATTCATTCATTGCAGAATAAAATGAATTCATGTTTATTTTGTTGCATTGTATATTGTCTTTAGTTATAATTTCATTCTATTTCAAATACATACACCAAGCACACAATCAGAATGGAATGAAATATTCCATTCCTGAGTGAACTAAATGTTGAAATAAGAACTATTAAAACATTCCTATTTCAATTCTATAAGATTGATTTTGCGCATGGAACATACCATACATATTTGAAATTAGCTACTGGATTTTTTCTATTACATACCTTTTCAGATGAGATAATTATGCCTAGGGCACATCTTCTGAATGTTTGTCTCAAACTTGAAGAATTTCTTTAAGCTTATTGATTTGCCTTCAGGAAAAAAAAAAATGTTCTTACTTTTCATAGAAGCCTCCAGAAAGATAATAAAGCATCCTTAGAAAGAAAGGTGACAAATGCAGATAAGTTTTTTTATTGTTAGAAATTAGGATGACACATTATCTCTTCCAAGGTAAATGGTTCAAATACAAGGTGTGCCCAGTTTTGTTTCATAATTCATATCGGATCCATTGAGGTTGAAAGAATTTTACATGGAGGGTATGATGACAATGACGAGAATTCCTGACAATATTGGACATGATGATGACATATCAATCCCTTTATGTACTCTATAATGTAAGGATTATCATAAGTTTGTTGGACATTCCAAACTGATGTATCTTTTGGTTAGCTTATAACAATGTTGATTTGTTGAAAATTAACAATGATCGCTCTTTAACAGCAAAGCTGTTGAAGTTGGACATTAGTATTGAAAAATAATAGATAAATTTTCGTTATGTGTCTTTGTTTTTGGATTTGCATTAGGCTTTTTCAACTTGGTTTCTACCTATCCTTTTTTGGTTGTCATGGTGTATGCCATCATACTGGCATATTATTTTGAGTATGGCTTTTTCAATGGATCGAACGATTGTCTCTGTCGAGTGAATTTAATATATGCTTTTGAATTAGAGTATGACAATCTATCACCCCATGTGTGTTCCTTTTACTTGATGCTACAATGTTGTTAGTATGTTTAACATTTATGATAGTTTTAAATTTTAAGTAAACTTATGAATTATTTTTATTTGATTTTATTTCGTTTGATTACTATTACTATTAAATATTACTCTTCGTATTGTTATTATTTACTATTATTGAAAGAAGTATCTCTTTGTAGTATATTTTGTGAAGATTTATGCTTATGTAATGAAATTAATGGTACCAAATAATTTGCCAATTAACTTTTCATGATTTAAAATTTTTTAACCAACTGTTGTAGTTTTATAATTACTTTTTATTTTATTTATTAAAATTAAAATTATAATGAAGATTTATTATGGGAATTATTTTCCTCAACCTATTAATCTATTTATAATTTCCATTAATTCATTATTCATTGATGATTATTTTATTTTATTTTTTGCTGAAATTGATGATTATTATTTTTATTACAATTATGTTGATGGTTATGATGATGATTATGATTACCGAATGTATATTATTTAATTTAATATTTTATAATTTATATATTAATCAACATTCACATTTTAACACTATTTTGGTTAAGAGACTGTTTGTTTTTGATTCTGTAAAAACAAAATCACGTTAGGACAAAGTTCATTTTACATAGCTTTCAAAATAATTATCTCTCAAAGTATTATTTTCATGTTTGTGTTGAGAATAATCTCAACAAAACAGGTATTTCATGGTTTACAACTCATTAGAACTTATTCGGTTTATTGTGACAAAATGCATTACAACTCAATGTTGTTTTCGAATATGAAATTTTACGGCTTGCTTTATTCCGTTGAAAATAGTAACCATTAATTTTTCTCTCCAAAATTAGCCATAAAGAATATGAGTATCATATATTTATAGTGTTTTTTTCTTTTGCTACCATATATATTTATAGCGTTTCATCAATGGTGATCAATCCAAGTAAATAATTCTTATTAGTTATATCTTTTTATATTCAGTGCTGAATTTTAATATGTATTGATTATGATATTAGGTGGAGGTTTAGAACCACTTGCTATTTATCTCTGAATTAGTATAGTATTATTATTTTATCAATATTTTTTATATTTCTCTTTAAATCAATAAAATATAATATATTTATATTTCAAAATGAAAATAGTAATTACAATTAAAAATTGAATTAAATATCGTAACAATTTATTCTACAAGAAAATTTACCCGTGCACGCACGGGTCAATAATGCTAGTCTCACTCCATTTTGAATACCTGAAATTTAATTGTCTGCTTCAAGATTATCATGCCAGTTTATTTGACACTTCCCCTGGTTCACATGCTACAGTGAATATTATTTTCAAACATCAGAAATTGAACAAAAATTTGATATTGCAAAGGAAATAATTTGGTTCACAAACGAATGCATAAGCGTGATATGATGATATAATCTTTATCCATAGTGGTGAGTGAATGTCTAAATCTAGGAACTGGATTTTAACTAAATCAATGTTAATAATGCTATGCAAAAGTACGAGCCTGTTTGTTAAAATTAGCTGTTAGCGGATAAGCTAGCTGATAGCGGATAACTTATAGCGGATAGCGGATGAGGTAGCTGATAGCGGATGAGGTGGCTTATTTTCTGTGAAAGTGTTTGGTAAAACTAGCGGTTGAACTAGCTGAAAAATATAAAATGACATAAAAGGACATCTTCATTAATGATTTTACATAAAAGAGAAAGAAGAGAATAAAGGTAGAATTAAATGAAGATAATAAGGATAAAAGTGGAAAGAAAAATGAAACGCTATAAGTTATAAGCTCAAACGCTACTTCAAGTAGAGTATGGAAAAAAAGTTATAAGCTCGTGAAAAAACGCTATAAGCTCGTGACAGATGCGCTTACCAAACGGGACTACTTTCTCATCCGCTATAAGCTATTCGCTATAAGCTCGTTGAAATGTCTTGTCAAACAGGCTCTACATATATTTTATCATGACCTCAATTGTTGATTTTCTCATCGGTGGTTATAACTCATGAGTCCTTACTTTTTCCCTCTAAAGTGAGCCCCTCGCTTTTCAAGAGCTAAATCTGATATGGTGTACTTACCACCTATCATCTCTAATGATGATAGGAACTTCATTATCTGTGAATAATGACAGACTCTACTTGTATGAACTCTGTTTTCCTGTGTTAAGTAATGATATTGGTTTGGAGCTAGGAGCTTCATCGATATGATATTGTAAGGTGTTTAAAGCTATAAGGATCTGAAAATTCAGTATGGTCAAGCTATGTGATTCTATTGATAGTTTACAAGTCAAAATTCCTGCGTATATTTTATTTTTGCAACTGTATTTGTCAATACAGAAATGTTAGTAACACATTCTTTAACATTTTTTTTTTCAACACACTCTCTTCCATTGGTTGAAATTCATGTGAGTCCTACAAAATTCAAGTGGAATCCACATAAATTAGTGAGACCCACATGAATTTCAACCAATAGGAGATAACGTGTTGAAAAGAGAGTGTTAGATAGTGTGTTGCTAACACTCCCCTTCCCCTTGTCAATATAATCAGTCAGGCAAAAGAGGAGAATGCTTTGATCAAAACATTAATTTCCCGTGGCTTTTTTATGTATATTTCTATTAAATTTGAGACTTGATGATTGATTTGGCTTTTTGTAAATATACCAGCTACTCACAAAATTTCATGTAACCGGTCCAAAATGCTATTATTTTCTCAAGATGATTGGAGCATTAGATGAAAAAGAAAATCTTAGCGATTTTGGTTAGTCTGTTTGTTCTGTCCTATTTGGTTAGTGACTTAGTTGCTTATGTGTCCATGGCTATTTTTTTTTGTTATGAGTAATTCCTTTCTTTGTGTCCATTTTTTTGAAATCAGGGAAGTTTCTCTCAATGCTTTCAGTTGATCCCAAGCTGGGAAAAATGTTAATAATGAGAGCTATATTCCGTTGCTTTGATCTTGTTCTTACAATAGTTGCTGGCCTTAGTGTCAGGGATCCTTTCCTTTTGCCCCAAGACAAGAGGGATGTAAGTAGGGCTGGACAAAGACCTGCGGCCCGATCCGAATCTGAAAACCCTGTGTTTTTTAAAAAGTGAATGGTCGGGTCGGGTCGGGTCGGGTCGGGTCCATCGGGTCAGCGATTGAAGGATTCAGTTTCGCATTGAATCAATGATGAAACATAATAAAAATCGGAAAAGATAAGGTCAGACTTATTAATTTTGAGAATTGGAATAGATAAGGTCAAAAATTTTGGGCAAGAATCAATGAAGAGAGAGAAAGATGAGTCTTGAAAGTTGAAACCATCGAAAATCACCCATTATCTTTCTATTCCCAAGAATCTCAGCATTGAAACCACCCATTCTTTTTCTTTCCCTATCATAAAATTGAAACCAGTCTCTTTGTCTTCCTCACTCCAATCTGAAACCACATATCTGAAATATGTCAAATGGTGAGAAGTGAGAATCATTCTCTTTCTCTTCCTCTCTCAAAATTGAAACAACACAACCAAGAGACAACCACCCATCCACATGTAACCGACCTCCACCCGTAACGTCTTGCACAGTATGTCCCGTCACCGCTCCTCCGGTCATCTTCTCCGTAGTTCTTATAGCTCCGTCCAGCACACGTTCGGTTTTCATACCTTTTACCAAGATCTGCCTCTCAGATATGCCCAACGAAGAAGACAAAGAGGTGTTGCAGTTGCTGCCTATGCAAAATCTCTTCAAGTTTCAACTTTTCTTTCTTCTATAAACAGAATACTAACAATGATTGCGCCTTTTGACACTGGTGTTTGTTTAGTTTTGTTGAAACTTGATATTTTTTTGTTTCTGGGTTGTTTCTCCTCTTTCTTCTTCTTGTTTGTTTCTCTTCTTTCGTTTTGTTGATGCAAAACAGTCTTAACCTGCCCGCCACCCGACCAATCCAATGGTACAAACAGGCGGAGATGGGTAAGATATTCTCCCTTTCGGTTTGGTTCGGATTGGGCCGTTTGGGCCCGAACCCGACAAAACCCGACCATTGTCCAACCCTAGATGTAAGTTAGCTTATTACCTTTTGGGGCACCGTGTTGGACTATTTTAATTTGGACTAGCATAGTCAGTGTTATTTTATTGTCTAATACTCAGATTAATTGAATGTCAAATATTAGAGAATATATTGTTAATGTTAGTCCCAATTATGGGAAAACTTATGTTAATGTTTATTGGAAATATTGTAAAGCACTCTAGTGATGGGTTAATGTGGAAGACTTTGTGTGGGCTTACTATGATGAGCAAGTGACCCATATTGTTTAACATAAGGAGAGGTCCATATTTCTTTCCACTCTGCAGTGCAGTTGCCCCATTGAGACTACACAGACCTCGAGACACAGTAGAATAGAGATAGTTTGCTCACCTCACTCACACACAAGATTGTTGCCGTCGTTTGGATCAATTTCAGGTTTGGAAATGCACTCGTCATGGATTCATCATCATCGGCACATCCAGGTAATCATAAATCCTAACATCGATGAATGATATGATTGTTTGTACATGTCATAAATTGGGGTTAATGATTTTGGATTAAATTGATGATTGAAATTATATTGTGTATTGAATTTATTCTTTCACACAGTTGAGCCTATTTTTTGTATATATGAATTTGACTATGTAGCAAGGCAATGAAGACAAACTTGTGCTTCGTCCATTCTATATTATATTTTTTGGTTAATATTTTTATGATTTTTTAAGTGAGAGTTCTCTGAATGTGATTAAAAAGCTTTCCACGGAGAACATTTAATCTCATCTTCACATGTTGGTGATCACAAAAATTGCATGATTAAATCTGTGAAAGCAATGTTGAGGTGATGAGATGTTTTTAAGATATGTAAATAAATAAAAGTCTTTTGATCCTTCTCTCTGGCTTCAGATGAATCTCTCAGGCCTTTGGATGAAAAAATGCATTTCATTATGTGATAGTAAACTGGAACCAGAATACTGTTTAGTTAAAAAATTACTTTTTTTTTTTTATCACAAATGAAAAATTACTTGCTGAATTCCTTCTTTTGCTATTGATATAACAGAGTAAAAATATCAGATAAGAATTTATGCAAAGTACTAAAGGCTTTTACCTTAAAATAACAGGAAAAGTTCCTGGATTGACTCACACCATAGTTTCTTATCAAACGATCATGCATTTAAAAGGGAAACCTTAAAAAAGGGAAAATTGAAATAGATGGACTGCCACATAGGTTGACCCCTCAACATGTTTGGCGTTGGCGTAGAGTAAGAGATCTTCCGAAAGTCACATAAAATGTTGTGTCCACATTACAATGAAATCGGAGTGACATAACTAGACAAAACGAATTATTTTTTGGTTTCTTCCATGGAAGATTCTATGGTACCCCTTAGGTACCATATCCTTGCCTATATGGCCCAATCAGATGGTGAGAAATTAGCCCCATGTGACATTGACATGACTCAGTTAATTGAGGTGACACATTCTGATTGAACATAGGGTACCTAAACCCTTTACTTTCCAAGGGTATCATAGCAACGCCCTTCTTCCATACTTGAAAGTTAATCTATTGAGTCACAATCTCGATGTTATGCACATAAAGAAACTTTTTTTTGACAACATATTCAACATTGTGATAAATGTAGGTGGCAAGACAAGACAATTTAATTTTATATAAACATTGTTTACATTTAATTAAATTTAAATTAGAACTTTATTACATTTAATTTGAATGTGTTTATATTTTACCTAAATTAAATATAAAATCAAATAATTAACTAAAAAATAAAAACATTACCGACAGAAAGCTTGTGGTAACATGGGGGAAGTATTATCATCGGAATTTTGACCAGTAATGCTCACTCGCGTTACCGAGAGAAAGCCATAGGTAATTCTCTCCCTTAGCCATAGAATTTTCCGACCGATCGACAAGCCGTCATCAGTAATTATCGATGGCTAGAAAAAATCTATTAGTTAATATTATCGACGAGGTAATGATTTCCAATCCATTGGTAATGGAAATTTACCGACGGATTTTCGGGGTTATTGACAAATATTGTCCGTTGATAATACGCGAATTTCTTGTAGTGAATAGAAATTAAGTTGAAAAGAGTATATTATTAACACTTCTCATAACTAAATTTTAATGTTTTGCAAAACTACAATTTTAAAAGTTAGTTACATACTTACATACAAAGGAAATATGTTCCTCTTAAAAGAGATGATCTTATTTCCATTCAACGGCAAGCCTCAAGCTCTCAATTTGAAACAAGCAAGTCCTAAGTCTATTATAAGCAAAAATTGAATAATATTTACATGAACAGTTAATTAATGGATTTAATTGATATGTATTATCAGTATAAAGATTTTTTATACTGTCAATTAATTATAAATTGTCTCATCATTAAAAATGTTTGACTCTTATCATATCTACCTTAAAAGTCCTATATAGAATGATTTTGTTATTAGTTAACGATGTAAAAAACTTTACACTAGCCATGCATCAAAATTAAACTCTTAAAAAAATATAAGATTTATAAATAAAAAAAAATATTGTCTAAATATCAAACTATTATCTGATTAACGCTAATTTTTAATTCTGGGATTGGGTCTAAAGTTTGCATAAATAATACTAGAATTCCTTCAATTGACATTAATTAGCACAATTGCATGGTTGATTCACACTCCCAAATTCAGGGTCAAAACTAAAAAGGGAAATTTTACATTTGAAGAGAACAGTTCCCCATTAATTTACATGTCCAAATCAATTGTTTAAACTAGGTAATTTTTTTTCTCTTAATTATAGTTGTTAGTTCACATGAAACTTTTTCACAACATAACTCACCTTATTATTATTCATTTTTCTGTATCTAGTTTTCTTTCTTATCATCAGTAACCCGTCGTCCATTATGTGAGTGTAAGTCTGGCATTACGTGAGTTATCACGTTATGCAAGTTCTGTTCAAATTGGATTTTTTTTTAAAAGAAAGTCATCATGTGATTGAAAAACGGCATAATAATATTTTAAATACTAACCCACTTTTTTTTTTTTTTCATGCTCAAAAATGATATAAATGAGCTATCACTTCGCGGTCTCGAGCAACATAGGTGGAACCTCTTCCCAAGGGATTTATTTTACACAAGACGGGACTGAATTAGAGATCTCTCATTGAAAAATATCTCTATACACATTCGCTCTATCTTGCGAACTTAACATGCTTTCACTAGGTCAGTCTCATTTAGGTGCTAACCCAGTATTTTAAGTTTTGTTGCCTGTGTCGGTGTATATATTATTCGGTAAGGATCCAATGTATTATGTCAGTATGTACATTTTAGATCTAGCATATATTTACATAATGTTATTTCCTGCTTTTATTCGTAATTAAATAATCTTTTGTTTTTTGGGACAACAAGGCCATCAACTGGGAGGGAAAATTGCAGATTCAAGAGCAGCAATGCCTCAGTTAAACAACACTACAGATCATAAAATCTTGACTTTGAAATTGCAGATTTTGAATATAAACATTGTAATTGTACAACCCTTAAATTATATGATTGCAAAGCAATAGATTAGATATGAACTACATAAGGGAAGACAAACAAAATTGAAGGCGATCACGATGTGGTACATTAGCAAATACTATCTGAATCCCATCCTTAATGTTTTAGAAGCGGGAACGATATGAGAAATTGATGGAAAAACCTCATTTAGTTGTTGGTGGGGGAGTGCAGAGTTGTTGAAGAGATGGGTGATATCAGCAAGAGGAATTCTCTTGCGCTTTCTCTTATTACCAATGCCACCCTTGAAAGATGGGACCTTGACCTTGTATGAAATTGGTTTCTTCTTCTTTTTCTTCCACTTGGCCTTACAAACTGGAGGTGGAGGGATGTTCTCTTTGTTACTCTGCGCGGATATCACACTGGCACTACCACTGGCAGTCTCCATTTCTCACTAGTTTCAGTAGCGTTTAGGAAAAGATATATCAAAGCAATAATTATGGGCAGATGGGTGATGAGGTATGGTTGTGGTGAATATATATATATATATATATATCACACACGCAGGCAAAGCTATTTAGTTGAAAACATTTTGTTATTGTAAGAAATGAGAACAATAAATCTTGATCATTTGATTTTATTTGAATAATCAAGATTAGAAGATAAATGCATTTGAGTATGTGACTTTTTTAAGTAGTCATGTGTGATTAGTAAACAACATTTAATTTATAAAAAAATGGAGTTATAGCATATTATTTAAAACCAAATCCACAATCCAGTTACCAATTAATTAAAGCTTTTTTTCAAACATTCTGTTACTGAGAGAAAAAACAAGAAACCCTCCATACCAACTTCATCACCATCTACCTTGGAACTTAGATCTCTACCACTCGACCAACTTCTTCACCAGACTTTCCTTCACCATTTCCTTGCGCCCAAACTACCCAATTTTCAAAACGCAATCCATGTTCAAAACCTGCATATGTAGCTCTCCGGAATTCAACAAAGCAATGAATTTGTGGTATTTCCCCATTGGGTTCAACTCATCCACAAAAGGGGACCTAATAGACCTAATTAGAGAACATTGAACTTGGATTGTCCTAAATTCTTATTAAATACACCATGATTGCATCGAGTAGTAACTATCTAAACCATTATACATCACTTAGTGTCAACTCTGACATCATCAAACAATCAAATCAAGAAACAAACAATCTACAAAATACAAGAAAGAAAAGAACGCTAGGCTTTGTGATGTGACTCCAAAGTGGCCAGCGGCAAAGAAATCACTGATCTGAGCGGACCTTGAAGTCGAAGGCAAGTCAAGAAGCAATGGCGGAGGGATACATGGTATCGTGAAAGGAGTGGGTGCCCACGATCATCATCTGAATCTGCTTTGCCTTCTCCTCCATGAACCCACCGGCGAAGCGTGGTCTCATACTCGATGGTGGCGATGTTGATGGTAGTGTCGCGAGTGCATTCCTCTGGTGCGGCGTCGAGCTCGTCGTATTTCTTGTGAGAGGAGTTGCTGAGGGGGGCAAGGGCCATGGTGAGGTCGGCGATGAGGGTGGTTTTGCAGAATCGTTGAAGGGACGATGATGACCACCACATTTCACGTTCTCTCTCCTGCTAACAATGGGAGAGTTAAAATATAAAACTAATAAAATTAATATGACTTGCTTAACAGATTTTCAATAAATGCTCTTAGCCTTCCAATTTAATATACATATATCAACGGTTAAAAATATTGAAAGGATTCATCCTCCCTTATAGGGAGTGAGGATTGAAGACAAAGTGTAACGCTCCGATTTTTTAGATTTTCTCAATTAAACAGTATTTGTGTATTTGTATTTTATTAAAGGGTCTAGAGGGTGGAATAAATTATTTCGAGACCATAGTCATGCTCTACGCTATTGCAGGAAGCTATGGTTAAATTTTGCTCAAAAACTCAGACGGAGCTCAGTCTGCAATTTTCACTGACAGTAGTGTTTTACTACTATCAGAACCTAATTTGGACTCGTGAATGAGACAGTTAGTCTTAGAATCATTTTTCCTATATTTTCGAAAAAGTTCGTCCTGACGTTCGAAAATGAAAATAAATATTATATTCGGACCGGTAATTGATCTGGGAGACGATTTGAGCCGTGTAAGGGTTTTAGGAAGCCCATGATCGGATAATCTTCATGTCAAGGCTGTGTCAGGTCATCTAAGGACTCATACCAGTGTCGTGATAATTTCAAAATATCGGGAAACGAAATGACCAAATTACCCTTGGTTCTTTTTACTAAATTACCTTTTTACCCTTGCTTAACTCTTAAGTAAAAACTTAAGAAAATATCTAAAATTCTCTCACTCTCTCTCCTCTCTTTCTCGGCCCTCTCTCTTTCTCTCTTCCCCATTATCTTCTTCTTCTTCCTTCTTTCTTCTTCTTCTTTTTCTTTTTCTTTTTCTTCTTTTTCTTCTTCTTCTTCTTCTTCCTCCATTTTCTTCTTTTCTCCATTTTTTCACCTCCATTTTTCTCAAGCTTCCTCAAGCTTTTTCAACCAAATTTGTTAAGAAAAGTTGCTCCTCTCATCCTCCTATATCACCTAAGGGGCATAGATTTTATCCTTGAGCTCTCAATCTTCATTTTTCTCCATTGATTTTTATGAGTTTAAGTTTTTAGATCTAAACTTCAAAAATCTCTAGAAAATTGTAGAAAAATCATTTTAATGTCAAACCAATTTCTATGAGCTAGTATCATCTCCTACTATCATAATCCAAGAGATTGAAATCAAATAAGCTCTCTAGCCTATTTATCTTTTAGGGGCCGAATGGGTGTGTTATTGGGGAAAAATGGGTTTTTTGTTTAATATTCTTGATTTCACTTATTTCATTCCTTAATCATGTAATCCAAGTGATTAGGAAGCCAAATCAAGCTCTCACCTAAATTTTTTGGTGGTGGCCGAAACCCCAAATTTTTGGTTTAAGGGGTTTTGGTTCAAATCTTTGAAATTGATCATGGATTATGTGTTGTGTATACTTAAGGATCATTGATCCAAGAGTTATGAATTTTTAGACATCTCTAGCCTCTTTTAAAAATAGGGGCAGCAGCCTAGTCCTAAGGTTAGGGGAGTTTTTTTTTTTTTAATTTAACTGTACTGATTTCTGTTTGCGTTTTGTTGTATAGAATCGGACAGGACTCGAACATTCGACTGCATACCCGACTGACAGTTGCAGAGTTGCAGCCGGAGCTGCACGTGATCATTACTAAGGTGGGGAGAAAGAACCGATATCATCGGGAAGACAAGCTTAGTATAGAAATATATATATATATATATATATATATATATATATATATATATATATATATATATATATATATATATATATATATATGTGTGTGTGTGTGTGTGTGTGTGTGTGTGTGTGTGTGTGTGTGTGTAGGGGAACCCTAAAACTCTACTGGAAGTTGAGCCCTGGATAAAGTGCCTGAGCCCTGGGTGTAGGTACTTTTGGGCTATCACTAATTAAGTTTATAATATGGATATTGTGATTGATTGAAGTTGATGTGATGAATTGTTTATTTGATTATCTGTTGGTTTTATTTTGTTGAACTGTTTGCGTGATTTACGGTTATCTGGCTTTATAATGATATGTATACTAGATGAATTTCTGTTGCGATATTCTGTTGTGATTTGACTGATGGTTGAGTGTTGATGAGAGTATGGTGAGTGATGATGTTGTTCGGGTTGATACCATTGTGGTCCCGACCATGGAGTTGTGGCTCGTAGACGCAAGGCATCGTGATGCTGATGTTGATGCTGATGTTGATGTTGATGTGATGTTGATGTTGGTGTTGATGTGATGTGATGTGATGTGTCGTGGTCGTGGTCGTGGTCGAGTGCTTAGGCGTGAGGTACCGGTATCAACCTACGATGGATGTTTGTTGCATAGCATATCATTTCATACCACAGCATTTTGTCCCAAAAGGGGATGTCCAATTGGGGACGTGTTACTTTAAATCCCGATGCGGGATATGATGTGATGTGATGTAATCCCGACGGGGATGTCCAATTGGGGACGTGATGTATCGGCCCACATGCATATAGGGAAGTCAACATATACATAGGGACTAGTATCCCTCTTATAGGCTTATTTGAGAGAATGATGTTTGAGATGATTGTGATTGGTGACTTGAGAGATGGGTAACGTTGTGTTGTATAATTTATATGTGGTGTGTGATGCATGTACATATATGTTGTACTGATGCCCTTCTCCTATATTGATGATATATGTTTCTTATCTCCCGTATTTTTCTGTATGTGTTGCTCTTATTGTTATGGGAAGACCCCGAGGAGGAACCAGTGGCTGAGGAGCTGGACGACATTCCTTATGAGCCTGACGCCAGAGGACGTGCCACGGACCCTAGTGTCGAGAGGTCGGGCAATAATCGTGGTTAGTCGGAGAGTTGTCTCTCGGCCTACTTTTCATACTTTTATTTTGGTTTGTACTAATATATTCTTTATGTACTACTTTAATACTATAGCCCTAATGATGGGGCAATGATGTATGTGATATATTTCTTATGTTTTGAAGCTGTGTACTCTGAAGCGTTGTATGCCCTATATTGTTTTGCTTCCGCGCTCAATTTTTCCGCTTCGCTTCATATTAATAAGGCGCGCTAACGTTTATAATGCGATTAAGGTTAGTTAATATCTTAGGTTCTACCGATGGGACGACGGGTCGTCTCACAAAGCCTTAAAAAAGGCGAAGTCTAATATCTTTCATCCCATGAGTTATGTTCTCGTCCTCCACCATATTTTGCCTGACGAAGTCGGTTACCGATATATACAAAATAATTTGTTTTTTTTAAACATCCAATTATTCTTCCTTGCTCTCGGATACTGTGATCGGATCAGAAACTTGACCTTTGGTTGTGCCCACATCACCCTCGCCGAACCCACTAGCGTCGTCGGCTTCGGTCGTGGCGTTTTGTCTCTCTCTGATAAACTTGCTACCTTGAACCCCCACCTCGGTGTCCATTTTTCTTATTATTTGGTCTCTCTTAATGTTTGGTCTCTCACTGAAAACGTTTCCATGACTCTTTCTTAAGAGGATGAGGAAAGCGTGGTGCATGATGCCGATGAACGGTGGTATGAGGCTGAGTTTGCAATTAACCTCCAAAGAGTTTTCAATTATCCATTAGCGATTCAAATTGAAAACCAAAAAATAGTAGAAACAAGAAAGAATTCCAGCAAGACAGTAAAATAAATACATCCCAATATTTATTATTTACAAAAGGTGGTTAAATTATATCACATGACAAAGCGTATGTTACTCATACATCTTGCTATCAAACTTGACTCGTCTGAATCGACTCGGTCTATCCATGAATTCCTTTTCCGGCGAGGTACCCTCTTCCATTGGAACACTCTCCAACCTCCAATAGCTTTACCTCGATAACAACAACCTCGAAGGAATGATCCCACCAAGCTTCAATTCCCTTGTGAGTTTGAAAAGGCTCGAACTTCAATCCAACAAGCTCAATGGGTACCTTCCTAATTTGGGTTCTCTCACAAACTCGTATTACCTTGATGTCAGCGACAACGCCGTCGTCGGAGCATTATCGACGTCGCTGCCAGTTTCCTTAGTTCAGATTTCAATGAGGAACAACAACTTAAATGGAACCTTAACATCTGAAAGCTTCGAGAATTTGATGTACTTGCAGGTAGTGGATTTAAGTTCCAACGAAATCAGTGGTTCTATTCCTTTTGTTCTCTTTGAGCTTTATCGCTTCAGTAGCTGACAACTGTTTGGTTCTTTGCTAACCAAACCAATTTGGCTCGCCATTTTTTCCAAAGGAGGAAGGGAGCTGATTTCCGGTGATTTATTTGGTCTCGTCGACAGAAACGCTGCTAATTTACTCCTCAAGGCCGGACCAGAATGGTGGAAGTTGAAGTCAACAAAGGGGATAAGTGTATTCTCTCTCATTCCAACTTACTTGGTTTCCTGTTGCCCACCCTCGTTGTTTAACCAGTTGCGCTACAATGAGCAGCAGCAATCCTTGGAAGTACCTGCTTCAAATAGACACTTCGCTGCAACTTTCAATGGAAGTGCAGAATCATGTAGGGGCTCACCATCCAAGATCATAAACTTGGTTCCTAGAAAGTTAGACCTGTTCATTGCTTATAGGTCTAAGACGGGAAGGGGATGACCTAGGATTCCCTCTCTCATCACGTGGGTCACTTGCTACTATTATAACATACCCGCTTTGCCGTTTCCCGTAGCACATCTTAAATTATTTACCGTCTTTAACAAGTTACCTTTTTCACAATATCGACCGTCCAAATAAATAATTAACAAATCTACGGCCCGGATATACGGAGGGTACAAACACTAAATTTTGCGCGGAGTATTGAAGACGACGCCTCAAAAACAATCTCCCTTAAGCCAAGTTCCATCATCCACTACATAGCGAAAGGAGACCAAAAGCTTCCCTTCATGCACCTAGAGCTTTGGGTTAAAAGAAATAGTTCTTGCCTTGAAGAATGATCCCCTGTCATCTTGAATACACATTCCAATCCCCATACTATTCTGTTGAGTAAAAGAAGCATCTATGTGCATTTATAAAACCCTTGAGGAGGACGAATCCATTTGAGCTGAGGTAGCTGTATAGTACCATCATTGGTTTGCGGAGAGTTATCTCCGTTAGCATCACTGGTTGTCACCCTGTCGGATGAAAATCGACCCTGTATTCACACAGGTATTGGTTAATTGGGTTTTAAATGGATTTTATAAATATTCACGGATATCCATGAATATATATATTGAATTATGTTTCTTTTAAATATAAAAAAATCTCAAAACAAAATAAAATATTTTCTTAACACATAATAAACAGATATTGTTTTAATTATTTGACTAGTCGTGACTATATATCACATGTAATGATAACATAAGCTTAAGTAATTTCATATATCGGATCCCATGGGAATGAGTACCTTAATATTCGTTTCCGCCCCATTAATAAGCGGGTAGAGAAAAAATCTATTTATTTTATCCGCGGATACCCGTTAAGCTACCTAAACCAAACCCATCTAATTATCGAAGATGCATCTAAATATATGTTAAATACAACTAATATCATAAAAAGAAGAGTTTAATTGTTATATACTAGCAATATAAAATCCTTTTACACATATATCCAATCACAAATTGCCACATCCATACAATAATTGATAATTGGTTAACAGTGTAAAAAAATTTACATTATCAGTGCATAACAATTAAACTCAAAAAAGAAACATTCATAAAAAAATATAAGTTTAATAAACTTTTTAGTCCCCGAAAAGTAGATGAGTTTTTGTTTTAATCTCTGCATTCGTTTTTTGTTGGTTTTGGCCTCTGTAAATTTAAAGTTTTGGTTTTAGTCCCCGCCGTCACTTCCATCCGTTAAGTGTTGACGCGACTAACAGAGTGTCATGTCAGCACTACCACGTGTCCTGCCACGTATGAAAATAAACTTTGGTTTTGGTCCCTGAAAAGGGAGTTAAATTTGGTTTTAGTTCTTGTACTTTTTTTTCGTTGGTTTTGATCCCTGTAAATTTAAAACTTTTGATTTTAGTCTCTTCTGTTACTGACACTCTGTTAAGTGTTGATATGGCTAAAAGAGTGTCATATCAACATTGCCACATCAGTTTAATTATTATTATTTTAAGCCATGTAGGCTGCCACATCATAATATTATTTTTTTTAAAAATATTAACATTAATTATTATTATATTTAATCATTATATTATTTCAATTTTTTATTATCATAATATTATAACTATTTTTTTATAAAACCATATTATTCATTCTTCTTTCTCTTTCTCTATCGTTCCTCCTTCATCCAGCAGCGTATCAATTAAACTCAAAAAAGAAACATTCATAAAAAAAAATATAATATTTCACAAATATTCACCATCTTGTGTTCTATTCACAACATCATATCAAACATTTCCACTTAAATGAATATTATGCCCTTCCGTGTTATATTTTTTTATAGTAAAAGAAGTCAAGAGATATGAGGTCACCCACCGTGACTAGAAGAAGAGAGAACTTCAAGGCAAATCTACCATTCGGAGGGTTAGTGATCTTGGTGCGGCGTGCCTGGGTTTTCCGCTCCTCCGAGGACTTGAAAAGAAGGCAGCAACCACCTCCGCCAATTAAAACCAATACCCAACGTACAACCATGAAAATACCCAAAATCCGCAGCAATCAACTGCAATAGATCCAAGTGAATTAGCACTTTCTCTTTGTTTTTCATTTTTTCACTTTTTTGAAAATTCCAAAATAACAATCTTGCACCTACTTATATAACCTTAGAGATTGGCAATTGCCTATAGGTAATCCAATCGTGATTTCCATATAAATCCTATTATTACACTTATTGTTTTGTTTAGTAGTATATATATTTTGTTTCTACTTTCAATTGGCATGTCTTGATATTTGAATGGGATAACTTTCTCTCTTATATATTTTTCTCAAATAAAAAAAAATGTAATTAATAGTTACATATACCTAGTTTTTCAATCAATATAGGAATGTTCAAAGTCTCAGCTCAGTAGTTATTAGTAACACTCAACTACGAGAATGAATTTTCTCAATTTGTAAAAAAAATTACATGATCAATTTGTATGATCACATCATTTATTATATAATAGATTTTCATTTTAAAAGTGAGATTTAAAATAAGGAATGATGTAATCATGCAAATTGACCATGCCAAATTTTTTTTTTTTCAAGTAGAGGAACCATTTCCCTCAACTGCACATTGATTGAGCA
This sequence comes from Ammopiptanthus mongolicus, assembly GCA_039655645.1. Lineage (NCBI taxonomy): Eukaryota > Viridiplantae > Streptophyta > Magnoliopsida > Fabales > Fabaceae > Ammopiptanthus > Ammopiptanthus mongolicus. Next base: position 16,299,028 of record CM077346.1, on the reverse strand, counting down.
CAGAATGGGCTTCGGATGTTATTTCAATCTAGACATAAGGCCCAAACATATAGCGCTTTATGCTTCTTAATATCGCATACAGCCCTGATCATTGACTTGTAGTGGATGATGAAAAAACAGTGGGCCTAAGTAGGCTTCAAATGATCAGCCATTTCTACGTTTGTCAATTTGTTATTGTAATGCTTAATTTGTTATTGACCTGTTTGCTTTCTACACAAATAGCGCATTTCAATTCCTATTTTAATACTAGTAATGCTTATAAGTTATAAATTCAATTGCTTGTCATAAAAAGTCACATATTTTAGATGCCATTGAATTTATTTCCACAAATTATACCATCAAATTTTGTTTTACATAAATCATTGTAATTTTTATAACAACTCATTTTCTCTTCACGTTTATGCAAAATGAAATTCGAAATCTCCAGCTAGTATGTGTTCAAGTTGTTCTTATTAGGTGGCATAGCCCCTCCACACTCATGTATAAATCTCAACAACTTACTCACAATATCACTCAATATTGTTCTCACACGAAGTTGCTCTAACTCTATTATACTCAACACACACTTACATAAAAGAGTAGAGAAAGAAGAAGAGATAGTAAAAAATTATTGAATACACATCACACACTTTATTGAATATTGCACATAGGTATTTATACAAGTCCCACACAGACCACCTATAACTAACACATTTCAGCTAACTAGCATTCTGTTACACTAACAGAATTACATCACCAATCACCAACTAACTAAACTAATTAAACTGAATTACACTTTTAACACTCCCCCTTAATTCAGGTTTTACTAGGTAATCATGATATGTATAATTGCATCACTATGAAATCAAACATCCCAACTAGGTTGGCACCCAAGATTTCAACATTCATTTGCATCATATCATGCTTAGTTTAACTCTGAAAAAGACACAACATTCAGTTCATTTCTGAGCTTTCTAAACCTTTCTGCCTTCAGAGGTTTAGTTAATATGTCAGCTAGTTGGTTCTCACTTCTGCAGTATTCTAGCTTCAACTTTCCTTTATTGACTTGATCCCTTAAGTAATGAAACCGAGTTTCAATGTGCTTACTCCTTCCATGAGCTATAGGATTCTTTGCCAAACTAATTGTTGATTTATTATCCACCATCAGCATCATTGGTTTAGGACCAATCAACTGTAACTCTGCTAGCAAATTTGCAAGCCACACTGCCTGGTAAGCACCTGAGGATGCTGCAACATACTCAGCTTCACAAGTTGATAAGGCTACAATGCTTTGCTTCTTGGAACTCCAGGAGATTGCACCATTACAACACATAAACACATATCCACTTGTGCTTTTTCAATCCTTTATGTCACCACACCAATCAGCATCAGTGAATCCTATTACCTCTGCCTTCACACTTTGCAGATTATTTGGAAATATCAGTCCAAAATCAAGTGTTCCCTTGATATATCTCAATATCCTTTTAGCTGCAGCATAATGAGATGATTTTGGTTTCTCCATAAAGCTGCTCACAAGACCAACACCATAAGCCAAATCTGGTCGAGTATTACACAAGTATCTTAGACAACCTACCAGTTGTCTATACTTAGTTGCATCCACTGAATCTTCATTGGAAGCTTCTTTTCTCAGCTGTGTACCAGTTTCAACAGGTGTTGAAGCTGGGTTACAGTCAAACATTTCAAACCTCCTTAGGATGTCAGTAGCATACTTTTTCTGGTGCATGAACAACCCTTTATTTATTTGGGTGAATTCAATTCCCAGGAAGTATGCTAGTTTGCTAAGATCAGTCATTTCGAACTCTCTCATCGATCATGTCTCCTTTAAAGTTCAGGATCAATTTCTCATCACTTCCTGTTACCAATAGATCATCTACATATAGGCAAACTATTAAAGTATCACCTGTATGTAGAGTTTGCACATACACTCCATGCTCACTGCTGCATTTGTGAAAACCCTGCTGACTCAAACAAGTGTCAATTCGCTTATTCCAGGCTCTAGGAGCCTGTTTCAAACCATACAAAGCCTTGTAGAGCCTGAACACTTTTTCTGTTTCCCCTTTCTTCTCAAAACCCGGTGGCTGCTTTACAAATACTTCCTCTTCTAATGGTCCATTCGGGAATGCAGATTTCACATCTAGTTGATGAAGGCACCATCCTTTGTAGCTTGCCACTGAAGCTACTAGTCGAATTGTTTCCATTCTTGCCACAGGTGCAAAAACTTCATGATAATCAACTCCTTCCTTTTGTAAGAAGCCTTTAGCTACCAATCTTGTTTTGTATTTTGCTATTGTCTCATCTGGCTTCATCTTGATTTTATAAACCCATTTTACAGCTATGGGCTTCTTCTTTGGAGGTAGCTCCACCAATTCCCAAGTATGGTTCTTTTCTATTGATGCCAATTCATCTTTCATTGCAGCCACCCACTTTGCATCACTAATGGCCTCCTCAAAAATCACAGGTTCAGCTTCAATGAATAAGGCCATATGCACTAGTTCTCCTTCTTCAGTCACAACACTGTCAGGTATTATCTCATAATCATTTAATCTTTGAGGTACCTGTCTGTTTCTCTGAGGTCTTTGAGACTGCACTTCTTCAACAGATTCAGTTGGAAAGGATTGATCATCTTGGAGACTGATCTCTACACTGTTACTGGGATTGCTTTCTTCCCAATTCCACCATCGTGCTTCATCTATCACAACATCCCTGCTCACCAATACCTTTTTGTTTATTGGATCAAGCAGTTTAAAAGCACCTGTTGGATGGTACCCTAGGAAAACCATTTGCTCACTCCTGTCATCTAATTTCCTCCTCAGCTGCTCTGTTACATGTCTGTAGCACAATGAACCAAAAATCTTAAATTGGGACACATCAGGTTTCCTCCCAGTCCAAGCTTCTTCAGGGGTTGTTGCACCTAGACCTTTTGTTGGACACTTATTCAGAATGAAAACAGCTGTAGTCACTGCCTCTCCCCACAAGTATTTGGGCAACTTTCTTCCTTTCAACATACTCCTAGCCATGTTTAGTATAGTTCTATTTCTCCTCTCAGCAATACCATTATGTTGAGGAGTATAGGGAGCAGTTACTTCATGAATTATGCCTCTGTCATCACAATACTTCTTAAAATCATGAGAATTATATTCTCCTCCTCTATCAGTTCTCAAGACCTTGATTGGCCTGTCACTTTGTTTTTCAACTAGCAGGGTAAAATTCTTGAAAATAGACAATACTTCATTCTTTCTTTTAATAAGATAGAGCCACATCATTCTAGTATACTCATCAATGAAAGACACAAAGTAATTGTTACCTCTAAGAGATTGGATCTCAAATGGGCCGCACACATCTGAATAAAGCACTTCCAATTTGTCCCTAGATCTATGAGGAGCTTTGTTCTTGAAGGCACTTCTGGGCTGTTTACTGATGCAGAGTCATCACACACTTGCTGAGGATGACTGATTTGAGGAAGACCTTGCACCATCTCTTTCTTTCTTAATAACTCCAAACTCCCGAAACTGAGATGTCCAAATCTGTAATGCTAAAGCCAGTTCTGATCATGTACCTCTGCACTTAGGCATTTTTGATCAAAATCTTGAATACCAATCTTGAAAGTCCTGTTCTTTGACAAAGGGGCTTTCAAGATCAGCTTCCCTTGAGCATCATAAACCTTCATTTGATTTTGCTGCAAGTTCATTGAGTACCCCTTCTCCACCAACTGCCCCAGACTCAATAGATTATTCTTCATGTTGGGCACATAAAGAACATCTGTGATAAAAGCATTCCTCCCATATTTCCTTTTTATCAGTACTTTCCCAATTCCTTCAGCTTTAATGATTGAATTATCATCAAATTTCACCTTACTCTTGATTTTCTCATCCAACTCAGTGAACCACTCCCTTCTACCTGTCATATGGCTGGAGCAACTTGTATCTAGGTACCATAGATCCGATGTATCACCCTCATTCTTGGTAGTCACCATCAGTAGTACATGTTCATCAGAACCCGAGTGTTCTTCATGTGCTAACTGTGTCTCATCCATCTTTCTTGGCACTTTCTTGCCTTTACATTCATCAGCAAAATGCCCCCATTTCTGACAGTTGTAGCACTGAGTGTCTTTCTTATTGAAGCTCTTCTTGGTACCTTTAAATCTTTTATTACCTTCATCACCATTATTCTGTATAGAATTATTGCTTGACTCATCATAGGAATGTTTCCACTTTGAACCCTTCCACTTGTCTTTTCTTTGCTTGCTGCCACCCCATTTACCTCCCTTCTTACCTTTACTTTGAGCATGGAAGGCCTGCACAACCTCTTTTCCTCGACTCCTCTTATTGAGTCTCTGTTCATGAGCCTCAAGAGAGTTTTGCAGCTCCTCTATTTTCATGCTCTCAAGATCTTTAGCCTCTTCAATTGCCACCACTATGTGGTCAAATCGAGGAGTCAAAGTCCTGAGAATCTTTTCAACCACTTGTTGATCTGTGAACTTCTCTCCACATGTCTTCATCGAGTTTGTCAGCACTTGAAGTCGACTGAAATACTCACCAACAGTTTCATTTTCAGTCATTTCCAAGAGCTCATATTGTCTTTTCAGAGACTGCAGTTTCACCTTCTTTACCTTCTCCTCTCCTCCATAAGCTTTATTCAAGATATCCCACGCCTCTTTGGCCGTCTTGACATGGGAAATCTTCTCAAAGTTGGAAGGATCCACACATTGATGAATAAGAAAAAGAGCCTTGGTATCCTTCTTCTGCTCAGCACTGTCCCTTTCATCTTGAACGCCATTCTTCACAATTTCAAGCACATCTTGGAACTGAAAGATAACCCCCATCTTTACCACCCAGTGATCAAAGTTCTTGTTATCAATAACTGGTAGGGAAGAAGGAAAATGGCCATTGCCTGATGTGGAAGCCATGAGCACACTCGCACACACTCTGGTTGGTCCCTAATCGATTGCTTCTGATACCACTGTTAGGTGGCACAACCCCTCCACACTTGTGTATAACTCTCAACAACTTACTCACAATATCACTCAATATTGTTATCACACGAAGTTGCTCTAACTGTGTTATACTCAACACACACTTGCAGAAAAGAGTAGAGAAAGAAGAAGAGATAGCAAAAAATTACGGAATACACAACACACACTTTATTGAATATTGCACATAGGTATTTATATAAGTCCCACACGGACCACCTATAACTAACACATTTTAGCTAACTAGCATTCTGTTACACTAACAGAATTACATCATCAATCACCAACTAACTAAACTAATTAAACTGAATTACACTTTAAACAGTTCTCTCATTTTATTGTATTATATACATACGTGGATGTTGACAGATAAAGATAGAATGGTCGGTGGGGATGTTTTTTTTTTCATTTATGATGATAGCTTTCACAATTTCAACGAAAAATACATCAAAACTAAGAAATTAAATTAAGTTGATGGTCTAAGCAGTGACCTCACTAAGAGATAGGGACAAAATCAAATATATACCCCTGGAAGACCAAATCTGACTTGCATATATGTCATGTGTGAAAATCTAGCGAACAAAAGTGGGAGGCAAATCCCAATTGACAGTTAACGTTTATTTCTTTCCTTCGTGACTTGGCGCTTAGTGTAATTTGTTAGTGGTGTCTTTTTCCAAAAGTTTTGCTACCTTGCTGAAATTTAACGTCAAAAGGGCTTGTGTTTATTGATGCTTTTTCAAAAAGGAACCAAATAAATGTTGGAATAATATAGTTCCGCCCTAACAGATAGAGTGCTAAACCATTTTCATGGTTGAGATGTTTGATAGTTACGTACACCCCCTTTTTCTCAACTTGCTAGATTCATAATCTCATCTTAAAGGAAAAAATGACACTGGACCCACCATTATAATGATTGGAAGCTTCAGAGATACAAAAACATAAGCAAACGTACCAAAATTTTGCTATTGAATTCGAGGAAAATTATCATCATAATTTCAATAATATAATATAATAGTTTTTTTAATCTTCTCACTTATCCTGCATGCATGTAAGTTTTTCTTACTCCCTCGATTGGTCTTTCTCTGTGTAATTTCTGCAACAGTACCTAAGTGATAAACTATCATTGGTGGAAGACAAAGAATGTGATAGCAAAATGAGACAGAAGATCTTCATTTCTGCTTTACACCTTTAATTCTTAACCCCTACAGTTCTATCTCTCAGGAAAATCCAACAAAAATGTGGATTAGTTTAAAGGAAACGTGCGGACCATATTGTACTATAATGTCAATTTTATTTGAGTATATATGTTTCCAAAGAATATAATTTGCTTTCAAATTCAGCTATCCATAGTTATAGTGAATGTAGGGCTGAAATGAAGGTCAAGTTACAATCTTTTCCCTCCAAGGTGTCTGATGGATTTGTAATACATCTAGCGCTAATTAATGCTAATTTACATGTTATGGAAAGTTTTGCTTCTGATATACTAGTAACTGTTTTGGGATCACATATAAAAGTGGGCCACCTATTGATTGGTCTCTCAACCATGCGCAATCAATTTATTATCCGTTAGGGTACAACACATTGATGTTTTGAATTGTTGATCGCTATCACATGTGCTTTATATCAGCAAATATCGTAGACACCAAGGATTCTTTTCATTGAATTTTCGCTCTGCCCCAGTTAGATTTTTTCTTGTGCTTTTCTTAATTTTCCACTGAGGGCGGTGAAAACTGAAAAGGATAAAATGTAGAACAAGTCAAGTTTGACGCTTTAGACCTATTTAGATCTAGAACGATCTCTAAAACGAAGCCTTTTGAACAATTTTTTTTTGAAAAAAAAGATAGCATAGGTCAAGTTGACATTAATGGCCAAGTCGACGCTACATTAGAAACAAGGCCGACGTTAATTTTCTTTTTTGTAATGTAAATAACATTTTTTGAGGCCTAAAGTAAGGACTTTAGTTGCTTGATCCTTAGACCAGCCCTACTTTCTAATTGGGGTTACTAAAAAATTGGAAAGAAATAGAACCCAAAACCCTAATTAATTTGGTAAAAAAGTTAACCTTTAAAATAAGGGGCGACTCAAATAACACACTCATCTCACTTAAGTGTTATATATATATATATATATATATATATATATATATATATATATATATATATATATATATATATATATATATATATATATATATATATATATATATATATAGGACTGAATTCTGATATTTATTTTATATATAAGAGGTTTCAGAATATACATCATATTTAAACATCCCTTTCGTTGCACTACAAGAAATTTGTCATTCAGTGACAGACAAAATCTGTCACTATATGTTTAAAATCCGTAGGTATATGTAAAATTTACATTCACCTACTATCGGTCCAACCATCCATTATGAGTGAAGAATAACAACAAGAAATAACTATTTATAGGTTTTACCTACGATCCACATACATTTACCTACAATGTATTTGACTGTCAATAGGTTTTACCTACGGTCCATCCACCTTTACTTACGATTTGACTGACACTAATACATATACCCACAGTTATAACGACTGCTACTAAAAATATCCGTAGGTATATGACAAATTTATTGTAATGCTGAGTGCAATTAATGAGATAATATAAGATGGTACTTGAAATGAATTTGTTTTTTATATAAACCAAAAAATTTATTAAATGAGTAAAAGGTATACACATCAATTATGAATATTTTAAGTAATAGAAAAATGATATTTGGACACAACATATCGACTACATACGGACGACATCGTATGTGATCGGTGACATTTTCGTAAATGTATTTCATGGTTAATTATTGACAAATTCTTGATTAATTTAGTTCGTTGTGTGGTTAATGGGTTATCCTGATAAATCATTTTTTTAATTAAATAATGTAAGTCGTGTGTAATGTTAACGACTTACATGGTTATATAAATTTTTTCAATTAAATAATACAAGACGCATGTATGGTTAACGACTTCCATGATTATATATTTTTTTAAATTAAATAATGCTAGTCGTATGCTTGGTTAATTACTCGCAAATGTTTGGTTAATTCAGTTTATTGTGTGGTTAATGGGTTATACTGATACTTCAATCATTTTTCACTGCCCATTAAAATCGTGGTTAATGACTTGCAAATGTTGGGTTAATTTAGTTCTTTGTGTGGTTAATGGGTTATCTGGATACTTACAATCATTTTTCACAACCCACAACAAACATGGTTAATGACTCGCAAATACTCGGTTAATTTAGTTCATTGTGTGGTTAATGGATTATCCTGATAATTCAATCATTTTTCACTACCCATTAAAATCGTGGTTCATGACTTGCAAATGCTTGATTAATTTAGTTCATTATGTGATTAATTTAGTTTACGAAAATAAAAGATGAAAGGGAAAATGAATAGATAATTACAACCCTGCCATCGATCACGTACAGTAATTATGAAAATGCCCCTGAAAAAAATATGATGTCGCCCATATGTTATCAATATGGTGTGTCCAAATATCATTAGGGTAAGTAATACACTATTGTCAATAAGCCCAATGCACTCATTTGGACAATTACATCATACAGAAGAAAAAAAATGGCTCCCCCAGATTTTGCATTTAACCATGTTCGCCATCTCACCTTTACCAAATCAAAAGTGTCAATGAAATAAACATTTAGCTGTTTTAAGATAACCTCATTTCCATATATACACAAGAACCACACCATTGCAAACCAGACAGGCATCCATAATTTATGAGCTTTTTTTGGGATGCTCATACCTGCATGTTATAGGAAATTAAAGGTCTTTGACTTTTAGAGGGAGAACCACATATATATTATTATACAGTATTATACACCCAATCATTTATAACAACTTAACCACGTTGATCTGGAAAATTTGCATGACAACAATAGTTTCATCTTCCTATTGACCAAACACACAAACATGGTTCTAAATTGCGATTGCGGTCGCGGATGCGATTGCGATTGCGGTTACTGCGATTGCGGCCATTGCGGTCGCTGCGATGCGAATTGCGGTCGTTGCGGCGTGAAATAATTTTATATTCGCACCAAATGTTAAAAAAATCTATAATTATTATAATTCTTTATATATCTTCTATTAATGATATTATATACATTTTTATTCATTTTTAAAACATTGCATCATTTTTATGAATAATTTAAATTTAATCATAGTGAAAATAATATTTTTTTACGACATTACATAATCTTTTTGAAAGTAACATTGAATGGAACAGGACTGAAAACTCCGTTACAGTTCTGATACGGCCTGATGCGGTGTGATGCGGTCTGTTGCGGTTCTGATGCGGTCCGTTGCGGTGTCCGATGCGGTTGCGTTGCGATCGTCACACGTGAAAGTAAATCACACCGCAATTGCGGTGTGATGCGGTTGCGCTGCGGTCCGCAACCGCAATATTGCGGCCGCAATAAGTGATGCGGTCCGCAATTTAGAACCTTGCACACAAACAGAATTGTTGCAGGTCCGCACACCCCTACAAATCAAATTTTGTTTCGTCGGCAACCTGTCTAATGTTCTCAGGAGAATGCAAATGCTTTTGATGCAGCAATTCAAGTCCAAAGTTTTCTAAACATCGTTGTATCAACATTATCGATTCTGTTTGAGTGTGCAAGAATTGATTAACGGCCACAATTTATCAAACACTAGCCTTTACCAATCAAAAAGTGTTCTCCAACAACTAAGATTCCAGCTCCACCTATTCTTATTATCAATTTCCAACATCGATCTGCAATAAAATATTCTTTATTTTCTGAAATCAAATATAATCTAGAGAAAAAATCCCTTAAATGGAACCAATCCATACATCATTACAAAACCATATACAACTTCCATTGCCTATTTTTATTTGTAGAGGTAGTTGAAACCATATATCCATAATTCATACCTCCAGATTGTTCAATTCATCCTAAAAAGAAGCCTTGAAAATCCTATTAGACAAAGAGATATATCAGATGAAAGCCGAAAACTTCCATATCTATAATAGAACCTTGCCACATAGAGAATTATTATTCGTAACAGCTTCCATTTCCATTTACCAAATAATGATAGATTGAATTTATCCAAATCTTTGATGCCTAAACCACCTTAATGCCTAGACTTGATTCTTGGTTCTTTTTTGGTGGCTTTTTCGGTTCTAATCTTTTGTAATAGATATACTGATTCCCTTAGAGTTTAGTGTGCTATTTACAGTGGGTCTGTATGCTTCTTTCTTGTTTCTTGTATACGGGTTGGGATACCCTTAATACCCCTGATCAATCTATTTATATTAATAAAAAAAACGGACCGCCTCTCATTAGCTCCGCCTGTAAGAAATTCCTCTGGATTTAAGATAGCATATGTAAAAGTTTTTTGAAGCCTTATAAAAAGAAAATAATAAGTATTTTAATTGGAATGTTGGATAACACTAAGTTAATTAATACAACTCTATATGCCTTCACTTCCAAGATCATAATTTCCTTCTCATCAAATCAATTAATGGGGACCAAGTGTCTAACTGCCTTAGGTTTGTACCAATTGGAATTCCCAAGTAATTAAAAGGCACCTCTCCGAATTTATAGTTCAAAAACGAGCATAGGAAGATAACAATCTATCCTCAACATTTAAACCAATCATTCTACTTTTGCAAAAATTAATTTTCAAACTTGAAACTAATTCAAAGCACCTTATAATACTTTTTGAAGCCCAAATGTTGTCATTATTTACCTTTCCAACCAACAAAGCATGTGTCATCCATGCATTGAAGACGCGAAACTGGAATCTGTTGAGCGTCAGCCTTGACTACATCTTGAAATAAATTATGTTGTGTTGCAGATCGAATCATTCCCCTCAAGCCTTCAGCCACCAACGAATATAGATAAAGAGCCATTGGATCCTTATCTGATCCCCTTATTTATCTTAATTTCATTAGTCGGACTCCCATTTAGAAGGACAGAAATTGCAGCAAGATCCAGAAGTGCCTTAATACAATTGTGCCATTTCTCACTAAATCCAAATCGCCCAATCATATAACTTAAAAATTTAAATGATCAAAGGCCTTTTCAAAAACAACCTTAAAAATCAAACATGGCTCCCCTAACCTTGATACAAAATCCACAACTTCATTAATCAAAACCACACCATCCAAAGTTTATCCTCTTTCAATAAATGCGGATTGTTCCTCTGAAATGATAGAATTAAGTACCTTGCGAGGTTTCCCAGCCAACAGCTTCGCAATTAGTATTTTATAAATCTTTGTATTTGCATCATGAAATGAATTTGATAGGACCATCACATGTGAAATTTTCACTAGTTTAACATATGAAGTGAGATATAAACATAATAAAGGTCATAGTTGTAATTCCCTATGCTAGGATCTTTGTGTTTATCCTTCTTAATTTTCACATAATTTTATGATATGCAAATTTTAATTGATCGAGAAGATCTATTCTCTTCACACATGTCAGTTTGTGCAAAAATAAAAATAAAAAATCAGAGTAATAAATAAATTACCGAAGTATGTAATGTGCAAAGTGGAAGTCTCTATAGCAAACAAAAACTTGGCCCCAGTTGGGAAAAATAGATGCTTAGAGCACCATTATAAGTTAGATTCAAAAAAGTGTATATCTTTCTCACTCTCTAAGTCTCAATCTCTGTGTGAGAGGCCTGCACACACGCTGTACTTTTGCAGATAGAATATTTATCTTGGATCACGCGCTTGTTTGGTGGCTTTCAGATGAATATTATTTAGAGTAAGGAGATATAACATGGACATGGTGAGGCTCCGGCTCAGCCACTTCTTCTATCTTTTTTTTCTCTGACCTTGTCCTTTTTTAGGACTGCACCATTGTTCTGTACTCTTGTCTCTAACTGCATGCATGCCATTCTCAGCCAACCCACCTTTCTGTGTCTCCAGCTTTTCCACTCTTCTGTGAAGTAGTTTTCATAGGCCTAATAAAACAAATTTCTTGGACCCGATTGGAAGATGCACAGCGTAATTAGTTGAGCAAATTAATTGCCTTCCTGCAAGGTATTTTACAAGATGGATGATGAGAAGTTTAAGGCTCAATTTCATTTTATCTCCTTTCAGTTATTTTTCATAAGTGTAAATATCAAACCACAACAACTTATTTTTCTTTGCATAACATTTTTCATATAGGGATGTTATCTAAAGTCTAAGACGCCTAAGAACAAAGACAAATTATTTGGGCTAACAACCATTTATCTTTAAAAAAAAAATTGTTTGCAAAAACATGTTTTTAAGACACCAAGTTTCTTATCTACCGGTAAAATCAACTCTACTACTGAAAATTGGTTCTTTTTCCTTCCTTCCTACTATATATCTTACTTAATGGAACAACTTTCTTCTCTATGATAAAATCAACTTCACAGTTGAAAATCAACTCTATGTTATTATGTTTAATTCTTTTCCTCTCGGATCAACTTCAGCATTGAAAACCCCAATTGCTTCTTTGAGTCCTAATATGGGCTAGCTTGCAAGTTTTTTCAAATAGTATTGAACTTGATGAATGAATTTAGTATATACTACCTCATTAGTATATAAACAGGCCATTTAAGAACATGCATAAAGACCAACGCGACCCGTGTGAAAATGAAAATGTATTATATAATGAATGATGGGATTGTGCAAATTGATTATGTCAATTTTTTTTTTAAATTGAGAGAATTCATTCCTGTCTAGCGAAAAGATTTTAGTTCTGTCTTAGTTCAGGAAGAATTTTAAGAACATAAGTAAATGGAAGATACAGGATTTAAACCAAAATTTGACATGACTCAGTTAGAGAAAGAAGTACAACTTGTTAGACATAATAAAATATTAGAGTTGACTAAAATAGTTTATTTTTTTGTCTTTATTTAATTGGATATCCTCACAAGTAAACTGTGAGACTAACCCTCAGACCGGGATGGTGATTAGATAAAGTCATCTCTAGAGTGACAACTCCAGGATTTGAACTTCTAACATTACAAATGAAGGTCGTCTGAGGTCGCGTGCAGTTCACTTCCACCGCGATCAACTACTATTGGATTACTGAGATGGTTTATGAAGTCGAGTTCGTGATATATGTCTATTTGTTCTACATCATTTAAAAGATAAGTCAAATTTATAAAATAGTATAATTTTAACGTGTAGCTATACCTATATATAGAAGTCATCATATGAACCAAGAGTGGGATGAAAATCTGTTGTCTCATTTTAGTGTATCACATTCAGTTCCCACCAATAATATCTTGCCACATAAGTTAAATTTCTTGTAATTTAAAAAAGATAGAATATGTGACAAGAAATTATTGATGGGGACAAGATATGGTACACTAAAATGGGACAACAAATCATCATCCCCGAGAGTGACCCTATGACCCATGATTAAGTGATCTAGGTCTATGTCTCGATTTTTTAAATAAAATTTGAATTTCAACATATAATAAAGATGAACGTGTATATTATCCACACTTTAGGATATGTTTGGAGGAAGGCCTAGGGTTTTAGGAGGAAAATGAAAGGGAAGGTATATTTTTCATTTCTAAACCACGAAAACTATAAAATGTTTATAAGCATGAATAAGGGGTGTGATTGAAAGGTTATATGATCATGCATATCTCATTTTATTCATTCATTTTTTAAAATAATATCAAATTATACATCAGAATGTAGATTAGAAAGAATAAGTCTTCAATTTCCTTTTCCTCCAAAACTCATCATCCAAACATACCCTTAATCGCAAAGGAGACATGAGAAAGTGAAGTTAAAAATATAAAATCATTAATGTAAATTTACTAATTAATAGTTTAAATTTTTAAGAGAAATACTTATGTGACAAATAGTGTGGTTATCTAATAGTGTCCTTTATATTTGCTTTGTTTATAGCTTACTTTGTTTTTTTTATAGGCAAATTATATTAGTATCCCCACTTATCATTCCACTCCTTAACACTCCCAAGTCCCAACCCAACCACCAAGCCAACCTTATATCCCCTAGCTTGCTTTGTTTGTCTGACAAGGAGTGAAGTTTAAATTTGCTTTGGTTGTAGCTTGCAAGTGATCTACAAGTTTGTGGAAAGTAGAATTTCTCAAGTTCTCGTTCAGCCAAAAGATTTTCAAACGGTTGAGAGAGTCTTTCTCCTCTCTTTTATTTGTTTCCTGGTACACTTTTTTGGGAGGCTAATGTGATTCGTGCCACAAAAGCTATTTGTTAATATGATGGTTAAAAGGAAATGTTTTGGCTAGTTGATTTTGGGAATGCTGAACATATGTTCTTTCTTTTTTAAGTTGGCTTCTGTTTTAGTAGTTTTTCTGTTTTGTTTTCTTTGAGGGATAAGGCTTTCTTTCTTTACATACTGCCAGATTTTTTTTTTGTTTCATGTGTATGAGTTAGAGTACTTCTTATACTCATATCAATATACTTTTACTTATTAAAAAAAATCTAAGTGTCTTTATCTTCTTTACACAAATTACGTACTAGAATTTTGGTCAAGAGGGTTGAGTAAAGTTCAAGTTTAGGGTAACTCTATAGTATCTGTACTAACAGACCAGAAAAGATAGACCAAATGACAGAAATTGATTCAGTGAGTTTAAGATTTGGTGCCTTTAGGCATTTTTTTTCTCATTTAACACATTCTCTCATCTTATCTCATTTTTATCTCTTCAAAAAATGCTTAAAGGCACTAAAGATATCAAATTTCAAAATCAGTGAATCCAAATCCCCAAATAACCAATGCAATGATAACAACAAGGTGTTACTATTAGTCCGGTACATCTTTTTTTTTCTTTCTAGATTTGGTAGTCATGCTAAGTTGACCAATACTACATTTTAGTTTTATCTCTTTTTTTTTTATAGGCATTTTAGTTTGATCTCTTGATTTTGATACTTGTCTTAATAAAATGTAATAATTCATTGTCACCTCGGTGACTCAAAATTTCATATGAAAATGCTTCCTACTGTATAGTAATGCTGGAAATCATTTGATCCGTATATAATGAGGTAAAGTTTGGTTTGCTGTTGTTTCAATATAAAGAATCTGAGACTATATATTTTGTTTTAATCATAATATATATCAAAGCTTTTTTGACTGTGATCAGTTTCCTTTCTTTATATATATAATTTAAACACAAAATGCTTTTATTTAGAAATAAAAATAACATATTGTTGGTTTTTTACCTAATAATTTTAACTTCGCAGATTGATAACTATATCACTAAACTAGCTGGAAAATAAAGAGAAAAATAATAATTAAAAAGCAAAAAAAGTAAAGTGTTCATCCTTGGCTCCAGCCTCCAGTCACATGTAAACCAAGAAAAATAAAGGGAAAACCCACTCTTTCTGTATTGCTTTCGCATGCTCTCTGCATATGCCTTATCCAACTTTTTGTCTCCTTTTCATCATGCTCAAGATTCCGGTCATATTCTTGATGTAAACTTCTGGTGAAGAAACTTAGCCCTAATGAACGGCCATATGCTTATTCTCATGTAATCAACTAATTATGATCGATAAAATTGAATGAAACAACGGACAACAAATAGAGAAAATAGAGGGAGAAAAGGCATAAGAAAAAAGAAAGAGAACTTCGAATATGTACAATTACAATAGCTAGCACAAGCCAAATGGTCCACTAGAACAAGTGCCTAGAATAGAAGTTAAAACTCGTAGCAATCAATTTAATTTTACGTGTCATAGCAGAAAGATTTGGGCGGCTGGTGATATATCATTTAATTAATTAATAAGTAATTGACTCAGAGGCGGAACTTTGATCCGCAAAGAGTTTTTGATACCTTAAAGGGATTTTTGGTATATAATATTCACCACATTTCACTCATCTCAAATTTCTCATTCTCATCATAAACCCTGCACGCCCTTTCCTCTTATTACCTCATCCAAGTGTGTTTAAAGAATATATATATGGAGTGGAAGAGTGGCTCTCCTTGCTTCCTTTTATGGAGGGAGATGGATTGGCATATCCCATTTGTGAACTGTAAATGCTTATGTGTCAACCAAAAAAAATATACTTATGTGCCTTGAAGTCTCCTTTGAATATATATGGTCCAAATCAAGGCTATTAATAATTTGGTTAGTTCTGTAAAAAAAAATTTATTTGGTTAGTGAAAAGTAATGAAAAAATAATCAAGATATCATGACATCATCTTGAGACAATGGCATTACTAATAAAGCTCTTTTTCTTTAGAAGGATAATCAATTGATAGTGGTTTAAAATTTTATATACTTACAAGTGTTCATGGATCAGTTTGTCTCGTATTTGCATAAAAAAAACCGAACTAATCAAAATCAACTGATTTTATTCGGTTCCAATATGAAGTTTTTTTTCATGAAATTCGAACCATACCAACCCGTTCAAGAAATGGTTGGTTCGGTCCAGACCTGTAAATATTGAAATACATATAAATATTATAACATAATAAATGTTAAAATATTAATATACATATATATATATATATATATATATATATATATATATATATATAAAATATAATAATATTTAAATAAATATATATAATTAAAATATAATAAATATTAAAATGAAGCAATGTTTCAGAATCCTCGAACCCGAGAACAACACCGATTGTTATCAGCTTTGGTTTGGTTTGGTTAAGTTCGTACCCGAACACCAAAAAACTATGAATCAATTTAATTGATTCAGTCCAGATTTTAGGCTCATCAGATCGATCAGAACAAATGAACACCCGTACTACTCAACACTTAATAAAGAAAATGACATCGATCAATTACCTATGTATCATAATATATTGTGTACGTGCGTGTTTGGGTAAGATTTTTTTTCCCGAAAACAGCTTTTATTTTGAAAAAAAAAAAACTGGTTTTAGGCTTAATCTGATATGTTTGCCAAATCTGATTAAATTATAAAAAAGTTGTTTTTATGAGAAAAAAAAGTTGGTTTTAGAGAAGCTAAAAGTTTGAAGCTTATTTAACAAACTTTTAGATAAATTAGGCTATGTTTGGCAAGACCAAACAACTTGTAAAACCCGCCAAAAAAAAAAATGGCATAAGTTATATTTTATATATAAATATATATATAAAAAGAGATAGGAAAAGTTGAATTTTTTGCCATATTATTAATTATTTATAACATGAGAATATTAGTAGAGTGTAAATCAAAAAAATATATATATTATTGTGCTTAAGCAATTCATATAAAATCAAATAAGATGTCATGATAAAGATAGGGACGTATTCCCCTTTTCACCCTCAATGTAAGTTATGAGTTAACTTATGGTCAAGGGTTGTTCAGTAAAAGCGGCACAAAATAAATAGTTTGGGAAGGTGAGTGAGCAATCATTAGCAACCCTAGCAGAAACTAGAGGAGTCCTTTGGAAAGAAGAAGGAGAAGGAGACGATCCAAGAGCAAGGGACGAATTTTGGCGTGGTTCTGACGTTTTCGGACACGGGGAATTCATCTCCATCATCTTTCTCTCCTACAAATGTGTAAAGATCAGGTGAGGGGTTTAAATTTAAGGTCGGATTGATGATGAATTTTGGAGGAAATTCGGAGGTATGATGATTTGGGATTTTAGGTAATGAGATTGTGTGTTTTGACATGAAATTGGTGTCAAATCAGTTTGATATATGAATTACTTTGTTTGATTAGTCAAGTATGATGTTAGATAGGGAGTTTTGAACTCTTTCATTATGTATTCGAGACTTATTTGTGCATTAAAATGGTTGGATTTCTGCAGAATTCGCGTTTTTGCGATTTTGCAGAAATCGCGTCAGCGCTGAGCGCCAGGAACCCAGCGCTGAGGGCTAGGATGACAGAGAGGGACTGATAACCAGCGCTGAGCGCCCAAACAGCGCTGAGCGCTGGAGCACCCGAGAGCAAGACCTGAAAACTTGACCTCTGTGCTGAGCGCCACTTACCCTGTGCTGAGCGCCAGTGGCAGACAACAAAATGATTAATTTGGCCTATGTGTTTCTCCACTCATGCTCTTAGAGAGGTAAGGACTTACTATAAGTGTAAACAAAGTATATTAAATGTGGGGGTACTAATATATCAATGGAGGTTTATTAAAAACATGTTAGAAAAGATTATGGTAAAATTGGAGAAAAAGGGAAATTGTCATGAACTGACATGTATGTAGAGGTATGAACATGGGTGGTGTGATTTTTAAGAATTGATGAACTATACATTAAAGTTCTTTGTGGCATAGTGTGAGGTAACATATAAGTTGATGTGACGTCGAACATATAGATATGATGGGATAGTTTTAACGTGACAATAAGGTGAAAGATTTGAGAGATAACATGGTGATGTTGTGTTAATGCTATTATAAGTAGGGTTAAGATATGTGTAATTAAGAGAAGTATAAATTGTGTTGTCTTATAATCTTGAGCATGGTTGATGAATGTGAGAATCTGTTTGAAGGTCGTACACGACTTATTTTTAGTTGGTGTAAAATAATAATATAAAAGGAAAGGAACAGGATTACGGACGATGTTTATAGGATATGAGATTACGAAACACAAAGGGATAAAGAGAAATATATGAAGACTAGAATGGAGTTATATGATGGTGAATTAAACAGATGTAGTGGTAGGATTATTATATGGTACAAGATTTGAGAAATGTTTATTATATGGTAAGATTATTATATGGAACAAGATTTAAACAAATGTGTTTGTTTAGAGTGGGATAAGAAATGTTTATGTTCTTGTTGAATCTAAGAATGATTTTTTCCTTACAATTGAGTTGGTTCTTATGGAAAGAATAAAGTATAGTCGTGAGCATTACTTATAGTAACTGTGCTAAAATACGATAAAGAACGTTAGTCAAGACGGTCAATGTACACAAGTAATGTGAAGAAAGTAATAAAGTGAAAATGAAGTAGATGGTTATGTGAATTATTATTGTGTTCTATGCTTATGATGGTCTACGGGAAATGGCCTTTTTATTCACGTGTTTACTGAATTGTGATTTTATTGTACTTTGTACGTATATGGAGTTTTAATCTTCGAATGCGAAGTGAATGCCTATTGTGATGAACAGGGTTTACCGTGAAATTATTGACAAATGTCAAGGTAAGGTTTATTGACTCAACTATGTATTTATGTACAAAGCAAATGTTGAAACTGATTGGTAAGATGCTCTTAATTTGCGAATGAAATGACTATAATGTTATCTACATTTATTTATGATTGAGATCATTATGGAATTTATTGATTACCATTGTAATGGTTATGTAAGCTATGTTGAGGCACATAGTGCACATGACATATTGTGAGTTGATTTTCATGAACATGGCATGCGTATTAAAAGAGGACATTGAGCAATACTTGGTGTATTCGACCGGTCAGCGGACACGACCGAGATATAAATGCAACCGCCGGAGAAGGGGACTCTAGTGAACAACCTAGGAGTTTGGAGGGATGTTGTGCAGTGACCGAGGTCACTTACTGGTTAGCGGATTTCGACCGGGGCATAAGTGGGGCCGCCAGAGCGGGAGATTTTAGTAAACAACTCCAAGGGGATACACAAGTATCTGGCTCAATGGTAACTTGAGAAAACAGCGAATGATTATCGCTAAGATTGGTTTTCATATATTGAAAAGTATTATACGATCTAATTATGATAGCATGATTATGCATGTATGTATGTGCTGCATTATTTGTTATGTTTTGTTTACCCTCACTGAGTTTTGGGACTCACCCCCGCCCTTTTGGCTTTAGCTTCAGGTACTCCGCGAGTGGAACCATTTCAGGGAGCTCATGCACTTATGTAGTGCAAGCAGCAGCTGCTGTCTTAGTTTCATTTTTGTTCGGTTTATTGTCATATGAGGTTTCTCCGCCGATTGGAGTTTTGAACTTCATTCTAGTTGTAAACCCTTTTGGGCTTTGTTTTTAAAACTCTTGTTGTTGACTCAGGGCCACCTTTGGCTTTCTTTTGGTATAATATTTTACTGTGGTATTTACCTTTGATGTGCAATATATCTTATTATGATGTGACTTACACGTTCTTGAAAGGCCTTGGGAATGGAACAACGGAGTTCTATTCTGGTCGGTCAGGGACGCCTAAGTTGGGTCCTGACACAACTAGCTTATAGAGGATGAGTTTGTAGCCCTGTTTGGTAAATGTTTTCTCACTAGCTTATAGCGTTTTTTCCAGACGCTACTTGAAGTAACGTTTGAGCTTAGTTTATAGCGTATTATTTTTTTCATCATTTTTATCCTTATTATTTTAGTTAGATTCCTCTATTATCCTCTGTTAAATAAAATAAAATAAAATATCTTAAAAATATCACTTGCTAAATAAATTAAATAATAAAAAATATATTTTTTCTATAAAGAAATCAAATTTATACAAAAAAATCATATTAACATGTCATTGTGTTTATATCATCTCATTTTATTTAATAAAATAATTTAAAATAAAAATTAATATTTTAATTTTTTTAGATGTTAAACAATTTAAAGTGAATTAAAGTATTTAAAGTGATAATCATTTTAATATAAATTATATATATATATATAAAGGGCATATAAATATGTTCTTTTATGTCATTTATATTTATCATTTAGTTCAACTATTAATTTTACCAAACATTTCAAATTCAATAAGGTAGCTTATCTACTATCTGCTATGAGTTAGCTTATTCGTTATCCACTACTTTTTACTAAAAACAGTCTTATTTTGAAATCAATAACAACTATTCTCATTTTACCATGCAAAAATAAAAAAATAATATTAAATTAAACAAATAATCTCATACCTTTTTTGTAAATTAAACAAATAACTTCATCCGCTAAAAGTGATTATTTTATCCAATTCAAACGAAATAAATTACCTTAAAATCTTTTTTCACCAAACACACATCCAAACATAAAACTTACTCTACGTGATTATAACAATAATCGATTATACATATAATCAATTATTCAAATAATCAAATTTTCCCAACTAATCCAAACACTCTGAGGGTGTTTGGGTAATATTAAATTTTATCCAAACAACTGCTTTTCATGGTAAAAGCTGTTTTTCAGTAGAAGCTGATATGTTTGGGTAAAGTGATTAAATTGCAAAATTATTGATTTTATGAGAAAAAAGTTGTTTTAAGATAAGTTAGAAATTTGAAGCTTAATTATTTAAAAGTCGATAGATTATTTTGAAACTAATAACATTTTTCCCATTTCACCCTACAAAAATAACTGTCAAAGAAATATTATTAAATAATACGAATAACTTCATACTTTTTTTTATAATTTAAAATATAAAAATGATTTTTTTACATAACCCAAACAAAATAGATTATCTTAAAATCGTTTCTCAACAAACACAAATATAAAACTGATTCTATTATAATCGATTATATATATAATAAAAATCAATTAGGTATATAAATTATTATTGAAATAATCAATTTTTCGCAAACAATCTAAGAGCCTGTTTGGTATGGCACTTCAATGAGCTTATAGCGGATAGCTTATAGCGGATGAGAAAGTAGCCCCGTTTGGTAAGCGCATCTATCACGAGCTTATAGCGTTTTTTCCAAATGCTACTTGGGGCATGTTTGGTAAAATTAGCTGTTAGCGGATAAGCTAGCTGATAGCGAATAACTTATAGCGGAGAGCGGATGAGGTAGCTGATAGCGGATAGCGGATAAGCTAGCTTATTTTCTGTGAAAGTGTTTGGTAAAACTAGCGGTTGAACTAGCTGAAAAATATAAAATGACATAAAAGGACATCTTCATTAATGATTTTACATAAAAGAGAGAGAAGAGAATAAAGGTAGAACTAAATGAAGATAATAAGGATAAAAGTGGAAAGAAAAATGAAACGCTATAAGCTATAAGCTCAAACGCTCCTTTAAGTAGCGTCTGGAAAAAACGCTATAAGCTAGTGAAAAAACGCTATAAGCTCGTGACGTCAGACGCGCTTACCAAACGGGGCTACTTTCTTATCCGCTATAAGCTATCCGCTATAAACTCGTTGAAGTGCCTTGCCAAACAGGCTCTTGAAGTGGCGTTTGAGCTTATAGCTTATAGCGTTTCATTTTTCTTTCCACTTTTATCCTTATTATCTTTATTTAATTCTACTTTTATTCTCTTCTCTCTCTTTTATGTAAAATCATTAACGAAGATGTCCCTTTATGTCATTTTATATTTTTCAATTAGTTCAACCGCTAGTTTTACCAAATACTTTCCCAGAAAATAAGCTAGTTTATCCGCTATCCGCTATAAGATATCCATTATCAGCTAGCTTATCCGCTAACAGCTAATTTTATCAAACAAGCTCTAAACGTACACTCCTTTGAAAAATTTGCAACCAAAAAATATTAAAAACCACTTATAAAATTTGTGTTATTTCATCCTTATAAAAAAAAGAGTTAATTATATCCCATATGACTTTTGGCCTTTTGTGTAGCGGTTTGGGATTCAAGCAGTAATGAATATTTAAAAAGTCATGCTAATGAGTGTGCAAAGAACATTAAATAAGGAATCCAAATATGATACTTATTGAAAATCAAAGAATATTATATTTAATGTATTAAATACATCATTTTCCTTGAAAACTTACTTTTTTTAGAGTTCTTAATAAATGCACTTAAAATACTTGTTAGCATTTTTCATATTTAAATAATCAATTTGAAGAAACTGTCATGTCTTCTCTAGCTTACAAAAGGTGGTTAATTGAATGCTTCGTATCGTAACTTCGTAAGTACTTTCTTTATGCTCAAAGTTCTCGTTTGTCTCAATATCTGTACCGGAAAAACAATATGATATTATATTGGCGGCCATATATAGATTAATGCTTACCGCACATTATTAGTAAGCAAATTCTATGGTATCTTGAAAGATTTGAGGGTAGGTATCCTCATAATAATAAGAATCATAAGTTTATTAGAAGGAGTTGATAAAAAATATAAAAAACTAGAATAAATATTAGAACAGATAAATAATAATGTACTGCAAGTTTTAGAAGTCACTTCGAAAATTGCAGAACATATTAGCTCTCATGAACATACGGAACAAACCAAATATTTAGACATATATAAAACCTTAAGCACAATAGAAAAAGGAAAAGGTAAAGACATAGACAATAGTGAAGACGAAGAAAGACTTAGAAAAATTCTTATACAATTAGAAGGTTTATTAGAAGAAGAAACTAAGAATAGACCTATTACAAAACGAGATCTAGAAGAATTATTAAATAAGAAAAAATCAGAACCTTTACATTATTTAGAAACCCTAACACCAAGAACAACATGGAGAGGATAAAGACTGATTATATTGAAACAATAAAAAATTCTAATGACTTAGAAGAAATACAACAGCTTCTTGAGCAATTAAAAATAATTGAAGAAGAACATAATCAGACACAAGTTACAGAACCAATTAATTCAACCCCAAATGAAACTGAAGAAGTAGTATTAAATTATAGCTCCTCCTCAGATGAAACAGATTTTGATGAAATACGAATGCACCATGGAGAATCAAGTAGTAGTATGATACCTGGAAGAAATAGGAAAAGAAAAGAAACACATGAAATATGGGATGATATAGAACAAAAAACAATGCATAACACAGGATATGGGAAAAGAAATAATAAATGGACTAAAATTCCAGAAGAATTTAAACCAAGATATGAATCCATTAAATCAGGAAATATTCTAAACCTAGATTGCGCAAAAAACAAAGAAGAGATACTCTTACAATGGATTAATGAACTTACGCTGCTAATGGCAACAGATGATAAATTTAATAGTTTAGATAGAAATTCAATAAAGAATTTTATCTTTTACAAAACTTCAGGAAATGTACAAAAATTTCTAAATGCAATAAGAGAAGAAAAATGGCAACAATACATACAACAAACAGTAACAAACCAAGATTTTGCTAGACTTATAATGGAATTAATCTACGAAGAATTTATAGGATTTGCTAGTATTGAACAAAGTGATGAAGTAAAACGATATTTACACGAAACTGCAAAAGTACACTTAAATAGAATGCAAATATGTGATATGTGTGATAAAGGAAGTTTTATTTGTGAATACCAAAAATATTATTATCAATTAGACTCCGATACCAAAGAAACCTATAAGACGATTTTTATGGATAAATTACCTTTCCCACTTAATCAAAAAATAAAAACGATTTGGTCAGCCAATCCTTTAACAACGGCAAAAACTCTAGGAGGTATTATTCAAGTACTTCTAAAAGAATTACGGGATCAATGTTTAAATAGAGAAACCATAAGACAACTAAATAGAGGAAGAAGTGTAATTTGCTGTGAGTTACCAGAAATAGAATTACCAGGAAGGTATGGATGCAATCCCATCAAACGTAGAAGAAAATATTATAAAACGAAAAAACCAAACCTAAGAAAAACATATCCAAAAAAGAAAGCGTATAAAGACACAAAGAAAAAATACTTTAAGAAAAAACGTACACCTAAAAAATATTGTCCAAAGGGAAAAAAGAAATGTGTATGCTGGATATGTAATGAAGAAGGTCATTATGCAAATAAATGTCCTCAAAAGAAAGAAAAAGAATTTAAAGAAAAAGCTAAAATAATCAAACAAGTTTATAAAATATATGAGCTTGAGCCAGTAGAAGAAGAATTAAGTACTACTGATACCAGTGTTTATGAATATTCTGAACATGATGAACTATCTTCAGAAGCAACAGAATCCGAATAGTACGTATATTAAAATCAAGATAGCAAATAATAACAAAGAAACCGAAGCCTATGTAGATACTGGAGCAAGTATTTGTTTAGCAACAAAAGCATTATTTGACAATTGGGAATATTTACAAAAACCATTAAAAACACAAATTGCGGATGAATCTATCCACTCTTTATTTTGGGTAGTTAATCGCATCACTTTAATAATCCAACACAAGAAATTTATTGTCCCAACAATTTACCAACAAGAAACCGGAATGGATGTTATCTTAGGCAATAACTTCTTACGACTTTATTCACCTTTCTGTCAATACTTAGATTACATTACACTTCGAACACCGTATATACGAAATACTCAAATTCGAGAAATCCTTTCTATACCAATTCTTCACTCTTCCCTATGTACTTATTCTACAACACAATCAGAGTTTAGCAAGCTGCAACGTGGTGAGTTATTTACTCTTATTTGTCAAAAATTTCGCTATGCTCTAATGAATTCCGAACCAAATAGAACAATCCCAGCGCATATTGAATATTTGTTAGAAAAATTATGTAGCGACCATCCTTTAGATCCAAACATCAATAATAAAAATACCGAACTCGTTACCTTAAAATTAAAAAATCCTACCCAAGAAATAAAATGTAAACCTATGATCTATACTAAACAAGATAGAGATGAATTTGCTATAGATATTAAGCAAATGCTCGAAAAAGGATTAATAAGACCATCCAACAGTAAGCATTCAGCCCCAGCCTTTTATGTAGAAAACCATAGTGAACTTAAACGTGGTAAAAGGCGAATGGTGATAAATTATAAACAAATAAATGATGCAATGGAAGGAGACGCATATTTTCTCCCGAGAAAAGATTTAATCATTGAACAAATTAGAGGTATGATTTGGTTCAGTACCTTCGACTGTAAATCAGGATTTTACCAATTAAAACTAGAAGAACAATCCAAAGCACTAACAGCTTTTAGTTGTCCTCAAGGACAATATGAATGGAATGTACTCCCTATGGGAATGAAACAATCCCCAGGAATCTTTCAAAGATACATGGATTCAATACTCAAAGAATACAAAGATTTTTGTCTCATTTATATCGATGATATACTTGTATTTACCAAGAAGGATTTAAAAGATCATTATCAGAAAGTAACATTAGTACTTAATAAACTCCTTAAACATGGAGTAGTATTGAGTAAAAAGAAAATAGTTTTAGCACAAAATAAAATTAATTATTTAGGCCTTGAGATAGAAAAGGGAAAATTAATAATGCAAAAGCACTACTATTGTTAGTAATTATGAACCCTGAAACTAGATCTGAGATTAGAGAAACTAATGAAGACATAGAACACCTTCAAATCACTGAAAAAGATGGAAATTATCAAGGAAGTATTCTGATTAATCCCAGATTATTTCAAAAAATACAAAAGGAAAAATTAGATCTTTCTAAAACTGCAAATATGAAAGGAAAGGAAAGATTAGGAGGAATAATGAAAAGATTTATTCAAAAAGAAAACATCATTTATTATGGAAAAATAATTACAGAAACTCCAATAGACATAACTGAAGCTCAAGGAAGTACAAATATCCAACTATTAAGCCGAAAAAAGATTTCAGAATTAAGACAAAATTTAAAGATAGAAGCACATAGAAGAAAAATAGGATATATTCACATAGGTGCAGTGCAGATATTAATTAAAGCAACTTTTCAAGAAGGAATAGATTCTCCAGTCGAATTAATCTTAAAAGATGAACGCATAACTGATGTTCGAGATAAAATATTAGGAGTAATAGAAGGGAACTTAGCATATGTAAAATTAAAATTTGAAATTCATCCTAATATAGGAATTCTCTTAAGTACTCAAAGGTTAGATCAATCATTAACCTTAGAACATAAATTTCTTAGAAAAAATCTTATGCGACCTGGAGATAAAATATTCTTAGTAACCTACTGTGTAAACTATGCATTAACAAATTCACATCATAGTATTACATTCCGAAATAATGATAGAATAGATGTTCCTCAATTATTTGAAGATATTGGAAAAATTTATTACCCCAAAAGGAATGAAATCACTGAACTAGGATCTTTTTTAAAAAGATCCGACTCACTAAGAATACCTTATATCCCGAGACCCATTCAATTATTAGAACCTGAGAAGAATGCTAGTACTAGTGAAAACATAAATAAATTAGTAAACCAAGTAAATGATTTAACTTTATATATAAAAAACAAAATATGAAAAGAATTCAGATAAAGATTTCTCTAAATAATAAAAATAAGAAAATAAAAAATCTGGGCCAAATTGGTATCAGAGCTAGTTAATGAAAACTGCTAGCAATATAAGAACAATAATCATTAATTTAAAAAATTATTGTAAAACTTTAGAAGACTTAGATGAGGAAAACCCTAACCCTTATCTCAAAGATCAAATCAGAAGAGTAGAAATACGTATTCAAATTTTTAAAAGACGCCTAGAAAAATTAATAGCATGAAAACATACTCTATCTTAAAAGATTGGTTATTTACCAACCGTAAAAAGATACTCTATTGGCAAGAAAATAATCCACAAACGTTACAAGACTACTGGGATAAAGAAAGTATGCTAACACATTATATAGAATTAGAAAAATGGATAAAACAAAGACTTAAACGAATAATTGCATGAAGACCATTACTCTGTTAAAAGAATGGATAACAGAACTTAGAGAAGAAATTAAGTATTGGAAACAACAAGATGACGAAGAAATAATTGATGGATGTGTAGTAAAAAGGATACTAAATTACAAAATAAAAATGTTAAAACAATTCAGAAAGGAATTAGAAAATTTTGCAGCATGAATCAAAACCAAATAAAAGCAACTATACGAATAATAAAATTACAACTTAAAGACGAATATACAAATTTGTCCACTCTATTAAAAATTAAGGAAGAAGATTATGTAGATGAACAAATTCGAAAATTAATTGAAAGAGGTATTGTTTGGAGAGAAAAAAGATTAATCCGTTTGGAAAACCAATTAAAAGAATGATAGAATATATAGAAGAACTAGGGTTACTTATGTCTGGAAAAATAGTTACGCTTGTAGAAAAGTACGATACTATTTTACAATATGATATCTTAGAGACAATGAATTATCTTAGGAAAAAGATAAAACATTTTGAAGGAATTATCTTACACGAAGAAAATGAAAACCTTAGAGAGATAGAACAAGAAATTCTCACTAAAGCAAAAAAGAGATTAGCTTGTATTTCTCGATATAAAAGACGAGATGGAAAAATATTCGGAAGGATTAACACCTTTGAACAATGGTACCCCATTATAGGGTACCAAAACCCATGAATTTACGGGGGTACCGTAGCAACCCCCTTATTAGTATTACCATGCAATGAGCTGAGCTGATCAGCTTTAATCCGATAGTAAAAAATGGGTAAATATGAGATGGTGTATCTATAAGTATATTAACTCCCTCCCATCCTTATTATAAGCAAAAAAGTTTCAAAATTTTTGATCAAATATATAAGCAAATTTCAACTATTTTCATCCTATTTAATGACATTGTTACTAAAATACCCTTCATTTAATATAAATTTTGTTTTACAATAACTCAATGTGAGTTGCATTTAATAAAAATTGAAGTTTTCTATGAAGGTTACTTTAGGTATTATCCTTAATTTTTTAACACCATTAAATGAGATTAACTAACTTTCTTAATATATATGTTTTATTTAAGTTTTGCTTATAATAGAGACCGGAGTAGTATATAACATTATTCAATGCAATATGCAGCACCAACAAGTTTTGCATTAAATTGCTTGTCAGTTAATACAGGGAAAACGTTTCCATATTTTGCTTTATGCTTCAGAATCAACAGGCTCGCAAATGCATGCTGCCTATTCTGAAAATCGGTTCGGTTTGAATCACCAATTCTAGTTGAACAAAATTTCCTCTCTTTTCAGTGTTTCAGAAGCTCAATTTTGGGCATATTTGTAAGGATATGTTTGGTTTGGCTTATAAACAGCTTATTTGGGCTTATTTACTGGCATTAGTAATTGTCAGAGTGTTTGGGAGAGCTTATGAAAACAGCTTATGACATGTCCATAAGTTGTTTTCAGTTTATTTTGATAAGCACTTCAGGATAGCTTATGAATATAGCTTGTAACTTATATGAAAACAGTTTGATTATATTTTCTCTATGATTATAGAAATAGTTTATACATAAACGCTTATATGATAAACATTTATCCTATAAGCGCTTAATTAAACCGTTTATCCAGACAGGATCCTAAATCATTCTCCCATATCCTCCAATTAATCCCCTTACATAAGGAAGTAGTTTGGAGGTGGTGGTGAAGTGCGGTCTCGAACCACCATCAAATGATTTCACTGAAGTTCAACAAACCATTTGAGCTGCGAGACAGGCTCAAAACATTATTATTTATCAAAACATTGGATATATTTTTTTTCCATTTATTGCTTTTTTTATTTAATAAACAAAATATTAGGGCAATTTTAGAAAAGAATATAGCAAAACTCTAATTTTAGTTGGTGAAAAAGTGAAGGAGAGCATGATGATGAGAGTGCATAATATGGGAGAGGGTGTATGTTAGTTTATCAAAGCCTTTTCAAAAGGTGATTATTTGGCTAAGTGGCCCACAAAATTCTTGCTAATTTTTTAGTCTCGATATAGGATCTAGATCCAATGCATTAATCAAATTTACGTATTCACGCATTCATCTTAATCTATGGTCAGGATCTCATACATCTCTTTTTTTATATTAATATATTTATTTTACACAAAATTAATCAATGATCAAGATCTCCCGACAATCAAAAAGTGAATGGAAGGGATCATTTTCCCTCAATATAGATAGCTTGTCTTTTTTTTTTTTTTTGGTGGTCTTCAACTAGGTATTTTTACGGTCATTATTGTGAGATTAACTCTTAGACATTGTCATGATTAGGAGGGCCTCCAAACAATTGTCTTCTCCAGCTTGATTAATCGAGGTACACGTAAGTTAGGCCGAAGGCCTTAAACGAATAAAAAAAACACTTCAAAAAGTGTAGGTGGAAGAGATATCCACTGATAGTTACCTCTGTATCATTTATGACCTTATTCATTCATAGCTCATCACTAGCAACTTGGGGTTATTAGAGTTACCAAAGAAGTTCAGGACTATATATCTGTATATATTAGAAGAGATAGTTGAGGACTAAAGAGATGACAGCAAGAGTTGAGGTTGGTGACAAGGTCTCACATTTGCACTTGTGGGGCTAAAAACAACTATCATCTCTTCTCTGACCAGACTCCGCAACGCTTTGCAGAAGCATGAACAAGCTCTAATAGGCCAAGGTACCTTCCCCCCCCCCCCCCTCACTCTGCATCCACCAATTCTTTCTTGCAAACCTTCTGAACCATGTGATATCTGCTCAGCACAAAGTTAAATCAGGGTTCAATGTCCTTTAGTAGTTTGTGTTTTTTTTACCCTCTTAGTACAATCGGTTCAAGTTGAATTTCTGCATATTCTTCTGCAAATTTGAAGTGCCCACGTAGAAGATATATCATCACCAATCTACTTATTTACTCTGTCCTTTTCCTCTCTGTAGAAGAATACCGGATAGATAAGTTTATAAATCACATAAAGAAATAAAAAAACTTTTGTTTGTATTAGTATATATTCATATGGCTTTGGCCTTTGGGAGTGCTAGTGTTATTGGTAAAACTAAAAGGAATCTCAGAGATTGCAATGGCAGGTTTTGGTTTTTGTGGACCAGCATCAGTGGCAGAATTATGACAATTAAAGGCTGTGGACAGCTGCAGATAAAGGGCAACCACTAACAAGAAACTATAGTTTAGAGCATCAGGAAGCAAAGAAGTGTGTCTGCCTGAAGAAGGTTAAACCCTTAGAAGCAAAAGCAGAAAGTCACAGTTAAGAAAACTAGAAAAGAGTGGAAAAAAAAAAAGCCTGGATTTCAGTGGGAATAAGCAGCAACCACTAAGCCCTATAAAAAGAGCACAGACTCACAACAACAAAACTTGAGCACATACACTCATTATCAGTATCCTCATCAACTAGCCCAAAGCCAAACCCATACTTACCAGGTTTGCAGTTCTCTTTACTACACGGTTCATTACTTCTTGTCATATAATTACAAGACTTTCTTGACACCGTGAAGTGCTATGAATTGATACAGGTTATTGAGAGAACCTGGTTATGAGCCAACTCCAATATTCAGAAGGCATAATTTCCCACCAAACTGAACCACCACAACAAGAACATACTTTGAACCATACAAAGAATAAAGGAGGAAGAATGGAGATGAGGAGCAGCGGAGGAGAGATTGTTCAAGTAGAAGGAGGCCACATTATTCGATCCACGAGTCGAAAAGATCGCCACAGCAAGGTTTACACTGCCAAAGGTCCTCGTGATCGCAGGGTTAGACTCTCAGCTCACACAGCCATTGAGTTCTATGATGTTCAAGACCGTCTTGGCTATGACCGACCCAGCAAGGCCGTGGACTGGCTCATCAACAAGGCAAAGCCTTCTATTGACAAGCTTGCTGTGCTTCCTCCATTGCATCCAACTATAGTGGAAGAGAAACATGCAGGTTCAATTGACATGGCCATTGAAAAACAATCTTGTAGTTACAGTTTTCAGCTTCAAAGGCAATTAGGTGATAACCCTGATAAGCATTCAGCTTCAGCCTTCATTCCACCACATATTGACAGTACTCACCCCATAGCTTTGTTTCCCACAACATCTTCTACTTCCCCTATCAATTTTCAATGCTACCCACCTGATATAATCTCTAGAGCCAACAACTCCACACAAGATCTTGGCCTGTCTCTTCATTCCTTCCAAAACCACACAGGTCTTATTCATGGACAATCACAACAAGCTTCAGGTGCAAATCAAACACCTTCAGATGAAGAACACCAAACCCTTTTTGTTGGCTCAGCTCCAGTTGGGTTTGAGAACCACTATCATCAGAGGATTGCGAATTGGAACAATGAAGCATATATGGTCAACTCGCACCATTTTCTAGGCCAAGGTTCAGGTTCAGCATATTCTCAAAGTGGGACCCTTCAGTCCAATTTTTCACCATCAGTTCATTCTTGGAATTCCTCAGAGCATCACAGGTCCCAATCAGTTCACCATGCTTCTATCTTTGGCAGCAGGTTTCTGTGTGATGGATTAGCAGGATTCTGCATACCGGAAGAGAATGATGGAGATGATACCAACAAGCCATCTTCTCCTCCTCCTAGTTCTCACTACTGACCTCGAACAACAACTTAGCAATGTTGCAGTCTTTTATATGTATCAGGTAACGCTGATAATATTAGCGCAAAGATTTATTTGGCATGTCAAACACTTCCTTAAACCACTTGGGAATGTGTTTCTGTATGTCTGCTTCAAGTTCAAGGAACACTGTCAGTGAGGACTACATTATTTGCATATCGCTTTTTCATTTCTAAGGTAATAGATTTGATCACAGTCCCATGCAATTGGCATGTTAATTAGCTTTTGAGTTTCAGCGGTTTCAGGAAACTCATTTCTTTTCTGTTGCTCTTTATTTTTGTGCTTGAATATTTGTTAGTTCTAGACTTGTAGTGTTCCGTTGGCTCATTAGTACTCATCCCTATTTTGTGTTATTTGACTTGTGTTTATTGACAATGTTATGGGGAAGTCATATTTTAAATGAACTCAGAAGCCTGGACATGTATTTCCAGCATTTTCAGGATGATGATCTATTGCCCCATTTTGATGTGCTATACATTGTCCCTATCAATAATATCTCGTCACATATTCTATCTTTTTATTACAAGAAATTTCAATTATTGATATAGACAGAACACTACACCAAATTAATGGAACAACATATCTTCATTGGCAGCGCTGGCATAGAATTGTCAATGCTAGCGTTGCCAAGCAATGAACAATTTCTTAGCCTTGGGTAGGCCAAGCTAGGCTAAGCGCAAACTATGTTGCGCTGAGCGCTGGCCTTTATGCCAAGAAGGCTTCCATTTGGACTTGGGGATGGGTGACAAGTACATCGCGCTCGAAGCCCAAATGAAAGACTCTAAGTTGGTCTGCTATGACTCGTCTTATGTGAATTATCTAATATGAATTATCTGGTCTGACTTGTTTTATATGAATTGTCTAATGAGTCGCCTAATGTGGGAAGCCTTCTTGGCATAAAAGCTAGCACCCAACGCAGAGCCTAGGGATGGCAAAACGGACCATCCCGACCATTCCCAAACCGCCATTGGCCTGACTAAAATGGGACGGGACGGGTTGATCTGCTTGGAGAAAGTGAGTTGAACCTCCTAACCCATCCTGTTTAGCGGTAGGTTGACGGGCCAACAAAAAACTAGAAAATAGGTTGGCAGGTTGATTCGCTAAAAAATAATAACCTTTTTTTAAAATAATTATAAAATATAAAAAAAGTAGTCATAAAACCCAAAACGGTTTAACGGGTTGACGAGTCAACCCGTCCGACCCGCCCCTGACTCGTTAAAAAATAAATAAATTAAAAAACGATTAAATATATACAATTTATAAAATAGGTGAGTTGGCGGGCCAACCCGCCTTGACTTGCCTCCGACTTACCTTCATGATGGGTTAAACAGGGCGAGTCAAAATGGGTTGGTGGGTTGAGAACCCCAACCCAACCCAACCTGCCAAAATAAGTGGATTAATGGGTTGATCCATCGGGCCCAACCCATTTTGTCATCCTTAAGCGCAACGCAACTTGCGCTCAGCCATAGTCTACTCAAGGCTAAGGAATTGATACAACAAGCAAGTGCAAGCATCATTCTAAGTAATAAAATAAGAATAGAGTATCGTTCTTACGAGGATTAAATATTAAGTATCAAAATTGGACCAAAATATAATTAACTAAGCAACTAATTCAAATGAGAATTTAAGAAAATTAATTTGTAAAAATATGAAAACAATGATAAAATGACAAACACTCAACAAGAGAAAGCTCTAGGGATCCGATTTTACCTCTATCACTCCAATTTGATTCAGTTATGATTAAACTTCCTAATATTCTTTCAACCCCTTTTGCTAACGAAGAATCTTAACTCATTCAATAGTCTTTTCCAAGCATTAAAGAAAATATTCCCTAATTATTAATTGACTATATTACAATGTGAACTAACTAATTGAAAATTCATTAATATCTTTAGTTTTTTTCAAAGGGTACATAGAGCACACAATATATTCCTATCCGCATAAACCTCATGGTTTTAATCTCCGCAACTGACAACATAGAAATATCACTTATAGTCGAATAACAAAAAGAAAAGTAAAAAGCTCAAACCCCTTATGTTTAGCACAAGTCATCGCGAGTCGCGTTGAGCGCGGACTCGCTCAGTGTTGTCTTGACAGAATCCGTGCCAATGTGAAGGCATTAGCATCCTGAGCAAGCTTTGCTGAGCGCTGAGGTGCGAGAGAATGGTTTAGTTCGACCCATCATGTGTTGCGCCCAATGCAAGCCTTCCAGGAGCAACCCACTTGTACATTCTTTACTTTTATCCGATTCTTCATGTGTCATGCTCCATTCTTGTCCTTATTAATCCCTACAGTCACAACATGAACAAAATGAGACCAACAAACTGAAATTTTAACTAAAATTACCATAAACTTAATGAAATAAATTGAATCGACGAAAATGAGAAAGCAAAGCTTTCTTCGGCTCAAAAAAGGTTTAAAACTTGATTTTAGAGGTAAAATCCACTAAAAATATGCCTATAAACACATATAATCTAGCACATTATCATGGTTACCGAAGCATCAAAAATAATGGTAAACAACCTATGACTTATGAGTATTAAGTATTGTTCATATAATTGCAGAATTCAGTGGCATTACAATCAGACTAGGTGGCATCTAATATAGAAGAAATGTTAAAGCAGAAATAAATTAAAGACTTACTTCGGGTGTGGTCATGTGGCTTTCTTAAAAGTCCGGGGTAACATATAGAGCATGGAAATTTGAATGCTGATTCTACAAGGGTAGAAGTAAAACTTCTATAGTTATGACATTGTTAAAGATATAAAACCAACAATCTCGAGTCTTCACCTAAAAGCTTAGCTTTTTAGTAGAATTGTTCCTTTATAAACTTGAACAATATCACAACTTCAAAGGGCCGTGATGAATTTGGAATAGGTCAGCACTCAGCAGATAACATACAACTTAGTGGCTCATTTATCTAACTTCCTCAGTATAAGGCTAACGTTTGCATGTGGAAAATGTGATTCTGGTCTTCTATTCTGTCTTCTTGTAGCGCTAGATAATTCACAAACTACGTACGTAATTAGCACGAATATTCTCTTTCCCTTAAATTTCTTCCTAATAAAAATTAAATATTAAAACTCTAGCTTATCCACAAAGCTGAAAGGGCACATTGATGATGATGATACCATTAGTCCAAAACTGATACCACTAGACAGAGAACCATCAGGTATCAATATTTTTCTAACGAAGTTTCATGTTATTCACTTATCAAAATTGTCTTGGAGATATCGTTTTAAGACCAGTATTTGCAGACCTACTACTACATATATTAGTCTGTCTCTCTCTCTCTCTCAGTGCTAAACAGAATATTTAATTTTGTTCACAACTCAACCATTTTCAGTTTTCTGTGTTTTCCCAAGATATGAGATATGCTGAACCTCTCTGGATTTGTTCATTTATATATTATAAATTCCTAACTTTCCAGAATTGGAGATTTTCCGTTACAAGCACAAAAACTTTTGTTATATAAATTACTTAAAAACTTTAAATTTGATGCCTTTTCAGCGTAAAATAAAAGTTTTACTCCTCTATCTAATTATATATTGTCACGTTTTTTTTAATAAGTTTGATATCTCATGTAATTATTATCATATTCAAACTAATTATGTGGGGAAAAAAATATATTCAAACTCATTAAATAAGATGTGAACACAAAATTCTGTATGAAAATTAAACTCTTACCTGAAACTGCATGTTGTCTCTAATTTTGTTTCTTGAGGGAAACATATAACAATAGCACTTGCTGATCAATAATGATATTTACGCTTAATCTTCACAAATTCTTCACATACATGATTTTAAATATAAAAAATATTATATTTTTTGCCTCGATTAAAAAGTTTGATAAATTATATAAAAGATAAAAAAGAATGAGTTTTGTAAATGTGAATCCTAAGGGTACATGTTAAAAAGATTAAACATTATAGTAAAATATACTTTTAAAATGAAAATTAAATAAATTTTAAAATTAAAATGCAATGCATAAGTCAATACAAAAATAAGCAATAATGATTTTATAAATTCAAATATTCAATTTTAATTTACTCGATATCAATATAAGTCAATTTTGTATTTATTAAAGCTTTGCGTTATTTTTTTTTTTGGGTTAAAGCTTTGCGTTGTCTTCTTAATTTTGTTTTGTTGGGTTGGAGGCCTGCATACGGACGTGTTCGTTTATATGTCTACTGCATGGATCAAGTTTGGACTATATTTATTTATAAATTTTGTTAACGCATGCGGAACATATGTTAAGGATTTATTGAATAAAAAGTTGAAAAGTATTAACATTTAATAATTTAAAATTTTATAAAGCTTTTAACGTTTTTTCTTTTAAGCAAAATCTTTTTGAACATTCTTTTAAGCAATTTAGATAGAGTTTAATTTTGATACATTGTTAGTGTAAAGTTTTTAGACTGTCAATCACTGACAAGTCATCCTATATCTGACCTTAAGGGCTCGTTTGATGCTCAGGATATGATAAGAATGGATAGGATATGAGAGATGGATAAGGATAAGATAGGATATGAGCTGGATAAACTCTTATCCTGTCCGATGTTTGATGCGTATCAAATAATGATAGGATATGATATAAAATATCCACAAACGATAAAATTACCCTTATATCAAAATTACTTTTTTTTTCAAAAATAAATTTTAATATTATGTGGTTTATTTATACATTTAAATTAAAAAATATTTGATAATATATATTTTCGATTTTTTAATTATACATTAGTCCATTTTTAAAATTACAAAAAATTAAATTTTTTTCACTTTTTATAAAAATTGCTAATTAAATCACATATTTTAATTAGTAATAAGATTTACTAATTAGGTTTGAAACCATAATTAAATAATAACAATATTAAGGGTAAGAGATAAAAGGGAAAATATTTTCTTATCCTATCCTGTTGGTTCTAACCCAGCTCCACCCTCAGGATAGTATTATAACTAAGTAACATGATATGATACGCTAACAGGATAAGCTTATCCTATCCTGTTGGTTCACCAAACTACAGATTAAAGCAGAACATGATAATTTATCTTATCTTGCCTCCCTTATCCTGACCACCAAACGGACCCTTAAAGTAGTTGTGATAAGAGTCAAATATTTTTATTCATGTGATAACTTATGATTGATTTTATATTAACAGTACATATCAATTAAATTCATTTAGATAAGGGCATTCTCTAATAACTAATTTTTACAAAGGGTGCATCAATTCACCTTAACGAATACAAGTTTAATTTTCATGTATATTTTAATTATAAATTGTTTTTACGTTATCAATCAATCATAAGTCATCTTATATATAAGTTTTCAGATAGTTATTAAAAGGTCAGACTTTTGACGTGACAATACAATATTAGTTGACAGTATAAAAATAGTGCAATCTAATTAAATCCAATGAATAATTGTTGATAAATAATTGAAATATATTAAACAAAAACAGATTTAATAACTATCTACATGTATAATATATTTCTTTGTTTCTTTTAGTTAACAGTTGTGTTATTTGAACATCAAGTTTTGGACATCGTGTGACATCGTATATATCTATCTCTATCTCTCACTTACTTTTTATCTTTTTTGTATACACGCAATTCAAAAATACATCAAAAAAACAAAAAAATAACATATTGTTGTCCCATTTTATTGTCCAAAAATCATTTCTCTCTAGTTAAATTTCCCTTTGTGAATTTTCTCTCTCTTCACCATATGTCGTATGCAATCCCGTCTGCAAGTATAATTTATCATGGTTTAATTGGACTACCAAGCCTACGTCAGGACATGCAACAATATGTTTTTGTATCATTGGACTAAAGTAGCTTCAAAATAGAAGGAGGGGCTATGATATTGGACTCAATCTACAACATCATATCAAGCCATTATACCAAAAGAACGCTTCTTATAATTAGGTATAACAGATTCCAAAAGCGTTCTAATTATTAGGAATTGTTATAGTGTCTCAAGATCAGATTCAAGCTAAGTGGCTAAATCAGTTTTTTCTTGTTAGGAGAGTTAGTTATTGATCACAACTAACTCTACTTGGTTGAAAGCTATTTGGAAATCCGTTTGGTTAGCTTGATGGTGGTTTATTCTATTCCTATATAAGTTGGAGTCGACTCATAGAGTAAGCAAGAAAATAGTTTGAGACTATACTCTGAGAAATACATCTTGTGATATAGAGAGAAAAAGAAAGATCAAGAGTGAGAAAAAGATTGAGTGGCTGAAACTTGGGAATACTTGGTTGTAATTGGGATCAAGGGAAATTGAAAGGCCAAGTGTGTGTGTGAACTCTATCTTGTAAAACTCTCGATTGCGATTGCATAATGAAGCATACAGCTCTCCCCCATGGATGTAGGCTAAATTGGCCGAACCATGTAATTCTTGGTGTTCTTCTTGCTTAGCTATCATTCTTTTTTACTGTTATTTTCATTACCATTGGTTTGCATTGTATTGTTTTCTGTTCTGTTGGTTTTCTTGGTCTCTTGGTTTGTTTTGCAGCTCTCTAAACTCTTACAAGTGGCGCCGTCTGTGGGAAACAAAGCACTGAAAGAGGAAGCTCAACCATGGGATCAACAAGGTTTGATATTGAGAAGTTTTCGGGAACCAATGATTTTGGTCTATGGAGAATAAAGATGAAGGCAATTCTGGTTCAGCAAGGATTATCTGATGCATTGGCAGGGGACTCTGCTCTTCCTTCAACCATGCTCGAGAAAGATAAAAAGGACCTGATCGAGAAGGCTAGAAGTGCAATAATTCTATGCCTTGGTGACAAAGCTCTTAGGGAAGTTGCAAGGGAATCAACCGCTGCAGCCTTATGGCTGAAACTGGAGTCTCTTTACATGACCAAATCAGTGGCAAATCGTCTCTTCTTGAAACAGCAGCTGTATTCTTTCAAGATGAATGAAGATACTTCTCTCTCTGATCAAATTTCAGAATTCAACAAGATACTTGATGACTTGGAAAATCTGGAAGTAAAATTAGAAGATGAAGATAAGGCTCTAATATTACTTAGTGCTCTACCAAACAGTTTTGAGCATTTTAAAGATGCCATCCTATTTGGTCGAGACAAGGATCAAACCATCACTCTTGAAGAAGTGCAAACTTCAATCAGAACAAAGGAACTTCAGAAAAGGCAAGAATCTAAATCTGATGGCAATGCAGAAAGTCTTACTGTGATGAGAGGAAAAACAGAAAAGAAGAATGGAAAGGGATACAAGCATAGATCAAGATCCAAGAGTCAAAGCAAGTTCAAATGTTACTACTGCCATCAAAAGGGTCATTTCAAGAAAAACTGTCCAGAGAGAAAGAACAAAGACTTCAAGAAACCTCAAGACTCTGGTGATGCAGCAATAGCCTCGAATGGTTATGAAACTGCAGAAAGTTTGGTTGTCTCAAACAATGAAATTGAGAAGGATTGGGTCATGGACTCGGGTTGCACCTACCACATGTGTCCAAGAAAAGATTATTTCGAGTCCCTATGCCTTAGGGAAGGTGGAGTGGTGCTGCTTGGAAACAACAAACCATGCAAGGTTCAAGGTATTGGCTCTATTAGACTAAAAATGTATAATGGCCAAGAGTCAATTTTGCAAGGTGTAAGGTACGTGCCTGAACTAAAAAGGAATCTCATATCTCTAAGCATGTTTGATAGTTTAGATTATGTTACTAAAATTGAACATGGTGTTATGAAAATCACAAAAGGAAATCTGATCATTGCTAAAGGAAATCTGAGAAATGGTTTATACATTTTAAATGGATCCACTGTTATTGCACAGGCTGATGTTGCTAGCCAATCTCAGGATAATAAAACCAAGTTATGGCACATGAGATTAGGACATGTTAGTGAGAAAAGTTTAGTTGAGTTAGCAAAACAAAATCTGCTAAATGGTGATCAAATAGATAAGCTAGATTTTTGTGATTATTGCATCGTAGGGAAAGCACAAAGAATTAAGTTTGTATCTGCATCCCATATCACAAATAAACCTTTTGAATATGCTCACTCAGATCTCTGGGGTCCTGCGAGGACTATGACACATGGAGGAGGTTTCTATTTCCTCACCATCATTGATGATTACTCTAGGAAAGTAT
Source organism: Ammopiptanthus mongolicus (assembly GCA_039655645.1). NCBI lineage: Eukaryota > Viridiplantae > Streptophyta > Magnoliopsida > Fabales > Fabaceae > Ammopiptanthus > Ammopiptanthus mongolicus. Next base: position 16,258,962 of record CM077346.1, on the reverse strand, counting down.
GGATATATATATTGAAACATAAAAGTGACACCTTTGAAAAATTCAAAGAATGGCATACTTTAATGAGTAATCAAAAGGGAACTAAACTAAAACATTTAAGGACTGACAATGGCCTGGAATTTGTTTCAGAGCAATTTAACAACTTGTGCAGGAAACAAGGAATTGCTAGACATAGAACTGTTGCAAGGACTCCTCAGCAAAATGGCATTGCTGAAAGGATGAACAGAACCATCCTTGAACGAATTCGATGCATGCTTCTGAGTTCTGGACTACCAAAAACCTTCTGGGGAGAAGCTGCAACTACTGCAGTCTATCTTATAAACAGATGTCCTTCATCTGCAGTAGGATTTAAGACTCCAATAGAGCTTTGGAGTGGGAAGCCAGCAGACTACTCAAATCTGAGAATATTTGGTGCATTGGCCTTTGCTCATATCAAGCAAGACAAACTTGAGGCTCGAGCAATTAGATGTGCATTCATTGGTTATCCTCATGGAGTCAAAGGTTTCAAACTGTGGAGAATGGAATCAGGAGAGCCTAAATGTATCATCAGTCGAGATGTAATCTTTGATGAGACTAGAATGGCTGTGACTGACAGAAATCAGAAGCAAAATGACCGAAGTTCTATGGATATTCAAGTTGAGGTGGAGCTACCTTCCCATCAAGGAAATGAAGGATCAAATCAGATTGAAGATGCAGTAGAAGATCATCATCAACCTGAACCTGAAACTCCTGATTACAACTTGGTCCGAGACAGAACAAAGAGAACTATAGTTCCACCAAAAAGGTTTGGTTATGCAGATCTGATCTATTATGCCTTAACTATGGGAGAGGAACTGCAAGATTCAGAACCAAGCAGTTATAAAGAAGCTCTAAACAGCAGGAACAGCAAAGAATGGTTGGCAGCTATGATAGATGAAATAAAATCCTTGGAAAAGAATAAAACTTGGATTCTGGTAGATCCACCTGTAAAACAGAGAATTGTAGGATGCAAATGGATCTTCAAGAGAAAAGAAGGAGTCCCTGGAGTTGAAAATGCTAGATTTAAAGCTAGACTTGTTGCCAAGGGATTTACACAAGTTGAAGGAGTTGATTTTCATGAGATATTCTCACCAGTGGTCAAGCATTGCTCAATCAGGATTTTACTCTCAATAGCTACTCAGTTTGACCTTGATCTAGAACAGTTAGATGTCAAGACAGCATTTCTTCATGGAGATCTTGAAGAAACTATATATATGCATCAACCAGAGGGCTTTGTTGAGGACAGGAACAAGGTATGTCTTCTTAAGAAATCCTTATATGGTCTAAAACAAAGTCCTAGGCAGTGGTATAAAAAATTCGATGACTTCTTAATGAAACTGAATTTTCAAAGATGCAACTATGATAGTTGTGTTTATACATTAAGAAGAAAGGAAGAATTGATTTTATACCTATTGCTATATGTTGATGATATATTAATAGCTTGCTCAAGAAGGGAAGAAATGGATAATCTCAAAGCAAGATTAAACTCTGAGTTTGAAATGAAGAATCTGGGAGAAGCCAAAAGAATTCTTGGCATGGACATCATCAGAAATAGATCACAAGGGAAATTATTCTTATCACAACAGAATTACATGAAGAAAGTTGTTGAGAGGTTCAGGATGCATGAATCAAAATCGGTTTCCACACCCTTGGGGCAGAATGATAACTTGACTGTAAACCAAAGTCCAACAACAGATGAAGAAAGAGCTCAAATGGCCACTATCCCTTATGCCAGTGGGGTTGGGAGTGTTATGTATGGCATGGTTTGCAGCAGGCCTGATCTGGCCTATGCTGTAAGTGTCATTAGCAGATTTATGGCCAACCCTGGGATAGCTCATTGGAAAGCCTTGAAATGGCTTTTAAGGTACTTGAATGGGTCAACAGCAGCTGGATTGATGTTCAAGAGGAAGCTACAAAGTGAAGCAGCTGTAAAGGGATATGTAGACTCTGATTATGCAGGGAATTTTGATTCAAGGAAATCTTTAACAGGATATGTCTTTACCTTATTTGGAACTGCTGTAAGCTGGAAATCAGTCCTCCAATCTGTGGTTGCTCTATCTACAACACAAGCAGAATACATAGCTTTAGCCGAGGGCTTTAAGGAAGCTATGTGGTTTAGAGGAATTGTTGGAGAACTTGGGATAGCACAAAACAGCATCACAGTATATTGTGACAGTCAAAGTGCCATTCATTTATCTAAACATCAAGTCTATCATGAAAAATCAAAACACATTGATGTAAGGCTGCATTTCATCAGAGATGTAGTTGATTCAAAAGAGGTTTTAGTAGAAAAAATTGCATCAGAAGATAATCCAGCTGATGCATTCACTAAGGCACTACCTCGAGCAAAGTTCAAGCATTGCTTGGACTTAATTGGTTTTGAATAAAGGTGAACCTTAAGTGGGAGAGCAGGAATGTGATAAATGTTTTTTCTGATATATGAGACAAGGTGGAGAATTGTTATAGTGTCTCAAGATCAGATTCAAGCTAAGTGGCTAAATCAATTTTTTCTTGTTAGGAGAGTTAGTTATTGATCACAACTAACTCTACTTGGTTGAAAGCTATTTGGAAATCCGTTTGGTTAGCTTGATGGTGGTTTATTCTATTCCTATATAAGTTGGAGTCGACTTATAGAGTAAGCAAGAAAATAGTTTGAGACTATACTCTGAGAAATACATCTTGTGATATAGAGAGAAAAAGAAAGATCAAGAGTGAGAAAAAGATTGAGTGGCTGAAACTTGGGAATACTTGGTTGTAATTGGGATCAAGGGAAATTGAAAGGCCAAGTGTGTGTGTGAACTCTATCTTGTAAAACTCTCGATTGCGATTGCATAATGAAGCATACAGCTCTCCCCCATGGATGTAGGCTAAATTGGCCGAACCATGTAATTCTTGGTGTTCTTCTTGCTTAGCTATCATTCTTTTTTACTGTTATTTTCATTACCATTGGTTTGCATTGTATTGTTTTCTGTTCTGTTGGTTTTCTTGGTCTCTTGGTTTGTTTTGCAGCTCTCTAAACTCTTACAGGAATAATCATCAGATTCAAAAAACTAGGGATGTAGGGAGATTTTGGGTTTGACTTAAATAAGTCTTTATTTTTATGAGGATTGTTGTATTTTTTTTATTCATAAGGGGCTAAGTGCCCAACAAACAAAACTTAAACAAAAGCAATAGTACGAGCTATGGAAAGCCCCAATCAAATCACTAAAAAGAATTCTAGCTAACTCTAAAGGAGGGGTCTAAATGGAATGCACTCCATGAGGCTGGGTTAGACTCCAGGAAGCAATCCAATCGACACACCGGTTCCCTTCCCTATATGTGTGAGAGAAGGTCAAATGCCAGTTTTTATTTATCCACGTCCTTATACGCTGAAGGAGCCTATTGCAATTATCTCTGTTAGGACCATGGTAGAGGAGAGTTATTATGCTTGCAGAGTCCATCTCCACTATGACCCTTTTGAATCCTTTATGCCAAGCCCTCTCTAGCCCATACCGAAGGCCCCACAATTCAGCTGTGAAAGCCGAGCACTTGCCTATGTTTACGCCGAAGCCACCCATCCAGTCCCACTAGCATTAGGCACGATTCATATTAAAGTGATTATGGTGGAGGATTGTTGTATTTAATTCCTATTAAAATTTTATTCCATTTATATCCTTCGTGATGAGTGAGGGGCTACCTTACCGCTTACCCCGCCTAGTTCATGTTTAGTTTCTTGTTTACTTTCTTTTGTTCTTAGCCCCTTCTTGTACCCAAAACAACTTTTATTCGATTTTAATTTCTTATTCTATAAAAAAAAAAATTCTGTGATTTTACTCTTTTGTTATGGACTGAAAGTATACTATTTTTGGTGTTGTAGAGGCTAAAAGTGAATAAAATTTTAATAGGGACTAAATTTAAAAATAGTTATATTTATCCGGATCAAAAACTTATTTAAACATTTTGTATTTTATTGACATTCTTATTTAGGTTGGGCCTAACTGCCAGGTAGTGTTTCTCACTTACTTTAAATGGTAAAATCTATTCAATCTTCACTTTATGCTCTTTCACAAGTAAATGGTTTCTCACAATCTCTTATTTATCAATTTATTTGGTATATACAATCTTATAACGAGCTTGGGTCCCTTAAACAAGTGATTAGGGATTCGATTTCTGACTCTTGTGTATAGAGAAAAACCTGATTGAAAGGAAGCAACCCTTAAATGTCGTCCAGATTTTTCGACGGAGATTAATCACTGTTTATAACGATATATACTTCGTACCAATAATATGATTATAAAAAAAAAAAACAAATTTACTCAATCTCGGACATGAACCACTGCCAAAGGAGAAAAAATTAGGGGACGTTCTTATCATCATATCCCAGTATGTTTCATGATTCTAGTTTTAACTAGCATTTATTTTGACGGATTGAATGATGTGCTAGTTATACAAGTGGCGTGCGGCGTGCCTCATAAAATTCGTTTATGTGACTTAAAATAACACATATATTCTTAAAAGTTACAAGAAAGAAAAATAGCCCTTGCAATTGCAGAATAGAAGACTTAAGACCTTCACGAGGATTATAGCATTATAAAATGTAAACATATAGGTGAAAAACTCAATCAGGACGTTATTTGATGTTCTACGATTGGGTTATGCATTTTACTTCATTCATTCCTCTAATACCATTTCTTTTTTCACCTTGAAGTTAGCTACATTGCAAAAAAGCATGTATGCATGATAGGACTGGAATAAATCTCTGAAAACATAAAGACATGTCAGTAACCATGGCCAAGGCTAGGATGAAGCACTCAACTAAGTGCCTCACGGATGAAGCACTATTTGCAGCTGTTGGATTTAGTATTATTTTAATCAACGGTGTAGATTACTTCAGCCAAAAGATTAAAAATGACCTACAACCTATCCATCATGTCTTCTCCCTTTTATGTATTTTGTTAATAATCCCTCTGTCATCTCCTACCTCTCTCACCTACCTCGTCAGAAGCCCCGACACCCGCAGCATTTGACAAGAGCTGTTGAATTTCACCTAGCTTCATATTGGCCACGTTTTATGCCCTCATACCCATCATAATCATTTATCAAAACAATTAAGTTTTTTTCTTTTAATATCAGGGCTGAAGACAAAGGGGGGTTTCCATTGAAAATGGTGTCCATGGAAGTGCATGGAGGGAGAGTTGGCGGCCGTGGTAGACCCCCTCCGCCGCCGCCGTCTTGGCGGGTGGTTGTGTTGGTTGCTTCTCATTTTCACCAACCATTCTTCTTTGATTGAAGCAAATCAAAATGAAGGAAGACTCAAACTTTTATATCTATGCTTTTTTTTTTCCTCTCTCTCTCTCTCCCACTCTAGTTTCTCTCTCTTTTGGACGACGAAGCATACTGACGATGGAGCATACCCTCCATTCTTAATGACGTTTAACGTACTTCGACGACGACTTCTATCACAGCGATGCTTCATCTCCTCTACCGTGACCAGGTCGCAGAACACCACCGCAAGACGTCGCCGATCGAAACTTCGTCCTCGCTGTCCACCACTCGTTTCCAAAGATCCCTTTGCAAATTAACCAAAATATTCAACCGATAAGAAGGCCTTGTCAAATTTTTAAGAGTAATGACCCAAATCGATAGTCGATAAAGAAATCATTTCGGTCCTTAATAAATGAAAATATCATTTTGATCTTGATGAACGTAAAATGTGGATTAAAATAATTTCTGATAGAAATTAAAATATTATTAAAAATTATCCTAAAAATGATTAATTTGACCCGTATTTTATATTTTTAAGGATTAAATTGATATTTTTTATCTCTTAGAAATCAAAATATTACCGTGTTTTTTGTTAAGGACTAGTTTGTACCTTTATCCAATTTTTAATTGCATCCAAAAATCCCTCTTAGCTAAAAAAAAAAAATCATTTTACCTGAGAAACCGGCGATTTCGGGTAAGTTTTGGGACTCACCCGTGAGTCACTTAATTGAGTGCTTCATCCTAACATTGGCCCAGTAACCATAAGCAATTTTTAGTTTTTTACCATAGCGTGGAATTTATAGTCCGTACTCCTTCGTACCGCGCTACAGCGTCTAAAGTAAACAAACATAATTGAGGAATTTCGAACATGTTAATTATAAAATACTCGCAAAGCATATACAGAGATGGGAAAATGTTCTGAAGCCCTCTATTATGAATAGCCGCGCATCTAAAGTAAACAAACATAATTGAGGAATTTCGAACATGTTAATTATAAAATACTCGCAAAGCATATACAGAGATGGGAAAATGTTCTGAAGCCCTCTATTATGAATAGCCGCGCATCTAAAGTAAACAAACATAATTGAGGAATTTAGAATATGTTAATTATACAAATACTCGCAAAGCATATACAGAGCCAGGAAAATGTTCTGAAGCCCTCTATTATGAATAGCCGATCAAACGATAGTACATTACATTAAGTAGATGGTGGAAAGAGCATGTGACGAATTGGAATCGTGAAGAGACCATTACCCTATCAGAATAAGTGGGCCTAACTCTACTCTAAAAATTAGCTCGTAAAGAGAGATTTGTCCAAGTATTATAAATGGTTTTTTATTCATGTTTCTAACCAATGTGGAACTTCTTTATTCTCCAACAACCCCAACAATTTATAATCACGAGTACTTCAAATTCCTTCTACATTTCTTATGTAAAGCAAAACCAAGAAAATTGATAGGCACTGGGTGCTGCTCACAGTCACTATTACTAAAGCACTAACCAGGCAAGTTTCAAGTAGGTAATCAATAAGTCATGTAACATACCAAAACTGGTTTAGTGCTTAGTGCAGAGTCATAATGAAATTGTATAAGAATGAGCTTTCTTTTGTTCAAGAAGCAATTAAGCAGACGTGCACAACACATAACATAAGCTTTCATTTATATGACTCCAAGAGAATCTTGAAGTTTTAACTCAGATTCAGATGAGGCACAAATTCTCCATCAAAATGGTCTACTTCAACTTGAACATGCTAGCAAAACTACAGATTTCAAAACAAGGTCACTGAAAGGAGCAAATTATATGCATTCATTCTGATCTAGGTTCGTACACACAGTTTGATATTCCTAGAATGTCTAACCTGTGTATGTGCGGAGGAGGAAAGCTTTTTCCTTTTGCCATTCCTTCATCAAATCAACTGGTATATGTATCTTACTTTCCACTATCCATAGACAATCCCTGAAACTGAAACCATGAGGAGCAAATGACTGATGATACCAAAAGGCCAAAACCACCAACTCCAAGAAACTTTACTGCAGCCATTCTCATTCATATTTTCAGTGGGTCCCAATCCCGCCATAGGTATTGCTGATCCAGAAAAACTTCCTTTGCTCACAGTCAAACTGCATCACCAAAAAAGCGTCTCAAACCTTCATAATCTTCAATATCCCACAAGGGCATTCATGAAAACACTATTAGAAGAAAGGGATCTTGACAACCAGACACTAGTTAAGGGATAAAAAGATAAAAACAAAATGACTAAAGGCACAAATTAGTTAAAAAATACAGTTCTGAAAAATGAAACATTCCAACTTGTTCCCTCAAAATCTTAAATGCCGATCAAAATAGTACGTGATAGGAACTACACTGTCCTTAAAATTTATCCTAAAAAGGACTACGGACATTTGATATATTACTTTCCAATCACGAAATTCCTAATGTTATTCTTGCCTAATTTTATTGGTTAGCATTTGCCTAAAAAATAAAAAGAAATTTCTTAAATTGAAATTTTGAGCTCAATTTACCTGGATGGAAACTTGCACTTATCATGACCTGAAAATCAAAATCCAAAAAGGAATTATGCTTTGCATGATGAAACAAACCAAATCTTAAAAAAAAAGTCTGCAATACAGAAATTTGTTCATCCACAACAGTTGCATTTCAAAGATTTCAAATCCCAAAAATAAAAAACAAGAAAGAAAAAAAAAAGGGGGGGTTCACTGACTAGGGTTCAAGGTAGTGATGGCAGCGTTGTTGTCAAAATTGCAGCTATCATCGGTCAAGCCATTCTTAAGGAAGTAGTTGTTGAAAGCATACGACGCCATACTCTGCACATTGTTGGCATCGTAGCAGGGTCCTCCTCGCTGGATTGGGCCGCAATCGGCCCCACCGGCTCCGCAGGCCCAGTCCAGCGCCGACAGAAGCGCTGCGTCCTCCGCGTTGTTCTTCGCCACGCACCATAGCTCCTGCGGCGGAATGCCGCCGCCGTCGCCGCCGCAAATCGCCGAAAGGCTGAGAATGAGAAGGAGGATGAAGAGGGGAAAGTAGAGGGAAAAAACGAAACTTTCTCTTGTGGGCATGTTCACAAGGTGGTTAGGGATCGAATACGAAGAAGAAAGGGAAAAGGGGCTTGTTTTGGTTGTTGTTACGATTTTGGTATGGAATTTTATGTTGATGAAGAAGGAGCTCGTTGTGTTATTGGGATAGTGGAAATGTGACCGTTGCTAACGTGTTCGGGAGCGAAAACGAAGAGGCAGAGAGAGAGAGAGAGAAGGTGCTTCTTTGTTTTTGTTGATGACTGTGTTTGAACACATTGATGAAAGAGAGTGTTTCATAGCAGTGACGGGTACGGATACATCTGGAAGTTTGTCTTTTTGCCTTCTGTTTTTTCTACGACTTTTCTGTTTTCTATAATTCATTTTTGGTTTATTTCTTTATTTCTATTAACTGAAATGTTTTTTGAGATTGATTAATCGCTGCATTTAATAGTTTTGTGCTATAATAAATAGTTGTTTGTATTGAGTTGCACATATGGGTATTGCTATGATGCCAGCCAGAATCAAATGGCACTAATACCTTGTCAAGGTGGACCAATGAATCAGTGTCCAGAGTTTAAAAAACTGCCACATCACTTGTTTTATTATTTACATGGTATATTTTCCTTTATTTCACTTTAATCCTTGCAACTTATTTTTTGTTTGCAATACAACCCAGTTTGAAAGTCGTTTGCCCATCGTACCTCTCCTCCCACCTTCGTATTTCTCTCCTCGTGCACACGCAACCCGTCGTTCCTCTCATCCCTTCTGAAAATCTCTCCCTTCGCTTTGCATTAGACACGAATTGTAATTGTTCCTCTCTGTTCGAATGCTGGTTTGCATTTTTTTTCCCTAACCCCCTGTTCTGAAATCTCATTCTGAAGGTAGGCATGGTTTTAATGCTCTGTTTTCAAAATTAGTTGTTGATTGTTGTATAATAACGGGTTATAACAACGTTTATGATTTTTTTTTTTTTTAACTTTCTAAAATCCCAGGTGAAGTTGTCGTTTGTATTTGAAGGGTATCTTCGATAGAAGAAAAATCAGTTCCGACCCTAATCCCTTTTTTGTTCGTGAACTCTGCGATTGAATGGAAGTAAGCTACTGATTGTTTGTTCATTTTCATGCTTTCACATGTAGATGTTAAAATATGTTCTTGGTAGTTTGTTGTTGTTGTGAAGTCTGTGGTTTTTCTAAGTAATTTTATTTTCACATTTTGCAACATCATTGGGATATTTGAACTATTCTTTCTTCTTTATACAAGCTGCACATTCAAAGTTTTTCAGTTTTTCCGTGACAGCTTGAAAACTTGATTTGGGCAAATTTTATCAGCAAATATTATCAGTCTTTCTTCTTTATACACTCTCAATGAATTGTCACCTCTTTCAATGAATTCTCATTAGAAATAGATAAAGACTATAAGAGTGTTAGATTGCAGTAAGTCCGAGTCTTGAGAAATAAGTGTTGGCTCATCTCCTTAGCATCAACACTATAAAGCACAAGGCAATCCCTTTCTTCAAGCAGCTACCAAAATTGCCCCAATTATAATTACCATAGCTGTTTGAAATTTTGACTTTTGTAGTGGACAAACTTGTTTACTGCCCTCAACATTAAATATCATCTCCACATTTTTCTACAAGTGATAACGGTCTTGATGGTTTTTGGTCATTGTATATGAGTGGTCACCGCCCTCGCCACTCTTTCAATTACCCTTCACATGTTATAAGTCAATTATGCAATTTTTTATTTTTTGGGTTAGCATGGAAGTTTATCGTTAATTCAAATAATATAATTCTCACTTTCTGAGAATTCAGATATGTTTGTTTTAGCTAAATTTTGGTTCAAGATTGTGTAATTGATTTGAGCTTGAATCTTCAATTGTTGCATACTTTATCCCTTTTAGTTAATCACACCTCTCTGAAACCTTCAATGTAATGCAAATGGATAACAGTGGTGATCATTCAGTTGTTAATTTGGATGATGATGGAGATGATATATGTGATGATGGTGGTAGATCTGATGCTAGTGGTAGTGAAGACTGTAATGAAGATTTTGATCAAAATGATGCTGAAGAAAATGTAGATTCTGCTGACAAGCAATATAGAGCCATAATCAACTAAACCATTGATATCAGAATTTAAATTGGTTGAGCCTGATGGTCTTGGTCAACAAATCAATGGGTATATCCATAAAGCTCAATTATTTCTATTTAAGGAAAAAATTTGTATCTCCCAAATATAAAGCATGTTTGCTTTCATCGACATTATTGTTTCCCACCTTGTCAGGTTTGACTGTGGAGTTTGGGTTGCACACTGGATGACTGACTGTGTTTGGTTTGACGAGTATGACAAAATTTTGGTAATGCCATTGTCAGCTTTTTTTTATCAATATTGTTGCCTTTTTAGCATTTTAGGTTAGATGATAATTATAATAAATTTAATGACTATCTCCCAATTGGACAGGTTAATCCTGCAGCATCAAGGATGCGAATTGCTATCGATTTGGTTTTGAACCCTTACAACAAAGTTAAGGACAAGGTGATAAGGAAAGCATTTAAGAATTGGAATGACTTTGAAGCAAAAAGGAAGAGTTTAGTGAAGACTTGGACAAATGATTTTTACAAGGCTGGCAAGAGGATTATTTACTATCTGGAGAACTATTGTATCTTGATTTTGTTTGTTTGTTTTTTTTTTTTTTTTTGAATTTGGATCAGTGTTTGTTGTTGCTTGTTGTTGCTGGTTATTTACTACCCTGATTCTTTAACTTCATTAGTAAACAACCTGTTGAGGTGATAAAATGCATATCACCGTATCTAAACAAAATATGATATCGGCTTGCCTTCTCAACAATTTATGGGAAGAAAGGCCAAATATATTCTCTTAGATTTTATTATGATAGAGTAACCATGATAATGCCCTGAAATTAGTTAACTGAAAATTACTGGATTACATAATTCACAATATTAATTTTGGAAAGGAAAGTAAAAGTGGTTATAGGGGAGATAGTGAGGAAAAGATGGAAATGTGGAAGTAATCTTCTAGCATATTGATGCTTTTTTTTTCTTGAAACATCAAAACTCTTACTTGATTAGGTAAACATTAAAAGTTAAAACATGAAAAGGAAAATGTGAGAAATGAGAACAAATGCCTATCGAAATGTGTGTGCCATGTCTTTACTCTTTATTCATAGTAGACAAGAATGATGACTCAGAAACATATTCAAAACTTTCAAATTAATATAATTATCTCTATAAATAGAAAATCCATTTCCAACTTCAATAGCAGCATAGACATAGAAGTCAAGAACCACAGATAATCAAAGTAAAAAGAAGACGAGAACTAATGGAAGACGTCACAGTGATAATTTTGCTAATTTATAAAACTTGATTCATGTATCACACTGCCAATCACTTGATTCATGTTCCTAAAAAGTCATCGTGCTATAGGATCATTTATGTTAGATGCAATTGCTAGACACATTCCAAGATAAAAGTGCAGTGGCAAACATAATTCAAATACATAAAAAAGATGCAATTACTAGACACATTCCAAATACATTTCTGAGCATTGCAGCAATTGTACCATACATAACCAATAACTTAGTTTAAAATTACAAGATCATCTCATTCACCATTACAAACTACTTTACGCCTATCCTGCCCCAAAATTGAAGCCAATTTAAAATAACAATAGACAATATGCAAACAATGACCAATTGATACTTCTTTGCTTCTGCCTCATGTTTCTCAGCTTTCCTATTCAACAATTGCTTATCTGGTTTCTTTATTACCAGGTTTTGCACCAAGACGATAATCTTTTCCTGTTGAGCTTCTTCCACTAACTTTTCATTTTTTTTCAAAAACCCATTGATAACCTTGGCTGAAAAGGTTGATGTAGGGGGGTCATACCAAACAAAGTGGCCACAGTGTAAGTGCGATCCATCATATCTTCCACAACCAAAGAACCTTCTACCCGGGTTTCTCTCAGTCCATGATAGCTAAAGCTTACAAACAGCACCACAAGTGCAGTTTCTAGCTGCACCAGTCATAATGGATGAGGGCATGCTGCTATTACACGATGAAAAAGAGTTCTCCATTGCAGATGCTGACTGAAATGAAAATCCACACAATATTTTAAATTATAAACAACATATAAAGGATGGAAACATCCGCTACCATTTCAATTTATACTAGTATAATGTTGGATTCATGGAAATCTGTTATTAGTATATAATATCACCTAGAATAGCATGATTAGCTAAGCAAGTAATACATCAGAAATACACACTTTGTGACACCCCCTTCGGGGGCACCACATGGTTACCCGTTGCGGAAAATAAACTTTAATTAATTGTGCTGGTTTACTTTCGGAAAATAAGATTTTCTAAGTATTTAACTTCTTATGAAAATCCGTGATAAAATATTTCTTCTAACTTAGCTTACCATACCTCAACGTTACGTAAGCACATATGTAAATAACCATCAAACAAAGTATACATAATAAGGGGTCTTAATACACTGCATAGGCCTTAAACATACGGCCATTCAAAACAGTCATGGCTTTCAGTAGCCAGAACAATTAACTAGCTGTTATTCAAAATAAAGTAGGACATATCCTATGGCTGGTCGTACTACTACAACATGGTGACTTCTCGTACGTCACACTCCTTCCGTGCCCTCAAGCATCAGGGAAAGGATCCCCAAATGTTCCGGTGGCATCTTGGAACTCATCTAAAGATGTAAGGGTGAGATACCAAGATATGGATTCACACACGATAACCACATATATTACACATCAACAGCACATAAGCATGTATAATTACAATGTGTAAAGTTCTACTAAATAAACAAGTAGTATATCATAGGGTCTTATGCCCGGCAGTCATCGTCATTTTCTAAAAGAAATGCATGACACTTCGATATTCATCATCTAATTCCTTACCTAATCTCCGGAGATACCAACACCGTTTTATAGAAATTGAGTTGATCAAGCTCGATTGCCAAAAAGGCACACCGTTGTTAAAACCATTGCACACTGTCCAACATAAGGCACATGCGATCACCGTTTATGGTTTTTCATTGTCCATCAAGGCACAATGATATATACACCGTTTGAATATCCTGACCACCAAGATATCCAGAATACCACCGTTGGCACGTCTGCCGAATTTTAATGCATGGAAAAACGTTTCAAGTCTTGTCACTTTTCTTTGTGTTCGTTCTTTCGTTATCTTAGCTCAAGGCTCTCGACTATTCATCGTTTACACCGTTTTAAAAACCTTTCACCGTCAACACAGGACGAAACGTCTGAGGGCTCAATCGCGGATCCCTAGACCGATGCACCAGCCCAAGGTCCGTGGTAATAGAAAACATCATTCACCTTTAATCATGTTTCCTCATAATAAGAGGAGGACAATTAGTCCATAGGACACGCAGTCCATAACACCGTTGCACGGCTTCTCGTGCTACTTTTACAGAACACTAGCATCTCGACATCTCGTATGCTAGGTTCACGTTTTCATCGTTTATACATCGTTTTTCGTTCTGTGAAACACAAATCCAAAACGAAAACTCCGCAACTCATACAAGTTGTCGGATTTTACACCGTTGGGAAAACTCGTTTTACAGAAAAACTTTTTTGTTTGAAAATGGTTTGAAAACCAACGAACTCTGATAAAAACTTAAGTTTGGTTCAAAGTCCTTTCCCAAAAACCAACTTTTGAAAGGAAACAGCTGAGACCAAAATGTCGTCCCAGAACAACATTTCTGTTTTCGAAAACGTTTTCCGTAAATCTTTTCGGAATTAAAACATCGTTTTTAGCGTCAAAACGTCCTAAGTTCCAAAAACTTGAATTTTTCCTGTTAATTTTACTTTTTCCACATAAAGATTAATTTATTATTAAAACTAATTTTTCCTACTAACTTCATAAATTACTTTTGGATCCACTTTTTCTTTAGAAAAATAGCGTTATTGAAAATATCCAACGTTTTCCTAAATAAATCTTTATTATTTAATACAAAGCTTTTTAAAGCTTTTATCCCCATTACTTAATTGAGCACTGACCACTGTCAGGCTTCCCAGTCAACAGTCAACATCATAATATGTTTATAGCAGATAATACAGTTAAAACACATATTCAACTACTATAACGCATATTAACAAACAATTATCAACAAATCAAATAATTGCCGAAAATAAATAAATCAATCACCACACAACTTAATTACATATATACAGATCAAATATGATGACATGTAGTCATCGGGAGAATCCCTCAGGCATTTCCCCCCTTACCTCTTGAAGTTCCCGGTAAGCACAAAGTAGTCTGATCGGTCCACGAACTCTCCTGATTTCTTGTCCGATTACTCGTCGGCAACAACACACAATCAATCAATCAATACAACAACTGTAAAACACAAAAATTCTCTCCTAATCCCCCTCCTAGCTTCGGCCATGGGTAAGAAAATATGGCTAGGGAGTTCCAAAAATTCTCATCTCTTGGATTCCATCCTTATTAGGTGTGGTAAGACTAGATCAAAGTCTATTACACCAAAACTTGAACCAAAACTCCCTCCACTCATCAATGGAGGTTTCGGCCCCTTTTTTTCCAATTGAGCTAGAGAGCTCTTTTGGTTTCCAACTCTTGGATCATGGTAGACCATCATGAACTAGGATCAAAGAAATTGATTTCACATAAACATGAGCTTTCTATGATTTTGTAGAGATTTTTGAATTTAGAACTTAGAAGTTTTAAACAAGAACTAAGTGAAGAACAATGAAACTTATGGATCAAAGAGAGTAAGTATTAGAGATTTTACCTCTTGAAAAAGTGAAGAAGAAAGCTTGCACTTGAAGACAACAATGGAGGTTTGAAGAAAATGATTAAGATGAAGAAGAGAAATGTGTAGGAAAACAAAGGGAGGAGGGTGTATTTATAGGAGGAGTAACCACCCCTCCTTGGTGGGCTTTTTGGCCCATGGCCCAATATCTAGATATTTTCAGAAACGTAATGATGATTGTGATGAGTCACCGGCACGCCATCCTAGGTGATGTGACTTCATGTTCATACGTTTTTAGTCCCGTTACTTTCACGATTTAGTATTTCGCCCCAAGAAAGTCGTGAAAACTTATTTATTTTAAAAATTTTCAAAATCGCCAATAACGTTCGCAATTTTATTTAAAGCCTAATAGTTTCATTCACGTGTCAAACTTAGGTCATCTGAGCAGTAAAATAATACTGTCAGTGTAAAACGCAGACCGGGCTCCGTCTGTGTTTTCGACCAAAATTTAACCATAGCTTCCTATGATAACGTAGAGCGTGACTATGGTCTCGGATTATTTTGTTTTACTTTCTAGACCCTCTAATAAAATACAAACGGATAAATACTGTTTAATTAGAACAGAAGGCTCAAAAGCTTGAAAAAAAAAATCGGGGTGTTACACACTTCATTAAAATGGACAGGCCAATGATCTAGCAATATCCAGATCCTAACCAAAATGCTTAAAAAACAAAGGCAATAATCACACTTATGACTGACCCATTGTTAAACAAAGGCCACAATCAAGGTGAAAGGAACTGATTGGATTCAACCTTAACAACTCTGTTCATTATTATAATATATAAGTGTTTCAATTTCTATTCATTATTATTCCCCTAATGGATCTGAAAGCAATGCAGAACTAAACATTGTTCACAAAAAATCTTTATTTTCATTTTCATAAAAACAAAATAAACATTCAACTACACAAGAGCATATTGATACTGAACTTATTACAAAATATGTCCATGTTCAAAAACCATACAGAATTGGTTAGGATACAAAAAGCAAATTTAGACCCAACAAGGATAGCAGTACTTATCCTTTCCTTTTTCTTTAAACACACATATGGAATACCTCACTAGACTAACAATCCTTATCTTCCAACAGAGCAACACTATCCAAACCACAAATGAAACCACACATTCAAAGCAGACAATCTAGGCACTGAACAATTTATTTAAGACACGAAACATAGAACACTCAATACACTCACTACAACACCAAACACATAGATGGCAGTAACATTCTTGTTAATCCAAGGAATAAAATGTGTTTGATGCTTGAACCCTTTGTGGATATGCCCGTCACCCTTTACCTTTAGATTAAATATGGTTGTTGCACTAGGACAATTAATTATTCAAATAATTAATTGGGAAGTGACAACATCAACAACTCATGGAAAATGCATACATGGTGAATAGTTTGTTGTGTGAAGTGGCTTGTTATGAGAGAACTGAAAAAGAATAGGGAGAGCAGTGAGAAGGGGAAGATGGGGAGTGGATATAAAATGAAAATCGGTTAACAACCTCGATTAGGATCAAGGAATCTGCAAGCCATTAATTTCCGAATTGAAACAGTGCCAGAAAGGGAGATGAGATATGCAATGAAGGAAGAGAGGGAAGAAAGAAAAACCTGGGAAGAAGAAGGGAAACGTCGAACTAGAGCAGCAGGGGCGAACGACAATTGGAAAAGAGAAGTAGTGGTGAACGGCGAATGACGACTTACATGAGCAGGGGCGAACGAGGAGAGAAAGACGAAAGGTTTGGGGAGAGAGGATGACCAAACGATTTACAGACTGGGTTGTAGTGCAAAAAATTATTTAAGTTCCAAGGACTAAAATGCAATAAAGGAAGCTGTACCATCTAAATAATAAACCAAGTGATGTGACAGTTTTTTAAAGTCTAGACGGTGATTCATTGGTCCACCTTGACAATGTATCAATGCCATTTGATTTTGGCTGGCATCATGACCTGAAAATCAAAATCCAAAAAGGAATTATGCTTTGCATGATGAAACAAACCAAATCTTAAAAAAAAGTCTGCAATACAGAAATTTGTTCATCCACAACAGTTGCATTTCAAAGATTTCAAATCCCAAAAATAAAAAACAAGAAAGAAAAAAAAAAGGGGGGGTTCACTGACTAGGGTTCAAGGTAGTGATGGCAGCGTTGTTGTCAAAATTGCAGCTATCATCGGTCAAGCCATTCTTAAGGAAGTAGTTGTTGAAAGCATACGACGCCATACTCTGCACATTGTTGGCATCGTAGCAGGGTCCTCCTCGCTGGATTGGGCCGCAATCGGCCCCACCGGCTCCGCAGGCCCAGTCCAGCGCCGACAGAAGCGCTGCGTCCTCCGCGTTGTTCTTCGCCACGCACCATAGCTCCTGCGGCGGAATGCCGCCGCCGTCGCCGCCGCTAATCGCCGAAAGGCTGAGAATGAGAAGGAGGATGAAGAGGGGAAAGTAGAGGGAAAAAACGAAACTTTCTCTTGTGGGCATGTTCACAAGGTGGTTAGGGATCGAATACGAAGAAGAAAGGGAAAAGGGGCTTGTTTTGGTTGTTGTTACGATTTTGGTATGGAATTTTATGTTGATGAAGAAGGAGCTCGTTGTGTTATTGGGATAGTGGAAATGTGACCGTTGCTAACGTGTTCGGGAGCGAAAACGAAGAGGCAGAGAGAGAGAGAGAGAAGGTGCTTCTTTGTTTTTGTTGATGACTGTGTTTGAACACATTGATGAAAGAGAGTGTTTCATAGCAGTGACGGGTACGGATACATCTGGAAGTTTGTCTTTTTGCCTTCTGTTTTTTCTACGACTTTTCTGTTTTCTATAATTCATTTTTGGTTTATTTCTTTATTTCTATTAACTGAAATGTTTTTTGAGATTGATTAATCGCTGCATTTAATAGTTTTGTGCTATAATAAATAGTTGTTTGTATTGAGTTGCACATATGGGTATTGCTATGATGCCAGCCAGAATCAAATGGCACTAATACCTTGTCAAGGTGGACCAATGAATCAGTGTCCAGAGTTTAAAAAACTGCCACATCACTTGTTTTATTATTTACATGGTATATTTTCCTTTATTTCACTTTAATCCTTGCAACTTATTTTTTGTTTGCAATACAACCCAGTTTGAAAGTCGTTTGCCCATCGTACCTCTCCTCCCACCTTCGTATTTCTCTCCTCGTGCACACGCAACCCGTCGTTCCTCTCATCCCTTCTGAAAATCTCTCCCTTCGCTTTGCATTAGACACGAATTGTAATTGTTCCTCTCTGTTCGAATGCTGGTTTGCATTTTTTTTCCCTAACCCCCTGTTCTGAAATCTCATTCTGAAGGTAGGCATGGTTTTAATGCTCTGTTTTCAAAATTAGTTGTTGATTGTTGTATAATAACGGGTTATAACAACGTTTATGATTTTTTTTTTTTTAACTTTCTAAAATCCCAGGTGAAGTTGTCGTTTGTATTTGAAGGGTATCTTCGATAGAAGAAAAATCAGTTCCGACCCTAATCCCTTTTTTGTTCGTGAACTCTGCGATTGAATGGAAGTAAGCTACTGATTGTTTGTTCATTTTCATGCTTTCACATGTAGATGTTAAAATATGTTCTTGGTAGTTTGTTGTTGTTGTGAAGTATGTGGTTTATCTAAGTAATTTTATTTTCACATTTTGCAACATCATTGGGATATTTGAACTATTCTTTCTTCTTTATACAAGCTGCACATTCAAAGTTTTTCAGTTTTTCCGTGACAGCTTGAAAACTTGATTTGGGCAAATTTTATCAGCAAATATTATCAGTCTTTCTTCTTTATACACTCTCAATGAATTGTCACCTCTTTCAATGAATTCTCATTAGAAATAGATAAAGACTATAAGAGTGTTAGATTGCAGTAAGTCCGAGTCTTGAGAAATAAGTGTTGGCTCATCTCCTTAGCATCAACACTATAAAGCACAAGGCAATCCCTTTCTTCAAGCAGCTACCAAAATTGCCCCAATTATAATTACCATAGCTGTTTGAAATTTTGACTTTTGTAGTGGACAAACTTGTTTACTGCCCTCAACATTAAATATCATCTCCACATTTTTCTACAAGTGATAACGGTCTTGATGGTTTTTGGTCATTGTATATGAGTGGTCACCGCCCTCGCCACTCTTTCAATTACCCTTCACATGTTATAAGTCAATTATGCAATTTTTTATTTTTTGGGTTAGCATGGAAGTTTATCGTTAATTCAAATAATATAATTCTCACTTTCTGAGAATTCAGATATGTTTGTTTTAGCTAAATTTTGGTTCAAGATTGTGTAATTGATTTGAGCTTGAATCTTCAATTGTTGCATACTTTATCCCTTTTAGTTAATCACACCTCTCTGAAACCTTCAATGTAATGCAAATGGATAACAGTGGTGATCATTCAGTTGTTAATTTGGATGATGATGGAGATGATATATGTGATGATGGTGGTAGATCTGATGCTAGTGGTAGTGAAGACTGTAATGAAGATTTTGATCAAAATGATGCTGAAGAAAATGTAGATTCTGCTGACAAGCAATATAGAGCCATAATCAACTAAACCATTGATATCAGAATTTAAATTGGTTGAGCCTGATGGTCTTGGTCAACAAATCAATGGGTATATCCATAAAGCTCAATTATTTCTATTTAAGGAAAAAATTTGTATCTCCCAAATATAAAGCATGTTTGCTTTCATCGACATTATTGTTTCCCACCTTGTCAGGTTTGACTGTGGAGTTTGGGTTGCACACTGGATGACTGACTGTGTTTGGTTTGACGAGTATGACAAAATTTTGGTAATGCCATTGTCAGCTTTTTTTTATCAATATTGTTGCCTTTTTAGCATTTTAGGTTAGATGATAATTATAATAAATTTAATGACTATCTCCCAATTGGACAGGTTAATCCTGCAGCATCAAGGATGCGAATTGCTATCGATTTGGTTTTGAACCCTTACAACAAAGTTAAGGACAAGGTGATAAGGAAAGCATTTAAGAATTGGAATGACTTTGAAGCAAAAAGGAAGAGTTTAGTGAAGACTTGGACAAATGATTTTTACAAGGCTGGCAAGAGGATTATTTACTATCTGGAGAACTATTGTATCTTGATTTTGTTTGTTTGTTTTTTTTTTTTTTTTTGAATTTGGATCAGTGTTTGTTGTTGCTTGTTGTTGCTGGTTATTTACTACCCTGATTCTTTAACTTCATTAGTAAACAACCTGTTGAGGTGATAAAATGCATATCACCGTATCTAAACAAAATATGATATCGGCTTGCCTTCTCAACAATTTATGGGAAGAAAGGCCAAATATATTCTCTTAGATTTTATTATGATAGAGTAACCATGATAATGCCCTGAAATTAGTTAACTGAAAATTACTGGATTACATAATTCACAATATTAATTTTGGAAAGGAAAGTAAAAGTGGTTATAGGGGAGATAGTGAGGAAAAGATGGAAATGTGGAAGTAATCTTCTAGCATATTGATGCTTTTTTTTTCTTGAAACATCAAAACTCTTACTTGATTAGGTAAACATTAAAAGTTAAAACATGAAAAGGAAAATGTGAGAAATGAGAACAAATGCCTATCGAAATGTGTGTGCCATGTCTTTACTCTTTATTCATAGTAGACAAGAATGATGACTCAGAAACATATTCAAAACTTTCAAATTAATATAATTATCTCTATAAATAGAAAATCCATTTCCAACTTCAATAGCAGCATAGACATAGAAGTCAAGAACCACAGATAATCAAAGTAAAAAGAAGACGAGAACTAATGGAAGACGTCACAGTGATAATTTTGCTAATTTATAAAACTTGATTCATGTATCACACTGCCAATCACTTGATTCATGTTCCTAAAAAGTCATCGTGCTATAGGATCATTTATGTTAGATGCAATTGCTAGACACATTCCAAGATAAAAGTGCAGTGGCAAACATAATTCAAATACATAAAAAAGATGCAATTACTAGACACATTCCAAATACATTTCTGAGCATTGCAGCAATTGTACCATACATAACCAATAACTTAGTTTAAAATTACAAGATCATCTCATTCACCATTACAAACTACTTTACGCCTATCCTGCCCCAAAATTGAAGCCAATTTAAAATAACAATAGACAATATGCAAACAATGACCAATTGATACTTCTTTGCTTCTGCCTCATGTTTCTCAGCTTTCCTATTCAACAATTGCTTATCTGGTTTCTTTATTACCAGGTTTTGCACCAAGACGATAATCTTTTCCTGTTGAGCTTCTTCCACTAACTTTTCATTTTTTTTCAAAAACCCATTGATAACCTTGGCTGAAAAGGTTGATGTAGGGGGGTCATACCAAACAAAGTGGCCACAGTGTAAGTGCGATCCATCATATCTTCCACAACCAAAGAACCTTCTACCCGGGTTTCTCTCAGTCCATGATAGCTAAAGCTTACAAACAGCACCACAAGTGCAGTTTCTAGCTGCACCAGTCATAATGGATGAGGGCATGCTGCTATTACACGATGAAAAAGAGTTCTCCATTGCAGATGCTGACTGAAATGAAAATCCACACAATATTTTAAATTATAAACAACATA
This sequence comes from Ammopiptanthus mongolicus, assembly GCA_039655645.1. Lineage (NCBI taxonomy): Eukaryota > Viridiplantae > Streptophyta > Magnoliopsida > Fabales > Fabaceae > Ammopiptanthus > Ammopiptanthus mongolicus. The sequence goes on along the minus strand of CM077346.1, from coordinate 16,237,249 downwards.
TAAAGGATGGAAACATCCGCTACCATTTCAATTTATACTAGTATAATGTTGGATTCATGGAAATCTGTTATTAGTATATAATATCACCTAGAATAGCATGATTAGCTAAGCAAGTAATACATCAGAAATACACACTTTGTGACACCCCCTTCGGGGGCACCACATGGTTACCCGTTGCGGAAAATAAACTTTAATTAATTGTGCTGGTTTACTTTCGGAAAATAAGATTTTCTAAGTATTTAACTTCTTATGAAAATCCGTGATAAAATATTTCTTCTAACTTAGCTTACCATACCTCAACGTTACGTAAGCACATATGTAAATAACCATCAAACAAAGTATACATAATAAGGGGTCTTAATACACTGCATAGGCCTTAAACATACGGCCATTCAAAACAGTCATGGCTTTCAGTAGCCAGAACAATTAACTAGCTGTTATTCAAAATAAAGTAGGACATATCCTATGGCTGGTCGTACTACTACAACATGGTGACTTCTCGTACGTCACACTCCTTCCGTGCCCTCAAGCATCAGGGAAAGGATCCCCAAATGTTCCGGTGGCATCTTGGAACTCATCTAAAGATGTAAGGGTGAGATACCAAGATATGGATTCACACACGATAACCACATATATTACACATCAACAGCACATAAGCATGTATAATTACAATGTGTAAAGTTCTACTAAATAAACAAGTAGTATATCATAGGGTCTTATGCCCGGCAGTCATCGTCATTTTCTAAAAGAAATGCATGACACTTCGATATTCATCATCTAATTCCTTACCTAATCTCCGGAGATACCAACACCGTTTTATAGAAATTGAGTTGATCAAGCTCGATTGCCAAAAAGGCACACCGTTGTTAAAACCATTGCACACTGTCCAACATAAGGCACATGCGATCACCGTTTATGGTTTTTCATTGTCCATCAAGGCACAATGATATATACACCGTTTGAATATCCTGACCACCAAGATATCCAGAATACCACCGTTGGCACGTCTGCCGAATTTTAATGCATGGAAAAACGTTTCAAGTCTTGTCACTTTTCTTTGTGTTCGTTCTTTCGTTATCTTAGCTCAAGGCTCTCGACTATTCATCGTTTACACCGTTTTAAAAACCTTTCACCGTCAACACAGGACGAAACGTCTGAGGGCTCAATCGCGGATCCCTAGACCGATGCACCAGCCCAAGGTCCGTGGTAATAGAAAACATCATTCACCTTTAATCATGTTTCCTCATAATAAGAGGAGGACAATTAGTCCATAGGACACGCAGTCCATAACACCGTTGCACGGCTTCTCGTGCTACTTTTACAGAACACTAGCATCTCGACATCTCGTATGCTAGGTTCACGTTTTCATCGTTTATACATCGTTTTTCGTTCTGTGAAACACAAATCCAAAACGAAAACTCCGCAACTCATACAAGTTGTCGGATTTTACACCGTTGGGAAAACTCGTTTTACAGAAAAACTTTTTTGTTTGAAAATGGTTTGAAAACCAACGAACTCTGATAAAAACTTAAGTTTGGTTCAAAGTCCTTTCCCAAAAACCAACTTTTGAAAGGAAACAGCTGAGACCAAAATGTCGTCCCAGAACAACATTTCTGTTTTCGAAAACGTTTTCCGTAAATCTTTTCGGAATTAAAACATCGTTTTTAGCGTCAAAACGTCCTAAGTTCCAAAAACTTGAATTTTTCCTGTTAATTTTACTTTTTCCACATAAAGATTAATTTATTCTTAAAACTAATTTTTCCTACTAACTTCATAAATTACTTTTGGATCCACTTTTTCTTTAGAAAAATAGCGTTATTGAAAATATCCAACGTTTTCCTAAATAAATCTTTATTATTTAATACAAAGCTTTTTAAAGCTTTTATCCCCATTACTTAATTGAGCACTGACCACTGTCAGGCTTCCCAGTCAACAGTCAACATCATAATATGTTTATAGCAGATAATACAGTTAAAACACATATTCAACTACTATAACGCATATTAACAAACAATTATCAACAAATCAAATAATTGCCGAAAATAAATAAATCAATCACCACACAACTTAATTACATATATACAGATCAAATATGATGACATGTAGTCATCGGGAGAATCCCTCAGGCATTTCCCCCCTTACCTCTTGAAGTTCCCGGTAAGCACAAAGTAGTCTGATCGGTCCACGAACTCTCCTGATTTCTTGTCCGATTACTCGTCGGCAACAACACACAATCAATCAATCAATACAACAACTGTAAAACACAAAAATTCTCTCCTAATCCCCCTCCTAGCTTCGGCCATGGGTAAGAAAATATGGCTAGGGAGTTCCAAAAATTCTCATCTCTTGGATTCCATCCTTATTAGGTGTGGTAAGACTAGATCAAAGTCTATTACACCAAAACTTGAACCAAAACTCCCTCCACTCATCAATGGAGGTTTCGGCCCCTTTTTTTCCAATTGAGCTAGAGAGCTCTTTTGGTTTCCAACTCTTGGATCATGGTAGACCATCATGAACTAGGATCAAAGAAATTGATTTCACATAAACATGAGCTTTCTATGATTTTGTAGAGATTTTTGAATTTAGAACTTAGAAGTTTTAAACAAGAACTAAGTGAAGAACAATGAAACTTATGGATCAAAGAGAGTAAGTATTAGAGATTTTACCTCTTGAAGCTTGAAGAAAAGTGAAGAAGAAAGCTTGCACTTGAAGACAACAATGGAGGTTTGAAGAAAATGATTAAGATGAAGAAGAGAAATGTGTAGGAAAACAAAGGGAGGAGGGTGTATTTATAGGAGGAGTAACCACCCCTCCTTGGTGGGCTTTTTGGCCCATGGCCCAATATCTAGATATTTTCAGAAACGTAATGATGATTGTGATGAGTCACCGGCACGCCATCCTAGGTGATGTGACTTCATGTTCATACGTTTTTAGTCCCGTTACTTTCACGATTTAGTATTTCGCCCCAAGAAAGTCGTGAAAACTTATTTATTTTAAAAATTTTCAAAATCGCCAATAACGTTCGCAATTTTATTTAAAGCCTAATAGTTTCATTCACGTGTCAAACTTAGGTCATCTGAGCAGTAAAATAATACTGTCAGTGTAAAACGCAGACCGGGCTCCGTCTGTGTTTTCGACCAAAATTTAACCATAGCTTCCTATGATAACGTAGAGCGTGACTATGGTCTCGGATTATTTTGTTTTACTTTCTAGACCCTCTAATAAAATACAAACGGATAAATACTGTTTAATTAGAACAGAAGGCTCAAAAGCTTGAAAAAAAAAATCGGGGTGTTACACACTTCATTAAAATGGACAGGCCAATGATCTAGCAATATCCAGATCCTAACCAAAATGCTTAAAAAACAAAGGCAATAATCACACTTATGACTGACCCATTGTTAAACAAAGGCCACAATCAAGGTGAAAGGAATTGATTGGATTCAACCTTAACAACTCTGTTCATTATTATAATATATAAGTGTTTCAATTTCTATTCATTATTATTCCCCTAATGGATCTGAAAGCAATGCAGAACTAAACATTGTTCACAAAAAATCTTTATTTTCATTTTCATAAAAACAAAATAAACATTCAACTACACAAGAGCATATTGATACTGAACTTATTACAAAATATGTCCATGTTCAAAAACCATACAGAATTGGTTAGGATACAAAAAGCAAATTTAGACCCAACAAGGATAGCAGTACTTATCCTTTCCTTTTTCTTTAAACACACATATGGAATACCTCACTAGACTAACAATCCTTATCTTCCAACAGAGCAACACTATCCAAACCACAAATGAAACCACACATTCAAAGCAGACAATCTAGGCACTGAACAATTTATTTAAGACACGAAACATAGAACACTCAATACACTCACTACAACACCAAACACATAGATGGCAGTAACATTCTTGTTAATCCAAGGAATAAAATGTGTTTGATGCTTGAACCCTTTGTGGATATGCCCGTCACCCTTTACCTTTAGATTAAATATGGTTGTTGCACTAGGACAATTAATTATTCAAATAATTAATTGGGAAGTGACAACATCAACAACTCATGGAAAATGCATACATGGTGAATAGTTTGTTGTGTGAAGTGGCTTGTTATGAGAGAACTGAAAAAGAATAGGGAGAGCAGTGAGAAGGGGAAGATGGGGAGTGGATATAAAATGAAAATCGGTTAACAACCTCGATTAGGATCAAGGAATCTGCAAGCCATTAATTTCCGAATTGAAACAGTGCCAGAAAGGGAGATGAGATATGCAATGAAGGAAGAGAGGGAAGAAAGAAAAACCTGGGAAGAAGAAGGGAAACGTCGAACTAGAGCAGCAGGGGCGAACGACAATTGGAAAAGAGAAGTAGTGGTGAACGGCGAATGACGACTTACATGAGCAGGGGCGAACGAGGAGAGAAAGACGAAAGGTTTGGGGAGAGAGGATGACCAAACGATTTACAGACTGGGTTGTAGTGCAAAAAATTATTTAAGTTCCAAGGACTAAAATGCAATAAAGGAAGCTGTACCATCTAAATAATAAACCAAGTGATGTGACAGTTTTTTAAAGTCTAGACGGTGATTCATTGGTCCACCTTGACAATGTATCAATGCCATTTGATTTTGGCTGGCATCATGACCTGAAAATCAAAATCCAAAAAGGAATTATGCTTTGCATGATGAAACAAACCAAATCTTAAAAAAAAAGTCTGCAATACAGAAATTTGTTCATCCACAACAGTTGCATTTCAAAGATTTCAAATCCCAAAAATAAAAAACAAGAAAGAAAAAAAAAAGGGGGGGTTCACTGACTAGGGTTCAAGGTAGTGATGGCAGCGTTGTTGTCAAAATTGCAGCTATCATCGGTCAAGCCATTCTTAAGGAAGTAGTTGTTGAAAGCATACGACGCCATACTCTGCACATTGTTGGCATCGTAGCAGGGTCCTCCTCGCTGGATTGGGCCGCAATCGGCCCCACCGGCTCCGCAGGCCCAGTCCAGCGCCGACAGAAGCGCTGCGTCCTCCGCGTTGTTCTTCGCCACGCACCATAGCTCCTGCGGCGGAATGCCGCCGCCGTCGCCGCCGCAAATCGCCGAAAGGCTGAGAATGAGAAGGAGGATGAAGAGGGGAAAGTAGAGGGAAAAAACGAAACTTTCTCTTGTGGGCATGTTCACAAGGTGGTTAGGGATCGAATACGAAGAAGAAAGGGAAAAGGGGCTTGTTTTGGTTGTTGTTACGATTTTGGTATGGAATTTTATGTTGATGAAGAAGGAGCTCGTTGTGTTATTGGGATAGTGGAAATGTGACCGTTGCTAACGTGTTCGGGAGCGAAAACGAAGAGGCAGAGAGAGAGAGAGAGAAGGTGCTTCTTTGTTTTTGTTGATGACTGTGTTTGAACACATTGATGAAAGAGAGTGTTTCATAGCAGTGACGGGTACGGATACATCTGGAAGTTTGTCTTTTTGCCTTCTGTTTTTTCTACGACTTTTCTGTTTTCTATAATTCATTTTTGGTTTATTTCTTTATTTCTATTAACTGAAATGTTTTTTGAGATTGATTAATCGCTGCATTTAATAGTTTTGTGCTATAATAAATAGTTGTTTGTATTGAGTTGCACATTTAGCACGTCTATTGTTTATCATTTGAGGGTGTTTTAGAGTCATTGGAGAGCATTCCTTAAAAATATAGGATTTCATCTTATTAGGTAAGATAAAATTAATTAGTCACGCGGGGATCAATAATTATCCGACAAGTCTTGACAAAAGAGATTAATAAATTATAAAGAATACTAACCAATGTGCTTATGAAAAAAAAATTTTTTTGATTGAAATTAATATATTTAATATTTAAAGATGTGATATATTAGATTGTTCAATGTAAATTTGTTTTTTTTTATTTTTTTAAATAGTGCCCTTAGAATACTTATTAATATGATTCATAAATTATTAGGAAGGGATTTATAATAGTACAAAAATAAAAGAACTCAAATAACCCACATTAGTAACCAATCAAAACCAATGTTCCTTTATTCAATTGAATGGGATAGCATCAGTATCCATTCATCCTCTATTAAAGCTTGATATCATGAACAAGTTATGTAAAAGGATTAGTATTTGAGCATCCTTTGAATGCTATATTTATGGTCACCACGGAATTCATATTAACCACAATTTTGGATATTTAAAGAAGGCTCTTTGCAATTTGGAGCCTATGAAGTGAATCTTAAAGTTCTACCTTTTCATCTGAACAAACTCATAATTAGGAATGGTAAAATGGGTTGGGTCTGACGGATTAACTCGTTTAACACGCCTATTTTGATGGGATTGGGTTGGGGTCCTCAATCCATCAACTCGTCTTGATCCGTCCCGCTCAACTTACCAAGAAAACGGGTCAGATTTGGGTCGGGATGGATCGGCACGCCAACCCACTTATTAAAAAACATATTTTATTAGTTTTAATTTTTAAAACTCAAAACAACGGTGGGTCGGGACGATCGGGACGGATTGACCCGTTTTGCCACCCCTACTCATAATAAGGTATAAGAACAATAGAACCCTTTCACAAACCTTTTGCATCATCTCTAAAGGTATCAAAATGAGTCAACCTGCATCGAGCTAGCATCGTTTTGGACTAGATTAGACTAGAAGTGTTGTAGGTTGGTAAATTATCGGCTCAATCCAACTTGATGTGAGTTGCAAGTTATTAGACTGATCCACCCTCATTATATAATTTTTTTTTAATTTTCAATACTTAAATGATTTTATTTTTATAATTCAACAATTTTTTATTTTTCTAAATTTAAATCCAATCAAACATAAATAAAATTATTTTTGAAAAAAGAATAATTTACATAAAAAATAATAACAAAATCTTTATATATCATATAAATTACATAACAATATCCAATTTAAAAACTAAACTCCCGACTTGTGGCTTTACCCGACCCACAATAGGCTACACCAAATTCGATTTGTACCAATCAAACCAAAATTCATTTATGCATATTTTCTTTTGCAAAGCTCGACTTTTTAATCGCCTATTTAAGTCAGTCCATAGCCTTCGACTCAAAAGAAGCTTTTGAAATAAGATTAGAAGAGCTTATAGGAAGGTCATAAGTTATTTTTATAAGCTTTCCGAGACATCTGCTTAGTCCTTGTTTGAATAACATAACTTACAACTTATTAGAGTTTATATTTTTTTTATCACACGAAAAGCAAGAAACAAAAAGAACAAAAGAAACTACAATCTAGTAAACACAAACCCCATAGCATCAGCTAATAGGGTACTAGAAAGCTGATGAGGACAAGTGTTCCAAGTCCTAAAACCATGCTCCATGTTTGCACCATATTTAGCTAGCCAATCTGCTGCTGCATTACCCTCACGTAAGGTATGCTGAAAAGTGAGATCCCAAGCAAGATCCTTGTAACTTTTGATATGATCAATGATAGGCGCAAGAGGATGAGTGTTATGTACTCCTTGCTCAACCAAAGTTAAAGGCACCTTTGAGTCTGATTCACAAATGAGTCTATGATGACCACCCTCTCAAGCCATTTTGAGACCAAAATCAATAGCAAGAAGTTCAGCTTTGGTGTTATTAGTGATTCCACAGAAACTAGAAAAACCACCAAGCCATTGGCCCTGATCATCCCGCAGCAAACCTCCAAAACCTGACCTCCCTGGGTTGCCTATAGAGTTACCATCAACGTTGAGCTTCACCACATTGGCGTTAGGTGAGTGCCATTGAACCTGCCTGCCTTGGCTCCTTCCTTGGAACATGCTGACCGAAAACTTTAAACACCACTTTTAAGAGAGTCCGGATCTGGTTTATAGCTTACCAAGCACTCCAATTATTATCTGAAAAAACTGCATCATTCCTAGCTCTCCACTTATACCAATAGGCTATAACAAAAAGAGCACCATTATCCATGATAGCATGTGACTTGAACCAGAAAGTAGGGTCATCTATAGCAAAGGTTTGAACATTATCAAACCCCAAGAATCTCCAAACGATCGCAGAAGGAGAGCAGTCCTTGAGAGTATGTAAAATGGTTTCTGAAGCTACACCACATCTCATGCACGAAGAATCAACAGAAAGATGTCGAGCTACACGGAAATGATTAGTAGGAAGGCTGCCATGCATGACCATCCAGCTAAAGAATTTAAGATTCTCTGGCAGCTTCATTTTCCAAATCCAAGTTCAACTATCATCATTAGATAAACTGTGATTTTGCTCATTTTGACACAACCAAAGATAAGCGCTCCTAGATGAATAAGTACCTGAATTACTATCATTCCAAACTAAAAGATCATCTGAGTTTTCATAAATAAAAACATCTTGCATCTCCTGTTTCAAATCATACGGCAGTTGAGTGGCAAGAAGATTAAAGTGCCAAGACCCCTCGTAACAAATATCTTTTACTTTCAGTTGGGTATCTTGAATATTTACGAAAGGAACAAGCTCGCCAATGCAACCTATATCAATCCATTTTTCATACCAAATGGACACATCACCTCTACCAACACGAGTAATAAAGCCATCATGCAACAACTCAACAGCTTTAACAATTGACCTCCAAGTATAACTAGCACCATTACAAGGAGGATCATGCATAATATGACAACCAGATAGATATTTGGAGGACAATAACTTCACCCAAAGTTTTTCTAGCTGATTCATGATAGTCCAAACATGTTTTCCCAACATAAAAGTATTAATATTTCGTTGTTCGACGAATGCCTAGCCCACCTCTTTGAGATGGTTGAGTTATTTTGCTCCATATAACCCAATGATTAGACTTACCACCCCAAATAAATTGCTTAATACCAGAATCAATAGAATCACAAATCCCTTCAGGAAGCCATAAATTCTGCATGGTATAAATAGGCATGGAGCAAAGCACAGATTTAGCAAGAGTAACCCTGCCTGCCTTACTTAATAATCTACCCTTCCAGCCAGCAAGTCTATTATTTATCTTATCCAAAATATAGGAAAAATCATTTTTAATAACCCTGCCTGACAGTAAAAGGAAACCAAGATACCTTCCTATATTGTAAGTATGACGGAAATCAAGCATACCTTCAAATTTAGCCACCGTAGCCCGAGGTATATTTTTTGAAGGGAGAAATCTGGATTTTTGAATGTTAACTTTCATTCCTGAAGCCAAGCAAAAAGAATGAAGAACTTCCCGAACTAATCTGACTTGGGATGCTATGGCCTTTGTGAAGAGAAGACAATCATCAGCAAAAAATAAATGAGAAATTGCTAGTCTATTGGCGGAGATTTTAACCGGCTGCCGAAGACTAGCATCTATTTTTTCTTGAATCAAAATAGCCAAATTTTCCATGCAAAGAACAAAGAGGTAAGGACTCATCGGATCACCTTGCCTTAAGCCTCTAGTTGGAGCAAAGCTGTCTAATTTTTCATTGTTCCACTTTAAAGACAAAGTAGAGGAGGTTGTGCAACTCATAATAAGGTTGATAATATGAGGAGGGAAGCCAAATTCGGTCAATGTAAGTTTGAGAAAATCCCAATCCACCCTATCATAAGCTTTCCCAAAATCAATTTTAAACATGAGAAACCCGAATTTACCCTTCTTTTTATGCATATGATATGATGTACAATCTCCTGAGCAATCAAGGCGTTGTCTGTTGTACCTCTATTGGGAATAAAACTACTCTGAAGAGGGCCAATTAATTCATCAAAATAAGGCCTAATTCGGGAAACTAGAATTTTAGAAATTAGTTTTAGCAAAACATTATCTTTTAGGCTCTTTGTATCATCAACCTTTGGAATAGGAACTACGAGAGTTTCTGAAATATGCTGCTTAATACGACAGTTAGTGAAAGCTAATGCAATAAAATCCCAAACATCTCGACCAACAATATGCCAGTAATTTCTAAAAAACACAGGTTGAAACCCATCTGGACCTGGAGCTTTATAAGGAGCCATACTAAAAACGGCATCTCTGACTTCTTTGAAAGTAACCGAACTAAGAAGTAAATCATGGAGTTGCTGACCGATTTTAGGGATACAATGGAGAACAAGACTATTAGGATTACATTGATCATTTGATTGGAACAATCTTCTAAAGAAAAGCAAAGCCTCATTCTTCAAAGTCTCTTCATTATTGCACCAAATCCCATCAATATCCAAACCGGCAATTTTATTTCTTCTTCTGCGAATCACAGTTTAAGCATGAAAGAATTTTGTATTTTTGTTGCCATAGTTTACCTAATTTTCCCTAGATTTTTGAAACCAAAGGAGTTCCTCCTGAGCCAAAACTTCATTATACTGGTACTGCAGGTCTCTTTCCAGTTTGATGAGATCAGAAGATAGAAAAAGATCAAGCCGACGATGGACCTCTGATACGACTCTCAATATGGCGCTTTCTTTTAAAAATATTACCAAAAACCTCTTTATTAAAAGAGATAGACTCCTCTCTAATTTTGTCCAGTTTCAAAGCCGCATTGCCCTGAGAAGGGGTCCAAGTATTCGAGATCAAAGGTTCATAATTTGGATGACATCCAAGCAGCCTGGAAATGAAAAAGTCTTGACTTCTTGCTTCTAGATTAATTACAGTGTAATAACAAAGGGTTATGATCTGAGGTATGTTGAGGGAGAACTTCGACCATTGCATGAAGGAACAACAGCTGCCAATCCATATCCACAACACATCTATCTAATCTCTTTCTAACATGACCACCAAGCTGAATGTTCCTGCGCCAAGTATAAAGGCCTCCAATTGTATGAAGGTCTAAGAGATTGCAATCAGCTAATAAGTCAGCAAAAATACAAGCTCTATAAGTGCTAAAATTGCCTCCCGAAACCTCAGTCGATAATAACACTTCGTTGAAATCTCCTATAAGTAACCACGGACCACCAATAGAACTTCTGAGGCTTCTGAGACGATCCCATAAAAGACTATGGTTAGAAAAAATAGGAGATGCATAAATGGCTGAACAATGCCAGGTAATGTTGTTTCGTCTGATAGAAAAAGTAATAGCCTGGTACATAGAATCTATCATACAAAAGACAGTATCAGCAGTGCAAGACATAATCCAGATACCACCAGAGTGGCCACTAGCTTATTGAATAAAAACTGGTTTATAACCCAGCGAAGACCAGAACTGCTCAACTTTGGTGAACTAAACATGAGTTTCATAAACACAAAAGAGAGAAGGATGATGAAGCATGATTAAATCACGGACATGGCGCCTAACAGTACGACTGGAAGCGCCCCGAATATTCCACGAAAGAACTGTAAAATTCTGGAAAAAGTCCATACACACAGGATGGATAAAAGGACAGGAGTATGTACAACTAAACAGCTATAGACTATAGTTGTGTTTCAGGAACCACTTCCGGGCTATCACCTTGAGAAGGCAAAGTAGCATTAATTGCACCAA